>UELW01000012.1:5270198-6691532 GCA_900490495.1 Danionella dracula
ATAAGTTCTTGTACTGTATCACAAAAGTGTCACACCGATCGTAACATTAATAACAAAATGTAATGATTGAGTGACTAACAAAAAATTACAATGTTATTCAAAGAAAATAAGCCTATAGCCAATAAGCTAATAATTGTCTACAAATACAAGCTGTGCGTTATTCAATGTACTCCACATTTCAAATCCTCAGAATTCTAAAATACAGATTCTGTGTGGTACAAAAATAATGAAATTATGTTCCTGAAACACTTTGAATTGGCTACACAATCAGGTGGCGTGTTCTCTCATTATTTTCTCATTGTTCCTCATTTCATACAAACCTGGCCCATGCTACAAAAGAACAGCACATAGCAGGAGCCGTAATTAAGAGTGACGCACCAAAGACATGTGGAGAACGGAAAGTCGGTCCAACACTGTGTGATACTCCTGCTTCAACACATGAACAATGTGAGAGAGTCTTGTTCAGACTTCTATAGTGTGAAATTCTGCAGCTCCACATGTGGTTCTGGCAGCAAGGAACATTGGTTTGTGCCAAAAACTCTACCTCTGTGAGACCAGCCACAAGGTGCTCACTGTTGAGCGTTAGCCTGCTAGCTCAAAACACAACGGGGCAAGAGACAATGCTCTATACTTGCTGTGAAGTTTCTCGAATGTATGCATTTCTCAACTCAATATAGCTCTAATGAATGTAGTGTGCAGGATCTAATGAAATGGGTTTTCAGTCTTTGAATATGCCGCATCGTGATTGGAACAACAGGATTTCTTCTGTTGTGTCGCAAATAAGCTATCAGCAATAGTGCTGTAAGCATTTCCTCAACATTCCAACCCCTAATAATCACAGTGATGGACAAAACCTCTTCGGTTTTCAGCGACTTCTAGATTCTAATAAATAAATATGACATTTGTATTTTCATTTTTGGCTTCTAACTAAAACAAAAGTTGAACTAATTTTCACCAGCTCAAATAGATTTAAGTGATTTGCTATAAATGGTTTTGGATGGGTTTTGTCATTTTAATTTTATAGGGAATTCATTGAAAATGAAATAATGAAAAAAGTCAATTAGAAAATCAAAACATCACAGTACCTTTATGTATTTAATAAAAAAACAAACTTTTAAATGCTGCTCTACTTTAATTTGCAGATGAAAACGAGTTGTTTGAATCCCAAGGAACATTTATCGATGAATACTCTTTTCAGTATTTTGCGCTGTTTTGCAAAAACAATTGGTTGTTAAATATTGCTAGCTATAATGTAATGAATATAATGTAAAGAACCATGAGAAATATGCTAACATTTCTGTGTATAATAAAGGAGATTAAAAGCATCACATTTTTGTCCCTCAAATCTTACAGAGAAAGCCAATCCTCTTAACACTATGACCCACCATCCACAAGTGTTCCTCTCCAGATATTATAAACCATATGGTCCTGAATCTCCTGATCACGGTCTGCTCTTGAGACTGTATAAATATCTCCAGGCCAGCTTTCTTTAGTGTCCAGCCAACACCTGCTGGATCAGAGTCATAATTAGCCTGTCAAAACTGCTTCTCGCTGAAGTGATGCTGAAACCCTGACATCCACTTAGTGTAGTTGTTTGCTAGCCATTAAAATGCACTAAGCTATTCAACAGCAGGTCAACATGCTTCCCTCATTTGCATAGAAATGTAAAAGAATAATTTATAGTTATTTCCATACATCAAGGGACAACAAAGGATAATCAAACAAACAGAAGCTCATGAGATGGTGAAGTTCAAACAGTCCCTCTGCAGGTTAATAACACATTAAATCAGAACAGGATGTATGGTTTTGATGCACAAAATAATGGCTTAGGTGACTGTAAAATAAGTCAGTTCTTAAAATACACTTGGATTTACAGCTTCCATCTGTAAACATTATGTGATCATGCACCTTAATAAAGGTAATTACCTTTTTATCTTCATGTTTCATTTAACCTAAAGTACTTTGTCTAAATTGCAAGGGAATAATTATTTGAACCATTTATTTTTTATTTAAGTACTGAAAAAACAGTGAATCCATTTTCAACGAATCAACCAGTCAGTCTTTGCTTCAATTAAACAATAGTTTTACAGCAACAATGCAGGTCTCCTCAGAAAAGTAAAGACTTGTTTTGAACAGGGGATAAGTCAGGGACAGTAATAAAAAAGAAAAAGAAAAAATAACAAAAATAAATATCTTAAAAAAGCAAAACAAAATAGGTGAATACAGGGCATGGGTGATGTGGTTATACGTCCATGTTATTATCTGGAGGCAAGCGGCAAAATGAAAGACACATTACATTTAGTTTGTGTTGTAACTTAAGTACAAAAACATTCTTATACCTGCACCATTATTATATAAACTGTTTTCAAAGGTCATCGCAGGTTCTTTACCATCAAAGAGTAAAGAGAAGGCAAGACAAGGAAAGACACAAGGTTGGAGTTGCCAAATAAGATGATTTCCTGAGAAAATTATGTAACTGGCAGAAAATGTGAAAATCATCTGCACAAATTAAATGTCACATGTAAAATTATAGACCAGAAGGGAAACATATACAATGAGAACAGCATCAGGCCAATCAGTGGATTGCAGCCTCTGAACGCCATGTTGAGACACATAGAAGAGGGTGGTAAAATAGACTTTTAGAATAGATTTTTCGACACTCAACTCAACATCTACACTCAATTTTAAGAAACGACTTATATAAGGAAAAACTTTGTAGTCTACTTTACTTATATTACTTAATATATTACTCTAATAAATTTAAGACTTAAGCTGTGTGTTTGGCCGTGGAGTTAACTTAACATTCAAAAAATCCACATAAAGTGATCTAAAAGTTTTAGCGAAATGCATCTTTTTTTCTTTAATATTAATTAAAAAGACCAAAAGTTTTAAATCATAGCTTACACCCAGTGAAAGGAGTTCTGAGGTGCTCAAGCAGTTAGCAACAGTTCCTTAGGGGGGCAGTGCTCAGCTACGGAACAATTTGATTAGTTGAGTTGACTACTTTACCATTCAACAGCAAAGTTGTAAGTAAAAAGTAAAAGAAAATACTATAGTACTTCATGTTTGACGAGTTGTTATGTACTAGAACACCCCAGAAACACTCTATCATCTCCCGCAGAAGAAAGCATTTCAGGATGAAATACCTCAAGCACTAACCTCTACTATTGTTTCATCTGCAACAGTCTTGCATTTATGTTTTAAATGCTGCACTTTAACAACAGAACACTTTGAATCCTTCCAGCATTTTCAAAGACAAATGTCTTATATTATTTATTTTACCTTAGCTGCCTAGGCGTCAATTACTACAGACTTATATAAAGCCGTCACTCAAGCTGCTGTCATCCATTAACATTTCATCCAACTACAGCTTTAAATGAGATCATTGTGTACCTGACAGCACAACAGCTTCATGCATTCCACAGGTTATTTGACCAAGATCTTTCCATTGTTACCCAAGATAACAGCATTCACATAGATGAATATCGTACATTTACAACCCTGTACACAAGCTCTGACAGAGCCTCAACATCTTGTCACCAAACATCATAAAGCATGCCGACACTCTAATTGCACCATGCTATTCCTGACACAACTCATTCACATCTACTCCTGCCACAAAATAATGTGCTCTGACAGGTGCCAAGTGTCATCTAGTTGATATGAAATGGTTATGATGTGCACATTATGGTTTTGTTGATTTGTTTATAGCCAAACATACAGTAGATTGTGATGCTAGCGAGTGAACAAGCAAACACTACTAGTTGATGACCTACATATTTGTTGACTGATGCTTGACAGAGTAAAAGTAGTGCTTAAATAGACTCCATTAGCTAAACTTAATGTTTACTTGAGGCCGAGCAACATATTAGTTAAACAATGAATAATTAGCTATGTTTATTACAGTGCATGTATAGGTCATGCACTTGATTAAATGCTTGATTGCCTTTAAGCAATGGAGTGAGCTGAAGTGTGTCTATCCACTCTGGCCACATTATAAATGGTCTATAGATTAATGTAGCGTACATTTAAAGTGAACAATTCTGACAAAGTGCAGATGGTGTTAAGGTAGCTATAATTCTGTTGAGTAATTACCTGTCATGAATAGATAACAGGTTTGGCAACAATAATTCATGAAGCACTTCCTTAGTCCTGCCAGAGAGAGGGGAAAAAACTCGAGGACATAATATATCACCATCTACCTTTTTACAACAGCATCAGCCTCATCTGAGACGTAAAAAAAGCCAGGCTGCAGAGATGCATATCCAAATTCCACCATAAGGACAAGATTGCAGAGCATTAATCACAGACAGTGCTCAACAGACGCTGTGCTTTGTCTTTGCAGTTGAACTGAGCAAAGAAACTGTCCAGAGATAACCTCCCATGTTCCAACAGAAATAGTCATGCTATAATTGTAGCTCAGGTGGAGACCTCGTTTCCATTTTACAAACGCTAAGTCACTCTAGGTTAGATGAAGTGACTCGAAGCTTTCTGACAAAGTCACATTCAATGCAATAAAAGGAGACATTGGTTCAGTGCATATGTCTCGGTTTCGGTTAAACTTGTAACAATATTATATATAAAATGGGTCACTGAAAACCTTTAAACGTAACAGTTTTGCGCTGAATTTCTGTTATCTTCTGTTTCTTTGATTATTATTACTATTAATGAAACTATAAGTTTTAATTTTGCTGTCTCACTTCCTCAGAATAATGTTGACTCGTCCATGTGTACAACTAGTATAAGTGCTATTCTAAATATACTAAACTTGCCTAACTCACAAGTTGACAGTCAGTGGGACCTGCATCTTTGTGTGTTTTTAAACAACACTCAACAATACTCACAGAATGCCATTTTCGGCAGTAAGGAACTCACAGTTACGGAAAGTACAGTAGAATGCATGTGTTTTTGGCTAATCTTTATGTGGGTTACAAATCGATGAGTAAATAGTGAGATGATTTGTAAACGAGACAGAGAATAACAAATTTGTGTGTGAATAGTGTACTTTGACAAGATTGCTAACCAGTGTATCAACAAACTCAATTTATGATGTTTTACATGCAGTGAAGTGCATGTTTTTAAAGACTTTTCACTTTAGGGAGGCAGATCCTCAATAGTTTTTGAATTCTCAATCTGGATTTTACTGTGTTGGTGTTTTATGTTTATGTTGAATCTCTGTAAGACGACCTTGTGTGTCTTGAAAGGCGCCAACAAATAAAATGAACTACAGTGGTACTTAATGTTTAACGTTATGGAAAATTCAAGATACAAAATGGCAACTAGAGAATATTTTGTTTCATGATATGGAAAAAAATGCAAAGATACGAAAAACGTGTATGAGAAATACATATTGAAACTCGTTTGAAATCTTTGGACGTGTTGGATCAAGTGGCCATATTCAACGTGCCAATTCTGTTCTGCTACTCGTATTGGTCAGTTCTCGCCCTGATGCTGGGTGTTCATGTGTAGTATCCTGCTCTCCTATTGGTTGTCTGACGCCCCATGACTTTTTCCCGGAAGAGCTCTCCCTCTCTTAATGGAAGCTTTTGGTTTCGTGTTGCTGTCTTAAATTGGTGACTATTTTCGTCTTGCTTTTTTGACAAAGTGTATTTGTTTTGGTCATGACTTATGACCTCCTCCTCCAATACTTCCCCACATCGACTCACTAGAAAGGTAAGGGTTATTATTTTTCATTTATTTTATTCCGTATTCATTGTTTTACTCCTATTTATTAGATTTATAATGTGCACTTTTAAGGATTGAATAATCCTAGTTTATTTTTTTCTGGTTTTCCATGTTATTTTGTATTTTTAGTATTGTTTCTGTGTGGCTTGGAACGGATTAGGCATTTTACATGCAAAAGTTGCTTCGACGTACGAAAAAATATTCAGCATACGAAGGCCACCCCGGAACAGATTAATTTCATATCTTGAGGTATCACTATATTGTTATTTCATTTTATTAGTTGCTACATTTATTATTGCTTATTTCAAAATACTTGTTAGCATTTTTTTCAGTTTGTACTTAACGTCTTTACTATAAAAATAAATGAAAGTGGTACACTGGGGTAAAAATCGCTTTATGTTTATAATCATGCTTTATATATAATATTTTTTACATAAATGCAGGCTATTTACCCATAAAACAAATGAGGTTTTATGACTAATTAAACTGTAACTTTACAAAATATAAAAAGTTGTATATAGAAATCTAGCTCTACTATATTTTATAGTATGAGTTGGTTAAAAAATTATAATTACAATTTTTTTAGACAGGATATAGTTTTATTTTTTTAGTAACTGTTGATTAATTATTTTAAAATATTTGATATCAATACTACACACACTTTAATTAATACAATAACATATTCAGGTGTTTATCTACATATAAAAAAACTCACACTAGAGCAAATTACATTTTTAATATATGTGAAAATAAAACATAAAACATAACACATGAGTTCCCTCTAAACTCAAATGAGAATGACTGCTTCAGATATTTATAGCAAAGTAGCCCGGTGTGTTGCACAATGCCAAAATCTATTGTTACGAATATGTTTAATTAACAGCAGAACATGTACACGTCACATCCAGCTCGAACTAGAATGAGACATGTGCATACTTTCATTTATTTTTTTCCCAGGACAGCATATCTCAAATTCTGACTGTTCAATAAATTAAAGTTAGAAAAAGGAACAGTGTGCAACTGAAAAAGTAAACTGTAAAATGCGTTATAACAGAGTCTCATTACAAATGTGTCTCTGCACACTGCCAGCCATCCAGACGGTACATGCTTTTTCCATTTAGTCAATTAAAAAACAGCAGCCTGGCGAGAGAAGGTTGTTCAGGAGTGAACCTGACGGAGTTGTAGGAGGAGGGTTGCCAAATCCAGTGTGGATTCTTGTTCCTCTCCTCTAATTTGTATTCAAACTTGGGGAAAGCAGACAGACGAGAAAACAAATCCATTAGTTACGTGCCCATGGGTGGCATCCATGAGTCCTTGAACCCATATCTCCATGTGTTTGCAAATGTTTGTGTGTGTGTCACAGCTGCCCCTGTGAAAGATGTGCTGGGATCAATTCCAAAAATACGTCTGCTTCACATATTAATTTCAAGCGGCAGACACAGAAGGTTGCCTCATGATGTGACGTTTGCCAAAGTGATGCATTCCTTTTGAGAGATAAAATCTGGACTTTATCGAGCTGTGATGTGACGCTTTGGGAACATTTGGGGATGAGACTTGGCAGGGCTTTAAGTTGGATGTTTTTGTGCTTCACATTATGTTTCGAAAGCATGCAAGCGAACACACTCGAGGGAAACCAAACCGCTAAGCTAAATCGCTCATGCAAATAATGTATTCCTAACACAGAAAGACAAAATCAAGGACTGACATTCTTGATGTATGTTACACATTACATATAACCTCATGTGTCTTGGAAGTTGAAGAGTAACGGACAGCTTTGGAAGAGAGGTATTTTCAATAAGTTGCATCAGGTGTTGGAGGGTGGAAAGGGATTTCTTCAGCTCATCATCTACTTCAATCAGAAGCTCTCTCTCGAGAGATGTTCTTCCTCCGTCTAGAGAGGCTGGCATGTGGTGAGAGCCCTGGCCAGGGATGAGGGCCTGCTGGGAGACAGGGCTGTGCAATGGGAGTTGCAAGGTGAGTGTGTCTCATCATAACACCAGAGGGGTAAGGATGAGTAGTTTAAAATTAGAGCAAATGAGTTCAGCTAGCAACAGTGGAAATAAAATATGAGGTTCAATTATGATCCTTAGCAACCTAAGGATGTTTCTCCAGCTGTTGAAATTGAGAATCCAAAACATTTTGAGGGATTTCGTTATGTAACAGATGTAATTTTGGGGAAGGGGGGACATGTATCTATGGGTTGCTGGCATTATTTTTAAAACTGCTTATAAATGTGTAATAACATAGAAACAATGGTTTATATATTACTTGTTAACTATTTGTTAATCCTTAATAAATGATTAGTAGTGTGTAGTTATTATAAAGTGCTACCTAAAACTAAATAAAACATTTAATCGAAGTGTACACTAAGCATATTCTAGGAGGGAAACTCTAGGGGTGTGGTTCAACAGTCCAACAAGTATTATCACGGTGAATGTTCTGACAGTAACAGAATTATTTTTTTTAAAAATTCATGTGTTACAGTATTTCTTACTGTCAAAAGTCATGAAATGACATTAAATGGTAGTCAGTACAGGCCACTAAAAATACTGATTGCCCATAACAGTTCCGTTTAGAAATTATAACCCTTATCTTTACAAAATGTTCTAAAATAAATCTTATAGCTGTTCCATTGACTGGTTTCAAAAGTTGCAACTCATGGGAATTAGTTGAGATTGTTGGAGCTTTTAAAATATATCTTAATAACTAAAAAGATCAAAAGAAAATTGAAATTATCAAAGGACATACAGTGCATTTCCTACAAAGATGTTCTTATCCAAATATATTTGCTAAGGCACATCTTTTTAATTTTCTTTTCACTTAAATTTGAAGATGGAACATCAAACATTATTAACCACATTTATTTAAATGCATTCAGCGTTCTGAAGGTCTCTCGCTCCAAACAATCCTTTGAAAAGTTGAACTTTATTTCACCTTCCACCATCAAACTGCTTACCCATAATCCTCTGGGAAATAACTGCAGGTAAAAGCTTTCAATATGGGCTTGAAACAAAACAGATTTTGAAAATTATGCGTGTACTCATGACTCGCATTACAGACCTAACAGAGAAACCTTAAAGGTAAAGGAACTTGACCACGAAGCTAAAGTCAAATTCATCCTCCAAACTCAGAAAGGATGAAGATTCAGGTTAGAAGAGAATATCAAAACAAATCCCTCTCTGGTAGATTTATTAAGCCTCACAGTACACCGTAAAGAATGCCACATTGTTCATCAAGCCAATCAATACTCTGCCCAGCACAATGAAAAGAAGATGATTCTAATCGTTTTACAATCTGACACAAGTTTAAATTGTTTAACCTTTCTCAATGTTACCCTCGACCAACTAGCAATGTTGGTTTGATATGTTCAAATCTCTGATGAAAATTTTCTGATAATACATCAATAAACATACATAATTCAATGCATTTTTATTGAGTTTTTAAATACAATATTATTATAGATTATATTTTCATAGTTTTAATGATGTTTATGAAATATGCTGCTTTTACCTGCAGCACATTTCTAAAATGATGACTACACTGCAAAAAATGCACTCTTGGAACAAGAAAAAAAACCCTCAAATAAAGTTAAACTCTTCCTATATCAAGCAAAAAAATCTGCCAATGGGGTAAGCAAATTTGACTTGGCAAGATTTCTTAAAATTAGAAAAAAATTCTAGCTGATAAATAGACAAAAACTCTCAAAACAAGACTTTACAAATTGTAAAACTGCACTGAAACTAGAATATTTCAACTTGCATCTAGTCTCTAGTGGTCTTAAAACTAGACAATCTGTCTTAAAACTAGGATGTTTTCTCTTTTATTTAAGACTAACTTAGAAAATGTAGTATTAAAATAAGTATATACAACCTTAAATTAAGAAAGTTTGTGCTTAATTTTAGTTCTTAAAGTAGAATATGGGTTCTTAAAACTAGAAATTCTAACTTACAATTTTTATTTTAAATAATTATATTATATATTATTTAGGCCTATTGATGTATTTTTAGATAGGACAGTTCCGATAGGAGACAGGTAGAACACTTAGTAGAACTTAGGGGAGAAGATCAGCGAAGGACCAGAGCTGGATTCGACAAATTAATGACATTCTGATAAGATATATAAAATTAAAAGAGAAAACATTCTAGTTTTTAAGACAGATTGTCTAGTTTTAAGACCACTAGTGACTAGATACAAGTTGGAACATTCTAGTTTCAATGCATTTTTACAGCTTGGAAAGACTTGTTTTGAAAGTTTTTGTATTTTCTTGAGATCCAACAGCTTATGTAACCAGCTAGAAGTTTTTGCTAATTTTAAGAATTCTCACCAACTGAAATTTGCTCGCCCCATTAGCAGAATCTTTTGTTTGATCTAGGAAGAGTTCATCTATATTTAAGGTTTTTTTTTCTTGTTTCAAGAGTGCTTTTTTGAAGTACAAATCTCTTCCATCAACGTTAGTACACAACTGGACGGGTATTAAGGTTTGGGGTATTGATGATTTATTTACGGTGTAGATCCTTTTTCTTATTTTTTTCACAAACATTTGAATCTTATTTCAAGAAATCAAATGTTCTTACCTTTACTTGATCTAGACTAGAACTAGATTTAAGATTTTTTTTCTTGTTCCAAGATGCATGCTTTATACCAGTATTTAATATTGATTTCTTAAAATAAAATATAAGTAACATTCTTGATATAGGAATATGTTGAGTCAAAAAATCTTGTTTCAAGATTCTTGTTTTAAGAACAGTGGCAAAATCGGCAACTTGTTTCACATAGTTTCTTAATTCAAGAACATAAATGACCAGAATAAGATTTTTTTTCTCTTCAAGAAAATATAAGTGTTAGTTTCTCAAAATAACCAAAGTAATCTATACCCAAAAGTTTTAAATTAGAAAATTCTTCCAAAAACAAGAAAATTAAGATTTTCAATATAATTTTAAGCATTTTTAGCTTTGCTTAAAATTCATTTTTTGCAGTGTATGATGTGTTGAAAAAATATTTATTCTGAAAACTGGCGATATAAGGAGCTAAGAAACACAAACAAAAACATTTTCTATTGCCTTTTTCTTGTTGGGGCAGTTAAAGGGTTAAAGGATGTTCAATATTGATTCAAAGTTGGTAGCCCTTATTTTCTAATTGTCAACCACATTCATCTATTGCCAACTGTGAAGTTAATCAAGCTCCCAAGAAAACAATCTCCCACTTGTTAACAAAACATATCAGGCAAGATTTAGTACAATTTCATGCTGTGGGCCTTCATATCATATTTCAATCCAGGCTACATTCAGCAAAAAGTGTCACATCCAATATTTTACAACAAACTCGATTACTTCTCTTGCTGTGAAAAGGAATATTTAATTCTCCCAAACAAATATTTCCCAAATAATGGAATGACCTCTTGGAACAGTGCTGTCTGTTCTAGTTCACTTCACAATATCATGCCTAGACCATGCTGGGAATGGTGTTCTGAGCAACGAGCAATCCTCCACAGGAGCCCATTGGTCTAGACTCTAATAAACAGCTCCGGGTTCACACTGGGAAAATAAAAGCAGATCCTCTGCATGCGCTACACACTCATGGCTAATGTAATCTGCTAAACAATAAAACACCACAGGAGAGCAAATGCACAGTCATTGCTTTGGCTCTTCTACACTTAAAGGAAGAAGTCAAGTGAACACTTTGATTGCATGGCATTGAATGACACAGGAACCGTGGCAGGAGAGTGGAGCGTTGATCCGACATCTGTGAGCACTTAGAGGCCTGCTGGCCCATTTATGAAGGCATGCAAGGAAGCATAGTATTTGCTAATTACACTAGTGTTCTTTTTGAAGGCAACACTTTCCATTCTATGCCACATGAACAAGCTGCATGTTTGCTTAATGTACATTAAAAATTTAGGACAACCCATGAAACAAAGCCGACTTTATGTTAATATTCGATGCCAAGCATGCATGAGCAATGGAAAAACAGAGGTGGGAAATTTTCAGAAGCCTCCACGTCTTCCTACCCCAAAAGCAGCCATGTTTCAAAAATAATTAAACAACAATCTTCACCAATAAGCTAAATAGTTGTGTATTTAATTTGTAAGAACAAAAATAAGAATTTAATTAATTTGTTTATGCAAAAAAAGTATTAATTATGTAAACATTATTCATACCAATATCTATATGAATAAAAACCCAACTAAGAATGACAATAAGAGGTGTTGTTTCTTCAGCTTTAACAAAACAAAAGGTATTTGCATTGAGTAATATGGTTTCTCTTCAAAGTTGGACAGCCCATGTGCAAACCAAACTGACTCCCTTTTTTTGGCCACAAGTGACCCGAATCCAACATTTTCATTTAAAAAAAAATTCCAATCTAACCAAAGTTCTAAAACAGATAAATATCTGGGGTTTTCAATGCAACTGAAAGTCTGAATACTGCATTTATTATTATTTTTTGTCCAATCCCCTAATAAAATGCTAAACTCCTACTCATACTTCTGCCAATATTCCACAATTTCAGCTCTCTTCCTTCCCAAACGGTACCAAAAAAGTACTCATGTCTCTGATTGGTCAAAAAATCCAAGTACCTTTACTGTAAATCTCTAGTAATCTTTACTGCTGTAAGCAGGGTATACCGAGTGATTTTGTGTTCTCTGGCATACTTGTGTCACATAACAGCTGCTTTCCATTCTCAAGACAGACAGCGGTTGCATATTATGGGCATTGTGAATGAGCATATAAAAAAAAAGAATTCCACTAAAACATCCAAATTGCCCATCAAACCCTGAAATCTGAGCTAAAAAATGCACATCTGAGTGTCAATCTAACAAAATCTAAATGCTATTGAGAAGAAAACAGTGACATTCAATAAAGATTTACTGACAGGTTTGACAACACTTCTAAAAAAACATTTTCCAACAAAAAGAGATATAATTATCTTGTAAAAAATTGTTGAATGCCATTCAACAACACATTCCGTTAACGTATGAAACTTAGCCCCCAATTATATTTACACTCATTTCGTTCTAAAAGTGAGTTCAAAGTTGCTTTAAAATGTTCATTAGTTAAAAAAAAAAAACATGCAGAGTTGCTTACAAATCCAGTGTCACTGACTGCCACTAAAACCATCATCATTAAAGAGTGATGCAAACCCCGAATATAAAAGAGTTCAAGGGAACACGCAAGCTCAGGTTAACGATAATAATAACTTCAAGGTAATTAAAAATGTGAAACCTCTTCAGGATTATTTTACATCAATTGACTCTTGGCTTAGATTATCCTTTACATAGAATACAGCTACCAATTCTCCAAAGTGCTTTAATGATGGGGTAATGAATAATAATTAAAACAGGAAGAGGGTTTGACAAATCCTTGTGCTTTACTGCCAAGAAACACATGGACACAACTGTTTCCACTGATCAATTTGACTTTGACTTTCTCAGGGTTAAAATATTTATGTTTTTGCTTTTGTTTTGTTTTTTTGTTTTTTTTTTTCAGGTCCTGTCCGGCGAACCGTTCATCGATAGATTTTAAGTTTGTATTTTCTTTATGCTGGGGAGGTGATTAGCGCCTGCCTCAGTCAGCGAGAGTCCCCTCACAGATGAACTCCTATCTACTCTGCCTGATCCTCACGAGGACTTTGTGAAGCTGCTTTGAAAGCAATTGCTAAAGAAGCGCTATATAAAAACTGATTGATTGATTGATTGATTGATAATTTTGTTGAGTCGATTTGAGGGTCTATTGAGAATGTATAAATTACTACATGAATTGTTTCTCAACAATCAACCAAAGTTTTTTTTACTTTATTTACTTTAATTTACTTATAAATATTTCAATAAAACAAAATGTAAAGAACACAAATTACTTAATAAGCAAATAAATGAATAAAAAAAGAAAAGGAAGGAAGGAACAAATGAATGAATGTAACTAGAAAAGCCATTACTGTCTACACCAGGGTTCCCCAACTCCAGTCTTGGAGGGCCGGCACCCTGCATATCTTAGTTTGAACCTTGTTCTAGTATACATACTACTCTAGAACCAGTCTTTTTAGTTCAGACAATCATTTAATTAGTGTTTCATGATGATTGAACCAGAAATGAGTAGGCCTCCAGCCCTCCAGGACCCGATTTGCAGACGCCTAGTCTACACTACATGTTGTTTCCACAGACATCTGGTGCTTACACAAGTGACATGATTTTAACTTTCTTTTAAGAACAGTGAGAGCTCAGACGAGGTGACCTCAGGGTCAAAGTAAATTTTCATAGCTCTAAATTCTCCTTCTTCTTCTCTCAGCAATGTAGAAGCAACAGGATCAGTGTGGCCTCAGAGAGGGAACAGGTCATAGAATAGCATCATCTTTACTAGATCAGAGCCTTCTGACATCAGAAAAAAAATATGTATGAAATATAGAAAGCTTGAGAAAAGATCAGACAATAAAACTCATTGAACCACTGTCACAGTTTACTCAGTCTTAACCTTAAAGATGATTTAGTGAAAGTGACCAGTTGGCCATATATGGAGTGATTCATACCTGGAATTTGTGCTTTGCATTTAACCCATCCCAGTGAACAAACACACCGTGAACACACACCCGGAGCAGTGGGCAGCCATGGCTGCGGCACCCGGGGAGCAGTCAGGAAACTGGTGCCTTGCTTGAGGGCACCACAGTTGTGGTTGTTGAAGATAGGAGAGCAAGTGTTTCATCACTCACACCAACTTCAACTCAGTGGATCTGGGGATTGAGCCGGCGACCTTCTGATCACAAATCAATCACCTTATCCACCAGACCACAACTGCTCTTAGCCCATTTAGTTGTGATTCTATTCCACTCATTTACTTTTGTGAAGTTTTGAGCAGTATAGAAGATTTTTTAGTCTATATGTAATTATTTACAACAATACCTTGACAGACTTACTCATATAAACCATTCTTGAGAAGCAACTGTGAAAAAGTCATGCATGCTGGTCAAGCATACCAAAAACACGACACAAATTTCAAATGTTGCTGCTTTAAAAAACTTTTCAAGGCAAAAGAGTGCTGAAGTACATAAATTTGGAATAATGAGTTTCGCTTAGAGGACAGATGAAGATAGAAGACTCATACCACACAGTAACCTTGCATCCATTAGCCCTGTTTGAAGATTGATATGATGAATACATTGTCCTCAAGAGCAATCTCCTGGCCTTTTGCCTCAAACATGTTTGCATGGTCTCAGAACAAGCTCTGAATCATTTGCTCTAGACACATTAGCTCTGAAAAATGCTCAACAGCCATCCATCCACACTCCCCACCTCAATCCCAGCTGTTCTTGTTTCAAACACACTCCCTGAACTCCTTCATGTTTGTGCTGCAACAAGGTATCATTAATTTCTCCATTTATAAAAGCGGCACGGCTATATATACACATGCTGTTTGATTAAAGTTGGGGAGCGTAATTGAAGTGAACACCAGTTTATGGGATGAAGGAGTAATTGCTCCCCAAGCACCCTAAGGCTCGTCATTCTTTTTGCCTCCAGCGCTCTAATTTTCTCTTTTTTGAATGTGTATATAAATATTCAGCCAACCAGTCTTGTGAAGGATGTCCTCCCAATTACCTCTTCACACTCTGCAAAAGTTGAGACAAAGTGTTAACTTTCTAGCATGATGTGAGCACACAAATTGACAGATGGTTTATGAGAGTGAGAGATTGTGTGTGAGAGAGTGAGGAGAGAAGAGAACAGAAGAGAAGAGAAAAGAAGAGAAGAGAAAAGAGAGATTCTAGTCTTTAATAAATCCCAGTGCAATCAGAGGTTATGGGTTATAAAATGTCAATAATAAAAATAGCTATAATTCCTAACCCACTTCCCCTTAAAAAAACTGTGTGAGGATAAAACACAAATTAAAAAAGTCATCATTACAAACTGTCAAAACTTTTGCTTACTTGTGGTCTTTATTAATTGTTTATTTTAACCAAATCTTCATATGAAATCCTTTATTCTACAATTGGTTGGACTGGCTGGACCAGTCACGGTCAGCTGCATGGGAATTTCTCTGATAGACCACTGTGACCAAGTGGGCATTCTTTTAGATACTGTTCAAATTACAAACAAGCATAGCTTGAAAATGAATAGAAGATTAAAGGCTCAAATTTTCACATTAAAACAGTTTGTAATTGCATAGGGGAGTTCTATCTTACTGCATTAATTAGCTACAACAGTCAAATTCTTTTTTTATTACAGTTTTTTTTTTTAATATGTTGAGGAATGCTTTAAATCCTTATTTTTAACGCAGGTTTCAGTGAGGTGGAGAATTTACTGTAGCTTCCTCATGCCGGAGGGTTGCATGTTCAATCCTAGCTGTTCCAATATTTTTAAATATTTTACACTGTAAGTCATTGTAATGTTATGACGAATAATGTCAAAAAAAGCAACAATTTCATAAAAATTAAATTCTAAAACTGCTTGCACCTTGCTTTTCAATCAATATTTCCTGAACAGATTAAGATTTTAAGGATGTAAGAGTTTGTCTTAACAAAAGAAAGGAGTATTGTTTAACCTTTACAAACTTGTGACTGGTTTTAATCATTCATTCATTTTCATGTCGGCTTTGTTCCCTTTCGGGGTCGCCACAGCAGAATAAACCGCCAACTCTCTGGCATATGTTTTACGCAGCGGATGCCCTTCCAGCCGCAACCCATCGCTGGGAAACATTCACACACACATTCACACTTTAACACTATGGGCAATCGTTCTTACTCAATTCACTTATACTGCATGTGTTTGGACTTGTGGGGAAACCGGAGCACCCACGCGATCACGGGGAGAACATGCAAACTCCACACAGAAATGCCACCTGACCCAGCGGAGCCAAGAACCAGCGACCTCTTGCTGTGAAACGACCGTGCTACCCACTGCGCCACCGTGACGCTTGACTGGTTTTATTTTAATACTAAATTGTAGTACATTCAGACTGACCGGGAAGACGCATGGTTTTAATTGGCCTTTTATTTAAATAAATGTAAAACATAAAACATTTCATAACTAATCGAGATCTAAAAAATCCACATGAGATCTACAGAAACCAACACAAATAACCTGGACGTTATTTGGACGACTGTTGGAAGGTAGTTTAGCCTTTTACTGCTGGTTAGACATCTTTACATTGTTTATCAAAAGGTTTTCAAAGGCAATGGAGGATTCTTATGCTCTAGTTGTCTTTGTACCCAAAGGGAATTCATTAAGACTAAGCAGAGCACAGACTGATAGTTTGTTTACGTGATGGGTTTGAGCTGTTTTGATATCTCGTTCAGTAAAGAAATTATGCAAATGAATTAACAGAGTAAACAAACTCAAATATTAGATACTGAAGAAGCCTTATATTTCGCATACTTCATGTTTTTTTTCCATTGCTTGTGAAGTAAAATTCCCAGTCAAGTAAACAGAATGCTTTGAAATAAATGAGGATTTACAAATAACTACACCAAAACTAAATTAGTTCATGATTTGCCAACATATTTATTTGATTTAACACACTTTATTTTTCCATGCAAGGAAAAATCCATATATTTAGACTTTATAGAGTCAGTATTGTGACAGAGAACCTTTTTAATTGCATTCATTATCTCAATCCCATGCAGTTTAACTAAGGTTCATTTGGTTTGCTTCATGACAATTAAAAAGTAGTGATGGTGGACAAAGAAATTAATTACTCTTAAAAATGTATAGTTTATTCAGCTGTAAGCCTTTCCAGTTATAGCAACTGTTTTACTGAATAAAGCGTTCAATTTAACTAATTACTTGTTCAGTTGACTTACTCCACAGGTTTGTCTGAGACCGTCTCCTCTTGTGTTTAATGCTACTTTAAGTGCTGGAGTTCAGTGTAACATTTAGCCTCAAGAATCTAAATGCATCAGTTTGAAGTAAATTAGTAGCAAGAAGGAGAATTGAGTAAAAATGGGCCATCAGCTAAAGATATTTTGGTGTCTGTTGCAGGAGATATGTGGACTAGACTTATTATCAAATGGGCGAGAACAAACATCATCGCTATAATGAGACGACGACAGCTCTGTTTGTTGATGATAAGGAAATCAATAGCCTCGCAGCCACAAACGACAGGGCAAACATCAGCAGGAAGAGAACAGAGGCCAATTTCAACTCTCACTAAAATAAAAAAAAGATAATTTCCTTTGTATCAAAGAAAGGTCATGTGATTGGTTATTCATTGAGATCATATTTAGCTGATACAGTAAGCCCAATTGGTTTCATACGTTGAGCTACTTCTGTAACCCCCAACAATTTGATGGTGAATTTTAGGTGACTAAAAAATCTAAAATAAAACAAAAAGTCTAAGTGTACCAAAATCAGAGCTTTGGTAAATAAACCAGAAACAATTTACCACAGTTACTGAACAACAAGTGTCTTCACCGAAGAGAGTAGAGAGAATACAACAAAGATCCAAGAGAGACAAGACATGGCAGAAACCAAAGAAGTAGAGACAAGACAAGAAATGCGAGGGACCAAAGAGAATAGAGACAACAATTGACAGGTCAAACCGAACAGAGACAAGACAACACAGAAACTAAACAGAGAAGAGACAAAACATAACAGAGGTCAAAGAGAGTAAACATTAGACAAGATCAGAGAGAGACCAAAGAAAGTAGAGACAATAAATGACAGAAATCAAAGAGACTAGAAACAAGACAAAGAGAAAACAAAGAGTAGAGAATAGACATGACAGAAAATAAATACAAGATAAGATAAGAGAAAGTAAAGAGAGTAGAGGCAAGACATGAATGAAACCAATGAGAGTAAAGATGAGACAAGACGGAAACCTAACAGAGTAGAGACGAGACATGACAGAAACCAATGGGAGTAGAGACGAGACACAACTGAAACCAATCAAAGTAGAGACATGACATGACTGAAATCAATGAGAGTATAGAAGAGACACGGCTTAAACCTAAGAGAATAGAGACAAGACACGACTGAAACCACTGAGAGTAAAGAAGAGACACGACCGAAATCAATGAGAGTATAGACGAGACACGACTGAAACCTAAGAGAGTAGAAATGAGACACGACTGAAACCATTGAGAGTAGAGACGAGACATGACTGAAATAAATGAGAGTAGAGACGAGACACGACTGAAACCAATTAGAGAAGAGATGAAAAAACAACTGAAACCAATCAAAGTAGAGACATGACACGACTGAAATCAATGAGAGTAAAGACGAGACATGACTGAAATCAATGAGAGTATAGACGAGACACGACTGAAATCTAGGAGAGTAGAAATGAGACACGACGGAAACCAATGAGAGTCATGTCTCGTACATGACTGAAATCAATGAGAGTATAGACGAGACATGACTGAAATCTAAGAGAGTAGAAATGAGACACGACTGAAACCAATGAGAGTAAAGACGAGACAGGACTGAAATCAATGAGAGTATAGACGAGACACGACTGAACCCAATGAGAGTAGAGACGAGACATGACTGAAATCAATGAGAGTAGATACAAGACACGACTGAATGCAATTTTTTTTCAATCCAAGTTTTTTTTCAAACTTATATCGTGTATTGTGTATTACTCTTTGGAAATCACTCTGGCTTGTGATTATTGTTAGGGTAAAGACTCATTTCATAAGTGGATTAATATCCTTTGTTGGAAGACTGTTTTCAGTTGTTTTAACATTCAGGTTTCCAATCATAGCTGTCTTCCGGGAAAGAAGGCCTCGCTCCATCTTGGACAAAAAAATCAAACTCGACCGCAGGAATGGATCGAGTGAACACATAGAGTGATTGAGTGAGCGATGAGATAAAAGATTGAGATAGTTTGAAAAAAAAAAAAAAAAAAAGCATTGATTTTTGTGCAAAATGTTCAGTTTTTCCTTAAGTGAATCGTCGCGCGAGTGATTATCATAAATACATGGTTTATTATTATAAATACACTCTCATTAATGGCACTGATTTGCCAGGTTACAAACAGAGAAGGGACCAAGATCAACAAAAACAGCTTTTACCATGAGACATTCATGATCCCTATTGTAATGTTGATAACTAATGTAACAATTCATAACAGTGCCAAAAACTAAGATTAAGTGAATTATGAATAAATAATGGTATATTTTAAAGCATCACACACATGACTAGCAGTGTCTTAGTTTTTAACCAGCATGAAGACGAGCCCACTAAGTAAGGAGTTCTAGGTTCAAGCACAATGATTCATATTCTTATGAACTTCAGAATAGTTAAACACTGTCGTCACAATGAAAACAGTCATTACAATCTGCGTTAATTCATTTTGTGGTCATTTTCAATCTTTCATAAACTTTTCCAAAACCACAGAAAGGAACCTGCCACACTATTAATGTATGACTAATTCTCTTTCAGCTTGGCTGGTAATTAGCCACAATGCTAGAGGCAATCTTTCGCACTTTGAGGTGAAGCGACTTGTCTATGTCACTTAGACAAGGAATACTCAATTCTACGTAAAAACAAGCTAAAATCTTCAAATCACTATCACACGAAAAGGAGCTGCCCATTAACATCAATGCAACCATTAAAAAAAAAGCCTAAGCAAAGCCTTAATTCAAGGCTGTGTTCTTTCACCTAAAGGTGGCACTTTTCATCAAATAGGAGTATCTGTTCATGTCAGACTTTTACTGTTTAATCAGATAGCTTTCAAATCAATGCCACAATTTTTTATTTGTTTCTTTAAAAAATGTGAAATGGATTGAACGGATGTTATTAAAACTCGCACTGCAATTATGCTCTATTGTCTATTTTCTCCTAATATTAGAGGAGGAAAGAGTGTTAGTGCACGCATCTAAAAAGACACCCATGAGAAAGAAAACATGTTTTCCTTTACCAAGACGTACATATTTTCATATGACATCACATGCCAATGTCTACACTAAACAGAGTTTTTTTCTTTCTTTTTTAGTAATGTGTTCATTACGTGAGTACTATTTGAAAACTACAATCAAATCTTTTTTTTAACATAAATACATTTATTTACTTTGATCAACATTGTTTCAAATAGATTTTGCATTAGTACATGATACAAATATTAGTACAAGTGTACAAGACATAAAAACTTCAGTTCAGAACATGCTTAGAATATTTTTTATAAGTTAACTTGAGTTGGATTTTTACTGTGGAATAATTTCTCTTATAAAACAACATACAGTAAAGCGGAAAGGAGTTTTCTTCAGATTTTAAGTGATATCATCTTTTATCTGAATGGGAAACCTTTTTACAACATTATATATCTAGCATCTGGTAGAAAGGTTTCACTCACCATCTGGATAAATGTTGGCATTGGCCGGAGACTCTGGGCAGTCTGACTCAATAATGCAGCCTGACACAGATGCTTGTATTCACCCAATTTTTTAGAGATGGCTGCTTTTTTGGTAAAAAAATTATATGAAAGCTTATTCAGGTTACCATTCTACCTTTTCCTCTTTTGAAATCCACTTTAATGAGCTTGTTTTATTTTTGACTTAGTGCGCATTATACTTTAAATCAAACCTTTGAGGTTAAACGATGAGTGTTAAATTTGAAACAACATGACATTGCTATTAGTTTGGTATTGTATGTGTGCGTGCGTGTGCGTGTGTGTGTGTGAGAAGTGGCCGTGTGATTGAGTGGCCAGCTTGTTCTGACACTGCAGGGCAAAATGAAAGAGCAAGATGAGTGATTAATGTACAAGTTTTACAGTGATACTATCCATAAGTATTATTATACATTTTAATTTTGATCACTTTCTAGACATGTTAGGCAAATGTGGAAGCAAATTTGAAAAAATTGACATAATGTGAGTTAATGGTCTCTTGAGCCTTATAAAAAAATATAAATTAGTCACAGCATTTTTTTTCCTTCAAACAAGAAGATGCGTTTGTTTAAACCAAATGCATCGTTAAAACAGTAGCTTTGAAAGTTGCCTTAAAGGTGTAAATTAATTAATGTAGAGCTGTATGTCATTACCAAATATAAATAATAAATCATTTTGCTCTTCACTTTCTACATGATCTTTTGTTCAAGACTGGAAAGTTCTACTTACAGTGCAACTTCAACATATAAACAAGAGATAGGAGGATGCACAGGAAGATTGAAAGCAAATCAGCTCTCTTGTATTTTTGTCACCTTGGAGTTACTCACAAATAAAGAATTAAGCAGAGACTGAATATAAGCAGCTAGCCAAGAAGTTCAAAGTCAAGAGTTGTGAATAACCCGCATGGACACACATGCACAGTCTGTCTTGTACCTCCTATTCAGAGGTTCTTATCTCATGGAGACAGTCAGCCCTAATGATCAGCACATTGTCGCCCAACTTCCCAACCTCGAAAAAAGAAGCCCGGCAGACATCCAAACAACAAACAAACAAACAGTATAAAGCTTTTTTAAAAACCTCAAGCGACAAGTTAAAAAAAATAGTCCAATGTATCGTAGGGTACACCCTCAAGTCAAAGTCTTTGCCAAACTCTTAATGCCAAAAGTCCACAAGAGTAAACTACAGTCCACTTAAACTATGAACATGGCTATATCCTTATGGATTTCATTCAAAGGCAGCTTAAATCCAACAAACACTATGTGGGATGACGTATCGGGAGTTCATTTTTACTCACACATGACTGTAAGCAACACGTTCCCTGATGCCAGGACGACTTTCTCCCGTGTTGCTCGGTCATAGATTCCTACATGGCATTCGTAAGGTCCATTATCTGCAATCCTAACTTCTGGAAGTCTGTGAAAATAAAGAAAAATAGGCATTAATTGAAAAAATCTGCAGACAAAGAAAGTGTTGTAGAAAGGACAAACTTGAATCAGTAAAAAAAAAAAACACACACAGGATAGGATTGGTTCAGGTCTCTAAACAGATCCTTATAACAATTTACTACCTTAAAAAAAGTATATGTAATTAAATGTATTCATAATTCAACTTCAATTTGTCAGTAATAAAGCAGCATTCACCTCACTCTCATTTTTCTGATTTGTTTAACATAGAAGACCCACAACTTGATCCTTGCCTTTGTTTTATAAAATACCTATATATATTTATATAATTCCCAGATCCTAGTCTTTATTTCAAGTTCATATGTTTACATTTTTTTGTTTTTTTTGCAAATATTGGCAGAATAAACCAATGACAATGGGTCAGTTTCAGGTTACAATTTCTTAAAATGTCTTCTTATAGTAGTTTTAAATTCTATCATTCATTGAAGTGTTAGTCCATGACCCAGTTTATATAGACAACTGCTTCAACAATCAGGAGACACAAAAGTTTATATATACTGTTTTACAAGCATGAACAAAATGTTGTCAATTGGTTAGTAGATTAACACTTTATTTATTTTATTTTTTTATAATACTTTTGATTAGATGTAATTAGCTAGCATTGTATCTCCAGGACTGCTTTGTATGATTTCAGCTCATACATCAATGCTATATTCAAACTATACATCTTTTTTTTTTACCTTTTTTTATCATCTACAAAGGTGAAATCATCTTCTGAAAATCCAATTTTTTAGAAGTGAAAATACATCTGCACAGAAAATGATAAACTATCCAACCAAATGGTTTTTATAAAGCAGTCTACTCAAACAAATATTCATTTTGTATTCCACTCACAGACGGCGCAAGAAAAACTTTGGATTTCAATAGCAGGTGGCCAATCTGAATTGAAAATAACAAAGGCAAGAGACTGAGATTGCAGAGAGGCTGAAAACAATTTTGCTTTGCTGTCATACTAATGTGCTAGATGAAGGAATCGAGAAACTACTGTCTTAACAAAGCAGCTGTCTGTCTGCCGGCTCAATATTCTCATAATGCCTCAACCCCATCCGTCAATCTATTGCGGTTTTCCCTGGAGTCTCACAGCAAGAGGCAGAATGCTGATCATAGCTGATGAGCAGAGACTGAAACTTGACCCAGTGGTCCAGTTGATTTAACCTATTTAATTCAGTCCCACCTTTTCTATAGCATTTATCTCTCTCAGGACCTACAGTAAAAAAACTAATAGTGGGATAAATTAGAAACTGGACAACATGGACAAAAATGGTTATTGCTGTAAAGTGTAAAAAATAGATTAAATGTGAGCTTCATCTTGAAAACTGTAATGGCTTCAAAGTCTACAGGGAACATAATCATTTATCTAAGATTAGAGGGGAACAAATAATTAAACTTTTGAAGATGATGTGTTTTGACAAGTGTATGAAAAGCACATGCTCAACTGTGATACATGGATTTTTTTTTTGGAGAATAATACAAGGGTAGAAAAGAAAAAAAATCAGCAGATCATGAAGTAATCAGGGAAGAAGCTAAAGGAGTAAATATAAAAAAGCATATATGACTAAAAAGCATACATGAGATCATATATATATAGCTAAAGGTAGATACAACAATAAAATACAAAGTCTGTAAGTAAGTAATTTTAGTAAGTACAATGTATTTCCTTTGAAAGACTAGTGCTGGGCCACCTGAAAAACTGGACCCCTGCTGGACCCCCTGCAGTTTGCCTACCGATCTAACAGGTCTGTGGAGGATGCAGTTAACATGGGGCTACACCACATCCTGCAACATCTGGATAAGCCAGGGACTTATGTGAGGATCCTGTTTGTTGACTTATATGCAAGACATAATAAACCTAATAAAAAAAAAACTTCTGTCCCTTTATTCTCTATTTAAGAATCTCAAGAGTGTGTGTGGTTTGACAATGCCCTGCTGCTTCTCAAACAAGCAGAAATGAGCTAGAACGACTGTAACCAAGCTCATTTATATTGAATGAGGGCAGCGGGTGAGTTCATAAGCATTCATTTCATGCTCGTGTCCTCCCTTCTCACCGTGACTTTCTTTCCCCTGCACCTCAGATCACTCACTTATGCTCGATGAGCAGAAACACAGACAGTGTTAATTGTAGTGCATGCATCAAATATGGCAATGCAACAAAACACCGGCTGTAAATAAAATCAGCATGTCCTTTCTCATTGAGAGGGCCATGATTTAAACTAGATCAATGGCAATGTGAATCATCGGTGAAAGAAGACAATTAAGCATACACAAATATTCAATATACAATTTACAATCATTCTTGGTTAAAACCCAAAGATGAGATTTCAAAAACACTTTTGTTGTTGTTTTATACTCAACAATATGTGGTAAAATGACTTTATATTAATTCCCGTGTGCTATAAATAAATAAAGAAAAGCAAGAAACGCCCACCATCTTGATCATTTGAACAATTGATCTTGTAAGTTCTGAAATTTATTTTTTTTGACTGAGTGCTATTCCAAATAAATTCTGTTGGAAGCCTGTGTCATTGTGTCTCACTGCTCAGCTGCTTAAAATGTGGCTCAAATTAGTTGAAAGTTTCAGAGGTAAAGTAAATTTAGACAGTAACCCAATTTCGAAAAAATCATACTGCATATTTTTCTTTTTGGCACAACATTCTCCTACCACAAACACAGAAAATTATATACAAAATTAAAAACTTCTAAGCAGGTGGTTGCATAACTGTTTCTTATGCATTGCTTGTTATCTTGACTGAAAAAAGGAGAATGAAAAGTTTTACAGATCATTTTATGCACAGATCATCTTAGTATTAAAAAAAAGAAAACATCAGTGTTAATTATAAATTTCATCTACTATACCACCAAACTGCTTTAATCCTGGGTATAAACATAAATACAACAATTATAGATAATTTAAACGTACATTTCTTCCAGTTAAATGCTTTTTTTTAAACCATCCCTGCAAGCTTTTATTAATGGTCCTGAATTTGGTATAAATCAGATTTTCTTGCAATGTGACAATGTCCTGATTTTCTTATTTTGCCTGCTTTTATATCATCACGGACAACTTACATGTGGTTCCTCGTAGCTACCAGAGAAGATTGCATTTTACTTAAACTTTTTACTTAGACACCCAGAACCATATGTAAAAGTTAGAATGGAGTCACGATTATTTCCCTAGCACTTCTAACTCTGCTTCCACCAAAACTCATGCTCTTTTCCATCTCAATCTTTTAAAACACTATTTTTATGAGTGCTGATAAAGTTGGCTCTCAGACATATGCGGGAAAAGCATCTAGAGAATATTTCACATATAAAAAAAAGATCCTTTGCATAAACGTTTACTTCTTTTAATAGTGCATTTTGAGTTTTTTTTTCTACATGTGCATGTTATATTGGAGTTCATTCAAACAGAAGATGAATATTAGATGCACATTGTTTGCAAAGTGAATGAACACACACAAACAAACTTTTTTATTTAATTAAAACAAGAATCATTAATTTCATAACTGAGCTTTAAGAACTGCAGTCACAACGTTACATGATGTATGTCTACTTATTGTCTAAAACTATTTTTTGTTTTTATTCATATTTATTTAATATGCTGTTTTTAGATGTTTTTTTATTTTATTTATTCCAATGAGCTTTAAACAGTTGAATTGATTTGATTCAGTGAACAGACATTGTCAGATCTCTGATTCAAATCATTTAAACAAGAGAACATTTCACTGCAGGGAATTTCTGACCAGCGCATTTAAATCTGCAAATTAATAAAAATAGATTCTCACCACTCAGTTCATCAAAAGATCTTGTGATTTTTTGATTACTAACTTAAAATCAAGGATTTGCTAAAAAGAGACAATGGCACAATCATCAAATATTTTAAATTGTAGAAAAGAAAACAACCATGTAGAAACTCATTAGGTATAGTGATGGAATACGAAAAGAAAGAAAAAAATTACTTTTCGTTTTCTAACAATTGTTCGAGTTTGTGTGTATTCTTCCTAGGCTGCTTAACATGCATGGAGTCTGATGATTGGAAGAGAGCTTTGGCTCCTTCTTGGTGCATTGGCATTGGTCTCACGTTCCACTCTGCAAGTGTCCTCTCCCTGGATGAGCTTTACTGCCCGGGTCTCTGAATCCTGGCCAGCAAATTTCTCAATTCATCTCTCTTTCTCCTTCCAAGCTCTTCACATTTCCTCCTCTCTTTTCTTTACTTATTTGCTCATTCTCGGTCCCAAGTTGCACACTTCCTCCTCAGTTCACCAAAATGCCGACAGCGATGCACAATAGTGAGTCTTGCTCTGGTTCTCAACTCTTCAAAATAACCTCAATGGGACTGAAACTTCATGTTTTTCTCATTCTCCCCACCTCTGTATTCTCTCCCTCACTCTGACTGTGCTCTAAAACTGTAGATGGATTGTTAATCAGAGAGTAATAAAAAGCTGATTAGCACTAAATCACACTGAGGCAAGAAGGGATTTGCCTAGCCAGGTCCTGCCACACTGCAGTGTATGCAAGAATATGTGTGTACTGAGGGGGACGGAGCCCTCGCTTGCTGCCAGGAATATAACATTCTGTAATTACTGAAATGTGCTGTGAATATCTAAGCTGAGGCCTGTTCTTATTGGCATTGTGGGTGTTTAATGTTAGAACACATCAAAACCTGGATTTATGGTGTTTAAGGATTCA
Organism: Danionella dracula; assembly: GCA_900490495.1. Taxonomy (NCBI): domain Eukaryota; kingdom Metazoa; phylum Chordata; class Actinopteri; order Cypriniformes; family Danionidae; genus Danionella; species Danionella dracula. The sequence goes on from UELW01000012.1 coordinate 5,297,335, forward strand.
CAGTAGCTCATGATTCCATGAGTCATTATCGTACAAAACGCCGGACAGAACTATTCATTGTGATTCACAAAGCCATCCTGTATACATATACACCTTATTTTATCAACACTCAAAAAAACATTGCCTTTAATTTTCAACTGTAGGAGCTTGCTAGAGCAATAGCCAGAAACTAATTATTCCCAGGCCACCAGTAAATCAAAAGACCTCCTTTAGAGAAGTTTAGAATCAACTGAAAACCCTATTGACAAGCATATTGGATTGTGGGTAGACGTCTGAAAACCTAGCTTAATGCCAAGCAATCATGGGTCGAACATGCTAACTCAGAAAAAAATCAATGGAGCTTCTAATCAAGTACGGAAATGAAAGCTTTAGGAGAGTTCAATAGAGAGGAGCAGAGAAACATTTTGGCTGATTTAACTGAATAGAATCCTCTTCTACTATTGTGTACTATTGATTAGAGAAAACCACGTCGTTAATCATATAAAGAATGATGGCTACTAATTTTACTACCTTGCTTTATTAATAGGTGATAATTATTATGAAGCAAAACCAATATGTTGTTCATTTAAACTTTTCCTAAAACGCAACACCTGGAGTGAATATTGTCTCTATTATTTGCAAACAATCCATATGGATTGTTTGCAAATAATAGAGCCAATATTCATTCATTTTCATGTTGGCTTTCTTCCCTTTCAGGGTCGCCACAGCGGAATGAACCACCAACTCTCTGGCATATGCTTTATGCAGATGCCCTTCCAGCCGCAACCCATCGCTGGGAAACATTCACTCTTTAACACTATGGACAATCGTTCTTACTCAATTCACTTATACCGCATGTTTTTGGACGTGTGGGGAAACCGGAGCACCCGGAGAAAACCCACGCGATCATGGGGAGAACATGCAAACTCCACACAGAAATGACAACCGACCCAGCCGAGCCTAGAACCAGCAACCTTCTTGCTGTGAGACGACCGTGCTACCCACTGCGCCACCGTGACGCTCTAAAGCCAATATATTAAAATAAAATTAAAATAAAATTACAGTTGGAATGATTGGAACAAGACTGTAAAATTTCAACTATGCACCCCTAAAACTAAACCCTCTCATTGTACATCTAGTTTTGTTGGCAAAGTTTGGAGAGGAGTTGAAACTGTTAAGTTCATTCTGTTCCAGAACACCTGCAGGCTAAAGAGACTGGTGACTGTCAGCTGAGTCACCCAATAATCCCACTTACCTGCCCCACATCTTAGTGTCAAGACTCACATTTTACCATTAAAATGCTCAAAAATTTAAATCTTAACTTAAAGAATTTTTTATATCTCAATGTGCCCCAAATTTAAGGATTTAAGGCGCTCCAGAATGCTCCTCCAGAAGTCATTCTCATGAGTCATACCATAGATAATCATGTGATCTTATTTGGTGTTTTCCTTAGAGGTTGAGCATCCCAAAGCTTGGATTTTGCCATCGTCCTTGGTTTTGAACATCACAACACTGTAAATCAGATCTATTAATATGCAAAGAGTAGATATTTACTCAAGTCACATTTAAAACATTGGATGGAAAAATAAACTGAATAGTTTTACATCGGAGTGACTAATTTGATTCTCATCTCTTTACCTTCTAAATTAGGTGACTGAGTGTTCAACTGCTGCTCCGCAACATGCTCCTCTCACTTCTCCGATAGTAAAAAGACATTACATGCCTCAATGACATGGACCATATTTTTTTCTCTCTTTTAACACAGCTATCACGTTTCAAAGAAAAAAAAATATGTTAGATGTTCACGATAATAAGCCATTTTCTATGAAAAATGAACTTCTCCTATAGGGCCCTGGAGGGAAAGGTGGGCGTAAGTGCTTTGGTTTCAGAGTTTAAAGTGGAATGTTTGCCAAGAGCAGTTGGGTCTCATTGGAACCGATTTGAGAACTGAGGTGTCCATAATAATGAGAGAAATGTGCCAGGTCAAAGGAAAAGGGGAAGCACACTCGAACCTGTTTGAGATATGATTGGCAGCTCAAACTGTCTTAATATAATAGCAAAGTTGTGACAAGGAAAAAAACTGAATAGTACAAGGAAAATGTAACATTATGACTTGCATTAAATATTCAAAAGAAACTTAATAAATTTTTTAAATACCTGCCGTCACCCTTCATATAGGTTACTGTGAGGGGAATGTTTAAATTGCAGTGTTTCAATTTGCTCTATAATAGTGTCTCAGTTGACACGCTGTGGGTTTTGTCAGTTTCCCAGGGAATCCAAACTGCCATGTTTTACTGTGATTGAGCTGCCAAATCAGAATGAGAACATAGAGAACAAAAGCTTTTAGGTTATTCGCCATTAAACTAAAGATGAGATGCTTACCCTTGTAAGTATTTTATTGTGGTGAAAAAAAGTCATGCTTCATTGCTCATCTATAGAGGAAGATATGCCTATCAGTCTGCTCTGGCTCTAGACAGATCCTCACTTGCATTTTTTTACAGATGAAAGAAAGCTAAAAGCAGAATTTGGCTGTGATGAAAACAAGAGTTAATACCTGAGGAAAATCCTGTCTGGATGCTCTGGATCTACCACTCAATGTTGTTTTGGAGCTGACGTTTAAGATTTGTTTGCTATTTGTGGTCATCAGCAAGTTTTTCTTTTCAACAATAATATAATATTTATATACTTCCTTCTTTATTAAAAATTCATACATACTTTCAGTTTCAACTCTGTTTTTAATCCAAAGCTGTTTTTAATAATATTTTTTATAAAATATTTATCTACTTTTTGAATATTAAAGTCAATATTGCAAAGCACCTTGAATTCCCAATGTGAGAAATGTGCTACAGGATGTGATGTAGGACTTGCTTTTCTTTATAAAATACATTTTGACAAGTATGAAAAAATAATAATGTGCCAGCTAAAAACAGTAGATAAAAAATATCTATACTAGTGTGGGTTCTTTTCTATTTGGCAGTGGAAATCAGTATTAACCTGCTCTACTACACTGCAAAAATTTATTTTAAATTATGGACATTTCTGTTTTATTAATACATAAATGGGCATTTAAAGGCCAGAACATTTGTTAAAAATCCATGGCAAATTTCTTCTAGTACTTCCCTTTTTTATGTCAGCAAAATTTAACTTTTTACATATTTTACATAAACAGTGTTGCTGTGAATGTGCAAATTTGTCTTTATGGCATTCATTTATTTTCAGTATACCAGTAATTTCAGTATAGTCTTGCAAACCTATTTATTTCTTTTCATTGTAATAATCAGACTATTTTCAGATGATAGATGACAGAAAATAATCAGAATGTTTCAGACTATAACAAACTATTCCTCCGCACTACAATCTGTGAAAGCAGGAACTGCAGTCCCACGTATGTAAAGAACAAACAAATACATTCTATTCTTAGACAAGACTTGTAGCTCACCCTGTCACATGGACACATCTGAATTCATTAAACTTAATATTGTGGTGCGAGGGTGGTGGGTGGAGGGATAAATAAATCGTCTTTTTGTAAAAACATCATGTTTTTAAAGAAAATTCTCTATAAAAAACACAATTATTATCTTTGTGTGTTTTGTTTGTTTGTTTTATGAGCACTGATCTATACCTCAATAGTGAATACAATTAATACACATTTAGAATATATATTGTAAAACTAATTTTAGATCAAACTATATTTAAAAAACATGTATATTTATACAACAAAAAATATCTATAATGTGTTGTTTTTACATTTACATGGAAGATGTGGGGGATACAATTTGTTATTTTACATTAAAGAGTCCGTTTTGAATTTTTATTCTAGAGATTTTGACATATTTTAAGATTGCTTTTAAGTCAAGACTTCAATCTAAAACAAATATTTAACTAGCTAACTCAAATATCTTGCTTACGGATTTCTTTCCAATAATCCGTGTGGTAACACATTGGTTAAGTTAACACCGTTGTCTCTCAACAAGCAGGTTACTAATTTCATAACAGGCTACGACATCTTTCTGAGTGGAGTTTCTGTGTTCTCCTGGTGCTTGAATGGGTTTCCTCTGGGTTCAGTAGTTTTCTCCCACAGTGAAAATAAGCATGTCAGAAGAATGATGAAATGGGAGCAAACGGACTAAAGCCCCACCTCTTTCACCAATGTGCTTTTATAGTTATTATTATAATTACTACATTTAAGCAAGGGTTGAAATTATCAAAAATGTTCAAAGGGAGAATGTTTGTGTTTAAATCCACAACAGTCTATCGGTCTTTGAAGTTTTTGTCTTGCATCTAAAACACTATTTGAGACACAGAGGTCAGATCAGGTAAGGACACCTGCTGCTTAGAGTCTGACAGTCAATTTAATTCCTGCTGATAAAATTGTTCCTCTCTGTTTTGACGGCAATGTCGCAGTTTCAAGCCCAGCCAGTATACAGTTACTTGAGAAGTCACATGAGGACATTGAGCAAAAAGTGCAGCTAACCCTGGAGAAATAAAATATAACCAGCATCCAAAAGCTTTAAATTTGTTGAGAGGTTTGTACGTTTTGCTGGGGAGGCGAGTCGCAGTGTGAAAGTATTTTTGGGTTTTATTGTAGGTCTCTGCCTGAAGCGGAGCCTTAGGAAACAGGGAACACTTGAGAAACTCAAGCCATTGAAACACTAAAGCGGATATTTGGAAAGAGTAGGCTAAATATGATACTTCCTGAGTGAGCTAAAAATCACTACTGAGGGCACAAAATAAATGCTTTGCTAGATGTTTTGCTATTTGAACATACAAACACTTCTTATTTTTCCCAAAATGTGCATCATTTTAAACTTTTGGGTTACGGGTCAAATAAGAGCATGAACACACTTGAGTGGAGAATACATTTGCCTAAAAGCTATTGCAGATTAAAAACCTTAGATAATTAGCGATTCATAATTGGCTTTCTTTTCTGTTTGTGACAAAAAAAAACCCAACTGGAATCTACACTATTGATGATCATAGAAAACATTATTACAAACTCAACCAATCAAGTTTTGAGATCTTTCCACATGCAGGTAAAGTAATAATGTTATTAATACAATTAATTTATTTAATTATTATCTTGTCCATACAAGTTTTAATTCATCTCTTATAATGTAAAAACACCCTTAAAAAGTAAGTCAATCCAAGTGGTGAAAATTCATAATAAATTTATACTGTCTCATCAGATTTTCCTGTCATCACAACAACACTTTCAAATATTTTCACAATAGATGTTGTTTTCCTAGGTGTTTGGTTTGAGAACATTAAACGTTAAGCTTATTGTGTAAGCAGACATGGCTTAATAGTGAAATGTCTATGTTTCAATATTTTTTTATTTATCAATATAATTTTGCTGAAAATGTATCGCTACATTATGATGACATGCTTGGAAACATTAAAGATTAAGATACAGTGTCAGTGCCATTGGTTGGTCTCAAATAGTTGGATATTTATTGTTGGAAATAGATCCTCAAACTCAATTCCACAGCTCCTGCTGGTTTTTGTACCACATTGTTTCAAGAGACACCAGTAGCTTCAAATAAGCAAAGAGGGGCTTCATTTCTGCAATCATCTATGTTCGGTTAAGGTTGGAACACAACTTTGCAGGACTGTTCCTTTCAAGAAATTTAGTTCGAGAGCTCTGGACTACACACAGGCTAGAGAGCCCTTTGTCTGCAAGAGAGAGAACTAACCATGTATTTTAAGCTATTGTCTTACCAGGTTTGGTCTGAAATAGCATAATCATTTGCAAATACTGAAGTTGCATTTTGATCTCACCTTTCAAACATGACTGAGTGACACTGTTTATCTTCTGATTTAACAAATCACTGGTAAAATGTTTAGCGTATTGCATACATGAAAGATCACGTATAGAGCACAATTGTGAAAGTTGAGAATATTAAACTTTTTAATTTTAACCCATCTCTAATACATTGTTTGAAACTCTAACCATCAAACTCTATCACTTTTATGTTTTGAGCATTTGTGAAGTTTTTCTTAAACTCTGGCAACCCTAAACATCATTCACATATTTTTTTTTCATTTGTTTTTATATTTAGGAGTTTTCTCATTCTCTGGCAACCAAACAACTACTTTTAAGCTTTTCAGAATTTGTGTGATTTTTCTCAATCTCTGGCAATCCTTACCATCACATTTACATTTTTTAACGTTTATGAGTACTATGTCAGTATCTGGCATCCCAAACAATTACTTTTAACTTGTGAGTATTTATAAGTGTTCATAGCCATTTTCTCTGACTATTGCAACCCTAACCATCATTTAATATTAGTTGTAGCATCTAGGAGCATTTTCTCAATCTCTGGCAACCCTAAACAACAACAAAACAATGCATATCAATTAAGCTTCACAGGGACATCAGAAAAAAAAATATGTTAGAAAATTTATTTAGCTATTTAAAACCTAGATTGGTGAATTGAAGACTTTTTAAGGCCTAAAACTTGGACTTTCACATTTTAAACTTTTTAAGACCCCGCAGAAACCGTAATTAAGGCAACGTTACTTACCGGACTGTGGACTGATAAACAAGATCCTCCCGTCTCCTATAATCCTCCATATGAGAGTAATTGGTGTTAAACATAGCATCGTATGTAAAAATCCTCTGCTTAATGGTGCCTCCATCAGTAACCTGTTGAGAAACAAGATTGAAAGTTTAATAAAGATATGTGTCTCATAATGAAGAGGATATTCAACAACCTCTATACATAAATGATGAGATGAGACAGAACAAGAGCTCAGAGCCCACAGGCAAAGTTAGTGCTCACACTTTAAAATGATCCCATTGATCCGTTTAGAGTTATTATCGGTGTATTATTTAAGAGCTGGACAGGGGATGAATTTAAATGAGCTCTCAGAGACCTCCAGATCATGATGAAATCTCCCAGACACTTACATATGTGACATTATGAATTTAGTGCACCATAAGGCAGCCATCTAATGATGACTGACATCTTTTGCTGCATTTTGATGGTCTGCGGCACAGAAAAGGTAATGACATGTGAAGAGATATAGCAGAAGCTGTAGATGTTCGCAGCATTGGCTTATTTTGCATCTTCTTCTCCTCCCTGATGTTCATGTCAAATGATTGAGAGTAATTTTTCCCCTAATATCCACAGGGGAGTGAAAGTCGCTTAGCATTTGAATGGCTGTGATTTCTCTTTAGAGCCCAGTGAGAAGAGGGCTGACAGACTTTAATGGATGTGTTAATGCTGGCTCTTGAAGCGGTGGGATTGTAGTTGGGACAGGTGTCTTTCTTTGGGAGAGCTTGTGTGATGCTATCTTCAGCCTCTTAATCTGCTCCCCCAGTTGCCGTAAATCAGTCTGAGGAGGAATTGCGATTGGTTTTCTTCTTTAGTGTGGGGAACAACAGCACCAGAAGGACAATGTTAAATTGGTTTGATTTGAACAAACAATTCACGTTGCCCTCACAAATGAGTGTAAGACGGCCACAACAACCTCAAGTCCTCTGGAGAGACTCACTAAATGCCTGCAGACAAAACACGCACACTGATTCACTGAATTGCTTCAATTCTTTTTCAGACAGGAATTATGGGCACAATGAATACAGGGGATAAACTATTCAACCGCATAAAATGATGTTTACATAATGCACTTATGACAAAAAAGAAAATCACAATAATTGCAAGTTATTTCGTTATGATTTGATTTATTATAGAGCATGCGGATCAAATCCTGTTAAATAGAGACTATATTAGGTTTAGAAAAAAAATTATGTTCTTTATCCTTTGTCTCTATGGTGAAATAGAGTAAAGCATGAAAACAATTGTGCTGTTACATTTTAATATTTAATTGAAAGTTAAACCAATACAACATTTGTGTTACTTTGAAACTTACTAATTAATTATAGAGACAGTTATAAAAAACAATTGTAAAATAAAACAGGGATAAACAAAGCAATGTGTAACAAACACATTTAGAACAACTGGAAACACTTTAGATTGCTGCCAGCTAATTACACGATACTTAGTGTGTACCTTCAGTGTAGTTACTGTGTATTTACTGATTAATTGCTGTGTATTTACAAAGTTCTTATGTCGTAATTACTGTGTAAATACTGTGTACCAATAATGTAATTACAGTTTAATTACATGGTAACTACTGTGCAATTTAAATGTATTTAATGTGGACTTATGGGGTAGTTACTGTGTAATTTTTGTGTACTTATGTGGTAATTTGTAACTAAACGGGAGGAGAGGTGTAATCTAAAGTGGAGTTTGTTCCCTGTTTTTACACTATAATTAACCTGTAACTACACTGAATTAGATCTGAAATCTAAAGTAGCGTTGGTTCTCTGTAGTTACACTGTAAATATCTGTAACTACCTGGGATGAGAGATGTAATCTAAAGTGGAGTTTGTTCTCTGTCGTTACACTGTAATTACCCTGTAACTACATGGAATGAGAGGTGTAATCTAAAGTGGAGTTTGTTCTCTGTCGTTACACTGTAATTACCCTGTAACTACATGGGATGAGAGGTTTAATCTAAAGTGGAGTTTGTTCTCTGTCACTACACTGTAATTACCCTGTAACTACATGGAATGAGAGGTGTAATCTAAAGTGGAGTTTGTTCTCTGTCGTTACACTGTAATTACCCTGTAATTACCCTGTAATTACATGGAATGAGAGGTGTAATCTAAAGTGGAGTTTGTTCTCTGTCACTACACTGTAATTACCCTGTAACTACATGGAATGAGAGGTGTAATCTAAAGTGGAGTTTGTTCTCTATCACTACACTGTAATTACCCTGTAACTACATGGAATGAGAGGTGTAATCTAAAGTGGAGTTTGCTCTCTGTCGTTACACTGTAATTACCCTGTAACTACATGGAATAAGAGGTGTAATCTAAAGTGGAGTTTGTTCTCTGTCGTTACACTGTAATTACCCTGTAATTACATGGAATAAGAGGTGTAATCTAAAGTGGAGTTTGTTCTCTGTCACTACACTGTAATTACCCTGTAACTACATGGAATGAGAGGTGTAATCTAAAGTGGAGTTTGTTCTCTGTCACTACACTGTAATTACCCTGTAACTACATGGAATGAGAGGTGTAATCTAAAGTGGAGTTTGTTCTCTGTCGTTACACTGTAATTACCCTGTAATTACATGTAATTAGAGGTGTAATCTAAAGTGGAGTTTGTTCTCTGTCGTTACACTGTAATTGCCCTGTAACTACATGGAATGAGAGGTGTAATATAAAGTGGAGTTTGTTCTCTGTCACTACACTGTAATTACCCTGTAACTACATGGAATGAGAGGTGTAATCTAAAGTGGAGTTTGTTCTCTGTCGTTACACTGTAATTACCCTGTAACTACATGGAATGAGAGGTGTAATATAAAGTGGAGTTTGTTCTCTGTCACTACACTGTAATTACCCTGTAACTACATGGAATGGGAGGTGTAATCTAAAGTGGAGTTTGTTCTCTGTTGTTACACTGTAATTACCCTGTAACTACATGGAATGAGAGGTGTAATCTAAAGTGGAGTTTGTTCTCTGTCATTACACTGTAATTACCCTGTAACTACATGGAATTAGAGGTGTAATCTAAAGTAGTTGGTTCTCTGTAGTTACACTGTAATTGCCCTTTAACTACACGAATGAGAGCTGTAATCTAAAGTAGATTTTGTTCTCTGTCGTTACACTGTAAATATTTGTAAATACATGGGATGAGAGCTGTAATCTAAAGTGGAGTTTGCGTGCTGTATTTACACTGTAATTACCCTGTAACTACACAGGATGAGATGTGTAATCTAAAGTGGTGTTCATTCTCTGTAGTTACACTCTAATTACCCTGTAACTACACTAGATGAGGACGGCAATCTAAAGTAGAGTTTGTTTTCTGCTGTTACGCTGTCAAAACCCCACAAGTACACAGAATTGCCCAGTAAGTACAAAGTAATTACACAGTAACTAAACTGTAACTAAATAGTAATTATACAGTAGCTGTATTTACAAAGTAATTACCCTATAGGTAATCATCCTGTTAAGACACCATAATCATCCTATAAGTACACAGTAACTACCCTGTAATTAGCAGAATGTAAAAATGATACCGAATTATTAAATTAATAAATACACAAGAAGTAAGATCTAAACTCACAAGAATAATATCTATAAACAACTGTGAGTACAAATCATATAATACACTAAATGTATGCAAAATCAAGACCAAGACGCTAACACAAATGAAAAAAAGAAAATTTGTTCTTTTATGAACCCTGTTTGTTTTAACATGACACCATTTTAAATCAACCCAAAGAACACTTGAGCGGCGCACTTTGAGTAGAAGATCTCTTTAAAAGAGATTCCAGGATGCATCTAGCTACACTCACCTACAGTCAGACAGCGTCCCTGAAAGGTCAGCCGCTAAAAGCAAAGTCATGTTTGACTCCACTTTAGCCTGATCTTCTTGCTTTTGCTGTTGACTCCAATAAACCTATAAAAAGTGTAATGCAAGAAAATAATTTCTCTCTGACAAAAAAAGATCTTTAATGTTCAGTCTAGCGTCACGGTGGCGCAGTGGGTAGCACGGTCGTCTCACAGCAAGAAGGTCGCTGGTTCTAGGCTCGGCTGGGGCAGGTGGCATTTCTGTGTGGAGTTTGCATGTTCTCCCCGTGATCGCGTGGGTTTTCTCCGGGTGCTCCGGTTTCCCCACAAGTCCAAAGACATGCGGAATAAGTGAATTGAATAAGAACAATTGCCCATAGTGTTAAAGTGTGAATGTGTGTGTGAATGTTTCCCAGCGATGGGTTGCGGCAGGGAAGGGCATCCGCTGCGTAAAACATATGCCAGTGAGTTGGCGGTTCATTCCGCTGTGGCGACCCCGAAAGGGAATAAAGCCGACATGAAGATGGATGGATGGATGTTCAGTCTTTGAATGTTTTTGAGCATCTTTTGCTCAAAAACAAGAAATTGACTGCATAAGGCTTTACAATTCAGTGACCTTCTTTAAAGACTTGTGGCATTAAAGAAAACAAATTGAAACTTTTACCTTTAATGAAGAGTCTGGAGGAAAAAAATATAATTGTGAAAAGACAAAAGGTAAAAGGTTTGATTTGTTTACATGCTTTATGGAATGATCAGGTTTACTCAAGTGCATTTGCAAATATTCGATAAGCAGTGTGTGTACGCTAAAAATGACAAGCACATGATGAGTGGGAAAAGAGGAGGAAAGGTTCTGACATTCTCTCTGATAAATAGAAGCGTGAAATGGGCCTTTTGAAAAACCTGACACCGTCACCCACTTTGTCATCATGACAACAGAAGAGAACGATAATGAGAACATCAAGAGCATGCTGGGAAACAAAAGCTGCAACCATTCAGTGGGATCAAATAAATGGGGAAAAACAAGATAAACAAATGAACATGCACGATGTATGGATGCTTATGGCACAGCTGATATCTGGTCTTGCACTGTTCGGTTTGGAAGATACTTTGAATGCTGTCAAGTCAAAAATTTGTTTTCGGATTTGGTAGATGATCTAATTCCAACCCCTCTAGTTAGTTAACGACGCATGACTACCATGCTTATTAACTAAGTTTTAAAAAGCAAGACAATTATTGGTCTAAAACAGGAGTAAATTAAACACAACTCCTCAGTGTCACAACACATATGAAGGTCGTAAATTGGCAGTTTTAAATCTTTCACAGTTCAAAATACATTTTATCTTAATTCAAAACGAGATGTGTGGATTTAAATTTTGCCAGTATGTATTAGTAAAAAAAGGAAACATTTATTCTTTGCAACTATTAATAATACATTTTATTTACAGGCACCTTTGTGACACACAAGGACACCTAAAACAAGGAGGAGTAAACCAACCAAGTACAACAGAGAACAATAAAAACACACAAACAATAAGAGACAGTATTCAAAGACTGTAAAACTGCCTAAAAAGGTGGTGTTTTTTTTCACCCTGGAAAGTTTGCAAATCTTAGCTACGGCGATTTGTATTTGGCAAGTGGTTCCACAGAGCAGGAGCAGCAGAGTAGAATGCTCGTTCACCAGAAGGAGATCTTTGTGGGGAGGGGAGAGTGAGACAGAGGGTTGTGCTAAAGCACACTGCACGTGTGAGCGGATAGAAAGAAGGTCTTTAATATAGGAGGGAACGGAGCCATGTAGTGCCTTGTAGGTGAGGAGAAGGATTTTCAATTGAGATAAAAGTTTTGTAAAGAGCCAGTGGTGCTGTGGAGGACCAGGGTGATGTGTTAACAGTATAACGGCAACATTTTGGATTAGCTGTAACTGGGTTAGGAACTTGGCTGCCAGGCTATGAAACAGTAAGTTGCAGAAGTCAAGATTGAGGGTTGTGTTGCATTAGTGTTGTACTAGTATTGAAATCTGTGTCAGAAATGGACTGAGATTATTAATTTTCCTGACACAGAAGTAAGAAGTACTGTACTTGTGGAAGAAAAAAGTATTGTACTTGTGGCAGAATAAGTACTGTACTTATGGCAGAATAAGTACATTCAAACAGAGTGTGTCAATGAAGACTCTTTTGACCTGGTGAGATGGTAGCGGTAATCATTATGCCATCCAGGAAGACTGAGCGTTTGAACTTTAGAAAGTGACGATTTTTAACAAATTATTATGATCTCAGTCTTAAAGCTGTTTAGTTTTAACAGACTGGACATGAACCAGGACTTCGTCTCAGAGAGACAGGCAGAAAGAGAAAAAGGAAACAGAGACAGGAGGTGTATTAGAACAAACTGAGTTAGGTTGCATCAACTTAGTAGTGAAATTTAATGTTGTATTCCCGAAAAATATTATCAAGCAGAAGAGGACAAAGAACAGACCCCTGGGGGACACCGGATACAACAGGAGAAGATTTAGAGCAATATGCGCTGATTTGGAGGAACTGTGATAGCTGAGCAGGGAAGGATCTAAACCAATGGAGAACAGTTCCAGACAGCCCAATGTCCTCAAGTCGAGGCAGAAGAATATTGTAGGCTACTGTTTAAAATGCCGCTGAAAGATCAAGTAGGATGAGTAGACTACCTGTCACAGAGACAAACACCTTGACTCCCATCCCTGACCAACAGAGGGCACCTTCGTCCCGTTAATCACCTTCCCGCTATCTACACACACTACAATTCCCACACGCCCCTGGTCTGCCCTGATTACACATCCAGCTGAGGAACATTAACACCAGTATAAAATCAGACTGTTGCTCATCAATCTTTGCGAAGTCTTGTTTGTCTCTCTGCTGCAATTCTGAGCGTTTACCCTGTTTATAGCCTGCCTGTTGTGACCCTGCCTGTTTACCGTTTACGATCTTAGCCGCCTGCCCGTTGTACTACTCTTGCTGTCTCCGTTCTTGCTTGTTTGCTGCCTGCCCTGACTACCTGCCTGTTATTTGACTACGTTTAATAAAAGCTCGAGTGATGAAATGTTACACTACCTTACTATTATCACTTGAATACTAAAACATACTATTAAACTCAAAACTTTACAGATTCTGTAAATAGAGACATGTAAAATAAAAACAAAACCACACATTACAGATGTTAAAACTTTAACTTGAAGCATGAAATTGAATGTCATAACAAATACCAAGGATCAAACCCTTATGAATTCAAACAAATGTCAGAGAGTACTCCAGAATTACACATGGAGACTGCAAAACAACAACAACAACAACAAATAAATAAAATGGTACCTTTTACTGTGTATAAATTACTGGGTAGTAACTATACAGTTTACATTATTCATATGTCCAACAGTGCTGTTCTACTAATGAACTCACTGTATAGTAATTTATCAAAATCATTTTCACCAAAGTCTGCACTTCAGATAGAAAGCGTCTGATTAAATAACTTCAGATGGAGACAATAACTACAGATGACAATTGCTAAAAAAATCTCAATTTATATATCAACAAGCTGTTTAAAAAACAAAACAAAAGATACAGCAGAGTACTGATATAAGTATTGGAACACACTGCGCTGGCTACTCTCTTGCGTGTGGCTCTAATGAATTCAGCTCCTAATCAAAATGGAACCAAACTTCCATGTGAAAGGACATCCATCAATGATGACTGTCCACCCTGTTGTCTTGACAACTACCTCTGCAGAGAGTGTGTGGAGATACATGGACAGACAACAGGAAACAAGATAAATGTGCTTTATTAAGGGAAAAGGCCACATAAGGGACACGCGCAACCAGTTCGGGGAACGTTATCGAATCTATTGCACGCATTACCACCAAATCAATGTAGTACAGTGGCTTGGTACCATCTGGAGAACAGGGCGAAAAACACAACAACAAGAAACATCTCCACAGTCAATGTATGCCTTTGTACACAAACAAATCCTGCTTCCAAGAAAAGTTGATGTTAATCTGTGTTTATAATGCAGTCCTCATTAACCTTTAAAGCTTTTGCGGTTTTTTGTTTTCTTGCTAAACTACTTACAAAATACACAAACACATATTTGCTTGTATATAAACCAGCTTTGGAATTAATCTTCATGTGTTAGTTTCAAACAATGACCCTCGACCAGTGGCACATTTAAGAGAGACCCAGGCAAGCAGACAGGCAAACAGGATCAAGTGGGGTTGAGAAGGAGAGTAACCTACATGCCTTTGACCAAGTAAGTCTGTGGCTCCCTACAGAGAGTAAACAATGCATTCCGTCTGCTGCAGTTCCACATGGCGGCTTTGGCCTTTCTTCTCCTTCCCTTCACTGAGCTGACTGCAGCAGAGTGGCACCCTATCCCTCAGGTCTAACTGGGATCTGTTTATTTATAGAGAAATCCACATCAAACACTTTCTGCAGATTTTCTTGGAAAATAAACACGACTAGACACAAATTTGTACAAATAGGTTTGGACATTCTAGTAACCACAGATTACACCCATCATTTTATGTTATAGCTAATGTATTCATTATTATTTATTCATATCAATTTCTCAATAACTTTATTTCAAATATACAATTTTTCATGCTTGGTCCTTAGATTAGATTGGAGGAAAAGTAGGACAACATTCACTCCATTTTCACTCAAATTCAAAACTGAGAATTCTTTGGAGTCTGATTAATCTAAACGTGTTTTTGAAGTGTGGGAGGATACTTGAGTGCAAGTATACACTTTGGACGCAAACATGGATACAAACGCTGGCATAAAACTGACATAAAAATATTGATAGCGCTCTTTAAATAATAATTTTGTATAATTTTAGGTAGTATACATGTCCTTGTCATCTTGAAATAGTATTTTTTTATAATAAAGTTTTATAAGTTAAAAATATAATTATATCTGAAAACGACTTTACAAATTATAATGTTTGTCTCAACACAAATTGCTCAGGTAATATAATGGCTGAGGCATGTTTGGGACCATTTTATTTATTAATGTTATGTACAACATAACAACTCTTGCTGATAGCCCAATTAAAAGAGACTAAGAAATTCTTAAGTGTCGTAACTCAAATATATCTCAATGAGAAAAAAGGTTATTTACATAAGTTGATTTTATTCAAGAATATTTCATTCAATAAAATTTATAATAACTTTACCCAAAAACAAAGTATTTTATTTAGATTAGAATGAAAGACCCTCAATTTACATTTATTTTGACAGTAGGGGAACATACAAACTGCACTAAGCAGTCCCCTTCCTTATTTGCCTTGAATCAGCAACCATCTTACTTAAAAAAGCTGCCTAATATTGAAAATAATAATTTCAATTCCACATAAAGAATATATTTTTACTCTCTAAAGTCTTTTTTACATCTTACTTAAAAAGGCTGCCTACTATTAAAAATAATTATTTCAATGGAACATAAAGAATATATTTTTTTGCCTCTAAAGTCTTTTAAACAATCCAAAGCCACTGAGGATGTTGAAAAATGTCCTTATTTAAATTAGGTTTCTTTTAAACTCATACTTTTAAAGTGC
Source organism: Danionella dracula (assembly GCA_900490495.1). Classification (NCBI taxonomy): domain Eukaryota; kingdom Metazoa; phylum Chordata; class Actinopteri; order Cypriniformes; family Danionidae; genus Danionella; species Danionella dracula. The sequence continues at coordinate 5,313,245 of UELW01000012.1, forward strand.
ATTTAAAGAAAACACCAACACACAACCCTTTAATTCTATTATTTTCTCTCCCCATCCATCCTCCAATCCTCACTTACCAACTTGTGCTTGAGGCATAATCCTTAGAGAGGTTGAAAAGACTAACTTTAGTGATCTGACAGCAAAATAATAGCCTACAAAACACACATCAAACAAATGTCAGAAATGAATAAAATGAGCACATCAGATTTTATAGTTGACATCAATAAACTCGCTGGCAAAAGAGGTTATTTAAGGTAGTCACTGCAGTTTAAAAAGTTGCTCTCTTGCATATGAAAGAAGATTTCTGCTCAAATCTAGTTTCAGGAGGAGTCTTGACATTGGATATTCGAAGCTGTACTCTTGGGTCTTTCCCAGTTTGTTCTCAAATATTGTGCATCAAGAAGTCAATCTAGTTTTGTCTGCAAAGTATACAAGCCTTAGAAAAACACGATCTGACTCTGGGTAAGAAAGCTTAAACACACAATTTTTATTTGCTTTGGACCTGCTTTCATATTGTGAATGGTGAGCAGCCTGGAGGGCTCTTCCTCTGATATGAGCTGTGTTTACTGAAAGAGCTGTGAATCCCAACGGTTGGAACGTGGTGCAAATGACATTAAGAATAAAATAGATTGAATATTTTAAGTTAAGACTTTAGAAACATTGGGTAACGAATCAAACAAATGTCATGTTTTACAACCCCTCAGTGGGCGGTTAACAGTTTATTAAGAGAAGCAATTTGAGATATTAAATAAAGACTGACTAAAAAGATAATCCAAAGAGGTCATTTGTTAAAATCATACACTTTGCAAGCTTTGTATATACTTTGCATGTAGAATTGTAAATAGACTCGCTCTTCTTGAAACAAGGCTAGTTTTTTGTATACATCATAAAACACTAACTTAATTTAAATAAAACGAAAACTATAATAAAACAAATACATACAAGTTGTTTTTTTCTTTTGAAGAACTCACCAGTGATTACAATAAAATCTAATTTTCTTTAGATGATAAACTATGATATAATTGTAATTTTATCATAACTTTTTTCTTTAAATTATATATTTTTAAAGACTGATGTTTTAAGTGCATTTCTATACATACATGTTAAATACAAGCTTTGTATGTCAACCTTTTCTATAATCTGTACACAGTTAAAAAAAGAACAAATTCATTGTTTTAGTGGTTTATTAATACACTTTTGATACTGAAACAACATTTTAATGACAACTAGTAGTCAACATTGATGACAGAGTTGTGAAATGTTTAAAATTTCAGTGTCCTATTGTTTCCAAATATTCCAATATGCTTGGTATTACAGTTAATTTGATAAATTTTCATTATAAATTGGAATGTTTTGCATTTAATAATCGGTAATAGGGAAAGTGAGATCAAAGAAAACTATTAGGAGGTATTAGATAGAGCCAATTTACATATTTTATATTGTATAATTGTTCTCAGGAGGCCAATAAACAAACAAACAAATGTGAAATAGAAATAAACTAATTTCTTTGGTGGAATGCTTTTTACTTTAAAGAACTCGCCGTCAAAGCTTTGGGATAATAACTGTAACTAAGTCTGAGTCTCTGGGGTTTCTCCAGTAGGTCTCTCTGATACGTCTCCACAGGAAGCACCCGGGAACTTTAACTGCTCTATACCCACTCACCTGGGAAACCATAGCGCACCGAGGTCCTACTGTGAAGAGTATAGGGAGACGCATACTGAATGAATTACTCACCATGCATGCCAAATGGCTCTTTTCTTCTGGCTATGACACTAAAAAGTAACCTGACGCACAAGCATTTTTGCTTGAGGATGGGTTATTATATTATCAGAGGTTATGATGATGGTGGTCATTACACACTGCTTCAGTAAAAGGCCAAGGTATGGATGCAGGGAATGACGGGAAGTGATTAAGATCAAGACAAATGGGGGAGGGCACATAAAACAGGGGTGCAACCATGAAGCCTCAAAACAATAAAGAGGCTCTATTAGAGAAATGCCAGACTCCGTCGACAATAATTACAATGCAGTTAATGACAAACATAATAAATGAGAAATGTCCTCACGGGCACCCTTATTTCTGAGATAAAAGTCAGAATTCTGAGAAAAAAGTCAGACTGAGATTAAAGTCAGAATTCCGATTAAAAAAAAAGTCAGAACTTCAATTTTATTAGTACAGTGACCCTAATCCTCTTCCATACATTTTGCCCCAAAACTTGTTTTAGCTTTTTGACCCCTCGAGCAATGAGACCCACCTCCCCCATCCTAAAAAAAGCAAGCCAATTAACCATGTTTAAAAGATTGCTGTGAAACAAGAAAGACACCAAGACAATTGGTATATACATCTGGTAGCTGGTCACTTATTGCTTTTTAAGCTGTGAATCAAATTAGAATACCAAATAATACTTTTGACGGGCTGTGGAAATGTGTTTAACGACTGTAAATGTAACAACCATAATTAATGCACCCTTGCTAAAACATTACATAAACACAAAACATAGCTTGATTGGACAATGCAGTCTAGGGCTGGCAGAAATTGATCAAGCTCTCCAGCAAAAGCTCAGCCTAGTCAGGACAAAACCCTGGTTTCACAAGGTCAAGCCCAAAGACACTAAGTAGCACACGTAAGTGAAATAAAGAAGGCTTTAAAAATTGATTTCAGAAGTTTGAAAAAGTATTTGATGTATTTTAAAAAGAAAGGCTGGTTTTCCGTAGGAGTATATTAAGTCTAGGTCTCCTGTTTGGAGAATACAAGTGTATTTTGGGGAGTTGCATCAGAAATTTCTCCAAACAAAACTGCCGCCACAAAGTCACATGAAGTTACTAATCTTGTAGAAAGCAAAGGAACATTAAGGAAGGGTGAATTTAATAGAGTGAACCTTCATGCTGCTTGTAATGCTGAGCGTATGCTGTCTGGAGCCCACATTAGCCTACGGCTTGAGGACAATAAAGAGCAAGGTGAAGCCTAAAAGAGCTCGTCGGATGGACAAAAGAGACAAAGTCTAATTTCCTTCAAACTTGAGGACAAGGAAGCATTCAATGGCCCCCTGTTTACAACTCCGGTTACCTCATGATAGCTATATATAAAATGGGGAATAATAAAAGAAACAGTTTTATTGATTTAATGATTTTCCCTTCCTTACCATTCTCCAAAATTAAAAAAAATTATGAAAATCTGTAAAAGAATCTCAGGGCAGCATGAAAACAGTTCTTTGACTGAAGGGCAAAATGGCAATGTGCTGCAAAAAGAGGACACGTAGACCTCTGGATGAGCTTACCCATAATCCTTTGGGACCAAAAGAAAAGCATGGGTTATTAGAGGACAAGTTATCCAGATGTCCAGGAAATAAATTGTAAATGAACTTGCTTTGTACTGTGTTTTTAAAACCTTTAACCTATCAGGAATGCCTAAAAATAAGGGACAACACTACAGAGCATGCAATAAATACGTATTTCCAAAAATATTTTTAAAAACTTGGACCAGAAATGTAAACCATCTTGCAGTATCCTGCTTGCAGTAAATTTTAAACATATTAAATGTTGAACTACAATAACATTTTGAACAGAGTATAATATTCAGGAAGATGGAGAAATTAGGTTTGGATGGTGATAAATACATTACTACAAATAAACACTTGTAGAATATGTTGGTGACTGTGTTTGGTTTAAATTGTTTTTTTTACAGTTTAATTGCATTAACAAAGTAGTGTATTAAGCTTATCTATTTCAAGTCGTATGCATTGTCTGCCGTACTAATGCTTTTAGAAAAAGCATTTGAGAAATTGTGTCACGTTATCAAATCATGGTGAACAGAAGAAAACAATTTACAATAAATACAATGACAGGACCAACTTCTATAGGAGAAATGCAACTTAAACACTTCAATCCCATGATGTGACCAGGATCTAATACCAATAGAAGTTGGTCATGTGACACTAAAACAAGGCTAAACCTTTTAGCTTGCATTTCTTTCATTTTCAAGAATTAGAATAAGAGTCATGCATGGTCCATATCTATTTGTGTGTTCTTTAATTTCCCTGTTAAAATCTTCAAGTTGCTACGATCAGCAATGTTGCTTTAATGAGTTCATTAACTCGTAGTCCCTGTGTTTCAATGGTTTTTGCAAAAAGAGACTGGTTTCCACCCACCCACACAGTCCATTAACACGCATGTCAGGTTGATCTGTGTCTCTAAATGGGCCACTGCAGTGACCATTTCCTGCATATGAGGTTAAAATCTTTCCACCAAATCTGAGCAGTAAGAAACCGCGGACCTCTTTGACACTAAATAGGATTTAACTGGTAAAAGAAAAGAAGGCATCCTGTAATTTCATTGCTATTTCCTCCACACTGGCTGTAATAGCTACCTAGATTGCCTCACTTTTCTACTCACTTTCCATACATTCCATTCCAAAACACCCACTTTTCCAGATTCAGTTCATTTCTGATAAAAAAAAGCAAAGACAGGATTAGATTTCTGACTATTTCTTGCGACCTTATACAACAACAAACCTGCATATTTTCTTTTGTGGCCTTCATCTAGATTATTCAAACATTTAAATGTTGTTTTAGCTGCGTCATAAATCTTTCAGGAAGTTCTAAACCAGACAAGTAATACCACATTACAAGAGAGACAGAAGCAATCTCCCCATTTCCTGTCTAACACCCTGGTTTTAGCCAGTTCCACCTATTACTCAGAGGACAGAGGCCTTGTTCAGAGCTGGGCTTATCAGTAATCCAGAGAACGGATTTGGGCTTTATTTTCTGATGACAAGGTGTCAAGCGGGTTACCAAGGATTAACGCACAGATTTGAAGTAATCATTTCTCCTTTTTTCCATTGAAAATAAATAAATATTACAGACAAAAAGTTAAGTCCTAAATATTCATCAGTCTGTAACACTTTAAGTCTTGATTTGCTTAAAAAAATATTTAGTTTCAATCAATAATACACTTGACTCTTTTTGGGATAAATAAGTTAATGACAAAAATCGCTTAAAATAGTTATTACATTGAGTACACATCAAATGTACTCCTTAGTTTACAGAACATCGAGGATTGCGATGTGACCATGCACTTTATTACAAGGTAAAAACCTTCATTCAGTATTAAAGCTCTCCTTGTCTTCGGATACAAGTTTTCCGCTAGTGTCATATGTGTTTTTTTCTGTGTTTGTTATGCGCTGGTGACATGGATGCACTCGCTGGTTAATACGTTATGACAGAAAAAGGGTGCTTCAAAGGGACCTTCTAAAAGTGAGGGAAATGGAAAGCTTTCAAAGATAAACCAGAAATGTCACCCGTATTAAAAGAGTGTGTAGAAAAGTATCCATTCGTAATGCTTTCTAGAAGACTTTACTCATAAACGAGGGTACTTTGTGTCCTCCTGAATTTGACTTTTAGTTTTAAGGTTGTACTCATGAAAACATTATTAAAGTGATATCAATTTAACGCTATATAAACCACATATCAGTATCTATTAGTACTTATATTTTTGTTTAAAAGTAATTGAAGTTCCAGTACATGAATTAACTTGAATTACTCAATGTAATTTTGCAAAAACAAGTCAAACAGGGATTCTGTTCATGTAGTGTACATGCTATCTTGTCTATAGAGAACTTATTTTATCTTTATGCACTGTGAAGAAAATTAAGAAAGAAGAAGGAAGTCTTATATCATCTCAGAAGAAGAAATAAGGAAGAAGAATAAGAAGAAAGAAAAATAATAAAGGAGGAGGAGGAGGTAGCAGAAGAAGGAGTAAAAGCAAAGAAGGAGAAGGAAGAAGAGGAAGAAAAGGATGGAAAATAAGATGAGGAAGGAGACGGAGAGAAGGAAAAAAGTAAAAGTAAAAGGAGGACAAGAAAAAGAAGGAAGAACGAAAAGGAAAAGGAGGAGGAGGAAGAGAAATAAAAGAGGAACAAAAAGAAGGAAGAAAACAAAGAAGACGACGTAGAAAATGAAGAAAAAGGAAAAGGAAGAGAAGAAGGAAGAGGAAGAAGAAGAAGAGGAAGAAACAAAGATAGATTGAAGCTCAACTTAACTTTTCTACACTTTTGTTCTCTGACTTAAATTGGGAATGGCTAAAATAAATACAAATAACAATAATAAAAAAATACAATAAAATGAAAAGCTAAATAGTTAACCACTCTGCCTAGAAAACATTTGTACTTTTTTCTTCAATGATTTGTGTTAGCCTCAAAGATGTATTGTGATAAGTTGCCTTGACCTTTTGAATGTTTGACATGTTCTCTCGAGATGTAAGCCCAGGCTTCAGACATGTTCCGATATTAACACACTCGAATGGGAAACCCTACTGTTCCTAAAAAGAAGCACAGCTTCCACATGCCAAGTAAATTCTCCAAATGGCAGCGCTTGCACTCAGAGCACTTAGCTGGACACTTTAGTGATGTTTTCACAGAAGTAGCATAGAACAAGCAAACATGCTCTTTGAAATCACAAAACACCTAGAGCACCAACACTCCTCCCAAACCAGATCTATTATAGGCTTTGTCTTGATTAAAATAATTGTTCTCTAGTGGCAACACACTAATTAAGAATATTGGACTTGAGTGTGCAGACTTCTAAGCGCATGCAAGCTTGACAGCTTTAAGACTGCATTAATTGTTTGTGGCAGTTTACATGACTCTAAATTGAGCCGTCTAACATAGTAACCAATGAAAGCTGGATAATTTCCAGGAGTGGTTAATTAACAATGTCAGACTAGAACTAGAGTTAACCCAGGTGCAGCATTCAATACGTCAGGTGCTTTTGTCTTTGACAATTTGTAGTCTATGAAATGGTTTTGTAGTCACACACATTAATTTTCCAGTAGGGATTGAGTTTATATCATTTCACAAAATTAAAACAAGGAAGGAGAAATTATTCAGCCTGAAGCTAGTGAAGTATATCTTGGAAATTAAATTATCTTTACTGTTTTATTTTTAATTGACTATGATTATAAAATATTTCAACATGACTCAAGCACATTTCAATCTCAAAGGTTATTGAAATTTGAATTTCAGCACTGACTGTGCACAAAAATGTGACAACTGGGCAATATATCTAGATATCTTTGGATATCTCAGGTTGAATTCATGCCCATCATATGTTGTATAACATTGATGACAAAAGTTTACATATCCCACCTTTTCATTAGCAAGGACGTGAGCAGAATTTCTTGGTCTGTAGCTGCTTCACAATGCTGCTTCTTACAGAAGTCTAATAAAACAAATCAGAGAGTCTGCTGAAGTGTATTCATCCTCTTGTTTTATTCAAATTGAACTTGATATTCTCAGCACAATCTACCTCTTGGAAATCACCCACCCTAGAGCTTTACCCATGCTACGGTCATTAACACATCATGAAATATTAGTCACAGCCAAAGTGGTCCTTCACCAGAAGCATCTTCAGGTCTTCTGGTGAGTCACACTAAACTTCTCCTCGAGTCAGATTAATTGCATCTTATGCCATGTTTGTTTTTTAACTCATGGGAATTCTGTCTGTTTCCCTTTAGTCTTTTGACAGTAAAACACTATATTCTAGTTCAATGGCCCCCCATTTACTTTATGACAGAATTTTTCTTCTACTTATGTAAATTTACTACTGTTGGAAGTTTGCACAAAGAATATGATATATGATTATTTTCTGAGCAAGACATAGTAAAGAAACATTCTAGGGAGAAGTGGACAATTTCATATTTCCATAACAGACATGCACACATGAATAACAGTATTTTTGCTGTAAGATTCGCAGTTTACTTTGAATGTAATAATTTAACCAAAACTATATGTTGCTAAAAACGCACTGGCTTTGGTACACCTGGCTACTGAAGTCTACTGCCTTAATGCTTCATGGTATTGATTCATCAAGGTACTGGAATCCTTCTTCAGAGTGTGTGGTCAATATTTACATGACAAAATCATGCAGTTGCTGCTGATTTGTTGGTTACACATCAATGAAGTGAATCTCCTGTTACACCACATCACAAAGGTGATCTATTGGATTAATCTCTGGTAACTGTGGAGGCAATTTGAGTACAATGGACCAGTCTGAGGTGATTCTACAAACATCTTACATGATTACTGACCCTACCACCCAAATGTCACAGCAGAAACTGAAATTCATCAGAATAGACACCGAATTTTCAATCTTCTATTATCTAATTTTGGTCAACCTGTGCGAAATGTAGCTTCAGTTTCATGTTCTTAGCTGACACCTGGTGTGGTCTTCTGCTGCTGCAGTTATTCCACCTAAAGGTTTATCGTTTTGTCATTTCAGAGATGCTCTTCTTCCATACCTTGATTGTAATGAGTGGTTATTTGAGTGACCATCCTCAAACTAGCCTGCCACCAACCCCATGCCACGTTCAAATTCAATGAATTAAATCACCTTCTTCATTCTGATGCTCAGTTTGTCAAGTATGTCAATTAGTCTGAATGCAATAAGTTACTGCCATGTGATTTGCTGAATGGAAATTTGTGTTGACAAGCAGTTAAAGGAAAGGTGTACCTAACAAAGTGGCTGGTGAGTGTATATTTGTTTAATAAAGAATTATCGTATAAAAAATCCTTATTTTATTACAGTATGCATGACCATGTAGTGGTTTGCAGGACAGCCTTTGCAATAAAAGCACCTGGTTTGAATAATTAAAAAAGATAGAATGCATTCAAATTCATAAAAAAATAATAAAACATGCATTAATCATCACATGATTAAAATATTAAAATAATTTAATTGCAATTAATCAAAAACCATGTTGCATCTCCTCTTTTAAAAGGCAACCACTGAGTATATTGGACTATAACAAAGATTATATTCCACCTGCAGAAAAATCTGGGAAAGCTTGCTGAAGCCGTTGTGGTGTAACAAAAATTGTACACAAAAATGTGAGCTAATGTTTCTGGTTGTGTGGTGGTGAAGGGGGAGTATAGGGAGACTGTCAAGGCATAAAGGTTTATGTTCTCATGGCATTGAAGACAAAGGACATGGCCTTGATACTTGCTACTTGAAGTGCTTAAAAATCAAGAAGGCTCCCCCAAACCTCTCATTATCCCCCTAACGACGAAGTGATACATGGGGCAACTAAACTCAAAGGGATTGCAAGGCCTTGTGATCAAGCGCTGCAGTTTAATAACCCAAACAAATGGCAGTATAAGATGGTGAAGGAGAAAAAAGGTGCCTTCTAAATCTCTCTTCTTTGGCTCACTAGCAGAATTCTTCCCTCATTATTTTGCATCTTCACATCGAGCACCTCGAGTCGGGAACTGTCAAACTAAAAGCATGAAGAAAGCTATTGTTTCCTCACTGTGCACATGCCCAGGGAACAACAACTGTATGCAAGAATCATAGCTTAAAAGTCTCAAAACCTACATGAGAAAGAGAGGAAGGGGTGGAAAGAAAATAAAGAGGAGGTAGCATCAGGAACTGGCCTTCATTTGGAAGTTAGTCCAGATGTGTGATTGAAAACTGGTCACATCTAAAGGAATAAAATGCATATTGTTTTTAGGAATGTTTTTAAGCAGCATTAAGTTTAGCACAATGTAAAATAGACTTGCGTAGCAGACCTTCAGGGAATGTCAGAGGGTTTTGGCTGCTTTTTATGGTCAAGACTCGCCCCTTGAGGCCATTTGATTGGCATAACAAACAACCAATAACATGTCAGTTAGCAAAATGTCATGTTTCAGAGAATGAAAACGTCACCACATCAACCATCAAAAAGTCGCAGAAGTCAAGAGATAATGCAAAGCTAATAAAAAACGATCTTTGTTTATCAAATCGAGGGGGCAGACAGCTTGTAAAATCATATTCTCGATCGTATGGCTGACTTTAGTTCGAGTGTAACGCAAACAAATGTCACACTCGCTTCTCCTGGAAGCTCTCGGAAAACTTCAGTATTCTTAAAGTGGCAGCCCAAAAAGCACCAAACCCAACAGCCCTATAGCCAACATTCTATATGGGTGTCAGGTCTGAGGCTGAGACTAAATGTAAATGTAATCCACCAGCGCATGATAATTATAATCCATTAGAACAGAATATAAATAATAAAGAAACATGAAAATAATAAAAAGGCACATCATGCTTTAATGTTGCGAGGATAAAAGTTGATAAAATAATGTAATTGGAACAGAACAGGAATATAAACAATTTCAACCATGATTCAAGTTCTGCTTCCTGTGTACTTCTATAGGGCTTCCGATATTGCACAAAGATTTATTATAAATCACCTCGTATTTTTGGCCAGACCAAATGCGTTGTTTACACTGGTTACATTTGATCCAACCTTAAGTGTGATTTAATTGTGATTTAAAATAAATGCAAACATAATAATAGCTGTTGTTAATATTTAAACTTCTTTTTTCATCTTTTTAAACTTTTGGTGATCTTTTAAATTCTATCTTTTTAATGAGCACCAAAAGCAGCCAAGCCAGGGAATCATCATATACTCAGGTATAACCCTCAAACTTAAAGAATGAGAGAGAAGAAATAAAATCCTCCTGCACAGAATGAAAAATGAGCTAAGAAAGCACAATATAGCTGTATTAGCTATATTGTTTGCCCTGTTAGAGTTTGGCCAATAGAGTAGATGGGAATCTTATCAGCTGACAAAAGCTACTTGAGCTTCCAATCATTCGAATTTAAGGCTCAACCTGAAGACCTGTCTTAACTAGCACTAACACTTGATATCCACCCAAGCTTTCAAGTCTTAGAAAGTAATATCATCTTATAGCTGAATTATTTTCATAAAGTACAAAAGACTTCTATTTTCATTTCCTTTACTGGAAAACAGTACTATTCTGATAGGTATAATTGCTGCACATATAATCCACTTGGATGACTCATGGATGAGATTTCATTGCAGTTAGAATGATTGCTTTATGATTGGATTGAATAGCAGTATTCTTGTCATCAAAACGTCACTTGTAATAGGCCAGGCTTGCTTGTTTTCTCTCTAGTTTTAATGGTTTCATGAAAAATCTTTATGTAAAGTACCCCGATGATTCCTGATGAAGCACACAATTCGAAAGATCCACGGAAGAGGAAGAAACATGACCCTCGAGGAATGGGACTAACTAACTGTCCCTTTCCAGGCTTGCAGCAATAATGAAAAGCTATCCTGAGTGCCCCTGGAAGACACTAAATAAATCACTCTCACTACTACAACGAGACACAGCGACGGCCCAGAGGGAGCGAGAGAGGGGAGCCATGCATTATTTACCCACAAAAACTGCTAAATCAACTACTTTCCTCATCCTGGATCTGTTTTCAGCTGCGTTGTGCTAGCAAACTGTAGAATGTTGAGAATGTTGCACGTTGTTGGTGAGCAAGAAACTGGAGCAGTGGAGGGGGAAATGTGGTTCTCGAAAGAGAATCTGGATTTGACCGACTGTTTTATCTCCTACAAACAAGTTCAGGAGGACTGACCGGTGAGGTGTTATTTACTGTCAGATATCCTAACTGTTCATCTGCAATTTCATGGGAAATCAATTCAAAATTTTCCCCATGAGAAAATACATGCTTATTTTCCCAAGCAGACAAAAAGTAAAAAACATGACTCGCTCTATCTCAGAGTCACTGGCTTTCCTGAGAGCTTCTTTCACTGATTCTCTTGTCCTTGCAGTCAGTGAGGTCACTGCAATCAGTGAATGCAATAGAAATATTTTGTCTTTAATAACATGCGTTTCAATATCTTTTGTATAAACAGACATATAAACCAATAATAATAGTTAAATGATATATAATGTAACATGCATAATGTAAAATGATATACAACATATTTATAACCAATCTTTGAATGGATAATTATTTTAGAATAACACCAACTGTCAGGTTCTCCTAAGAGATGGGTAGAAACCCAATCGCACAAAAACCAGGTCTTAGTCAGTCTCTTCATTAATTAAACAGAACATAAACAACATAAAATACCCACGTGGGGGAAAACCTCCAAAAACTAAAACACTAACCTTATACTGAGAACGCTTTTCCCCCTCTGTTGGATTTACTAATTTTCGAAATAATCAGTAGTCCTGCTTCTTGTGATCGGAGAGAGCGAGCTGAAATATATCTTGGTAGGCCGGAGCCAAGCCATTCAGCGCTTTAAAAGCAAGGAACAGTAACATATAGTCAATGCGATATTTCACAGAAAGCCAACGAAGAGGGCACAGAACCGGTGTATTGTAATCATATTTTTTGTTTTATGTGAGAACTCTAGCTGCTGCATTCTGGACTAACTGTAATTTATATAGCGCGACAGCTGAGCAGCCGGCTAACAAAGCGTTCCATGGAGGCCATGAAAGCATGAACTAAAAGATGCGACATTCATAATGCAGCAACACTAAACTCAGGAAGAAGGAACATTATAAAGGGAGGACAAAAAACTCTATGCACAACCCACTGTCTATGTACTACCGCTGAAATCTTGGGTATACATGCATTTCCGGTTTGAGTTTCAGGTAGGACTGTGGTGTTGATAACATGTTTTTTTTCTATTTTCGATAAATACTTCAAATTCATTTTTTAAGTGAATTCTAAAATATAAAAGTACCATTCGTTCCCAGATGTGATGTGACAATACTGCTGTGTCTCATTGTAAGGCCTCATCACTGTTTAATTCAGAGGTTAGTTTCCATACTAAAATTTCATGGCGATCGCATCCATTGAAGCAAATGGGAAAAACTACTTCCGGCACTGAATCGGTAGTTGATGCACAACTGAGCTGAAACACAGATGTTTTGTCTAATAAACAAAACAAGATCTAACAAAAGTGTATTAACTCAACCGAATGGGGAATAACAAAAAAAAAAGTGTAAATCAATCAGTTAGAGGGTGAACAAGACATGAGTGCAAATACAAACTAGAATGAAATAATCAACAAAAGGCTGATAACCCTAATGAATAGAAAACCAAAGACTAAAAAGAACTATATTTAGAGCTATATATAGAACTATAATTCTAAACAAAACTCTTATACCAATTTCTTTTTACTATTTTTTTAACACAACAGTACTTAATACACCACAATTTCTCCCAGAATTACTGTGCCTAACAAAAATGAATGATCTCAACTAATGCAACTAAATAAATTAAAGATTATTCATGCAGTAAACATGCACTTGCATGTCTTCTAAGCTTTCGTTTCAGCACCACGGAGAGCTACTCTGAACATAGGATCTGAATTGTTCGAAGAAACAATTTTTTGCCCTTGGCGACTGAAAGTTATAATTTTTAATTATTCACTTGAAAATTATTTGCATTTTATCAGTAAATAACCAACTGTATTTCACTGTATTTATTGTACCAGTCCAAAATTGGAAAACGTCATGACAAATACATCTCGGAAGGACAAGCAACCATGCCTCTAACATGTTTTACATCACACACTTACAAGCTTCACCGAGTCAAGAAATAATGTCTGATAGAGAGAGTCAGTGGCAGTGAGTCAATGTTCCAGTGCAGTTCAAGGCTGAAGGGAAGAAATAGATGCTAAGAGGAACACACTTCGTTTGCTGAATAAGACATCACTGACCTCCATCACTTGTCAGAGAGCTGTGTTTTTATTTGGTCTTCGGTAAACCGGGGAGACTGAACAGATATATTGTGTCACACACTGTTGGGTTCTAATGTGTCTTTTTTCAGTTGTAGACAGTGATGTGTTCCATCAATAATAACAAGCTTTCAGCTGAAATCAATGAAGCTCTAGCACTCAATATAGACTATTTTTGCCAAACACAAACTAATAAGTTGAAGATGGCCCTTGTTAAATTGTTGGATAGCTTCTTCATCACTGTAAAACACGCCAATGGCTTGCGTATAGAAGGTCGATGGTTGGATAAGGAATGACATGAACCAGTTTCAAGTGAATTCAGCAAAAAGTTTTCTGTGAAGGTGTAAAATAAATAAAAATGGTGCAAAAATGAAACAAAATAACAGAAATGTGCCATTAACACAGGAGCTGGCTTTGTCAGCCAATATGGAGTTTATGGAAACCCAAAAAACCCAAATGTTTAGGCCTGGATGTCCTTTTATAGGTCAAGGTCCTGACCCGGTCATACAACTTAAATTGATAAAACAACCAAAGTCTGTGTATATCTAATAAAGTCAATTATAAACATTCAATATTTAAGAATTTAACAACATAATACGCATTTAAAAATGTAATCGCAACAACAATTAAACATGAAAACAAGTGACCCCTCTAACGTTTGGATTATACGAAAAAAAGAAACTTCAGAGTTTAACTTTAAAACTTTGACGATAATAAGCATCAAGTACCAAACTGTGTTCACCTCACTGTGGCCTCTAACGAAGGACGTTTACAACAACATCCCCACAAGAACCAAAAACAACTAGTCAGAAAACTTTCTAAAACAGCCAACTCTCCTCTGAGAGGTTGCTCAGATGGGATCAAAAGTTATAAAGAAAAACTCCCACTCAGATCGACATGAAAGGCCCTTAACCCCCCCACCGTTGCATGCATTATTTAACGGCACATTCTGAAAGAAAAACAGCATTGTTCTTGCAAGATCAATGCGCGTTATCTAAAAATCCCTTTAACAAGTTCAAAGTGGGTATGTTTGGTATAGGGAGTATATAGACACCGCGGGAATGTCTGATGATATCACTCATCCTCTATTACTAAGGACAAATAAACAACAGATTGCATGGCAACACTCACATTTTTTCAAACTCGGTGACCGCTGGAACGAACTGAAATGTTGGGATGCAAAAAGGCCACACCTGCTCTGACTCTTCTCCTCCATCTGTACACGCTTTGAAGTTCCATCTAAAGAATCCTTGATCTCACATCAACTCTCATGTTTTCTGCTGAAACACAGGTGCAGCAATAATGCGCATGAAGTGCATTAACATTAACACAGCCACTCCAGTCTCTACAGAAAGCCTTTTTTTTAGCTTGAGGAGGCAGCGCAATGAATGGAGGAGCTCAAGGGTTTGCAAACAGCCTCTAGCACAATGCCCCAAACACACATTAAGCACTCTTGTCTAATCAATTCTATGCGAGAGTGTATTTGATGGTGGCAGTGTTGTGTACCATGGGCACCTTGGGGGATTCGAGGGCCTTGGAGAACTCAGGCCTCAACAACAAATCAATGGAGCTTTTTCTTTGCCTGTAGAGGCTGATGTCACGCCGCTATCTTCATAACACAGCCCCTCTTCATCTCAGCTCATCTTTCTGTCACTTCTTTGAATTTGAGAATTTGGGGAGGTTAATGTTCTTTTACAGCTTCAGCCTGATAGTGACGGTAAAAAATGGTTCATGTCTACGATGCTTTAACAGCCTGTAAAAACACCTTAGGGAGGACTTTGACAGATTTATCCGATACTATGAATTTTCTCTGATGTTTATGTATCTCTGGTTTTTATGAGCGGATGTGAATGAGGTAATTGAATCGGTAAATGGTGAATGCTTGTATTATCCTTCCAGGGTAGCACCTGGGGATGAGGGCACCAGAGTTGTAAATCAAGATGATGTGTTTACTATGGCTGATTGAGACCATGAATCAGGGCTCGCAAGTAAAGAGGAATAAAGACATTTCCATTCTGAAACTTTTGCTTTCAGGCTTCGGTTTGTTTGCTTGGTCTGAAAGCTATTTGTTTGAGACTGTTTGCAAAGCATGTCTGTGAACTCTCACTGGTTTTAATGGCATTCAATCTTGCTGCTGTATACAGATTTTTATGCGGTGGTCTCAGCTATAGGAGCAGCGATATATTAATTGATATGAAAAATGAGTTCATGATTTTAAAACATTTTTAATTGTAGCAAAAACAGGGTAACTTATGCAGTGTGATTATAATGTTTCTCTTTGCCTTTGCCTTTCAGGCATAACAGAGAATAAAATAAGCATTTTACATTAACAGTTCCGTTTAAATACTTCCCTCTTGTGACATGTTTGGTAATATTACCTTTTAAAGTTTTTTTTTATAAACAATTATCTAATGAAAAAAGGGTTGTTGCTTTTTTGCCTAGAATAACTTAAAGGTGCCATATAATGTAAAGTAGGGTTTCAGGCATTTCTTGCATGTTTTATTATTGTTCTCTTATCAAAAAAATGGCTCAAGTTATACAGATTATAATTAGTCAAAAATGCAAATTAGTTTATGTATGTTTGTGTAATCCTATTTTCTTTTTCTAGGAGCTCAAAATGGCTCGATGCACCACCCAGTAACTAATCAGATGAGCAGCTAATGCAGCTCCTCGCAAAGAAGAATGTATGCACTGAATGGGTCAGAACAGTGACCGACCAGGTTTACAGAATAATGAATATATTTGTAAATACTGCACATATATACTGAAACTAAAATGATAAGAACAAGGTCTGCTCACTAAAACAGTGGCTTCTAGTCACTCATTTTCTGAAAAGGCCTTTCAGACATGTTCAGACTTGAAAAGTTCCGAATACATGCAGAGTACAATTTTCAGTTTGCAGAAGATCTTATAGAAGAAATATTTGTGACCCATACCAAAAACCACATAATCATAACACCAGAAAATAGTTTAGGGCAGTATAATAAAACAACACACAAACATAGTAAACACTCAAAACAAAAACTGTAACTTAAAGTATGTTACTTTAACATTTCTATTCAAATGGGAATCTGAATAGGGGGGAATGTATATGGGAATGTAAGTAGCTACAGGAAAAAGAAGAGGTGATGTCACAAGATACCAAAGTACCAATGTAGAAATCGTCCATGGCCATTTTTTAATGTTGCAGAAATCTTCTTGTAGTCTGTTCGGGATTCTGTATAATCGTTCATTTGGCATAACTAATGTAAAATCAATGTAAAATGTAAAAACAAATCAAGCCTCAGGACTTTAGAATGTGAATTAATTTATTATATTGTAATTCTTTAATGAAAAAGACCGCTTTTGAGAGGAATCTTTCATTCACTGGTGACTCGGTAAGGTACCATGTCCTAATAACATTTTAAGTCATTCTTTTTTAATACTGTAAAAAAATCCAATTAATGAACGTTTGTTGACTAATTTTTTTTGTAAATTCAGTCAATGAATTGTTTTTGTAGAAGAGTTGCTGACTAAACTACACTTTCTGGTTGAGTATACATCGTCAGTGAGGTGTTGTTCACTGAATTTTTTAAAAAGTATTTTTAGTCAATTGTTGTGTCAACCTGTGTCAGAGTGATGTGTTGAGTCAATTTTGTGATGACAAAATTTACAAAGAAAAATTCAATTTTGCTTAACAATTGTATGTCAAGTCACATACATTTTTGTGTAGTTTTACTAGTTTCCATCAATAATGGGCTTTTCTCAATCAATCAATCAATCAATCAATCAATCAAGTTTTTATATAGCGCTTTTTTTAGCAGTTGCTTTCAAAGCAGCTTCACAAAATCTTAGTGTGGATAAGATAGAGCAAACAGGAGTTCCCTCCATGAGGTCCCTGGGAGCCTTGCTGACCGAGGCAGGAGCTAGTCACCTCGCCAGCAAAAAGAACACACAAACTTAAGATTCATTTACGAAAAAGCTCGCCGGACAGCACCTGAAAAAGCTAAACAAATAAAAAAACATAAAAATAAACAAACAAAGACAAAACAGAAACTAACAAACGAAAAGCAATTATTAGAAAAATGTAACAGCCAAGCGTCACGGTGGCGCAGTGGGTAGCACGGTCATCTCACAGCAAGAAGGTCGCTGGTTCTAGGCTCGGCTGGGGCAGGTGGCATTTCTGTGTGGAGTTTGCATGTTCTTCCTGTGATCATGTGGGTTTTCTCCGGGTGCTCTGGTTTTCCCACAAGTCCAAAGACATGCGGAATAAGTGAATTGAGTAAGAACGATTGCCCATAGTGTTAAAGAGTGAACGTGTGTGTGAATGTTTACCAAGCGATGGGTTGTGGCTGGAAGGTAAAAAGCTGCGTAAAACATATGCCAGAGAGTTGGCGGCTCATTCCGCTGTGGCGACCCCAAAAGGGAAGAAAGCCGACATGAAGATGAATGAATGAATGTAACAGACAACAAACAGGTGATCAGCATCAGCTGCAGGATGAGTGATAAATGATGGGGAGAGGTTAGATAGGTACATTGAACCACATTGTTTTTTCAACAGTTTGTATGTTTATAGTGCTCAGACAGCATATCCGTTTTGACAAATATCAGGAGCCAACTATTCAAATGCTTCTAAAAGTCTTCTTAAAAATAAGCGTTGCTATCCAAAAATAGTGAACTAATATACCATTTCACTGTTCAACATAGCATTTCTAAACACATGACTCCTGAAGTCTCTTG
The DNA here is from genome assembly GCA_900490495.1 of Danionella dracula. Lineage (NCBI taxonomy): Eukaryota > Metazoa > Chordata > Actinopteri > Cypriniformes > Danionidae > Danionella > Danionella dracula. The sequence continues at coordinate 5,331,499 of UELW01000012.1, forward strand.
GACTGAAATGAGACTTCGGTTTAATTTTGTAAAACATATACTCATCTTAATTTAATTAAAATTTGATTATATGTTATAAATATTTATATGGGGATGTAACCATGTCTTCTTGTCAAGTTACATGTATAACTTTTCTGCAGCTGTCCAACAACGTTTCTTGTTATGTATCATTATTTGTCCTTGTTAAGTAACAGTTAATTTTTGCCCAATTTGTTGCTGTAGATTGATATTGAGACTACATCAAAGGAAAGGGAAACACTAACGCAATAAAACAATTTTAAACATTAACCGCATTTTAATGTTTTTACTTTGAAAGAACCAACTGAATAAACTTCTGTTCTGTGAATTTTTTTAGGACTTAAAAAAACTGTTTAGTTCTAAAACAGTATTTTTTATGGGCAGTCTGTTTAAATTGTATCACAAGTTTGTTTTGTATGTACATATAATTCAATACTCTATCAAAATGTTAAAAAAAAATCGTTTTGAGTATGACATAAACAGTAAGCATAAGCTAATTTAAAACCCAACACTGAAAACCTAAAGCATATTTGCAAGTCATTGCACTCTATCTCTAACGTTCCAGATACTCCTGAAGGAGGTTTCAATTGCCCTCCATCAAATAGCTTTGGTCTCATCACTCAGCTGTGATATGAGACGTCCTGTGGACAGCATTAGCTCCAGTCTCTTGATTTGATCAGGCCTATTACCGCGATTACAACCTAATCTGAGAACTGAGAGCAGCTCACTGCAGTCTCCTCAAATTCATGTTCTGTGCATTAGAGTAAATATCAAGACTGTAAACCAGTGAGTTCTTGTAAAAATCAGGACAGCCAACTTTTTAATTGGAAAAACTCACTGTTCTACATGTTATTCACGCTTGACAATGGCATTTCCGGATCTGTGTGATCAAAAGCATCTCAGGAAGCCCATCGAATGAAAAGGGTCTGTTTCGGCTAACAGGCTGATTTTGTCACAGATTACAAGAGCATCAAAAATGCATTAAACGCTGAGACTGGGAGCCTGTCACTGAAAAGCAAGAGCAGTAATGTCTCTTTTATGAATGAGGCCTTTGGTTAGTAATGCCCTCACTGTTCGGCAATAACATCAAAGGCTCTTGGGAATCTTTTCCGGGATCAATGAATAATTGTATTAGTGTCATATGTTGCATGTCAGTCTGCTGCCTGTACTTCTATAAAGAGACAATGGTAGATCATTAAAAAAAGCACTTTTAACAGGCAAAGACATGTGAAAGGGGTTTGTGAGAAGACAGAAAAGTGTATTTTCCTCAGAATGTAATTATTAGAAATCTCGATCTTGCAGCCGTTCTTGCAGCTGCAGCTTCTCTATAAATGCCAACAAAGCCTCTTTGAAGTTCTCCTGAAATGATGCTAAAACAACTGTTACTCGTTTGAAAATGTTATGCAAAACATAAAGCAAAAATTACAAGTGGTTTGATTGAAAAAATTTCTTTCAAATTTACTCCAAACGCCTTAACACACTGTACATCTTCAAATCCATCGTCTGCATACAATAAATGCTAAAAATGATTCCACATTCACATTTTATGTACATTATATAATGATCCAGTATAATTAGAAAAACAGTTTTAGGGGGTTTTCAACCCCCAATGCAGGGATGTCACAGTTAAATATCACACAGGGCCAAAACAGCGTATTTGTTACATCCAACTTGTTCAATATGAATTAAAACATATTGAAATGATTGCACATAGCCTATGAACGAACACCTAACATTATTATGTATATTATTCAAAACACTTTTAACAAGCAAATAGCAAAAAAGTAAATGTTCAAACACAAAATATTTTCTCTAATAGCAATATTAGTCCATAAATAAAATTGTAACTGAAAATACATAATTGTGCTGCTCTGATCTTACCATTTACTGCTTAAAACTAGTAAAATGAGAGAAAAAAATTGAATTAGTTGTATTCTTGAGTTTGCTTCTACTGTTGAATTGTGGGGAATGTAGTTTTGATGTTGTGCAGCTGCAGCCTCAATTAAGAATTCATCCCAAGAATTTGAGTCATTTCAAAAATTGTAACACGCACGTTCTGTGGCTTTTCTCAGATAGTTATCAAGACAAATGTTTACATTTGGGACATTTAAAAATAATAATAAACAAAAATTTGAAAGTAACATTGCATACTAGAAAACGTGTGTGAGTTGTTGATTATCATTCTATCATTTCAGTTATATAAATATTTTCTGACTGCTTACAATCTGCATATATTTGTTTGTTTAATTAATTAGTTGCAAATATTAAAAATACATTAAATTAAATATACTTTACATTTTCTCAATAAACATATATTGTATGTTGCAATACATTTATCAAACAATATAAATATATTATAATGACAAAAGCATTGGATTATTTTAGGTTCACAGAATAAATATTATATCTCTGTATATATAAATATATATATATAAGTATTATATTAAGCGTCACGGTGGCGCAGTGGGTAGCACGGTCGTCTCACAGCAAGAAGGTCGCTGGTTCTAGGCTCGGCTGGGGCAGGTGGCATTTCTGTGTGGAGTTTGCATGTTCTCCGCGTGGGTTTTCTCCGGGTGCTCCGGTTTCCCCACAAGTCCAAAGACATGCAGTATAAGTGAATTGAATAAGAACAATTGCCCATAGTGTTAAAGTGTGAATGTGTGTGTGAATGTTTCCCAGCGATGGGTTGCGGCAGGGAAGGGCATCCGCTGCGTAAAACATATGCCAGTGAGTTGGCGGTTCATTCCGCTGTGGCGACCCCGAAAGGGAATAAAGCCGACATGAAGATGGATGGATGGAAGTATTATATTAGATGTCTATTTATGTCCAACTAACGATTACTCCTAGTGTCGATTAGTCATTGTTTATTATTTCGACTAATCTGATAAATAAATTAAATTAATTTGAACATTAATATTTGAATATAGTAATCTTGTATTTCTTTTTGCAAAATGCAACTGGTTACATTACCTTTATTACCAACAAAAAAGATTATTTTCAGCAGGTCTCAAAGGACAGCTGAGCACTTATTCTTGTCTACCATTAAAGTGTTGTGAGTCAAACAAACTTAAAAAAAAACTTTTTTGAACACATTATTATTACTTTAATATAATTTTTTATTTAGAATGAAGGTTTACTGTAAAAACATATCTTTGAAAACTATAAGAGAAATCAACACTTAACTTGGTTTATTCATTTGGTTAGAACTATAGATTTTGGGAGGTGCAGTTTGACTTTTAGGTCTTCATTTTCTTAACACAGTTTGAAACTAACAAGAAAAAAATAAACGGCTCAGGGGAAAAATATAACATAAATATATTGGGTGATTTGTACAAAATTGTGTTCTCAGCAGACTTTATCTTAAAAAAATATTTAAAAAATATTATAGTTTATAGTTTGTGCAAACTTTTCTTGATCGTTAATGAAGATGATTACAATGGTGCAGTGAGAAATATACTAAAATGTAAGAGTAAAAATAAAAAATCCAGTTAATGAAAAAAAACAAGATTCAGACTCAATCAATAAACTAATTAATCAAATCAATCATAAATCAATGCAACCACATTCAGGAGTGTCTAATACAGATAGTATTAGACCCATGTAGATAACTCAAGAAATCATCCAATTTCAGGGTTATAATAGCAGTCTTTCATCTACATGAAGATGCATTTTAATGGAATAATTTTATTTCTTAACTTGTCTTGGTTCTAATTAACTAAACGCAAGAAGAAGGAAACGAGAAAATCACTTTTAGTTCATAAACATGCTTATCAGTTCATTATCACTTTCCCTCCTTCTCAGCGGTAATGACTTCAAAAGCAAACATAAATAATTAAAATGTGAATGTTTTCCAAAAAAGCACCAGGAAGATTACCTGGTCTCATTTAAATAAACAGCAGAAAAATTCGGAAGACTTCTCAAACATAGAGATAACATTTCATTTGGCCATAAATAAAATAAAAATAAACAAATCTAAATGTCGAAAAGAACACATCGGTGAGAAGAGCTGTTTTTATTAGCTGGGAAGGACATGCGAGTGGTTGACAAAATAACAGAACAAGTGTGTTTCTTAAGCAGCCTGCAGGCACAAGAGGCCCCGGGGCCTGGCTCACACAATACCGTAAGAGAATCCAAACTGCAGCTCCACACCACAAGATCAAATGACTAAGGTGGAGTTGTTAATCGCCACAGTAAAAAAAAACTGCCAGAATAAAAAATGATAACAGCAAAGCATAGAACTATGACTGCACATATCATCTGTCCTTTATTTTGATCTAAAACTACAGCTCAGTTATTGAGGACACTTTGCTGATTTATTTGATTAAAGTTATGTTATGGTCCATAATATATCATGTATTGTTTTGTATTATTATTCTGTGTTTTTGAATTTTAGATTTTGAACCTTTCATAGCTAAGCACCATGACCACTCGTTGTTTCTTCTTACTTTTGATCTTCTTACTAGAACCGTTTTCCTTTTAGAAATTTAGAACAAAAATTAGGTGGCACAATGATTGATTATGTGTGTTATAATGAGAATGAGAATGTAATAAGTTTGGGACTGATCAAACATTTTAAGGCTGAGTTTTAATAACTTTCTGTTTCAGATCTAAATTTGGACATTCCCTGCCCTCAACGGCCACGCCCTTTATAAGAAAGAACATTGTACATACCATAAAATCATACTGGTTGGGTTTAGAGATAAATTAGTAAAATCTCTGTCAGTAGTTCTTTAAAGTATGAAGCCTATATTTTGTATTTAAAATGTAAAGTAACCAATTTCCTGTCCAGTTTTAAAACTCATCCCAATAATTTTGTTTGTCTTGGTGTTCTTTATATGTGTGATGCATTAGAGCACATCATACATTTCCCAAAATAGAGAGGTAAAGCAAAATTTTTTACTTTTTTGGCAGGTAAAGCATGTTATTGCTATATGGAACTTCAGCAATTAGAAATGCATCTTAAAACTAGTTCACAGAGACCTTAAATTTCATAAAATGGAAAAAGTTCATTATTGTACAGCCTCCTAGCTTGATTTAATTAAAGATGTAGAGTTTTTCACAGAAATTTTCTTATACTACAAATCTGTGTCTGAAAATCTGAAAAGACACACATATCACTCAAAAGAAATGCATTAATCCATACATTTATAGAAGAGCAAACAAAACTCACCACAAGCTATGCTACAGGTTATCACATTGCTTCTATCTAAAACATTGTATTTTTCTTTTTTTATGTCAAATTCCATGAGTTTAATTTGTAGTTACAGTACGTCTTTGTACTATTGTGCATGCATATGTTTATTTCTCCTTTGTGAAACAGATTTTTGCTGATCAACCTTTGATTATCAGTCTGTCTGAGCAGTGTCTGAGCAGTAATCCCAATGAGACAAAATTTCTTTAAAATTTACTGTTTATATTGTAGAACGTGTCAAAACTTGTGGATCAAATCACGGGGACTAACACTTTGCTATTTAAATTCACAATTCTCGTTAGAAAGTCTATAACTCTGTATGCAAGTGAAGTCTTGATGCAGTTCTTTCAGCGTACGTCTGGTCCAAGTTTCCCCATTGAACAAATCACATTCAGAGAAAGCAAAGCACAATGGAGGGAGGGGCTGTCAATATCTCCAACTAGGATGATTGGCATGTCAATGTAATGTCTAGTCTCTTCAGACAATTGATTATTAGTATGTTAACACCGCAGATGTTAGCATATGACAAAATTCTGCAGGGATCAGCCTTAAGAACAGGGCAGTGCACTACAGAATCAATTGGCTTCCAATAAGATTGATGTTAGCAAGTAATGAAGTTCATCTGACGATTATATGATGTGTATGGTGAGAATAATTAGGGGCTTTAAGTGCAGCTTGGGAACTCCAGTGGGCTATAGTGGAGTACTGGAAAAAGTGATGAACAAACTTATACATTAATCCAAAGATATATCAATAGACAGAATGATTAATACAACATAAATATCAATTTCAATAATTGGCATTAAATGAATTAATTCATTTCCCAGCGATGGGTTGCGGCTGGAAGGGCATCCGCCACGTAAAACATATGCCAGGGAGTTGGCGGATCATTCCGCTGTGGTGATCTCGAAAGGGAAGAAAGCCGACATGAAGATGAATGAATGAATGAATGAATGAATTAATTAATTAATTAGATATGAGATATAAATAGATATTTTTGAATAGAGATATAATTATCTATCTACAGACCAACTGACTGACCAAACTGACAGACCGACAGATTCAATGAACAACTTAAAGAATAAAACTAAAACTAAACTAAAAGAAACAAATAAGTGTAAGTAGCCCTAACATAGTTGCGTTTAATGTTTTTAGTTTCACTTGGAAGAAAAGAAATATTTCTATGTATTAACCAAGTTCATTTTTCATTTTCAATCTTTACAAGAACATTACGATTTTTTTGTCCTAAATAATAGGAAGATTTGATGAGTGAGACAAGGTGGGTGGGATGTAAAAACTTTATTTTTTCAGCGAATAAGAAGCTACTCTCAAAAAGTTGAAATAATGATCCTGAATTACCCTGTTGCCATTGGCATTTATTATTTTGTGAATAAGATGAGTGTCATCATTATCATTAGTGACTGGAATGATGCAATTCTGTCAGAGTTCAACAGTACTGGGCCACCGGCACTTTGTGAGCATTGACTTATTGGAAATTGCACAGCTAGGTGTTATTAGCACTTGTTGAGTTATTGCCTGAGATACAATCTCATAACTATCAGAGCCACCGTTGCAGTGCACTCGCTGAAATTGTAGTAAATCTCAAACCTTTCCTTCTCTTTGTTGCCTCCACTTGTTTTTGTCCTGTTCCTTTCATTTTTTTGATTGTACTGTGTAAGCATCTCTGTAAAAAAACATATCTGGTATAACTTTGTTCTATGTAATTACTTCTGATTCTAATTAAATCTTGGATTAGGTGTTTAGTTCTTTTAGTTCACAAATGTGAGGAAAATTTACATATTTCTATAATTTAATTACAGTGAAAATAAATACCATTTTCACCATGACTATCATCTCTTGATATATTTTAAGTCCATGTAAAAGAACTAAAGATATATTATGGAGATATGTAATGAATGAGTATTTCTGCTCCTTTCAGGAATTGACAATTGTGACCTTTCCCCTTACGAAAGGGTTAAAAAACGCAAAAAAAACCCCCACACAAATGATAATAATAATCATAATAATAGTAATAGTAATAGTAGTAGTAGTAGTAATGACAATAGTAATAATAACAATTATTGTTATTATTTGTAGTAGTAGTAGTATTGTTAAAAATAGTTCTGATTAAAAAGTTTCACAAATAAATAAATTAATAAAATAACAGAAGGAAGCTGAACAAATCAAAGGTTTTGATGACAAAAAATGTTTAGAATAGCACATTTTAACATACTGTTAAATAGTTTCTCGTTTCTAGACCCATTATGTCTAACACTTGAACTCCAAAAGATATTAGGCCGTGTTGTTTGCAATATTTAGTTCATTTGTAAAAAACGTGTTTGTACGTTTGAAAATGTTCCACTTTCAAGCTAAAAACCCTCGCAGCTGATGTCTGATACACTACAAAGTTTATGGTTAATGTCACAGTTAAGTTTTTACACCTACCCCAATGCAGACATTGTAATGGTCCATATTTTATGGAAAAGAAACCAAATTGTTACACCCTCAATCTTTTGGTTTTACCTTTCAGTCTTTTAGGATTATCATCTAGATCAGTGATTCTCAAACATTTTTCACCAAGTACCACCCCGGAAAAAATTTGGCACTTCAAGAACCAAGATAATTAGCAACATTAAAATACACGACTCCAGTATGGCCATAGCATATAGGCCCTCCTGTTCAGCTACAGTTAAGTACAGTCCAAAAAAAGGCAATATTTATTATTGATAATAAAAATATGTATTAATTTAGCAGCATTATACAGCCTGAACATTAAGAATGTAATGATTAGAAATTCAATTTTTAAAAGTATCAAGTTTGATGGCAAAATATCTGCTTTTTAATTCTATCCTTTCTCTTTATTTCCTTCTTCTTTCTCTCTCTCTCTCTCCCTCTCCCTCCTTTTTCTCTCTCTTGCTCTCTCTCCCTCCTCTTCTCTATACGTTCCTCCTCTTTCTTTCTTTCTCTCTCCTCTTTCTCTATCCCTCCTCTTTTTCTCTTCCTCCCCTTTCTCTCTCTTCCTTCCTCCTGTTCTCGCTCTGTAAATAAGGGACATGTTATTAGCTCTGCTTTCAGTTGCTCTCAATATAATCATGAGATCTTTCAAGAGTTATAATATTGTTTTGAAAGATGAAGAAGATGCTGTGCTAGAACTCTGACCTTCAAATAGTCATCTCAGATGTTTGGTTCCTTCAGATCAGCGGCTGTGTTATATAAGCAGAGTGTAGCATAAAATCATGCATTGACAGCCGCAGGTGTTGTGTACCACCAAGAGCTTTTCTACTACCACTAGTGGTACGCATACCACAATTTGAGAACCACTGATCTAGATCTAAATATAAACCTTGTTATATGTATAAATATTTGATTTAAATTTCTACTTAAATGTTGTTTTAAAGTATACAGTTGAATAAGTGTTTTTTATTGCTTTTTTTGTCTAACCTGTTTTTTTCATGAATCTGAAAACTAGACCAGTTTATTTCATACAACATAACGCTGCGTTGTCTGACACATCACCTGTAATGAAATCTACCTTCGCATCAACCCAGAATGGCACACTGCGCGATGCCAAGGCTAACAGTCTGCATGAAGCCATCTGTCAGACAGAAAAAAATTGAATGATAACACAACGTGACTTAAGCTCCAACTGGTCACAAGAGACCAACAGATTGGAGAAGGGCAAGGCAAGGTTGGGTACAGATTAGAAGTGAAATGAACAGCCCTTGGAAGGATGAATTATAACTAAGATAGTGGCTTTGAGTGCTTGGGGAGGAAGAGGGGGATGAGATGTGTCACTAGGCCCTGTTATGGAAAGATAAAACACTGAGAAGTGGAGAAGGATATTTTTTCATCCCATCACTAAGTGCAGAGAGCGACCCATCCTGACAAAATCCTCTGCTTAAACACTTAAAGTCACATTCCCTTCATTAAAAACAGTTTGCACACAGATTAATGGCACTTACGACAAAATATGATTAAATCAGGATCACATCATATTTAGAGACCAGAAAATGTTGTGGAAGGGTAGACATAATGATATTTACTAACTGGAGTATGAAAAATGCATTTAATTATGTGGTTCTATGTCATATTGATAGTAAAATAGATGTTATAAAATACAAAATATACAAAAACTCTAATTGGTAACGAAATAGGTGTTTGGTTTCATTCTGAACAGACTGACTATGAGCTTGCAACTACAGCTGTTGAGTATTGTGCTACACTTTCTTCTCCATCCTTCTAATAGTTGCTGTCAAGTCATATATTTCCCACGTGACATCATGAAATCAAGCAAAGTACTAAAATGCTTTGACTTGATGTAGAGTAGCATTGTCTCAGAAACCTGATTCCTTGTTTATATCACAGATATTAGCTCAAAAATGACTGAATTCCACATTACTGTATGAATGATGCTTGAATAATAAAAAAAATCTTCAATTTTCAAATCTTCTTTTTCCCATTATCATAGACCAGATCCAAAAATATATCACACATGAGCAAATATGTGAACTTGGTCACAATTCACTGGCAGTAGGTTTTGAAATCAACAGTACCTGGTTAGAAATAACTTGTTTTCATTTTTAAATTATGTTGTGTTAACATTTTTGTATGATTATGATGTTATTTGGTTCAGAAATTTGACTTTTATTATTTTAACTTTTTTAGTTTAATTTATTAGATGTATACAAACTTTAGTTGCTTTTAATTTATGTTAGTATGACAAGGGTGGGGCCTCCTAAAAAGGCTTCCAAGCCAAACCATTTCAGTTAGTTGTTGTTGACTGACTAAGCAAGCTCCTTTATATGAACCACTCTGTGATTTATTTTCATTTTTTTATGCTCTACAATTTTGGCACGTTCGAAGAGTTTGTTTTGCTGCATTCACTTGAAATTGGTTCTTCTCGTCAATCCTTGCCCAATCATCGGCCTTCTACAGCCCAGCTAGTAATCATTGATGACACACACTCGTTTAATAAAAAAGTACCAATTTCTCATTAAAAAATATATTGCAGAAATGTTCTATCATGCTATGCTAACATATTAAATTTATTTGAATGAAAACAAAAAATATTTCAAAACATCTTAACAAAAAGCCATCCAAAGAATGCAAAAACAGACAAACACTGCAAAGCAATCAAGGCTGAGCCAACAACAGAGTCCCAAGTTTGTACTGTATAGATCAGCATGTCAGCAATTCACTTGCTCCAACAAAAAGAACTATGTGTACAAATAAGCAAATCCAGCAGGAGCAAACTGCACCAACAAGAACAATAAATAATAATACAAGCCGAACTAAACTGCTTCATGAGTCAACAAGTCCTGCACTTATACAAAAAGGACTATATGCCTCAACACAAAAACCAAAGTAAACTCACACAGAGTCATTTGTTGGATTTAACTCAATAAATCATAATTGGGCAAAGAAAAGAAAACATATTAAACCTTCATTCAAAGCTTTTAGAATGTAGCTAGATTAGTATTGGTGCACTGAATGATGGGTAAAATTAAAATTGCTGTAGCCCATGGGAAACATCGCTGCCCTCCAGTCTACAGACACCTTTTGAGCTTTTCAGACTAAGAGGTCAGCGGTTCATTTTACACAGACAAAAATCTATTACAAAACCCATCATTCTGCACAAAGAGTTATACCCTGAGGAGGAAAGCTAGGTTTCTTTAATTGTTTCTTCTCTGCCACACTGCTGACCCAAATAACAGTGGGTGATGGCTTAAAGAAAGATAAGCGGGGGACGAGAAGCAGCGGTCATTGATCCAGCTCCAAACCACAGGCCACTGGAGAACACCAGGAGTCAGAAAGGCCAAGAGAGAGATGCTTCATTTCCACAGTAATGACCATCTCCCTCCATTGATTCCCAACTGTCAAAAACACTTAGCCCTACAACTATTTGTGATGTCACACAGCAGTGTGAACGCAAAGTTGCTAAAGTGTTGAAAATTGTAGCTCTGCGAGCTTGGGAATTTTTATGGTTAAGAACGATTAAGGATTTAAGAAAAACAGGAAACTGGTTTATACCCCAACCACAGGATTTTAATCAGGATTATTTGTTGATTTTATTTTTATGTCTTATAGGTTTGATAACAAATGAAGCGTGCATAAACAAGTAAATCACTTAGTATAAGAGTATCCTCCATTTAGGACAATCGAAACATCTCCAACACCTTATTTAACTGCTTAATCAATCAATAGCTGTTAGTGAACACTAAAATTCCACATTGTTAAATAACGATTTCCACCTAACTGTAAAATTGAATAGTATACTTTACTAGAGAAATGTGATTATGTTTACTTGATTTTATTCAAATGATGTGAAAACCATTAAAATAGTTAAGAATTGGTCAAATGTTTGAAAAGAGATTAGAAAGTACTAATAAAACTTAAGAAAAATGACTCAAAATTGTAGTACATGTCATTGAGCATTCATAATTAAATGAATAATTATCAGTATATTTACTCAAATATAATTAATTCAATATATTCAATTACCTGTAGATAAATTTTAAACTCAGGACATTCCATCTAAGTTTGCTTTGAATAAATAAGGCGATCAGTTTCCTACAGAACATTTTTTAAAAGTAAACAAAACTAACTGAATTTACAGTGTAGTGAATTACAGTGTTTTTTTGTTTTTGTTTTTTTATAAAAGTAAAAAAATTCTATTTTTGTCACAGAAAGAGTAACTGGCTGATGAAACAATTGGCATTTGATGGATATACGGACAAATGAGCCGCTGGGTTTTCTTCTCAAACATGGAGTAACGGTGTTGTTTACTTTGAAAAATTACAAACTATTACATAGAGTACCTGTCTATTGTCCCTCCTGAGGACAGGTTGTTGGCATTCAAATTTACCTTAACTAGATATAACTAACGTAAAAGCTTGCAGTTTAAAAGGACAATACTATTTCAGACAACCTAGCTTAGAACCATTTACATTCTCCTTTCTCATTGTTGAATTCATTTACTGAGGTTTCAAAAAATGCAATTTAGTGGCCTCTTATGTAAAACATGTTTAGCACGCTAACAAAACAATTTCTCAGACATTCAAACAGGTTACATTTATCCAGCTAAATTTGTCTTTTTTTTTGGGCTAAATGGCGCATCACACTTGTGCTGTACTTTCCTACCTATTCAACATGCGGTTTCCTGCCAGCATCTGTTGGAAAAATGTGTTTCAGAGCCCAGCATGGCGCTGAGCTGTGTAAAGTCCTTTCTAAAATCAACTCAGGTGCACTTCTCTGGCACAATCAGGCCTCTTGAAGTTGTTTCCTCGCTCAAATGGCAAAAACAAAATCAACCCTTCAGTCTACATCAGGCCCACCCAGATTGTTCTGGGGGGCTAAAAATAGGAGAATGTCATTCTTATAAAAGGCAACTTTACTTTTGAACAAAGGCACAAGCTGTATAACCAAATGTGGTAGGCTTTATCCAAAAAGTGTAGCATCACCAAGCAAAAAGCACTCTAGACATTTTTGGGATATATCGTGAGGTTTTTTTGCTGATAAAATCATGCTTCGGGCAGAGGGCTGTGGAAGACGGAGCTAGGATGAAAATCTCATTATAATTCGAATGCAAATGTCACAATCAGCCTTTGATCCACTCCTAATCGCTCAGTCAACATGGCCTTGTTTGATCCTTCTGTGATGGCAAGATGGATTTAGAAAATCTGTTTTGAGACCAATGATGCCTGCAATGTCATAAAAGAAGCATTATAGCTAATAGCAGAGGAGTTTTGACAAGTGTCCTACAGAGGTTTTAACGCATTTGTTAAGTGAGCAGCTCAGAAACGGCCTGTTCTTGTATTGGCAGACAAAGGGGAGGCGCTTAAAACCATACGGAAAGCCACCATGCATGAAGAAAGTTGATGAAATTAAAACTTTCAAGTCAACGGTTTTCATTTATTTAACTATGGAAAAAGTTGCAATGCATTTTTTTACTTGACAACTGTTTGCAAAACTTATAATGTTTGTCCAAGGATTATTCATTCCAATCTACTGGTACTCTTAAAAATGTAGTTTTTATAACAAATGCCACAAAGCTGTACTCCATGAGACTGTTAAAATGAGCTGCTAACAACTGTTAGTCTGAAGTCTGTGCTTCTCAATGCATAAAGAAAAACCTCTGCATTCTTTGAAGATTATTCGCTAAAAATTATTGAAAACAAACATGATTTCTGACCAACAAGCACAACTGCTTCATTAACTTTCAAACAGCATTTTAACTTGCATTCAAATTGGTAATTCGAGAGGCGACTGTGAACCAAATGGAAAGTTATTCTGAGACTTAAACTGATGGGCATACATTTGTGAAAATAAAAATATTTTTTGGGTCCGTAAAAGTACCTCTGGCTTCATATTGAATAACTGACATCAAAATATAATGAGTTAATATAGTTATACTTATATAATAATCAAGATTTTTTATTAATCTTAATCAAAGATTGACATTACACCAGCTCGTCAAACGAATCAAACTCACAAAAGATAATTCTTTATACAAATATATTAACTGTGTCTCCAATCACTAAAAACTGAGAGCCATAAACCATAACTATTAAACAAGTTTCTCAATTAAATTTTGAACCATTGTATCAGAACAATCTGATTCTGTAGCACACATAATGCAATCGCAAAAGAATACGATTTGCTTTGTGTTCTCACGCATAAATTGAGTGCAATTTAAATAATGATATCTACTAGTGAATGATTTGTCAACATTTTTATCAAGTAAAAGTAACCTGCTGATTAAACATTGATGACTGTGTCCTTGCCATTTGTGGAATAATGGTGTTTATTTTGGAAAATGAGAATATTACATAGAGTACCTGTCAATTGTCCCTTCACAGGACAGGTTGTATAATTTTTGGAACTAAATACAGCTAAATTCGTTTAAAGGACAATAATATTTCAGCAGAACTCGCTTGGAACAGTTTACATTCTCATTTCTCACTGTTGAAATAATTTACAGCGTTTTCCAAAAAATGTGATTTAGAGGCCTACTGTCTAGCAAGCTAACAAAACATTTTCACAGGCATTTAATGTGCAACATTCATCAAACTAAATGAGTTTTTTGGGGCTAAATGGAGCATCACACGTGTGGCTGTACTTTTCCTACCTATTCAAAACGTGATTTCCTGCCAGGTTCTGTTGGAAAAATGTATTTCAATTTTGTTGATTGTGTACTCTGAAAATAACCGGAGATAAAATCAATGAGATGCAGTGGTGAGCAGTTTGCAAGCTGCATCCGTTTTTAATATATTTCAGGGGCTTCTAAATATTCCAGAGAGTTAGTATCTCTTTTCACTTAAATCTTGTAAAAAAAAGCCCAGTTCTTAAAACAAATGAAGTAGAGGTTTACAAAATGTCCTTTTTTTCAGAGATACCACACTCGCAGTAATTCCATAGGCCAGATTTGTATTTTATGGGCTCATTAAACAACAGTTTAGATATCATTGTCTCACAAAAATTGCTTACTACCTTTTTAGATCTGTGCATTAAAAATGGAATATCACAATTAAATGCCTCATTAGTTGTAATACTAATATTATAATGTAATATTGTCCTCCTGAGCCTGAATTCCTCAGGGAAAAAATGTAACTTTAGCATCATATACAGTTACTAAACTCTTTAATATCATTAAACCTCAATCACTTCAGATCATGCCACCTCTTAATATAAAGCTTTACCGACATCTTAATAATCACATTGTTTCCTCAGCCTTGGCCTTAGACAGCCCACACAGCATAAATCAGTGCCTTCAGAAAGCAATCTGGATCCTGGAGTCGTGGGAGGGTAAAAATATCCACAGCACAATATTTTTAGCTACACTATGCAACTCTCGAAAAGTCTAAAGATCTTTTTCCCTAGCCAAGAAGCAAATTTGCATGACACAATTACACAAGGGCTTCCAAAATAGCGGAGTGCGGCACGTGGAAGCCCCAAAGGAGGAACAAAGTACACATAGCATGATTGCACAGAATCCAACACTTCTGTTACCATAGCAACCTTGTGTAGGAATTCTCAATCCAAGAATGTAGCACCTCAAAGGTTTAGTGTTAAGAGAGCATTTTGTAATTCAGTCCTAGATTGCCATCTCTGGGTCAAGAGGTCATCTGTGATTGACATTCCTCATAGAGCCAATAAAGAAAACCTCATCAGCTCAGGTAACATTCAGTTCCGGAAGACAGACATGTTAATCTGCACACTCCTCCACTCCTTAAAGCTGCATTATCTTGCCGAGAGCAAAGTCATTTGCATACTGTAATGGTGTGCTTCAGTGTCAATAGTGGTAATGGGATTTGCAGAGACGTGGGCTACAGGCTAAGCTTTGGAAACAAGCAAAGTGTCCGGAATATTAGAGATGAGTGGGAGCCAGAACTTGGAGGATAAGCACATGGGAGTAAAATACTGACCTTACTTTGAAAAACAAAAAGAGATGTTGCTAAGTGATATTCTCAGGCTTTCAATGAATCCTCACCTTGAAAGCTGTGGATGACATCACAACTTGCGAGAATAAGATTCTCCATTAAAGAGTTGTATTATGAAAGCTAATTTCAGAAATATATTACATTATAAGTTTTGCTGATTATCATCATGTGACGTATCACTCACGTTTGTTTTTTGGCAGTAGTTTGCAGGTTGATTTATTACTTTAATTTAAAGGTTATTTAACTCTTTTAATTACTTTAAAGCTAGCTAAATACCGAAAGCTAAATCCAAAATAAAGTATCAACTGAACAAAAAATGAATCAGACAGAATACAATAATAATAATAATAATAATAATGTATTGGGGAGGTTTGCAGCTGAGTGAGTAGCAGCAGGGATGAGGATCAGCACCTCTAAATCCGAGGCCATGGTTCTTAACCAGAAAAGGGTAGTTTGCTCAATCCAGGTTGGAAGAGAAACCTTGCCTCAAGTGGTGGGGTTCAAGTATTTTAAGATTTTATTCACGATTGAGAGAAGGATGGAGCAGGAGATTGACAGGCGGATCGGTGCAGCCGCTGCAGCAATGCTAAGCTCTCGATTTATCGCTCAATCTACATTCCTACTCTCACTTATGACCATGAGCTCTGGGCCATGACCAAAAGAATAAGATCTTGGATACAAGTGGATGAAATGAGCTTCCCCTACAGGGTGATGAGGCGCTCGCTTAAAAATAGGGTGATGAGCTCTGTCACTCGGGAGGAGCTTGGAGTAGAGCCGCTGCTCCTCCACATCGAGAGGAGCCAGCTGAGGTGGCTTGGTTATCTGTTTCGGATGCCTCCTGAACGCCTCCCTAGGAAGGAATTTCAGGCACATCCTGCTGAGAGGAGGGCCCAGGGAAGACCCAGGACTTGACAAGAAAACTTACAATGTTGTGCATGTCTTTCATTGCTCCTTAAAGACACCAAATTATCAAAATAACACCAAGGTCAAACTTAAACTGCACAATTAAAATATCAACAGAATAAATAAATAATTAAATAAAGAAAGAAAGAAATGAATGAATTAATTACAATTTTACTTCTCTTTAAGGAAAAAGTACACTAAAGTCAAAACCTTCTTAACCTATGAAGCCAGTTGGGAGAAATAATTTAAAGTAGCAAAAAAGGCACGCAACAGTACTCCACAAGAATCCAGACTGCAAATCCTTGGTAAATTTGCCTCGGTGCAAAGACTTTCGCAGCAAACCTGCCCTTTAGTTAAGAGTAATGAGTAAGAGAGGGTTGATCTGTGGAGATTATAGGTAATTCAGAGTGGCACTCAACAGGCAGTCAAGCGGAAACTCAGCATTATCAACCGTCACCGAGGAGCTGCCCAGTGGGACAGGGCCTAGGGTATCTCTTCATTAGAATGACATAATCAGTACAAGCACGACATGAGATGAACTGCCAGCCGCTTCATTGAAGAAAAGTCTCTATGGGCTTTCCCAGGATTCCTAGTCGTGCCTAGCTCCATAGCTCCATGGGTATACTATATATATATATATATATATATATATATATATATATATATATATATATATATATATATATATATATATATATATATATATATATATATAAACATTAAAAGATTAAAGTTGCAGTGTCAACACAACACTGGCCAGCTGGAGAATCTACTCTTGTTTTTAATTACATTTTCACATCAGATGTGTTTGTTATACATTTTGCAAATTGCAAGGGGAGTTTGAAATGTTTTTGCTTAAACATTATAAATGTGGCACCTGTTTGGGCTTGTTTGTTAGGTTGTTTTTTATATGTCTCATTGAGAATGAGTTGAATCTGCCTGGATTAAAGGTTCTGAATTTGCTTTTAAGTATTTTATGATTATTTCATGACAATAACTATATCATTACATAAAATAAAGATACTCTTTGATGTAATTTTTTTTATTGTTTCTGCCATTCATTTCTAGAAGTTACATTTGTCAAGTCCTTTAAGGCGTCTATAGGGTAGATGAATACTTAGTAACTGAATTTACCCTAATTAAAATGTATTTGTTTAATTTAATTAAAGGCTTAGTTCTAACTTCAATCACTACAGCATTTTTACAGCATTTCAGTAAGTGTATATAAAGGGATAAAACACATCTTAGAACTATATGATTAATTCATTACAGCTAATTATGCTATTGCTAATTAGTTCTATACACCTGAAACGATTTCCTAGACTATTAAAACATTAACTATGATTGCAAACACTCGAAACTCCACTAGAAATTCCACTACTAATAATATAACCTCCTTGCTATATTTTTAAAGCACAATCTGTTAAGCGTTTTTGCTTTCCTCCAACAAACGCCATGTACCCACAATTATTAGCTTTTTTTAAAAGGAGTGTGAATGAGGTTTCTTTCATCACTTACTATGCATGTAAACTGCCAGTCGATATTGAAATGCACACTCTACTCCCAAATTTGATTTGTTGTTGTCATAGATCTGAAGCAGAGGCAGCTATTAAGACAAAACAAATCCTCCAATCAGGAAGCAGGCATCAATTTGGGATGAGTGCTTTCTGGCAAGAACGTTTAAAATGTCTCTCCATAGCAATATTCTTTGTCTGAGGAACAGGAAAAGAACTGCAGCCCTAAAGAGATTCTGAAAGGAGAAGCTGAGTATTGTGTGCTTGACAAAGCTCTCCAGCACAGCCCATCAAGATAGCAGCGTACAAGTAATGAACTACCCATAGGTACAAACCTTTTTTTGAAAAGCCCATAAGGCGCACACCAGCACTTTTGATTAGATATTGTAATTCCCAGCGGTGAAATCAATCAGGGTCACTTCTTGAACAAAAGCAAAAAAAAAAATAGAAGTCAAAATGTGTCATATTAAGATGACATTATGGAAACTTTTCACGCTATGAGTAGATAATTGCTCTATAAAGTATAAGGACACAGCAGGTTGGTTCATATTACCACCTTGTGTTTTTGATCAGATGCCAAGAGAGGGCCTTGACAGCTCACAGAGGTTCTTGGGTTAAATCATGCATGTCATTATTGCAATGGGGATTTCTTCTTGGCACAGCCAATCAGCGGTGCATATTTTGAGTCAACGCATTATGACTCAAATAAGCTATTTCAAAGAAAGACAAAATTCCATAACTTAAATTGCCATAAACTAAATCTTTAGTTCTTTTAACAATTAAACATAGCAGTTAGTTTAGAAAATACACGCTTTTCACCATATGGGTTTCATTCTAATGAAAGCCTGCAATAAAATAACATTGAGTGTCATCTTCATACGTAATTTACGTATTTTCTGTGCAGAAAATGCTCCATCACGCATGAAAGAGACCTTTCACCAACAAACAAGTTCCCTGAAACTGTGGTGAATTGGGGGGGCTGTCTAACCATTCAGTATGATGTATGAGACTATGGCTAATATGTAAAGTGCTATTAATCTCTTTTTCTTCTGTTTGGAAAGGTCAGCATTTGCAAAGACAAGTCTGGAGACAGTCGGCGTGTTGCATTTGCTAACAGAAGGTTGAATCAAAGACAGTGTTTTCCTCTTGATAAAGCCTCAACCATCTGTCTGTATATGATTACATCACTGTTTTCCATTTGTACAGCTTATGATCCATTTGCAGCTATAAGCTTTCTATTCTGGCGTTAGAACATGATACAAAAGCTACTCACTTCGTTTTATTATGAGACTTTAACGTGTACAGTATGGGGCTCTGCGATTTTGGAAAATACTTGAATTTTTATTATTTTTAATCCATATTTAGTGATTTACAACACTTTTTTTTCAAAATCTGTTCTGTTCTATATAAATCTTAATATAAATATATTAATTTAGCTAAGGGTAAGTACAAGCAACACCCGGGATGCAACCAGAGATAGCATGACAGTAGTCACATTGATTGATTTGTTGAACATTCTATACATATAAAACCTTGTGTAAACATTCTTTCTGTTAAACTCTCACATGATTAGGTTTAATCACATGACTAATTACAGTTTCTAAGATTTGGTTCATTTATATTGGGATATAATGGCAAATATGATTACCCTAGTACAGTACTTGCTATTTATTTGCTAGAAAATGTTGTTGATATCAGTTTCCTTGAATCCTTGAATTAGATATTCAGAAATTAAATTAAAACTGTTTAAAAGCTACAAAACAAGGCCTTCCCTGTGCAGGAATTACCAATAGAAATAAAATAAACCCATTAAGTAATTAATGACAGAAACTCCCTTACTCTACACACAACTCTTTGGAAAATATAGTTTATTGGTTGCCTATAAAGGAAGTAACCTTTTTCCATACAGTAAATATTATTCATGCACGTTAAAAAAAATTACCCAATAGTTTGATTTGATTCTTGGCAAGTGAACAAATACCCTTTGATCTCTAAGGGAAAGTAGAACTTGGGCAGTATTGAATTGTATTAATTACCGTTTTTACTTACATTGTAAAAACAAATAGTATACTTTACTAAAGCAATACGATTATGATTACTTGACTTTACTCAATTGCTGAGTTTACTTAAAATAGTATTGGTAAAAGTTTCAAATAAATATATGAGAGTACTAACTAAACTCTAAAATAACTCCAAATTTTTACTAAATGTTCTTGAGCATGCACATACAACTTAATATTTAGCAGTAAATGCACTCAAACATAATTAACTAAACTTGCCTGTCGATAATTATTAAACTTACTTAGATTTTCCTCCTAAGTTTGCTTTGAATGAATAAGACAATGAGCTTCCTAAGTTTCCTAAGTAAACTGAACTAATTTAATTTACAGTGTATGTTAATATTTTTTTTTTTGATATACATCAATCTTAATGGGAAATTAAAGTTAAATGAGAAATATAAATACAGTTAGATAGTTTATATCATACTTCAGCAATGACATCTAAACAGAGCAGGTCTTTACTAAAATGGAACAGCTTATGAACCCAAAAACGATGAACCAACTTAGATGAAGAAAAGAGCAACTCACCCGGTACCAAACAATCTCTCGCAATCTTCCATCTGTCTTGAAGTTGCACTTCAGGGTCACTGCTTCTCCCACAACTACAGGTAGCAATGGCTCGATGGTTACAGTCAGATATCCTGCAGAGGCAAAACAAAAACAGCATGGTCATTTTCACACATTCAACTTATTTCAAAACGACAAACAGCCAGATTGTACACAACATGAGTGAATATCGTCATTTTAATTGCTTTTTATAATTATTACTGATCTTATTAAGTAACTAAATTAAATGAACCATAAATGTTTGAATTTACAACAAATCTTAAAATACTGTTCTAGGTAAATATCTTAAAATCTTGCATCTTAAAATCACAAAATTTCCAAATACAAAATGAAACTAAAAACTAATTTTCATGAATATTTATTTGCCATCTGTGAGTGACAGAATGGAAGTGGGTTTACAAGAGTAAGAAATAGCATTACTAACTATGAGTGCATTTGTATTCAAATTTAAAAATGTGTTTCAAATATTTTTTTTTTCTAAATGATGGTAAAAAATTATGTGAGTTCTTTTGAAACAAACTGGAGTGTGTGTTAACAATAGCTGATCATAAAACAGTTTGTTTGGTCACTTCAATTTTGTTATGATTTTGGACAAAAAAAATAGTTAGCCATCTAGGAGCACTTGACTTCCTGCGTTATAAGGAGCCAAAAATTATAGCATTCCAAAATGTAATATACTATATGTATTAAGCAAAGTTTATTTTAAGTTCTAGACCCGCATCTGCTCAGAAGCACATCTCAAATACAACAAACAGAACAACTGGTGAAGAAGCTTATTTTGCTCCATTAATTAGACTTAAGCCAAGGACAATTGGCCATCTGTTTAATTTTGTCAGCAAATCAGCTTGTCTTCGGCAGTCCCACCCTACAATTAAACTGACACTTCAACTAACTCCTGCTTGCCACAATTTCAACAAAATCACTCAAGACTTAGCACTCTTTCTTTAAAAACATATTTGCTAGCTTCTTAGCTTATTTTCACTCCCATGGTATCATGTGACTTGTGGTACAGTAGCATTTGCTGCTTTATAATCCATTTTTTAATTCCCCCATCATTATGTGAGCGTGCATACCATTTTTATTTTAAAAACTAAATACAATTACTTTTTGAAGTACATTTTTGTATTGGTTTTACTGGTGCTGCACCAAGGAAAAAAGTCAAAGTAGAGGTTAAAGGAAAAAGGATACGTTTGTGCTGGTCAGCAAGCTTTAAAAAAAAGCCCTTGCCTTCCAAAAGAGGCTGCCACTGAAATGAGATTATACCTAAAATTTTCACTATAAAAGATATTGGATATGAATGCCATTTCATCTCCAACTAAAATATAACTCTCAGATTAGGGAGATGATGGTCTAATTACAAAGTTGATCACATTTCTAATGCACCTAAAACAAATTTATCACAAATCTGAAGTGTAGACATGAATGCTAAATGAGAAAGCAATTGGCTTTTAAAGCTAAAGATGGGAGCGTCCTGCACCAGTGAACACTTTCTCTCTGCTTAGCAGGTGGCCCGGATCCTTCTGACTGCATGGTCGATCCATCTAACCAGTCAATACCCCTCTTTCCACCGCCAGAGAAAAGAGAGGGAGATTAAGGATATCAATATGAGAAAACTTCATTAGTTTACTCCAGCAAATGCTTGATCCCATTCATTTATTAACAAAATAAACAAAGTATAACTCAACTGCATCAATTTTTCATTTTAAAGAGAGCATAATAGCTGCAAGTGTCACCAACTCCTCCAGAACTGCACTCCATATGAAGATTTTCAATTTAGCATACCAATACATGCTGGGAAATTAAGTCTCTCTGAGAGGGAGATAATTTGATAAGTACTTTCTCTGCCAATCATCTCATTTACCTTAACTGATAATAATTTAATCAAAGAACGATGATGTGTTTTATTATCATTTAAAATAACATGCGAAACAAGGGGTTTTGAATCTGAGCAGGGGAGTACAGTAATTGTTTTGTCCTAATCAAATTCCTACTGTAGGCATGTACATTATTTTAGCACTGACATGTTTTATAGTGAAATATCCTTTACATTTGCAAGCCATTTACAATGCCCTTCTACATAATGAAACTCACTATGTCAATTCATGTTTTTACCCCTGATGATATATCCAACATATCTTGATGCTTTCAGAACAACTTCTTCTTTTCAATTAAAATGTAACATTGCTATTTGAAAATTTTTGGTAAATTGTGTATGTGTTTATATATATATATATATATATATATATAAAAGCTTCAAAACACTAGCTAAAACAAGACATACCCTCAAACAACTCTTCTGAATAATCTCTCCATCTTGAGATCTCAATTAGTTCATCAGAGAAAACAGCTCAATTTCTGCATACATCAGCCAAGGCCTTATCACGGTTTCAGACTGAAAGAATAGACACTATTCTGTGCGTTTATCTTGGAGCTCAGGAGCTCATTCTGAGCCACGAGGGAAATAAGAGTTTGGATAGGAACAAACATCACCAGTTCTGTGACCTTGCTTAGTTTCAAAATTTGCAAACTATGATGGAGATCGAACCTCTGGAAAACACTTCTTCCTAAACTTTGGCTTCAAGAAATTTGTTCATGAGTTCTAAAGCAAGATATATTGAGCACCATTTTAGGAACATGAGCTGAACACCAAAGGCAATGAATCAGTCTGCAAATGACACCTCAGGGCGCATACTTTCATGGGCATTATTTTCCAAGCTGCAAACCAATTTACTAATAGCATAATTAGGTTCTTTGTTCTATTGTTTCTTGATTTAACGGTCATCGTAAAAGCACTACTGTACAATGCAACATAACTATTAATGACACCGCTGGTCAGATTTGATTGCAATGGCCATCTAATGTCTGACATTTGATTGCAAAGGCGATAAAACATGATAAACTGTTTTACCAAACCAATAAATATTTAGATATAGTATCAGAAATATTGTGAGTTAAACAAATTGTCAAAATCATGATTCTTTTTTCTGCAAATCAAGGTTACCTTATTCAAGTGCTGAAGAAATGGTGACATTTAAAATAGGAGGGTTAAATTGATTAAGATAAACCATTCACAAAGGATGGTGATGATCCTAATTGTTACTTTAACAAAAGCTGACTTGTAGCACTTTCAAGACAACATTTCAGTTCAGGTTACTCTCAACTGCTAATAATTTTGTTTATGTTGAAGAAATCAGTTTTGTTGTTAATACAAAAAGTATTTTAGCAAGCTCTTTTTTCATACATTATACAATTATACATTTCTTTTATTCCTAGTCCAGTGCATTTAGTAGTTCTAAAACTGGTCATTATCCTTGCTGAATTATCGTTTCACGGACAGTATGACAAACAAATACTAATTAAAATAGAATCAGTTCATTATAAAATTGTGAATGTGGTTCATTAACAAAAAAGTAACTGCATCTGACCAAAATCTGTTTAGAATATACAGAGAGCACCAAAAACCTGTATCACAAAAACGTCATTTGATTTAAAATTTGAACTGTCTTTTGCTACATCAGATCCTGTTATTCTATTCTACTTTGATGGACTGATAGTAAGCCTCACATAAACTTCAAAAATGCAGAATCTGAAGAATTTTGAGACAACAAAACAGATTCCAACAGTCATTAATTCTAGCCTGCCTAAAATGATGGGGATCTTACTTCAGACAGCCAAATTATGACCAAACTCAAAGAATGCATCGTGCTTTCTATCAGACATCTGTCAGAGCGAATTATTGTGACACAATCCAACAGTACACTGGCATATCAATCCAATACTTCATTCCAACATGAAGTATGGTAGCCCCAGCGAAGCATTCACAAACAATCCAACACTGAAGGGGCATACCACACTGCCTAAATTACGATAGTGAAGTGCTGTACACAGGCAAGACATGAAGCATACAATCCAACAGTAAGGTGGTATATGCGTGCAACACATGAAGAATACATTCCAGCAGTAATGTGGCATTACAATACTATGCATGAAGAAAGCTTTCCAGCACTGAGGTGTAATAAAGCAAAGCAACAAGGAGCAGTCTCTCTGAGATCAAGCTTCATCGCTGTGTGGTTTTCAAAGAATATTAATTTAACCATCAAGCTCGAGGGATCTTTACACCGTGGGAGATTTGAAAGGATAAGCCTAAAGATCTACGGGTCATTAAATTGAGCTGAAACGCTCATACTGTATAAAATCCCTTCCACTTAGCACTCATATCCACTGAAAGCTTTAAAAGTCAGGGGAAAGTGGTCCAAGTCTAGATGTTCATCTGCGATATTTTTATTTAAAAGTCAAATCATTAAGCAAAGTAAAGATAGAAAAGCATCTCTTAAAAGTGTTTCATTAAAAGTGTCGGGATGGATAAATGAACACCCACAAGGACTTGATGGTTATGGAAATTGTAATCCCTTTGAAAGTCTTTCCAACCATTTTCAACAATTTAACATATCCTTGTCTCCACAAAGAGACGTGAACAAAACGGGAATGTGCAAACACAAACATCCATCTCTGATACACTACAAAGTGCTCATCACTGCTACTTTAGAAGAACGAACTCAACTCCTGTCAGATTTTAACAACATCTTTAACAGATCAATACTTAAGTCAGTGAATACATTACCAGTTGTAAAATGGAACCAGCAGAGTACAAAGCAGGTCGACGCAACACTTCATTTGTCCGATTGTTTCTTCAGGCTTTGTTAATTGTTCTACTTTTGAAATTCAAACGAGATACAGTTTCCCAACTGATCGTGGCTATGGTCGGCACCTCCTTAGCAGGCGATTGTATATGCCTTTGTGTTTGCATGCTAATGTTCAGGGAAAATGGCTCTGAGCAGAATGGTGTGATATTGCGTGACTTACTGATACGGAAAGCGCCATGAGCAGAGATTTTAAAATAGCTCATTACATGGACTTGTGCACTTGAGTCTGGGCAGGACATTTTTCAAACCCTTTACCAAAACAACTTGAACCGAGAACTATTTCCAATGAAATCAAATTATATTTACATCTTTTGATAGACCAAATTGCCATAGAAGTATTACCAGAACTAGTCCACACAAGTCTGCAAACTTGCATGAAATCTTTGCCAGACTACTAAAAGCACCTGAAGACATGGCGAGAATGTTTCTTGCCGTTCTCATCAGCATGATTATACAGTTGCAGCCGTTAATCATATATTTCACTTTCATTTCCACTTCCATGTAACCATTTACATCATGCATATCAGCCTCTGACTCAACTTTAATTGAATGAACTTCATCAAACCTTAAAGCAGCAGTGTCATCCATCATGTATTTGTCAGAGGTGACGAGTTAAGATATCCCCTCAAGTAGATTTGTCTTCATATTTGATGGAATCGCTAATGAGGCCAATAAAAAGGAGCACTACACAAGGACAATGATGCTAATGTATTGTTTAGTTAAGAAAACAGTTCTGCTTTTAAATGAAGGAAAACATATCTGAATAATTTGAAACTACACTATTGATTTATTTGCCACTCAAGCATTGTATACTTCCAAATTTAGCTCAGTTCGGTGAAAATCTGATGTACGTCTCCTCTATATGTGACTATTCTGATGTCGATGATTTTAAGCATGGTCTAACCAGGATAAACTTATCACATCCCATGGCCATGAAGAACCTTGCATTGGGAAGTATAAAAAAACATACAGTTCGCAGAGTCAACCATGGAAAAAATAAATATGCTTGAAGCAATTAGTGTGTAGGGCAATTTCAAATCTGGTTTTAAAAGGTGAAAGCTATCAGAAGTTAGGAACACCTGACATTCATTAGTTGAACCAAACATGGAAAAGCTTTTTTAGGGAATAAAGCATCCTTTTTAAGGGTGCAGCAAAGTCAAACAATTCAACAAGATAAAAAAGACCACTTCTCATTAAAAGCCTCCTCAATGACAGGATTGACAATGTAATGCTGCCGGCTACTCATTAGCATCTACTGTTAATTACACCTGCCACCACTATCATAAATCCAGCATTACATCTCTCTTTTGTAAAAGGTCCAGTCCTCTCTGGTGTATAAAACAATGTGTCCTTGAGGTCTAAGCAGAAACAACGATGATTCCCCTGTGCCTGGGGAAGCACCACTGTCCTGTACACACCAACCTTGGTGCAGAAAGGACACAGCGTTGGCAGATTTCTGGCTATGAGGACACAACATTAACTTTTCAAAACAGGGTTATGTTTTTTTTTTAGTTAATGACCAATAGAATATTATAGAAGGTATCTATGCCAGTTACAGCACTTTTACATAATCAGATTTGGCAGTTGTCTGAGTCACTTCAAAGCTTGTTCTGCCAAAAAACTGCCTACTTACACAGAAAGAGGCTATCTGAGCAGAATTTATTGAAGGAAGTGATGCAAATTCCACATTGAATGTGTCTCTTGGCAAACATTCCAAGTATTATACTGCATCATCTTTTAATCCACATTCATCGTGTTAATGACAGATACAAATTATGATTTAAAAAATAATGGCTCCTATGATGCAAAAACCAATGTTTGTTGGTAGCTGGACATAACTAAGTCCGTGTGAATGTGGTTTACACACCCCTACATGAGTACTGTAAAAGCATTTCAATTTTTGTACATTTAGTATGTAAATTATTAGTAATATATTAGTAATGTAAAAATCCTAAATTTATTTTGAACTGAACCTTAGCTTTATATGTACACCCAGGAAACCCATAAAATTACTTGCATATTATTTTGAAGATGGGTAAATATGAGGCCTTAAAAGTATATTTCTCAAAGCTAATTAATAATGATTGAATTTTGGATACTAATATAGATTTCCTCATTTTACTATGGATTTTCAATATTAATACAAATTTCAATTACTGTATTAAATTTAATTTCAGATTTAAATTTGATGTCAAACAGAAGTGCCCTCTGTAGTTGGGTATAGGTATAGATTAAAATGATTTAAAATGAATGTTTAAACATTTACATAAAAAATGTGTATATATTGTATTGGCAGACAAATATCAAACAGCAAAATACAGAAGGTGATTTCTTTTTCACATAAAATTTTCCTCGGGCATCTCATTTAAGGCTTTATGAATTCATTGTAAATGACTACAATTATAGAGGCTTTGATGGCTGAATATCTAAAACATCAACACCTTGTGTTGAGCTGAAACTCGGTGGAGCTCAAATCCTCTGAACAAGCATACAATGCATTGGGCTCCTCTGGATTATTGTATTGATTCACCCTCTGTTATAAGGCTTTGACCACAGGAAGACTGAGAGTGAGACAGAGAGTTGTTTCTTGCCTGCATTCTCTCCATCTGTTTTTCACTTCCGCATGCTCTGCCAGACCGTATATTACTGCTAAATGTCATAGAGACATCTCTACTCTGCACTCTTATTAATGCAGTTAAAAGTAGTTCCTTAGTAACCTTACTGGAAAATATGGCTGATGTGTAGCTACAGTAAAGACAAAACATGCATTACCAACTGATGACAAATTATGACTAGAAAAAAAAGTATACCCTTTGGATGTAGCTGGAATCTAAAGAGATTCTCTCCTAGTTCACGGTGTGCAAGCAACTGTTTAGAGTCAAATTTAGAAATGATGCACATGAGCAAAATGCCCAATACATGTTCCTCTTTCTGTGCAAAGTGTGAATACCAGTGTAAACCTTTTAATTATTGCATACAAACTGATTTGATTAGCTAAAATCATCTAGTGGGAGTACTGAGATTTTTCAAGGTGGATGGACTTGCAAGTACCTGTTAAAGTAATATTTTTCAACGCTAATAAAATAGTATATAAAATAGTAGACATGTTATTTAAATAAATAGATAGTGTAATTGCAAAAGAGCTACAATATGGAACTAGTGAGTTCCCTTGAAGAATAAGACAACATTCCCTGGAATAACAATGCTGAAAAAAAATGTCACTGTTTCATTTTCTGTTTATTTAGCACAAATGCCAAAAATGTTAATATCAAATGCTTGAAAACAAAACTTTTTGTCAGACTCATTCACCGTTGCAGTAATATTTATGAACTGCTCTGCATTGATACTATATGGTTAAAAAAAGTGAACTGAAAATGGGAAAAGAGTGCTGTCATGATTATGCTGATAGCTTTTTAAAACAGATTTTTTCCCATGCAGGAAAATGTTATATGTGTTATATGTGTCCTAATGTTTATTTGTAAATTAAACTACGTTTTTCAGGTTTTGACCTTCGACGTATAGTTTGTATATTCAAAATCCAAATGCTGAAAACATAATTTTTACTAAAGAATTTTTTTGGTTTCAGTTATAAAGCACTTTTAAAAAGCTAATAGTAAAAATCTCACCAGCATAAAGGCATCAACTGTTAACTAGTTAAAATGAGAAAAATTAAAATCTGAACGAGAATAGCAAAAGTAACACCAGCAACAACTATCAAAACTATCACACAAATTCTAAAGTGTCTTTAGAATTGTTGTTTAAAGTTTTATAGAGGAGGAATGGGACGGTATTTCCGCCGCCACAATCTGTGGAAACAGTGCTGATTTCAGTGATAAAGTCATAAAAATACATTAACTGCATTATGAAATATGCTTTTTCCCCCAGAAATACCAAGTCCTGTATTGCTATGGGACCAAATCAATGACTCAAATAAGTTAATATAATTTTTACTATTTAGGATCGTGTAATTTTTATGGTTTTATTCTAGAACTGAACATGCAGGGCTCAAGATTTCTGTCATTTACAAAATAATTAACACAATTCTAACTATTCAAACAGCATATACATTCAGAAGAGACTTCCTTAATTGCATGTTATATCCATAAATACGATCCCAGAGACAATTCTAAAATGAACCAGAAACATGTCACCACTCTTGATTTCTTTGCAGAGACCTGCAAACATGTTCTAGTAATTGGCTGGTATTAAACGGCTATAGCAGCAAACATGACCTTTGCTGCATCTTAATCTATCAGTTCGACCATTAAAATAACATCTAATGAGAGTTTACAGCGTAGCTACCTCCCATTAATAACAGTAATCTTCCCACACACTCTCACACACGCAAACAAAAAACCCCAACTCTGAGAGGAACCAGGCCATGTAATTATTTGGTGAGATTAATGGTAATTTCTTTTAGTGGCATCAACAGCAAAGCAAACGTCTTCAGGAGTAGAGAAACGACTGACTTTTTTTCTACAAGCTTCTTGTCACCTATATCATCAGAGGGGTAAACAGCACACTGATTTGTGGTGTCACTAACATTTTTAAGCACTTCCATGGAACCTCTCAGGAGAAAATAGGATGGAACAAAGCAGCCCTGTTGGTCCTCAAGGGGGGAAATAAACAGGGAAGATGAAATGTGTGTGTTTATGCTGAGGAAGCATCCCTGGAACAAAGCCTTGAGACACATTAAGCGGCAAGGCCACATGGCCCTTAATGCCCAGACATGTTGTTCTAGAGGAGATTTAGAGATGCTGCTGGATGCTCAATGGCTGTTAAAGACAGGTGCCTTTAAGAATGTATTTGCTTTATTATTTACAAGCATTTAGTAAAGTATTTAATACCAATAGAAAACAAGACGTTTATCACATTTGTGACGTTAACTGAATCACCAATACACAAATTATCAACATTTCAGAAACACAATGCTGCATCTTTAATCATTCACCTCACTACCACTATATTGCGCAATTCAGAAGAAGCGTTATCAGGCTACAAATATAAAATCTACTATTAAAATGGAACAAAGTATCATTCACAAAATCAACCAGAAAGAATAACCACATACTTTAAGTTAAGAGCCCAATCCATCAAAACACATAGCAACCGATTTACTGCTGAATAGTCTCTCTTCAGTTTCTAAGCCCAATTCAGAAGTATAATATAATTCATCTGACTAGGCAATCAAATCCTTTAGATGAGCAGCAACAACAGCTCCTGTAAATATTTCTTGATTGCCACTTGTTCTGCTAATGTTCTGGACTTAAATGAACTCCAGAAACACATACCTTTCACCAGTGTGAGGAAACAGAAGGGAAACAAGAACTTAATTACCCCGAGAGAGCAACTTTGGAAAGTTTGCACTTGATATTTTCAAATGTTCTGAAACAATACAGGCGTTTTCTTTTTAATGAGTCCACAAATCAGGCACTATTTATAAAAAAAAATTCTGGCAGCATGTTAATAGCAGAATATCATAGTGGAGAATTCCAATTAACAAAAACTATTCTAAGAAATAATTTTATGTTGTGAAAGTTCCAGTTCTATAGTACTCTAATTGACATTTAGAGAAGACTATAAAATATAGGATTGGTAATGAAGAGAGTCATCATGTTTATATACATTTGTACATGTTATATGTTGCGTAATTGCAAAATCAAATTTCCTTTTGGTGATCAAATGTTAAAAGAGCCAACAACATGTTGGAATTGCAGGTGGCAATATGAATAATCTAAAATGTGCTACTACTAGCAGAGTTCCGGATCAGGAGGCTTGTAATGCCATAATTAACATACATAAAACAAAATTAGCATGCATAATTAACATACATAAAAACATGCAGTATAAATATTGGCACAAGAATCCAACCAAAAATATTTCTACTTAAATTCAAGCTTGTCAGTTTTTCACAAGAATATGAAACAGCTTTTAAAACAAGTCATATGAAAGCACCAAGGAGTAATCACTTAATAAAATTATGAAAAAAAAAAACACACACAAAGCTTTCAGTAAAAAAGAAGCATCTTGGCTGTGTATGCTGAACACACATTAATATTTAAGATTTTAGGACAAAAGAGCTGAAACCACAAGCATTATGAGTGAACGAAAAGAATGGGTGACGGTTGATTTAAATGACTTAACATGATGATCTGCCCCTGGAGATGCAAGATCTTGTCATGAACTTTTTATGAAATGATGCATGTTCCATCAGAGTGATTTCCTGTTTAATGACTCACTGGAGCCCAAACATCACTTCCTCAACCACAAAGTAGAACAGATAGCAATCAGTAGGAAAGATCTGCTGTTTGGTGACGAGACTGTGGTGAACCAATAACTCTATACATTAATGCTGTTGAGGTCCGGGAAAATATGTATATATTTAATATATATTTAGTTTAAACTAGAAAAGAAAAGCCATTGTCATGAAAATGTACAAATACAATAGTCGAAACAGAGATGAACAAAAAACAAAACATTGACAATGTACTAAGGAATCATTTTAATCTTTGTAACACCAAAAAATGCAACAAAGCCAATTTAGTCGATTTGTATATATATATATATATATATATATATGTATGGATGTCAGTGCTCTCATGTCACTCAAGGAGATCATGTCTCTTAGTTGCTATGCTCAACAAAACTGTAAAATATAATTGAATAGTAAAACACAGTGATTAAAAACACTGTGACTCCTATATCAGAATTGTATATAGTAACTTTTTTAACCTTTGTTTTGCCCGATTTTTATCAATTTGCTGAATCAACCAGTCCGTCAGCTTTTAGCAACAGATGGTAAGAGTCCGACAATAGTCGAACAATAAGTATATGCATCATAAAACATACAAATATAAAAGAAAACAGAAACAAAATGCTTCCACATCCTCTCTCATTTTATTCCACACAAAATGCAAGTTGAGCCACCATCTGCTGAGCTCTGCCAAGGTCCTACAAATCACCACTCAGCATGTTTGAACACAGTTCATTCAAATGTAAAGCACTAAAGTGACGTGCAAACAACTATGCCCTCTCATTCATGTCGCCACATGAACAGTTCAGAAAACATTTCAAAAAGAACCAGCTTCTCAATCAATGCATTCAAAATCCAGCGAGCACCATTAGAATCCACTCTTAAAACCCTTTGAATTTGAAAGCCTATAGGCACAGAACTCCCTGACAACAGAAGTTAACAAGATAACATTTAACCTAACTTGAAAGTAGCCTTCAGCTCTCAACACTGGTCATGACTCATGCGGCTTAGTTAAAATCAGGACCGCAGGGAATTAAGCAGCTGTATCAGGCTTTAGTTGAACAAGATTTATCGTTGGTGGAATTTCTGCATGACACAAGTGCAGAACTGCAAACCTTTTCTGTGAATAAGGTTCATCGTAGTGAAATTTTACCAGTATTTTTCCAAAATCAACCAATGCAATTTGGCAATGAAGTCTTTACAGCAACATGCTGGGATTTAAAACAGAGCATTCCATGCTTCATGTTCTTAACACTTTTTTAGAACCCATCTGTGAGAGGAAGATGACATTTGCATGTGCATCATGCATGCAGCCTACACAGTGCAAATTACTTTATAGGTTATGCAATTATGATCACATAATCGATGGAAATGAGGCAAAATCCACTCTGCTTTCCCGGTGGATTGTGATGATACAGGCTGCTCAGCATCAGCTTTGATGGATCATCTATATTCATTAACACACATTCATGTCTGCTTTCAGGGAAATTGAGTCTTGCTTTCCGGATGCCAGTGCACAGCAAAAAGAAACACTCATGCATGCGTTCACACATAATTTTAGAACTTCATATTGTGACTAAAACTCAAGCTCTAGGAAAGAAAAAATGTAGACTGCTTTTAAATGCATCTCTATTAGGTAACCACTTGCGGAATCAACACTCCTGATCAAACTGGGGTGTTCTTGCAGCAAAACGGGCAGTTTGGTCGACTAACCATGATCGATCATGGTTTCTACACTCAATCAGGAAACCCAGGATAGCTGGAGGTCACATGAGCAACAGAAGCTGATACAGAAAGAGACAAGGCTGAAATGGAGAAGTGGTTGCTTCATTGTCAATCTGAAGAGAGTTCCCAGAGAATCTGAGAGCATAAGTAGTAGTCCATCTATCAAAGTCAAACACGTGCTTCTTTGTTCTTGGCCTCATGGACTGAGTCACTCGAGATAGCAGTCCTGTGCATTGCTGCTTCTCTCAAAACCTAAATGTTTTACTTATCACAGTACACAGAGAGAGATGAGTGAAGTGTATCACCGAGAAACATGTTCAATATAGATTAAAAAAATCAAGAGTGCTTTGATTGAAAACAAATAATTGTGTTTTTTTGGAATACATAAGTTAAAAAAAAATATTCTATGGGTAAAGTATTCGATTAAATTAACATTATTTTGTAATTTAGTATTTTTGGCTACTGTATGTTAAAAACTGAGTGTTAAAACATATAGCCAACCTTTACTCAATACTCATGAATTAATATTTGTACTCTTTACTCAAGAACATTTGAACAAACACATAAATGTACTTGTTAAAATGTGATTGTATGCAACAAGTCTGCATCTGTATCTGCCCTTAAGCAACTTTTATGGTAACAACAACAACAATAATAATAATAATAATAATAAACTTAATTTTACAAAGTGCCTTTACGGCTGGTTTCCCAAAGCGCTGTACAGAGAACAACAGTAAAACAGTACAAAAAAGGACATTAGTAGCAGAGATAAAATGAAGACAAACAAGATAAAAACAAAATATATAGTCAGACGAGGAAATTAAAATCCAGGGATAAAGTTAAAAGCAATATAAATTATAAAATGTCAACAATTATAAGCCAGTTTTGAAAAATGAGTTTTAAGATGAGATTTAAAAACGGTGTAGCTTTGTGCATCTCTGAGCTCACCTGGGAGAGAGTTCTACAGTGTTGAAGCATAGACAGAAAAGCCCCTGTTTCCTATAGTTTTAGGGCGAGAGCGTGGAACAGACAGAAGCTTAGACTGTGAGGAGTTGTAAGTGATTAAAAGAGACGATAAGTATTCAGGGGCCAAACCATGTAGTGCTTTATATATGAGGGTTAAAATGTTAAAATCTATGCGGAAGCGGACCGGGAGCCAGCACAGTGATTTAAGAACAGGTGTGATGTGATCATGTTTTCTAGTCCCAGTCACAACATGTGCAGCTGATTCTCAATACTTTTGAATTTGTTACTCAATATTCACAAAAATTCAACACATTGTGATTGTCCGCATTTGTATCTACCACAAATAATTTTTTTTTTGGTGCTCAAGTGACAGGATGATATTAAACAATATGGACTTAATAAGATGAATACTCCAAATGAATGTGAATTACACATTTAATGAGATGTTTAAACAGTTACTGAAACAATAAACAAAACTATTTTAACTCATTTTTTTCTCTCAATTTTGGCTATTCTATGGTTCAGGAACTTATAAGTTTCAGCTGTTGATCAAAAACATTGCCCTCCTCCGAGACGATCTCAAATCGAAACAGTCATCACTTTTTTTAAACCATTTTAGATTGAAAACATCTTCAAATGTGTTGTCAAAGATAAAAACGAATATGTTACTTTGACTAAGGCAGTTGTGATCTGGTGGATAAGGAGATGGTCGGAAGGTCACTGGTTTGATCACAGATCCACTGAGTTGAAGGTGGTGTGAGTGATGAAACACTTGCTCTCCCATCTTCAACAACCACAGCTGTGGTGCCCTCGAGAAGTTTCTCGACTGCTCCCCGGCCGCTGCAGCAATGGCTGCCCACTGCTCCGGGTGTATGTTCACTGCGTGTTGTTCACTGCTGTGTGTGTACACTGGAATGGGTTAAATGTAGAGCACAAATTCCAGGTATGGGTCACTCTTTATCTGGCCAACTGGTCATTTTCACTTCCGACTGACTCAGTTGTTCATTGTAATCTCTGTGGTTGGAAATATATTTAGATTTTTATTTTACTTTTGCTCAAGTGTGGTTTTCATAGTCTTTACCCACCTCTGCTGAAATTAGCGTTTAAGCCTCCTTTAGTCATTATTAACCACAGATGATCCAATTTCACAGGGGACTTTATTACTTAACAATGAGCTACGTGCAATCTGAATCGACTGCTAATAGGCTTCCTATCAATTTTCAATGCAGTGAACCCCGTTTCAAATGCGATTCAGCAATCATCATTTCAAACATGCACTGATTTTTCATTGGAGCCAGAATAATACTTAATTTAAAGGTAATAGAAAGGGATATGCAGAGGTAGATACTGATTTTTCATCATCTAATCCACTATGAAGGATTAAAAAATGTATTAAAAAATACTAACTTGAACTAACTTCTAGAATACATTTTGATTTACAGTTTGAAATAGCAACTAGTGGACTACAACCATAAAGCTGTAAAAATATAATGTTAAACAGAAAATATATTAAGAAAAAGTAATTTAATATCTTTGATTGCTGACTTAAAAAACTGTTTAGCATGTTTTTGTGAAAATTTCAAAGATCTGTAATTGTTCAAGAAAAAAAAAACAGATGCAAATTATTTGGTGGTGGGGTTTGCAAGGGGTGTTATAGCGGAGACAGAAATCTGTGCCCCAGGCCATACAGTGTCATGGCAACAGTTACCATAAAATGTTAAAAAAAGCAAAAGAAAATCACACTGAACTAGCTAATGTGTACTTTACTCCTCACATAGAATTGTGTTTCAAGCAATTAATACAATTAACATGTTCTGATTGGATGTGACACACACACTGTAAAGGTGCTTCAGATCAAATGCAAGTAGAGCATGAATTTTCTCGTTTTGTACTCCTTTTACTCTCGTGTACTAATTTTATCATGTCTCCCTTTTGAAAATAAATTAACATACACATGAATGATCAGCATATGTCTCTTCAAATGATTCAATCAAGTCTCATGTTAAACCAGATTTCCATGTGTGCACAATACCTTGTTGTTGAAGAATTTAAGAGCAAATGTGTGCTTTTGTCTCATTAAATATAAAGCCTCCAAACAAGAATATATATATATATATATATATATATATATATATATATATATATATATATATATATATATATAAACACTCTTTTTAGTTTCACTGTAATAGACATATTTTAAAACCATATATGTACAGTTCAAAATGTAGGAAAAGTCAGCAGCCCTTGCTGGAGAGGAGGAGTTTAATGAATAGAATCAGGTGTGATGCATGAGTTGAAGTAAACTTTGCAGGACTGCGACCCTCTACTCCCATCGCTGATTTAATGTGTTCTAATTCTCTGTATTAATGTTCAATCCAACCTAAATATAAATACAAAAATAAATCCCACTACACAAACTCTTGGTTTCAATTAGAAGAGTAAAACATATTTGAAGAACAGTACTTGTTTCCTGTCTCTGTGTTCTTTTACTTCATGTTAGGAGGGAGGTCGCTGACGTAATCAAACACTAGAGCATGTAATCTGCTGTCTACACCCACACACACAGGAAAAGATTACTTGACAGGGCTGCTTCCATCGACCTGTTAAAAGACAGGGAATAGGGACAGGCTGAAGGATAAGTCCTTCTGTGCACTAGTTTTTGAATCATGGCTGTGGTGAAAGGCCTTCCTCCACTACAAATCTCAACATCTAAA
Organism: Danionella dracula; assembly: GCA_900490495.1. Taxonomy (NCBI): domain Eukaryota; kingdom Metazoa; phylum Chordata; class Actinopteri; order Cypriniformes; family Danionidae; genus Danionella; species Danionella dracula. The sequence continues at coordinate 5,368,555 of UELW01000012.1, forward strand.
CTGATCTAAAAGCTATGTTCCAGGTACAGGTAGAAAAAGGGATGTTGATAAATTTCTCATTAATGGAAGGGGAAGTTAGACATCTGAACATTACATTCACTCACAATCTTAAATCATCTTCAATCACTTCATCATTAATGACAAATGGACTTGAAATACAAATATCATAACTGTTTTTTTCACCTGAGCCAAAAAGCATTATGGATAAGGTCCAAATCAGTTGCCTAACAGTAATGCAATGGTTCACGGGAGCTTTGTCACCCCTATCTAGCTAAAGACTGCTCCATGGTTTGAGTTTTCATGTCCTTGCCCCGTCGCATAACACTGTGTACCACTTTCCTGCATCCTAGTTTAGTCATGCGTGTGATTCACAGTGGCCTTCACCTGAGTCGCATGACACCTCAAGCAGTACCCTCCTGCTCAGTTCAAAGCCCAGCCCAATAACTAATTCCTATTATATCCAAGGGTCTGAAAGAAGACCCACAGCCACTCATTACTCAGGGGCCACACAACTGGTGAGAAGGATAAAAATGAAACAGGCGTGGTGATTTATCAGTGCAGGAGCGTGGATTAAAAGACTGCCAGCCGCCCTGCCTGCGTTGCCAACCTTCTGTCTGCATGTTTTGTTTTGGTGCATTTTAAACCTCCTCTGTCTCTCAAGATGTGCTTCACCATTTTACTTGAATAATGCCTTTATGCAAACATTAGGATAAACAAAAGAAATATTAAAATAATGTTGCACACATAGCATATCCTGGATAAATAACATCTGAATCGAGCACGAGTCAGACACAGGCAGAAGGCTTTTTTTAATCTTTTTAGTCTTTTTATAGCTCAACCTTAACTATCAAGTGAAGGACAGACAATCGAGGTAGCCTTGAACTGGAATTGTGTCTTTTTTAAAGACAGCTCACAAGCATACTAATGGTGGTTTCAGCCCCTCTCTTCCGATTGCAAATTACAAGTCGGAGCGGACAGATGGGCAGTTGCTGTCTCAAAAAGAAGAGCTCTTATTGAGAATACATTCTTGAGGAATCAAAGCAGTGAGAAAACCTGTGTGCAAGTTCTTTAAATACAAAGGCAGCTGCTATACAAGTGTTTGCTGTAATAACTATTATTGCACTTGTTTGTTGAGGTAAGTACAGTTTTACTTTCCTGACTTTAAATAGTGCTCAAAAGACAACCAGACATACAAATTTCACTTTCAGGAAAATTGTAAACTTAACTAAAACTTCATAAGTTCACCAATACAAGACGAGATCTCTCCGTCTGATAATTTAGAGCTCCTAAGAGACTCCATGAATAGGACGTCTGGGTGGCTCTCTGTCCACTCAGAGACACCAAAGATCAATAAGATCTTCTGCATTTGGTTCCTCTCTTCAAAAGATTTAGCTTGAGCATTGAATGGAAGACAAAGAAGGCACTGAGTATCAGATTATCTGCTATTAGACATGCACAAAACTATGTTCACTATGAAAAAGCAATGGAGGGTCTTGTATTAAAAAGCATCAAAGTACCATGAATAGTTTCCATCTGGTTAAATGTAACAGAAATCTTTAAATGTAAGATACGTTCAGATGTCAGGGACTTATTTTTTGCAACTTTTTTTGTTTTGACTCTTAAGCATGTGGAAGCTTGTGTTTTTTTTTTATTAATTGCTGCAATGCATCATTGTAGTTCTGGGTTGTCAACATTTGTCTTATAAATAAACATATAGTGACACAAAATATTTATTATAATGTGTTTAATTTCAGGACATTTGTGTGAGAATATTTTTCTAACTTTTTAAGCTTTCTAAGCTTTAATCTCAGTTGCTGACAAAATCATCACAACTAGTTTTCGTAGACACATAACTTGAAGCGTTCTACCCTATGTTTTTCATGCTGCAGACAGTGAACTATATATTTTTTTAATATTCTCAGGCAGCAACTGAATAAAATGAGTTGATTTATGAATTCTGTAAAGATTGAGTCCACTGACTTTCAGCTATCAGACAAAGGTTTATTCGTTGTTTTTTAGAGTGTAGGGGAGAATGTGCTTTTAATGAGAAGTGGAAGAGAAGACAGCTGTCCCTGCTTGCATCCTACAGAGAACAAGCTACCAAGAGCGGGTTGCTGACTCCAACGCCTGATCTGAAAACAAATTAAAGAGGATTACAGCTTGGCATTGAAGCTAGTGCTTTATACTGATCTAGTGACAGACCAGTGCCTTCTGGTGTACTCCCCTCTGACCTTTGCTTATTCTGAAATGCAAAACAAGGCTTTGAGTTGTAAAAATATTAAGATATTTAGGTTTATAATATAATGTTAAATTTGTGAATATAATATTACAAAAAAAGAAAAAGACCTGTAAATAGTTATGTCAATTAAGTGATTGTCGTTAAGAGAAATGCTATGACACATGAGCGCTCACTTATGAACAAATATGTTATTTTGTGCTGTTGAGGTGTAACAGTTTAGCTTTTATTCAATTTAAAGTATTTGTAGTACATAACGCTAAAACCTGAGGCAGTTGTATGCGCTTACAATTTTTTTTTCATCACTTCAATCCATTTAGTGCTTTTCCAGCTGACTGGAATAACTTGACAGCTTTGCTGAAAATAAACAAATGGACATTTCAAATGTAGAGAAATTCGATTACAAACAGCATTGCCTATTTGCCTTAGACGTGCCTTGACAAAATAAACAAGCCAAACAATACTTTTCTCCACAAACAGCCTCCCCAGAAAATGCATTCATTGCCATTTTGATTGTAAATTCTTCTGCAGAGAGCTTTATCCATTACCGTCTGAGCTACAATGACGCAACCGCCTCTTTCAAGGAGACAATTTTAGGGACAACATTTTTCCGGCAATTAATTACAGCATGTCTCGTAGGGACGGGCTGCATCAAGAGCGGAATGACAATTTCCTCCGACCTCCAGCTCCTCGTGTGACCTACAGATTTGACTCTGCTCTCTCCAGAAGTTATCATTACCAGCGGAGGCCTACAGACAGAGATGCAGGGTGAATGAATCTCCCCATTAACTTGAGCTAATGGTTACTGGATCAGTTGTGAGGTGATTACCTGCTTTGACTTTCATTGTCTCCTTTCTGCTGTCACCACCTCTTTCAGCTTACGGATGTTGCCACGCCATGAAATGCACATTGAAGCGCAAAGCTTGTGAGGAGTCAAGGGCATCCAGTAAGATTAGCAGAGATGTTGGTGCCATCAAATCCCTACAAATTTCACTGCATCGCCACAGTGACGGCTCCTTATTAATCAGCCTTTATTATCCTTGCGGTCTCAGCTGTGGCTATGCTGTCACCACCTGATTCATCCCCGTGTTCAACCAGTCACTGAGCAGGTGTGAGAACAGCTCACCCAGCGGGCACCTTCATGTCATTTTGACATCAAATGGTAGTGATGACCTGATCAAGGTGTTTTGTAATGCCATTTGTAATTCAATCTCCACTGATGCTGAGTGATTTATTATTTCTTTTTACTTCTACCAAACCTAGTTTTAATTCAGTTTTAGTCTGAATTAGCTTTCAGAAGTATTAATAAACACAAATTCAATGTTGATACCAAATGTTAAGGAATTTGGTCTTGTAAAAAAAATCGTACATGGATTTTTTAATAGAATCAACAAGCTGCAGAGAAGGTTAGACATTCTGATATTCTATCTATGTACTATATAAACACAGTCAACGTAATGGGGCGGAAAGGTGATGGAGGCGATCGTCCTGTAAGCAGAGGGTTGGCGGTTCGATCCCCACCAGGTCCATTCTGTCATCATAGCCTTGGGCAAGCCACTTTACCCGCATAGCCCTGTATGTATATGTGTGACTGGTGGGTTGAGTTGGTGGGGGTCAGGAGGCCGTAGGCTTAGATTTGCAGCCATGTCCCTCTGGAAAAGCACTTTATAAATTGAACACATGATTATCTTTATTAATAAAGCACAAAGAGTTCATATTTAAAGCAACCCTTGAGTATCAATGCCTTGAAACGATATTTGAAAAGTTGTATACTATATGCTAAGTGCCCCCAACTACCTTACAATATAGTAAAAAACAAACAAATGCAGATTGTCATCTTACGATTGTGTGCAATATTTAATTGGTGCAGCAGTACATCATTCTAAAACCGCGATTCAGAGACCGAACACTGAGGCGAGTGTCAAAAAAAGTGAGGTAATTCCCTTTGGCACCTAAAACAAAATTAACACTTGAACTCTCTGGTACAACTCTACTTTAGTTACCAGCCTAGCAGATCATGATCATAACGGTTTGAGGTTTTTTGTTTATCAGTAAATGGAATGCAAAGTTATTTTAGAGCAAAAATTTAGTGAAAACATATAGTATATCTTGTGTACATTTATAAATCAGCATCTATAATTTTATGTGGTCTATGATTTATAAAGGTATGTTACACCTATCTGAAACTTTATCCTATCTGTATTTTTATATTACATGATATGAAATGTTCCTTTATAACACATTCCTAATTATAGCAATAAAGGGTCAATTCTATCTCATTCTGAATGATGTTGCTCAACCTCTTTGTCACAATTTAGTCACAATTATCTCTAAAGAGGCACTTTAACCAAACAAACTGCAAGTTACCAAGAAAGTTGTATTGAATGTTGTTTTTAAAGTGCTCTATATATATATATATATATATATATATATATATATATATATATATATATATATATATATATATATATATATATATATATAAAGCTGTTTAGTAATGACAAACTCCCATCCCTACTTTTCAATAAAAGTTGGCTTAGTTTGACTAAAACCTCTCAAGCACTTATCAGCAAATGTCAAGCATTGAGTGGCATGCATTTAGTGGTTTTCACATACCCACACATCCCACACTTTCAAATTCTCACACAAAAACATTATGATGATGCCTACCAAGTAGTATCATTATATTTTAACAGTATATGAGCAACCAACATTACCAACAGAAATGCTAAAACTGACTGATAACATACATTCTGCAAGCTTATGATGCGTTTTTCGGCAATAACATCCTAAACAACCAACATTGGCAGAAAAATGGTAAAACGGTAAGTGACCAATGAAATGCCCACTGGTCTCACTTGAGTGGCAATAATCAACAGAAAACTGAACCCAAAAATGTACTCTTACATGTAATAAACAAGTAATGTTAATAAACTCTGGACAGTTTATGCAACTTATTCTGCCTCTTATTTTGTTGTTGTTACAGGTGTAACAGGCACTGCTTCAATCTCAAAATTATCTGTATTTTGTCTTGAAATTAAAATATTGCCTTTTCAGTTCTATTTTTAAATGGCATTTAAAATCTAAGTAAAATAGGAGCTAACAGATTTAAGATATAAGACTTGAGTTAAAGAATGTTGTCACTGTAATTAGTTTTAAATTAAGCTGCAGATAAGATTAAATAAAGCATTATTTTAATAATTAATTAGGTCTATTGTTAGTATTAATTAGCATTATTACAATATAGTTACTAATGAAAATTAAATGCTGTTGTTTTTGGCCAACTTTTAAGTGACGTCTGCTTTGTTTTCTTGCTATTTAAATACCTTTTGGGAGTATTTAGCTCTGAGCTGCGATTAAAATGTGAAAACCCTAATAAAAGTTAATGGTGTTTTATGCAAATGTTTTAGACTTTAATTTGATCATAATTTTTGAAGTATTTAAGATTTATCAGTTCACTAGAAAGTTGAGCTCTATAATACTTTTACATAAGAGAGAAACTCAGGAGAGGTTGGGTGAGGGTAGATCAAAGTGTAGCGTTCTTCATTGACTGGAGCCAAATCCGACAACAGCCTCCAGAGATCTCTATCGCCACCATCATATTACCCTCAGTGTATTTCATTAAGATAAAGAGGGGAATCTTAGAGGCTGACAGTTCTATTTGTTGGCCTTCTGATAGCACCAGTAAAATGGTAAACATTATTCTTTCTATCCTCAAACTTCAGTCTCTCAGTCTCTCAGTCTCTCTCTCTCTCTCTCTCTCTCTCTCTCTCTCTCTCTCTCTCTCTCTCTCTCTCAGACACTATTTTCCAACCATCGCTTTTTTATCTTTTTTGGTGTGGAAGAAAATGCTTTGTTGCTTTTTGTTTGAGACCTTTATTATTGCTCTCCATCACAAACCTTCCCTCCTTTAGCTAATACGTTTAACTGATTAATTTCTGTTAAAACAGCAATGAAATGGCAATATTTAGGCATTTATTTAGTATCCCCCTCAGGATCTTTCCAATGTATGGACTATATGGAACATATTCGACAGCAGGGAAGCAAAAGCAGAAGCTAATTGGACTGAAATGTATTAGTGGGATAGAGGTAGAATTTCTTCACTGCAGTAAGTGGTGAATGAATTGCATCTGTCAGGTTTATGAGATCAAAGATGACACACGGGGCAGAGCAAATATTCCTTATTTTATTCCCTAACGTGTATCTTGAGGAAATGATTTGAACTGCCAACCAAAGCTGGCAGTTCTTAGTGATTTTCATCAAAAAGCCAAAATATTCTAAAGTGCAGTATACCACTTATAAAATTCCCTTCAAAACATCTCACACAAGTGATAAGATCTGATGTTATTGAATTCTAATAAAATTGACTTCCTGGTTTTATCTATTTATTTATCTATTTGTAACTCATCAAAATGTGTTAGTATTATACAAACCATTTTTAATATAAAAACATTACTTACTGCCAATAAGTTAATGCTTTAGTTTAATGCAAAATTTAAACAAGATTTATTTATCGAAGAAAGGCCAGTTAATAAAGACTCTCTAAACATATTTCAGGTTTCAAATCATCCACACTGTAAACAATTTCTTCATTTTACAAAACAGTCCATTTTTATGATTTACTTTCCATACTTTTCTTACTCTCTTTTTAAACTTAGTCTAAGCCCACTACATGAGGAGGGTCATTATTTTGTGAACACCTGTCAGCTATCTTTATCTTTTTTTCTCTTGTTTAGTAGAGAAGGTAAAATAAAATGAGTTAATAATGTTGATTATGCTTGTCAGATGATAGTGTAACATGTGTAGTGGTCAGTCATTAAAACGTATAGCCTCGGGTGATGGGAGTTGGGAGCTGACTTCAATCTCTCTTTCCAAAACATATCTCTCAATCTACTCTCGAAAAAACAAAAACGTAGTAATTAATCATCACATGTGGGTAGCCAAACATGTCACTCCGTATTTTCAGATAAGATCCAATACATGAACACAAGCTTTCTGGCAAGGAGACCATGATATGGATTTAAGTCTTCATTTTATATCTTTTGAAGTGTTCCTGTCGCAGTAATACATTCATATCTAACTAAATGGAGGCATATATAGGTGTTTAAAATGCTGTTTTAGGAAGTGAAAAGGGGGTAGTTAAAAGCCATATATCACAATGTGTTCAAAGGAGAAACGACATGGGGTTTCTTTTTAAGGTGGATTATCCCTTTAAAACTTCATCACAGTTAATAAAAAGTTAGTTAACACATTTTTTTTTCATTGTTTAAATAATACAATAAAGAAACATTAAATCATATTTTCATTATGGAATGTTTTTAAGATTAGAGAACAGCTTTTAGAATAATGGGAAAATGGAAAAAAGTCCAAATAATGTACTTTCTGTATGTTATTTTCCAGATTTTTATTCAGTGCATTTGCTCAGCATAAATGAAATATTTAATCAGGATGAGCTGGTGTAAAACTGGTCATATTTTATGAAGTCTTAAATGTGAATTGGTTCATCTGTAACCAATCCTCAACTCATGTAGTTACAGTATCCAGACATTTATTATAAACTTGTTGTGTTTGCATTACATTTGTAAAGAACATATCAGTGTTATTGTTTATCTTGTGATTTTAATAACAAATACACTAAATTCCAGCAAATAAGGTCTTTCATCTCTGCTCTACGACAACCCTTCCTGTGCTCACACCAGTTCAGCAAATTAAAGTTTTTTTAGTTGCTACTTGCACTTGAAACAAAGTAAATGGATGTGCATACGTGAGTAAAATATTTATGAACAAATATTAACTAAAGTACCTTATAGTGGTTTCTTCACCTCAGGCTGAAGTTAAACCCACAATAATATGTTATATTGAGGAATGCCTGCTAGACCTCTTTGCATATCATGTTTGGATGATATATCAAGCACCTATGTTGCACAAATTATTGTGTTCTCCCTGGAGCCAGGCGCACTATACTGTACATCACTGCATATCATTCAGCAGCTAGTAAATCCATAGATCACTCCGGCTGTAAAGAAATGACTCAAGTGGACATGAGCTGGGACAGAATCATCAGTGTTCTGACAGGCTGTGAATTCACCCATGCGGATCTGACCCATCTCTTAGTGGCTGTAAGTTAATCAGAAGGTTTTTCGCTCCATGACATTTTCTGAAAGTTTCACAAAGCCAAATCAGAGTAATTATCAGCGCATTTATGATTATAATTAAAGTAACCCGTGCACACCGAGGGACAAATTTTCTGCATGAGTACAGCTTGTGTTAATCAAATTAATTACTATACTGATATGGTGGATTTAAATAGATTAAAACATTAAATTAATATAGTATAGTTACTCTGATGGTGACACTTGTGTTATAGGTTTCGTGTGCCTTGAATCACAATAGAAAATCAAGATGATTATGGTTTAAAAAAGAATAATTGAAAGGAAAAGAGAAATTAAGGTTTAAAGTGATAAAACGCTATACTTATTGTAACAGGATGTTCTTCCATTATGAATTAGCTATTAATGTTGTAATACTAAAGGCAGAATGTGTCACAATATTGACAGTGAAGGGTCCTAATTTTTCCCCACAAAAAAGTTGTAAACCTCAGACCTCAGCTACACTAACTACCTTGACTTTGGGAAGTCCAGACTAAGTGCACAACAACTTCTGTTGAAGAATGCTTAGGTGGAGGTGCTGCACTCCTATACATATCTAGGGCTGTAGCCGGACTCGACACCAAAAACCAACCACAAGTATGGGAAGATACAAAGTAGGATGTACTTCCTTAGGAGACTGCTCCTTCAACAGCTGCAGCAAATTGCTACAGTATGGATGTTTTACCAGCCGGTGGTCCTCAGTGTTTACATTGAAATATTCTGGTGGGGGCATCATATCCAACAAGCACACATCTCGACTGTGCAAACTAATCAGGAGGGCTGGCTCTATGGTCAGCATGAATCTGGAGCCGGGAGAGGGTGCCAGTGAGAAGAACACAGGGACAAATTGCTGGATGTTATGGCCAATGCTAGCCACCCTCTGCACACAGTTATCATGGACCAGAGGAGTTTGTTCAGGGACAGACTCAATAACTCTTTTTATCCATCTTGCCATTCTCTCCAACTCCTCACTTGGGAAGAGGTGGTTGAGCATTAGAAAAAGCGGAGGGAGTAGGAACTCTAACTGTGAAATAATAGCATGGGCACCAGTGTTAAGTGGTCTAAAGGAGAAGGTGTATATTTGATTTCATTTTAATTGATAAATAAAACATTGTAATTGATTGATTGATATTACTTTAATGATAAATGCTAAAGCATTCTTAGAAATTTACTTCTGAACCTCAAGGACTCGAAAGTGCATTTTTTAAAGTCAATCCATTCTTGCTTTTAAGCATATCTCGAGTTTCACTTCCAGCCCAAGATCAAAGTCTGATCAATATCTCTGCCAGGACGCAGCAAACTTCATTCAATCATTTTCTGACTTAAGAGGCACTTGACGTAGAAGAGCTCAGCCACATTAAACTAAACCAAATACTGACTCCTGCAGTTTTCTGGGCAAAAGGCATTACTTATCAATCATAAAACATTGTATTGTTGACTCAACATGCAAGTTCCATGCATGCAAGATAACATTTTTGAGCAAACATTGGTTCTGGCAAAGCAAATCCATCAGATTCTAAGCAATATGCATAAGTGTCATGAGTAAATAAATAAAAAAAATTCTGCATCATGCTATTTTAAACAAACAGGTCTTGGTGGAACATGCAGAGCTGATCAATAAAAAAACAGCTTAAAAGTTTTCTTTACAGCAACATGAAAAACAATATGACATTTTGACAGCTCGTTTCACGCTTTAGAGAAGGCAATAATTGTGGGTGGTGAGTATAGAGAATGAATTTCAGCAGAGGACAACGACAGTTCATGTTTCAAAAAGATACAAGAGCGTGTACGCTTGACTAGGTATCAGGGCCATTGTGTGGTGGAATGCTTTTCGGGTTGCTTTCTTGATAGGCTTCGTAACAAAGCCTCTGCCACAATGTATGTGTGTCCACGTATGTCTGTGTCTAGTACTAATTTAATTTGGATATATGTAAAACAGGCTTTCTTTAAACAGGTGATTAAAACTTTTATGCTCTGAAAATAAAAAACAGCTAGGGTTTTCTCTAGCATTTTAACCAGAAGAGAAATTTTCTGAATTTTAAATAGTACATGTAAAATATAACATTTTAAAGTGACTGGATCTCATCAATTTCCCAGAACAGGCTCAGATCAATGAGATATTGCAGTGCTGAAAATGTGAAACACTTCATAGGTCACAGTGTGCCCTAGCCTTACAGATGCAGAGAATGCTCGTTTGTCTCTAGTGAGCAGTGTCAAAAGCTTCCTAAATAAGGTAACAACATGAGGCCTTCCATAGTTTGCCCATGCCTCTCTACAAGGTCACCCATCTCACCAGGGCTCTGGGCGAATGTCAGGGGAGCCTGAAGCAATCGGGTGTGCACATCTGCTCAGGGAAAGTAAATTCCCCCGCTATTCAACACACATGTACATCCAAGCACCGCTGCCGTAGGGAATCAATTCTGAGCAAGAGAGGTTGACTTCACTAGTTGAGGAATAACAGCGAAGCTGCTGCTATCCAATCACGAGCAGCTGCTGCAGGGTTGATGGAGCTCTTCTTGTCCAACTAGCTGTTGGGCTAAAGTGAAAAATCTCGATTCACCGGATAACTGATGAGAAAAGACATGAAATTGCCATCCAACATGAACGTCAAAAACAAGTCCAAATATCAAATCTTGCAAAATACCAGGGATGCAGTTCATGAGCACAATGTGGACATTTTAAAAAGGAGAGAATCACATTATGAAATTTTTTTTTTTATCTCAAGCGTAGAGAGGTGCTTGGGCATTTTGTGAAACAAAATAGAAGACAAAATGTTCTTTTGCAACAGCTATATGCATAACTAAGGAAGAGCCAGTCACAACACAAAAGGATAATAATTAGGTCAAATTATTTTAAGTTGGTTTTAACACATTTGCATATACAGCGGGATAAATAAATATTTGACACATAATAAAAAATTGCAATTTTTTTAAACAGGGGATTTCAAATTGTGGGCTATTGAGACAAAATTTACACCAGATGTAGCCATCAAGCCAAATATTGAATTCATACAAAGAAATCAGAACAATTAAGTATACAGGTTGAGTCATGATAAATAAAGTGAAATGGCATAGGGAATAAGTATTGAACATATGAAGTTAACAAGGTGCTAAATGGCATAGAATGCCAGGAGATCACCTGAAATCTGTCAGTATTGAGAGAGAAACACTGCCCCATATCATTACTAATTTATAATAACTAGTCCTAATTGATGGCCTATAAAGGCTTCTCATTACCTTTATTATATAATAATAAATCATTATATTATATATAATAATGTAACAGCTCCACATGTCAGTGCTCTGACCGCTGCGCTATCAGTGCTGACACATTAATTTGTTTCTGATAAGCTATATAATACTAAAAGAGAAAACACTCTAGTTTTAGGACAGATTGTCTAGTTTTAAGACCACTAGTGACTAGATACAAGTTGGAATATTATAGTTTCAATTAGTTTTTACAGTTTGTTTGTACTTGTTTTGAAAGTTTTTGTATTTTTTTAAGATCCAACAGCATTTGTTACCAGCTAGAGGTTTTTGCTCATTTTAAGAATTCTTGCCAACTCAAATTTGCTTACCCCATTTCCAGAATATTTTGCTTGATGAAGGAAGAGTTTATCTATATTTGAGTTTTTGTTTCAAGAGTGCTTTTTTGAAGTACAGATCTCTTCCATCAAAGTTAGTACACAACTGGATGGGGTATTAAGGTTTGGGGTATTGAGGATTTATTTACAGTGTAGATCCTTTTTCTTAATTTCTTTTCACAAACATTTGAGTCTTATTTCAAGAAAAATGTTCTTACCTTTAGTTGATGTAAAGTAGAACTAGATTTAAGATTTTTTTTCCTGTTCCAAGATGCATGTTTTTACTAGTATTTAATATTGATTTCCTAAAATAAAATATCAATAAAATTCTTGATTTAAGAATATGTTGAGTCAAAAATTCTTGTTTTAAGATTCTTGTTTTAAGATCAGTGGCAAAATCAGCAACTTGTTTCACATAGTTTCTTAATTCTAGATAATAAATGACCAGAATAAGAATTTTTTTCTCCTCAAGAAAATATAAGTATCATTTTCTCAAAATAAGCTAAGTGATCTATACCCAAAATGTTTTAAATTATTCATAAAATAAAAAAAATCAAGATATTCAATCTAATTTTAAGCATTTTCAGCTTTGCTTAGAATTCATTTTTTGCAGTGTGAGACAAATTCAAGGCATGGTTGTACATCCCAGAACAAAAGCTTTCTCAAGTGTCAGCACCCAACCATCATGCTCTTCATAGAGCAAGACAAGACGTAAACGAGTCTCGGGGCTGTGACACAATATTAAAAACAAACAAGAGCTGACAGAGTCCTGACACTGTCTATAAAAAACATCCACCAGTCTGGAAAACTGAACGCTAAAATTTTATACCAAAACTTTTTTTGAATTAGCCTAATAGCTGGCATAAGACAGATGTGACCACTAAGATAAGGCTGAATGCCAAATGTGAGAAAGCAATACTGTGCCTCCTTGTGGCAGGCTAAATGTGCTGTTCAGTTAAGGGTTAAAGTTCTAGCCTGTCAGGCAGCCGCAAATTAGGTCAGCTAGACAGTTATTGCTTTATATGTATGTTTAAACCAGCGGGTAATTGACTATAGGTTAGTTTTCGGTTTTATTTTGTCATTATTTACTAGTTAATTGATCTCATTTCCAAAGGCAACTCCAGTGAAAATTAAAATAAAATGTAAACTTTATTATCTGAATTTAAGTTAAAAATATATTGAGATGTTTTAAAATAAAATATTAACATTTGTGATGTTTTGTCAAAAACTATTTTGAAATATATAACTCCAGTGTTTTTACAGATTTTACTTTTTATTTAATGGTAAATATGCAATATGTTCTATACAATCGACCATTATCTTTAAGCCTTTATGTCTTCATAAAAAACATTATTGTTCACAATTCGCCATTAATTAAGGTATAACAACATGTTGTATTTGATTCTCCTGAATCTTTATTGTTATCTACTTAAATATTTGCTAATGGTAACATGTGTGATCCAACATATACAAACATTAAAATAAAACAGGTAAACTGGGATAACCTCTCGTGTTTTTCTAACCTGACACACAAATTCCATCTTGAGTGAACTACCCTGAACACTTTGTGTGTCCCATATACAAGAAAACGTGTATAGTCAATGTATTTTGTGTTTGTTTTACAAACAATCTTGAAGAGGAGATTATCTCCATCATTCAATATGCAATTTCACCCTTTCTCTCACAAACACGCACACACACACCAGAATACAAAAAGTTACAGACATGGCTGCACACACACAACCACAACAGTTGGAAGGAGAAAGGATAGATCAATACATCATTTTGTCTCTTCATTTCAAGTGCACGTGTGGCTGGGCCCAGTGGGGACACATTCTTGAACAGTAGCGTGAAAAGACCATTATTTGGAATTCCAATTGACTGTTATTTGATAAACCACAGTTGGTAAAGACTTTCAAAAGAAAACACAGAAGCTACATCAATCTCACCATTTTGGGATCTCTGAGCCTTCTGTCTACTATTCTGAAACCCTCAAATGGTCTTGTTTTTTATTTAAAACCTTTAATTAACAATTTAAAGAATCTTGGCTTAATACTCAAGGTATAACGCAGTTGTGATAAGATTTTATACTTTGGTTTGGATATGCTTGGTCAGTGTTCAGTTTAACAGGCAAAACTCACCTTCTCATGTTGGTGATGCAGCTGCAGCTGTTCAAGCTGATAAATAAAATAAAATAAATAAATACAACTTTAGTGTATTACCTTGAACACATTGAGCCTTACATATGTTTGTTCAGCAAGGAAACTCATAATTTGTCGATGTATCCTATGTACACAAAAAACACTTCCTGTTCATCTTCTTTTATCCTGTGGGTATGTTCTGGTTTGTTTTCCTATCTTGCTTTCTAATTCTCTTCTCATTTGATCCCTTGATTTATTTTCATTTAGATTTTTTTTTTCTTTTCCTCTCCCACTTTTCTACTGATGTTGTGGGCTGCTTATTCTGTCCTTAATTGTGTTTTACCTTTACCAATAGTTCAAATCTCAATTAAAATCTCACTTTGCAAGCTAGCGGTCGGAATTTGTTTGTCCTAATAGCATTATAGTTTGTCATAAAAAAATGTAGTAACTTGTTCTAACAAACTTTTTCGGTTGTTTGTTTTTTTTTCTTTAGCTTCTAAAAATTTACTTTAAGAGCTGCACTTCATTTTCAAGTATTTTATCTTGAATCAGACATGAAACATTGGCATCACCCAATTCTGTTGAACATTCACTTCTGTTGATCTGCACCATGTTAACAGAATAGATCATTATGGAGGGTCGACAGGGGAGCACGTTTACAAATAAGACACCCATGTAATTTTAGATTTAGTTTCAGTTTTATCCATATGTGAGCATGAAAAAAAATACATTTTTGAGTTAAGTATTAATCATTGGGTAGAGCAGGGACACCTAAATAGATTAACCGCCTAACTTTGCCTGTTCACTGTAAGGCCTTTCTGTTTTTATGTCTGATCGTAATTCTTGTGTTTTTTTACTGCTGTTTGTTTTATGTAAGGTGGCACTGAATGACAATAAATGCACATCTAAATATATAAATAAATATAAATATATAAAATAAAATCATTATTATTATTTACTACTATAATAATAATAATGATGATAATAATAATGTCAAGTTCACCCCACAGAGTAGTAAGTGTTATCTGTGCAATTTACAGGAATAGCACCAAACTGTATGATGCACAATAAGGTACTAACAATATTACAGGTCTGATTGATACCATGAAACAATAGTACATAAACCAGCAAAACAGTAATTTGCTGCTCATTCTCTACAAAATGAAAAGCGTTGTTTTGCCTTTAAACATTACATGGTGACTCTGATGCATGTAAAAGTATCCTTATACCTCCAAAGAGGAGTCTGAAAAGCCCTAACATGCCTCACTGAGTTTTAATAGAGTGCAATTCTAGCCTTAACTCTGTTTTGAGTGTGACATTATTAAACGCTAAAGGCACAATTATGTGGCTAGTCTACTGATGCATCCGGGAATACAGAATGCAAAGAAAACCTTGAGTATAAAGTAGAGAAAACAACGGCAAAACTTGACGCTGGTCCTCTTTGAAATTAAGTTAAACAAAGTAAATGGTTTTACATACATCATAAACACAGAGGGGAAGAAGTCAATGTCAGTCAATGCCGAGGAAACAGATCTAATAAACAAGTCCATTGAGGTGATATGCATCCTTGAATGATGACACTTTAAGGCCATGGTCGGCTGTCAATCACTGCCTCTCCAAAACGTAAATGCTGTATTTGACCTACAGATGAACCATGGTGGTTTTCTGCCTGGATGAAGGAGAAAATGACATGGGGAATATAGGACGGTGGACGCAAGGAGAGAGTGAAAGGCAAAGGGATGACACTGTGTTTATTAACGTTCGTTCATGGTTATAAAACGCAGTAGGGTATTAAATCTGCCACTTTTTTGACAAGCAGATGAGCTAAGAAATCTGTTTGCACCCACATGTTGTCACTTGAGTCGTAATCACAGAGTGCATTTTATTTGACCTTTAGTGAGGACAACCCGTATAAAAAAAATATGTATAAACGGTGTATATCAGTAATGTATTAGATTGATACAGACATCATCATATAATCTGACATTACAGTCTTTCAGAACATTTGTAGCATTAACAAAATATCTGCTAGTTTCATTCAGTAAAATGTTTTGATCACTTTAAGTCTTTTGGTAAAATGCAGATTTCTGGAAAATAAAGGCAGAAAGTAAATGTTTAAAAAATACAGCTGAGATTGGTGATAGTTTAGCAAGAATAGAAACTGAAGACCAGTATTGTGTACATTTTCAGTGTTTTTTTTCAATCACAGTGGACATATTTCAGCACTTCTTTTCATTGTATTACTTCTAAAGAATTCCTCTCACTTTAAAACCTTTTTTTTATCTTCTTTGTTTATTCAGTGAACATGTGAAAATACCATTTTAGTAAAAAAAAACTAGGTGCTCAATGGTTTTATTCACATTCATAGATGTATTTGCTTGTCTTGTAGATCACGCATGGAAAATATTTAATACACAATTAATTTTTAATAAATAAAATACAATTTTAAGAGTTAATCAACTAAAATAAACAATAAAAATAAAAAATAAACTCAATCAATGGTTTATTATTTGCTGGTTCAATTTATTAAAGCCATAAAGGGGCAGAAATGTAATAGATCAAAAGAGCTTTCAGGGTTGGGGCGACTTATCAAAAATATGTGTAGCCAATCAACAGGGGCTATGAAATTCAGGAGAAGTCTCTATTGGTTAAGAGGACTGTTTGTGTTGCAAATGGCAACACTGGCTCTCAGTAATTGCAATTTGCACCTTAAAAAACTGTGCGGACATAATTCACAATTTTTCACATACTCAATATAAATAAAGATTAACAATGCTGATTAGAAATTGTTGGCTAGAATTCAAACCAGAAATTTCTCCTGATTGTTTGACTTCATCAACAAACTAGAAAAAAACATGTTCATGGTTGATATTCACTTAAAACAGAATGGAAAATGCTTCTGAAGGTAAAGTTGATGAAATCTAGGTAGGCATTTATTTCTGCTGCACTAATAATCTAGCAGTGTTTTGACAGCCTCACAGAGACACAGTGTTTATTTTTGTAGGAAAACAACACACTGTAAGAGTAGCTTACTTGTTTATCTGCCAAAATTGTGGAAGGAGACAAAGAAAATTCCAAAAACAAAAACTCTGAAATCTTTAAACAACCTTGAAGACAATCTATACTGTGCAGCCCGACACAAAGTCAAATTTACAGAGGTGACCGCTGTGCATCTCCATGCCAGGAACACTATACCTCTTCTTCCCTCATTAGCTTGTAAGTGCACCTCTAATGAGAGGGAAAAAAAGCTAGAGGTAGCCTCTGTTTTGTTGGAGATGAATGGATTTACGTAAAAGCCTCTCTGAAGACTTCAGTCGAGTGCTGAAGCTTCTGTGTTTCATTGCACTTGAGTGGGATCCTTGATGCGAGTCCCCAAGGGCTGACAAAGCCCCACGAGCCGGTAATTATGTGATTAAACTAATTATTCGCATAACCATTACCACGGAAACCAATTCGGTGTCTATATCCGCCAGATCAAGAGCAGGTAATGATTCAAATGCTGATGGGTAACACAAGCGGGACTCACAGGAAAGGACATAGGTGGTGGGGGTATAGATCCCAGATCGGATCCCAGAGAAAAAGTATTG
Organism: Danionella dracula; assembly: GCA_900490495.1. NCBI lineage: Eukaryota > Metazoa > Chordata > Actinopteri > Cypriniformes > Danionidae > Danionella > Danionella dracula. The sequence continues at coordinate 5,386,251 of UELW01000012.1, forward strand.
AAATGCTTCCCTCTTAGTTCCAACCCTCAATCGTTCTGCTGAGACTGCCATATCTTGAGTCAAAGACCCCATGCTCAGTAACTAGTGATAACTGACACTGACCCCATACCTGTGGTTTGAAATGTTCGGGTGAGGCATGCAGGTGGTCTTGTAAAATGACAAGAGTAATTTGCTGAGGTTGACCTTTTCGCCATTGGCACTAAACAGAAGAAGCAAATAGAGTCTGAGTGAAGAAGGATATGTATTATGTTTTGGATTTCCATGAGGTTGATATGCATCCACAAGATTGTTCATCATTGTGATCAGTGCTGATGTTTTGAATTATTGCGCTTTAGTTTTTTTGTATTTATGTTATATTTAGTTAAATTAGGCTTATTGGGGTTCCTTTCCTACAATTTATCTTTAAAATGCTTTAATCGCTAATATATGAGTTTTATCCTGCACTGTCCAATGCAATGCATCTTCGCCAACAATGTCATTAACCCGATATTCACAATTGCATTACATTTCAAGTTTTTTTGGAGAGAAACCTGCAACATGCCCAGGTGCATCTGAGTATTTCTGAGTACAAAATTTTAAAACATAGATGTATACTTTAAAGGTATTACACCAATTTAAAATACAAAATATGCTTTGTTTTCAACAAAAATATTAAAGGTTTAAAGTCAAATCAAGTTAATTGCTTGATGGGATCGGCTGTAGCACAATTAGCATCTTTACACTAAAAATTAGGGATTTCCTAAAGATGTGTCCTGAACACCATCTTCTTCACGCTGTTGACATATGACTTCACTCAGTCACAAAGCTCCGACATTCCCCAGAGTTTCATTACATTTACTGAAAACACCACTGCAGTGAGTCATTAGCCATGTTTAATAAACAAAAGAGATAATAGACTATAGCAGAGTATAAACTCACCATTCTTCTAACCATCAACCATGGCGAGAATGAGCAGCCCCAAGTTCCTTTTGTTGGCAAGTAACAGACATTCTCTTGCATGTTCAGACTGTATTTCTTAATGCTTAATTAAGATTATTTTGTGAAATCAGATTTTTTTTGTAAATTTGTTCACATTACAGATAAAATGTGCCTGCTATCCACCTTCTGTGTGAAGGAAATGCAGCTCCAATGTGACATGATTGCACAGAAGAGGAAATCATGTCCCCCATTATGCACTGATAATAGATAAACTCTGATGCGCCTACCCTCAGACATGCTTGAGGCTTTGTGGGCGTAAATATCTGAACAATATTAAGGAAAAGGAAAATAACACTTTATGGTATACTCCCAGAACCGAAGGGAGAGGTGCTCGGTTAACAACCACAACAGTTCATTAAGCTTCAAATATGGGATCTTTCTGTCATTTTCACAACAAGAATGGCTTCTCTAGCGACTCGTATCTGAGAGAAATTGCGTTTAGGTTTGGCTCAATGACAAAAACACAGAAAAATGAGAACTAGCAGTTCAGACTCAGGCCGCTTGACAAAAAATCTGATATATATCGCATTCAGGACCACATATGAAAGCAACCCAAGATGGTTTTGAAAATATCACATACAGGTCGCACATGGGCAAAAAAATTGATTTTGGGTTGCAGTCTGAACGTAGCCTTTATTTCCACCATAAACTGAACATCATGTACACTTTCTCCACAGGCACAATCAAGACCATCTTGGCCACTGTTACTGGAATACAACCTGTGATCCACCCTTAAGAAGAAGATCTACAAAACCCTTCTCAACCACAAAGCTGTCTGTATTGCCCAATATTCAACTCATCCAACTCAAAGCTACCTTAGTCTGCTACCATCAGGGAGAAAACTGCAGAGTCTTCAGTTAAAAACACTGGACTTAAGGACAGTTTTTACCATCAGGCTGTTAAGAAGCTAAGCTCCCTCCCATGCCTGCTTCCCTTTGCTCCTTGGAACATTAGGAGTTTTATCTCAGAAATACATTACAGTTACACCGAAACTCGATCCTAGCGACCAACATATTTGATGTGAGTGATTACAGTAGCAATGACTCAAAAAGCATGAAGGACAACGTGTACCGATGATCTCACACAATACTAAACATGGTACATGCCAATTATTTCAAATGCTACAAGTTAATGCTGGCTAACACGAGGACTGGATAAATTAGGAGGCAATGATGAATGATTTCTCCATCTGGACCCAATAGTGGGTCAGCAAAGTGGATCAGGATAAAGCATGCCATTAGAGAGTAATTCTGCTTCTGTAGATAATGAACAAACATTCAAACACACAGAATAATCTTGCCGTCATGTTTCAATCACAAAAAACGAATTTATTAGCTATTGATATCTATTTAAAATCTATGTTTACCACAGTCTGCAATTTAATTTGCTTCTAAAAAGCATAGTTTGACTGTTTATGGCTGTAAAAGAATGTCAAGTTCAGAATTCATGAAGAAAATTGATGGTGGAGATGAAAAAAAAACCCTGTCATGTTTTAAACGGAATTCATTCCACAAACTCAGATATCCAATCATTGAGTGCAGCATTAACATTTTGAATGAAACCCAACAGAGGAATTAGTCAGACATTTATAAGACTAAATCAAACGAGAAGGGGTGTGAGAAACCCAATGGATGTAATCACATGCTCTTAATAGCCCCTCCATTTAGCATTCATACAGCACTAAATACCATTTTTAAAGGTTACCACACTCAACTGTTGGACAGAAATGAAAATCTGTAAATGCAAGAATGTTTTTCTACACTCATGAGAACATGCAGACGAGCTATTTTGCTTCCTCAAATGTCTCTTCAATTACAGCTATTCAAAAATTATAAAAGATGTGGGCTACAGTGTCCAGGGTGCTTGTTTAACAGTGAGAAGATGAATACATATTTTTTCAGATCTGTCTAGAATGTAGTGGAGAGCTTTATTAAGAAGATGACCTCAAACATCAGTTCAGGAAGAAAAGAAGGTTGAAATTTCTTATTCAAAACTTTTTTATTAGCTTTACTACCTTGTGATTCTTACTTGCCATGCAAGTGCAAGTCAGAAATGACATTAGGCGAAAGACTGAGGTACATCCAGTTCACCAGTCTATTCACTATAACTCATGCCAATTTAGAGGAAGTATTCAGCCTGGTATGCCTGCTTATAGAGTAAGGGATCAACCCTTCCAAGTAAAAACACCACAAAGGAAGATCTCATATAGGCAGCACACAAACTAGGATCCCCCTCAGCAGAGTTAACAGAAAATCAGTCATTCATGTCATGGTTCAATTCAGATTCCCATCATCACACCTCTACTCCAGAGACCGAGGTGAGTAATGCAGAACAATGATGAAAAACCAACAGACTGAGGTTAGCGCTGCGTATACATTGCAAAATGAAGTCTCATCTAATTATTGCCGTTCAGTTCACACAAGTATGTGCCGAGAGAGATGCGTAATGAAAAACAGCAGGAATGGCACAACTGCATATCATCTCTAAACGTCTTCGATTTGGCATGGGAACTGATTAACGATCTGATTTTATGGGTCTGTTCACTTTGGAAATCAGAGCAATGGAGAACCCCCATCTTGCATTTTTCACAGAAATATCTTAGCTTTCGCACCATTAAATTCACATTGTTTAGATGTCAAGGGGTTTGAAAGCATACCAAAACAAGAGTCTGCCAATCACTCTGCCATGCTAAGTACAGAATGGCATTGAAAGGAGGAAAAGAAAAAGATGAGCCAAACACAGTTGTTGACATCTCCAAGCAGACCTGACATGAGTTAGCGAAGGGCAACCTGGCATTCAAAGCTGTTTTCATTTCTTTCCACCTAAAAATGGGTGCACCACCAATGGCAGCACATATTTCACCCAAACAGCCAAAGCATGGAGGCCTAACAGAAATGTCATTCACATCATTTAATGAGGAGCTTGCTGAGGCCAGTCAGCGTATAGACAACTATAGGCCATTAATGTACAGCATAGACTCCTGCCATGTGGACACAAGCCAAAGGACAGCTCTTCGAGATAGCAATGATAGGGAGGAACTAAAAAGAGCAACAACTCTATTTGCAAACTTGACGGCTTTCTTAAGGAGTGTTTCAAACTGGACACTGTCAGAACAATCAGATTACAGGATTTAAAAACAATAGCGGTGGTAACAAGCAACTTTGTGGCTAGCAGTGAAAGCAAATGGATACATTTGAAGATACTTGTATGTATGTGAAATAGAAAATAAAGTCACTTCAAAAATTTCTCGTCAACTACAATTAATGTGAAGAGCCAATGAGTTATATGCACTTCATTAAATGGGTTAAACTCAACAAGCTGATTACTCAATAAACCGTTTTGTGTCTTTACATGCACACCTATAAACAATTTTTGTAAAAACCTGCATTCACATGATACTTATACTTTCTCTAAATTCTCATAGAAAAAATAACAGCTTCATATTTACAAAATGGTGGTGAACAATTTGCACAAGGCTGAATTGTTTTACCTAATCCTTTTTTAACGAGTTTTTAATTCAACAAAGCCATGGCTCTTCTATATACTATACAACTCTTACTTCTGTTTATGACACAAACTTTGTACATCCACAAACCAGATGCCTGACTGACAAGACCAGATGGAAAGAAAACGATAGAACATGAGTTATTTCATTTTCATGCTGGAGAAACCATGTCATTTGGCGAATAACTAACTCCTCCGACTGGCTAGCTTAAAAACGATTTGTGTCAATACCCTAAATGCTGACTCTTGTTTTCCGCACTTGTATGATAGTAGAGAAATCAGCATCGCCCATTTATTGAAGTGCACGTAAACATACTCTTCAAAATCTAAATAATATATACAGTGGTCCCTCAGTATGACCCCGTTAACCTACATTTCATACATTACACAGATGCATCTACATTATGCATTCAGGAAATGTTTTTGTCCAAAGCGACTTACAGTAGGGGAGAGACAATATGCCTTTTGTTACACAGTCAAAGTCAAATTCAGTTTGTTCATAGTAGATGTTGTATCGACTGATCAATCAACCATAGTAGGAAGAAAATAAAGAAAAAAAGAGGTATTTCATTGTAAGTGTTGTTACTGATCTGTTACACAGATGTTTTACAGCACTTTCTATTCCAAATGGTACTTGCTGAAGAGCCAAATTAGAAGAGTGTGGAACTCTCAACCCTGCTATACTCAAGCTTCAGCTCTCTCTCACCTGAATTTAGAGGAAGGTTGAATTAGTTGGAGTTACGGCAAGTTGTTGTAGACAACCACTTTCACCTGTTGCAATGTGTAAGTGAAGGAAAACGAGGTTTGTGTTCTGGGTCCTGCTTGTAAATCAATCTCTTCCATGCTGTGTCTTTTATACTGTAAAGAATGTGCTGATCTTGTCACATTTATATAAATCTTTGGCCGCTAACAGTGTGACCTTGAAGTCCTGTACTGTATGTTTGCAAGTTTTTCCCAAACAAACCCTAGAATGGAGGTGAAACTTTCTGCACCATCCAATGCACCTGTGGTAGCACCCAAAAGCCAAAGAAAGAGGTTAACCAACGCACAAAAAGCTGAACTTCCAGACGTGCAAAGGGAAGTTAGACGTTTGAGTGTGAAAATGTTCATGCCTGTTCGAAAGAAAAGTGTATAAAGTGTCTAGTTAGGGGGGTTGTTTTATTTATTAAAAATAAATCTGATTTTACTTCACAGATTTTCAATTCGCTGTTTATTGAAAAACTTCTGCGATAAATGATGCACCACAGTATGTTAGTTTTACATGTTTTTTTTAATGTTTGTAATTGTTTGTACAAAACATGGGAGAGATTCTGTCTGTAACTGTTTGTTAATAGATCAGTTATTTCTGAACAGTTCATTGAAATGGATCCATTGACAATTAACTTCAAATATTTTGTCAGTTTATTTAAATGAATAGCAACCAAATCTGATTTGAATAAAAAATAGAATATAATAGCATATAGTAATTGTACAATCTACAATTAACTTAAAAATAATAAATTAAATTAAGATCTTTTAAAATGTTTAATTGAAATAAAAACTTTCTTATCCAGACAGGTTGGAATATTTAAGACTTAATGAATTGACAGAAAATAGTAATTTCCACAAAATGTTAAAACCAATTTTCTGATAAAAAAAAAATGTTTTTTTTTATTTGTAGTCTGCTTTGACATTCTACTTTGTATAAAGATGTATATAAACTTTGTATAAACCAATCGTATTCAACATTTAGAGGCAAGCAATTGCAGAAAAGCAATGACCCGTGATCTTCAAAATGTGCAAAAGGCCATATTTTCTTTCATATGCATGCAAATGATGTTTTCCATGGTAAGAGATTCTGTATGTAAAATCATAAGCCTTGTCCTATCGACAGTATTCTCTTTATTTTTCATCCCACCCCCACTTGGCATGCACCTCTGCACCTTCACAGACCTCCAGTTCACATAGCAGAGTGTGAAAATTATTGATCAGGTCCGCTTCATTCGGATATTTGGCTTTTCAATGAGAACATTTGCCATGCACAGTGCTAATAAGTTGGATGCATTGAAAATCAAAAATTAATTTCCATATGGGTCTCAATGCAGACAGACAAAAGAAGCCTGAAGAAAGAAGATGCGAGGACTTTTGACAAAATGTATCTCTAATAAGATTCCTCAGGTACTGATGAGGGCAACAGGAGGAAGAGGCCCGAATAACTATTCTATTCAAAAGGGCGCAATGGGGGTAGTTCAATAATCTCAGCCGGGCTGCATTCGAGTGCACATCACAGCTAAACTCATCTAGACATTTTATTAAATAGCTAATCAGCTCAGCCTGGAACCATATTGGATGTTGAGAAGATGAATCTTTTTTCGATTCAAAGAGAGACTGTGAGGTTGCAACATCAATGTCCTTGACTGAGCAAGGTTTTGCAGAAAGAATAAATCATAATTATACAATTCAATGAAGTTTTAATTTAAAGATAAAGTGGAAAAAAAGAAATTCAATGCATAGGAGGCATTTCAGCCCGGGTTTTTCATCATCTGATGAATAGAATTGTTATCATTGTTAATATTAATGGAGCCAAAATCAATGTTCGTGCCTCACTACAAACTCAGCATCTGTTCAAAATGATGTAAAGAGAGGAAGTTGGCTATGATGCCATGCTTTCCAGTGTATTACTTGCTGCCACTTTAGAGTGAACACTGGAGTCATTTATCATTAATCACGGTAACCAAATTAAATCAGTTAACTAACTAAATGAAATATTAGCTCATTTGCTTATACAGAGACAATTACTGACAAGGAAATTAATGAATGTGTCAACTCTAATACCAGACATGAAATCAAATTTTTCACTCTAAGTATATTTTGAGACTGCAGCCCAAAGTGACCCAAATCAGATTTTTTGCTTATATGGGACCTGTGTCTGATTTTTCCCAAATCTGACCCAAGCCCTTTCAAACTTCACCTGCGAAAGAATTCTGTAATATATGTTCTTTTTTCCATATATTGTTTAATATTAAATAATTTGCCTCTGATCAGATATTTACACCACAAGGCCTCAAGTGTGCCTGGCAAGCAGGTACTTCAGTATTTAGGTCAGATAGCAGTGCCTTCTGGGAGACGTAGTTTTCTCTTCTATGCAAATATGCCAAATTTGAGCCACATTTCACCAAAAAAATCCAAATTTGGCACTGCAGTCTGAATATTGCCTAAGTTTCTGTTAAATTACCATGAAGAGTTTAAGAATGAACTGTCTTTTAATTTGATTTGATTTATGTGTATTATTTTATAAGAATATTCATTGAATCCAAAACCTGTCTCATGAAGAATCATGTACTGTTAAAAAAAGAAAGACATCAACAACACAAAGCCAATTTAATCATTTTAAATCCCTATTTTGTACAAGTTTTGAGACCTTTATTTAATCAAGGATACAAAGTAAAAGGAGACGCAACACATCATAGAAATGAGGGATGAAGGGAAGACATCACCAAATGTAGGAGATAGAAGATTCCTGATTTTAATTTAATCTCGAACTATCAGACCTTTTCATGTTGACTTTATGCTTTGAAATTATTTTTGGAATCCAGTTTAATCCCTTTTTCACTACAAGATAAGGACTCAAAAGCAGGCATGGAATATGACTGGTAACACTTCATCTAAACTTATTTTATGCAACCAAAGTCTACTAAATCATGTCTCAGCAACCACTAAATAAAAGTTAGTATTTTTTTCATAAGCCTGTTTTCTTTATTGCAACTTCCACTTGCACTTGTTTCATCCATAACTTGTATACAGTAATTGAAAGTAGCTTCGGTCAACGCAGTCTGCTAAAATGAATAAATGTGATGTAAATGAAAAGTGACAGAGAGTGGCACAGCCATTTCAGAAGCTTGTATAAGCGTTCGCTACAGTCCTGGAAATGCTCCTAATGGCCAGCTCAAAGGAACAAGCCTGGGTCCAATTGTGACTGTCATAGTTTCCCTTAAACAGATTTAAAAGCAGACTCAATGTGTCACTGTACACAAACATCAACAGCCCTAAATTACTAAGAAATGCGGCAGGCATAAAATGTGTCAGCCAAACAGCCACAGAATAGCATTCAATTTACATGAAATAAGCTCCTTGTGCCTAGCATTCAACACTTGAGAAGCAGGAAATGCATAGACAGGAAGCAAATCATCACCTTGTTAAAACTTTAAGTTCTGTTTGGACTTGGAAGAAGTTAATTTTAAACATGCGACAGCTTAATGCCAACAAAATGTCAACACGATAACCCCTCGCGTACATGTTGAATAAACATGAAGTTTAGAGTCAGAACTAATATAAGAATTGAAGAAAATGTATTCATAGAGACACAAAAAAACTCAACAGAGCTCTAGTAAATTTAGTCCAATTGTTTTCAATGAATATTAAAATGAAACTAATAAATGTATTATAATAAATGCAGCTGTTGTGTATACTTTGAAATTGGAAATAATTGTTTTTAAAACAAACACAGTGAGGGACCACTTGTGACTGATGCTAAAAACTTACTATTTTTGTTACAAAATCAAACTTCAAGGAGTAACAGCAAGTTAAAAAGTTGCCAAATAAAACTACAGTTAGCAGATCAAGCACGTCAGGAGGCTGATATAGCAACAAATATATATAACAGATATAGTCATTTTCTTGAGTTCAAACTGTGATAAATGTTGTATTTATTTTGATGTAATAAAATAATCAAAACAACCTTAATGACATTTTTACACATAAATTATATTCAGGATAAAATCCCAAAAAAATGGAAAAATGTGATTTGTTATTGTAGTGATGCTGTAAATCACACTCCGGAAGCTGCTGCTAGAAGTGGCTTGAACCAAAACCTACTTTCCTTATTATTTTAAGAATCGCTGTCAATTTTGATGGATCACTAAACCACTAAGCGGAGTATTGATTTAAAAATTACTGGTCCAGGAAATGTGCATGCATCATTAAATGTCCGTTTGGGTTTTACAATCGTGAACATTAACTGAACTAATCTCGATCTAAAGTCTATCTCATCAAGTTTCAATGACTGACAAGATTAATGAGGGATTAAGCTTTGAGTTTTGTCTATGTCATCCCCGGTATGTGAAACTTTTCAAGGCAACCACTCTCTCTCTCTCTCTCTCTCTCTCTCTCTCTCTCTCTCAAAAAATAAATAAAAAAAAATAACAATACATCTTTTCCAAACTTTTTACCTCACATTTTTTACAGTGTATTAAGAATTGTATATTTTTACTGGTGTTAATGTTGTGCCAGAATCAGAAGTCCAAACTAGTAAGAATATCCTCAAAGTGGTTGAAAGAAATTGTTTGCATTTTATAATTTTTTTTTTTTACAAAAACAAATAAACATATAAATTTATTTAAAAATTAAAAAACTAAATAACACAAAGAGAAAAATAGTTTAATTAAATGAGAAATAAAAATACAAATTTACTTTACAATTACAAAATTAAAATTTAATTTAAAACTAAATAATAAAATAAAATATATTTAAAATTAAAATAAATATAAAACTAAACAATAAAATAAAATTAAATAAATAATAAAAGAAAAAGAAATAAAGCAATCAAAATAATTAAGTAATAAAATGAAATAAATCTGAATACATAATAAAATTAAAAAAAATAAAAGGATACACAATCTAGATCTGCCTTTTGCCGTATCATTGGATGTTTCTATTGTAAGAATGGTCTGTGTGAGTGTTGGGAATGCTGAAAGGTAAATTTGATTTGTATCTAGGAGGGCCTGAGGATTTTATTGGTGTCATTCTGGTTGACAAGTAATATAGGGTATCAGCGAAAAGAAGGAAATGAGAAAAAACACAACAAGAACATTTTTATGACGTCTTTCCAGATGAAGCAGCTGTGAGAGCCTTAATTAAACATTTCTATAAAAGACCATCAATTGCAAAAATGTACCATTTATACATCCACTTTTTGTCTTTTGTTTATCAGAAAGACACTTTAGCACATTTTCAAAGCTCATCATTTAGTCAATATTGCAGATCTGTTCTGCATTAATGGCTCTTAATTGGCTTCTCAAAGGGTGTGACGCCAGCGCATTGTGAGAATGGATGGATGGATAAAAAAAGGGTAAGTGAACTAAATGTCATACATCTTCAGTAATCAGAGTAGGATTGCGTTATAGCCCTTCACATAGAACAAAATGTACTGCATTACACAATGAGGTTATTTTAGTTGCATAAAACTCAATAAAACAAGCATAAACAAGCATCTATGGCCACAGTGAGCCAATTATGCTGTATGCAGTCTGCTTAGAATTTTCTTCAGATGCACATTTTTTTCAGATGCAGTTTTTATATATGCTGAGAAATCTGCTTTTTTAGAGTTAACCTTATCATTTTTTTATTGAAATAATTTCAATTCATGACTGACAGCTCTGTAATCTGTAAATATAATAAATTCGACCCTCATGTGTAAAATGTTAATGATAATTCATGATAAATAAATCAAAACCACCGTTAAATCATATTTACATGATAAATATGCATAATATTAAATTGCAGCGACCACAAATGGTAATAGTCTATCCTCTAAAAGTTCCAACTCCTATGACTGGGTCATATTGGGTTCAATAGTAAATTAAGTATAAACAAACACATGAATAAGACTTGCTAAGTCGCATCATTTTTGTAAGTTTGATAAGAAAAAAAACTGAGCATAAATCAGTATTCAGTCCTGATTAACCTCAGTTTCCCTAAACGAAATTCAAAAGCAGCAATTCAAGTCTTATATTTAGTATCAACAGGACAAAAGAAAATAAAAACCATAACTGTAAACAAACAGTATTCAAAGATTGTTTAATTGTTACCATATTCAATTGTTACTCATATCATTGTCATTACAAACTGCATAATATGTATAAAAAATAAATAAATAAAATACTGACATTATAAACTTTTTTATTTTAAAGACGCCTGTAAAATGATGTAAATCCACATTCATTACAATTAAAGTTGAAATATAATTTGCATAATGCGACTACTGGGTTTTAATAAAAAAATCAGATACATATGAAAACATAAGCTTTTAGCTTCTTTTTGCCTGTGGTTGGTGCATTGACAACTAGTTGGGGAGTGCAATTTGAAAGAGGCTTAACTATAAAAGTTGTGCTTATAAATCATTTGTCAATTTCAGTGGCATATCTACTGTCACAGGACACACACACACACACACACACACACACAAAAGAAACTGTTCAACAAATCATCTTCTCTGAATGATTCCATGAGCTTTTTTTTACCTAATAATTTCCTTCCTAGCACCCCAGCACGTTCTATAGCCAGCCATTTAAACAATATAGCAGTCTACAGGAGTGTGAATGACGTGTGTGTAGAAAAAGCCCTGAAATTCCAGCTTCAGCCTACAGAGGCAGCACTGAAAAAACTCTTAAAAAAACACACTTACACTCCAGATCCCATCCAGGCAAAAAAAAAACTTTACCAGATTGATTTTAGCATGATCTATACTATGACCAAGAGGGGACCCTGAAAAATGTCCCCTCTTGGTACTAAGGTCCCCTCTTGGTGGGTTCCCTCTTGGATAGATAGGAGAGTACACGCACACTCTGTATATGCACAGACACTTTCGTTTCAGTCAACTGATGCGCTCCTTTGAAAATCATTAGGATTGTTTCTCATGTTGACACTTGTCTCCTTTGCTGTGAATGTAGTGAATTTAAATACAGAATTATCAAAACACTTAAAAAGAAAAACTAGTTGTATTTTTTTCTACAACACCCCTTTTGCAAATGGAAGCATTTCAGCTTCCAGAAAAGTAAACATCTAGAATGTATCTTAAATCAAGGAAACACTGAAAAATCAACTAAATAAACCCTGCAAGTTATAAAGGAGTACAATCTTCCTTGTAATGCTTGCATCAATGTGACATAATAGCACATTCTAAGCTCTTCACACATACTTGTCTAAAGAGTATTTCTTTGCTATGTTGAGTTGAAGAGACTGGGGTCAACTTAAGGTTTCAGCTATTGTCCCTTAAAACCAAAGCTCCCCCTAGGTTTCAGTTCTGGGAATTAGAAATGAGCTTTAACCGAGGTCTTTCAGGTCTTAAGCTTTCAAATCACATGGATAATTTTTCACTAGTAAAGGTCAACCGTCTTAAATCTACAGTAATAACAAGTGTATTGAAACTACTTTAAAGAAGAAGAAGAAAAAAACTAAAAGCTAAATAAATAGCTGACTTTCCAGGGTTTACCCAGTTTAGGGATAGATGGTTTCAGACGCAACAACAAAACATACAAGAACATAAACAAACATTTAACACAAAAAATCTGTGCGAAACGTCCAAAAAAACAATTACATTTCCATGAAAGTTCATTCAATCATTAATATCTAAGCAGAAACTATAAGTACATGTAATTAAATCAATAGAAGAATTACCAGTCCGCATTTATTCTAAAACAGAACAGCACTAATGTATTTCTAATGGAACTAAGGAGTATCCCCTAAGACTCTCGAGAAATCGTTTTTAGAATCATTCTGGCTTGAATCCAAGGATGAAACAGGTTTGATTGATATCATTTGTTTCCGTTCTGGCTCTTTAGGTGCTGAATATGAATACATTAACATATACTATGGGATGATATCTTTGACACAGACCATCAGGAAGCATTTTCTGTTTCTATCAGAAAAAAATTATATAAGGGTTCAAGGAAAATATTCAGTTAAACTCACATTTGCGCTTCAAATTCAATCGAAGCATAGAAACGCAGTTAAATGCAAAACTAAAGTTAATACTAATGGATAGGTTTTCATCTTCAAAATCTATAACTTACATTATTCTAAAAATCTCCCACCGAAGCTGTCCGGATTTAAAGTGCCTCATCAGTTTGTGATTTATCTTATTCCTGTCAGTCAAGAATAAACAGTATAATTTCTTCCTCAGTGGGGCACGGTAACAACATGAATATTGTGTTTGATTTACACATAGATCACTTCTTGCATATTGTGCATGCATTAGGAACACATATTGTGCGCAACAAATGCAATCAATAAATTTACCCTGATGTTACATACTTAAAAGAAGCAATAAATGCAGTGATGCGGGTTCTAATCAGCCGCGCTGTGGGTGCAGAATGAGATTTCATTTATATATGGAGGATTGAGCTGGACTCAAACCATGCTCAACATGCTTTTTTATGTTTTTACACTTGTTAACTTAATTTAGTGGATAATGTTGCCATTTATGGATGAAAGATCAGCAAAGTTAAGTGGACGCTTGAGGGAATCTGAACAAACTTTAATTCCTTTTCAGTAATTCTTTCAAACAAGTTTTAAACTAGTTTAACAAATTTTACACGTTTGTTTGCACAGGAAATTGTGAAAATGGCAGAACTTTAACACTGTTGGACATATATTTCTCTCGCTCGCCTTCCTCGTAGCTGCAGCATCTTATGGTTTCCATTCACATCAAAAGTTAGAGTAGATGGCTAACATGGCATTGAATCAACAATCATATAAAGCATCTGTTTAGATTAAGTTTTCCCTTGCCCTTCAGGTGCAACCATGACAGGCTTGCAGGTTATATTCTATTTAATGAAACAGTAAAAACGGCATTCAAATCTTTTAACTTCTCTAATGCCCTTTGTTAACCTGTCCACTGAATGGAAAAAAGTGCAAACTTGTGTTGGCTCCATGTAAATTAAGGGAATAGATTTTTTTTAAACAAGGGAATTTTGTATTGGTTTAAGCAGCTCCACTGAGAGCTGAGCACTTCACTTTCCGATGTCTTTAAATACAATGGCTAAAGACTAGAGAAACACGGGGTAATGATTCTCCTGGGGTTTACTACACAAAACAGATCCAGCACTTCCTAACTACCTTCATTACTGCCCACATTCAAAACTGCAGTGAGAATATTTGCAATTGTGCATGACTTATTCAGATTTTGGAGTAACCAAACAACTTAAACCATCCCAGTTTTCTTGTTATTAACTTGGAAAGCATTTATTAATTTCTGATTGATTTATAATCAAATCTATTTCCAAATTCCCCTGCTATTTTCAGATCCCATTTTGTACATGTTGAAACATACATCGACCATAACAGTTATGTTGGTTTAATGATTGCAAGACTATTCAAATTAATGTTCAGAGCCATGTTATACAGATCCGTCCTTGAAGCAAACCCTTGAATTAAATCAAGCAAACGTCTCTATTGATTACAGCAGTCTGCATGTAGAATTTATAAAGAAGAATGTTATAATACAACATAATTCTAAATCCTTGTAACTTAGAGTTCAGTGTATTTGTTCGTACATTTTGTCCCTTTAAAAGTACTCACATTTCGATGGCTGAACCAAACCACTTGCTCCAAAAACTCCCTTTTAATACATGAGTCTCTCACCCTTCCTGGGTTCACAAAATATTTTAAGAAACGGTGATTGCTTGATTACAATATACTTAAAATAAAAGAAATTTACATATGAAAGTGGATACTTTGGATAAGTATTTTATCCATGCTAATACAACAAACATGAGGTGCACAGTTGAGTTGTGTTGATCATTAAAAATAAACAAATAACAAAATAAATAATTAAATAAATAAATACATCTCTCATAGGAGAAAAAAAAATGTAAATGAAAACGTTTTAAATACAAAAAATACATACTTTATTCCTTTAGGTAGCGGGGTTAATTTGCTAATCCAAAGAGGATTTTATATTGAACCTTCTGTATGCATTCAACACATCCACTCCTCCAAAAATCGATTTAAATATTGAACCAGTGCAATTTCTAGCAGGTCCCTAATGACTCATTCATGCTCTCTGGATAGTGTTAATTTACAAGAAAACCCCACGCAGGTACATTTTGATATATGTGTAGGACTGCACATATTGGCTGTTCTGTCGTGGTTCTGAACATGTTTGCTGAACCTGACAAGATGCAGCTGAGGTCCAGATGCTATATGCAGCCACAGGGCACTGGCACGCAGGGATCGTGAGAGCTGAGGCGAGTTACAGCCCCATTACCCAGTCCACAACTAACTGGGTCAGTGTGTAGCAGGGCACCACGCTGCTATGAGTTTCCATTTCACCTGCTGGCACAGCTAGCGACAGGTGGCCCTTGTGGGGTTTGTCAAGTGTGAAAAGCTGGTGGCTACACAGGCATGTTAGAACAAGTATTGCACTGTGATTTTCAGTGCAAAGTGAGAAAAATGAGGTGATAAAAGTGGATGAATTCAGGCTCAATGGCTGCGGTGTGTGGAATGAATTTGCTTTTAATTGCGCTTGAAATGGAGCTTTCATAGATATGACTGTTAGATCAATGCTACTCAATAGTTTGCAGATTTAGTCTAAAAGAGTTACAAAGTATGGAGGGGGGAGGGTAATTTAATGTTGATCATCAACATTAAATTACATTCAGTCAAGGCTATAAAGAGTAATGGAAGATTACTTCATTAGGCTCAAAGTGCAACTGCTAAATTTAACTACAATCACCCAAGAAACAATAGTAATATATCATGCAGAAGAAAAAAAAACTTGCACACATTCACACTATTCAACCAGCAACACAGATGTACTGACAAACAATCTTTCAAACTACTTACTGATTTGTTGTTCAATGTCAGTAACATGAGACAGAAGATGTTGTAGGAGAAACAAGGGGCAACCTCATGCTTTCTCCGTCACTTTGTAATAGAATGTAACTGAACTGCACTTCATTGACTGCCTGCTTGAGGCTGACTTTAAAATGGAGCAACATCTCATTCACTCCAATATTAAACTGACCAACTTTGGAGATGAAAAAAACATGTTTCCACCCCTGGCTCTATTAGATTTGTTGATTCAGATTGCTGGCTAAGCCCATTTTGAACCTCATTTAACTTTTCCAGAAACCTATAGGTGACGTCATAGACACTCTGTCCATGTTGTATAATGAGGAGAAAGGAGCACTTCTTGGATGTGTTCTATTCTCTGTACTCAATTGACTTCTTTTTACAGTATCATAAATTATTCAATGAAACAGTTTGTCTGTTAAATTCCACTGTACATCTGGTTTATTAACCAATATATTCAAAGAACCCCCTGCAACGTTCATCCTTGATGAACAACAGCTAGTACCAGGAGGATTTGAAGATATTATCTTGTATTCATCATCCCAGAAGAAAACTTGACTTAAAATGCACCGATGTTGCTCAAGATCAGAAAGAAAGTTACACATCCAAACAGGCAGATTTTCTGCACATGCATATCTCTTAGGCAGCACACAGGAAACGGTGCGTGTGAAAGTTGTAATCCTCTTTAGTACACTCTCCCAAGCCCTGGTTCGAATTATCCTCAAGTGATCCTGTGTGTGTATTTATGTGTGCAGCACGCTAACAAACAATCCACACAGCAAGATCATTTGCATATGCCTTTGAATTAAACAGCCATCCTGCTCAGCCTAATGCTTAATCGACCATTTAATCAATTCATAGAGTTTCATACAGCTGCACCAGAATGATCTGAATATTTAGCTGTTTTTTTTTCATTACAATCCTTGTTTTACCCATTTCGTTACATGCAAGGTGTCCATTGATCTGTGTCAATAAAAAAAGTTTCAACAAAAGAAGATAACTTCATAAAAATTCTAGCAACTACAGTTCATTAAAGATCTGAGGGTTGGCATCAAGGTGATGCCTGAAAACCCCCCAGAGGCATTGCAGGACAAGGAATCTAGACTCTCTTTGTATACATGAACAGTGCATCTAAAATACCTCAAAGGGATACTAATAACTAGAGCTTCAAGTAACTGGAGATGCTCTGAAATCTAGATATACATACAACGGTTAAGCGTACATTATTCAGTTTAAAACGCAAAATATAAAGGAGAACCACCCGATGCACAGGGGAGCTAGATAGATTTCTCTTCGGGTAAAATTTTACTCGCATGATAACTTGGAGGACTTACAATAAGACATTGTTTGTTACGTGTGTCACAACTGCGTCCACCAAGACATTTTGACAATCCTACCCAGAAGGGACAGGAGGCTGATTTTGTCCAAATATTCAACTGAAGAAAAAATCTTGAGCAACTTCTCCAGCTAGACTGACATTTCAAACTGATGAAGACCATAAACACCCAGTGGGAGGCTTGGCAGAATCCCAGTGCTCTCCTCTACTCACACCCATAAAACAAGCTGCCAACCCCAGAGGAGACATGCACATGGAGCTCTTTTGGTCGTGGCTTCCAATCTGGCATAGCAGGAAGCTAAAAGAAGCACAAAACTGCCCCATGTTGGCAAAGGTTCGGTTAGACGTTTGTTTAACAACAGCAAGCCACATCATCCCGAACCAAAAACCTAGATAGTATTAATATTAATCACACAATATAGGATCACAAATGTGTATAAAACATTGATTTATTTAATTAGTTAGTTAGTTAGATGTAAAAACTCAAATTAAATCGTGTAAACAAGATATTTTACAGCTGATATCAGAGTTGTTAAATAGCTTGGCAAATAAAAAAATGTGTTTCCAAAACCAATATTAAACAGACCTGAATTTATGCTTTGAAAGTTGTATATAACGCATAACGCCTCAGAATAACTGTGTTCATTCAACAATCAAGCTAACAATAGGATCACTTGAGTAAGTGTTGTTACATATTAAATAAAAAATGCACATGTGACATAAAATGTTACATAATGTAATAACTTAAGGTGGTGCAAACATACCAATAGTTTAATAAAACTTTTAATTAATTCAAGTTTTTAATATTTGTAGTTAATGTTAAGGGCTGTCAAGCTATTTCAGTAATTGAAATGACAAATCTTTAACAAAATTAAATCAAAAGTGAACAAAATGTTTCCAAAATTAAAAGGAACAAAATGTCTTCCCTTTAAAAAATGCAAAACTTGAAGGTCAACACCACAATTAAGATGGTTTTCTGATGTTCTAGTTTTTCAAAAAACACCATAATCTCCTTGTTCACAATGGAAAACCTTCACCATTTTCAGATAAGATGAAACCTCTTCTCTTTCATGAATAAACCAAAAACATGTTTGCTCACTGCTTTACATTAAACCCCAAATACACTCTCTGTAATATCTACTAAATTGCCCAAGCTTCTTCTGCAAGGCAATGAATTCATAAAAGCAGCGAGGCCAAATATGGACACACTAATCACATTGATGAGGAGCATCCTTATCAACAATTTAAAGCACTGAAAGACAGCATACACTCTCTGAACCTCGGGACTCAGAATGAGCCATTGAGATACACACATATATTTTTACCACTGTAGCTCAATTATAAAAATTATTCTAGTTGTGATGTTTATTTAACAAAAACCCGATTGGCATTCCTTGTTTAATAAAAACTATTTCTGATTAAATCAGGGACAATTTAAAAACATACATTTTTAAATGGCCAATAATTAAGGTTTAATGTAATATGAGCACACTCTTACTGGATCATCTTCCTCTTTGATTTTAGTTTGAAATGCAAATTAAAAAAGCCTCACATTGTATAAATTTCAAAATCGGTAATCTATATTTCAAATCAAAATCTGGAAACACTTCAAACCAAATTATTGAGACAAAGGGTACTAGGTAAAAAGTTTAATGCATGTTTTAATCAAAGCTTACCAAAAGATATATATTGTTGTTGTTGTTGTTTAATTGGTGAGGGTCATTATTGTTCATTAGTGGATTGTGTTCTGTTTTCATGCCAGACCTCCAGACTTCAGCTATGATGTGATACATGTATGGCAAACAGTTTGCCATCAGCTCCATCTCATCTTTTTGGCTCTATCTAACACCGACAATACATAAAACTTCTCAACGTTATGATGCCACCTGGTATTTCAAGTTAAACTGTAAGAAAACAGATTGCTGAATCCAAAATATTTAATGTACTCGTGGTAATCATGAAATCCTCATCATTAATCTATTCCTGCTACTTACTTAAGAGTTGTTAGAAATTTCAATAAATATCAGATTCCAACTGTGAAGACAAATGACTTCAATATGAATTTCTCTTATTTTTTTTCAAGAATGATATACAAACAAAGAATGAGAAACATCTGCAACACACGCAAAACAACATTTTATGAAATATTTAAAGATTACAAATATATACCTCATGCGATCGCAAATGTAATTTCTGTTCTGTTGTTTTATAACGGTCACAATAATAAATAAAATGAATGCATTTTGAATATCATTTTTTTAGCCTTCTTTGTGAGATGCTGTTTATCCATCTCTGAGCAGCCAGTGTGTTTCTTCAATTGCAAAATAACCTTAATTTAACTTTTTTTCTCAAACAGTAATAATCCAGGGCATATAAATATACATTTCATGCACATGCAAGACGGTTCACAATTGTTCAAAAGAACACAGGTAAGGCACTCCAGAGACAAGCACTGCATTATAATTAAAATCCTGCATGCACAGGGCATACAGAACAACAATCAATGTTCAATTTCAGATCTGTCACCTGCATACATGTTTGATCTAAATGCCAAGAGAGCAAATATGTTACTCAGATCGGTCGAATGATTGCTTGATCATTTAAAAAGTTCAGTTGGAGGAACATTCACTGACCTATTTTCATAGTTTGGTTGTCGTCTGTTCTGAATCTGCACAGTAAATGAAAAAAAAAAAACTAGAGATAAAATGGAGCAAACAAAAAAACATATTGAGAACATTTAAGGTTTATTTGGTTTTGTTTTGACATGACTTAACAGTAGAAAATGCAAGTTTTTGTTTTATTTTATGGAATTTGCTTTACAAGACAGTGAGTGCAGGGTCAGTACACTAAATTAACCTCATCATCCTCCCTATATAAGCCATCAGTCTACTGTATCCCTCACACATTCAATTGGTAACCCTCCACCTCCCCTTCTCCACAACATAATGGGACCCAGAGCCCTCTCTCGGACACCTCACCTAATACGCTAGATTCAAAAAGTATGCTGTCGAAGGCTAATTTCTTGAGTGTGCACTATTGAAAAACTGTATGAGTTTTACATGCAGAATTCAACATCTAGTTAAACAACTTGGTCCAATCTAGTCTTAAATTGTAAGATTTGCTTGTATCTGACTTCAAATTGGATTTAATATAATTTGCTGTTGTAGCATTTTCCCCATTTCTTCTGTTGAAAAGTAAACATGCAATTAAAATCATTATTTTACAATATTTGTAATAAGTAACCCTAACACAACATTTGACCAGTTTTCTAAAATCTATATATGAATTTGTCTAGACAAAAAAAAACCCTTCTTTATAGGAACCTAGAATTAAAAACATTTTGTATTTTTTTTTAACATACATTTTACTTTGTTTCATGACCAATCACTGCTGTTTAGATTTTTGTTATATACATATATTTTGTTTTGTTATTAAACACTAAACACAGTTTATGTTTGTCAACTAACAACAGCAGTTGTGGTCCGGTGGATAAGGGGTTTGACTTGTGATCTGAAAGTCCCTAGTTAGATCCCCAGATCCACCGAGTTGAAGTTGGTGTGAGCGATGAACTACCACAGCTGTTGTGCCCTTGAGCAAGGCACCAGTTCCCTGACTGCTCCCTGGGCGCCGCAGCCATGGCTGCCCACTGCTCTGGGTGTGTGTTCACGGTGTGTTTGTTCACTGCTGTGTGTGTACACTGTATGGGTTAAATGCAGAGCACAAATTCCAAGTATGGGTAACTCCATATCTGGCCGACTGGTCACTTTCACTTCACTAATGTATTAAAAACTAAAGTTAGTGACTGACAGGAGACCCCTGAAAACTCTCAGGAGGTCCCCGATTCCAAATCCAACTGAACTGCTTTTTGGATAATGGAATTATGTGGCGTTGTAGATGTCTGTCTCTATATCATTATGCAATTAGGTGGATATCTGTCAACAGTGAGTTGTCTTTCACCCATTGAGATCAAATGAGTGCCAACAGATCCAAAAATTCTAATATGGCCTCAGGGGTGCAGTACAGATGGACTAATAGGTACTGTACAACATACATTTCTTATTGCATATAATTCCCAGTTGGTTTTGGAGACTGAATGAGATTTACTTAAATATCTACATAAAATGTATTTTTGACTGAATTTCATCTTGTGAAGTATGTGCACAAAGAAAACATATTTTATGAATATATAAAGAAAAAGGCTGCATCTAAATTGGGTATAGTAATGTTTCCTTGAGGGACCACTGCATAAGATTTGGAGAAGATTCTCTGCAACATGAGAACATCTGGCATAAAGTCAATCCGTTAAACCAATCACATCCTCCAATCTAATGCAATTTCTATTGCACTCCAAATAACTCTAAATCTACAAGGTCTACACATAATGACACTGAATGCAGTCAATCCGAAAAGACATTTGCTTTCAAGGTGTCTGAAAAGAGGAACATGTCAGTTTTTTTTTATTAGAGCCAGAATGGAAAATAAAATAAAAATCTCATGATGGCAGGCTGCGATCTGTTCAGCACTCCTCTTAATTAGCACACAACATTGTTTCATCCTCTCCTTTCTCTGTCTTAGCAACCGCAAGCTGATCTAATCAGCCTTCTTTCTGCAGTCTATTCAGGATCTTTGTATCACTTCTCCCCTTGAGTTCATGTGATGCGCCATTTTCTTCACTGAATGAATCCTCTTTTCACACATTTCTCTTTCTCTTTAGCGAGCCAGCCAATAAGAAGAGAACTACATTCCATTGAAGTTCAAAGAAGATCTATTTGAGTCTCATGAATCAGTTGGGAAACTATTCAGCATAAAGTAACCTTGAAAGTTATGTAGAGCCCCCCCCCCACCTTTAAATTAAGACATATTAATTAAATGACATCAAAGAATGATTACCGGATAGTGTTTTCACTCAACCAGTCAGACAGACATGGCAAATATGTACAATATGTAAAAAATGTACATTATGGATTTTTATTCAGAAGCATTTTGATATTAAGCATTTCAGTTTCATCATATAAATGACTGCTTTGTGTGTTTTAGATTTATTTGCAATTCTGTTGTCTGTTTTTAAAGTTCTTAAGAGTGACACTAAATCAATGATCTCCAAATTACTCCTTAAAAAATATTCTAATGTGGCCTTATTTTGCTTTCCTGCATTATAAAAAGACATCAAGGAAATAATGTCAGATTTGGAACAATAGTACACAAGACATTGACAATGTACCAGCTAGATACTTCTCCTCACTTGAGTTAAATAATCAAGAAATCAAAACATAAGCAACACATCACTACAAAGCAACTCCACCAATTTTTATTTAAATTGATGTGGTAAAAATAGAATTTACTATATAATGTTACCTTAGGAACCATACCGTTCCTTTTTAAATGTGAAATATAATTATCCTTTATACCACAGGATAAAGGTTTATATTAGGAAGAAAGGTGTATTAATAATTAACTTGTTATGCAAGCCAAATTGAGCCTAATTTGTGGGCAATGTAGAGTAGGCAATTCAGTTATTTTCATGTTTTTATCTTGTGGAAGGAACAGAACTGAAGACCCAAAACACTGGAGAGAACTGAAAAGAACACGAAAGTAAAGAGGCCCAGTGTTTAAAAAAAACACCTGACTTCACAAAAGAGAGCTCGATTGAGCTGGTGTGCAGCTGATCACCTGGCCATGAACTTTTCTGATTGTCGCTTCAATATTAAGACCAAGCTTGATAAAGCTAAAGATCACAAACCAAACATGCAAACAGGTTTAACAGTTTAGCTACAAGCTGAATACATCAGCTGCAAGACATCTTTTTTCTACAACAGCTTACACATTTGTTGCACGTTACTCTTAATTATAATCCAAAAATCCAAAAATGTCTTTAATTTATATTATGATACAATCATTTTCCCTACTTAATTATGTGAACCAGGGTCGTCACCTTGCCTGGGCATTCAGGTGGGATTTTTTTTAAGCCCGGGTAAGAAGAAATGCGTTAGAACAGACAAGAGTTGCAGATTAAAAGTTTGGTATTTCTACTTCAATACTTTAAGATTTGACCTCATCAATAAATGAACGAGGTCTCTTTTTAATCGATATAATTTAGGCAATGAGATACAAATCATGCTCAGTCTTTTGTGCCCTTTGCTCCGCATTCGCCAAAACTTTCCACGGCTGAGCAACATTCAATTTCTCACACACAAAACTCATGATCATGTAACTGTTTTATTAACTATAACAGCACATGAGCACCGGGAGAAATCCTTAAAACTTACTCATATGGTTGTGATTCCTATGCACCTGTGGGAGCGTTTCTCCAGATAATAGAGCAAAAGTGTCCAAAACTAGCGCGATCGAGAGAAAAATACACGCTACATACTGTGGACCAATCACATACAAGCTGCTCAAACGTTCTTAGAAATCATTGGGATTGAAGAATTTATAAACGATTAAGATGCAGTTACTTACTTAAGCTAGTAAAGTAACTAACAATTAACTTATTCTGTGTAAAATTGAGTAAATCACTTTTTGATAACCGTCTTTGTATGGCACCTCATTTTAAATCAAGATTCTATTCAGATTGCAAGAGGCGCAAGAAAGCATAGAAATCCAGCTTTTGTTCTGTGTGGGATCCGCTAAAATGACAATTATAGTAACACACACACACAAACCAATCAGGATGAGTTCATCTGCTGCGTGTCTCCAATAAGAGCTAAATGTGGTTGCACACTAAAGGAGCCCTGATGTCCGTTACTTCCTGTTTACGGAAGTGCTACAGGACCAAAACATGTTTGAAAAAAGTACCAGTAAATTAAAAAAACATAGAAAATATAACATTTTATATTTTTATATAAATATATATTTTATATATAGTTTTAACATACAACCTAGAAAATTAGTGAATTAGTGAAACAAAACGCTTTCAGTCTGGAGTAATATATGCATATCCATATATCCTGTAATGAGTAGTACTTTAAGCATGTACTTTGCAGAGTCCTGACAAGCAGAAGGGGTTTGGATTTTAAAAGACTAAAAATAAGAGGTAATTCACAGTGTTTTTAATTTATAAAGGTTCCTAGAGGTGTCCAACAGTTATTCTGAAAAAGGCCTAATGCAGGGTTCCCCAAACCTGTTCCTGGAGGGCCGCAGCCCTGTACATTTTAGTTGCAACCCTGCTGTAGTATGCATACTACTGTAGCTTCAGACAATCTGATGACCGTAATTAGTGCCACAGGTGTGTTTCATGATGGTTTCAAAAGTGTGCAGCGCTCCGGCCCTCCAGGACCAGGTTTGGTGACCCCTGGCCTGAGGGTTCACCATTTTTGTCTGAAAATACATTTGGATTTGTTTTTTGTATTTTTTTTTGTAGAATAGATTTTTAAGGACTATGTTTTGAAGCTCAAGTGGTCCGTGTAGGATTATTTCAAAATGAGCATAAGATTTCCAAGATGGTGGGTCAAGCTCAATATCCAATACATTGTCTACAGCAGATATTCTGAAACTTTTTTTGAGTCAGGGACCCTTTCCACGTAAGAAAATTTGCTCACGACCCCATCAAATCTCTGCTGCAGAGCAAAACACTTTCATATCACCAGATTTCTCTTCATTTCGCCTTCTCACATTGTCATTAGAAAGTTGTACTGCTTTCAGTTCGTCAGTAGCTTCTTTCCCAATCACTACCCTTACACATTTCCACCTAGAATCTTGCGGTAAGAAGTGATTTTTTTTTTTTTACATTTCGCAATACGTTGAGCCACCAAATAGCAGGCCTTGTGTGCTTTTTTATAAGCAGTTGTCAGGTTCATCATCCTTGGTTTTTGCCTCATCTAATCTTCCCCTGTTCGCTGGAAAAAATTATTTGGTTTTATCCATAAACTCCAGGTATTTTGTCCTCAGATGCTCAGATAGCACCTGGAGATAGGCAACCATCGATGATCTCAATGAAGCCACAGTCATAATTTCTTATATTGGTTGGTTTAAGCCAAAAATCACTTTTTGACTGAGTCATTAAAAAAAATGCATCCATAGCTACAAGCTAATTCGCAGGTGGAGGCGGTGGTGAGGTGTGTGCTGAGCTGAGCTGAGTGAGTGTAAAGAGTGACGGCTTTATTTGTGATCCGTCATCACATTTATTGCATAAACTAGCAAACTTAACAGAAGATAATTGATTCTGTGTTCTGTTTGTTTGATCTTCCCCACAGCCCTGAAATGATTTTATTTATATATATATTTTTAAATAAGCTTTTTTATGTGGACCCTCAAGTTATGGTTCGCAGACCCCACTTTGAGAACCATTGCTCTACAGTGCCAGAAAAGAGGTTCAAATCATGAACATTAGAAATCCAACAACAAACCATGAGGAGACTCTATAGTAGACCTGAATATGCTTGACAAAAACAGATGCCAGAAATCTAAGTCCAAAGCAAAACTTCCTTCTCGTTTGACCTTGCAGGGAAATGAGTTGTCAGTGTGAGTGCTTTAGAAGAGTCTCATTTCAATCCGAAGCCCTGTTCCTCTATATGTGTGGTTCAACAAAGCTGTGAAGGCAAGATTAAGAATTGTTGTGATGCAATCTCCACAGAGAATAACTCTTTCCTCTTATCTGCTAGGGTTGAAAGTGTTAAATACGTCATCTTCACATTGCTATTGAAAAAGTGGTGCCATTCAGCACAGCAAGGACAAGAACCCTTTCCACCTCATGCCTTAGATTCTCTGGTGAGACTTCAACCTAGCATCTTGAAAGAAAAGATGCAGAGTATCTCTCAATCAAATCCTCTTTCTAGCAGCATGAAAGACAAAGTGAAGAAATGTCAAGTTGGACTCACGTCTGTCTGCAATTGAAGCCTTCTTTTGCAATCATGGCTAGCTAAAAAGAGGAAAAGAATAAATTCAAAGTGAACCGGAGAGTCCAGCTGTGAGTAGAGATCATTAATTTTGACACGATCAAAGTTTATTTTATTAAAGTAGAGCATATATGGTTAAAATTAATATTGATGGCTTTTTTTAGATTTTAGCAATTGTTTTATGCAGTTTCGACACTAAAATAACTACTATATGGGGAGGAGTGTTTCAACGATAGAGCCTTCCTAATATTGCCACAATCTTCTTTTTTTTACTTTAGAAAATGCAGTCACACATCATACATTTTTAGTTAAGTTTGAAAACATGGATTATAATCATTAGAGGACAATCCAGTTCTGTGATTTGCAGCACATAGAGCATCACATGTTTGAAGTGTTTCCAACAGATCAAGCAATGTGTGTTTTTAAAATGATTGCTTACTTGTTCCAAATTAATCCATAATTGAAATTATCTGAATGCAGGGCCAAGAAAAAAACATTTAAAATAGTACTCATCCTCAATAAAATCAGATAAAAAGTTGTGTCTCAACAGAAAAGCTAATTCCTATCCATCATTTTCTTACAGCTTATTCCTACCTTCAGAGCACTACTTTGTTCAGGTGATCGCCTGCATCCTCTATATATACTCTAAATGAACAAACGGAACCATCGATTGTAAGTCCTTTTGGATAAACACACCTGCTAAATGCATAAATCTACCACATTGGGAAGAACAACACATTTATATGACTCACTGATCTCTTTAGGCTACAGTAAGCAACTAAAAATTATTTCCTGCCATTTCTCTTCAAAAATAAAAGGTCATTGAAATTAATTATACCCTGCATTGTCATTTGAACTCTGTTCTTCCTCCAGTGTTTAAAAAAAGACATGTTCCACATTAAACAAATAATGCAAAGCATCTAAGTTATATTGTTCCTAACCTTAATCCAGACCTCCTCCTTTGCATTAAAAAAGCAAAGGGAAGTACTCAATAGTTGGCTTTGAGTCTTCATTACATTGCATGCCATGGTATTGCATTGCTTGTTATTATCTTTCTAAAACAATGGATTACAGCTAGAGCCTGGCAGGATTTTATCAAAGCTGTGCAAACACATATTTTTCAATACATGACTGAAAGCTATTGGAGGGAACCGTGATCATGAATATTCTCTCAAAAGTATGATGCAATCTTTTGTATGTAAATATGAACCTGAAGTCCCAGTCATGCAAAAAATTTCATCAGCTAAAAATGCAGCTCTAAATATAGTAGACTTCAAGTGGAATGACATTAAAATTAAATTTAGAGCAAAAAACTCTTTTACTCTTTGAAGCAAACTCTTAATGCTCAAAATGTTACTTTTTTCACAGTGAGTCATACATGTAACGTTTTTTTCTTTCCATTCATGGAAAATAACAGGAACTCCATGGATGGCTCAACAAACCCAAACGAAAACTCCCATCACACTAGCTGCTGTATGCTTGCTTTTTGTCTTCTGTGTTCGAACGAAATATGGCTCCAATGTGCTACATATGCGCAAAAGAGGAAACTACGTCTCCCAGAATGCACCGTTGACGGATGTAAATTTTAAAGCAAATGTTTTCGGGAACGTTTGTGGCTTCGTTGGTGAAATGATCTGATTAGAGACAACATTTTTGTACAAAACAGGATTCCGAAAGAGATTGAGCAGGGAAAAGAACAAATGTTATAAAACAATCGTGACTTTATTAATGCTTTGAATACTTTGAATCTCTGAGCATTTTTCTGTAACAATTTCAGTAAAAAAATGTCTTCTCCAGTGACTCGTATTCACGGTTGAGTTGGGCTTAAAGATGCAAAACCCAGAAAAATGCAACATGAAATTTCTAACTGAGGTCAAATTTGGAAATGAGCTGTCTTTCAGGTAAATATCTGATAGAGGTAAAATTTGATGAAAAAAATTGATTAATGTAACAGACTAATAGAACAAACATGATTGTGACAACTCCAGTTGGAAAGGTGACTTATTTAAAAACACCAAAATCTGTGCTGACTACCGACCTCTATGACTATCCAAACAAACTTTAACTAACCAATACAAATCTAATTTTACCATTTATAAGAATTAATTTTCAACAAAACAAAGATACACTTTGTTTCTCTCAATTCTCAATTGTGTGAAGTAAATTTGGGTTTAATCTGCCAATGAATAATAGCCAATTAATTTTTTAAAAAGTATGAGAAAAAAAAACACTGAAACACCTAAACAGTTAAGAACAGAAAAGTTTAAGTAACCTTTTAAATGTCTTATAAGACACAATAGTCTGGCAAATAACCTGATAATAGGACATATTTCCCTGTAGCTTCATTGATGCCATAATATTATATAGCAATTCCATGACGTTGAAGCTTTAACTTGAAAAGAAAGAAGCCGATTTAAACACATTCATCTTATTTACTCAGTATCTCCTCATAAGTGAATATTCTGCTGCAGTGCAACCCCAGAGAATTCACAAAGCTGTTGTTTACCTCTTGGGGACACACTCTGTCAGAGAGCATGATGGGAAATAATCTGCTATATGTGCGACCCGAAAGCTCTCTCTCATTTCCTCCATCCAGCCTGACGTCAATATGTGGATTAGAATGTTTTCATCTCGTTCCCTCCCTTCTGCCTTAATAATCTGAAAGCTGCTTTCCAACCGAGCAAACCAGTCACATGTACAACAGAATAAATAAAAACCCAGAGACAAAAAGAGAATAATTTAATTCAAGATCCTTTTCTTGTGATTTCACACCTATGTTTTCTATATTGAAGGAAAAAGGGTATTTGCTATTACTGGCGACATCTTTCAGGTACATAAATGCACCAGAATGAGCTGGGAAAGAGCTGGGTTCCAAATCTTTCTTCTTCTTTTCAAAAGACTATTACCAAGCTGGCCAAAAAATAATAATAGTAACGAGAACATTTATTGTAAAGGGCCTGTATTTTTTGTAAAAAAATTAATAAATTATTCTAAGGATTGTTTCTTTAGGGAAGCGTCACGGTGGCGCAGTGGGTAGCACGGTCGTCTCACAGCAAGAAGGTGTGGCGACCCCGAAAGGGAATAAAGCCGACATGAAGATGAATGAATGAATGTTTCATTAGAAACCTAAATCTAAGATCCTAAATCATTCATTTTCTTTAATAACTTTTTTTATTTATTTTTCAAATCCTACTATTTTCCAATATAAAGAAACATTTTTAAAACATTTAAACGTAAAAAGTTTGTTTGTTTACAAATTATATTTAGGTAGTTATTTCGTTTTTTTATGTTTAGTTTATGCATTTATTAATTTTATACATAAAATTCTCTGGAACAGTAATACATTTCAAGTACTTTTTGTATTAATGAAATTCCTGAAAAAGACACACCAGCATTGCCAAACGACAAGTGACACATGAACAATTATAACTTGTTAAATTGCAGTTAAACATATTCATCAGTATGATGCCATGCAACGTTTTTTTTCAGTCCATCATTTAGTTATCAAGTAGCTGAAATATTTCATTCTTGAGACAAACACGATTGAAACATGACATTGTCTACACTACAGTACTTCACCAAAGCTGCTGACAGTTTGTCCAGCAGTAAAACATTCCCTGGATACATTTTAGATGTCTAGTACCATGTTTAACAATGATAAACAAGCCACATGCTATATATTTATAGAATAACACAGGCAAATGCTGCTAAGAAATTGCTTATGATGCCTGTTTAAGCAAAAACTACTCGACTACTGCTGAATCTTCAAAAAACGTAACGCTATGGGACTTGAGGCTCATCAATAGTAGTCTCTCACTGGCCTGGACAGCAGTCCTCGGGGCGCTGCTCATGATCTATCCCATTACTCATCCTTCAAGAACCAAAAGAACAGCAACAAATTCCTTCTTTAGACCAGGCAAATGGAATTAATGAAACTACATGCTTCCAGGGATACAACCTTATTAGACGCCATTTAATCAAATCAAATGGTTCTTAAAACACTTTAAAAAGCAGAATTCATTAAAAGGAATGAATGTTTGATAGTGTCTAGATTGAAAAGACATTAAGCTGCTACAAGGAAAAACTTGCTGTTGCATGAATTCCTCTAACCTTAGAGAGAACAAAACCTAAAAAAATCCTTCATGGACAAATTTCAACTCTTATTTTTACCCGTGACATTTGTCTCCCCATTAATAATTCCATACACTAGAGATATATTCATGCAGGATGTGACAACACACCAACAGCATACACTAAAGGCCAAGACATACCCTTTCTTTTTTGCAAACCCTCTGGATTTTCCCTCATCTGCATCAATCTCAAGAGGACAAAAGGAACAGAGAAGTCAGGATAATAGGCTGAAAACCACTCTATAATTTGTACTGAGGGAGATTTAAGTTCTCTAGAGTTTCTCTCGAAGGAATCCATCCCAGTCAAGAAAGAAGTCAACTTGGGGTGAAAAAAAAACTTTTTTTTTTATATTTAAGCATTCCAATTCTCATTTCACTATATTCGCAACCACAGGGTCAAATCTCGAAGGGCACTGAAAGTGTGCTTGTTTTAGCTTCATCTGTTCACCTGCATGCTAAATCTTGTCTTGTCTCTTAGGAGATGACAATAACTAGACAATTCCAATCACAGCTTTGGGAACTGCTTTCCTGGCAGGACAATTTGATTATATATATATATATATATATATATATATATATATATATATATATATATATTATATATATATATATATATATATATATATATATATATATATATATATATATATATATATTAGGGTTGCACCTATTACCGGTATCAGGTAAGTGATCTAGCTGCAATGCAAAAAACGGTTTAAGACTGTAAATAATATATTCTAACATATATTATTGATTATTGATTATACTAGCATATCAGCTTACAAACAGTATTAGAGTCACTTACGTTATTTGTTTAGTGGTTCTGCTTTAATAAGTTTTAAGCCTAACAATTTTAACCCAGCTACTGTCTAGTTGTGAAATTTGCTAACTGAATTCAAACCAGGCAGTTAATCTACCTAAAACTACAAATAACATTACATTTGTAACGTATACCTATAAAACATATTTAATGTTATCTATAAATAAATTAATTAATTAAGTGTCCATGTATATATTGATGTGATCCCAAACATATTTTAAACTAAGGCCCAGCATTATGGTGTTTTTGGTATTTAGAAATTTTGAGCTTTTTTTTTTTTTATTCACAACACAAAGAACAGACTTTCTTGTTTGTCTTTCCAAACCCTTAATAAATTGAGAGCTAAAATATAATACAGTTTTAAATGTCATTAAATGTCACTAAACTTAACAAAACAGGTTGTCTGCAAATGCCCTTTGTGATTTTTCACTTCCTGGTTCTGGTCATATGTCAACAAAGATGGCTTTTTTTTAACCTTTTTGAACAGAACATGATTTCTTGATTAAAATGTGAGATGGTAAGACTTTAACAAGGCTGTTTGCAACTTAAAATGTGTATAATTTATATTTAGAACGTTTTACAATTTTTTTACATTTTCAATAAATAAACACTACAGTTTTTAATGGGCAACAACCTGTTTGAAGATTTAAACTATTAGACAGGTTTGAAGACCTAAATGATCAAACAATATTCTCTCTTCAAGCTAAAAATGAACATCAATCAGTGCACTGTCAACAGAACTAAACAAAATGTGACATGAAGTGTGTCGCGCTTAAAACACAAAATGCACAACAGCTAAAGCTAAAACATGTTCTCTTCTAAGATTGTCCAATTATTTTCAGAACCACGACTTTACTGTAAAAGGAGTTGGCTATCTTTAAAATTGTTTATTTATGTGTTGTCACTTTCTTAATAATAAAGCTTTTTGGTTAATGTTTATGCTCGTTTTTGAACAGCAGAGTAAACAGCCCATTTAAAGGCAGACACCATTAGTCATCCATAACCTAATTATTGTCGCTTTTGGTGCCTAATCGTTTATGCTAAGAGAAAAAGAGAGACTGTGCCAAAGGCCAACGATTGGTGGACAGAAAGGCTGGCACATTCTTCTTTCCTGCCAATAACTATCCCCACTTCCTCTGAGTCAAGCCCAGCTGTCACAGGCTGAAGGAAACAGGACAGAGAAAAGCCTCAGATCAGCTCACAGATCACAGTCCTTAAATTCTCAACTAATACAGCAGCCACAGCCTTCCCTAGGCAGAACCTAACCTTGAGCTATCAATAAAATCTCAGTTTTTTACTCTTCCTAACACAGCCGCTTAGGATTAAAAAGTCCATTAAATAATGAGTAAAGAGGTAAATAAATGGTATAACAACATATATTAATTTAGAAAAAGAAAATATATTCAAGGTCAGTTTGTATGCATGTTAATGTTTCACCTTAATATCTAATAATATGGGAAACACTTTACCTTAATGCCTCCTTGTATACCGCTTATACTTTAGGCTATTTCCTTTAAAAATGTCTTTATATAGGCTAAATGCATTGATCTAAACTACAGAAGGCAGCCAAAAACTAACTATTCAAATTTTTTCAAAAGTTTATATTTTAGGA
This sequence comes from Danionella dracula, assembly GCA_900490495.1. Lineage (NCBI taxonomy): Eukaryota > Metazoa > Chordata > Actinopteri > Cypriniformes > Danionidae > Danionella > Danionella dracula. Next base: position 5,419,075 of record UELW01000012.1, read on the forward strand.
GCAAATTTGAGAAAAATTCTATTGAAATTAGTAGAAAACTCACAATTGAAGACCAGGGGATCTTTGGGGTATCACAAGCTTTAATGTTGAACACTGCAATAAAATCTAACTAAGCAATGTGTTACATTGGGTTTTAACACGGTGAAGAAGCACCCCAAAGGAGGAGACCAGCCACAGATATTCATGAAGTCAACAAATGGTCAGCATAACAAAGCATGAGAAGATACTTATCAAGATGTTCTCAGACATTTAAAAGCATGATCCCTGTGAGGGTCTGCATCAATCATAATAAAAAAATCCTGAGCAATCTAAATAATGTCACAGACACAAATAATACAATAGTGCTAAAAACTAATTTCAATATTAAATAGTTATTTCTGAAAATCATAGTTCTTAAATTTGTAATCCTTCAATTTCTACTGAATAGGGTTTTTCATTTGTGTAAGGGCGCCAGGTTCTAATCAAATAACTGAAAGGGACCAGATTGACCCATCTCCGGAATTTGTACTCTGCATTTAACCCATCCCAGTGTACAAACACAAAGTGAACACACACCCCAAGCAGTGGACAGCCATGGCTGCGGCACCCGGGGAGCACAGCTGTAGTTGTTGAAGATGGGAGAGCAAGTACTTCATCACTCTTGGTGGATCTGGGTTCAAACCAGTGACCTTCCGATCACAAGTCGATCTCCTTAACCACCAGACCAAAACTGGCCATACAAGAATGAGTTGATTTTCAATAAGAATTAGTTTCATTAAGAGAGTCAGATCTAATTTGAAAAAGTACCTGTTCTATGATGAATGTTGATTATTGTATTTTGCAGTACTTATTATCTTTAAATAAAAAATATTTTCTAACCACAAAATTTTGAGGTGTTTCACAGTCCCTCAACACATTAAAACAAACACCTGATCTGCAACCCTAGACTTTCTGCACAAGAGTTTTAGTAATTGTAGCCCAAACTGACCTTGAAAACACTCAACAGTGCTGCATGTAACCAGCGCAGAGCGTGCCATCTCTTTTTGCTTGATTCACATCATAACAAGCTTTGTTCCCTGTGCATTGACCCTTGAACCTACTCCCCACAGTTAAGATGGATGATAATTCTTCCAGCGTGTGTTCGCCACTTTATCTTTTGAGCACTGTGCTAACAGCTGTGTTTGCTTTGAGTTAGTGACCTTTTAAAGGTATATATTTGTCGTTTTCTAAAGGAACAAAAAAGGAACATTATCCACGATGCTGAAATAATAAGGACCAGGAACAATAGAGCTCTTGGACATTATAGAGTGATGTCTGCAACGAATGATCTCTATCATGGTATTTTAAAGCACAAAAAGATATTTTACAGAGATACTTTGACAAATACCAGTTTGAGCCTGTGCTGTATCAGAATTAAGATTCCATGAAACACGAAACATGAAAAGAGATTCATTGTTGAGACGTTAAATGTAAACTTGACGACTTTTAAATGCATTTTTAAACGCATTAAACACCAGTCAAAACAGATATCAGTGACACATATCAGTAGGGTAACTCTTAAATGATCAGCCTCTAGAGAGAAAAAAAAATGCATTCTGTTCATTTACACAAACAGGGAAACTTTGTCAAAATTTTGTGGTTTACATTCATTATCGTTAACCACAAATGCGAAATGTCTAACACACAGGCTACTGTATTTAGATGACAGTGGGACTTAATCCAGAAAGTGTATGTTTGCAAGAAAATGCCACTCTTGCACCAAGACAGGGATGCATAAGGCTGCAAAACTGAATATTGTGTGTGTCTCAGCAGATATGTTACAATAGCATACATGAAGTACATTAATTTTCTGCTATCTTGGGGTGATGTCGCCTGCAGCAATTTGGACCAGTCCATCATACTCTAGCACAGAAATTTTAATGATACCTACACATAGAAGAACAGGAGTGATGAGGGTTGGTTAAAGGGAGTCTGGAAGCTTGAAATGGCCCAAAGTGAAATCAGTGTGAATGCTTGTCTTTTACCAAGTGAAATACACAAAATTGTGATCTTTTGGAGCCCAGGGCTGAAAGACTGTGAGTTTGTGCTTTTTTTCCTGGAAAGGGAACAGCCCAATAACCCTTTAAGGTTAAATGTACATTTTCAGAAAGAATCATTACCCATCTCTGGTTACAATTATAATCGCATCCATTGATTCACTCTCTACATGTGGTTAAAAGCATCATTTATTTTCAGGTTAACGTGACAGGGGCACTGTTATCCTGATTAACATAAAAGTCCTTGTGAAACTGTTCACTTTCCATGCCAGAGGACTTGGTGTGAGTCCCACTTGGATCCATGGAAACTGGAAGGCTTCCATTGCTGCCACGACCCTGATAGAAATAAGGTTTATGAGGTTGATTTTAACACATGATGGAGAGTAAAGTCAGTGCAAGAAGACCTCACAAACCTAAATGAAGAGGGAAGTACAGACACATTGGTTGAAATCCAGCTCTCAGTAGAGACTGAAGAGCTGAAGGGTAAAATGTTAATGGAACATGGATCAAAAATATGATTAGCACTCATGTGCTTGTGGTTTTTAAAGCCGTAGTTTGTATAAAGGATTGCAGTTCAGAAGTGAACTGACTTTTGACATTTCTTTGCAGATAGATCTACATTGTGCATACCATTGGCTCTGGAAAGTAATGTAAATCAACAGAAAGTTAGTCAAACCAAGCAGGTACATTCATGTAAAATCATGCTCACAAAGTTGCTACAAAACCGGTCAAGCTTGAACTCAAGTGTCATGCATGCTGGGAGGTTGACGGCACACCAGAGGTTAAAACCACTGCTAAAACTATAAAACAAAATTTACTGTCCGTCACTGTTATTTTATGGTGAAATTGCAAATGTAGATTTATGATTATAGGGCATAGGATTACAGAAAAAATAAACTGTATGCATTAATACGTAAACACATTTTACACAAACAATAAACAACAGATTTCTACAATCGTTTTTATCACAACTATTTTATTGATAAAAGAATTTCCCATAATCCAATTTTCCCATCATTTACAGATTTTTATTATTAGAATTTGTAAAATGATTGCATGCTCAATAAATTTCTTTGGAGTAATTAATTTGAAAAGCACAACAAATATTCCTAAAATTTCTATATTTTTTTATCATATTTGGTCACATATTAAGAATAAATCACTGAATATCTTAACCATATTAAACAGCACACACTTAAAACAGGCAAGTGCACCTTTTAGCATCATCAAGGTCAAAGATGCAACTAAAACACACTTCTATATTGTTTACACATTATTAGAAATGGTAATTTATTCAAGCATGACTTTGCATAAAAAGTGATTAAAGTTCACATAGACTTAAACATTTATCTAAAATATATATATCCATTCATCAGATCTGATTCACATTCATAAATTCCATCTGTACCATCATAACATATCTCAACATGTATTTGTATGTCTGTCTTGATGAGAGCCTCTCATAAATGATTCAGTTGGAGGGTTGCATTATAAAGGGATTGATGAGATGATGGCTGAAGAGCTCTACAAAAGACCGCGACTGCTCTATGCTACAGCCATTTAAAGCATTCTCATCAACTAAATTTTACTAAATATCTGAAGATACAAGAAAGAGCAGAAGATCACTCATCATAACATAGCAAACTTAATGTGTGAAAATGATATTTTAACTATAAAATGAACATGATGGGAGTAGATGGGGAACATGCACTGTATTGCATTCACAGAAAAATTTATGGAAAATGACAACTTACGATTGTAATGAGAATGATGAAAAACAACAATTGATTGACTCTCCTATAATAGTTTTGACATCCATAAGATGCGAAAGAAATAAAAACGTACACAATTAGTTTTAAATTATACAATTACGCAAAACCAGATTCTGTCATCTTTTCCGGACGGAAAGATGGCGCAGTGGTGGAGTTGATTGTCCTGTAACTGGAGGGTTTTGGGGTTTGTAATATTAATGTATAAGAGTTACACATTTGAAGTTAACACCTGTACGTGATGTGATGTATTTCATGGGCATGCTGATTATCCCCTATCAAGTTGTGATTTTATGAGAGATGTGAGTGTTTAACGATCAATGCTCATTGGCGTTAAGTGAATTATCTCATTGCATTTTAAATAGTTCAAATAAAACTATATTTTTTACAAGGATTCAGTTCCTCATCTCTGTTTCTCACTAAAGTTGAGTGGTCAAACCTGTGCTCCTTTAAGGTCTATTTCTATGGGTGCAATTCCCATGGTGGTGTAGTTGCTGTAAATTATTTATTTTAATGATCCGCCCCACGTTGCTACAATTTGGCATTGTTAGATCCCCGATAGGCCCATTCTCCCGTTGTGACCCTGGGCAAGCCACTTCAACCGCATTGCTCTGTATGGATGTGTGTGACTGGTGGGGTGTGTTTGGTGGTGGTCAGGAGTCTATAGGTGTTGAATGGCAGCCACGTCCTGTCAGACTGCCTCAAGGCAGCTGAGGGCTACCAAGGTAGCTTATCACCACCAGTGTATGAATGATGAGTGAGTGAATATTGCTCTAATCATCATAAAGCGTCTTTGAGCTCTGGAAACGCATTCATTTTTATTAATGAGAGAATAGTTATGCAAGTTTGCATGACAGTTTTATGTATATGTGCTATATTAATCTGAACGTGTATATATATATTATATAGTTAGTAATAAAATTGCAATTTGTTTCACGTTACAGTTTTTTGAGTGTATTTAGTGCCATTTTACTTTTTAAGGAAAAGTTGTTTGAGTGGTTTGTGCTCTAAAAGACTAGTTCTATTCATGTGATTATTCCTGCATGTTTTCTGAGTCGTTAAATATTGTAAAGATAATTTTGCTGTACTTTAAAATAAAGGAAGTTTAATGGGCTGCAGAAAGGGATTATAGTTGGTGCGGTGCATTTTCAGATATAAAGTTCATCATGTGATTCTTCTCCTAAAGCCTCCTTAATAAATACTGGTCTGAGATCACTTTAGGGTTTCTATTCAAGCATCTATTGGAAAGCTGCCATGTCTGCAAATGAACAAAACATGTCAAAGTTCAATCAATTTTTAACACAGGACAGTCAAACCCCATCTCAGTACATGACCGTGCACACCTTTAATTTGTGCTTATTATAAAAAAGCTAAAGACTAACCTGAGCCCATTTCCATGTGAAAGGACAGTGTCAGTAAAGTTCAGTCTGACATGCTCTTAATAAGAATAATTTCACTGGTCATTATTTGTTATTCATTGTGATAGTTTAAATAAATTGAATCACTTTGACCAACTAGAAATGCCAATGCTGGTGTCAAAACAAAACAAAACATTTTATTTTCCAATAATCACATGGCTCTTATTCTGTAAACTGTATTTGCACCCCAACGGACCACCACTGACTGGAGTTTTTAAAGTGCCGAACACAATATCACAACTATCGTATTTTAACAAGTTAGCAGTTAATATGATTGCTCGTTTTGCATGCCTCTTACAGTTTTAGCAAGCCACATTTACTGTATACATTTATGATGGCTACTGTAAATTGTAAAGGCTTGATTTTTAAAATGACACTGATTCGTCAATACAATTATGTTGCACGAATGGCAATTTCCCCTCTATTCATTCTCCCTCTAGATTCACTTCAAACTTTTTGTTAGGATCGGTAGGGCCTGCTGGCGACAACCTCTAGCTCGCATTGGATAAAAGCTCGAATTGGAGGAAATGTTTAAAACCAGAATGATTCAATACGATTCCTTATATTTTTAGACTCAGAAAAAAACACTTCCAATTTGCAAGTATTTCAAATGATCTTAAAATAAACAATATAACACAAGATAAATGCAACATGCTTATCTTAATAAAAATGTGTTGTACAATTATATCAAAGGTTGGTTAGGGGGTTCCAAATGGTTTGAACAGCTCCGCTATGAACCTCTAAAATGTGGCTGATGAAACTGTTGAGAGAGAAGACTGACTCCACTCAGACAGATCGGCATTTGAATGCACTTGCTTTGAAGGTGTTTCATCATCAAAAGACTCAATCTGATCAAAATTACATTTTCGCATCATATTTGTCCTATTACGGCATCTGAACTGAGCCAAGACAAAAAATTCACAAGCATTTGTATTGTTCTAACTCAAGGAACCCATCTGTCTTTCTGTAAATGCTTCGATTGAGACATTCATGCTTTAGATTGGGTGATAAAAAGCTCCAGTGGGTCACATGAATGTCTTCTTAAGCAATCACGAGTTTAAGGGAGTGATTATTGGAGAGAGGAGCTGCATGGGACTCCCAGACACCTGCCTTGAACTGCAGCAAGTGCTTGATCATGATAAATCAGTTAGAGAAGAACACTGTTAAGAGGAGGAAATAGAGAAATTCACAGGGCCCAAAGGTCACTTCCCCAGGGGGCAGCTGGAGTTAAAGGTCATGAGGAGGTACAGAGCATCTATACAATCTCAATTCATGGATTAGTTTTCTTTTATTCACTGGAATGTAATGAGAATAACTAGCTTCAATAGGATATCGGACTAGGATCAATCCTTGTATGCTACAAATGTTAATGAAAAATTTTGATCGTTAAACTGATTAATTAAAATTTAATTAAACCCAGTCACCCACTTCACCAGAAAAAGGCAATTGTAAAAAATTAACATGATTGGGGGCTTGTTGAATAGATGCAATATTTAACCTATTTTTCTATCTGTTTGTAATGTTTCAAAGCCTCTAATATTAAACAATATGAAATAAATCTTAATTATTGAATGTAATGAAAACTCTACAATTTATTTGAAAGAAATATATGATGTTAAATGTTTTATAGTATGAAGACTTAGGTTTATACAGTATAATTTACTGTAAATAAAAATATGTTTCCATGGTGCACTGTATTATTGCAGTCACATAATAACTATAATTAAAACAACTCACACTTTTTCAGGTTGGCCGTGTAAGAAAGATGATATTATGGATATTAATGAATTAATGTAATATCTAATATTCTAAAAACAAAACAATCATATACTGTAGTTAGGATCTATAAGTGAAGTGACTTATATGAACCAGTATTCCAGTTAATCAAGAACATATTTATGAAACTCACAAAATAAAGAAGCATATTACCAATTTAGAAGTTAGAACAATAGACAGAAAGTATAAAATGGTTAACCAAAGTTAGTTTTTTCAGCAATTCGAATCATCAAAGATCTCATATCATCTTAAGAGAGGCACCCAACTCACTCATTTCCGGAAGCTTAAAAATGGGGTGTATCTTTAGAGGTCCATTTGTGTATATTAATTTATACACACAAGTAAATGTGTATTTATATTTTTGGCCCTAGAGTCTAGTTGGCAACTGAAGCGCAATGAATAATACTGAAATAAGTATGAATAAAAATGAATAAGTACTGAATAAAACTGAAAAAGTAAACTGAAGGCAGTTGTGCTCTAGTGGGTAAGGAGATTGACTTGTAATCAGAAGGTCGCAGGTTTGAACCCCAGATTCAGTGAGTTGTGAGTGATGAAATTCTTGCTCTCCCATCTTCATGTTCACGGTGTATTTATTCACTGCTGTGTGTGTACATTGAGATGGGTTAAATGCAGAGCACAAATTCTGGGTATGGGTTACTCCATATCGAGCCAACTGGTCACTTTCACTTCACTTCAAAATAAGAAAATCCCATGCCTTGTTTTGACCTGGGTGTGCTTGAAAAGATGCCTTAAAGGTGTTATGTCATTAGGGATGCACAGATCTACTTTTTTGGAATATGAGTACCCTTGTTTCAGTACTCGCCGATACTGATACTAGTTTGGAATTAAGACCATTTATTTACAATAAAAATAAAAATAAAAACATATTACAGAATAAATCATTATAAAAATATATAATCTAAAATTAAGCCTGGGCTGGTGTTCGAGCCGTCTGTGGGAGGGACCTGTGTAAACTGTCCAAAAATACAAGGTGATTCAAAGACGTTTCTTTTACAAAAATATTGAATTTATTAACAGTGCACCATTAGTATTTAGTCCTTAATGCTATAACAAGGGCACATCATGGGACCTTTAAGGTCAGAGGAGACAACGGAACAGAAGAACAAAATGTGGCTCAAGGTTTTTCTATACCCCAGGCCAGACATACCCAATGAGGTTAGAGGTCAGCCCACCAGAGGGAGAGCTGTGAAATTGAGGCAAAGGAAGCTCAGCTAATAATAAAAAAAAAAACATCATCTGTACTTGCATTTTAATACTTTAACATTAGGTACATACATCAATTCTGCTTTTTATAGAGATGGTTGCTTCCTTCCTCTAAGTTAAATGCATGTGACCAACTTTTCATATCATATACAACTTTATTTAAATGTAAATATGACTATAATTAAAAGCAAGTGCATTAAAATACCAATATTATATCATGAGATATGATTATTACTCACAAGAGCCTAAAAAGTTTTTTGTGTTTTGGGTTATAGTGCTGTTAGATAATATAACTATATTCCATTAAACGCAGGTACAAGGAATAATAGCTAAATGGGAAAACACAAGGGGTGTTTAACACACGAGAAAATTAGCATGTGTCAAAAGCCCTGTGCACAAAAAAGACACCTACCAATTATGTGATTAAACAGATGACCGGTGAAAACAAAACGAAGACTGGAGCATAAGATAAAAAGACAAAACATAAATATTATAGAGGGACTCTGTAACCCAACACCTAAGAAACTGCCAAAACTCTTGCTTATTTCTTGAGACTGGCTAGACCCTGACTGCCAGTTTATCACAAGGCACATTCGCTCATAAATCAGTGCTATAGGCAAGATTGAGCTTCAAACTAATAACTTTCTTACTGAGATATTAGATCGGCCCACTAAGTCATCTCGCTGTCTCTCTTTTAATATGTATTATACAAACATTTTGCTTCTGTTATATTAAATCGGCTTAGTTAACTGTAATGAATGAAAATGGCTTGTCAACAAATCACAAATGATTATCACAGACTTGATAAAAACTGTACAGCAGCCAAAGAGCACAAACATAAATTATGATATAAGAGCATGATACTCAAGTAGACCTATAAAAAACATCTCTCCATTAACATGAATACTAGCAATTTACTCCTTTGTTAACAGACATGGCATGATCAGACGTTGTGTATTAAAATATAGTAAAAGTCAAAGAATAGCACTCGCTGTCTAAAAATGAATTGGCAGGCCTCAATTGGAGTCATGTTTCTACAGTCTTGATTTTTATGGTTTAAGGTTCTTCTGTAAAGACTTGTGACAATTAAGAACAGAAGGGGTGCAAGCAGCTGGGCGGAAGTTGAGATGAGTTCCATAAATGTACCAGATGTTGCTCTGAGATTAGATCCTGAACATATCAATCAACTACAGCTGAGGATTTATTCTTCGACAGAGCTAGGGACACCGCAGGTACATTTGAAAGCTGGTGTTGAGTAACTTACATCAGTTGCCATGCGTACAGTGTATCAAATCACTTCAGGGCATTTTTCAATATGATATAAGGGTATGAGAATGAAAGTGACCATACATAGAGAGCAATATTGTGTTGTGAAAGTTTAACCCTTGTGTGATGTTTATATTATTGTTACTCATGCGGTGTTTGCGGATCTCGTGGACCCATTGCCTTTTGCAGATTTTAATTCACCCAATCAAAACATTTTATGTTAAAAACTTAAACAATATTTTCTTTAGCCAAGAAACAAGTGATATAAACAGCAAATATACTTTATTTATTGTTCTTTAACCTGATTTCTTCACGTTTAGAATTTGAACAATGTGTGGTGTTCTCATTATTGTTACTTTGGCAGGGTTGGTCGGGTCTGCTGGAGCCTGGACCCATTGCATTTTGGTGCTTTTAATTCAAACAATTTTATTCTAAAATGTAAAATGTTATGTTTATGTGTGATTTATGTTTGTGTGGGAAGAGAGAATTAAGGTAAAGAATCTACCATTTTCACACTTTAACATGCCCCGGGTCCAGTAGACCCAAACACCTTGTATGCAATATAAATGTGTAGGGGGGGCGTACGTGCGGGGTCATAAAAAATCTGTTCTCATATATGTTTTTCACAAGAAAATGAGCCAAGCCCAGTGAATCTCAGCTTCAAATAATAAATGCTTGTTTAATTTTTCTTCTGATGAAAACTGAAAATGGGTCCCACAGACCCGAACACCATACAAGGGTTAAAATTCAATCTAAAATTAAGTTAAAGCCCCAAAATCTTAGTAAATGTATATTTGTTTGACACACTAGGAATATTTTAAAGCGACTGTCAATGAAGCTCAGTGGGAATCAGTAAAAGTTACCAGTTGGCCAGATATGGAATGACACATAGCCGGAATCTGTGCTCTGCATTTAACCCATCACACCGTGAACACTCACCTGGAGCAGTGGGCAGTCATGGCTGCAACACCTGGAAGCTGGTGCCATGTCCAAGAGCACCACAGCTGTGGTTGTTGAAGAGGGGAGAGCAAGTGTTTCATTACTAACACCACCTTCAACTCAGTGGTTCGAACCTTCAACTCAGTGGTTCGAACCTGCGACCTTCTGATTACAAGGCGATCTCCTTACCCAGACCCCAGATGCCCAGGCTAAAGGTAGAATGTTTTTTGGTTGAATCATGATTGAAATGTAATATGCTACTCCCCAAAATTAATTGAAAACCTCTACTTAATGTATTGTGACTTTGGGAACACCAGACTCGTTAAGTTTGGGTGAGTTGTTCAAGAATTAATGTTGAATATGATTCACTTTGTCACAGAGCCCAGCAGTTGAACTCCATTATTCGTTGACCAGACCTGCCAAGGCCTGCCTGAGAAGGGACTCTTGGTAAGCTTCACTAACTGTGAAGCATTTGTGTGAGAACATGACTCGAGTTCTAATAGACATATTTGCCAAAAGTGCCATTTATATATATATATTTTTTTTCATTTAAAAACAAGCTACCAAAGTCAGCTGTGTATGTTACAATGTGATGATGACAGGCTATTCAATATAGAGCTTTAGCAAGTTCCACGGCAGCTGAAAGAAAAACCTTAAAACTTAAACTTTTTCTTAAACTATACAGTAAATGGCAAGGAGGCATGTGGTCAACCAGTGCAGTCATCTCTTTTGAGGGTTATGTTGGATTTGCCTGCACTGGTCAAGCAAAAATCTATTTCAAGAGTACGTTCATTGATACATCCGGTACAATGAATGATGTAAAAGTAGTAACATGACTGCATTTTTTCCAAATAAGATGATTCAAATATGCACTCTTATTAGACTACTATATTTACTATAGCTGTATTTCACAATCATTAAAAATAACTAGTATGTATATTCTATATATAACCAATATGTGCCATACCTCATCACTCCCATTCAGAATTTCTATTTTTTTGCATCATGTGTTGGAAGAGTAGGCTTTAGGTGTATGCTTCAACTTCTCGCTGAAGATTCTCACCTGAGTTCTTCTCAAATACTGATCACTCACTGTGTTTAAGCTGTAATTTAGTAGCAAGACTATACCAGATTCGTCCAGAGCAAAAATATAACTACTGATTTGAAAGCAGCCAACTTTTTGGAATTGCAAGCAATATATATATATATATGGAAAACCTGCGGATAAATACTATTTTTAACATTTTTAAGATGTTTGTGCATGTTAGGAAGAGAGAAGAGAGAGGGGGACCAAAAAATGACCACGCGTGTCTATCTGCACATCAGACGATCATCTGCATCCAGATTTGACTATGAAATATAGCAGGCAGTCATCGAGACAACAGCTCTCAGCCTGAATACATTCAGTGTCATTTACCGGGTGCACCGCCAGAATGTTCAAACATCCCGTTGTTTCACAATGTACCAGTTGTAAAATAACAATATGGCCAGTTTCTATATGTTCTTTCTCCCGGAACTTGGCAAAAGAACCGTAGCCGAGGCGTTAAATCGAGGATCCAAAACTGGGAAACTCATTAAACATCCAAACTTGATCTAAGTGAATTTGAAAGACGCCTCAGCATACTGTGCACGCCGCAGTTCCACGAGAATGCGCGCGTGTGTGAAATTCCAAACGCGTTCCTCTGATACATCGCTTACAGAAGAATGTTTAAGATATAACGGGAGGATGACTTACCAACAGCTACTTGCAGAAGATCAGCGCACAGGAGAAAACACAAAGACAAGACGGTCATCTTTCCCATATTTTGCGATAAATTCCAAACTCCATTTGCGTTTACATGCTCTCCGGCAGCTCGCCGCGTAATTCCAACCGTTCCTCCGGGATGCGCACCCACAAGCTTCTCATGATGCTGTCCAAGTCGGAGGAAAGATGGAAGTTTAAAAGAGATGCGGATGCGAAGATGAATGCTGAAAGATGGATCAAATGTTGTGCATTATGAAGGAGTCTCCTTGCGATGGATGCAAGCAGCGTTTATGCAGACAAGGATTAAAAAATAGATATGGATTTGGATGGAAATCTCTCTCTCTCTCTCTCTCTCTCTCTCGCTCTCCCTCTCTCTCCCTCCCTTCAGAAACAGACGCGAACAGAGTCACTCGTGATCACTCGCTTTTTATTTCACACAGTTTTCCTTAATCCTACCCTGGCTCCAAACCATTCCCCTCTAATTCCGTCCACTAAGCCGATTTATTCCTTCTGGATTTTTTCCCCTACACTGAAACGGTTTTTAAAGATCATTATACAGACATACAGTATGGTGTATGTCGTGAGATGCTTTGCCTTGCATTAACTGAATGGAAGCACGGGAAGCTCTGGGAAGGACTCGAGTTGAGGCTACGAACAGCGTCCCCTATAGGGTCTCTGAAAATGAAACCTAGACTTCTCCAGGGAGTTCTCAAGCTTAACCCTAGATTTTCATAAATTTAGTAAAAAACAAAAAAATATATAACTTTTAAAGCAGAAACTCTTGATCAGATAGTTTTAATTACTTACTTTTATGTGCTCATTAATTTGGGAAGAGGTGTGGGTCAATTGTAATTTATTACGTAAATAATTAAGCAATAATACATCCATTTATCCTTTTTTATTCTTCCTTAATATTACGTAGTAAAATGCATAAACTCACCTGGTTAGTCCTGGGTAAAATGGTGGTGCTCTGAGAGCTTGCTAGTCACATTCACTCATGCTCAGATTCATTTTAAGAGTCTTCAATTCATTATAAAATTGAAGTATATTTAATGTAAAATTCTCGTTTTGGTAAACTGTTCCACATAAATTGATACAAAACCTCTTGCATGGTAAAAATTCAAACAAATAAAGTTTGTGCACCTATTTTTTTGTGTTATTTTTAGTTGGCTCGACTTTGTTGAAAAGTTGTTGACTTCATTAATATTTTCTAAGTGAGTTCACATCCTCAGTGGCTGTTGTTGGAGAAGACAAAATTAACTCAATGAAAAACTTGTTTGAAACTTTTCGCTTAACAATTCTATGTTGAGTTAACTGCATTTTTGAGTGTAAGTTTACTGATCAATGTTAAAACAAAATGTTAAAACAAACAAATTGCCTAGCTCTAGAAACTTTGCAAAGAGCACTGTATGCAAATTTTGCCGCCATGATCACAAACCCTACGTCCCAATTCAAACACTTTTATTGCCCAATTAGTGCTCATTTTTTAGAATAAAATTAATATACTTTTTACTGTGTAAGACGTGAGTGTGCACAGTCTGGAACGCACTAAAACGTGATTATTAAAAGTGGTTTTGACATAACTTCCTCTTATTCATTAATTAAATAGACACAACCTGGCATAGAGCAAAGGGTGAATTGAAGGGAGTGACTTTTATTCAGTGCAGAGTAGGTTGTGGAGCTTGTTTAGCGGATTAGATTTAGAGAAAGGGGGAGTGTTCGTGAAACAGTGACACCTGTGATTGAATGCCAGAGGTTCATGTAATGTAATGTTTTTTTTCTATTCATCACTTGGCCTGTAAACACATATGTGGAGATCACTTAAAAAGTTGGGATTTTAAAACAGTTTTTGAATTTTGGCTCTGCATTTGAACTTGACATTCCAGTTGTTTATTTAATTAAATATGTTATATCTGTAATGTACTGCAGTATGGTGTACATCAGTTTCCCATAATACTTCAAGCCAATCTTCGAATGTCCAGCAAGGTGGTGCAGTGGATCCTGGTTTTTCCCAGACCAGCTTTCCCTGTTTACTCTAGATGCTCAAGTTTTCTCGAACAGCCCCAAAACATGCTTCAGGTGAAACACATTAAAACACCCTTAGGAGTGCATGTGAAAGTCTTGTCCTGCTGATTTGCTGATGTGAATGAGGTGGAGATGTGAGTGAGATGGAGATTTTTTTCAACACAATAACATGCAGGGAATGTTTTTATCGCAACAAAATAGCCTTTTAGTCAACGTTTAAAACGAAACAAAAAAAGTTTTATCAACATTTTTACAGTGCAGATATAAGAGAGAGAACACCAATGATAACTCAAACAACATATTGGCTTCATTAAAGTGATAAAGTGTGACATACTGAAAATAACAGGTTCTTTGTTATGCTCGACATAGCTGTCAAGCTTATTGTATAGTCACTGAAAGGTTAATGTGGTGAAAAGGGTCCTTACTATGAATGAGGGGGCTTGGGCAATCTCAGATACACTGCACACACACCTCCACTTTACCTGAGCCTGGGAGTCCATTAACGAAATCCTAATCTAGCCTCCAACAACTGCCACAAGGAAAAAGAGAAGCAAGGATGAGAATATTATGCAATGTTCAAGGGTCAGGACCTCCTTACTTTTGCTCTGAAAATCAATCAAAGAATCAAATTAGAAAATATATTCCTGAACTATCCAAAAGATAGTCACAAGTGCTAATTAGAGAAATGTGAGTGCACTTGCCCATACAGTACCTGAGGCAGTTTACAGACTTTCTGATGTTCAACTCCTCTTGTGACATACACTTATAATCCGCTTCACACACACTGACACGGATTAGGAAAAACTGAAAAATTGATAAAAACTATTTTAGATGCTTGAACTGCAAAATTTGAAAAAGCTTAAAAATAAGAAAAAAATCAACTATACATTTTTTCCACACACAAGCTTGTGTAGCTATTTTAGCTCTAGTTGTGTTGAAAGACTACAAACCCATGATGAACACGCAATATTTATTAAACAACAACTGCAAGAATGAAGTAAGCACAACATTTTTCTCCACAAGAATAATTCTCTCTCTCCACCCAGTTACACAAATGCAATTAAAGAGTCTGCCTCTTGCCTAACAAGCCTTAAGTGCAGTTAAATATCATGTTTTCAACTCAGTATACATATAAAAAGAAAGTGTAAAAGACCATTATTGCTTTGAGGGATTCATTCGGAACATACTTAAACAAAATATAAGGTAAATGTAAACCATAACCTGCAACAATGAGGTAAGCACAAAATGATTTGTGCTCCCGTTCCCCCCACAAGTCCAAAGACATGCGGTACAGGTGAAATGGGTACACTAAGTTGTTCGTGGTGAATGAGGATGTTTCCTAGTGATGGGTTGCAGTATGAAGGACATTCACTGTATAAAAAAAAATCCACTGTGGTGACCCCATAAAAATAAAGGGGCTCAGCTGAAATGAATGAATTATTTTTTTGTACGTTGATCTTTTATTGAATTGTTTGACAAACAGTAGATTTGATAAGAATAGTGCTATTTAAATAAAATGAAATGTGCAATAATTCCAGACCCAATTTCTTTTCTTGTAATTAATTTCATGAAGGGAGAATGAGCAAGCCATGCAGAGAGATCTGTGTCAGTTGGACACACTATTCTGCTTACTCCTTTACAAACTCATTTTTGCAAAGTCACGACAAGTCTATTAGTAAAGTTCCCTGATGATTTATGAGCTGGCTATGCCTGACGCAAGCGAGCGATCAGTTGAGAGGGAAGAAAAGCTAAATGTGTGGCACCATAAATGGTCAAAAACAGCCATGTCTCTACAGTATGTATGCTCCCTGCTTGAGATGAAGTGAGAATGTCGCATCTGGTGTGAGTAAAGCTGGTGTCTGTGCAGAGACCTACACTATAATGTCACATCGCACATCTCTAGAGGGCAGTGTCAACAACAATTTATTGAAGCAACACAGCCCGGCATGTTCCTATCCAGATGGCACCTGCCCCGTGGACACTGCCAAACCTGTTTGAGAAGCACTCGTACCTTTCCCAGTTGACCTCCCAGCAGATAAATAAGCAACAGCACAAATGGCCAATCAACTTGCTGCACTGAGAGTTAACGTTAGTGTCTGGAACATTAGCTGTCACATAGAAATGAAGCGGGCAAATGTATACACGATCTTTTATGATGCATGACAAGATAAAAAATTCATTCATTCACTTTATATATATATGCATTTACAAATATTTGCCACAAGGGGCTGCAACCTGACCTGGATCGTTCTTTTACTAAACTTTACATTTCGGGTTTTTTATTAAAATGTTTATTTATATTGACTAAAGCGAGATCTCCATGTGGAAATGAGCCTGTAGCCATGAAACCAAAAATAAATGTAAAGCATGAAATTTAATAGGAAATGAAATAACCTATATTCCTATTGAAAATGAATAACACACACAATGCATTTTGTGCCGACAGGACCATTCAACAGCGCATTATAAATAAATAAATAAATAAATAAATAAATAAATAAATAAATAAATAAATAAATAAATAAATAAATAAATAAATAAATAAATAAATAAATAAATAAATAAATAAATAAATAAATAAATAAAAAGAAAATGAATGTTGGAGAGCATTGATAATGAGTTTTTTTATTCCTGTTGTTAAATCCATCCATTACTGATGACTGAGACTAACACTAAACACATTTTTTCTATTGATCTATTCTCAATACAATGACTCAGTGATGCATTCACTACATAAATGAGGTTAATAATCAATTAACATAAGCTTGGGAGGAGCTTGGCTGATAATTGACTATCCAATCATAAGGCCCTGCTTATCCAAACACGACCTACGAGACAACATCTATGTTGTGCAACCTACCCCCCCCCTTCAGCATTATGAAAAACAAGATGATAATAAGATCGGATAGTTTTTATATGACAGTTTTTAATGTTATGCAGGCAATTTTCTTTCTTTTTTTATAATAATTTCAGTGATCTCTAAAGGTATTTAGGTCCAAAACCTAGTTTCATTTTGGATTTTGTATAGTTTAACAGATCGAAGAATTCTAATTTGTTGAACATGTTTTAAAATAGAACATAATAGGAATGACAGGACAGGACTAGACAAAACTAAAGCACATATTTCTTTTTATTGGGATATCTGTGCTTCATAAGACCCAAATATACCCACAAAAAGCATATTCAAAGAATAAAATAAGTTCATATCATGTCTATAAGATGACTTTTGGTTCAGAAATCTCATGTTTTGTTGAAAAATAATTGGAGCATCATTTGAAATCAGTTTATGGATCTGCAGATAACCATCCATTTTCATATTGGCTTTTTCCCTTTCGGGGTCGCCACAGCGGAATGAACCGCCAACTCCTCTGGCACATGTTCACACACACTCATTCACACTTTATCACTATGGACAATTGTTTTTACTCAATTGTACTTGACAATTGACAATTGTACTTACTGCTGTGAGACGGCCGTGCTATCTACTGCGCCACCGTGACGCTCTGCAGATAACCATTTAACTTAGAAACCCATTGCAGCAGATTACATTTCTCAACTGAACCATACACTGATTTTACTTTTGGGATTAGTACTTTTTATCATCAATGATTATATTTACAGTATATAGAAAATGTATGTCAGATGTTAATATTCAACCCTTATTGGATGAATACATACTAATATTTTACGTATTTGTTCAATAGACTGTTTCAGATATCGCTGTAAAAGACATACAAGTTTAACACTTTTCATATGATTTAATGAAAGCTTAAACTCACTGTCCTCTGCTCTGCCTGGAGTTTTCACTAAGGGTGGAATATATAGAGGGACCGACAGAGGAAGGCATGATTCTCATTGACATAAATAAACGTGTTCTTTGCTGAGTATATACATTTCCATCATCTGTCATTCTCAGAGCCTGGAGTCTTTCATCACACTTAGCTAGACTAGCACTTTAAGCTGCTAAAATCAGCGAAGGGAAGCTCAAACAGTCAAACACAAGACTGCTGTCAAACAAGTGCATGTGAATTCTTCCTGCAGACTTTATTTTTGTACAAGGATAACTTGTTTATTTCATGAAAGGATTTGAATCTGAACGCAAATATATGTAAACTTATTTTGTTTTGAGTAACATTTACATGACCAAAACTCAACCGAATTAAAAAGGCACAACAAATATACGGAAAGTATATTGAAAAAGTGTAACATTATGCTTTAGGTGTAAACATAAGATATTATGTGCATATGATTTATATTTGGAGAAAAATAGACAGTTAGAAACATGCTGTAAAACAAACAAACAAATAAATGAATTAATTAATAAATAATGATGAAGAAATGAATGAATGAACGGAAAAATAAATAAATACATATATACATAATCAACTATATTACTATGTAAATAAATAAATAAAAACATAAATGAATGAATGAATGCATAAAAAAACAAACAAACAAACAAATAAATAAATAAATAGAGTTGGATGTTGGAGATATATAAAAAGAGGAAGATGAATTTCTTTTATTAGTTTATTTATTGTTTGTCAGATTTGCAGACAAACAAACAGGATCAGGATCAGGATAGAGCAGATCCTCTGCCTCCCTTCGACATCTGCACTGTTCTCCTGCTCCTTCCCACACGGTTCCATCCACATGCATGAGGAAGATCCTGCTTGAGGATTCCCCAGTTCCCTCACAGGATGCCCTGCAGTCAACTTCCTATGCTTGCAAACAAGGACAGTCTCAGCATCAGTGGAGCAGAAGATATCTTGCAAAAACAAGCCTCACCAACAAACACATCATCTGCTATGCAAATGAGGCCTTTCTGGAAGCTCCTGCATCATTCAACAAGCAAAACCCAGAGAGAAAACCAAACATCTGAGCTCAGCATCACAAATTATATATCGCCTTTTAAAGCGTGAAACATTAAAGAAAGATATATGTGATGCGTGACGTTGTGTAGGGGAATAAAACAAGCTGGAAAAATCTCCAAAGCTGTATTTAATTGAATCAATGAACTTGAACAGAAAAAAACATGTTATGCTCCTTTTTAATTGAGTAAGTTTATGACCAATGAACTTTTCATCAAAGATTCTGTTAATAAAACTAAATTTAATAAAGAATGAGCTGACTAATTAAAAGCGTCTGTAAAACTGAAATTGAACTTGTTTCATAAATAAGAAAAATCATGCTGCTGTGTATATCAATTACTCGTGATAATGTGTTTTGTGTCCCTAACATGTTAAAGTACACATTTTTGAAATACAGCAATTGTAATTAAATTTAGGATCAATGGTCGGCAGTAACGAGGTAAATGTAATTAGTTACTGTACTTAAGTAGTCTTTTCAGGTATCTGTACTTTACTGAAGTATTTTAATTTTGGGAGACTTTTTGTTTAAATTTGCTACAATTCGAAGTTAATATCTTACCTTTTACTCAACACATTTTGCGAAATCAGTGGTTCCTTTTTAATTTTGAGCAGATAAAAAATCATTTGGTCAAACATGTGCAAGTCACCAATCAGGGTACAGCGCTCTGTTTTGATTTGTTTTGGTTGCCTTTGATGGTAACTGCGAATTCAGTTCACTGTCAGTTCAACAGCAGTGTTTTTTGAGAGCGCAGTGTCTTAATAAATGGTGGAAGAACACTGTGGCCTTATCTGCATGCTCTTTTTAAGACCTTGAAAAGAAGAAAGACCTTCACTGCCGTCAATTGCCTTCTGTCCTTCCCGGACCAAAAAAAAAATTCTTCTAACAAAAATTCTCCTTCCAATCTACAGAAGTGAATTTCATTCTGGTGACCATTTTTAATTAACTAGTCTTTCAGTACATTCATTCACAAAACGGTTTCATTGTGTATGTTAGGGGTCTGTGTTACTTTCATCATTCAATTTTTGTATTCAAACAGAATAACTACATGATGGGAAATTACTAATTTCCCATTTTTTGTTAGAAAAGAAAATTATGGGACTTTCTCGCACGATTAAAAAACAGATATTGGGTTGGATAATTTTTTTCACACATGGATGGGACTAACCTTCTCTTTCACTGTCCCTGGATGGTGGAACAAACTCCCTGATCCAGTCAGGAAAACAGCAACACTAACAGCTTTCAAAAAGCAACTGAAAACTCTTCTCTTCAGGGAACACCTACTATAAAAATTAAAAAAAAAAATACTTTCTTTATTCCCTCCTCTGTCTTTATCTTCTTCCTCTACTTCCTCACTGCTTTGGTTTATTGATCAGTTGATACAATGTCTATTATGAGAAGCTGAGATAGACTTTGACGGTGTAACAAATTGCATATTGTCTCTCCCCTAATGTAAGTCGCTTTGGAAAAAAGCATCTGTTAACTGTAAATAAATGTAATGTAAAATGTAACCTACTTCTTAGTCCCGATTGGTCCAGCCGCTCTGTCAATGTCTTAAACGTCACACATAGTTTGCTACAATAAAGCAGGAAAAGGATGCAGTTAAACAAATTAATGCAGTCTATGGGAATTAACATTAGACATTTTCAATCAGTTGAAGCTAAAAATTGCAATAATATCTGCTTTGGGCTTAAGTTTCAATAAAGTCTTTCCACATATTGTTTAATCAAGAGTCTTGACAAAAATGTGCAGTTTTACTTTTACTGTAGAAATATTTCACTTAGTGTATCTCTGGTTTAACTCAGGTACTTGGTTTGTGTATTTTGTCACCCACTGTTTGCCTTTTCATAAATTAAAATTACATAAATGTTGCAATCATTAAATTTACCTTGCTAAACATGTCCATTTAAAAGAGAAATTGCTGAATTGTTTCATCAGCAATCATTTAAAGAAATATGAACACATAACCCATTTGTATAAAACTTATTTTAGCTACTAACAGGTTTTTGTATTAAATGGCTTTTGTTTGAAATGTAAGAAACTATAGCTCTCATTGATTTTCCATGTCAGTTACATTCTACTTTTGCAATGTGAGACAGATTACAGTGAGAGTCAATCTGGGTCAGAACTGTGTGAATATTATACATGTGGGGGGAGTCTTGTGACAGAGCATGCAGTAAAAGCTGTTCAGTAGAGTCTACACTATCACTGCAGATTAAGAGTGACTGTGTAAAATGGGCCATTTCCAGCTCAAGGGTATTGACCAGGTTTAACCAGATTTAGTTTGCAACAATTTGCATCATGCACAATTTACTTCCATGAACTGAGCATGACACTGCACCCATGGCACAGGTTTTAATTCTGAATACACCGAATGCATAATATGGGCATCACTCTATTACTCAACACTACAGTTTCATCTTTATGGAACCAGCCTTATATAAATAGCTTGGTGGGCAGACTTTTTAGGGAGTAGTAGTTTTCTGCCAGTCTGTAAATAAAACTAGAAGTTAAAAAACACAGCAAAAACTCACCCTTCATCAGTAAAATTACAGTAAATTTTACTTTAGTTTAGTTTCTGATGGAGCGGTACTAAAAAAAAATTGATTGATGTAATTTCCATAACAAGCCATTCTGGTAACCTAGTTAAGCAATGAGCTGAGTGTTTAAAGCAGAATTGTTTATTTTGTCATAGAATAAATCATTTTTCTTCCTAGAATAAAGAAAACTGATGAAACCAGCACCAGGAGCATAACTTGCAAACACCTCTGTGAAAGATCACCTACTAAAATCGAACCATCAACCATGTGTCAGAAAGACAGCGGTAGCTTGATCACAAACCTGAACGAATTGCTTACAGCAACTGATTTACAAAAGAAATAATGTTGGAAATGAAAGGTTAAGGAAGAGAACATCTGCATATATCACATCTGAGTTGAGTGCAAACTAAATCAAGACCCTGATTCAATTTCATTGTATAGATTGACTTTAATGTGAACTTTGAACACATAATAGCACTATAAATGTACAAACATTCTCTATAAGATACAGCTTGTCACAGCACAATAAAAATACAGTTTAATATAATTAGAAAACAACTGTTGTTTTCCCTAGTGCGTTTAAAAGCAAATAAATTAATCGAATGCTCGGTTGTTACTTTGTGATGTTTGTAGGCTCTCTGTGGATTTAGAGTAATAATGTTTTGAATTAAGAGTTACAGACTAAATGTTTATACAGTGTTATCAGGGTTTACACCACAATCATGGTGATCATTTTGGTCCCTTGTTCGTGCCCCTTCCTCTGAGAATATTCACCCTTAAAGTTGCACATTGTCTGGTCTGCCATTACTAAGACCCTCCATTGCCATTCACTTATGTTCAGTAGATTATAAGCATGTTGTCTCTTTGTCCTGGCTCCAGTCACAATGCTAGAATCTCTAGAAATGCTAGAATCTAGTTCTAGCAGTTTTTTTTAACCATCTGCTGTATTTTCTTTGAGGATTGACATAAAAAAACAGTGTTCCTGACTTGTCTTTCTGTGTAACAATGATGTATACTTTGCTAAATACAAACTTCATTTCTCTTTGTTTTTTGTTTTTTTAAAGTGCCAGTTAGGGAAGTGAAGGCTCATCTGTTTTTTATTTTTATTTGCCTTGTACTCGCACTTCCTTTGCAAATGGCAAACTGGCAAGCATGTTTTTTCTCTGTTTGACGAAACAATTAAATTCACATAACTTTATTAGTTCGAAGGGCAATTCAAAGTGCATCTAGTAACTTATTCAAGTAATTAATAATCATAAGATAAATAAGGCAAGCATGGAACATTTTTGTATATTGCAATGATTAGTGTTCAGCATTTAGCAGCTGAGTTGCTTTAGGGAGAAAGGAAGACTTTCTCATGTGGGTTTTATATCCAGGGGTCCGTAGTCGCTGCCTTAATGGGACTGGGTAGGCTGCTCAATGGCCTTTGGGCAGACTTTCATGATGCTAGTCAAACGGTTCCTCTTTTTAAAAGTTAGTAAATGAAACCTACAGATAAGTGAGAAGGTTATTGATATTCAATCAATACCTGGAAAAATCTTGTTAGAATGTAACCGTTTGATTCAGTTTCCTCAGAATACAGTCTCTGATGGCACTTTGTTAAGATGTTCTCAGTCTTAGATGGAACTTCAAAATACCATCAAAGATTGTCACCAGAAATTTGTACACCTTAACAATGTCCACTGGCTCTCTCTGGAGAATGGAGGACAATGACTCGGCTAACACCCTCTGTTTGGGAGAAAAAAAATCACAATTATGTCTTTTGATTTAGAAGTTTAGCTCCAAATGTGAGGACACACACCACTCCATAAAATCCTGCAGCTCTAAGCTGTGCTCGCAAGTGTAATCAAAAAGCAGGGACAGCAAAACATTTCATCTGCAAATTTAACAATGTAACTGTCCGGTTGTTTGGAGTGCAACCATTTTATTTTTCTTGCCCTTGAATATGAACCCTTTGCTAAATTGCAACAAACGTGTTGCCTGTAAAAGTTCTGGTATGCACTCACAATAATGTCCTTTTTATTAAAACACTGTTCTGAGACTGACCCCTAGGCTCTCTGTTTTATACAATTGCTGCTGTGATGACTTTATGCCTTATTGTATTGATTCATTTTTAATGTTGTTGAGTTTGGTGGATCGTTAAAGTTACACACACATTTTTCATGGCTTATACAGTTGTAAAAACTTGTGAGGAGTACTTAAAGATCATGACCCATTTCCCATTTCTCTCTCTCTCATCTCTCTCTCTCTCTCTCTCTCTCTCTCTCTCTCTCCTCTCTCTCTCTCTCTCTCCTCTCTATATATATATATATATTATATATATGTATATATATATATGTATATATATATATATATATATATATATATATATATATATATATATATATATCAAAACTGTACCATGGAGCTAGCCATTTTCTCTCTTGTATTCTATTATGTTCCCTTCACTACAGGGAGCAGACTTGCCAGACAGTTCGACTCAATGTTCTCATGATAGTATGCAATAACAGCACGGTACGCGTGCTTTGGTCTGCAACATCATTAATCCAAAAAATGTTCTGCAAATTCAGCATGCTTCTTTAATTTTCTAATAGTGACAAATTGAGATAATGGGAAGCAACGCATAATGGACCCAATGCTTTCTTTAAATTGAATTGAAGCTCTTTTTATGCAGAATTACTGAAGTGTAAATTTAATTTCGACAAGTTGAAAACAAGTGCTCTGTAATACAATGGACAAGAAAGAAAGTCAGCAAGGATGCAGGTAGGTTGTTTTACATTTTATCAGGTTTAATGCAATAGCATGTAAATCAAAGCCACGTTTTATGCAATTTCTTTCTCTGCAGCTTCTCTGTGTATGATGGATTTACAGCAGTGTAAATGTAAATCATCTTTGCTGAGTCAGGAGAATCATTTTTGTCCTTGGAAAATGCATTATTTTTTACCTCTTTGGGAATAAATTCACAAACCAAGCCTGACAGCAATTAATTCAAATTGTTCAGATCAGCATCCTACAGAGATACAACACAGATACTCATAAAGAGGTTTGTTCTTCTCCTCCTCTCAACAGCTCTCTATCTTAATGTCAAGCAGTTGGAAGCCTTGTTTGCTGCTGTTCACATCAGAACATTTCAGCTCTTTGAAGCCAAGTCAGAAAATAGCTCAAAATGGCTCTGTATCATCAAGAATTAATTTGATCATCGAGAGTTTCATCCTCTCAGGGGTAATTTAGGTGAGAGATTTTCATGTTTCCTTGTTTGCCAACAATTGCCAATTTTTCCAACGGCCAGCTATGAAATACGTCCCTGTAATTCAGAGGATTGTTTTCAGATTAAAGTGTACTAGGGAAAAAAGACATGGCCATGCTTTGTGCCAGAGGTGGACCCATTGTCTTTCAAAACAAGTTCTGGGGCTGTTGACAGATAAAATTAACACCCAAACATCCAAGTGCAAAAACACACTGATAAACACGACTGCCAGTCTTTTCCTCTAAGCCAGAAATAACAGTTCACCAAGGAGAAAAGGATGGTAAATCTAACACCCCTTCATGTTGTTACAGCTCTAAGAGCTTAAGGGACATTTGATTTGCAGGATACAGCCTGAGAATATATAAAAAATTTGATTTTTTTATGTAAACTGACCTATATTTATGTGTGTATGTAGAGTTCATGCATGATTTAAGTTCATAGTTATATGTCTGTCTGCTTTAAAATGATTTACTTCTTTAATCATCCAAAATCATGAATAAGGAAGAGGTTGAGCAGTGATCCCAAATGCAGTCTACACCTACACAAACAAGACTAGACACGAGAATAAAAAAAACTAACAAAAACTTGGAGCAAAATAAACCATGGGACCATTATCTGAAATTAAGACTTGGTCCAGTCACATAGCAAAATCAGTGCTTGGAGTAAAATGTTACAAAAGTAATCTATTTTTGTAACAAATGTTTTTTTTGATAAACGCTGTAGTGTAACTTATTACTATTCAATTATAAATAGTACATAAATAGTATTTATTCAAAATAAACTAGTTACGTGCAGTTAAATCAGTTACAATGCCGTTTTTTATTGTAGAAAAAAATTATTGTAAAAAAAAGTTCTGTCAGGGTGCAAAAAAACTGATCATGACCTGATATATCTGTTCAAACTATTTACATCAAAACATAAGTAACTTAAAACTGAAGTTTTTTCTATGAAGTTTCTTGTTTTGACTATGGAGAAAAAGTAGTACAGAAGGGAAACATTTATGTACTTATGCATTATAAATGCTTGTTAAATATGTAATGTTTATCTGAATTGATGATAGAATAGTCTCTAGAAACGCTTATCTTCAACGATGTAACCTAACTCAAACATATTCAACCGTACATTGAGCTGGATGAGTCCAGCAGAGCTTATCAAAAGACAGTTGGCGTAAAGACATTGATCGTACAAGCTAAATAATACGATTGCTAAAACAATCCAGGTTTCGTGAACTGCGGTCTAGTGCGCTCGAATGAACTGATCAATTGTTCCTAAAGTCGTGCAGGGATAAATAGTCTAACGAGCCGCTGGTTCAGATGGCAGGTGAGCAATGCTAACTAAGCTAGGGTAACTGGACAGCTAGCTAGTCTGGCAGGCCGCCAAGCATCTAAAATTATATCTAATCGTTGGAGATCCCTGTGTTTCATACACCGCTCGACCTCAGGGAACTCTTTGCTCTGAGAAAAGCAATTTCTGCTCGTAACTCTGAAAAAAACTGTTATGAAGCAGCTATGAATCGGTATGCCAAAATGGCTGTTTATTTCAGCAAGAACCGTACAAAAATGATACGCCTCCAACAAATCACGTCATAGCAACCCAATCAGACGCAGCACAGCAGTTACACGTCTAACACAGGATTCAGTCATACATGCAAACACACTACAAGATGGCTGACACCAATAAGACCATTTGCACCTAGTGTATAGTTAACGATGAGTCATCGCACAAACACATATACATTACAAATACAATCTGTGGCAACATATCTGAACGTAAAACAACACTCAAACGTGGCACAAACACACAACCCCTTTTGTGCAGCAGTAGCGGTACCCACAATGTACCGGGGCACGATGCCGCGCAGGGTCACCACAATATCAGTTGATCAGTTTTTATATAGCGCTTCTTTAGCAATTGCTTTCAAAGCAGCTTCACAAAGTCCCCATGAGGACCAGGCAGAGCAGACAGGAGTTCCCTCTGAGAGGGGACTCCCGCTGACTGAGGCAGGCGCTAATCACCTCCCCAGCATAAAGAACATACAAACTAAAAATACATCGATGAACGGTTTGCCGGACAGGACCTGAAAAACAAAAAACAAACAAAACAAACAAAGACAAAACAGGAACTAAGAAATGGAGAAAACGGTTAGTAAACTGTAACATAGACAACAAACAAGTGATCAGCATCAGCTGCAGGAGGAGAGATAAATAATGAGGATAGGTTAGAGAGGAACATTGAACCACGTTGTTTTTTCAAACAGTTTGTATGTATATGGTGCTCAGGCACCATATCTGTTTAGACAAATACCAAGAGATAATTATTGGAATGCCAGTTTAAACAGATATGTTTTTAATTTAGTTTTGAAATCTGTGAGCGTAGTTGAGCTGCGGACAACATCCGGGAGTTTATTCCAGAGCTTCGGGGCTCTATATGAGAACGCTCTTCCACCTCTTGTGGATTTACTAACCTTTGGTACAATTAATAGTCCTGCTTCTTTTGATCGGAGAGAGCGAGCTGGAATATATCGTGATAGGAGACTGCTCAGGTAGGCCGGAGCCAAGCCATTCAGCGCCTTAAAGGCAAGGAGCAGAATCTTGTAGTCAATGCGATATTGTACAGGAAGCCAATGAAGAGAGCACAAAACCGGTGTAATGTGATCATATTTCTTTGTTCTTGTGAGAACTCTAGCTGCTGCGTTCTGGACTAACTGTAATTTTTGTAGCGTGGTGGCTGGACAGCCGGCTAACAGAGCATTACAATAATCCATTCTGGAGGTCATGAAAGCATCCACTAATTTTTCTGCATCTACGATAGACAGCATGTTCCGCACTTTAGCAATATTCCTGAGGTGAAAGAAAGCAGTCTTAGTAACATAAGAGATATGGTTCTTAAACGTCAGTTCACTATCTATAATAACGGCAAGATTTTTAACTGTAGTGGAAAAATTAACAGTGCGTCCCCCCAGTTCCATATGTAAAGTAGAGAGATTCTGTAATTGCTTTTTAGAGCCAATAAGTAATTGTGCTGCCCTCGGTATATGTGCGATATATATCTTGACAGCCAGGCAAACTCTTTCTCAACATCAAAACTCTGAAGACATAACTCCTCGTCCACAGGTTTATTGACATTTGCAAAGAAAGGTGTAACTGAAATGAACAAAGGGCATAATCAACAATAAGCTTGCCTTTAAAATAACACACAAACAAAAATGAACTAAATCCGCTATTTTTATACTTTAACAACCAGCTTATAAAAATATAATATAGTCTCAAAAATAATGATCTGCAATTGTAAAACATTCAATACATACCCACGATGCTACAACAGGCTATGTTTGCAAATATAACAGAAAAAAGTCTTCCACGACAATAAAAGACGTTGCTCTCTGTGTCATGCCGGCTTACTTCCTGGTTCGAAGTCACATGGGCGGACTCTTAAAGAAGCCACAACCAAATTAAAGAAACAGAGAAATAGCTTAAAAGAAAGAATAATATAAACTTGAAACATTGTATGTAACAAAACAGTAATATTTCTGTTTTATCTGGATTTAGCATAAGCAAATTTTCATTCATCCAATCATTGATATCAGCGACACATTCTGAGATCTTATTTAGCTTTAAAGGGTCGTTAGGTTTTGCTGATATATAGAGCTGGGTGTCGTCTGCATAGCAATGGAAACTAACACCATGTCTTCTAATAATTTTGCAAAGGGGCAGCATGTATATTGAGAATAAGATGGGTCCCAAAACGGATCCTTGAGGAACTCCATACTCTACTGCTATTGTGTCCGATGAGTCTCCATTTACATGAACAAACTGACTCCGGTCAGAGAGGTAAGAGTTAAACCATCTTAGAGCCTGGCCCTGGATGCCTGCATCGTTTTCTAGTCTCTCGAGGAGAATCCTGTGATCTATCGTATCGAAGGCTGCACTGAGATCTAGCAGAACTAGAAGAGAGATATTTCCTTGATCCCAATCAAGTAATAGATCATTTGAAATTTTAACCAGCGCAGTCTCTGTGCTGTGATGCGCTCTGAATCCAGATTGAAGTTCTTCATAACAGTTGCTCTTTTTTAAGAAGGAGCTGAGCTGTGCTACAACAACTTTCTCTAATATTTTTGACAAGAACGGAAGGTTAGAGATTGGCCTATAGTTGGATAACTCAGTAGGATCCAGGTGCGTTTTCTTGATTAGTGGTTTAATTACTGCATGTTTTAGCTGTTTGGGAACGTAACCTAGCGATAGAGATGAGTTTATAATATTTAGAAATGGTTCTTGAGCTATTTGTAGCAATTCTTTCAGTAATTTTTTCAGTAATTTTAGTGTAATTTCAGTAATTTCAGTAATTTTCACAATAGTGTGATATGACCGAGCCAGCGCTACGTGTGGGCATATCTAGAATTATACAATGCCTAGACAGTTAGATCGGATGAATGCACTTTCAACAAAGTGCGCTGTGATGCCTCAGTAATTTTCATTGCTCACAGAAGCCCAGTGTTCCCCCGTGAGTGCGATTTGTGTAGCGTGCTGTAACTTGTCCACCCTCCGTACCTTCTCATCGTCATACAAAGTGCATGCGTCTTATTCATACTTTGTTTAAAGCACGTTGGCCACAACAGGAAACAGGAAAACTGCAACCCCGTTAATTGCGTACATTTTTTTACGCGTTATACAACTCAAATGAATCGCATGCGTTAACACGTTCATTTTGACAGTTTATATAATATAATATATAAAGTATAAATATTTCAAGTTAGTTAATTATATAACTAACCAATAGTATAAGTAAACTGATAATATGGAACGTGGACCAAATAATATTCTGGACGCCATTCATTCATTTATTTAGATTTATTATGTGTTTGCAATGAAGAAAAAAATATTTGTGTGCGATGCAACCCTCTGTAATGATTTATTGACAGTAATGTAAAGCCAAGTAACGCATTACATCTCTAAAAAAAGTAATATTTTAATGTAAAGAATTACGTATTAACCGCAGTAATAAGTAGTATGTAGTAACTTGTACAACACTGACAATAATACATTGTAGTACGGCCAAAACTACTTAGATATGCCATACTTGAGCCAAATAACACTGCTACATGAAAATAATGATAGCAAAATTGTAACAAAAAAGAAAAAAGAAAAACATCTTAACAATCAGGCAATCAGGGCTCAATTAGCAAATAATTAGAAAAAATCTAAATAAAGAGGGAACCAGAGCAGAAAATAAGCATATCAATTGAATATGAACCCCTTTGAAATTTTTTAACTCAATGAGCACTCAAACAAACCCAAGCCTGATCTGAGGTCAAGCAACTCAAATACTTAGCAAGATCTGGCGAGCCATAACTAGAATGGGGACAAAGTGAGTCACCCAGCGCAGAAAACCTTTCTGACTTCAGCCCTTGAAGAATGACTCTCTAAGTATTTGATCAGGTATATCCATGTACTTCTTCACTTTGATCTTTAAATCAAATGTCCTCTATGAATACAGAATGTCTCCAGCTAGTACAGACTATGATGACAAAGGACACACATTATGTTCCAATCTCTGCCAACGGAGAAGTGTGAATAGACATTTAAGTCTCTAAACTTACACAGAAGTGAAAACCCACAAGGATATTAGCAAGTGAATATCTAAAAAGAAAATTGAAGCTAATTCCAAATGTATCATTGTCAGGTACAATGCATTATAAATCCAGTTTTAAGAATTGACCAAAAATACTTCTCTGTGAAATTAACTAATATTTACTGGGAGAAATCAATAACCTTTAGAACCATGAGAGTTGTAAGTCTAATGTTAATAATAATAAGAAAAAAAATATTTTTACATAATATGTATAATTAGGCATCTAGAGTTTAACACTGAACCCTAGATCAAAGCATCCTTCAAGCGCTGTAACAAGCAAATAGAGCATACGACCACTGTTTCAACTGTAATCGGCATTCCCCGTTAGCCCACATCACCTTGACCTTAATGAAAATCTTCAGGTGGGTTTTGTTTAGTTGTTTGTGATTCTCAATCTCCTTGACCAAATTTGAACCTCTTGCATACTGATCATCTGAAATGCAGCAAGCGAGAAATAAAGATTTTCATTTGAATACAAAGCCTGTAAAAAACATTTCCCATTTGGTTTGTCATCACAAGAGAGTATCTGAAGCGTTATAGTGACCCAGACTTCTGCAAAATAAATTCGGAAAGGTTTTGATGCACATTGATGAACCATGGGTGACATTTTGTAGTAAGAGTAAAGGAGGCTGAGAAACTATCGCCATCATGAATTGCATCACTTCCCTGTTAGCAAAAATTAATCCAGAGAGACGGAAAATTAATGAAGGTCAGAGCTAGCAATCTGAATCAAAACAAGACAAAAAAAAACTAAAACAAATCGGACAATCGCTGACACAATATTGTGATATGTTCTGGAAAAAGGACTTCTTTTTAAACTTTCTCTCTGATAGAAGATGGGAAGTCAACAATGTTTTTTTGTGTGTGCCTGAAATCATGTATGTTGGTTCTTTTTAGAGTTTAGGCAAGTTCGATCAACAGATCATTTTTTCAGGAATGTGTTTAATGTGATAACCTTTGAAATATTATCCTGGCCATGCAGGGTAATGGGGCAGAGTGCCTCTGAGATACTTTCATATGATGACTTAATCACTCTGTGAATTTTTACATTAAATATGTATTATTAATAGAAATAATTACAGAAACCCCTTTAACCAAACAAATCATTACAAATTTGAAATTGAAATAATTCCATTTTAAATATTAAGCAACTACTTTCTTGTATTGGTTAAATTTAGTTTAAGTAAATTCTTTTAAATTAGTTTTTGCTCAAATCTACAATAACCTCTACGATTTTGCACTCCTTCAATACTTTTTTTGTTCTGAGATATACTACTTAGCCTAGATATCTTTTTCTATACTCCACAACAGACAGAGAGAATTGAAACAGGCACTTGAAAGCATATCTCTAGTCAAGTAATTGTTATAAAGCTTTAAAGTTCTGGAAACTGTGAAATACAATTCAAATACACAGTGGTGCCAAGAAAGGATCAAGGATCAGAGTGACTTTGTTCATGGTAATATACATATTTGTTTCAAATGATCATAAAAAAATCAAGGAGACATAACTGATCTGGATAAAAAGGAAGCTTTGCCTGTCTTTCAATAAAAATACATATATGAAACAGAATACACTTTGAGACACTCTATACTCTATATTGAAAAAACATGGGTGGAGCATCATAAAAAGCCAAATTAACATCTGACACTATGGTCTGTGTCATCTCCAGGGTCCAATATTGGGATATAAAGATGTGGTTTGTATATCTGAACATGCTCTTTAATAAGATCCAGACATCTCTGTCTATGTATCCATTGCAATTGGATGCCGTATGCTCTTTTACACAGCCTATGTTTGTCTTTTCAACTGTGAAAAAGTGAGCTGATACTGTTTTGAGATAAACTGTGCAATAACCTCCAATCCAGCTACTTGGTGTATCATGTAATTGTACAGCAGCTGAAATGGCAATGCTTTGCAAATGAAACAATCTTGTTTATGGGCACCAAAGCAGATGCCGCTCATACAGTATCTAGTGTGAACGATGAAGCTGGAATCCATCCGCTGCAGCACATCTCCCCTCTCACTTAAAAAGCTGTTATGTCTTATTGCACTCTGTGCTCAGGGGAATTATGCTATGCATTATTAACGACTTGGTCTTTGAGAGATTAATTGTCAAGCACTCAGAATTTTACTATCCATCAGAATGCCGCACAGCTTTAAAAAAGCTTCTTGAATCTGTCAAATGATTTTTGGAGCTCCACGGAGGTGAGAAATGTAATCTGAATTTGCTATTTTGTCCATGAGCCCATTTCTTTAGTCTTTTACTTAACATTTAGAAATATATCTAAGTTTATCAAAGTATTTTAGGCTCATAGGCTGCAATATAAAAATCCAGGAAGTGATTTGCTTGTTTCATCATTGCTGTTTACTCATTTAAGGTTTGTTCAATCCCTTCGTAACGAAATCATATGTTTGTTATCAAAACAGTCATATTAGCCAGTAGTTACCTGCTCCACCTACTGACTGATTGTGGATTCAATTAACAATAATGAGTATCCAAAATAACTTCATAATCAGGTTAGTGTTTTGTAATTTTAAAAGTAAAAGAAACATGCTCAAATTTATTACTAAATAAATAACGGTTAGCTGCACATTTTTCCTACAAATCAATTTTTCAGTCAGGTGAATCCAAGCATGCCTCTAATGGTGATTTGTTTAAAATGACAGACTATGACTTCTTCTGATTACTTTCACCTTGCTTTTACTTCCTTAAGTTAAAGTGTCTGATGGATAAATAATCAAAGAACTTACATTAGTTACTAGTTAACTATAATCTGAAGTAAGAATGTTTGTAGGAAATATAAGCATTCCCAAGATGCTTTACAGTGAAAACAGCTACAGAGGCTACAGCTACAGAGCAAGTTTCATTATATCCTTCCAAAGACAGATCAACAAGGTCAAGGGAGTTGTTTTTGTGTAGCTCCTCTTATGCTACAGAGTTGTGATAGAGAAAGTAGGTTTTACCCATTTGCAGTAAGATGTTTCTCAGAAACCTGAAAAACAGTTGACTCCAGGCAGAATAGTTATTATGACATTTCTGATCTTGCGTTAACAAATATGGTTCTTTTTCGGTTTGGTTGAAGAAAAAAAAAAAGTTGGTTAATGACAGTATTTTGACAATGCACACAGACAGTTGGTCTGATGGGTTTGGGATTTGTGGTGGGAAAAAAATTTCTGTTATAAATGAAAACAAAGTTTTGTCTGCGTAGGAGCTGAGAATGGAAATATTTATATCCTTTCAGATAATAAATACTTCAGAGTCCAGGAAAGGAACACAGCAAACAGTGGCATGTATTAAAGAAAAGTAGAGTTTTAGAAGCACACATTCATAGAAGCTAGTCTAATCGCTGCACATGTGCGGGTGAGGGTAACGCAAACGAAGATTTCATGTTCCAGAAGGAAGGCTGGCCCTTTTTACATTATTTTGGTGGCCGTTCCGCCTCTCTCTTTTGCTCGCTCCACTTATGGCAAAGCATAAGCACATTCAAACGAAAGTAAACAATGATAACTATATTACTAAGGTTAAATATAATTAATATGAATAAAATCAATATGAATATACATCAATATAATGTGATTCAAATTTCCCTATCACAGAGCATAAGGCAAATTTCATGGGGACGAAAACTCTGATAGAATACAGGCTCTCTAGAAAACACTGACATTTCATAACGCTAGCACCAGTTGGAAACTAGCTGCTGCCAGTAGTATAGAGAACAATAAAATAATGCTATTATCTGGCTTTGGGTGATTTTAAAATTACATTTTAAATGGTTGAAACAGGGTTTTTTTCCTGTGAAAATTTCGTTGTTCAGTTCAGAGCCCTCCTTGTTTGGACTTTAAATTTACAACAATAGAAAATGGGAAAACTGAGTATTAAGTCAACCTAACGATTCTTAGACTATTAATCATGAAGAAGTTGTAACAAAATGTTTCAAATTCACATAAAAAAAAACATAAATAAAAACCCTGACGTTATATTGTGTAAATGTCTACTTTAAACACATCCAGCATTGCACTACGTTACTGAACTTAATCAGTTTTAAACCTTTTGATTGAATGTTTTAAGAACACCTGTATTTATTTTTATTTATCTTATTATTCTGAATGATTTATGAGCATGCTTGTGTTTTGCATGTTTTAATGTCCTTTAGGACCGTTGTTGTTCTGGGGTGATATGACTAATCTCACACAAAGCAAGGATGTACACCAGAAAGGTCTGGAATTCATCAGATCAAATTCACTTATTAATCTGAGGCATATAAAAAGGGCCAAAGCTATCTATTAACAGAGCAAAGCTGGAGTTCACTTCATTACAAGCCTCATTAATTTAGGCAACAGAGTCAATTGGAAGTCTGCTTCATTTAATAACTGTGTTGAGAATTATTATTTACTATTATGAACCTTTTGTCCTGACTAAACATAGTCAGGTTTTTCCTTTTTGGCTTTTTTTTTACTCACGTTATTTTTCTATTTGTAAACATTGTGTTTTTTTGGAAGAATAATGTGTGAAGCCATTGTGAATTGACTGACAGTGGCAACTAAATTTAACAAAATAAGCCATTGCAGGGTCAATAGGTCCCTGTCCTTTCCTCCATTAGCTGAAAGCTTAATAAACTGTAGGTAGGCTTTGACAAATTCATTACCTGGTTGGAATATAAGCATGCTTTATTGTCATAATTTAATGGGAAACTTATTCAAAATTGATCTCTGTAGCTTCTATTAACATTTTTTCTCATTGATCCAAACCCACCTCTTTTACATTTTACAAAGATCAGTCACATTAAGAGGAAATCTTAACCCTTTCAGACCCTGAGTCCATTTAAATGGACATCACATATCAGGTAGGATTTTTCTGCTTCTAAACATTGTCACTCCAATTAAACTCTATCGTCCATTAAGTTGAGCATATGTCCCCCAATCAAATGGTAGCCAGACATTGTATGATGCAATCTGAAGAAATTTGACTACTCTAAACAGAAGAATGGCTGCACATAACACCAAGTGATTATTCACAATAACTGATGTATTTGTAATTGTCAAATGAAAAAGTGGTCAAATAGACACAATTAACCACCAACTGTATCATTTTGGTTAAGTACATGTGACCAAATATTAATAATATTGTTGATGCAATGCAATTGGCATAAAGAGCATAATCCATGTCAAACGTAAGGCTTAAACTTGGGCACTACCTTTTTCTGTGTAGTCAAAGCAAGATGCAAACTGACAAATAAAACTGTCCGTTTCCACTCATTTAATGGTGCCCAGATATTAATAATGACTTAAATATGCGAGTGTTGGCAAAAAAAACAAAAAAAATAACGGTATAATTGGTATATACTATGGTTAAGTGTGCATTGTTCAGTTTTAAACGCACTTCGCAGAGGCAACCACCCGATGCCTTCGTGTTGTGAGTTTAAAACAGAATAATACACTTAACTGTTGTATATCCTTACATAGAAAAATAAACATCAGGATTCCTTGGACTAAATGATGTAAAGAAATCAATCAATAAATCATTAAACCAATGTTATACAAATAATATTCAGCTTTGGAGGTTCTTCATCAGATAGCTGACATATTTTTCTCAGATCTTGGCAACTTTTCTGAAAACTGGGTTAACTTTAACTATGCTATCTATATCTAAAAAAAAATCCTTTTTTGAAGAAACACATATCTAACTTTTATTTTTTGCTGGAAAATGACAAATTGCCATCATATTTCAAACTTCAACCCTCTCAAATACCAGCTTGTGAAATCCTAAACGAATTATAATTTGAAATACGATTTTGCAAACATTTTGGCCCAACCCGAGGGTGAGACTGCAATTTTCATATCTATTTAATTCAATCAAAGAAAATTCCACTATGTATCAATCTTTCTTTTCTTCCGCTGCAAAGTGCTCAAGACTAATGGGCATTTCTTTCATTGTGTGAAATCTAACACGGAATGGAAGGATCCAGACGGAAACGTTTCTAATGGCCACTTTGTGCCAATTAAAATTGTAGGTGCAACTGTAGTAGTCCATCGTGTCTAACGAAAGCTGACTACTGGTAAGAAATCTTCCACAGCCTGAGAGACAAAGTCCAGATGAATTACACAGGCTGTGTGCCATGAAGTGGATGAGCAAACTCTCTTTCAAACCATTGGATTAATGAACCCCATCATTCCTTTTAATTTAGCCAAGCTATATGTCAGGATCAGTGTAACGGCAGGGCACCATCAACCTCCTCTATCCATTAAAACATCCTCCAGGGTCACTGTTGATTGAGACTGTATATGTGTGTGTGTGGGACATCAGTATTCAGAGGATGTTTTCTGAGCCTGGGTGAGCTCATCATGGGAGAGAGTGCATCAGTGGCATGAATCATGCTGTATCTATGCAGGCATGTGGACAGAATTTGGATTAGCTGAAGTCAATTTTAAATAAGTGTTTAAATTGGATTAATGTAAAGTGTGCAGAGGGACATGCCAAATTAACAACGGGTTTAGGATTGTCCCAACCATTTCTCAACTGTGTTTTTTCCCTAGCCTCTTGTGTATACTTCCAGAAGTAGACGAGCATGTGCAGAAATATTTGCCATGGGGTATCCCTGACTCATTTCTTTACTCTACGAAACAATTGTTTGGAAATGCAAGTAGATGTTTTGCTATTCACTACATATACAAAACCATTACTTTCAAGCTACTTGATCACCTCACAAACTCACTCCTTACTATTATTACTTGTCAGATACAGATTGTCCGATAGATTGACTTCAAATCAACCTAACCCAGTGGACACCCCAACATCAATTTGGTGTTATAATTAGTCAAGGCTTGATCACATTCTGTTTTACATGGAATCGTGTTTTAACTTAAAAGTTAACAATAGAATGGAATGGAAAGATCATGGGTAGGCTAATATGTTGGACATCAATTTGAAATCAAATCAAGGCTAAATTTTGATGTCATATTGACATTAAATTAAACATATTTTTTTATTTTAAGAATTGCTTATCATAAATTTTAGTAAATCACCTAGACTGTTGTTTTTATTTTGTTCAAAACAGTAAATTATACACTATGGGAACTGATAGTTGTAGATTTAGATTTTCAACATTAGAATTTATTTATTTATTAGTTTGTTTATTTATATATTTATTCAAGGGTGTGTCCATATCTGTAGGTTAAGCTAAGACCAAGATCTGGATATAATTTTGATTTTGCAATTCATTACCATTTTTTGATACTGAACTTTATCAAATTTTTACGTCTATTTGATGTTAGTTTTACTGACAATGATTTAGTGTGACTTATTCATTAGAACATGTAAATGTTAAAACAATATTTTCTTTTTAATCAGAACGTATCAACTAATCAACATATAACGAACAATGAGGTTGACTGGAAATTGATCAAATAGTTATGTTAGTCTTGTAATGAAATCTGGTTTTAGTCAACAATGATTTTTTTGGTTGAATGTAGCTGATGTCAGGAAGGTTGTGGTTGTGCTAAAAACAAGGTATATTTCAGTCAAATCTATCAACATCCCCCTCACTTTTGATTGGGTTTACTGGCATTGTTTCAATGTTTTTTCGATGAGCAAAAACATTTTAGATCAGCGTCAGCTGAAATGTTAATACAATATTGATTCAATGTTCGTTGCAATCTTGAAAGACACTGCATTATAAATTTTTGTTTAAATTTATTTGACACAATGGCTGACTTAGAGCAGGCATACACCTGTATTTTTTTAAAGACTAGTGAAGTTTAATGCACGCTAGGTATACAATAGGTATACTATAGAATACCTATATACAATACAATAGAAAGAATTCCAACAAAATGTATATATACCCAATAACATACCTAATGCAACCTTTCAGTATAGACAATGCAGAGATCTGAGAATAGAGAATTTATGAAGGATTGCTGTGTTTTGGCGAAGATCTTCATAAAAAAAAGTCAATCCACCAAAAGATGGTGCATAGCATCATTCGGTAACAGAAGTCAAATTATCAAGAAGAAAGCCATAGGAAGGGTCTTCCCTACAATCAATCAGAAACGACTTCACCTGTACACACTGAGAACATCTGCACAGGCTAGTCGATGTAAAATGAAAATATTTGTAAAATTGTTATACATATACATTTGGTAGTTTATATGTATCGTTTATATATATCTCCCACACACCATTTACAGAGACTAAATTCACATCACTGTCACGTTCAAAAATGGGCACGACTTTTTATTGATGAATTTCTAATAATCCTCCCTAATTAATAAACATATATGCTCTGTAATTATATATAATTAACGTGTAAAACGTTAAAGTAAAATAGATAAGTGTTAATAGATAACATGAGTTCAACAGTGAGAATAAAAAACGGAATAGTGGAAGGACATACAAAGTTTTTTGCTTTCCAAAGGAAATGCCAGCTTTACTGTGCAATGACCTCTAGATTCATTCATTCATTCATCTTCATGTCGGCTTTCTTCCCTTTCGGGGTCGCCACAGAGGAATGAACCGCCAACTCTCTGGCATATGTTTTACACGGCGGATGCCCTTCCAGCCGCAACCCATCGCTGGGAAACATTCATATACACATTCACACTTTAACACTATGGGCAATCGTTCTTACTCAATTCACTTATACTGCATGTCTTTGGACTTGTGGGGAAACCGGAGCACCCGGAGAAAACCCACGCGATCACGGGGAGAACATGCAAACTCAACACAGAAATGCCACCTGCCCCAGCCGAGACTCGAACCAGCGACCTTCTTGCTGTGAGACGACCGTGCTACCCACTGCGCCACTGTGACGCTACCTCTAGATTAATTGTATTTATTTATTTGTTTTTCCCTTTTAAATTAAATAAACATACATATATCTACTTGATTCATCCCTATTTCCTTAATTAAAAAAATTAAAGAAGTAATTTAAATTTAATGAAGTAATTCAAATTTACTACGTTAACTACAAATCGTCCCCTTGGAATTGGTTCTATCTGACATTTTCGTCAAACTACATTATTTGAATATTCTAATTCTTTATCTAATTTACATGAGCTGATGTGTTTTGTACAGTTATTTAATGTTTTTATTTATAAGTTTTAAGAAAAATTCAAACAGTTTATCTGCATAGCTACATGAAACACAAACCTCCCAATTATCAGCAATCGTTTTAACTTAATGAATAAACCAAAAGATGTGGATGTATTGTATATTTAGCAGTCATTCCGTGACATAACAACAAATGCATTGTTCACTTTCTATTTCTTTCATTCAATAGTGATGACATTTTTTCACAAGTCTTGCTTTCCAATCTTTACTTTTTAGGAGATAATCAATAATAATCAACTCATCTTTGAATACTAACAATATTACCCTCTTCTTGATATTGGCACCAGCCATCAAATTAAAGATAAGTGTATCTTATCGATCATGTGAATGCAGACATTGGCCTGATTTCTGTGACTGGTAATATCAAGAACCAGGATGTTCTAGAATATGCTTTACATCTACAGTCTGAGCTCATCCCTGGTGGCCTGATTTGGTTAATAGGAGTGACAAAAGAACAGAGTGAAATGACACATGCCAGGACCCAGAAATCCATGCAGCTTGACGCCGGTAACCTGGTTTTAATGTGATAAGAGCAGTGATCGATGGCTGCAAAAGCCTGCTGCTACCGTATCCTGGGGAAATGATAATGTGTCAACTTTACCTCACAATTTTTCAGTATAAATCAGAACGGAATGATGGCTGCAGTGAGGTTACTGTGTCCCCTAAACAGAGGGATGCAGCCCTGCAAGTGGTACTGTCCCTATTAGGTTAAAGGCTCTAAGGTCTCAGTCTTTAGTCACTGTGGAGGCAGGGGTTATTTGCAGACTTCTATAGCTCACACTAGGCATAGCATGTGGCCTTTGACATTGACATAAAAGCGGACTGGTTATCTCTGAGAGCAGTGACGTCTCGAACAGTTGCTTTAGGAGGTGGAAAAGAGAGATCGCAGGATCCAGCTGCTGGTGTTCTGTTGCAGAGACCCAGAGTAGATTTACACACTTCAGGGGGGAAGGTTTTCAAATGTGCTCTCCACTTAAAGGTAAAATTGGCTTATTTTTTTTTGATCCCATCAAACTGTGCAGTTGGCTGAAAAGTGGCTCACTTTTTACTTATCGGCACTGCATGTCATTTTATGATTGGAACTACTGACTCTCTAGCTTTTCTCCTTCACCTTGTATTTTGCGGTTGTTCTCAATCATCACAGGCCAAATGTAGATCCATGAGTGCCTGAAAGTTCCTTTTCTTGTCCAGACACTACCACAAATGGCCACTCCAAAAGGACTGTATGGCATTTCCTTCTTTTGTCCTCTCTATAATTGAAGATGCACTTAAAGCACACATTTTCTACAAAACAGAACTGCTGTCAGGATGTGGAGAAAGGAGTAATTGTCACACAGTAATTTGTGTACTATTAAAAATGTATTGATGTCACCTTTGAAGTTACGGTTGAGATGAAGAAAGAGGAGTTATTATTGCTAGACTATGGTTCTGTTACATCATTTTTCTATGTATCTAGTCTATGTATCTAGTGTATTGTGGGCTCTAAATTAATGTTTATCAATGTGCTTGGTTCATTATGAAACTTATATTTAACCTTAAAAAGACAGTATTTTTAAAAGTTAAATAAACCTTAGGCTGTGTTCAGTCTGCAGATCTTCTTGTTCCATTCTGTGTACCCATCCTGCTCGCTGGAGGACGCACATTCGCAAAAAAATGTTAATCAAAATGATGTTTAACATGGACAAGAATGATATTTGAGTCGAATGTGAGGTTAATTTTCAGTTAATTTTCGAGGCTGGCCATCTTAATTTCAAACAAATCATATCAAGAACAAACAATTTTTATTTGTTCTATTATTTCACTTTCATTCAACTGGCTGCTCTTAACCTTGTTTTCAGCTATGATAGTTGTTTATCTTCCCACCCCCACATCTGTCAGTGTTACGCCCGGTCTAGGTCAGACGCAACAATAGAAATTAAACATTATCTTTAATGCACTTAAGAAGAAGGACAGAAAACAAATATTCAAATATTGAAATTTAATATGTGATCAAATAAAAACAATAAGGGTTCAGTTGAGTGAAAGAGTCAGACAAATACCTCAGGAGACTGGGGGGAAACTACAAAGAAAGAAAAACAAGTCCTTTTTTTAAACACCTCTAAATAAACCTACTTCCCAAAACAAAGTGTACAATTCCTAATCCTATCTCCTTAACAAAACCTATACAATTTCAATAACCAAAATAAAACCCACAACCAGCTCCCTACTTACCAATTTATGTACAAATATTTCACAACAAACAAGGGCAATCCAGAACTCAGTGTCAAAAACAGGCAGCAAATCGTTAACCAAGTAAGCAAGAGTACAACGTTTCAAACACACAATAACACAAGGGCAAGTGAGCAGAAGCTGCCGGTATGGAAGTGTAGCAGAGTTCTTATGGAGAAGACTGAGGGGTTGACGAGGAGGCAGAACAACACGAGGACCAATGGCAGAGTGACAAATCTTCTGATGTAAGGATGATGTGGCAGGAACAGGAAGTGATGCATCACAGTAACAGGAAGTGAGGAAAGCACAGGAACAGGAAGTGAGGTGCTCTGATGGGGGAAACACACACTACAACAGAAAGAACACTACAAGGGGTCGTAACACCCCCATACACAAAAATAAACATAAAAATGTTTATCAAAAAGACCTAGAGAGCAAGTCAGCAACCAAATTGTCTTTTCCCTTTTTATAACAAATTTCCAAATTAAAGTCTTGTACGTATAATGCCCAGCGCATGAGTCGTTGGTTGCTATTATGAAATCTCTGAAGAAACACAAGGGGATTATGATCTGTGAAGACCTTAACAGGCTGTACAGTGGACCCAACATAAACTTCAAAATGTTGTAAGGCTAGAAGTAAGGAGAGTGCTTCCTTTTCGATGGTGCTGTAGTTGCATTGATAGTCTTTAAACTTCTTTGAGAAGAAACATAAAGGGTGTTCCACTCCCCTCTCATCTTCCTGAATCAGAACAGCACCAGCACCATTTCCGCTTGCATCTACCTCAAGTTTGAAGGGTTTGAGGAAGTTAGGAGACGCCAGTACAGGAGCACTACAGAGCAGAGATTTGAGAGACTCAAAAGCAACCTGACACAATGAAGACCACTTGAAGGCCTTGTCTTTCTTAAGCAAGTCAGTCAAGGGTTGGGCAACAGATGAAAAGTTCCTACAAAAACTCCTATAATAACCAGCCATTCCAAGAAAGCGTCTAAGCTGTCGTTTGTTCTGCGGAGCAGGAAACAGAGCAATGGCAGAGATTTTCTCATCACTGGTACGTACAGTACCTTGCCCCACTTCTTTCCCAAGATAGCGTACTGTAGCCTGACCAAAGTCACATTTAGCAAGGTTCAATGTCAGGTTTGCCCTACGCAAACAAGTAAACACTTCCTCTAAAGTTTCCATGTGACTATTCCACGTCTCCGAATAACAAATTACATCATCCAAATAGACCTCGCAATGATTGACATTGCCCAGAACTTTACACATGAGACGCTGAAATGTTTGCGGGGGCATTTCTAAGTCCAAAAGCCAGTACTTTATATTGTAGGAAGGCATCTGGGGTAACGAAGGCAGATATTTCTGATGCTCGAGGGGTAAGAGGTACTTGCCAGTATCCTTTCAATAAATCTAACTTTGTCACAAACTTAGCATTTCCAATACGATCTACACAATCCTCGATGCGAGGTAGGGGATACGAGTCAGCTTTTGTAATAGCATTGATCTTCCTAAAGTCAGTGCAGAACCGAGGGGTACCCTCTGACTTTGGAACAAGTAAGCATGGGGAGCACCAAGGACTGGTACTAGGGACTGCAAGACCATGCTCAAGAAGGTAATCAGTTTCCTTCTTCATTAAGGCGCGTTTGGCAGGGTTTACGCGATACGCATTCTGCTTGATTGGGCGCTGGTCTCCAACATCAATATCATGTTCCAGTACTGTAGTGAGGGAGGGAACATCAGAAAACAGGGAAGTGAACGTGTTAACTAAATGTTTTACTTGATCTTGTTGGGCCTGACTAAGGTGCATTAACTTTGAAGAGAGAGCAGCGAGAGTTTCTGTATTGGGCAAGCGACCTGCAGTAACAGCCATACTGCCTAAACTGAGCTCATCAGTACACAAGGGAACACATGGCTTAATCACGTCTGCAGGGAGGACCGCAGTAGGTGTGAGGGGAGCCATCTTAGGATGGACCAAGTCAGCATCACAGCGAGTTATAAATGGCTTTAACATATTAATATGACATAAGCGAGACTTGCGTCTACGATCCGGAGTTTTCACTACGTAGTCTGTTTCACTAAGTTTCTCTTCGATCTTGTATGGTCCGGCAAATCTTGCTTGGAGAGAAGAACCAGGCAAGGGGAGCAAAACAAGAACCTCTTCTCCAGCTTCAAAGGAACGCTTTACAGACTTCTTATCATAATGCTCCTTCATT
Source organism: Danionella dracula (assembly GCA_900490495.1). Classification (NCBI taxonomy): domain Eukaryota; kingdom Metazoa; phylum Chordata; class Actinopteri; order Cypriniformes; family Danionidae; genus Danionella; species Danionella dracula. The sequence goes on from UELW01000012.1 coordinate 5,463,060, forward strand.
TGAGTCTGAGATGAAGCAAGGGAAGTGCGCGCAAGTTTCCAAGCAGAGTGTAAACGATCTCTAAAAGAGCTAACATGATCAATTATGGCCACTGATGGAGGGACTGGAGAGGTTTTGGAAAGAAGATGCTCCTGAAGCAGCTTCAAAGGGCCCCTTAATGAATGTCCAAACACCAATTCAGCAGGGCTAAACCCAAGAGACTCCTGAATAGTGTTGCGAATTGCAAATAGCAAAAGTGGTAGTCAGCATAAGATGACATAAAAATCTGACGAATGTGGACTGGCTGGTCAGACTGAGGTCGCGTTGCTAGTCGGATGTGCATCGGATTCACGACCACATATGAAAGTGACCTGGGTCTTATTCAGGACCACATATGAAAGTGACCTGGGTCTTATTCAGGACCACATATGAAAGTGACCTGGGTCGGATTCAGGACCACATATGCCACATATGAAAGTGACCTGGGTCTTATTCAGGAACACATATGTAAGTGACCTGTGTCGAATTCAGGACCACATATGAAAGTGACCTGGGTCTTATTCAGGACCACATTTGAAAGTGACCTGGGTCGGATTCAGGACCACATATGACACATATGAAAGTGACCAGGGTCTGATTCATAAATATAAAGCTCTAAATATAAATAATCCAAATGTACTTTACATCAGCACAGAAGTCTTAAATAAATATTTTATCAAGCTCATGCTCTCACCTCTCCAATCTACTTTTGTAGTAATATCATGCAATAAAGTATCGCATTCAGCACAACTTTTATTGGAGCGGAATCCAAAATCGCACACATTAACTGGAACTTCCAGTTTCAGTTTTGTATGTGATCCCATTCAAGTCAATGGAATGTTTATAGTGTGACTGTGGCATAACACCCCAATTGTACCGTGCTGGAAGCCTCAGTGTTTTCCAGGAAGCTTTCAGCCTGTTTGAAGCAGTCGGCCTATCCTTATCCGTGCAACAGGTATTTATTGATTAGATAAACATTTATTTCAAGAACTCAAATAGAGAGCATGCATTAGGCTAAATGTGCCATTACACATAGACATTATAATGTAAAATATTTGTTATATCATATATTTTTTTCATCATAAAATGACCCAGTGATCAAAATTAAAATAGAATATTTATGTGTCTAGTACATTAAAAATTATTTATTTATGTATTGTTTTTGTTCAGAAATAAATGTTTTTAAATAAATATTAGTATGAGAAATGTATGATTATTTATCCTCGTTATTATTGCTCTTAAAAGGCAAAATTTATTTTAAATAGGTGTTATGCACTTTATATTAAAAAAATGATTAATTATGTTTGTTTACACATTAAATGTATTCATCAAAATAAAATGACGCAAGTAAAGCACAACGTCTTTTGTATGCAGGATTATAGCTTACTTCGACCCTGACACACACGCACATTCTCAATTCACTTTTAATTCTCCTTTGTCACCCTCTCTTTAATTCTCTTTACTTTCCTCCTGTGTCTGGTGGAGGCAGATAGAGAATCAAGGCAATGGAGTTATCAGGTAATTTTCATAGCTACCACATTTTCTTGCTTGGACAGTGTAAACAAGTAGGTCATTTTTATGCAAGGCAAAGAGAAACTGCAATTATCTAGTGCTTATTGAAGATAACACTGTCTATTTGCAACTTAATTTACCATTTGCTTGGAACTCAGTAAAATAGTTGTACCATTATCCAGATTAACCAGTGTGTTCAATACTAGAAGCCGACTGGACATCATTTGAGATGCATAATTAATGCTGGCATATGCTTAAATGAGGTTTAATATTGTCCAGGACTCTTTAATTGAAAATCCATTGAACTAAAGTTTAACTTTAACAGATTAAACTTGAGAAAGTAATTGTTTTCCTCTTTTCGCCTAGTGTTTCATTCTCAAAAGAACTAAAACCTTCAACTTTAGGGGATATGTTTGACAGTAGTTCAGCTGAGCTATAATTGGTCACAAAGTTTGAAACGATCTGAGCTTGGTCTTATTATGCCCATTATTTCTCTGATTCATATGCCTGGTCCCTGTTGGTTAAATTGATCGTCCAGTCTTTTGGCTGTCTTAGGTTTAGCTGTTTTATGGCTAAATCTCTGGAGTGCTTGTTAAGATTGCATTCAGATTCGGAAAATGAAACTGTCAAAATGAAATGTAAGATGCTGCAGATTTGTATAATATAGTAGAATGGATGATTCTTATCAACACTACTAAAAGTTTTTCTTTTGAAATCTAGGCCACTGGTGGTAGAGTTTGATGGCAGTAGAGATCTGTTGTTTGAGCAAAATGAGGCAGTAAATGGGTTTAATGATCAATGCCATGTCTAGTCAAGCTTTATTGTGAACACATTTAACGCTTGTTTCGCATGTGATTATCACTTGGGAGTTCTTGTTTTAGTAATGCTACTTTTTTGCCAAATCATGTGCCAATTATTATAAACCATAACAAGAATTTAAATGAAATTAAACAGTTACCATTACATTTTGATAATTAAACTTTTGTTCAGTCCCCTGAGAGAGAAAAGATGTATCTATATTTTTGAGGACATTATGGCAGGATCACTTTCACTTCACTTTTTTCACTTATCATTGGACCATTTTTGATTGTCACACGCTGAATGTTTTTGTTGAACATTTTGAATATTTGTTTTTGGAGCAAGTTTAACATTAACTGGCAAGCGCTGTTCACACCAAGAAGGCTTTGACAGTAGAAAGTCAAAACACTTGCAATTCTTCAGCAAATATCCATGTGACACACTGACTCGATTGCAAGTCAGCTCGCACAATTTACTACTTTAGAGGAAACATCTGATTGGTTGATATCTGCTACGGACACATACCAAAATGAATTTTTTGTTTTCCCATTGAAAAAAAAATTATACAATGTCTGTTTTTGTGAACATATGGTGAATCTCTACTTCTCTTAGGGTCTTTTTTTAAATCATTTTATAAAATTAAAGGAGTTTTATTATATTTGTTTGACGTTAGACAGCTCACATTTCCAATCCTAATTTCAATGTTGTAAATGTCTGAATTTGCAGTACCTCTTGAGTACCTGTGCTAAATTACAAAAAAAAAACAATAAAAAGAAAAAAGAAAATCTGAATCATATAGCTATCAAACTCACCTACCAAAACTTACCAGATTTACTGTCAATTTCAAATCTTCCATATAATTTCACATATTAATAGTTGTTAGGTTTCTTCATTGAACATATATTTCATACATCGACATAGAACTAGGGTAGGCAATTTATCTTGTTTGTCTCCAAAAACTTTCACTTTGGTGCTTTTTTGAAAGCTACATTGGGAGTTTGAACATTTGTGAAGTTGTTTTTTAATTTCTGAATGCATTATTCAACTGTTGCTTATAAGAAACAGCAGCTGCCATTGAGTTGGTACTACTTTACTACTCATAAACTAGAAAACCCTACTCCTCTTTTTTTTCTTAGCTTCTGTCACTTGAACATCCAGGATCTTTGATTCTTCCATTCCAAAGCAAACCTCACAATTATTTAAATTCTGTCGAGGAAGTGTTTTCCTGCATTTTAAAGAGACCAGATTTTATTTTGTGAAGATTTTAAAAAGTATTTTTATGGGAAACCATATAGCGCTCGCCCTTGCTAGTGCCACAACTTTCAAGGTATAGTGATTTGTGTCAGTGAACTACAGAGTGAAATGAGACCCAGTCATGCATCAGGAATTTCGAGAAGGTTGCATCATAGGTGAAAACTGAGGCAAGCGGGGAGTAGAGGACGAAACCCAGAGGCTCTCGATGCCCATGGTCAGTCTGAAGAATGATTGATTAGCTGTCCTGACAGTCAAGGCCAGTGTTACAAGGATGGATGTGTAATCATGTAAAATAATATGTTAAACCAGCCCAATGCTTAAACTGTGGTCTAAATTGACTATAAATTGAGATGTTTTGGAGTAATTGGAGTCTACAGTAGCTGTATTTAAGATACACATTAAGTAAAGTTTTACTTACTTAATATGTAATTTATTAATATGTTTCATACAAGTTTTACTCTGCAGAGTGAACTAACTTAACAGCAAAATAATTAAATGGTGTAATCATGGCTAAATTTAGAAATAAAGTAACTGAATATGGATGTGTCCTATGTGATTTTACTATTTGGGGATACTTCTGAATGTTTACAAAGACTCCTAATGTAGTCTCAACCTACTAAAAGCTACTGAAGGAATCCTACTCTATGATTCAAATCCAGAAAGTAGATTCAATAGCATAATATGGTTATAGCAGTCTAATGCTGAGAGAAACTGGGGAAATATAAATAGGAAAATATCCATTAAGATCAGTTGCAAATACCCATAATGTACTGCAAGGTAGCTCTGCAGTAAACCGTACCATCTCTGCTTGTTCCTCAGTTTGCTTCTGACACTAGACAAGACTTTACTGGCACAAAACACCAAGGCTAAATTTTCAAAGCTGCATTTCATCATCAAAATCACTGAAATTGTAATATTGTCTTAAATGTTAATAATTGCTGGGCTATTTTATCTAAAACATATTTTGTCATAAAAATTTGTCATAAATGTCTTATTACAAATTTCAATGATGAGAGATTATATAAATATCCATCTAGATCAGTTGCAAATGTGTATATTGTACTGCAATGTAATGCAGCATATGTTACCAATTTGATGACAATAAAAGGGAAAAATCTAATGCCTTCCTAGCATTATAATTTTTGAAATAAAACTTCCACTTAATCTATCTGCTCCAATTTTTCTACTTGTTTCTCACTTCGCTTCTGACACTAGGCAAGACTTTGCAGACACAAAACTCCAAGGATACATTTTTAGACTCGCTTTTCGCTATCTATGTCACTGAAATTGTAAAATTATCTATCAACATGTGAAACATCAATAGGGAAACTTCCATCAAGATAAGTTTTAATATTTCTCATGTCGTTATTGCCAGCTGTGGATATAGCTGTGGATATAGATTTAGGCTGTGATACATTCGATCTTAACTTAGTCCATCTTGACTAGCACTTTCAGTGATCATGCCATCTCTTCTTGTTCCTCACTTTGCTTCTGACACGAGGCAAGACTTTGCAGACACGCGACTCCAAGGCTACATTTTTAGACCTGTATTTCACCATCAAACTCACTGAAATTGAAAAGTTTTCTGATATTAAATTTTTTTCTGGGCTCTTAGATTAAGTATTTTACCTATAACATTTCTTATTACAACTTTATGAGGCCATTTTTGCGTTTGTGCCAGAACCTCTAGAGTTGTTAAAGGTGTCACACACACGATGAGTTCATGTAATGAGCATGTAAGAAATGCTTGGAAAAAGTGTGACTTTTCTCCCAGGTACCATTTATAGAAATCTGTCATTGTTTTAAAAAGTGGAGAAAGGCATGATGAGTTAAACAACAGCTTGGAAAGATAATGCCAAAGATGAAAATAAAAACCGATGTCTATGAGATCATCTCCCATCGCTCTGTACCATATGGTATGAACCACCTCGTGCCATATTGACCTTTTGCTCCATCACAGCCTGAACTAAAACCCACCTGATCTCTCTGGCACAGTCCTCTCACTTCAGGCTAAATACATAATGATCAAAACATGAGAGCTGTTGAGCAGATGGTGCTCTTGTAAGAAGCATGCAAATATCTCCTTTAGATACGTCTCATTGCACATGTTTTCCTTTTGCCAGTAAGCTCTAACAGAGATACATTAAACTCACCGCTACCTGTTGTCAAGGCTGAGGTGAGCATCTAAATATAGAAAGAAGGAAAAACTACTAGCCAGACAGGTCATATAAAGCTCTCCCAATTTCAAGTGAGAAAAGAGGGCATGGGTTTCCACAGGCAAATAAAGCGGTTCAACTTTTTGGACGCCCTCTGGTCAGTGCTGATGAAGAAATATAGTGTAAACAGCAGAGCGTTAAGCCGTTTAGCTGTCACAGAACGGCCCTTCAGAATAGGGCCATCATGAAAGGCTGGGCCCTGAAGAATCCTCTTATTATATGTTCTCTTGTTAGGTGGCCCGAGGTTAACCCGGACTCTCCTCAATGTTGCTCTGAGTTGACATTTAATCAGAGCCGCTGAGTTTGCAGCAGCTGGGGTAGATGGCGAGTGTGCTGGATAAGTAGGATTGCAGGATAGATTGAAAAGGCAGTATTGCCTTCTTTGAGTAACTGAAGGGGGTTTAAATTTTAAGGATTAACGTGAAAAAAAATGTTTTAGTTCAGGGATCCCATCCTGAATGAAAGCCACATATTTCCCATGATGAATAATATTTTGGCAGTTCATGACGTCATTAAAGAAATACAATGCGCCAAATTTTATTTTTTTCAAAGGAACCCAAGGTTATTTAGACCGAACAGTAAACATTGCAAAAACAATGACTTGTTGGGAATGACTTTGATGGACAGAAAAAGCTTTCATCAAATCTTGTTTTTATTGCAACAAAATCCAGAACAATCACATTCCGTCAGACCTTAGGCTATTTCTTTTTCTAAAGATAATCTGATTAAATTTCACTTCCTGGAGCATCTCCAACAATATTGATTGGAGTCATATACCCTGCGGACCCCCTGGTTCAAATATTTTTAAGGTGCTGGGTCAATACATCGGATTAAATTTCCTCAATCTAAACAGGTAGTGTATTAATGCTAGTTAAACAACAAAGTAACAGATCAATCTCAGATTTTCAGACACATCAGACCATAAAATTTCCCTTGTTTTAAGAAAGCTATATTTCAGTCTTTCATAGAAATGCAATCGACTGTAGCTTATTCGTTTCTGTTTGTGTGTGTGTGAAAATCTCTACACGCTCAATCAGATTCTGCCATCAAATCTCACCTGGTAATTTCTGCAACACAATCATTCATGTGCTAATTTTTGGGTCGCTCAAGGTGGTCTCCAAACAAGTTGAATGTTAATGAAATGAGCAAATCCATCTGGATCCAGACAGATTGCTCCGGATGGCAGTGAAATTCCATTAAAACTTGGCAAAAGAGACTGATATCCCCGGTCCTGGCCAAAGACAAGTAGCACAGTGGTGAAATGCATCACACATAAAAATGATACCCATCCAGATTTTCTCTCCAGTAATCCACATATTTGTGATTGAGTAGAAATGGATTAGTTATGGTTTCCCTTAGGAAAATAACACACTATTGCTGAATACTCAATGTATAGCAGACCTGTTGGGTTTTACACACCCTTGCTCTCTCCTTCAAATCTCTTTTCAAAACCTTGCTTTAGTCCTCCCTCTGAAAGCTGTCTGTTTGTGAAGTTTCAACAGGGGGGCAATGTTGACTCTTCCATGTCTCTTTGATTGAAAACTGACCCAAGAGTCGTGTTGTTTGGCAAGACACTGTACTCTTGACAGGTGTGTTGAAAAACAGTCCGTCTCACCTGTGATGGTAGATTTGAAAATATTATTACACAGTAAACGAAGTGTTCAGAAAGAATTACCTCTGAGGATTGAAACAAAAAAAGTGTTCAGCTTTTGCAATGTGTGTTTCTTGTACTGTACAATGCAGGCATGTGTAAAGTGTATCAAAGTACAATACCAAAACCATAGCTTTGATGAAAAAAAAAGTTATAAGATATCTAAACATATGAAGTTGCTGATGTAAAGTCTGAGATCTTAGATCTTGAATAGAAAACAACTATTATATTATTAATACAGTGTTTCTGCTAGGGTTTTGGGATTTGGCCACATGTTTTGGTGACAAGTGACCATGTAGACACAGGGTCCTGGACACGGAGATAAGACCTGTTGTTGTGCAATATGGTCAAATTGAAATAGTTGTTATTGTGTAAAATATTATAAGTATGTCAGTAGAGTGTTTTATAGTGATGCTTTTGGTCATTTAATGCAGTAATGCTAATCTTTGTAAAAGTCAATATTTTAGTCAGCTCCTATTAACTTTACTGATGTCAGATGAGCACTGACTCGCTGATCAAATAAGTTAATTTGAGAACATCCTGGTTAAAAGTTAATTGAATGGCTAAAGCAGTTCACAAACTATTCCATTTCAGTTTTATCTTTTCAAAGTCGGACCTGGTTTCGTCCACTCCTCAAAACAATCTATTGACATAACAGAACCCTTTGATTTAACATTCTTATTACCTTATCAAATATATATATTTTTATTTTTTTTTATTTTTATATGAATTGGATTCAGAACCAAAGTAGACTTGAAAAGATTTTTGGCTACTCTAAGGATTCTATGCTCTTCATATGTGGTGCGATGCACGATAACACAGAATTTTCTCCAGGGGACCGCTATCTTAAAAAACAACCGTTTATTGCATCAAATTTCACCATACTGAATTGCATTGAAGATTCGAATCTATTAATGCATTAGTAGTTCCAATAAATGTTACATTCTCCCATTTGAAAGCATTTTTTATTCACTGAAAGTTTCAGAGCTCATTGACTGTTTTTGTCATTCATGATGAAAACATTTCCTGAGTGCACACTTAGGAATTTAGTAATAGTTACACAAGAATAGTTGGAAGTATTAAAGCATACTAGACACACTGTGTTAGATAGGGCTTCGGGTCCCAGGGGTTGATAAGAGCTTAATTCGGCCAATGCTAATTGTCTTCACCTGTTGAATCTGAAAATTAGTCTGACATCACATAAATTTGGCTTTAAAATAATAGTGTTACTGTTCTCAACTTTTCAGGAATGTTCATTTTTGCTTTAGTGTTAGAGAACTTATGTTTACAGTTACCAAACTTATTGTGACTAGCTGTTGAAATCATATCCTGACAGTTATAATTTGTGCTGTAGAAGCTCCCAAAGAGGCACATTAAACTTGGACTGCAATCACTGTATGAACATAATCAATAACATGGCTGGACTTCTGTTAATACTTCAGGTTTGCTCTTCCTTTGGAGACACAATTTTGCCCTTATTTCTGTCTTTTTTTTTTTAATATTTATTCAACAAAACTCAAAACAAAACTTTTTCCCCTAATATCACTGGACATGTCAGCAGGTGTTGCAAAGGGCGTTCAGTTTGCAAAGCAACCCGGCCATTGGAAACAGAATTAATGATGATTGAAAACGCAGTGCTTTTGGGTCTGTAATTAAAACACCGTGGGGCTTTGGAGTGCTCATTTGGTTGTAAACCAGTGACACATTTTATAAATGAACACTTGTATCTCCAGAGATTGCACTGCCGAAAAAAACCCCAGGCCTCTTCAAATCAAACTTGGGAAGAAAAATTGCTGTTGGCTGATGCTCAATAGTTAAGTAACCCTTAGGTGGATGTAGTCAATGAGCCAGTTAAACAGATGTTTAACGACATCCGAGGGAAGTAGAAGGAAGTTACCACTCAAGTCTGTCCACATAAATAAATAAGTTTATAATGGTTTACTGTAGAAGGTTTGTCACTTGGATTAATCTGGACACCATATGTGGTGTTACTTTTGTGTTTTCTGTTCTGTCTACCAAAGAAGATTTATTTATATTTGGGTCGTCTCACTTTGTAATGTTTACACAGACAAAGGAAAGAGAATCTAAAAGTAGGGTCACACCATCAATTGAAATCACTTTAGGAAGCCTATAGATTCTTCATAAAAAGTCTGCTGTCATTTTATGGAAGACTTTGTTCTTTTCATTTAAATAAATGAAAATTATAAAATGTATAACACACATTTATGTTATAGAATAAATCTGCATAAACTATAGGTTTTCGTTGGAACACAGAAATATCTCTGTGATCTGAGTATTTCAGATGTGTTTCAAGTTTTTGTTTAGCACAAAGATTCTACTTAAAATCAGTTTCGTATTTGATTCAAATTGGTTTGTGCTTATTCATTAGAATAATGACACCAACTGAAGATCTACAGATATATAGACATTGCATTTTCATTTAAACATCTGTAATGTAATAGATCTTAAAGGGTGGTTTTATAATGTTGAATGAGCTCCTAAAACAACAACAACAAAAAAACAACAACAAAAAAACAAGATAAATGGGTTCATAGGAGAAAATCTGGACACTGAGGCAGCAATAGAAAGGCCAAAGACAAAAAAAATAAATACATTTAAGGTTAAATGAAAACAGATTATTTGCTACGGCTACCCAAAACCAAAAATGCTTTTTTTGGTTAATTTACAGATGCATTTATACAATAAAGAGTAGTTCTAGTTGCTGACATTTTATGTAGCGATTAAAAAAGTTTTCCAACATATGCTAAAGGTTTGATGTGACATTTCAAGACTTTATCGTTTTTCTCAGTAGAATTGAGTAAAAAAAATACTGTGAAGAGGAAATTTATGTTAATCATTCTATAAAAAGCATAATCTATTTTTGCTCTTGCTGGCATAGCTACTGTTCTATGAGAATATTAGCAACTATGCTATTTTAGCATCTTCTTTCATTAACTTGATTACATGGTTATTGACATCTGGAGCTAGAATGAGCTTGTCTTTTTTATTTTATTTTAGAAACATGGAAGTTTTAACTTTTTACTACTTGGGTAAAACTAGCAGCTGTAGAGTCAGGCATTCCATTAAATCAGACTAGTATTTTATTAAACATGATAAATAAATGAATACAAACAATGGTATTATAGTACAGTAATTTAATAATATTGTAATAAGGTTTTTTTTCTCCCACAGTCCAGGAAAATACAGAGTGTATGGAGGAAACTCACACAACTATAAAGAGAGTGAACATCCACCCAGGAAGACCCCCAGGTGAAATTGAACCTTCCAACAGTGAAATACCTGCACTAACAACTGCACACAAAACAGAAAGGATCTGTGGTGTTCTAGACAGAGCGCAGTGTGCAAGAAGCTCATTCACTTTAGTAGTTCACTTGCAACCTGCTAGCCTCATGAGAAATAGTAATTTGTTAAATGATGCTACTTTAAATTTGCTTATATTAAACCGTGCAAATAATAGTAGAATATTACATTCAGTAATTGTTGTGGTTTTCAGTGAATGCAACAGTTCATTTGTACACCAATGAAAAGTATCCTTTCATTTTAATAAAGACTATTATCTTTTTTTCATTTCTAGAGTTTTTATTTATAGCCCACAACAAAGTTAACTTGTTAACTATCAACTCTGTTTAAGGAGGCCCCAGCAGAGAAGACCTTCGTCCCCAATCGTCTCCGTATCCCTCTGATGGATCAAGTCCACACCTCCCTGGGCTCTGGACACCCTGGCAGCAGTCGAACCCTCTCACTCCTGCGACAACGGTACTGGTGGCCTCGGATGGCCCCGGAGGTAGCGAGGTATGTGCGAGGATGCTCGGTCTGCGCTGTCAGTAACACTTCCCACCGGCTGCCCGAGGGGAAGCTGCATCCGTTACTCATACCCCGCCGACCCTGGACCCACATAGGCATTGACTTTGCTACGGACCTGCCTCCCTCCGATGGTTACACCACCATCCTGGTGGTAGTTGATCGCTTTTCGAAAATGTGCTGACTAATCCCCTTGAAACATCTTCCCACAGCTCTCAAGACGGCTCAAGCACTCTTCCACTTTGTGTTCCGGGTTTTCGGACTACCAGAGGATATCGTCTCCGATCGAGGACCTCAGTTCACGTCCAGGGTTTGGCGGGCGTTTTTCCGGCTCCTGGGCGTAACCATCATTCTCTCCTCAGGCTATCACCCCCAGTCGAACCGCCAGACCGAGCGGAAGATTCAGGAGATCTCCCGCTACCTTCGCACTTACTGTGCTCGCCATCAGGACACCTGGAATCAGTATTTGCCGTGGGCTGAGTATGCTCAAAATTCCTTACGTCAGAACTCTACCAAACTGACCCCCTTTCAGTGTGTTCTAGGCTACCAACCTCCATTGTTCCCCTGGTCTGGAGAAGTCTCGGAAGTGCCTGCGGTAAATCACTGGTTCCAGGAGAGTGAGAGTGTGTGGGGCTCAGCTCACATCCATCTGCAGAGGGCAGTGCGTAGATTCACCCAGGCAGCTAACACTCGTCGAGCCGATAACCCGGACTACCAACCTGGAGATCGTGTGTGGCTCTCAACGCGAGATCGTCTCCGCCTGCCCTGCAAGAAGCTGAGTCCCCGCTACATAGGGCCGTTCACGGTGCACTCCCAGATCAATCCTGTCACTTACCGTCTCAACTTACCGGCCGACTATCGAATTTCACCTACCTTTCACGTCTTTCACATTCTGGATCCAACCCTCCTCACAGACTTCCATCTTCAGCATCCTGACCGTCCCGCTCCCAGAGGCCGTGGTCGGCCCCGTCATCGGTCTCGGGTGCCAGGAGTCACCCGTGGGGGAGGGGGTAGTGTCACACCCAGCACCTGCACCGACACCCCTCATGATCCATCTGCACCTATCCAATCCCGAGAACCATCACCTGAGTACTAATCACCCGCACCTGTGTCCTTCAATCACACCACCACTATATATACTCACCCAGTTCACTCCGTCCTTGTCCCGGATCAAGGTTACCAGAGACTCACCACTCCTGAACCTTCTCTTGTATCGTCTGTCTGAACCTGCCTGTCCATTCTGGGAAGAAAGAGAGAGCATCCTACGGGAAGTGATTGAACGGTTTACTGAACTTTTATGTCTAAACTTACCCGTGATTACGGAGTAGTCTGTCTGTCTGTCTTCAGAATACCATTGAACTGTGTATTTAATCCACCTGTAAATAAACTTAACTTACTTGCATCTCCCTCATCGTTTCCCCTCCTACTTCAGAGTATAAAGAACAAAAAAGTAATTGATACTAGAAAGTATTATACTAGATTATATTTTATGGGTCATTGCAGGCTGAAAAAGAGCTGCAGTGTAAAGTTGCAAAAGACAGCATGCGTTAGATTTGTACAAATACAGTACATGTAGTGGTTTTTGGAGTGTCCTTTCAACGTAAACCAAATGTTTATAATGTATGTCAGATAAAAAGTAAATTGTGATCCAACACGCCTTTTGAAATCTACTCACATTTTAGTTTTTTTTCATAAAGAAGTTCTTTCATAAGTTCTGTTTTGGGGTGAGGTTAATGTTTTATATGAGGTTTCTCTAAAACTGTTATTGGGGCACTTTTCTAGGTTATTCCACAGTGTAATGCCAGCCTTTTAAATGTATTGGCATTAAATCATAATGCTGCACCAGCTATAGCAAAGAGATGCATCAATGATGTGTTACAGCTGTTTTACTCGACTCTGACTAGTCTAGAGTCGTTTTAAAGTCTAAAAATTTTAGAAGATTGCTTTAGTTTTGAGGAAAAAATAATAAGAAAAAAACATGTGTAAATGTGTTATCTTCGGCATGCATTTCTCTTTTACATTCAGGTGCAGTATTGCATAAAAACTCTAACAAATCCTCACACTAGCTTTTGTTTCTTCTATTTTTCATGAAAAAAATCAACCTTATAACCTCTAGCAACATCTTTATAGATTGTCAAATGTTTCTGAAACATTTGATTTAATCTTTTAAAACCAGGACATATAGACGTAACCCACCCGACTATAAAAATAACAAACAAGCATGAGTGTGATGTGAAATGAGTTTGCTCTGTTCTATTCCATAAGTTTAATACAAATAGCAAGAATGCATCAGTAAGAAAATTGTATGTTTATAAGACATTGTTAAACTCATAGAAGGCCAAAATCATTTTTGTATCTGTCTGTCTTTATGTGAGCCATAAAGATGCTTAGTACTGGACAGTAGTTTATCTCAGCAGTTCGTTTGCCATAATTGTAAGTGTAATGTGTTCCAGCTTATTTTTTTTCCATGAAACAAACCTCTATATAAAGTCCAAGAAATCTTGAAGTTTTTCCAACTTATTTTTTGGTCTTTTCCATTTTGGTTTAGCTTTGTTTTTAGTTGTTCACTTTTCAATCTTTATATCTTCTAGAATAGCATGTGCAGAGTGAGGTTGCGATTTGGGCAACACATGGTGTTTTATCCAGACAAAAGATTTATGCAGATGAATAAATGCTTGTTAATGCATGTTTCAAAAACTTTTGCTAAAATCTGTCCAGTTTTAATAACATCATTTATATTTAATCAATAAAAATATTTGTTTTTACACAGTCTGAACTTATTTTGAGTAGAGAATGTAGAAAACAGAAAAAGAGATGGTCCTGACAATGAGGTACTCAATAAATGAGGTTTATTCAGCATGTAGTCTTTAAATGCACAGGACCTTTGGGTTTAATGGACTAGACTGAACCCTGAGCAGAACAAATGTAGTGTATTTTCTTTAGTTTTGCCCTAGTGTAAATAAAGTGAGTAAGACTCTCATTGTTTGGGTAAAAAATATACTATTTGCGTTTTTTGACATTGTTCCTTCTAAATCGCACATACATAACATACAAATTCCCTAAATGGGCAATTTGTAACAATTAATAGGTTCTTACTATGTTAATGCTAACTCTTACTTTTTTTTAACACTCACTTAACACTCTAAGAGTTTTCTAACACTCACTTAATGCAGGATATATCAATCCTTCAAAGGCTGGATGACCAAGGTGCAACTCAAAATTTTAAGAAAAATTCAGGAAAATGTCACTAATTCCAAAAAGTGTTACATTTTAAGATGGAAAATGTCTGGAGTCACGTTCAGACTTTTAAAAATGTGCTAGTTGAAATGAATAAGGAAATAATAAGAATTAAAAACACAACCAAACTTTTATTTAGGTGACAACACCATCCCCATAATGCAGAGAAATCTTTATACATCAACACACAACAAAATCTACCCAGATGAAATCTAACTAAATGAAATAAACACTCTTGTATACATAACATTATAGTTAAGTGACAAATAAATGATATAATATAATCCAAAAGGCTTCCGGATTGAAGCAAAACTCTAAATGACTATTCTAGCTGCATTGAAAACATGTGGCACCTTTCTAAACTGATATACTATGCAGAGGCACCCACAAATGACATGCTAAGCTGTCCTCTTTTCCTGGGTGTGAGATTGGAAACAGCCTACAGGACTCTGTGACACAATGACAGGAGTGTTAGTCAAACAAGAAACTAATACTAAACTCACAAGCACAGAAAAAGGAAATTATAGACAATACTGGAAAGATAGCTGCTCAGAAGCAGAACCTTACACAACAGAATCAAGCTAGACCCAAAACCTCACAAACCAAACTGATTTGTCGAACACTGATTTGCCGGCGTGTTGGTGATGTCATCGCTTCACGAACATGCGAACCAATCGGCTGGCAGAGTGGGCAAATCTTCGACATCAGACCTGATTGAACACATGCG
The DNA here is from genome assembly GCA_900490495.1 of Danionella dracula. Classification (NCBI taxonomy): domain Eukaryota; kingdom Metazoa; phylum Chordata; class Actinopteri; order Cypriniformes; family Danionidae; genus Danionella; species Danionella dracula. Next base: position 5,478,295 of record UELW01000012.1, read on the forward strand.
CAGCAGAAAACAAAACAAGCACACGTGGAGAAACGAAAGAATGACGGCACACACAAAACAAAAGGGACTCTAGACTGTAACAGAAAGACCAAAATGTTTTTTGTCAAAAAGCTTGTATTCTTTACACATACCGTGAAATATGTCAAGCCCTTAGGAAGGTTTTGTTGTAAGTAGTCCTGAAAAAATCATCTTTCTATAAATTAGGCTTTCAAATATTTCATTCAGTTTATAAAGTTTATAGGTTCTTTTTCATCAACACGTGATGGAAAAAAAATATTTTCATGCTCTACAACTTTGATGAGTTTATCCAGTAAACAAGCCAAGGAAATCTCCGCTTAGTAATAAAATCTTTGTACACCCCTCCGCCCACACCCTTCAACAAGCACACCTACACTTAATTATTAGTGTCACTGAAGAGGCAACACTTCACCTCATCCTTGCTAAAAGCATCTTGACCCAACTCCATGCACTGAAAGCACTGACATTATTGTCCATTATATGCTAATCTTAGCCAGGGGGATTATCTCTGGATGATCTGTGTCAGTAATTGCGTGCCTTGTGCAGAAGATAGCCCTTATTGTACCTGCCAGAAACCCACTTTAGAGGATGTTTTATTCTGAGCTGAGCTGATGCTGGTCTGCATGTGTGTCAAAGCTTCATTTTTCCCCAAAAAGCTACCTTTTTCTTCTATGAAAAGGCTCAGTGTTGGGCTTTCAGATGTGTGCTCGGAGTGTGAGGTTTATTGTGCTCGATGTTCTTTCGATGTGCACAGTTTTGATTGATATTTCCTGATGGTCAAGCATAGTAACGTTTTTTTATGCATGGATGCGTTCTTAATTTGTGAATAAGCAATTAGAGTCTAAGCCATTAACGATGAAGACTGGATATTTTAAGAAAATTCAATTGTTCCTGAAATTGTTTTGAGATTTAAATTAGCCGTCTGAATCCCTGCATGCTGATGCTTTTATGGATCAGTGACTTTTGGAGGTGAAGAATTGAAAGCACAAGGGTATGGTGGCCCACCTATTGCTCTAGTGCCATTTGCCTGCTGACAGGAAAGTGAGTCTGACTGTCAACAGTGTCATATGAATGACTGCTTTCACTGAAATGACCTTTTGCAGTTTTGTTTTATTATTTTATTTTGGGAATTCGATGATCCCATAACATTGATTTCTCCTTCATTATGATAATATCACCCCAGCATAGTGTAAACATTTAAGTATTCTGTCTATATTCTGCCTTCCACATTAGTTTTGAGATAGGTAGCATTAACAAGGTCTCTGTCTGCTGAAGACTTTAAGATGAAACCTTTGATTAAATTTCAACAAAAATCTGGTAAATGTTGAGTTTTTGCCCTTTTTGGTTTGAAAGGAAAAGCCATTGTTGCAAAATGTGCTGATTTCACTAGGTTTTTAATAATATGCAAGATTAAAACCATTAGCTGTGTATCAGAAATTGCCTTTTGTGTGAATTCTGTTTGTATTAGCAAGACATGACTTGTGAATGTGAATTTCATAAATGTGGCAATACAATATTTTCATAACCATATATTGTGAGCCGTTGTTGTGGATACACTGTTGGTTGCCTTACTCTGTCTTCAGCAGCGAATGAGGCATGTAACCAAATGAGAAGGGCTTATGCACTATAACACCTTTTTATGTAAGCCGCACCTTCTCAAATTTGACTTATCATTATAGACACCCTTAATACTACTTCTAATAATAAGTTGGTATAATAAACATGTAATTAATAAGATATACACACGTTATAATGTAGTATTTAACAGAAAATTATTGTCCTTATGATTTCTAAGTGTGAAAAGACTTTCTGCTCAGAAATAGCATGTGTTCGAAATAGGAATGAATGCTGCCAAAACCATTGCAGAATGTCTGATACAAATGGCATACAAAATGACAACCTTCTGTAACAGATGGCCGTCTATTTGTCTGCTTGTCTTTTACTTTCCTTCTACAATTGAGTCATTTTAACAGCTGCTTCCACAAAAATATTTCTCTTCATATATGGCACATTCACAATCGGAGATTTGACATATTTTCTGAGGAAAATTTCCAATTAAAAGCTTGGACATGTGATGAAATAGTCTCAACGTCTCTTCTAGAAAGGTCCAAGTGAAACTGAAGATGAAATGATACATAATAATGATAATGAGGAGCACAATACATGGAAATATCAATATCGTTCAAATGCTGTGTAAATGCAAGGATGCTTAATCATCTAAACAGCATGTAGTAAGAACACTGAAAGTAGCCATTCAGATGTAAATTTCATTTCAGCCAAGCTAAATGGAAATTCATCAACTTTCTCAGAGAATATTTTTGTAAAGCACATAAGTTTTTAAAGAGGTCAATCATCGAGTGCACATGCTAAAGGCTTTGCCAACCGGTGAACTTATTGATGAAAGCATGTTATATTTTTTGAGAGAATATATGAGAGAACACTAATTATCTTTATTCATACGTTTTACTGAAGTAAATATAGTCTGAAGCATGTGCATACTTTTTATACAAATATATAGAGCAATGGATAAAATGCTCAATTAAAGAAGCTGTTTGACCTTTATGGCTTAATAAACATACTCATTTGTATTTCACACATGTTTCTTTGAAGCAGGTGTACTCTAATTAGTATACAAGGGAATTTTCTCTTTGTATTCATTTGTGATTCTCACGACTTCAAATGTGCGAATTAGCCAATTGTTATAATTGGGTCTGCCATTTTTCAAACCATGTGCGTGTCCAGGTTTTAAACATACTTTGAAATGATAAGTTTTTAAGACATTTTTTATTATACAATTTAATAATTTTTGTTTTTCTTTTACTCTCAAATGTTGCTAGTTTTCCACCTGTTGTGGTACTGGATTTTGTGCTGGTAAATGGCCTGAGTATTTTTTTTTTTTTACATCAAAAAACCTGATTACACCTTGCAAGGTCAATTAGACCTTCTCCCAGACATCTCTGACTGGAAAAGTGTTTTTAGACTGACCTCACTGTCACTCATAGCCATTCACCTGTCCAAGTTTTATCTTCTTAGTTTTTTTTTTCTACAGCTTTACATGGCAAGTAGACCCCATGTCATATCAAATAGATCAAAGCCAATTGTCCAGTACATTTGTTTTGTGACTTTTTTTAATAACATTTGCTTTGGTGCAAACTTTGTTATGAGAAATGAGTTCTGTTTTGTCATTCTCCTTCCATCTGATGATCACCACAAACATGGACTTTTTCCATAAGGGAAAAAAAGACAAGAAAAATTTAAACAATATAAATTGTAAACAGGGATTTTTTGACTGAGCTCCTGGAACGAGACAATGGACTGTTTTATAGAAAAAGAAAATAACAATCAGACATTAGTCCAATGTTTTTACATCTTTACTGTAAATATATGTATTAAACATAGTGAGAGTTATTTTGCACAGTGCATTATTTTCATTGGTTCAGATCCACTTCGAGCCTCTTTTGAGAACTGAAGCACCATTTAATATTTTATCATCAGTTTCTTGAGATTTGAGTGTTGAAAAGGCTGTAACTGATATGCTTCACATTTTAAATTTGTGTTGTCTTTAGTGTGGTTTATACATCACTACACAGTACAAATACCACAATGCATCTCTGAGATGCATATTTATAGTGTAATTACTTTTGTTTGAATATTACTACTAATAGCAAACATGCTAGTCCAGCTTCTTCTGTTTGAGAGTTTACTGTAATCCAACTCTTCCCTTCCACCAAATGTGTATGTGAATAACAGAAATGAGACATCAAGCCCTGACTGTGGACTCGCTGGTCTCTGAGGTGTCTGGCGGTAAATGCTTCCAATGCTGTTCAAAACAAGCTGGCTGCTGGAGAAGTTAATGAAACACTGTGACTGACGTGTCTCTTAGCTTTAATCTGGCCAAGCTGTCTAGCTACTCTTTGCCTTTATGAAACTCTAAACTTTTAGAGAAAGCAGATTCCATTTTCAGAAAGAATAGTTGATGCACCAGAGCACACCAACCTTCTTTTTAAGATCTTTTTAGAGAATTATTTAAAGAAATATACGATTGAGTGTCCATAAATAGCTTTTTTAGCAACTTTGAAATTACATTTTAATGGTAGAATTATCTTAGTATTGCGTTTATAGAAATCCTTCTGTCAGACAGCTATAGTTTTGGAATTCTTACCCCATAGAAATCTAACAATTCAATTAGGTTATGTGTTATGTGAGGTACCTCATGGTTCAATCCTTGCACAAGTCATGTTCAACCTGTAAATGTTACCCCTGGGTCAAATTGTGAAATGAAACCATATATCCTGCAATTATTATGCAAAGTGGGACCCTCAGATCCAATTAGCCCTTTCTCCAAATGACTTTAGCCCTATAAACTCCTTCTGCCAATGCCTTGATGAGATTAAGAGCTGGATCTGGCAGACTTTTCTTCAGTTATATAACTGAACTTGAAATCATTGACTCTGGAAACTTCTTGGTTTTGGAATGCCTTTAAGGTTAAAAAAAATCAGGAACGCAAGCTTCTGAAGGAAATGCGAGCTTGTGAAGGTAGACAGTGGTGGATCTATTGGAGGTTTTGTAAGTGAGCATCAGTGAATTGAACTTAACTCTGATGGCTCACAGCTTCGGTTCCTTAAAGACCAGACGAGCTCAGAGTTCAGGATCATCTACAGTGGTCTCAGTTGCATTTTATTTTCAGTTGCTCCAAAATTTTCCCAACAAGTTTTAAATATGTAACACCAATGAGCAAATGCAGTTTTCTTAATATTAATGGTTAGTGCAGATATTTGATTAGATTTCTATCCAGTTTGAAGTAAAATTATAAACAGGGCAAAAACTTGTCATTTTATAATTCACATTTTTTTTCTTTTTGGATAAGATTGATGTTGATATTATGCAAAAATATTCTTGTTTGTCAATCCTATTCATAAAAGGTGGTTATAAGATATTTATAAAATATATTAATTAACTTGTGGTTTTCCATCCATTCATCTTTGTTACTTTTGGGGTTGCCACAGTGGAATGCCCTGCTATCTCATCTGGAATATGTTTTACGCTACAGATGCCCTTCCAGTCCCAACCCACCGCTGGGAAACACACTCATACACTATGGACAATTGTGTTTACCCAATTAACCTGTACTGCATGTCTTTGGACTTCTGGGGGAAACCGGAGCACCCAGAGTAATCCCACGCGATCACGGAGAGAACACGCAAATTTCACACAGAAATGCCAACTGACCCAGCCAAGCCTAGAACCAGCGACCTTCTTGCTGTGAGACGACCGTGCTACCCACTGCACCACCGTGATGCGCTCTTGTGGTTTTCATTGCAAATTTTTAATTCCATTTTAATGCATTTGAAAAGATAGCAGAGTTTTGTCTAATCTGCTGGTATGGTTTCTGCAAATCTTGCATCCATTCAAGCTTCTACAGGATTTTGTAGTCAATTTTCTAAGTAACATACTGGGTGATGATCTTTTCCTTCAAATATATTCTGCTAGTTATTTTCTCTGTAAACATTTGTGAATGTATTTTTTTAAGCAGGAGTTTATCTCCATTAAAGCAACAGTAATGGATATTAAGTAAACAGTGACACTTCCTTTCGTCTGTCTTTGAAACTTTAGATTCTCATCAGGCCTTGGGAAAGATGTGAAAAATGCCAAATTATTTTCAAGGAAACATTTGATATCTAATAATTCCCTCGAAACAGTCCACATCCTGCATGTTTGCTTAGAGCAGGGCTTTTGAGAATGTGTTTTAATCAAAATAAATGAGGCCATAATTCAAGGGCACTGGCAACACTTATGTGTAAATCATGATTTATTGTAACGACGTGTATGTTTTAAGTTCATCTCAAACTTCTAAAGAGCAAAGCTTCTTCGTAATTCTAGTAAATAAATAAACTGTACATGACCAATTAAAGCGTCACGGTGGCGCAGTGGGTAGCACGGTCGTCTCACAGCAAGAAGGTCGCTGGTTCTAGGCTCGGCTGGGGCAGGTGGCATTTCTGTGTGGAGTTTGCATGTTCTCCCCGTGATCACGTGGGTTTTCTCCGGGTGCTCCGGTTTGCCCACAAGTCCAAAGACATGCAGTATAAGTGAATTGAGTAAGAACAATTGCCCATAGTGTGAATGTGTGTGTGAATGTTTCCCAGCGATGGGCTGCGAAGGGCATCTGCTGCGTAAAACAAAAAATGCCAGAGAGTTGGCGGTTCATTCTGCTGTGGCGACCCCGAAAGGGAATAAAGCCAACATGAAGATGAATGACCAATTAGTGGTTTGATTCTTATCAAGCAGTTTCACAAGACCAAAGAAATGTACCTTCAAGGATCAATTTGAATGTGTTGACTATTTCCAACCCAAATTAGATCATCTTCAGAACATGATTGAGTTTTTTTTGTAACTAAAAGTGATTTTGTTTGTTTGAGAGAGAGAGAGAGAGAGATGTGCTTGAAGTGTGCTCATGAGCGTTTTGTGTAGACAGTCTTTAATCAGGGACCATATTTTTATTTGTCTCACACCCATTCCTTACTGATGCGTACAACTAGCTGCATTTCTCTTTGATTGTGGACTGTCTGTAGAGTGTATTTGGATGTGTAGTCAAGGGTATTCATTGAAGCATCATGTTCTGCCATGAATGGAAACAATTTTCTCTTTACTATCATATTTGGTTAATTATTAATGGACAGAGAAGGATATGGAACACAGACAACATTTCAACTATGTTTGGAAAAAAGGGCTGGTAAATACACTAAATTCTTTATTAGTATACAACACCACCAAAAGGAGTTCACTAAAGATTTTGTTATTAAGATATATCCCATGAAAAGTGGATAGCTCTGTATATCAAACGTATTATGATATATAATGTATTTTTCGCTATCTTTATCAAATTTTTCTAATTCTGAAAGTAATGAAGACGTTAATGAACTTATTATAATAACTTATAAGTTCTGAAGAAAATGTTATTCCCTTGTGATTTAATTAAAGATTAAAGCTTGAATCAAAACATTTAATAGAAGAAAATAACCATTATTAATTAGAAATTCCATTAAATCTCATCTGTTTAATTAGCCTTCCATCCATCTACTCAGTGTTTCCAAAGTCAAAGGAAAGAACTTAAACTGTCGGGTAAATAAAAGTACAAAACAACTTAACTTTGCCTGGTGAGATTAGTCATGCTTTATCAGACACCAGCTCTGTTTAAGTGCTTACGATGTTTCAAGCGGCTTCTGCCCTCCCTCTATCTTCAGACAGCTGCCTTTCAATTGTCCCAGTAGGTAAATGGATGGAGGAGGTCACCGAAGGCAGCTGATTGCAAAGCATTACCATCAAAAGTTGGAGAGAGTAGATGCAGCCCTTTGTGCATTTCTTTAGCTCCAGTCTGCTATGGTTTTAACGGCAGCTCATTGCAAATTCTCTCTGAATCCTCGGTTTTATTTATTGCTCTGTAGGAGGACTGACCACTTGACAATCTGAAGCTGGAGACTACGTGCACACCACAGGGTCCATTTATTGACCACACTTTTGAACTAAACCTTATTGTTTTTATTGAATTATTCCACCATGATTTAAAGACAACGCTGTGTTGGAAGTTAATCCAAGTTTGTGAACTCTATTAATCTAGTGTATAAAGTGTGTGTACTAAATTAATCAGGGAACCTTTGAAGGATTTACCCAATTTTCTTGAAAAACTATCTTGAATTATGTTGTTGCAGATTACAGAATAAGTTATAATGCTGTGCCTAAATATTATATTCAGCTGAACCCGTTCACTGTTCACAACTGTTTTACTTTTTTTGACAGGTGTTTTGAAACCAGACAAGCTATAATTCATTTCTTGAACTTTTCAGATGAAAACTCAGGAGGCCTTTGTTGTCATTGTTTGGTTTTTCAACCCAGCCTCAATTTCACAGTCATTTAACCTTAATTGGAGACATGCTTGGAAAATATTGACCATTCAAGCATAGACACAGTTGTGTGAAAGTTTTAAAGTTTACTTTAGACAAATAAATAAAAATGTCCCTGTTGCAAGAGGGCATTTGCTGGTTGAGGTTTGTTAAATCTGTCCTTTATTGTAGCACACTCATCATTCCACCTTTGTTAGAACAGTTCTGATAGTCCTTCTTAAATGGACAATAACTGTTCATCAATGCAGGTGAGGATTACCCTCATACAGAACATGTCAGCTGTCTTTTGTTGGTTTTTGTGCCGTTAAATTGCCCAGGTAACCAGACAGTTTGAAGACCTAGATAAAGTGTTTCTTGGTTGAATGCAATTGCCAATAAATGTTCTGTCAGTTATGTCTCACTTTAAAAAAGCACATAATACAATATAATCCCATATATTGTATCTTGTTTCAATATATAAGTGGGCTGTTTGTTTTTTTGAGAGAAATACTCTCATGTAAACACAGTTTACTTCATGATTAGCTTTTAGAGATGGCCTCCACTTATGTTGCTTTATGTATGGCCCTCTGGAGATTGTTGACTGGTAAATGAAAAATCAGATGCCAGAAGGCTGCAAGAATCTGTAATAGACTATTTCGACACCAAGATAGAGAGATGATGACTCACAATGTGCGGACGTAATAGTAATGAGCATCTATTGATGTTGATTGAATGGGGATCTACTGACGTCAGGTGTTTAAAATGGCTTCCACTCACTAATAAAGTTGTTATTGTAAAAAAAAAAAAACGCTGTTTGGAATTTGGTATACTTGCCAACTGAAAACACTTATATTTTACTTAGACGTAGCATGCAGACAAGGGTTTTTTATGAAATTGTTAAACACATTTAATTATTTTCTATAGCAGGGGCAGTGCTCAACATCCACCTTTGTTTCTTTCCCCTTCGTTCATAGCCTTTTTTTCTGGAATATTTTTTGATAAACTGGAACATATTCACAAAACATATTATAGATAATTCTATTAAATCAGTAATCTACAGTATCAAATAACTTTAATAAACTCGCTTTATTTCACTAATCTGTTTGGTTTAATTTCTTTATGTGATTGAGGTTTACATGTTGCTATATAAAATGAGAACATTGAATGTACTCTTAATTGATATCAACATGTAGCATAAGGTCTTATACTATTTTAATAGCAGCCTACATTAATTAATACTTAATGAATTATAATTAATTGGATGCTCTAGCACCTACCCCTTGATGCCCAAAGAGCCCTTAGTGAAGCTTTTCAGTCATCTGATACTGAGCTTGCTTGGAAATGTAGGACACTTGAATATCTTATCGGAATTAAAGACATCTTATAGAAACTACATTTTAGCATTTTACTGGGGCATATTCGATTTATTCTGACGTGTCCCTGTAGAGGTGCTACAGTGTGGACACAATGTGCCATGTGGGCACAAGCCTTTCGGAATGATTCAATGACATCCCTGGCAGGGGCTGTAAGAGTCCAAATAAATAATAAAATCTATTAAAAAATATGAGTTTCAATAGAATTAAAAGTGTTGGCACTTTTAAAACTGTTGCCATGATCAATAGATTATAAAGTGGATCTTGATTTTAATAAAAAAAATATTGAATACAATTCAATATTCAAAATACAATAAATGAACACAACATAACACAAAATGTCTTCTCAGAACATTGTAGTTAATTAACAAACATCCAGACAAAGATTCAGGTTATTGATCAATTATTGATTAATCTCCTTTAAAATAATATGACAGAAACTGATCTACAAGTTTATTAGTAGTTGTTGAAAATGATAACTTGTTGAAAATAGACAACAACAGATTTTTTTCACTTTTGCTGCATTATGAGGGTAAAGTTTCATCATTGACATAAACTGGATGCATTCTGCTGTGCTTTTTATCTCATGAATTCAAAATGCATCGGATTCTAAAAAAAATCTGAAATATGATGTACTTATCAAATAAAGAGTTTGAAGATTGTTTGAAAAAGGAAAGCAGAAAAGAATGATGGCTTTTCTGCTGCGTACATATAATTCACATTTTATGCTTCTAACAACCTGATGTGGACAGATGAAAGAACGCACACTTGAGACGCATCACTATGACAGGAGTGGATATTATGGCTTGGCAGTAAAAGCAGTCTTGCATCGAGGCTGTGAAAAGGCACTCCAGCTATGGACTTTTGAAAGCCTGTCTACATCCACATGTAATTGGAGTCATTATTATGTCTCAAAAAAGCACGAAAAAGGAGAAGCATCCCAGACTCAGAGATAGGATGCCACTTCCATTACTCATTTTAAACCTGTCGTTATGTTCTCACAATCTAACTAAATTGCTCCAAACGGAGGGTATTACACCACAAGCCAATATGTATATGGTGTCATGAAATGACCTTTGTATGTGTCACTTTTGAGTGTACGTTTTTAGTCATTGTTTCGAAAAGCATGAGGAAGAATGGGAACGTTCAGCTTTTTTGTCATAAAAACACCCTAGTAACAATAAGTAGTAATGTACATTTTTGAATCTTTTGAGCCATTCTCTTTTTTTGAGAGTGTTGCTATCATGGCTTACACAATTCAAAATTCAAGTAGGTCAGTAGCATTTTCATACCGGTAGCCAAATGACCAGTTTTAATGTTTTACCTGTTTAAAATGGACACACCTGTCATACTTATGATGCTATGTTGATATGTTTCCAGGGTGTTTGATAATGCACCTAACACCCAAAATACTGGAGTGTTCTTTTAACTGTTTGTAATAGAAAAACCTCTGATAACCAAGTGGACTATACTCTGTTATAGCTGTTTTTTTGCATTTCAAACCTTGTTCCAACCAGACAAATGTACTTGTTATTTTAATGTTGTTGTTGTTGTTGAGAATGCTCTTGGTAATGTATCTAATTAAAATGGAATTATTTGCTATATTCAGCACACTACTTCATACTCAGTTTATAAAACAAGCCACATTAAAGGTGTTTTCTTGGCTGCATTACTTTCTTTAAAAAAAACTAATTTAACATGTGTTGCTAGTTAAAAAATTATTCTACACCCACTCTATGACAATACATTCTTATTTAAGTCTGCCAAGTTGAAGTAAGTAGGGCCATAACTTTTTATATTCCAAAATAACAAACTAAATTATGTAACACATATGTCTAAAGCAGCTACAAATGTCATATTTTCATAAAACAAAGGGGAATGAATATATAAAACAAAACAAGTCTTTTCCCCTGAAATTTTTCATGTGGCTAGATTATTATTTATTCCATTTTTGTATGTTTACGTTGAACTTTACACTATTTATTTAGACTTTCTTAAAATAATGGCCTAACATAGGCCAAAAAGTCTATACTACTGTGTAAACGGCTTAAGATTAAAGGCTGTTTATAGTCTGTTTTTAATATTTAAACATAAATTCTTACGATTTTCATGCGTTTTTACAGATTAAACTTTATAGTCTCTTTAACCTTTATTTGCTGTCTGATTTAGTTCAAATGCTTAATCAAAATAAAATGCCATAGTTTATAAATCTAATATACAAAAACATTCTTCATCTAAAAAAAAGGTGTTCAAGTTGAAATTTGTTTTCACGCGTTTGCTAATTTAAGTATTTTAAGTTCTCAAAAAAGTTTTTGGAAAACCTACTTTGAGTACTGAAACTGGGACTGTCAATGAGTATTTATTTTAAAAGCCTTTTTTGCTTGTTTCATTGACTAAAAACCTCTAAAGTAATAAAAAGACAGAACCCATGAAGGTTCATGCTTCTGTTGTTTATACAACTTTTGACTTCATATGATCATTCACGCCAATATTTAGATGATAACAGAGCTGAACTATTGTGGTGGATTTACACCAGTTATTTTGAGTTTATATTCCTTTTAATTTGATATATGAATTGTTTTATGTCTCTTCTGTGTTTGTCTTTTGGGAGACGATTTCGTCTTGTCATGGAATGGAATGTAAATGCAATTTACAATGGTGGTTGAAAGAAAAGGACTTGAGGTTTGGTTTAAGGGAGCGCTGGGTCTGAAAAGAGGAGATATACTTCCCTTCCTGTGTCAGGAGAAGTATGGTCAGTTTGAATAAAGAAGCTTTATTCAATCTATAATAAAAATAAGATTTGATTTTACACAACTCTCCTTGGTATTTAGCTAAGTAAAGTACAATACTTTACACACACCTGTTAACAATAATAATTTCAATATATGGTCATTGGTAATCTGAAAGTTTGGGTTTGCTGGTGATTTCCTCATAACATTTGAATTTTAAGTTCCAAAAACTAAATAAATAAATAGACTTTTAACAAAAACTCACTCCTCGTGTCTGAGATTGTTGGATTTTTAATTTCCCTCTTGGGAACATTATTAAGATCTGCTCTTAGAAAGAACCGTTAGAAACAAAATGTTTTGTTAGTAGCTTTTGTGGTCTGGCCAAGGGAGAATTTCTGAATGACACTCCGACTCAACTTAGTTTTCAAAAATCCATTTGAATTCTATACAGCAGCCAAACAACAACAGACATGACCTATAAGGTTGTGAAATGGACACTGCACTCAGGCTGTCAAAAAGCACAGAGGAAAACATAGCATGATGTATGAGTAATTTGAACAGAAATCTAAAAGCCATCCATGACTCCCACAGCACCCCTTCCCGTGTGGCTTTTAAAAACCACTGGATTCGAAGCCAGAAACAACATGTATTCTTAAGAAGTTCTCTACTCCAGGGCCTAGAGCTCAGTCAAGTGACATCTCATGTTTGTTGGACTGTCACATGCCCCAAGCTTTCAGAATCGGGAGACATCATTGTGTCTCTTTTTCTTTGATTCTGTGGGGCATTCATCAAGCATTCATTTCCAGTCATTTGTGTTTTTTTATCAAAAGGTCAAAAGTTTAAAAAGTGTAGTTTTGACTGGCTGATGCAAATAAGTCTGCTTTGTTTTTTTTCCGCTTGAAATTATGAGGTCAGAGATGTTGAGCTATTTTTTGTATTTTAAAGTTAAAACATGTAAAATCTTTGACACACCACATACAGTAAATGAGATGTCAGACTCTAGAAGAGATTATTTTAATTACTCAATTTTGACCAAAATGTCAGATAGTCTTATAATTCCAAATGGATAAATTTATTTTTATTAGTATTAATGCTCCTCAGAGCTTCCTTCCATCTCTTCATTGAAGACCTTTTGAAATGATTTGCACAAGTACAAAGCTTCAATATGTAAGAATCTTTTCCACACCTTAAAAAAGCCCAAAAATCATTTTAGTTTTGTATGAGTACATCTTTGAAAAATTGATTGCGTTAAGAAAAAAATTTACCTTACTCTAAATAAAATAATCAGAGCTGAGTGAAATATTACTTTCATTATTATACTTTTTACTCATTTTATTTCATTTTTCATGACTTTTTATTACTTTTATTATTATAAAAATGTATAAAAACAACATAAGAAAATATGAGAAATAAGTCATATTCTGGTTGAACTGTCAACATGATCTGACGTCCAAACATTTGGTTAATTCTGTGAAATTGTATGTTTATATGTAATTTATGTTTGTAGATAATTCTAAACATGAATCACATTTTATGTTCAAAATGAAAATAAAACGTTGAGTTTAATTCAGAAATCTTTATTTATCCCCAAAAGGCAATTCTGTTGCAACAGTGCAGTGGCTTTAAACAAGTTTAGAACAAAGTAACAGAGATCTACAGTAAACAACAACAACAAAAAATGTCTCTAGTTAAGCACAGCTTCTTTATTACAGTGCATTCTGTAATAATGCCTTGTCTGTTAACTACTGAAAGTATCTATTTTATTTAAGTCATTCTAAAAATAAATCACATTTTCACATCATTTTCTTTCATGGTGAGTTCAGAGACCTTAACTTATCCCCAAAAGGCATTTCTGTTGCTGCAGTGCAGTGGCTTTCAACAAGTTGTGAACAAAGTATCAGATCTAAATAAGTAAAAATTGAATTGCTACTTAAGCCCAGCTCCTTTACTGGAGATCAGTGATGGTTGCATATTCATTCAAAAGAGCTCAAAACAATCAATCGTACTTTTTATAAATAGCATTTTTAAAAATATCCTAAATTGAATGCCTCAACACAAATGCACATATTCTAATAAAGAGGTTCAGGGCTGAAATGTCATGTTTTGTTAAGCTTATCCCTTTTGCTTATAAGAGCAAACTCTAACATTACCAACAAGATTCATAAACTAAGCCCCAGATGGTCATTGTTGAAAAATAGCAGAAACAAAATGAACTCTGGCAAACAAGGTTATCTAGCATAACTGAAGTATACTGAAAACACTACTATGATAGTTCAGATAAAATATTTGTAATTTATTCATGAGTAGGTATCTGGTGTCTCCTGCTCTCTTTTAGAGTTGAACTTTTCTCCTTTAGTTTGTGTCTTACTGATGTTAACCTATGGTGTTTACCAGTAGGGATCAAATGTCCATCAGGAGAAAATCAATACTACGACATTCTCAAGGTTTTCTATCCACTTAAGAGAAGAAAAATATGAGGATGTGATGTGTCCTGTTTGTCGGCTACCTGTGGAGCAGAGTTGAGTAGAACATCATGCAGCTCTCCTGAGATGTTTTTGGCTTATAAGCAGGACCAGGCGGAATTTGTGACTATAGATTTCATAAGAAAACAATACCACAGATTACAGTGCCTGAGGTTATGTGGCTCATGGGCTGAAATCATAAGAATTGGTGTATTTTATTTGTTGTGTTTTCCTGTATGTTAAAAAAGCTTTATACAGAATAAATATAAAGTATGTGCCAAAAATTTAAAAAGTGCTGCAGATTCTGACACTGCTTATTATATAAATATTGGTATCTGCAATTTATTTCTGAACAATTTATTTCTGAACATCTTATTTCTTTACTTTTTTTTGCATTATGTGGTTGAATTTTCTTTGAATTTCGTTGTCGACCTTCAATTTATTTATTTATTTTTTTGCAAAATTCAACAACAATTATGTTTTTAATACAACAAAATAAAAACAATTTTCATTCACACATAAACTCTAGTTGATACATTTATTAGACTTTAGTCAATTTAAGTTACGTTTTAAACTAACATTTTTTATGTTCTTTTTAACTAACATGTTTTAAAATGTGAGAAGGTCAATGTTGTTTTACTCAGCACTCAATATGAAACTTTGCTGTTGTTAACCAAAAAATCCATGAGAGATTTTCATTTAGTTTTTATAGCTTAAAGTTGATTGAAAAGACACAGCTTCTATATGACTTACAAAAATGTTTTTTGTAAATCAAGCTCCTTGAATTTGGACAGAATTATCTTCTTGCATGTCGGGATGAGCCTTGAAAACGCTTACAGTCAAATAAATAAATGTGAGAAGTTTAAATATGCTGTTTGACTTCTTCGGTCAATGTTGTTTTACTCAGCACTCAATATGAAACTTTGCTGTTGTTAACCAAAAAATCCATGAGAGATTTTCATTTAGTTTTTATAGCTTAAAGTTGATTGAAAAGACACAGCTTCTATATGACTTACAAAAATGTTTTTTGTAAATCAAGCTCCTTGAATTTGGACAGAATTATCTTCTTGCATGTCGGGATGAGCCTTGAAAACGCTTACAGTCAAATAAATAAATGAATGGAAGTGGAAGTAGTTGGCTGAAATGGAACTTTTGCAGTATCTAAAAGGGTTTCTTGACAGATTGGCCACTGAGCAGCATGACAGATGCCTGCTCATCCCCTGCTAGCATGCAGACTCACTGGGAACCATTGGCTGTCAGTCAAATAGAATTTTTAAATAGTTCAAGCTTGAGGGGTTATATGTGGACTCCATATATGTGGTTCCATTCACTGGAAGTAGTTTCCAAAATGACGAAATCTGCAGACACCAACTTGAAAACCTCAGAATGAAGATCCTTTTCTTAAACGTACCAATCTTAACCAGAGATTTTCTTTGGTGTCACCACAAAATATATTTCTTACCCTAGCACTCTCAGATCATCTCTGTATTTTTGGTGTTTTAGCAGATATTTGTGCCGTTTTATGCAGAACTTGATGATTTATGTCCAGAAACCTTCAGTGACTTGTAAAACAATTTTAATCTATATTTGGTGAACATTGAAGTTGGTTTACATTGCATTCTTAAGGGAGTTTTGTGTTTCAAGTCACATATCCCCGTGACTAGATTGTTGTAGGATACCGTTTGAATACAGCTATTTAGCATGGGCCTCTCTTAAACATCAGTTTCTGATTTCTCCTAACAAGTGATACACAACAGCATCTCTCCAGTAAATACATCTGTGCAAAGTATAATTGCCAAGTGTTTGTTTTACTCGGCACTTCAGCAATAATCTCAGTAGGTGCTATTGATCAGCTCTCAGCTGGGTTTGTGTTGGTGTTCTAGACCGCTGCCAAGAAAGTGACCCTGTATCAGCTCATTGTGGGGAAAGCTTTACCTATAACCCAGTTGGCTTCTTTCCTCCTGCTTTAAATATGCAAGAGCTTTACAAAATCTATATTTTTAATGTTTAAATGTTTGTTCAAATGTTCATGTAATTATAACCAGCTTGGACACAGCTGAATGCTTACAATAGATTTAACTATTTATTGTTTTATCTGTTAGTTTACTGATGCTTGTCATTATAAAAGACTTGACATTTTTAACTGAGCCTCTAAATGTGTTCCTTAAAGATGTATTAAAAAAAATATAAAAAAATAAATAAATAAACATTGGGATGGCAAACATACAAATATTCATTACAATTACGTAATTACTGAGAAGGTCATAGA
Source organism: Danionella dracula (assembly GCA_900490495.1). NCBI lineage: Eukaryota > Metazoa > Chordata > Actinopteri > Cypriniformes > Danionidae > Danionella > Danionella dracula. The sequence goes on from UELW01000012.1 coordinate 5,495,023, forward strand.
TAACTAACTTTGAGTTATTTTGTTATTTTTGTTCTAATCAGTGTACTTTGGTCCTTTTTCATCAGGTGGATCTTAAGATATTACTGTTATTTTAGAAGCATGTTTTAATGATCTTTTTTCTAAAACTTTTTTTTCAGATTGTGCTTTAAGAATTTTTATCAACCCTGAGTCCAAAGTGTTAAAGTAATAAATTTGATGATGAGCACATATGTGTTTCCTTTTTGTCTTGAGATGAATAAGAAAAAGGATTGATAAACCAACCTTTGTTAACTTGTGAATGCAGTCCTTTGATGCATTTTATAAGTCACAAGCACATAATAAAATGAGTGGCAGATTGATGACCAGCATAGATTTCAGTAATTAGCTTTCAATGAGAAAATTAAAGATGCATAAAGCGTAAGTCAGCTCAATCCCCTTGTGTCTCATCAGTAGAGTTGAATAAAATTTTAGCATGAATGAAAATGTTGAGAAGTTGTGAAAACACAATATAAAGATGATTTTTTATGATGTTAAGATGGTAACAAAAGAAAAAGTTCTCAATAATTTGCTAAAACTCGTAGCATTTACTATTAAAAGTCCACAAAAAGTGATATTCTGAGGATTTTAATACAAGAAGACACGAGTAAAAATGGTCTCAGTTTTTTAACATGTAATACCAACCCCATGAAAAGATGCAAACTCTTCTGTTTATGATGGAAAACAGCTGCTTGGTTTACTTAGCTCCAAGGTTTATAGTATGGGTACCTGATCATTTTGTCCCAATGTTTTTAGATAAATTTGTGCTGAAATCTGCAGGTGTTCATTTTCTTGACTGTGCAGTGGAGAAATTCAATGTCATTAAGGCATGTTTGCCGTCATTGTGTGTCATTAAAAAAATAAAATGGCTCATTTGCAGCATGTTCCTTTGGGCACGACAAACGCATTCCAATGGCAGTTTTAACCTGCAATATTTAATTCCCAATTTTTTTTTTTATTGGTCTGCAACATCAATGGTTTTAGTTTGAAAAATATGTTATGTTATGCTAGAACTTTCTGCCAGACCAATGTCAAATTCTAACTCTTAATATGAAAGAGTCCGGTTATCTATCGTCCATGTCTTTTCATAAAATCAAAAATACCTCCTACTGTTTGAGTTCTTACTCTAAGAATATGTAGAATCATGAACCCTTGTGCTGAATAAAAAGTTTCACTACATGTCTACAGAAGCAAGTTACGTAAGATCAAGCAGAATGAGATGAATCAAGAAAGGTCTCCCAAGGTATTTCTTTCCTAACTGCTCCCGTGATCATAGTGATCAGACCCTATAGGGCTCGAAATGCTTCAATTTCATAACGAGTAACAGACTAAACAGCTGATAGGAAGGCTGAATTGAGTCATCTTATTAGAATTTCTCTTGTATCGTTTAATTGCCGATCACTAAAGAAAACAGCATTTGCGTAATGGGTATATACATCTGCGATTCCTCGAAGGAAAAATAGATGAGATTTTCAAATTATCATGATTGCATCTCGTCCTTGGTGAAGTTTCTTATACACATCATGCACAGACCACTGTGCAAGACCACTGTGCTTTAATATTTGTTTAGAATCAGTGCTAAACTGTTTGAATTTGATTTCCTCGTGTAATTTTGTTTGGATGCCAAAGGTAATGGAATATATCCTGCCCAAGCAAAAACCTATAATTCTGGTGTTTGCAACAAATCCAATTCGCAGTTGTTTATTTCAGTTGATGCCTTTACTCAAAAGTGCCTTTGGAAAGCTGTATTTCTGCAGCATGTTATTGGGGGTTATGTGACCTCAATTAACAAAACAGATGCAATTTTCAGATATTTGATGGACAAATGTGATAAGCAAAATATCCTGAAATATGTTTATCCTAAACAACTGATTAAACTCTCATTAAATTAAACTCTCAGATGTGTTGCTTGTTGACAGAATATTTTTATGGATGGTTTCCATGGATTGTATTAAATACTTTCCAAATAAAAAGAACTGAGTAGGACAGATAACCTTTAGCGGCAAATGTTTTAACTCAATCTGCTCGTTGTTGCTCTGATTGGTTCCAAAATCAGAGACATAGCATTTTCAGTGTTGCTGTTCACCTAGCTTGATTTCATTGGTTTGTTTTTAAATTGTTAATATGCTTTACCAGCTTTTAACAGTCTGATTCTATGATGCTAAGTTGCTTAAATTTGTGTAGTCAGAAAGAAATATGGATTTAAAATGTAATTTTTAGGATAATATTTGACAGTGCACAAAGTTTTTCTAAGTTTTTATTGTAATTAATTTTTCTTGTTTAACGATAAAATAAATTATGCATATGTATGTAAATTATACATAAATTATCATGTATGTTGTCAAGATTTATTATAGTTTCACACATTTCACATGTTGTTATACACTTTAATTCAAGTTTTCCCCCACCATATCTCAAACTGCTGTTAGCAATTTGAATATTTTTAATTTTGGATGTTTGCTGTTTGAGAATGTTGTTGGCTCTAAGAGAATATCTCCAAGAGGTGTGCTTGTGAATCTTTTGCAGAGAGGAGCATGTGCCACATGCATTTTGCTGCTTTCAACCACTCCTATAACATACTGTACACATAGCTGTGTGCTTTTTTTGTACTGGTATGCTTATTTCTGCAGAGATAGAGTGAAAGTTTCCAAAACCACTACTTTTGGCAGCAAAATATGTGAATGGGTTGATTGACACACACACACATACACGCATGCACACACACGCGCACACACCACACACACACACAGACACAAACACACCAATACCAATCAAAAGCAAGCTACTCAAGCTTTCTCGTAAACCCATTTAGAGTGAAGAGCTTTCGGATCTGGTGATAGTTTATAAGCGATTATGAGGCAACGAGTTAACCAAGTTACCAAGTAATTTAGTAATGAACCCTTTTTGCTAACCATCTGTGTGTTGTCCTTTTTGTTTTTGTTATTTAAAAACTGGCACTTCTAACTGAATTTTGCTGGAACAAAGTTCAGTAAGTAAGACAAGTAGTAGATTTTAGATTAATTAGTAGAGAAATGTGAAATGATATATATATATATATATATATATATATATATATATATATATATATATATATATATATATTTAGACGCAACATTTAAAAAGAAAATACAAGTCCACTACACAAATAAGTAGAAAAACAAAGCTAAATATTCTCACATGCATTAAAACTGGATAAACCCCTTACTTCCTTTCTGCTGTAGTTTTTTTTGTGTTTTGGATTTGTTCTTGCTTTTTAATGTATTTACATTATATTTTTTACATTATTTATGTTGTAGATGAGTACCGGTTTTGTTTGTTTGGGTGGTTGAGGTGTACAGTTTTTGTTTATTAAATCTATTTTGGTACACATGAATATTACTTAACAGTATGTGCCTAAATCTCTCCAGCATTACAGCTACTTTAGATGACAACTAATGCACTTCAATTCAATATTGAACCCATTCATGCACACATTCCACCATACTTTCCTCTTTCAAGCAGTGGCAGGTGACTTCCGCTCTATAAAAAGCCTTTCAAAAGATTTAGTTCTTTCTGTACTACTGTCATAGTGTGTGTTAAATCACTAGAACACCTGGTGATGGATGGCACTATTGTTTGGGTGGCCAGCAAGTTTTCGAACCTTCAGTTGCTGAGTCTTTTCTGGAGGCTAAAGAAGAAGTGGGAACATTATCGTTTGTGGCACCATGCGATGGGTAGATCCCCGGTAGGCCATTAGCTGGCAGTGATGGGGAGAAAGGTGTTGCACTTCTGTCGTTGCGCTATCTGTGTTTGCAGAAGTCGAATGCGGGTGCAGATTTTTTTTCTTCTTTTTTTCCTACTTCAAAACAGGCTTGTGATCTTTAAAAGCAAACTTGCTCTTGGGCTTGTGGTGCTGATCTATTTTAAGCCATATGGGCCTGGAGTGTTATTTCCCTTCAGTTTGAAGTACAAGAGTTTCTGAATGAAAAAAAAAACCAAACAAAAATAAAATGTGAATAAAAATAGTTGGGATAGTTCTATTCCTTTAAGGTATTCCTTTAACAGAAGAGTGTTAAACACACATCAGATTTATTCCTTAATTTTTTGTATGTGTTTTATGGCCTCTAAATAAGAGGTTTTGGAGAAAATTTATTTGGACTTGAGAAATAAATTAGATCCCTGAATTATTGTTGGAATAGTTTCTCAGTTGACACAACTGACTTCCTGTAATGACTGTCATTTGTCCAAGTAATGATTATAGTCTCCCCTGACTTTTACAGCTGAGATTTATTTTGATTATGCATTACTCATTTCAAATGGGTCATCCGCTGACTTCTCTTCTTTCTATTATATTTCTGTAAGGACCTCTTGAGTCAAAAAGGTAATGGAAAAACAAGATGGACTTTAAACATCTTTTGCTTTTAAATGTTTGGTGTTATGACTCTGTTATAAGTTCCCCTGATCTTTTCATGAGCTGCATTCTGCTGCAGATTAGAGGGGAGACCTCTCTTAAATAAATGAAGAGCAGCTAAATCCCAATGCAAATTTTCCGTATTTAAATGCAATTTTTAAATCAATTTTCTGTCTGTAAACATTTCCTTCATAAACGATTACAAGATTTTGAATCGACTATTTAAGTGTGAACCAGTGCTTCCTTCCAAAAGGTTGGAGCTTAGCTTGTGAAGCTACCTGTTGGATAAGGTGGGGGCGATATAGCTGACTGAAATAATAATTTATAGTGATCTTGATGGTTGTTAATATTTTACAGTTATGATATTATATACTGTTGAAACGTATATATTATAATTAGAATAATTATGTAAACATAAGGTATCCATAAGAACCCCCTGTATTAATAGGAAAAGGGGTTCATTCTTGGACACGTTGTGCTTAATGATGTAGTCAACTGCTTCATCACATGACCTCCCAGCGAGTCCCGACTTGTTCTCACGCTCTTCTTACATACCAGAATTGTTGAAATGAATGCCGTGCTGGTATTTGAAATTGGATGTAGCACAGAACCCTTGCAGTGTGTCACCTGCTCTGTGTATTGTACTTGCTCTGCAATCAATGTTTGACTGTATTTAACTAAATCAACACCTAATCATCCATCGGCCATCCTCTGCTGCTTAGAGATAGAGAAACCACCTCCAAAGAGCTAGGAGTTCACCTGCACGCACACTTTCAAACTTGCGACGTGGAATCTCGGCAGAGTAACGTTCCGTAAGCATGGATTTATCAGGCTACATTCTTCTGAGGTGGAGTAAGGAGGACGCCACAGATGTCTGCCTGTCATTCATTCAAAAACGACAACATTATGAGCTGCTGGAGCAGACGAATGCATGTGAAACACAACTTCTAGGAACCATTGTCATGACAATGAAAATAACCCTGCCCTACCGTTACCGCCATGATGGTGTGTTGCTGTATGAATCTCCGCATGCAGCTTGAAGTTTTGATGCTATACACGCCGGGAACGAATCAGAGGTTTTGGGACCCCGGCTAGCTGGATGCTAAGCTACTGATCAGTGACCTACGAGACGAATCTGTTTGCGGTAGGTAGCATCAGCTGATCTGGATATTTGCTGAAGAGGTAAGCATATTTCTTTGTTGGTTTGTGCCGCAGTAGATAGCTTGCATGATGTAGATGTTAGCTCTTTTATCGTGTCTTATATACTGGAGACGATATAGGCAGATAGGACCATTCATTCATTTTCATGTCGGCTTTCTATGGACAATCGTTCTTACTCAATTCACTTATACCACATGTCTTTGGGCATACATGTCAGTCACACTGGAACATGCATCTTCAATCTGACTGTAAAATGAAAAGAGAAATAAAACCAAATCAATGAGGTTATTGTGAAATACAAATGTAAATCTGGTCACTTTATCGCACCTTAAAAAGAAAAAAAAATCTGCTCTAAACTTGTGTGTCAGGAAACTCTTTAACCCCTATAATGATACCGTAATTATCAGTTCGCCTGGTATTCTTATCTTGTTTTTAGTCTTTTTGTCATAAAATGGTTTTGTATAATTTTTTTGCACGTTTTTCTTTTCAGATGAAATAAAACTTTGAAAATTTGTCAAAAATATGCTATTATTATGTTATAAATGCTCAGAACAGTGTGCAATGACAAGAAAAGTAAAAAAAATATATTTAAATTTTCGTCAAGTTGGATATTTGCTGAAGAGGTAAGCATATTTCTTTGTTGGTTTGTGCTGCAGTAGATAGCTTGCATGATGTAGATGTTAGCTCTTTTATCGTGTCTTATATACTGGAGACGATATAGGCAGATAGGACCATTCATTCATTTTCATGTCGGCTTTCTATGGACAATCGTTCTTACTCAATTCACTTATACCACATGTCTTTGGGCATACATGTCAGTCACACTGGAACATGCATCTTCAATCTGACTGTAAAATGAAAAGAGAAATAAAACCAAATCAATGAGGTTATTGTGAAATACAAATGTAAATCTGGTCACTTTATCGCACCTTAAAAAGAAAAAAAAATCTGCTCTAAACTTGTGTGTCAGGAAACTCTTTAACCCCTATAATGATACCGTAATTATCAGTTCGCCTGGTATTCTTATCTTGTTTTTAGTCTTTTTGTCATAAAATGGTTTTGTATAATATTTTTGCACGTTTTTCTTTTCAGATGAAATAAAGCTTTGAAAATTTGTCAAAAATATGCTATTATTATGTTATAAATGCTCAGAACAGTGTGCAATGACAAGAAAAGTAAAAAAAAATATATTTAAATTTTCGTCAAGTTTCTCTTTATAAGCACCTATAAATGAAGATCAACAAAACATTTGACATTAAAGAAATGAACCTCAAACTATTTTACAAAATGTTTTGTTTGAATATGGCTTTCAGTGTCCATTCCACAAGTTGTTTTAGTTACATATGTACAGGAGTTTTTTAGTGACCCTAATGCTTCGGCCTCTGCCACAGACATAATTTCCATCCATCAGGAGGATTCCCCTTTATCAGAAGAATCTCTATAAATATAAAGACATTACATAAGATTAGATAAGATTTGTCCATAAAAACTACTTCTTCTACACAAAAATTATCAAAAGATAAAAGAATTTTTTTTAGATTAGATAGAAGATTTTAGAAGATTAGATAAAATATGTTTGAATATTTTAGAATATGTTGAAATTTTTTCGAAAAACTGTTCGAAAATAACCATAGTTACCGTAGGTTGAAGTGCGCAAGTCACTATTGTGTCGCCGATGACACATCCAGTGTTAAAGGGTTAAAAATGTTTTTTATATTTCTTTATGCCAACCATACAAAGCACACGTTTGCCCTCCTAAAAAAATACAATGAATGAATGAGGAAGAATAAATTTTTTGAGTGGCTATCGTACACAGTTCAAAGCTATATGTTATGTATGAGGGAAAGTGACCAGTTGGCCAAATATGGAGAGACCCATACCTGGAATTTGTGCTCTGCATTTAACCTATTCCAGTGTACACACACAGCAGTGAACAAACACACCGTGAACACACACCCGGAGCAGCTACATACATTGCTTTTATTTAACTGCATTGGTCTGACCTTTGCTGACATACACATTTAAAAACTATCCACAATGGAACAAATAAAAAAATGTACTTGTTGGAAAAATCGAAACAGTTTTTCTTTGATGACTTTTCTCAACTGGCTGATGCTTTTCCTCTGGGTAGCCGACCATTTGTGATAATCAAGAAACAGACAAAAATGTCTCATCTTCCCTAAATAAGATCTCACTGCAAGGTTTGTTCATTAGCACACCATTGTAATGATGCTAATCTTTTAGTAAACTCGCTCTAGGTGAACGAAGATCTTGCTAAATGCAAATCATTTGGAGGTTTTGTGGCTCCATTTGGATTGCATGAGGCAACGCATGTTCTGCCCCATCTGATAATCCTTCTAATGTCTTTTCCTCTGGCATTACAAGCAATAGGAACTAATTAGCATCTTAATTTTCAAAGTGGATGCAAATAGGACCCATGTGGTAAAATACAACAAATGGCAAAGTCATTTGAGAATGAGAGTCAAATGCTCAGCTTTCAACGGTTCCCGGTTCCTATAACATGGTTATCCTTAAACAACTGTGCCCTGTATAGAAACATGGTGGTGTTGCAAAACTGTGAATGTGTGTTTAAATGCAGCAAACCCTTTAGTGCCATCCTCCTTATGTTTCTCATACCTTCACTTTTATATCTCCAAGATATATATATATATATATATACCATAGATGTTGTAGCACTATGTGCTATGTGTCCTAAAAGGCTTGTTTTGTCTACTGTGGTCAATCAGCCTTATGTCAAACTAATGATGTTGATGGCAATGACTTGCATTAAGACAATAAGATGAATGTTAAACGGTAACTTGTCTTAAGTGCTGATGTGTACAGATTTTCAATAACCTTTAAGAAAGGAATGTTCTCGAATTGCGTTGAAAAATGTATTAATCAATAAATAATTAAAGTGATTTAAATAAAACATGTTAGAACATTTAATTGGCAAAATATAATTCAATGCATTCTGCTGTTAAACAACATGTAATCTGAAAACAAGTAACTGTTTCTCATTACTATAACTGTGTGCTTTTGGTTGTGAAGGAAAAGCATTCCACAGGTTCCTGCTTAAAATCCAAATACTGTAATTAACCACAACTCTGGTCATTTGTTCCAGAGAGGTCACAGTGGAGAGGTGTCACTCATAGAATGAAGATAGTACATTATCATTCTCTGGGTAAAATAAAAATTTCAATGAGATTCTCATCATGTGGGAAGAGTAACTAGCACGTGAATAGGTTGAACGAAGCAGCAGCTCAGAGGAAGCACCTTTTTCCTGCTGTTGCTATTAGTTCCAGTGGATACTATACATTTTGAGCCACCTCATCCCCCTTAGACTTTTGGGTTTGTAAAACAGGGTATAACTTTTTTTGTGACAATAGATCTATTTTAACTTTTCCATTTCAAGAAATTATAACTATATGTTAAACATACCACTTAGAACTCTATTTCATGCAGTTTAACAACAATGATCTGGTCAAGGGAGAACCAAGTCCAGCATGTTTTTCTGAAAAGACAAACACTTGAGCCAGAGGATGCTAAGGAATTAATCAGAGTAGGGTTGAATTAATAAATAAATAATAATAATAATAATAATAATAGAATAGAGTGGATTCCTTGTACTGTGGCCACATGATGGTGGTGATCAGGTGCTCTACTTTATATTCTCTTGGTGTTCTTGTGCTAGTACTTTGTACTTTCTTCCTACTAGTCAATACTGTTAAATCATACCATATATTGGATATTATGTGCATTTAAGATCTGTGATTAGATGTACAGATCTCCAAATGGTCATGTAATTAACACCTGTTGATTTAATGCTGTGTTTTTATTAGTAATAAAAAAAAATCCTGATCAAAGAAATCTTGATCAAAATACTAAATATTTGTTGCTGTTTTTTGTCACAGCTCTGACGAACCGTCATAGTGAATCAGGAAAAAAAACTTAAATGATCAGGTTTATAATAGTGATTGTCAGTCTTAATGAGAATAATGTTTTATATCCAACAAAAATCAGCACAATTCTACCTTTCACAAAGTAGGGTCAACAATTTTAATTATGTTTTCCAGTAGCATTCTATATCTACTGTAAAAAGTTGACTTCATCACCAAAGTGTTTATCACAAACATATTTCAGCTTACCTAATTAAAAACATATTTCATCTGAGCGTCAAGATTTAACATTAAATTTCTTCAGTAACCAATCCAATTGTTGCCTCGATGAATATCTGTGAGCTGAACATCTGTAAATCTTCTCCTTCGTAATACACAAACATTCGTCTTGTTTTCAGATTTTTGTTTTCAGGGGTCTTTACAAAATTATATCTGTAAATAGAGTTATGCAATGACTCAAAAAAAAAGCTTTGCATCCATTCTAGTTCTAGAAGGTCAGTTCGGGTTGGTGACGAGATGCACTCATTGACTTTTGATGGTAAGGTCACATCTGAACAGTGTTACCTGGGGAACAAGCTTGTAGGGGATTCTGGTTCCCTTAACAGAACATCTATATCAGCATGGAACTGACACAGAAGCAGATGCCACCATTTGTTTTGTAGGAATCGTTTACTAAGAAAGGTCAGTGGGGTGCAGAAACCCATCTCGCTCCCAGTGAGCCAAACACCATTAAATCCTGATACCTGGAAAATAATCGCTACCTGCTAAAAGCAAAGTGTCAGAGTTTCCATATCACAAACCTGCTCAAATAGGTAGATAAGAGTTACAGTGACACCACACTTCGTCCAGCCTGGGGGTTTTAATGAGTTTCTGCATTCACTCTGGGGAGTGTGAGACTAATCTACAGGGTTTAATGAGAGGTTTGTAAGAGTAAGTCATGTTGGGTAAACTAATGAGCTGGATAGGAAGGCGTTTTGTGTTGAAACATTGACATAAATTGTGGAGTGTACTTCAGAAGGGCATGAAGGAGTGCAGTTCTCACTAAAGCTTCAGTTTATTTCTGTTCATTATATATTTGTTTAATTGTCTATTAAATCCTGTAGACATTTTTATTTGAAATAAAGTTAGAAGAAAAATCTTATTTGCTACACAACTTTCTCCAACTTTCTAAATTATATTTTAGATCAGTAAATAGCCGTTTGGGAGAATATACTTATTATTTTTAATCTAAGTGCAAACGATTTCTGACAATCTAGTATCAAATAGTGCTTTTTATTCCTTACAATTTTATTCAGTGCAATTTGAGAAAGTTTTTGGGAGAAAAGTTGTGCTGTTTGTCTTTCTAGTTTTATTGGCAAAGCTTTGTTGCCTGGGTAAACAGATCATTGCGGTGTTAAAAAGAAATTGATCATGCTGTGGTTTCTTGTTTACTGAAAATAATTTGCTTTGTGCTGAATTCTTATAAATTGTCCTCCATGCATTTCATTTCAATGATTATTTACTCACCCTGAGTCAATAATAATAATAACACTAACATAAAATAAAAAAAGCTGATTTATTGTAAAGTCAATTACTCTGTTTACAAGCGTCTTCTCAATGAAAGCTGATTCTTTTATTATGGATGTAAGTCTAGATGCTTCTGAAAGGTTATGATAAATCATGCTTTGGCTGCTCAAGAATTTGTATGATTATTTGAATGGTAAATTTGAGCCAATATTGATTTATTTTATCATCATAATTGTTACCACATAATAATTGTTGGTGGTGGATTAAATGTTAAAATTGTTTATTACTTAGTAAAAAGGTAAGGAGTAAAAAGTCATGAAAGAAGGTTTACCAACCTTCTTCTATAAATGTAGCATTAAATGCTGAATCAAAGAAATCCAGGGTCAGTGTATAGTTTGAGGAATGCTATTGTTGTTGTTGTTGTAGTTGCTGGCCTTGGAGCTCAAAAAATAGATTTCTTTCACATTTATTGAAGGTCTGACTGTGTATTGTGAGATGAAGCATGCATATATCAGAGTTTTAGATGATGCAACAAGTCTTGAATGATGCAAGATAATGTTTGGATGGAATTTAGAAAATGTATTGGCTGAATATTGCAGTTTTTTTCTATGCATTATGGATTTATTTAGAAAATGTGTGGTTGTTGAGCTGATTACTCCATTAACCAGTGCAAATACTTGCGTTAATTTCATTTGTAAGATATTATTGCTGTGAAGGATTTAAGCTTTAGTAGAATGCTTTATAAATATTTTTGGATAATGAAACTTAAATGAGGATTCACTTCAATGTCTTTTGTTTCATATTTACGTAATGAATCAAAAGATTCAGTAACTTTCTTTCGTTCATTTTTAAGGGGACTTTTTTCTTTCATTTCAAATTAATTAAGTTTATGTAAATCAACATCCTGCTGCGTCTTTCAGTTCATTGACGATACACTGTTTTAATTTGCTAGTCTACATATAAAGGGGTTTGATAATTATGGAGTTCATGATCAAACTGGTTATGCGTTACACAGAATTTGATCAGAAATAAACACGCCTTGGAAGAAAATGCAGAAAGATTAAATAGTCACTCAAACAGTCCAGCTTGTTATTTAAAAGAGTCATGTAATCTGTCGAGAGAACAGAACAAAGTGTCAAAAAATGTGGACTTGGATTCAAAGATGCAGCTAGTGACTCCTTTGTAAGTAAACCAGTGTAGACTAAATAAACAATCTTGCAGGATTTAGACTTTTATCACTATTGTGTTTGAACTGCAAGATTGAATTTTCTCTCATTGTTTGTTCTAGAATAATGGGGATACAAAGACAACATGCAACTTCTTGAGGCCAAGGATCCTGACTCTAATCATTAAAGATTTTATTCTTTAATCCAGAAAACTTAATCAATCTCCAAAACTGAGAAGTAAATGGCATTTAAACTCGGAATGATGTTTCATCTACTGATTTACATCAGGTATGTCCCTTGAAACATTTTTAATTATTCTTTGTTCTATGACTAAGCATTGACATTTTAAAATAAAATGAAAAAAATATTTAGAAGAGCAATTAGACAGTACGGAACACATTCATGACTGTTAAAATCCATACATTTCTTTTTTTTTTAAATACATCAATATAGTTTTCCAAAAATGTTCTTTAATGAAAAAATAGATCAGAGAGGATTTCAGTGTTCTTGCATGCTGAAATGTGATTTAAAAGAGCATCATGGCATGCCGGCGACTGTGTTAGAAGAAGGTGCTAGAACAGGCAAAAACATCAACAAGTGACGGAGCGAAACTGTGATGTACACCTTTTGATGGACAGATTTTTCAGGCTGCCATCAAACATGGACATCAGTCACAGTGGAACATATAAATGCAGCAACAAAGGGCTCAAGTCAAGTCGACTGGAACGCTAAAAATAACCAGAGTGAAATTGATGAAACACACGCTTGACTCTGTCTGCTAAATCCTGAGCAAGAACATTTTCTTAGCATGTCTAGAATTACTTTGACACCCCAGTTCAGAAGATGAAGTGATACATGTGGAGAAAAATCACCCACTGTATGAATATTGTCATCCCTCTCGGTCTGTTCAGCCTTGCCTTTCTGTTTTGCAAAACCGCCGCCACTTGCTTTTAGAGCTGAACTTTAATGCTTTTCATTGTTTTCCCGAGGTTCACAGCTATGGGCGGGGTTATGATCGCTCATAAATCAGACTTCCTAAATGAGAAGAGCAAAAATGAATAGGAGTTCAGTGTTTCAATATGAAAATAATCTATCATCAGCCACAGATGCTTAGTTGTGAATACTTATTTGATATAATTCAGAAAGAAACAAGAACACAAACACTAAATTTAAAAATCTATTTAATTTATCCAACTGCTGATTGATTAGCTATATATATAAATCAACAATTCTATACAACACAACGGCTGTGAAAGATTGTTGATTCACACACAAAAACATCTTATTCACACCATTATAGTATGCTGATATTATTATCATAAGCGTATAAACTTTATTGCATCTGTATTAGTTGTGAGAAAAACACCAGGAGTACAGAAAGTAAAGCAATATTAGAGAAAGAGAACATACGGTGGAGTCTCACTGCTGACTTTGTGCTGCTGCTTGGTGCTGAATGAGTAGGGAACAGCTGTAGACTGGCTGCAGCTCTATAAAAGTACACATGATTGGGTTCTACATATAGTAGAACATCAGTAAAAAAGGTTAAATATACATAGCTTTTAACACAGTCTCCATTTTGTTTCATTATTGATTTATGTTCATTATGAGGTTTTTATTTACATTCAGCTAGTCTGATAGCAGATCAGTAACACAAATACAAGAGGGGTGGGTAGTCTGATTGAAAGTTTACCACATCCCTGATGTTGAATAATAGGGAAAAAGTGCGTTTAAAAGCATTCTTACAGTTTGGGTATTAGATCTTAAACAATTGTATATCAACATGATAACATAAGGTGATTTTGCATTTCATCACTTTTTTTTCTACAGTGTTTTAAATATTTATTGATTGAGGCCAGAAAATTTAAAGTTAAGATTTAAGAAGTCAGATTTTATGTTATATGTCTACCTGCCGAACATTGCTATGTCAAACTTTACAAACAGTCATGTATCTTTTAGTTGACTTTTCCAACTGGTTTACAATCCACTTGAATTAGTTATCCCCCATCGACTCACTAACAGACTGGCGCCACAAAAACATTTAATTTAATAAAACCAATATGATCTTGTTTTCAATGCATCCTCACCAAACAAAGCAGACAATTTAGCCTGAGTACACCAACAGGTCAGCCGTTTCTGAACTACTGATTCTTCAGACTGATGCTTGGTTTGAACTTAATTTAGCAGACTGTGGATATCTGCACATTCTGAATGATCTGGACTATTATGGAAGCATTTGCTTCATGTTTCATCAGACAGGAGAAAAAAAAACCCTGAGAGAATATATGAACCTCATATCTTTCAATTTTCTTACCTAGAATGTCACATTCAAGGACACCCATGAAATTGATACAATCTTCAAAGTCCCATTATTAGACTTTCATGCCGGATAAAAATGTCTTTTAAAGTAAAATCTTACAGATCTCATATGTTGCGAGTACTAAGATGCTTCTGAATTGCTTCCAGGAGTTGTCTACGTTGTGAAGGATGAATCAACATGAATGTGTTCCCAATGAAAGCACTCCATAGAGCGCTAGAGTACTAGGTATCCTTTTTACAGTACAGGTATCCTATATAGTTGACAGGAATTTAGTTGTAAAAAGACAAATGTATATTAACATAACAGAATTTAAGAAATATTGGTCAAAAACATCTAGACACTAAAATTACAATAGCTTGCAAACAGTTCTTACAGTGTTCTCCAAAACCGATTAGTAGTAGGGTTGACTCCTGGTGATTACACGACTTAACACTTTGTTTAAGATTTTTTTTTTAATTATGTGTAATCTCTAATTGGCTTTATCTGGAGCCATAGCTCATCAAGTTCATTAAAACTGGTTATAAACTAGATAAATCACTTGCAACATTGTATGAAAACTAAAGAATGTCACCAGCAATGAGTGGAAAGAGTTTTAATTTCAATTCGCAAAACATTTTATATGACAGTCAGACAAAGTATTGGTTAGAGCAAACCACAAGGGTAATAGAGACAAATGAAGTAGTTAACTTAAACAGCTTATAGCAAGGGTGAAGTTTTTTTTATCTTGTTGGCTTTGATAAATGCAGATTCTGCTGTAGATTGCAGCCGAAACATTACTTGTTTTTGGAGTAAAATTGGTTGCTTGAACACACAAGACATTTAGCTTTTTTGCTGGACTGCATCAGTGAACTGTTCAATCTGAGAAGCGTTTGGAGCTTTAAGCTTTGTCCCCATTGAAAAGCACAAAATACACTGGTAACACACAGAAATGACCACAAATCCTCCAGGTTTGATATGCTCCCAAAAATCTGCCCTGACCAAGCATCAAAACAGGTGCAAATAAGTCTCCCTCAGTATCTTCCTCTTTGTTCTGCACACTGAACTATTAATAACTAGTGCAGTTAATACTGCAGTTCCTTAATCGAACAATGCTAGTTTAGCAGCTTAACCTATTGGAGTGTTATTACATTCCTAATGTGAGTAGAAAACTCAAAACTCCTCTGATTCTCCTCCTATTCACTGAATCTCCTCTGAGCGAGATCTGTTGGAGTCTAGTGTTTGTGTTGAGATAAGGCAGCAGGTTTCTAAACATTATTTCTATACATTATGAAGTTTTCTCCACTTCTTTCTTTGTTGAGACTTACGTCCAGACAACATGCCACTAGTCAAGAGCAACATGATTGGTTGAAGATACCAAGTTTCTGGCAAAGCTTGATTTTTTTTCATCTTCTTAATTCTCAGGAGAGCCTGTTCATTGATGCAACTAGACAATATCTGCTTTTCCTACACACTTGCATATTTTCATTTTTATTTATATTTTATATATTTATATTTTTTATATTCATTACTTTACATGTAAAATAACTCCCGTTCCTGCTTTTCGATCTGAACTAAGCATTACTTTATTCAATCTGCACCAAAAGCTGTGGTTTCTGGAACAAATTCCCTTTCTTCTCAATTGGATACATTTTGAAATATTATATATATTTGTATAATATTATATTCAGTATATTTTAATGTACATGTTTATATACAATTAAAGAGTTTTTATTTTAAATTTGCTGAAGTACTTTACTTCAACAATACCTACTTAATTAAAAGTACACATTTAAAAAACTTCTCGATTAAGCTAGAACAAAATCAAATTAACACAAAATCTACTCAATTTCCTAGTGCAAGTTAGTGAAAATCTCTACCTTTCTTCTCTGTGTCTGGATGGTTCTTCCTGCAACTGTATGGAAAGTTATCATCTGGCACAGACAATGAGTTTGGCCTCTGATCAAGTCTTTTTTTTAAATAGTCCATAATTATATTCACTGTTTTACTTCTTGATTGCACTCTTCAAACAGAATGGATTTAAATGGTCTAACACCTACAAAGCATTTTATCATAATGAAAAGATATAGAAAAAAATCCTTTACAGTAGGACTTTACAATAGATTATGCAAGTTAGCGTATCTATCCATCTGCGTAAGTACATATTTAAACTGTCCTTAGAGCTGACAATTGTTATTGCCTGCAGCTTGTCGCCAAAATAATATACGAGGTTCCCCATTTTGCTCTTGTGCAAATTGAACCTGCTGATAGATGCATCAACAACTCTGCACTGACTCTATGACAAAATGTCAAGAATTTAGCCATCCGTCAAGAGTCAGCACCTTTTTATGCACATTCACAGCTAGTCAAACAACCTCTAACAAATGTTAAGGACTCCAAAAAGTCATTATGAATAATGACAAGTATTCCAGAAAATTCTCTTTATCACCCTGTCCTTTGGAATGCGGGGCTAAGCTGATTAATAGAGAATCTGTTTAACTTAAATATGACAAGGGAATGGCAGGTCATTTAGATGTGAAAATGGCTGCTGGAATTTCTCAGTGAGCGCCTCCAAGCTGAGATAATGCTGTTTGTGATAATGGCTGACAAGATGCTTCTTTCTTAGGATCAGTGATCTTTGGAATCAGTGCATCGAAGCGAAGATCGAGGGCTCAGGCCTGTCTAACTGTTTCACCCATTTGTTTAAATGCAATGCTAGGCATTTTAAAGAATGTGCTGGACTGTATTCTTTTTATGCATCCATTAGCCTTGAATAAGTACTTAGAAATAACAGTAGACATTTAAGTCATGCCATTTTCAACTCCAAATGTGTGGCTGCCCTTTTTGACATTAATTAGCACACTTCAATTCGTGTTCTAAGCATATGTTTTTTGTTTTGTTTAACTCCTCTTATAAAGCTGTTTTTATGTCTTTGCAGGGAGTATCAGGATCATCTATAGTTCTGATTGCTGTTAAGTTACTAAGTATGCCACCAATATTTTACAAGAGTACAAAACCAGATCAGACAAAAAAAAAAAGAAAAAAAAGGGGTAACGTTTGTAGTTGAACTTTGGTTTTAAATCGAGATTCATACATTTCCTGTTTCAGTCACTCTGTGGCAACTAACCAGATAATAATCTCAAGTAAGCAAAGCTTTCACAACAGTGAATGTGGTGATGATTCCTTCCCTGAGTAGCCCAGAAATTGAAATTGAATTCATGAAGTTATGGTTATTCGTCTTTAATAGCTTGGAATTTAATTTCTGTAGCTGTGTCTCAGCGGGAAAGTCTATTCATGGGAAAATGTGGCATGATGGAAAGGTCTCCAAATGGTTTTATTTAAAACTCACAGGCTTTAATAAAGCCTTTGACGGTTTTTGTCAAAAAATACATCATAAGCGCTGATGATCTCTCCTATTGCGGGTAGTTCTGCACTCTGTGGGGCTGACAGGGCGTATGGTAAGAAGAATACATTCCCTTCCATTTATTGATTTTCTTCAGTGATATACAACTGTCAATCAAATTATAAGAACGTAGGTAAATATTTTTTTTACTCATTTATCCAGACCTATATTATTATTAATATAGGCCTTATAAATTATTAAAGTAAGTTATTCCATAAAATCTTGCAAATGTATGTACAGCATAATTCATTTTTGCAATGAGCAGAGGGCTAAGGATAATTTTGCTCTGGAATAAAAGGTGACCTATTAATGGTTCTATAGTTTAGACAATCTAATAGGTTGAAAAGCTATACTGCCATTCAGCTAAATCAAGAGTTTGATTAATTAGAGCCTGTACCCTTCTGTTCATCCATCCATCAATAGATACATTAATAAAACTCCAGTTTTCATGAAAGTGCTTTTGATTCCATCCATCATTCATCCTTCCACCCTTGCCCAACATTCTGCTTATTGATCCATCTGCCTACGACAGCTCCATTCATCTGTTTGCCCTATATTCATCTAGTCGTCTATATGGTCATCCATCCATACATCAAATAAGGTGCTTCTTTTCAAAACAATTCAGGCCAGACACAAGGATGGAAATCAATTCACAAACCTAAATCTTGTAATTTTACACATATGCCAAGTTGTAAAATGAAAAAAAATAATAACATCTTTTATGCAGGGTAAAAAGTGAAAACACAGATGCCAGAGGAAACATTTTTTTTTGTGTGTAGGAAATCGCATAGGCTGGAACGGTCAAATCCTGGGTGTCTGCTCTTGAAGGGCTTTCCTCTACTGATAGTGAGTTCTTTCTCTGTAGCCCTCAAATAATGTCAGATTTAAAGTGATTTTCATTTAAGACTGTTAAGTTTCAGCAAAAGTGACTTCATTTCCACATTAAGCCTGCACCCGGACCCAACAGAAGTCCAGAGTGCTAGACTTTAATCTGACAAGTGAATGGCCATCAGCACTGCTCCAATTCTGACATAAATGTAGTTGCTTTTAATCCTCTTATTGAGTCCATAAAGTAGCCGTTTCAGAGACAGACCAAAAGGAATTTAAATTGCTTACAAATGAAGGCTAATTCTCATCTCTCAATCTGCTTGTCCCACTGTGACCACATCCAATATGCACTATAATTTTATCAACTTCACTAAAGCAAATAGCAGCTGGACGACCTTAAGATAAATTGAGAACAGCAGCCATGTCTACAGTGGAGGGTATTAACCATCTAAAAACTATGACCATGTTTCATTCATGAGATTATCTATTTAAAAAGCACAATGTCATGTTTTTGGTGTTTTTTCCCCTCAAATTTAGCATATTTTAAAGCAACGAGCATGTAGCCTTCATGTAGCAACGAGCATGTAGTCAGAGGCATTAGAGCAGACCTTTTCATTGTTGACCTTGGTGTGCTGCAACCTATCACATCTTGAACCCTGCTCTAGTATGCTAATTTATTTAATGTCACTTCTTTGTTTTTGAACAAGTGAAGTGAAGTTTAGACTTGTTTATTACTTTTTTCCATTGGACTCAAATGATGAACAGACTTTTTTCACATCGAAAACAGTTAATTTTAATGTTTTTTTATGTATAACTATTCCTTAGGCCAATTATTGGAAATAATTGCTTGGACTTCTTTTGCTGTTTAACAAATAAATTAGGCTAGATGCTGACTAAAACCCTCCTCCGCTTTAGTGAAACCAATTATCGCTTGTAAGGGCTTCACTAAAGACCCGAACCCCATCATGTCTTTGTAATCAGGTCATCTTTGTGGCCATCTTAAGAACAATTTTCTTGTTAAGCCAGCAGTGTGTGACTTTTGTGTTTATTGTGAGTGTGTCGTATACATCTGATTAAAACAGTGGTTCTCAAATAGTGGGGCGCGCCCGAGGCTCTGTCGAGGGGGGCCCGTTTGACCTTGGGGAACATGCTTTTTAATTTTTCTATTTAGTTTTTGAAGTATGAAGTATGAAGTGTAGAAGACAGGTGGAGAGAGAAGGAGAAAAAGAGACAAGCGAAAGTCTCACGAAAGCTAAGTTGAGGATATATGACGATGCGTATGCATCGCTTGGCTTCACTGTGACTTCGGTGGGAGACGAGGAGAGACAAGTGTGTTTACTGTGTCTAAAAATGTTGGCAGCGGACAGCATGAAGCCAAATAAATGAAGGCGTCTCTTAAAGACATTACACCCCAATCATGCTGAAAAACCGCTTGAGTTCTTTCAGCAAAAATGTGCAGAATATTTGCAGCAATCACGATCAGTCAAACAGGGATGTTTTTTTTTTTCCTAGGGGGGCGCGAGTAGGTTTTACCATTACTGGAAGAGGGTAAAAAAAAGCTTGTAATTTTGGCAAAGGCTCTTTATAAAAAAAAATAATAGTATTACAAAAACAAATAAATATATTATATATATTTTTGATTAATTATTGTGATGAAGTGTGCTATTTACAAAAAAAAAAACGTTTTTGGGGAGTATTGCTGTAGATGTAAACTCACTGTGATGTCTTCAGATAGCCTGCAATGTTGCCGAACTGATGAGAACTAGTAAGAAGTCTAAAGATGATCGAGAGGAGCATCAATGTAAATCAAACATACACGAACGAACCAGAGCCAGACCCAGAAGAATTGGAGATCATGAAGGAAGTAAGGGGACATTGCTTCTACCCCTCATTCGACTTGTGGAGGCAGAAAAATACCACCGTTATATTCATGTAAATGGAAAACTCTGAGGGAAAAAATGCTATTGTGTGACTGTCAAACAAAATGCAGGGGTGGGGAAATTGTATTGTGGCGTAACACTGCGACCAGTTGAAAAGAGGTCATGGTTTGCACCTGACTTAGCTTTTCAGAACTTTTTTCAGAAGACTCAATGAAAAGAATCTACTCTAATTTTGTTGTGTGCACGGCATTAGTGCTCACATTTATGTCATAATATCTTCCAAAAACTATTTCAATAATATGTGCTTTTTACAGCTGAAGCACAATTACATTTATGCATTTGGCAGATGCTTTTGTCCAAAGCAACTTACATTAGGGGAGAGACAATATGCCATCTGCTACACCATCAAAGTCTATCTCAGCTTCTCATAATAGAAATTGTATCAGCTGATCAATAGACTATAGCAGGGAGGAAATAAAGACAGTGGAGGAAAAAATTAAGTTTTTATTTATTTATTTATTTTTTATAGTAGGTGCTCCCTGAAGAGAAGAGTTTTCAGTTGCTTTTTGAAAGCTGTTAGTGTTGCTGCTTTCCTGACTGGATCAGGGAGTTTGTTCCACCAGCCAGGGACAGTAATGCTACATGACAATTTAGACTGAGGTCGCTTTGTAAAAAATGAATGTACTTAAATAGTTTCGTGCAAATATCAGATGCAGGTAACATATGGGAGAAACAATTTGTTACACTGCTGCAGTCTGAATGTTGTCTAGAGTATGGTTACAGCCCCCAGGACTAACTTTGGACAGACTTGAATTGCAGAAAGACCTTAAGGTAAGTAGGTAAGTAGGTAGGTAGGTAGACAGATAGACAGACAGATAGACAGATATGCACTATAGCACATGTGATTTCCTTCACAGGAAATGATAAGAAGGCAACTTATAACACTTTTGCAAGGTTTCAAGACCCCTATTCAGGAGACATTGTTGAAAAGAGCCACTTCTTCAAATGCTCTGCTGCAGCGTGAGAGAGTATGCCCTGCATTTGAAATGCCAGCATGCCTCACTGTCTTTTATCACACTACAGCACATTACTAACTGTGGGCGAACAGAGAAAGGGTTGGGAATAACAAACGCGTCTGTACCCCTCATAGGTTCTGGGAATGCTCCGGGTTGTGCGTTAGTGACAGAAGGAGCAAACATGAAAGAGAGGAAATTAAGAGACATCAGGCAAGTTTGGAAGAATTAACAGATCAAAGGAACAAGGCAGGTGAAGTTTTGAGACTCTCTTTCATTTCTTGCCACTCCAAGTTTTACACAACATGATGTGAATGAGAAGCAGTTAATACATTAAATGAGTAGTTTAAGTTTTGAAATATTTGATCAGTGTATTCTGAAATTAGACTTTTGAAAGATATTCAAAATAATTTTCAGATTAGCTGCATTTCAATGTTTTTAGAAGAAGCTGACTTGACCTAAATCCCCTTTTTCATTGAGTTGTGTCAAAACATCGCAGATTAACACTCAACTCATTTTCACTTCACTGTTCTCTATGTCCTGAAACAACAAATGCTGTTCAGCATGTTTAGCGACTCTTGATGACTTATGTGGAAAAACTAATATCAGCAGTTGACAACACTCCCATTTAAAAAATTAATGCAGAAAATGTCTTTGTTTAGTGTTCAAACTTTCCAAGAGTGTTTCAATAATTATATCTAAACTAATCACTAAAATAGATAGTTCTCCTCAAGATAAACATAATTACGACTGCTTGAAGCAATATGATAATTGTGCCAATCTCTTTTGGACCAAATATTGTATGAATCACCACATTCTGTCAGCTTAAGAAGCTTAGAATTGACCACATACTTTTATTGACAAAGCTCGGTGGATTTGGAATTTGAGTAATGTGGTTGGTTTAATTGGGTGCTTAAAATGTTAATAACTTGTGATTTAAAGCACTTGTCAGCTTTACAGTGTTCTGTAGCAAGGGCCTAGAGAAGATGAATGTTAATGACAACTATATGAACTTAATCCAATCATTTTCATTTGTTTGATGGAGTCATGTTTAACTGGAAATTACTCCAACTGCATTCCCAACTTATTCAACAAAATAAAGATGGTCAGTGAGAGATAATATTTGAAAAACCACCCTCAAGCAATCTGGTTCTCATTTTTATTTTTATTTCATTTTATTTGTCTTAACAATATTTTCCATTAAACTGTCACAATCTTGACAGTGGATCTGTTTTGTAAATGGTTTGATTCTCCAGCATGAAACATTGCATTAGGGCCACTCAGCCACATGCCTAAGCATCAAAACACAATAGTAGGTTTGACATTTTCAAAGTAAACATGTTTACAAATGCTTACCACAAAGGGAGTTATTTATTTTTAATTTAAAAAGCTTTTGCAGTGAGCAAAATTATGGAGCCCCAATATTGCATTTGGCAACTAAACAAACAAATGATGGCTTGAATCAAACACATCTGAAACCAATACGTTCAATTCTCTCATGAAACCACCAAGAAACAAACTACAAAGAAGGCTTTGCATCCCAACAGGGTGCTGAATATATTATTCTCTCCTTTGGCATCTTGTGAGCAGTCCACCAACTCACTGGTAAACAACCCTACAAAAACTGATTGTCTTTCTCAATTAATGACATAACCTGTTATTATGATGCCTATTCATGAGAGCCAAGATGGCGTCAGCATGGCAGAGCTCCCTAAGCTTCACAAGGAAGAGAATGTGGCTGCTGAGACCATGATAAGCCTTAGTCCAAGCTTCTGTTGTAAGTGTAGACAGTAAAAATCCCTTTACCTAATGCCAGCCTGTGATAAGATGTGTATGGAGAATCAAATAGGAGCCCAGGTATTAACCTGCACATCTGTTTCTCAAAAGAATGCTGGGAAGCCCCAGGAGGGCAGCAGTGATGGGCTGATCAGAGGCCAAGCTCATTTGCTGTGCCACACGATAACTGCCCATACAGTGGCATAAAGATGCACCCATGCTGAGGTCTGGAGTATCTTGTGAAGATGAGCTTACAATGTGGGCAGAGCTGTGATACATGACCTGGAAGTGTACTGCCAAACATTGTACTATAGTGAACTCCTGGTCTCTGCTCCTTAACCCCTGAGAATTGTAGAAGTAATATATAAAGAGCCAGTATTATGACTCCTTGAAAATAATCTTTCATGTCGTGGTTAACATAGAAGTAAGTATGAAGAACTTAGATTTTGAGCTTTATTGTGTAAAATAATTTTGTCATCTTTAAAACGAAGGCATCGATTCAGATTCGCTGAAACAAGTCTTTTAGAAAAGTGATGGAGCTCCTTCAACCTCTCACGCAAGGCTACCTGGAAAAATGTCCCCCAAGCATAGAAGGTAGTGTTTGTCATTCGGTCACATCATGCCAAGGAACTGTTTTTCTTTGGTGAGGGATTCTCATCTTTATAATCTCTGCCGAGAGAAGAGGCTGGAGGCGATGGTGAAGCTTCATCTTTTCACCTGTTCCTCAGGAGTACAACGCCAACCTTTTTAAGTGTTTATGCCATTTTCACAAGGACTACGTTGTGAATCTAAATGTGTTTAACTCCAGTTTAGCAAAATAGGCTTTTGATAAAGAATGAATCATTTCCAACTTCATCCAGCATCTTCCTCCCAGTCAAGATCGGTAAATGCCATGCTAACTGTTGATGTCTTATTTCTGAAATGCTAGACGTTGTATCCAATAGCAGCAGACTTGGCTCTGGTACTAAACTACTAGTCACTGCAGATTGCGTCACGTAAAGGAAGAAATGTGCATGATTGAGTTGTTAAACAAGTCATTTTGGACAAACAAAATTATGTTTTTTCAAAAGGTGTTTTTGATGTTGGACTGTTGTTTGAGACACCAAAACACAAACAATAAACATTTCAGAACCCCCTTTAACACTCTAAAATATAAAACTAAAAGCTGCTGCATGCAGAAAAAAAAAATCTTAGGAGAGTTCTGTGGCACCTAATTGGCAGGCACCAAAACAAGCATGTAGGGGGCCATCAAAATATCGACGGGGCACTATTGGTACAGAAGTGCATTTGTTTTAGTTTTTCTAACGGCAAAATTGAATACAAGAGATAGCGTATAGCATTTTTTAAGTATGACTCCATTAAAATTCTTGGTCCAAGCAAGATTGGCATGAGAACAAATGAATAAAATCCAAGTTAAAGATCTCAATTGTTGAATGGGCAGCGCCTGACAGTGAAAAAAACAAGAGCAGGCCTTTGATAACTAGATTGATTATAATGAGATATCTGTATCTTTAGAGTGAGCTTTTGTGTATTCCTTAGTGTTTGTGTTCATCAGTGGTTGTGCATGTGTAGTCATGCATGGAGCAATTCACTGTTTGTTATTATTGTGCTTGATGCTCACCGACATGATCTCCAAACAGATGAGAGATGAAAACATAGATGAAAGAAACCCATTAAAATCTTAACAAAGATGCAAACTGAAAAGCAGGAATCAACAGCCTGTGACATTTGAAGCAAGGACACCTATACAAGTCGACCTGTTTATGTCGAAATTTGGCCATGCAACATGAATGCTGAAGCAATTAAGAGTCAAGACTCGTCTGAGTAAGCAACACATTTTCCTTGCACATGACATCCATTTTAGACATGCTTCAGCTGTCAGCTCGTACTTGACAAAGGAGGACGAGAAAAGTCTTATCCTGCAGTGCAGAATGACTACTTCAAGTTTTTCAAGATGCATACGGTATTTAGTTGCTCTGTTTTGTATTATCTGACTACAACAAAAAGCGATTTGGTTTCTTAATATTTCCATTAGAACAGTAGATATCTTACATAAAACACATTTTTCAGACCGGTTATATTTAATATATACACTAAATTGAATTACATTTTTTCAAAAACAATAAATATGACCCAAAAGGTTATATTCAACACCTAAATTATGTCTGTAGTCAGTTTTTTCCCTATAATAATTTGCAAAACCCCAGACGAAGTAGTACAATATCAATTAATGAGACCCATGCAAATAAGACCAAGTACAAACCCGACAGTTATTTTACCCTAGTAAAATTGGGTGTGAAATTCCTAAATTACTTCATGCTGTATAGAATAAGTGAGCTCCAAATTTGGATTGACAGCTCACTAAAAGTTACTTTATGTTTAATTGAACTGCAGCACAAGATGTGGCTAGCAGCCAGACAGTTATTGAAGATGCCGAAGTCATGAGGACAGTCAGCATGCAGATTAGAGTCGCCGGCATGTTTTCAGGGTGACCACTCAAAGGCCTTAGCGGACACACATTTGACAGCCAAGGGCGATGTCTCATTGAGCAAACAGTAATGAAAGGGAAAAGTGTCCTCCCTGAAGGAGCAGACTCCCCAGCCATTACTGCCTGGCACTGACAATTGTTCTCTTTCAGTAATATGGTGAAGCAGTCAGAAATTCAATACACTATCTACATTCTTATTAGATGCGTTACTTTTCTGGGGAAGCTGGAGCTTGTCTGTGGCTGATGATAGTTTTTCAGGGAATGGGAAAACAAGACCAATGTTATTTAGAAGGCTTAAAGAAACAGTTGAAAATCAAATCAAAAGATTTTTGCCTCCCCAACGGAACAAGCTTGAAGAAATTAGAAATTCAGGCTTTGATTTTTAGGATGTGGTAAACAGAACCTAATTTTTGTCTGGTTTTGTCCTAATTTTTATCTGGCCAACTGGTCACTTGCACTTCTTCACATTAGCTCTCATCTGTTATTATTTAAAAATGAAATAAATACTAAATAAATAAATAGAGTAACAAACAGATTTACCTTGTACTTTTCTTGATGCCCCTTATATGCATTCTTTTGTTGTCCACCAGCTTTAGTCAGCTTAAATCAGCTTTTTTCCAGATTTTGTACTTTTTTTTATTAAAGAACATTATAGTTTGGAAAAATATAAAATTTTGTCTTGGCGTTTCTTTATAAGGACAGATTTGAGTGCAATAGGTAAGTCGAGCTTCAGTAATGCTTGCCTGTGCTTTCTGATTTATCAAAAGCAAGCGTGAAATAAACAAACTGATCAAAAGCAATGCACAATAAAGGTGCTTTCATATGAGGTTAAGCAGGGAGGAAAGTCAGTACACTGCTTCACAAATAAAGCATTTTTTTATCAATTCAACTCTGCCCTTGAGTTTTACAACAGAATTTGTTGGTAAAAAATATTTGAGAATGCAGCTATTTATTTTCTTTAACACTTGCGTAAATGTGGTTTTGATGTTGTGTTGTTAATGTAATATATTTCACTGGATTAAGTGGATAGGCAAGGCAAGTTTTTTTGTATAGCACATTTCATACACAGGGTAATTCAAAGTGCTTTACAAGTCATATGAAAGCATTTTGATTAAAAACTGAAAATTAAGACGTAGATTAAGATGGTGAAGTGCAGAGATAAAATAGTTTTTCAGACATTGGTGCTCAGTTGACAAAAGTGCAACTAAACAGATGTGTCTTTAGCTTAAAAGTGACCAAAGTGTTAGGACCCTTGATCTCTTCTGGAAGCTGGTTCCATCTATGGGCCGCATGCTAACTAAAGGAGTATTTTCCCTGTTTTGAATTTTCCCGGGGTAGACCTAATTTTTTTGATCTGAGGGATCTGTTCTCTGTTTGGTGTGTATTCACTGAGCTGTTAGGTATTTAGGTGCTAAGTTATGTTTGGACTTATATACGAACAGCAGAACTTTAAAATCTATTCTGAAGGAGACCGGCAGCCAGTGTAGCGACTTAAGAACTGGAGAAATGTGTTTTGACTTTCTAGATAGATAGTGGTTTTTATGTTTTATGAAAATGTACTTAAACTAATAATTCAGCAACAACATGAACGGATGAAAAAGGGATGAAATAATTACTTGTAAAAGCCTCTTACAGCATTGTTTGGACTTGTGCCTTTTTTAAGGAATATGCATACAAATTAAGGCAGAGTAGTGTTTATTGACTAAAGCTTTTATACAATGTCATTCAATTCCAGAATTCCACTCTAAGATCTTGTCTTACTCTCTTTCTGATCATTTCTGATGATCCACAAGTCCAATTATCTTGTGATGCATCAAAATTTAGAAGAATATATCAGCATCTTGGCTTCCTTTGTTGATGAGAAACCATGGTAAATTCAGGTAGTGTGAGTGAGGCAGAGCTGGTGATTGTTCCAAATGTTGTGAGAGGCGTAAAATCAGGTCAACATCTTAAAGGACTACTTTTGAGCTCAGGTATTTTCATAGCAAAAACATTTATTTTCAAACACCTGAAAAGATTTTCCAAAAAAGAAATTAATATAAACGAAGTGACCTTTAGATTGTGTAAACTATGCCGCCATCTCTTAATTAAAAAGTGCTTTCACCCTGTCTACGTTTTCGGGGTATTATAGTTCAAGTCTGTGTTTTAGCTTACTTTCTTATATCAATTCACTCTGAATAAATACCAATTTAGACTGAAATCAATTTGTGATTGTAAAACACAGTCTGCTCCATAAAATATGGTATTTTATGGAGAATACGTCTGAGTATTTCATTAGTTTCCCAGTAGCAGAGATTTTTTGTGCTGTAGTCTCATGGTGTACCACATAATAATTTATTTTCAGCTCTCTTCTTGTGCTAGTGTAAATAATTTTTCTTGAGAGACACTGACGCACCACGGTCCATCAGAAACAACCATTTTCTGTCAAGAAGTAATGTGGTAGTGTATATAACACTGGCTGTATGAAAACTTTGCTTGCTAAGGAGCCAGATGTCTTTTCAAAAGCTTTTGGGAATCATCAAAAAAGGATTAAAGATCAGAAAAGAAGGAAACAGAGCAAGCAACTGGGCACAACACATCAAGGTTCTTAACAAAAGTCTAAAACTCTGACTAAGAACTCACCACTTTGAGTTCTTAATCAAATAATCCCATTGTCTACAATTGTTTGTCTTCTTTTCTCTCTGTCAGTGGCATGGCTCAAAAAGAACTGTAATGAATCATTTGAGTCTGCTATTTAGCTGCCAGTCGGATATGGATAGTGCTACTGGAGACAGTGGAATCTAATTTGATGTCATTAAATTACAATTGAGCTGTAATGAAGACGTTCTTGATACTCTTAGAGTGGATTTCAAACCCTCTCCTGATGGTGAGTGCCATCATTGTGAGGTCATGCACTATACAATACATTGGAAAGCCTACCCTAATGAGAGCCTATAATACACCCATTGGCCAGAAATTTTCAGTTGTTGTGTTTGATCTGAAATATTCATTACTTGTTCACAGAAAATGGTAGATGAGAAATGGAGGGCGTAAAAGTGGGAAGAATGAAACACATTTATCCATGACCTTTGCCCCTTCCACTCATTATTGGTTTGAAAGAAAATAAGATGTGCTAATTAATCAGGCTTTTAGAATGTTGATCTCCTTTTATCTCTGTACCAGATGTGAATTTAGTTTAAAAGTACTTTTGTATTCTAGACTGTACTTTGATTGAAAGTATTCTATTTGATTTTGACATTTTTAAGAGTGCAAACAAGACCTTGAGGGGAAAGTGTTATAGGGCTTAAAAATGGAATCTATTTGCTGCAAAGAAGTGATGACCTGGATTTGCCCCATTGCCTGAATGAAAGTGCTGTTGTTTGGAAGTAAATAAATGTGAAAACTTACGTGAAAACAGTTTTCTCAACTTTTAACCCCAATGTTCTTAAATAAAAAATAAATAAATAAATAAACTTCACAGCAGCACAACTAACCCTCAATTTTGAAACAAGTTGGCATGCACATAGGTCTTACAATACAAAATATATTAAAACAGTTTCTTAGTCACATGTGAATTACATAATTCAAACAAAAATATTTTTTTATTTGCAAAATAATGATGTTTAATGCTTAAAAATGAACTGTAATTGACACATAGATGTGTTGACAAATGACAGTGCTTCAATGAAAACAAGTTGAAAACAAACAAAAATACGGTAATGACTTGAACTTTAAAATGGATTTTTCTTCCATAAGCTTGTGGATGTCAAAAGATCAATCATTTTTGGATCTATCATTCATTTGCTAATGTCTCACAATTGGATCTACTGGTTGTGATTACAAGCTCAAATTTGGTAAAAGTATGAATATAATTAGCATTAATAATCAATGTATTCCAATAAATTGGCAGCCTCCTAAGTTTTAGTCTTAGTCTTTTTGATAGAAATGATCATTAGTTTTAGTCACATTTTAATTGTTCAAATGTATCCATTTGCTTGTAAATGCCAAATGATCAATCACTTATCATTTTCAGAGTTAATGACCCTATTCTGTTGGTACATTCATCAGCATGACATAAACATATGGCGTTATTTGTTTCTTATACTTTTGGTATTTTGTGCTCTTACTGCCTTATTTTCATTATTTTAAAATTTCTTAAAAAGATGAGTGATTAGATGAAAATGAAGAGTCTCTTAAGTAAGCATCTAGGTGAGTTTGCTTGAACAGATGCTGTGAGACCGCTGTGGATCCCATTGTATTTTCACAGGAGTTGATCTTGAATGAAAAGGATAGTCAGTAAGAGGAACCCACAAAGCTGTCTCCTCGTCGCCAGGAAATGAATCACAGACTTATTGTAATAGCCTTCCTCTGTCAAAGTGCACTTGTACCTGTCAGAGCATTTAAATTGCAACACATTTCAGAAGGGAGTAGTGGGACCTGCCCTGCTGTGCCAGTGCATTGAAAAGACCCCAGAGCAGTTGCAAAAACTGGGCCAAAGATTGTCTAATTTCCCTGTTGATACATGGAAGTTATTAATTAAGGATTAGAAGCAATGATGGGGCTGAATGGATGCGCTATCTCTTCCAAAAGATATGACTCGCATGATGTATTGATGAAGTGTCTCATGAGACAGATCCCTCATTTATCTTCTAATGCCTCATATTAATACAGGTTAAGGTTACTAGGATCTACTGGTAGTGATTCCAAGCTTGAATTTGGTGTGGGTATGAAAGTAATTAGGTGTAATACACCATGCATACCTGTTAAGGGAGTCAGATGAATCAAGAAGTATCTCAAACTTTAATCTGCTTAATATAAAACTCTAAAAATGCTTACATTTAGATTTTTATTAAAAATCGTCTAAAAGACAGCTTTTTAAACGACTTAAATTCACTTGTTTTGCAATGGCAACAGATACAGTTAACCAAACCTAGTATAGAATAATGTGACAACCATTTTTCTCTCCAGAGCGAGAAGTGATTCGCCTGCCATCATGATTGCTCCAACCTACTTTCTTGGTCAGGGCAGTGGCCTCAGCATTTCACTGCATATCGTACGGTGTATGACTGTTTATGTGACAAATCAAATTTGAATTTGATTTGTCATTTCAGTTATGTATTGATGACCAAATAGTAATAATATCTTTGACATGTTAACATTGGCCAATGCTAATGGCATAAACGTCATAATCAATGTGAAACTTTTTTCTGTGTAGTCAATGCAAGATGTAGATGGACAAGTAACACCTTCAGTTTCCACTTACTTATTGCAGCCCAAATATTAATAATAATTTAAATATATGATTGTTGGAAAAAGACCAGTGATATAACGATTATACATGTAACTGGTAATACAAGTCGGCATTATTCAGTTTGAAATGCACTCTTTATCTTCAAGATGTGGGTTTTTCAAACTGAATTATGTACTATTAACCGTTGTACATCCAGTTTATATATATAAAGTTTATATTTTTATATTAGTGCTGTCAAAATTAAAAGGGTTAATGCATGCAATTAATTTGACATGTATAACACGTTAAAAAATATTGTTTTTCTGTTTCCTGTTGTGGCTGTGTCAAACAAAGTATGAATAAGACATATGTACTTTGTATGAGGAAGAGAAGGCACAGAGAATGAACACAACACGTGACACACATTGCGCTCAAGGGGAGCACTGGGCTTCTGTGAGCAGTGATACGTGGTCTACATTCTGCAACGAACCATTTTAATGCTTATATTCATGTTCATTATAACATTCAGTGTTACAAATAAAGTGTATGTTCACGCACAGATGACAAAAATTAATTCCACTTATTTTTAATAAATTTGATTAAACATTAATGCAAAAAACAATTTTTTAATAACTATACTTATCATATATTGAATAAGAAAAAGTGTTTGAACAAAGCAATATAAATAAAATAAATTTTCTCCTGCTCAGTGGTATTGCCAGCATTGTGCCACTTGCCGAAATTATGCAGTCAACAGAGGATTATCAGCATGTAGTTACATTCAAACATGATTTTACCTATCTAAAAGAAAGGACAGCACTAATCTGAAAATGACTGAAGATGAAAGGAACGAGGCTTCACTAAGTAAGCTGTTAAGAATCCTGGAAAACAAGAGTTTAAAGAGGCCACAAACTAACAGCCACCAAAGAAAAGAAACAAAGAGTTCATTTGGAGGATATTGATGAATATTACGTGACAAAATCTATGTTAAACAAAAAAAAATTCAAACAATCATATTTTTAATTTAAATAGTTTATTTATCTTCAGTTTACATAATTATTAACATTTTACATTAAAGATTTAAAAAAGTTTCAGTCTAGTAATTGTGATTAATCATGATCAATTAAAAAACTGGTGCGATTAATTAGTACATTATATATATATATATTGTAGCGGCTGGTTGAACTTCCGTTCTTTGGATTGGTGCGGTGACGTCACGAGGGTGGGACACTGCACGCATATCATTATGAGGGCTTCCAGAACTAACCGTCTACGAGAGGGCAGCTGCACTAAGTGGGGTTCTTACACTTTTCATTGTTCTTTTTGCCTATTGTGAATGCAATTACTTGCTGTTGACGCGGTGATCCATAATAAAGGCTGTTAAGGGTATCTCAATTGTCAGTGTCTTTGTTAAGACTAACCCAACTTATAAGAGCATTACTATATATATATATATATATATATATATATATATATATATATATATATATATATATATATATATATATATATATATATATATATATATATGGTAAAATCGATCGACTGCTGCGGTTATAAAGCCAAACTGAGTGATTGTTCTACATAGTCATTAGTGACGAACACTCTTATACATTTCATATCACATGACGATTTGTTCTGATTTCTTGCGTGTTCAGTGGCACGATTAGTAGCAGCAAGATTCAGCACCAGGATTCAGCAGCTGCAGTGAGTACAATGTCACCATACGTCATAGCAGTCTGGGTTTATCTTTGATACTGCTATGTCACTGTAGTAAACAGCTGGTCAAACAAAAGGTTTGTTGTTGTTTTTTCTTTCAAAATTAAAACTTGTTGCTTGTTAACTCTAACCAAAAATAAATCCTAAATCAGCCCAAATGTCAGACTTTTAACATACAGTGACTTGAAATCACAAGTCTTGCCTGTGTTAGAAAAAAATTTTTGGTTAGATTATAATTAAAGAATTAATCTCAGAAACCTAATTTTGCAGCACTTTATATTATCAAGTTCCCTCACACATCATTGGGATGTCTGACTTTTGAAGACCTAATGCAATCTCAGATCAGCTTTTACTAGCACATAACAGCTAAAATCTAGAGATTACCATAGCTTGGTACCAAGTGCATACCATGCACTTTTGCATTTTACTATAGATCTTCAAAGGCTTAATGTAGAGTTAAAATATTGTTTTAACTTGATAGCAAAAGCATTTTTCATTTGAGTGTTGTATGCTAGCTTATCTACTGTGTGTTTACCATAGTTCTTTACTGATGTATGTGTGTGCAGGACTGTGGTTTCTTTTTATGAAAAGTACTATAGAACTATTTTGCAGCCTTTAATTGATTAAAATTTTTGCTTGATATTTGTGTGTTTAAACATTTGATCAATGTTTCTTAAATTGGTCATTACTTTGAGGGTTTTGTGTTTGTGGGGTTTCATACTAATATGTTTGTTATAAAAAGTTTCTAAAGAACTGTGTGAAGACATCTGCATTGTGTGCTGGTTTTTGATGTGCTATGATTCAAGCTTATGTCGTGCTCTCATAAAAACAACTTTATACCCTCTCTCTCTCTCCTCATATTCTACTGCGACAGGCCTTCACTTCATTTACCTATTTATCTGTCTCAGAGCCCCCGTGACCCTAGCAGTTAATGGATTCCTGTGAGAACATGACTGTTCATAAATCAGTAAGTCGGCCTGCGTCTATGTTATAAATGGAGTGATCCAGCTCACTCACATCACTCATGAATCTTCAGGGTCAGGAGAAGCTGAAAAAACATGGGCTATTCATCTGAAATCTGACCTGGAATCAACATCATGTGTCACTGAAAAGCAAAATGAAAAACAAGTTGCTGTTTGCCTCAACAAGTTTGCTCAAATCAGCTCAGAGTCTGCAATTACTGCAATTAGTAAAGTACTTTCTCCAGACATCAATTTGGGAGTATAATAAGTGAATATTACATTTGAAGAATTTTTTTCTTCTGCATTCTTGAAGTTAACTACTTGAATGATTTTCTTTCAATTTCATTTAAAATCAAATCAAGGACTAAGAGTGACATTGTGAATCACTGGTTTACTTGTTGCGTTTGAGTAAATGACTCAGTGTCTCAATTTTCATCAATTACTGTCATTTCTGAGCTATACAGTGCACTGGAAAATAAAGGAAACACCTACTAAACGGTGTTATATATATTAATAAATATATGTAATTGCCTACAGATTACCAACTGATTGGTTAGGGCTGCCATTGGTTGTGTCGTCCTCTGTGCTCAACAAGTCAACCTGTCACCGTTTCTCTTCTTGAGATAGAGTTCCCCTGTTGGCCAAGGAATATTTATAAATTAGCCACATTATCCTGTATCAACACAATTACTAAAAGATAGAGTATGGAGTTCCTCACGGATCTGTTCTGGGACCCATCCTTTTCTCAATCTACATGCTGGAAAAATAATAGTAGGCATGGGATTAGTTTTCTTTGTTATCCAGAAGACACCCAGCTCTATATCTCAGCAAAGCCTAATGACCTTTCAAAGCTAAATAAGATCTCAAAATGTGTCGCTGATATCAATGATTGGATGAATGAAAATGTCCTAATGCTAAATCCTGATAAAACAGAAACATTACTTATTGGCTCTAAAAAGCAATTACAGAATCTCAGTTTTAAATAAGGAGCTTGGGGTACACACTGTTCATTTCTCAACTACAGTTAAAAATCTTAGCGTTATTATAGATAGTGAACTGACGTTTAATAACCATATCTTTTAGGTTACTAAGACCACTTTCTTTCACCTCGTGAATATTGCTAAAGTAAGGAACATGCTGTCTTTTGTAGATGCAGAAAAAATAGTTAATGTTTTCATGAACTCCAGAATCCATCCATTATCTTGTCGGATTTTTCCCTTTCAGGGTCACCAGAGCGGAATGAACCGCCAACTATTCTGGCATATGTTTTATACCCATTGCTGGGAAACATTCACACACACACACACACTCTTACACTATGGATCATTTTGTTCACCCAAATGGCTTATAATGCATGTTTTTGGACTTTGTGGTGGAAACCGGAGCACCTGGGGTAAACCCACACGATCACGAGGAGAACATGCAAACTCCACACAGAAATGCCAACCGACCTAGCCGAGGTTCGAACCAGCGACCTTCTTGCTGTGAGACGACCGTGCTACTCACTGTGCCACTGTGACGCCCGACCCACAGAATGGATTATTGTAAAGCTCTGCTCAGCCGCCGTGCTACATAAGTTACAGTTAGTCCAGAACGCAGCAGCTTGTGAGCAGTTCTCAGAAGAACATAGATATATGCTCATATTACACCGGTTCTGTGCGCTCTTCATTAGTTTCCTGTAAAATATTGAGTTGGCCTAAGATACTGCTCCTTGCCTTTAAGGCACTAAATTGCTTGGCTCCGGTCTACCTGAGCTGTCTCCTATCATGATATATTCCAGCTCGCTCTCTTCGATCACAAGAAGCAGGACTACTGATCATTCTGAAGATTAGTAAATCCACCAGAGAGGGAAGAGCGTTCTCATACACAGCTCTGAAGCTCTGGAACAAACTACCAGATGTTGTTGTACATTAAAAACATATCTGTTTAATCTAGCATTTGAATAATTGTTTCCTGGTATTTTTCCAAACAGATATATACTATACTATAAACAAACCAACTGTTGAAAAAAACAATGCGCTTCAATGTGCCTATCTAACCTATCCCCATCATTTATCATTCACCCTAGAGCTGATGCTGCATCTGTTAGTTTTTGTTTTGTCTTGGTTTGTTTTTGTTTAGTTTTTTTTCAGGAGCTGTACGGTGAACTTGTCGTCGATGGATCTTAAGTTTGTATATTCTTTATGCTGGGAAGGTGACTAGCACCTGCCTCAGTCAGCGTGGCTCCCGGGGACTTCACAGAGGGAACTCCTATTTACTCTACCTGATCCACACTAGGACTTTGTGAAGCTGCTTTGAAAGCAACTGCTAAAAAAAGTGCTATATAAAAACTTGATTGATTGATTATTAAGCTGCGGGGTTCCCTTTCAGGAACGAGACGCTGCGTCCAACGCTATGGGGAACGCTTGCTGCGTTTCCGGCTCTGAACTATGTGTCAAATCTCGTCCAATCGACAGGTGTGACGTCATCCGAGCGTGACGTCGTCCCCGGAAGGGTGCAGTATAAAGGAGACACGATGGAGACGACAACCAGCTTTTCTGCTTTCAGTAAGCGCTGTTTATGTGTCTTTCTAATCCGGGTGGCTATTTAAAGTTGTTGTGTGAGAATGAAGCGCTCCTCTAAAGCGAAACATACTTTCAGGCCGTGTTTTCCTCCCTGACCGAGGTTTATTTCGGGCGAGGGATCTCACGCGCTCTGTTTGGGAGTGGATCATGCCCAGTCGGCTCTCGAGGGAGTCGGCTGTGAGCATTGTGAGCGCTGGCCGATGTGCACACTCCACTCGCGGAGAGCATTTTTTGAGGAAAATGCTCTCCCTTGTGGCTCCGGGAGCTGCGTTGCTGCTCTTGCCGAGGCAGAGCAGCCGCTTCGGTCCTGGGGTTCGCTAGTGGAGCTAGCGGAGGGTACAGGGATGGGCCTAGCCTTATCGCCGACCTCACCCGCTAGCTCCGGTCTACTGTCTTCGGGGGAAGCGCGCCTTCCGGTGACTTCTTCCCCCCACGCAATGGACGAGGGATTACTCCTGTCTTCCTCTGAGGAGGTTGATATCAAGTCAATCCCTCCACTGGGAGCCGCTGTGCTTGATCCGGCACAGCCGCTCCAGTTTGAGGAGCTGCTGGAGGTTGTGACTCGTGCAGTTGAGAGATTGGATATCTCATGGCCACCAGAAGCACAGGGCCCTCGTCCAGAGAGCAAGCTGGACGAACGCTATCTGCGCTCTCGGTCGCAACCTCCACGCTGGGGTCTACCGTTTTTTTCCCAGACCTGCACACCGAGGTGTCCAGGTCTTGGAATTACCCCTACTCGGCCCGCCTATTTTCCCCTGATGTTCATTACTATGCAAACATCCAGGGGTTGCAGGAGCGAGGCTACGGAACGATCCCCAAGGTGGAGCAGACGCTTGCGATCTATCTCTCCTCTGGGACGGCATCGTTCCTGAAGGCTCCGGCGCTCGCCACCAGGCCGCTCATAGCCACCTCGGCCTTGGTGGGGAAGGCTTATTCGACAGCTGGGCAGGCTGGCGGTTGCCTGCACACCATGGCGGTGTTGCAGGCGTTCCAGGCCGAGCTCCTGAGGGACCTCGGCCTAGGGCCTCTGCGCCACGAAGGAGACCGCTCGCACGTTGGGGAGGTCAATGGCTGCCATGGTGGTTGTGGCTCGCCACCTATGGTTGACATTGTCCGAGCTGAATGAGAAGGACAGGTCATTCCTCCTCGACGCCCTAGTGATTACCTCAGGCCTGTTTGGCAACGCCGTCTCGGCAGTAGTCGGCAGGTTCCAGGAGGCCCGGACCCAGTCTGCGGCCTTCCAGAGGTTTCTTCCCCGCCGCCCACGCCCTGGGCAAGAGCAGACCCCAAAGGCTGTCGCTTCTGGGCACAGGGGGGCCCAGAAGCAGAGTGTCGCTGCCAGTGCCCCTCCTGAGGACCGCCGCCGCACGGCTCAGTTTCGGAGCTCGGATCAGCTCTTTGTGTGCTATGGTCCACACAAGAAGGGCTCTCCTGCTAACACGCAGTTGGTGAGAAGATGGATTGTGGACGCTATCGCCTCGGCTTATGCGGCCTCTGGTCTCCCGGCCCCCTTTGGGGTCAGAGCGCATTCTACTAGAGGTATGGCGGCTTCTAAGGCCCTTTCATCCGGCATTGTCTATGCTTGAGATATGTAACGCAGCGGGATGGTCCACGCCCTTGACTTTCGTCCAGTCCTACAGTTTGGACCTTGATGACTCCCCGGCTTCAGCAGTCCTTCATTCGGCTGTCACATAAGATCAGTCTGGGGCTGCATGGTGTGTTTTACCATTCATTCCCCATAGCGTTGAACGCAGCTTGAGTTCCGGAAAGGGAACGTCTCATGTTACGTAAGTAACCAAGGTTCCCTGAGGGAACAAGACGCTGTGTTTCCAGGCCACTCCGCCCACGTCCTGACGGCGCTTACTGGCTTCAAAGCTGGTTGTCGTCTCCATCGCTGTCTCCTTTACACTGCACCCTTCCGGGTACGACGTCACACTCGGATGATGTCACACCTGTCGATTGGACGAGATTTGACACATAGTTCAGAGCCGTAAACGCAGCAAGCGTTCCCCATAGCGTTGGACGCAGCGTCTCGTTCCTCACGTTCCTATCCTGAGACGTTCAACATGTGAGGAAAAAGTAGTGACTTATAATCTGGTGATTAAATAAGTTAAACAACTCTACTGTGTGTCAGATCATGTCCTGTATTACCCTGTCCTGTGTGTTTTCTAGTGTTAAGTATCTTTCTTGTGTAATAGTGTTTGTTTATTTTTACCCTTCTTGTTTTTTGGTCTATGTTAAGTTTTATGTCTGTTCAGCTCATTAGTTTAGCTTGATTCACAGATTTACTTTTTCTTTAGTTTATTTCTTGCAGTTTTTTGTTCTCTTGATTGATTCTCTTTTGTTGGTCATTCTTAGCTGTATATAAATTCAAGCCTCTCAGGTCATCCTGTGGATCAATGTTTGTGCAATGCAGTTTCGACCCGCCATCACATGACATTCAGTTTTCTATGTGCCTCATCATTAGGTTTGTGTTTTTAATTCTCGTCTTGGCACTGACACCTCTGGTATTGTATCCCAGAATAGTTCTCAAATGTATTTTGCATCAATGCATTCTGTCATAATTGTTTCATTTCTAAGTGGATTACATTCACAGTGTATTTCTTCAGGAACACTGAACTTTGTCAGATCCTATAATACACCATGAGTCAGCTTTTGTGAGATGTAGTTCACTTCTCATTGTTACACAAATATGCACCTTCCCTGGGCCTTTGAATTTCATAGGTGAGATGAAGCTGAAGCATTTAAGCTCTCAGTTTGGCAAAATTAGTTTTACAGACAGACAACCAATCAGGGCTTACAAACCAAACAAACATATTGTCATGCACAGATCCTCAAAGGCATTTGGAGGCAAATCTGTTTTCTATATATTCTGTCAGATGTTAATTTTTGTCAGTGACCACTCAGAGACTGCCAGAGTCTCTGTTGAACAGGAGTTCAACTTTCTGTAAGTGTAGCCGCAGAAATTGTTCTGTTCCTTTCATGGTAGTGTGAATTGATCACCTCCAAACCACACAGAAGCCAGCAGGAAAAATGTGCAGCACAGTGACGGAGGAGAAAAAAATCTTTTCAATGCACAATAAAAAATTCTGAAGCAAAGTTAGCAACAATTCAGGCTGAAAAAAAAAGTATTGGAACTGCGATGTGATGCACTGGATGTACCAGTTAATCACACATTTATGTTTTATAAATAGTTATATAATCTAATGCTCGCTGCGTTTCTGGACCTGAACTATGTGTCAAATCTCATCAAATGGACAGGTGTGACGCCATCCGAGTGCGTGACGTCGCACACGGAATGTGAATTGTAATGGAGCAAGCGATGGAGATGGCTACCAGCTTTCTGCATTCAGAAAGTGCTCTTTATGTGTGTTCTTGTTCCAAAAATTTTGGCAGAGTTAAAGCAGGTAAAGTACGGTGACTGGTTCATTTCCATCGACCTCAAAGATGCCAACTTTCTTGTCCCTATTTGTCCTTCTCATAGGAAATTTTTTCAGTTCGTCATAGGGGGCTTATCATTACCGAGTACTTTTGCACCTCCTGCCAGACATCAGGGGTTATCATGTGCTTTTACACTCAGACAATATGTCCGTGGTGAACTACATCAAGCGAAAGGGTGGCTTGCACTTATGCCGTCTTTGCAGATTGGCTAGTCACATCCTCCTGTGGGCGCGAGGCAAGCTCTGCACCCTTCGAGCATCTTATATCCCGGGCCGGTTGAACATGGAGGCAGGTGCCTGTAGTGCCTGGGACCAACACCTGGGGAATGGTGTCTTTACCCGGAAATGGTGGAGTTGATCTGGGAGAGATATTACAGAGCCCATGTGGATCTTTGGCGAACCGGAAGACCTCGTATTGTCCCCTCTGGTTCTCTCTCTGTCCTCCCTCTCCTCTGGGGCTGGACACCATGGCACAAGTGTGACCGAGGCTTCCTCTCTACGCCTTCCCCCAGTAGCACTGGGAGAAGGTACGTCACGAGGGCCTTCCTCTCCTCCTGGTGGCCCCTCAGTGGCCTGGCCGGCCATGGTTTGCGGACCTTAGGTCCTCCTGGATGACGATCTCCTGTCAGGCGGGACCTGCTCCCAAAACATGCAGGGATGGTGGTACATCCCCATCCAGAGTTGTGGAGGCTGTGGCGATGGCCCATGAAGGGTCGCAGCTCCTAGCTTCCGGTCTCTCAGCCGAGGTCGTTGAGACCATTCTTCACTCCAGGGCTCCCTCTAAGAGGAAGTCTTAGAAGTGAAATGTTTACTGCCTGGTGTGTTTGCCCTGCCCTGGATCCAGCTCGCTGCCCAGTGGGGTAGGTGCTGGGGTTTCTGGAGGCTCAATTCGCCAAGGGCCTTTTGCCGTCCACTATTAAGGTGTATGTATTGCCCATTTCGGCCAGCCACGCCTCAATTGATGGGCTTCCCTTGGGCAGGTATCCCCTTATCTTGTTTTGTTCACGGCACCACGGTCCATCCGAGAGTGCCTGTATGGGACCTGACCAAAGTCTTGGAGGCCTTGAAGAACCCCTGGGTGACGTGTCCTTATGTCTG
The DNA here is from genome assembly GCA_900490495.1 of Danionella dracula. Lineage (NCBI taxonomy): Eukaryota > Metazoa > Chordata > Actinopteri > Cypriniformes > Danionidae > Danionella > Danionella dracula. The sequence continues at coordinate 5,535,833 of UELW01000012.1, forward strand.
TCTTATAAGACAGTTTTTACTCACCTTTACTTCCCTTAAACGGGTTGGGGACTTGCACGCACTTCTGTGACTCTCTCATGCCTTGAGTTCTCCCTGGGGATGGGTAGCGTATTCCTGCACACTAGACCGGGCTATGTCACGTAGGTGCCTTCCGTCACCCTGTGTCCCATTTGGCATTCTTATTCTTTCCTCCTCCATTTGAGTCCTCTGTGCAGGAACTCCTCCATAATATCTGCCCAGTGCGGGCCCTGGACTTTTATGTCCGTTGCACGGCTCAGTTCGGAGTTCAGACCAGCTTTTTGCTTGCTAAGGTTAACACAGGAAGGGCTCCCCTGCTAACACGCAGTCAGTGAGCTCTGCTTATCTCTGGTCTCCCGGCCCCCTTTGGGGTCAGGGCACATTCCACAAGAGGTGTGGCGGTTTCTAAGGCCTTGTCTTCTTAAATTTATATCCAGAATTTTTGTAATGCTGTGGGATGGTCCGCGCCTTTGACTTTCGTCTGGTCCTACTGTTGGATCTGGATGATTCTCCAGACTCGGCGATTCTTGGAGCTACTGTCACTGAAGACACTGTCAGTTTGGGGCTGCTCGGCTGTTTTGACTCACGTTGCCCATAGCGTTTGGACACAGCTCGAGCTCCTGAAGGGGAAAGTTTCAGGTTTTTTATGTAACCAAGGTTCCCTGAGGGAACAAGACTTTGCGTCTTCAGGCCACTCCGCCCATGTCCTGACAGCGATTACTGTGCACAAAGCTGGTTGCCGTCTCTATCGCTGGCTCCTTTATACTGCGCATTTCCGGGTGCGATGTTGTCCTCAGATGACATCACACCTGTTCATTGGACGAGATTTGACACATAGTTCAGAGCTGGAAACACAGCAAGCGTTACCCATAGCGTTTGGACGCAGCTTCTCGTTCCCTCAGGGAACCTTGGTTACATACATAATCTGAGACGTTCATAATGTTGTATTTATAATGATTTATGCACAATGAACTGGGGTTGTTTTTGATTTTAAACTTTGTATCCTGAGCATACTGATTTTTCTTGAAATTGACTTTTAGTTTAATGGTTTTACAATAACCAGTCCTTTAACATGCATTTCCCTCTATTACTCTTCTTACAAGGTAACACTTGGCCCTCAACATGATAACCTTTAGAATAGCATTTTTATGGCATTGATTTGTTCATGATAAAACACATTTGTTTTGGAAAACGTAAAATCTAGTCTTTAGATTTTTTGACAACAGAACAATGTTATTTTAAATAGGTTTGTTAAATGTCAAGTGCATACTCTTATTTTGAAATTTAATTATAGGATTGTTTGAAACGATTTACAAAATCGAAATATGTAAAACAGGTCCGCATAAACCAAATATAATGTTGGTGTTGAAATCGACACATGATTTTTATCAGTTGTGTTAGAAATAAGAATTATAACAGAGAATAACAAACTTGCAGAGTGCTTTTTTAAAGACTAATGTTCAATATCTGTCTTCACAAAATATATATCTTAGCAGTTCTGTTGAGACTAGCGCAAGTGTCTTTAATAAATTTTTTAACAGCTGTGGTGGCTTTCCTTGAGACTTTATTATCAAATGTCCGACTCCTGTACCACCCTTTAAACTCAATCTATGTTTGAAATATGTTGTTTTAAAGCAGGTGTGTCAAAAAGAATCACTGGAGGGCCAATAACATGCACATTTTTGTTCCAACCATGCTTTAATTGATAGCCCTTAAGCTTTCAGTCGAGCTTCAAGTGGGATGATCAAGGATTTAATCAAGGGTGTAGTGAAAATGTGCCGGGTGTTGGCCATCCAGAGATTCAGTTTGACCGCTATGTTTTACATGATTAACAATAAATGTACTTGATCTAAACAAAAAATGTAATCTTTCTTCAAATTATCTCCGTAAGGAATCCTTTAAATGCTGCAGCCTTTGCTGAGAAGATGAGTAAGAGCTTTCATAACAGCAGCATAAATACCATTTGAAGTTTCTTCCTCGTATGAGCATTTCAAGGCTCTGAAATATAAACTCAATGAAAAAAGTGTGTGAAGACAACACGTTCCGACCCTGGATTTCTTTAAAGACAGAATGCATCCAGTTAAATGAGCAATGGGAAATTATAACTGATCAGCAGCCTCCTTTCAGTCAAAAGTTGGGCTTTTACAAGGATGATGCATTTTATATCAGCCAGTGAGAGGAATCTTGTTCTGAGATGGTTTTAGGGAAACATGAATAATGTACTTCCAGCTACAGTCGTGGTGGATATGATGAGGCAAATCACATGAAGAGAGAGAGAGAGGGGGGGGTAAAATAAAAATGCTAGTGTTTTGACATTGAGCTTCTAGAGATGACAAGTTCCCAGCCGTCAAAGAGAACTGGTGAAAAGGTGTCTAAGTGCTTTTTGCAAATCAGGTTCAGAGCTGTTCTGCTGAGTATCAAAGTCAGTCTAATCAACAGCTCCAATTATTCAGCTAATGAAATGTCAAACACTGAAAATCTGTGTCTAAAACATGCCATCAGATTGACAATTAGGTTAGAAAATATGTCTGATATGCCTGTGAGGATGCTTGAGACAGCATTGGCTAATTAACCTTCCATGATTGATTTGTGAGACAAAGCTCGTCATCATTAGAGCACTTCTGGGAATGATTTAGTCTTATTGAAGATCCGTCATTTTTAAGGGGGCAGAAAGATAATAACTAAAGGAGTTATCCAACAAGGACATGTTGATCAGCATTTTGATTCAGCGGGATGATATGAGGTTTTTTCTCTTGATTTGGATTCTCTGTGTGAAGTGCGGGTACATCCCCATCAGGTCATGTGCTCTTCCTGTCCTCATTCTACCTCTCAACATACCACTCTGTTATTTTGCATCTTCTTGCATTCTACTTGTCAATACATTTTGATACACTTCGAAACACAGTTTTTCTTCCAAAAAGTTTCCTTTTGAACAGGCCGATTGAATTCCACAGAATTTGGGGATTCCCTGTTCATTTATTTGTAGTCCTCCCACCTTCAGTTTAACCCCTGTTAGGCATTTTATAACAAGTTCCCATTCGTAACATACTACATAAAGTCACTTTTTAATGATCTAGATCCTTTTCTGTGTTCACCTGCATACTTCAAGATAAGTAAAAAATGGACAGAAGTTAATTAAATCACTCCTTTGCTTCTCTTCGTTAGCCTTCTTTATTAGAAACCAGTACCAAATGATTTACTGTCCACATTAGCATACGGCACACTTTGCTTCCAAGATGGCAAACAAAACATTTGCCATTTAATAGTCTTAAAGAGCAATGCCACTGTTATGTCCTGGCTCAATGTACCACTGAATTAATTAAACATATCAATTAAATAGCAAAAGGTGATGTAGATAATTAATGAAGTCGACTCATGGTCTCCAGGATTCTCTGATATGTGTGCATGGTGTGCCTTCCTCAGATAATGACAGAACTACGCTGATATCCTCAATGGGACTGGTCTCATTATTTGTGTGTTTTGTTGTGACTGCTCTGTAATAGTAGAAATTCCATGTAATGACCTTTTTGAGGCAGGCATTTCGTTTCGTATTTCCAATTAGCACTGTTGTGGCTCATTTGTCCCGTATGAACAACACATGCTTGAAGGCCTTTGAATCAAAGCGTAAAGTAGAGACACAAACAAAGAAAGTATGTTCATTCATATATGGAAGGAATGCAGGCTCTACACTCTTGTTTATTGTGTTAAATGCAGTTTTAGGAATTAAAAAGTCATGGTGTTTGCTTTGAGGTCAAGCATTCATTGTTTATAGGATCTGTAAAATGGCAATGCAAAACAATGGTTCAACACAAAATAACATCATAACTAAAAAGTTATTGATTGGTTTAAGTTTCATAATTTAAGTTTATTTTTTCATTTATTAATTTTCAGGGAAGTTGTGGTCTGGTGGATAAGGAGATTGACCAGATCAGAAAGTCACTGGTTCGATAACCAGATGAAGCACAGTTGTGCTGCCCTTGAGCAAGGCACCAGTTTCCCGACTGCTCCCTGGACGCCGCAGCAATGACTGCCCACTGCTCCGGGTGTGTGTTCACGGTGTGTTTGTTCACTGCTGTGTGTGTACACTGGGATGAGTTTAATGCAGAACACAAATTCCAGGTATGGGTCACTCCCTATCTGGCCAACTGTCTTTTTCAATTTCTGTAATATTGGCAATATTATAATATTTCTTATAAACTGGTTATTAGTGACAGATAGATAAGAATTTTTATACTTTAATGTATAGATAAATTCATGATTATTTGGTGGGAAAACTATGGTGATTTTCCCAGCTGTCACATTCTTCTGAAAATAAACTTACACAGTAAGTTCATTGACTGTTTCCTATAGGTCAGGCAAAGATTTTTTACTATGTGTAAATGTATAATGTAACATCACTAGCAAATATTACTGCCGTTTGTTAACACATTGTTCACAAAACAGCCATTTTTAGTTATGCAAAAATTATTATTTCTTTTATTCTGTATTAGTAAGTTGTTCATGGAAAACCCAATTACGTTTGGTGAGAAAAAATCATTATAGTTTTGTTTCATAGCCCAACTGTCCAGATACTTTAGCCCGAGCGGTCAGGAAAAACATGCTCTATTAAATATCGTGTCTAAGGAAATATGTTGTAATATAATACGTAAAGGGTGTCTATTTATTATAGGTTGTGCTTTTTCAACTCTACACTTTGATGAGCATTATCATGCATTCTGTATGCAAGAGCAAAATGATGGAGTATGTTGTGATTTACGTTAACCTTCTTGCTTATTTTAGGCCTTCAGATAAACAGTAGTCAAATGACAGTAAAAGAGCATACATTATTCCATATTGTTACATGTTTTAAAAGTTTAAATGTGGTGCATTTAGGTTGGCATAAATGTTGAGCAAATGATGATACCTCTTTTATGTGTTAATTCAAACTATTTCTAGTAAATCCATAGTAACTACAGCAGTTCAATTGTATTAACTACTGCTTATACTTAAAAATTAACACTCTATGAATTGTTTTTAGACACTCAAGCCAGAGTTGATAACATCTAGTTGATAACACTCCTAATAATTTTTAAACTACAGGAGTTATAAAAAATAACTATGCCAGTGTTAACACAGCACCACTCGCAAAATAGTTGGGCTCAATATTTCTGGATTAAACCCATATAGACACTTTGGAACAGTTAAAATAAAATCTCAGGGTGCTGTTGCCTGTGCAAGAGTATTTTACAAGTTATTGTACTGAAGCTCATTGCGTTAAGCAAACATTTTTGGAAAGTGTACCTCATAATTAAGCAATACATTTGTTTTGTTCTTTTTTTCTGAAAAAGGTCTTGTGGTTTAAGAGGTTTGCTCACCACTATAGCTCTTTCTTACTCTTCATCATGCAAACTATCTAAACAATTTCCTCCTTAAGAGCAGATGTGGGTGAAATGAAACAGAGAGACATATTTAGACATAGCTTTCAAATTTAAAGAGAAGAGATGATGAGTTGATGAGAAACAGCATTGTGATACAGCTGTCTTTTTTAATATTAAAAAGGTTGGATATTTATACTGCTTTTATCAGTGTTGTACAACATGTGACAAGTGTAACTTCAACATGAGATCCACATATTTAACTTTAATGCTAAATTTGTTCACGTACACCACGTTTTCTGAGTAGTCATGCTAATGTGTACAGATATTAAAAAATCTTTGAATGTTCTTGAAGGGTGTTGAAATGTTTTATAATCAACACATAATTAAAGTGAGCTAAATTAAACGTTAGATTTAATAACCAAAATATGTCACATAATCATCAATTTTAGTAATTCAAACGAGATCCACATCATGACGTCATTGTATTTCATCAACATGTTTTATGTGAATAACTTGAGAACTTCCCGTTTATTTCTCTTCAATGATGAAAACAACCTTAAAAATTTGTGTCACTCTCCAAAAATACTTAGGTGAATGCAATAAGGTTCTGTACATTTGTCAAGAAGGGACGGTTGCTAATTACAATTCTCACAATGTCAACAGTTAAACAGTTAAATACCAACAGTTAAAGCTTCTATCAACAGTTAAAGTGTAGTTGTGCACTACACTTTAACTGCTGGTTGAAGAAAGTTAACATTTTGTTCATTAGTGTAGTTACTTACACAATTTTGGGAGAAGCGATCATATAATTAGCAGTATCAACAAGTTATATTTCTAAGCTGCTCCCTAAGCCTTAAAAGAGTAGCCATTTCTCTTCCATTTCGACAAGTAAATTGAAATCTCCCTCCTCCACCTAGAGCGCCCCGTCTCCACATCTCCCTGGGGCGCTTCCATGGACAAGCTGGACCAGAACGTGTATCCCAATCTGACCAAATTTGCTTACGTTTTCTTGGATAATTCTATGTAAGCACACTTGTGAGTTGGTATTCTATCAATAAACAACCAAACAAAAATACTTCTACACATTTTACAAATCCTGTTTGAGTCAGTCATGGATTGATCCATTTTAGTCGTTTTGAATTGAAACACTCTTGACTTCAGTTTCCTATAAAAAAAAAAAAAACGTTATCGCATTATTTTCTATAAATCAAACACACACATCAGAGTGGAAAGGATATGGATCCTAGCTGGAAGGCTCTTCAGGTGTTATAGATCTTCTTCCTGCTGGTTCAGGCAGTAATTAACTTTCATTGGCACTAGAGTGCTCACGGTTAGGGCTAACAGCTAGGAGTTATTTCACTAGATGCAGCTACAAGTCACTTTCATCTCCTGTATCCGGACTACCTGACAGTCATGTGAAATACTTTCAAATAAGCCCCATGACTCCGCATATAGGAGTATTTGAGAGAGTTTCCATCCTGAAGTGGCTACATTGAATACATTGAAAAAGAGTTACAGAAGCCAGGGGAGAGTTTAGTCTGTGTTTTATAGATACTATATGCAAATAAGGCTGTGATTGATGTAAAATGTAATGACAGGATGTTATTCGTCAGAATGTGGACATATGGTGCTTAATTTGAAGTCACGGGCTGCTGATTGTAGAACAGGCTTCTTATAAGCTTTTGCATAAGAGCTGTCAGTAGCAGTGTTTTCCAATGTTGTTCACTGAGATCTTGAGAGAAAGCAAATCTATATCGTTTTTATTTTCGATAGTTACAGAGTCAATTTCTGTTCATCTTCCCAATTACGATTGTTTAAAAAAAGGAAAGATTTGCAGTGTCGGTCAGTATAATGGCTCATTAGAAGTACACAGTCTCTATGTGCGTTATTTATTGGATCAGCTGTTATTGTACATCTGCTTATTACAAGCTCGAGAGAAAGTGCTTATAACAAAGATTGCAGCAACATAATGTAGTTTTGCAATGGAAGCAAGAGGATTAAAATCAATAAAGCACAGCTCTTTACAGAAAAGGGTTGTGTTTGTATAGCCACCACATCACAGAAAAGCTCTCGCCAACTCGCAAAACTGATTTCTTAAAGTCTTTCGATCCAGTATTGTAAGGCTTAGATGAGCAAACAATAAAAAAAAAGTCGTGAATCTAAATTCTGTAATATTTTTTTTTTATGTAGACTGTTCTGAAAGATCTTGTTGTAGTCAGACACCAAAGGTACAACATGTAATATAGTCAAATTCAGTATTTTAAATCCTCTTTCTAATCCGATTGCTCTTTTGTGTGGTGCTTAATTTATTGCAAAGCATCTCTTTTTCAAAGAAAATAAATGCAGTTAAAAAGAAATGTCTAATTTGAAAGATCCTTTACTTCTTTGTCATCTTCTTGTTCATAGATCTCTATACTGCAATGTCTACATTGTTTCTAAATCTATTTCAATTCCTAGTCTGAGACTTAAAGTTAGACTACATTGTCTAAATAATGATTTGTTTTATAGGCTTAAATAAACCGCATTTAAATCTCTTTGGTCACCTTTTTGTTGCGCAATTTGCAAATTGCCTTGTCTGTATTAACCACTTCTCTTTTCTTGTTCACCCGAAAACTTGAAATACTGGAAAACTGCAGAAGTTGTGTTTCTTTTCCAGGTCACTTGGTGGGAAATTCTTCCATACCTCTCTCTTTCTCCTTCATGCTGCCATGTCATGAAAATCACACATTTTTAGATGTTATATTAATGATATTTAATATTTTATCCTTTTCTCCTGTTTAAGTGTATTGTTATATGACAATATAAAAGTATTCAATTATATTGAATTATAATTTTTCGTTCCTGTGGTGTAACGTATTACGGCCCAAGCTTAATCCACAACTAACTTTGGTTGTTATTTCTGTGGGCGTCTGTAGTTGTAGAGTGCATAATCTCTCACTGTCACTCAAACACTCTCAGAGTCTCCATACAAAGGGGTCTGATTGACTGAAGGTTTAACTTTTATATATTTTAAACATACAAATGTAAAAATAATTCAGCCCCTCATAGTGTTTAAGAAGACAAACTTAGCGATCTGAATCAACAAACATAATGGAGCCAGGGGTGGAAACATGTTTTTATCAGCCCCAAAGTTAACATCAGAGTGAATGAGAATTTGCTCTGTTTTGCAGTCAGCTTCAAGAGGCTGCTCAGGATATTGCAGTTAAGTCACTTTTTATCGAGCTTCAAAGGATGAGGTTGCCCCTTGGCTTTGTCATACAACTCTTGATGTCCACTGAATGTCCACATTTAATTTTTTCTTCAACTCTTCTTCACGTGGTTGTTCTTCTTTGCTGTTTCCTGTGGTGAAGTCCACGTGCCACCCAGCTACACTTTTATGTCATAACAGCACTCTGAACACTTCATTAAAAGAGCCAACTGTCATTGATCGACCACAAGATTTCCAAGGTGAAATAAAACCTCTTTTTTTGCTTGCATTCATCTCTCAGCCAGATGTGTGTACTCGCATTAGCTCCCTTTGTTTTCTCTTAAGGGGCATCCACATGCAGACCTTCTAGATGTGTAATGGCCTTCACTCTATCATATTCTCTTTCTGTCTCATATATCTCAAAGCTGATTTTTAAATGTGAAAGCTCACAACCGGTTCAAACCGGTTTACAAGATGTTTAATGCCTGGATCAAACAGTGTTTTTGTTTGTGTTGCAAAAATAGCTAGTTGAGACAATTTGAAGGGTTTTATTGTCATCAAAGCTCAATTATTACTTTATCCATTATTCATATTCTTTTAACTAAAAAGGAATATACGACGAGCATAATATCAAATATTTAATTTCCAAGTCTAAAATAAATAGTCTGTCAGAGTATTATACAATGAAATGGGTATAGAGTGTACTACACCAAAACTAGTGTCTGCCAACTTTTTCAAATTTCTTATTTGAGTAGAGAATAATGAGTGTATTAGAAGGCTAACAAGGGATTACGTTTTGCATTTTCACCTTCTCTTCTACTCTTTTTTTTTAACCACATTTGCAGAATGATTTGTAATGTAAACAGTGTTGTGTTAATAATTCAACTATTTAGTGCAGCCACGCATGTTCTTAAAAGGCACTTAAAATGACCAGAAGAGCGCATATACTATTGTAATTTTCATTAGACTTCAATAAAAAAAAAAACGTAATATATCCTGGATCCTCTAGAAATTGTTAGAGTCCTGAGCTTTGGGATCTATTCTTTCGTTCGCAAGTGGATGTAACATTCGATGTTAAGTATGTAATACCGATCCGAGGCTGACTTTGCTTTAGCTGAACCCAGCTGATAGATATTAGAGAGGTGAGAGGAAGGAAACGAGAGAGATGCAGGGAGTAGGAGTGATACAGCGAATGACAGTAAGCTAAACTGACAGCACTTAGTTCCAGAAAGGAACAGCATGCAAATGTTTCCTTAGGCAGAGAGCTGTTGAGTCAGGAATTGCTTTAATGTACTACTTTAACTGCAGCATTGTTACTTTACGACTTCCAAAATTAGATTGCTCAGAAATCCAACACTGTAAGCTTTTCTTTAATATCAAGTGATTCCTAAATTTCAAATCTTCATTTTAATAGAAAATCTATACAGATGTTGTTTAGCTGGTAGATGCATGAAACAATTTGATGTTTTAAAAAAAGCTCAATCTGTACATTGTCTAATTTTAACAGTTTGTCTATGTGTATTAACACAGCAAAAATGGTGGTCACGGATAACCGTTCATCCCTTTACCTGTCCTAGCCTTCACCGCAGACTGCCCTTATTGTTTATCTTGATCACCTCCACATTCCTGGCATTTTCCTAAGCTGACATTTACTAAATGTATTAAAGATGCTTGTTATCTTTGTTTTGTTGGCTTTAGAAACACCACAGTGGTCTTTCTCTTAAACATATTATTTTTATATTGGTCTATACAACTAATAGTAACATGGGGAACATTTCATAAGGATCCAGAGCCCTAATCAACCTTAATCAAACTACCAGATTCATACATCTAAGCTTAGGAAATATTATGGTACAGGGATTGATTTGTATAACTAGACAATAGGAATATTATATGCTATCCCTTCATAGCAACAAGCCTGCTACCATAACCATCAAATTCCCAGCTCTCTATCTAACCTAGGAAAAAGTTAAGACCTGGATTTCAGTTTATAAAGCAAATATCGGCAGAGAACATTACATGATGTCACTGACCCATCCCTAGCAACTGAACTGATTACCCTAACAACCAATTTCAAAGATCTATATCGTAGTCTACAAAAAAGGTTAAAACATGGGAATTGGTTTATTTAAAACATATTGAAAATGGCAATGTTATATGATGTCACTTATTCCTCCATAGCAACCATACTGTTTACCCTAGCAACAAAACGTGCTTTACACACTGGTTTCTCAAGCCATCAAAGTCTTTTAATTGTAAATTCTTGTTAACATTTGATACCCGTCACTGTATATAGAATGTTTTTTTGTCAGAATTTGTATTTTATGAACATTTTACAATTAAAGGAGTACGTTTTTGAGAGTTAATAAACAACCTGGATTAGCTTTAATATTACCATTTAGCTCCTCAACATAACCTTTTTATTTTAGTTGGATAAACTTAAAAAGAAAAACTATTGCTGGACAGATTCTTATTGTAATAAAAAAATTCAGATTGGAACAATTTTCACAGCTTGCTTTCTTTCTGTGACAGACCTTGTTAAGTGTTAAAGGAATGAACAATACTACTTTGTAAATAATTTTATTTTGAATGTGGATATTGTCATGTTAGGAATGATTGCAGCATCATTTTTTACCCAGGGGGTCGTCTCTCGTATAAGCAACCCAAAGCAACATGTCTAATTACACATAATTAAGCCCCAGCTTTTTGGAGAGCAATCTCATATTCCCTTTATTGTTTTACAAACGGGAGCATTACCTCTTAACAAGGAATGCTCATCTCTGCCAATCAGGTTAGAGAGGTCCTTTCCAATTCACAGTTCTCTTGTTAAATGTGCCTAAAATGTCATTAGGCCTCGTCAATGTCGTCTATGTTTCGTTCAGAGCACAGAATGATTATAGAGAAGCCGTTGTTAAATTTCACTGATGCTGCCATATCACAGTGTGTGGCCAGGTTTTGTAAAGGGATCTTAATGTGTTTTAAATTATTTGAAGGAAAATGTACAATAGATTGTAAGAATTCTACCTGCATGAGTCTCTTTGATATTTACTAATTAAAAACAAGAGGAAGAGAGTGAGGTCACAAATATTTGAAGCACAAACTATAAACAAATGACTTGCAAATAAGGTCAACAAATTAATTTGCTGAACTTGGTATTAAACACAAATGAGGCGAGGAGACCTGGTTCTGCTTTAACAGATTTGGGGTCATTAGCTTAAAACTAGAAGGAAATAAAGTGGATGTAATTAAATTGGTGTGTTTATATTCATGCAAAATCTCATCTGTTCATATAAGTGTGACATGGTTTCTACTTCATTACCTGAATCTGATTAAAATAGAGGAAGTTCAAACTTTGTTTACATTTTCTGACCTTATACTGGTGTGATGCTCGTATCTGAAAAATGTAATTTAACAAATTGATAAATGCAATTTAGGGGAGAGGCTGTGATTTCCAACCTGATTTAATCACGGAAAAGAGAGAGCCCTCAAAATGGTTTTTGGTGAGTATGCTGTTCCAAAGAAATGTGTTCAGTCTAGATAGAGCACTGTACATTTTGGTTGCAGTTTTATAGATTTTAGCAGTCCTTAGGCAAACCCACAAACCCACTTAAAATTATGAAAACGCATGGACACATATCTCACAATATCTACAGCATAATTGTAGAGGTAACAGATTGATTAATATCATTTCATGGTCTCCAAACACATTTTTTTATGTGAATCATGGCCTAATCAGCAGGGAAAAAAAATGAGACAGATGTTAGTTTTATTTTACAAACTATAGATGCACATTTGGGTGAAAGTTTTTCCACTTCCGGCCTTATTCAGAGAGAATCAACTGGACTAACTGAAACACAATTGGATGACATAATAAGCTTTCATAATAGAAGTTAATATATTGTAGATTTTTATACTTGTAAAATAGAGTAAATGCCAACTTTCTATCGACCTACTTGCTTTAAAATTATTCACTGCAATTAGAAGACCTTTTGAAAGTTTCAATAAACAAAATCATGTGAAATCTATTTATGTTTTTCTGAGGCGAGCTTTATTGTGCTTTTTCTGTCAATTTTTCTGTACATTATTGCAATTAACTTTTTTGAATATGCAATTACACTTCCACAGTTATCAAGGACACCTTTTATGATATCACTAGAGTAAATAAAAACACCCATATTGGTAACATTGTATAGCTTCTGGCTTGAGCAATTACCGCCACAGTTGAGTTGTTGATACAGTTGAGTCAGACCTTTTGGTTTGGAGCTGTAGCGCTGTGACCTGCAGCCAGGGATCAATATTAAGTATAGATTTCTCTTTCAGACTCTCTTGCTCACTTAGCGTGAATAAAACACACATCCATGTTGGTCAAGACCAGTCCTGCCCATCCACTGCCTGCATCCCCTCAATTAGAAGGATACAGTTCAAAGGTGTATTGAGTCTCCACGCTGCTAGAAAACAAATATAATTACTACTCCATTAAGCCAACTAGAAAACATGAAGCTGGATCCTTGAGTATTATCGTTACAGTATGCACAGTATGTTTTTGATATGCTGCTTTGGGTACTATGAGAAGATGAAGATTCTTTGACATTGAAGAATGTTTATTTGACTATTCCAAGATTGTAAATCTCAAACATTACAAAGACAGACTCTACAAAGGCAATTACGTTTTTTCTGTTTTCTTCACACTAAAAGGGTTAGAGTTAAAAAAAGAGACTTCTCAATCCATACTTGTAATGGTATAATATTGCAATTATCTATAAATTCCAAGAAATCCAGCAGACCATAAATATATAAATACTTGGTTTTATTCACATGTTTTCTAGGAAATTGCCTCGTCAATTATTTCTCACATAGCACTCAAATCAAACATTTCACTTCTTTCAGAGCCATGATGTAAAGAATCAACACAGTGTATATTATTCACTTGGAATCCAACAAAACAGACAAAACAAAACAATTATTCCACCTGTCTTATATATATGATCCACATATAACATTGTACATCAGATGAGGATGTCAGGGTTTTTTCTTTGAGTGCTCATATTCAGAATTCTCTTCAACTGTTCCAAGATCTTATCTAAGATCCTTAACAAAATCATATGAATAAATGAAAAAATATCTAGTTTTGACATTCAGCATGACTGTGATGTATATAGAACTACTTGAGAATGCTAAAAACACTGATCACATTTCGTACAGCTCCTTAAGTTTATAAAGAGTCAGAGCTGACTGTGTTTGACAGACACATCATAGCAAAGTGAGGGTAATTTCGCTCTTCCCTTAAATTGCTTTTGTGTGTCACAGTAGATTTTCCACATGACAAGTCAAATGAGTTTTGTGTGTACACAGATCTTTGAATTTTTTGCTTGTTGGTAAGCTGCCAATGTGTATTTATGTGTGTAAAGATTAACATGAATCATTAAGTGCAGTGCTTTTCCCAAAGCTGTGGAGGACAGGCTTGCCAGAAGCCCAGTGGCTAAATAAATCCTGAATAGTTTTGAATTTAAATGCAGGAGATGGTTTGCTAAAACGGATGGTGATGGAAGCCAAATTTATTTAAGGGATTTGAGGAATGAATTTAACAAACAACTTTTGTAAACTTGTTGGATATAGTTTTTGGAATAAAGTTAGGCTTCAACAAAATCCTTAAGAAGTTGTTCAAGGTAACCAAATTAATCGTTTTTTTTTTTTGTGATATAATAGAGACCCATAGATACATAGATTTTTAAAATAGCTTACTATATATATATATATATATATTGGTATCAATGTTTACATTAACAAAAAAACAATACAGGTAAATAACTTTGATTTAAAAGGTGTCAAATTTAAATAAACTATTTAAAATGAAAAAAAGAAGTAATAAAATATACTGTATTATTATAGATAAGTATATAGATTTGAGGTTATAAGTGAAATTCTGCAAGCCTGTCCTCTTCCTCATACATTTCCTCATAGTTCTTAGCTTTCTTCTTTTGATATTTCTTTTGAAGTTGTAAATTTAAACATTTCTAAAAATAAACAAGCACATAACATTTAAATTCAGTCCCATCCCTTCTCTTTTCATTTGGGCCATTGATAGACATGCTCCAGAGAAAGCTTTGACATCTTGCTCAATGACAGTGACGTTCTTAATGAAACGTCTGCCCTGATATCATTACAGCTTATTTTTAAAAGAGATGAGACTGCTTCAAAGCAGAGAAGGGCATGTTCAGCACAAGAGCTGTTGTCTGATCAAACAGACTGGTTGTTTCTTTGTGAACTGCAGGACTTAAAAAGCACACAGTGGGACACTGTTCAGTCAAACTGACAATCAAGGGCGAATCGTACAGTTACAAAAACATGGCTCTTTGACCCTAAAGCCCACATTCATAGGCTGCCTGGCAGCTATTACACTCTCTGCTTACTCCAGGCCCTCTAATGTCTTGTCTGCAATGATTGATGGGCTTGAATGTTTGTGCTTCATTAGCTACATTTTGGAGACTCTACTTTGAAATCTTAGGCTGTCACATCATCATCCAGATTCTCCCATTTCTTCGATTTACATTCAAAACCATGAAGTACATTTGCACTGAAAGACCAATTAGAAGTCGTGCTTTCTGACAGATTGATGGTTCATTTAGATCATCCCAAAATAGATTTTTTCTCCTTTGAAGCTAAAAAGTGGGATTCACAGACTCCTTTTATCATCGTTTCTCTTCTTTTGTGAAATGAAGGAATTGGAGGTTTATGTCCCATCTGTCATGGCACATTTGTTGGGCTGCATTACAAACAAACTGCTCAAGTGGGAATACTGGACATGATCTAGATACTAGAAATCGTGTCTCGAGAGCATAAACAAGGTGAACTCCACTAAAACATTGTCTAGAATTTTAAAGCCTGTAAAGCAACTTTCCAGCAGGACGCTTGGTAGATTTGAACACATCTGTTTGTTTGATGAGAAAACAAGACAGTCATGTTGCGTAATGAGGTTTATTGATGATCAGGGATAAAAATAGATAGAGCTTGTGCATTGTGTTTAACGTCCACCTGCTGTCAGGCTGTTGTTTCAGCACTGCAAGACATTTTTCCATTTAAATTCCATCTGGAATGAAAAACTTCAACATTCTTTTTTAACACTCATTGTGAATTTTGTGAATTTATGTCTGGTATGAGTGACATTTTCACTTTGAATGCTAAATGTTGCTTATGGAACAGCAAGTTGCATGTGGACAGAACCCAGGTAGGGTAATGCTATTTTTTCTGTCTGTTTTTACTATCCCTGTGTGTGTGTGTGTGTGCGTGTGTACTTGCCTACCTATCTAAGTGTGGACAGTGGTGTGGTTACACACCAACAAAGAGGGGACAGCATAGCCAAAAGGGGACATTTTTTCAGTCCCCACATGGTTTGGTGTTAAATCAAGCTAAAATCATCAGAAATGGACTCTGGACAATTTTTTTTTTAGCCAAGAGGGGGCAGTGTGTTTTGTGTGTGTTCTCCATGCTGCCTCTATTGGCTGGAGTCTGACCTGCAGGGCTAATCCACACACGTCGTTCACACTCCGGCAGACTGCTCTATTGTCTAAGTTAATGGCTGCAGGAGGCTCTGAGTCTCACTGGGGAGAACACTCCTTGTAAAATGCATGTACATTTTAATTACATTAGTTTAAACATACAATATACTTAAAACAATATTTTAAGAAATTTAATTTACAGACAAAAATACAATATATTTCTATTTTATTAACATTAGCATTAAAGTGACAACTGCAAAATATTCTCAAAACATTTTGATTTATAATTCACAATATTGATTTATTATATACACTCACAGCTGTGACTTAATAAACCGATTAGAATTTCTTCTATTTTTTTTGTAGGAAAAAAAGATATATTTTTCATTATCCTCAGACATGACACAATTTAATGCCCTGTTACATTAATTAATGCTCCCGTTGGATAGGTAGAGCTCACTTAGTGTGTGTATGGATCTATTTAAAGTTATTTTTTATAATAAACAAAATGTATTTCTCCTTTACACATGAAGATTTTCCATGAAGTCATACTAAACACTCTTTAATTCCTTGTATTTTCATTTAAAGTGACATTTGTATATTTATTTATAATGTTTTTTACTCTATCATTTCAAAGGTGGCTTGCAAAACTTGCATTGTTTTTTTTAATTACAAAAGTATATCAAAGTTAAATTCCTGCTGGAACATGTTTGTTTTATGTGTGTGTGTGTGTGTGTGTGTGTGCGTGTTTTTGTGTGTGTGTGTACATGTTATGTCGCACAATTGTTTTAATTAATCGCCATTAAAGACTGAAACTTTTTTAAATCTGTAAATGTAAAATGCACATAATTAATGTTAACTGAAGACAAAGAAACTATTTAAATTCAAAATATGATTGTTTGTTGAATTTTTTGTTTAACATGTAACACAGATTTTGTCACATAAACAACATGCAATAAACCATCAATATCATCCAAAATAACTTTTTTCTTCTCTTCTTTGGTGGCTGTTAGTTTGTGGTCTCTTTAGACTCTTTTTTTACATGACTCTCTGCCTTTAACAGCTTGTTAGGTGAAGCCTCATTCCTTTCATCTTTGGGAAGAAACTTCAGGTTTTTAAACCTTGGAACAATTGCAGTAGCCATCCTCATCTGGTGAGGTTAGTGCTGTCATTCCTTTTAGATAGTCTGAGGTAAAATTATGTTTGAATTTAACTATAGGCTGATCATCCTCTATTAACTCCATAATTTTGCATGTGGCACAAGACTGGCAATACCGCTTACTTACATTACATTATTTAACACCATATTTATTACTTATATTATTTATTATTCTATTTATTACTATTAACTTTTTAATATTGTTTTACACTAGTTTGAAATTTTTTTTATTTTATGCAGCATACCCTGATAGTGGAAACACACACACACACACACACACACACACACACACACACACACACACACACTTGTGTAAGTATTGTCTGTGAAACACCTATAGGTTGATGTCTTGAGAGGATTTGAAACCTCAGTGCAGTGCAGTTATCTATTTTTTGTACTGATTTGTAAGTGGGCAACAACGAGGGATATTGGCACAGCTGAGCTTGTCCTATAGCTCTCACTCAAGTGGCAACCTATAATTATGCACAAATATAAAGTGTATTATATTCGAATCTATATCTTTCAAGGGACTACATTCACTCATATTATCAATCAAGCAAGTTGCAAGTAACAAAGTGAAAAACATAAAAAGTACTGTAAACTGTATACCAGGCTTAATATTTGTATTTATTTATTTATTTATTTTGTAAATTCGAACATGTGGTTATAATGGGGATCTCCCATCTTTTGGACCATTAAGTGGTCTTAAAAATGCAGTTAAATTTCATTAGAAAACATGGTATTGCTGCTTGATTTTTAGAGTGTATTAAGTAATTAGAAAAGAGGAATTCTTTGGATTTTTTGTAAATTTTTCTATTTGTTTTTGGCAAGTTAAAAAGTGTGACTGAATATTGACTTAAAAAAATTATTCCGTACCTTGGATGCCTGCAACGGGATTCTTTGTAAACAGACAAAAATCACTAAATCTATTATTTTTCTATTATTATTTTTTGACAATAAAATCTCCACAGCTGAATTCCATCTTTTGTTATGTAACATATTCAAAAATAATCATTTAAAGGAGCAAAACAATTTCATTGTTGTTGTATGATGTTACATTCAGGTTAAACCATAGTTTTGTATAGTAATCATTGTGTATTTAGTCAAATAATGATTTAATGTTGTACATTGATTGCAGATGTGGGTAATGCTCTTTTAAAGAATGCCATCTCTTCTCCCTGACAACAGCTGCTTCCCCTTCAGGCAAACTCTTGTGTTTTTTTATGTTTAAGAAAACAAGCATCAGGATGAGAGCACAGGGGTTTTCTAAAAGTCTGGAATAGCCTCGGGATAACGCTAGCAAATGCTAAGTGAACATGCAGCCGGTATTTCACACTGTCCTCTTTTGTGTCATCACTTTACTTGTCCTCTGGTGTGACTGCATCAAGCAGTGTTTAGTCTACTAATGCAAGGATTTCATTCAGTATCTAATTTTTTTCAATTAACCTGATGGGAAATACAGGACTTTTCCTGTTCAAACTTCTGTGCTTATATTTTGACAGAAACTTCAAGGATTGTGTTGGAGTTGGAGCTTGATAACTTATTAACTAAGTTCAGATCCTTCTTCGATAAGTCACTCAGTAATTTTGATCCATGTCTGCATTTCTTGTTTTAAGACAGAAATATGGCCTCTGCTCTCACATAACCTATGGTCTCACCCAGTGGCTTTGTTGCATTTTTGAGAGGTGCAGGTCAGATGTATGACATGACTGAGGAGATAATTGGGCTTAAAGACTTTTAATTATGGGTACAAAGTGCAAGTACTTGATTACACAAGTTTCCAGTTGATACAAAGTACTTTGACTTCCCTTTTCTTCCACTTTCAGCCATCTCCATCTTTTACAAGTCGCTGCTTCTTCTTGTTTTGTGTCAGTTTATGGTTCATAATAAAGTCTTTAAGGCTTGGTACCATTGTAACAACTATTGTATTCTATAATACCATATTTATATAATACATATAATGATGAAACACAAAAAGAACACTGAAAGAACTCTAGTGCCAAAGTTTTACACATAATTAGGAAAAGAAAAAGTGTCTTGGAAAACAACAACATTACAATATTTTAAGAAACTGTACTATTACCATCTCCATTCTAATCTATAGGTGCTCTTCAGACAATCTTTCTTTCAGGGATACCTGCCAAACAGTGCTGTGTGTAAGAGAAGCACAGGTACAAAGAGCTTCTGTACATCCTTGACATTCTCTCCCAGGCCTCTTTGCTTAGGTTGTATCTGTCAGTCAGGGAGTTAGGTGAAAATCAAGAGAATGGGAATGACATCTATTTGTCAGCTATGAGCGATGTGATGCCTGATTCGGACCAGAGCACAACACACACTTGAAGAAAAGCCCCCTCGAAGAGAGACTGGGGAAGAGAAAAGTACCAAGGGAACTGCTGAAGATTGTATTGGCCCTGTGGTTAATGTCATGTAGGATGTCATATTTTTTGTTGTTCAGCAGAATCCGACAGATAAAACGATTATTATTGGACCATGGAGGGCAGCCAAATCTGAGCAGCAGGCAGCACATGACTGAGTAGTTACTTTTATAGCAAGCCAAACACTGGCAAACAAAACAAATGTTTGATTTAGCTGAAATAAAAGACATTTGATACAGTATTATATTTGCAGTTAAAATACAGAACATTTTTAAAAGTCAATAGAAAGTTTATCAGAAAACTTGAGTTCACTTTTTCAATGTTTTTTTTTTTTTAAGAAAACAATTACTGTAAAGGTTGTGGAAAAGTCATTTATTATATTAATTATGCATTTGATTTTAAACTAAAACATGCATAACAAAAATATGAAACTATTCTAAACTTATTAAGGAATCTTGATTAGGCACATGGGTTGTATAGATCCCAGTTCCCAGTAATTGGGAGGGCAATAGAATTAAACACTCCCAATTATTTCTTCCATTAAATCCTGTACAAAAAAAACTAATAATAATAATAAACTACCTAGAGCTTTACAGACAGCACAAACCAACTTACATTAGTTTTTCCAAACTGGTTCAATAGCATCCACCTGCAAAATAGCAGAGCGAACACCAGTTTCTGAGCACCGGGGGCAGATTGGTGGTGATGAGGTCAGCAAGAGTGTGAAAAGCGTGAATGAAGATCTTGAAAATGTTAAAACAGTCATGTTGGGGTTAAGGAAGGAATGTGACAGACATTTGGAGTCTGTGGTTTAACAACAATCTTCCCCTAACGCCAACACATTTTAGATCATCTTTTAGAACAACCATTCCCTTAAGCTAACCATAACTCATCTTTCAACAAATGTGTTCACGTACACCTCTCACCCCTGCTTCTAAAACGAGTTGGGGTTAGAGAAAGGTTGTTGTTAAAGTCCTAAACCACGAACCTCAAACATCTTCAACAACCTTCCCTATATTACACCTCCCTTTTGAAGATGGTATCGTATAGAATTAGCTGGGCTTGATGAATGGTTTGTTAAAAGTGCATTTCAAGAAACTGATGATGTGCTGTGATGGGAGAATTTTCCTTGTGAATCCACGTCCTGTACTCAGCTGCTGTTGTTCTGTGAGTTTGACACTGGAATTTTTTTTTAATGATTATTAGATCCATCGATCTTCATCCGCATATCTGGGGCCGGGTTGCAGAGGCAGCATTCTAAGCAAAGATGCCCAGTCCTCCCTCACCGAGTACACTTTCTCCAGCTCTACTGGGTGGGTACCGAGGCGTTCCCAGACCAATATGGAGACATAATCTCTATGAGCTAGATGAAAATGCAAAACTCTCAATTCTCTTTCTCTTTCTCTCTCCAATGGAGCCTGAAAGGAAGCACTCTGCACTCTGATGCATGGCTTTTATTGGTAGAATACAAGTACAGCCGATGTTATCAATATCTATGGTTATCTAAAAATGTTTGTCATTTTGCTTTTGAATATAAAAATGACAAAACATTGTTTTACGTCGCACCATCCTACTGCATAGTGCTGGCTCTGCACAAATTCACTTTAGCCAATAATGTTTAAGAATCTTCCCTGCACTCCAAATAACTATAGTTAAACAATAATGCTGGATCCACTGTGTTGTAAATGTACTTAACATTCCACATCTATTCTGGGTGTTATGTTACACACTGTAGGAAATGACATTGATGTTATACATGATTCATGCATTTCACATAACACCTTTTATCAAGCATTGGGTCTTACCAGAGAAGCCAGCTGAAAGAAATGAATTGATTGTTCTGTGAATTAGAAAAACAGCAGTTGAAATCATCCTTGTATTTTTTGAAAGCTGTCAGTTACCAATTGATTCTCAAGCTGTCATTGTCATCTGTGTGCGCTCCTCTTTCAAAATGTGTTGATGGGAGAAACTTCAAGTAAAAGAAAAATGCTAAACGACTTGAACTCAGAAATATTAAACCACTTCTTTTACGATTAGTTTAAAAATATATATATTTTACCTTTGTTGATGGTCGCCAGCTTCCAACGCTAACTTGAGTGTCCTGCGCCCTTACCACCACACCAAGGAGGATTTAACCATGCCTTAATAAGAGACACATTTGGGTCACATAGAACACCTTTGCCGTCTGTCTCAAATTATCACAGTCAACAGATAGTGAACGCATTTGTGACATTATCAAAAATAAAAAAGCTCTCTGAGGCAGAATTTTCATCTGCATGCAAATGATTGCTCACGCTGGTATGAGGAAGATTTTAGTGTGTTCACAGCTGTGTTTTCTGATAGGCCGAACTCTCGGGGGGAGGTTAATGAACACCTTTAGCGCACATGTACGTGTATCGGCTTCTTTCATTACGTTTGTCAAGAAATCGCTGCCACAGCATCCCGCCTTGCTTTGTAGAGTCCAAGGCTGGTAAACAGTTCGTTCTAAAACTCCAATCTGATGTAAAAGCAATTCAGCATTGTCGAACAATCGCTAGCTTATGCTGGGTGAAGAAACATCCACACTCATCCAGCATTGCTGACTGACTCAGCATGGAGCACCATGTGATCTCGGTTTCTCTGTCCTGCTGGAATATTTCATAAAGGTCTGCAGGAAATGAGAAAATGGCTTATGTAAATTGGACACCAATTGAAATAAGCACTGCTGTGACTGCTTTTTCTGTTAAAATGAATGTGGTTGAGTTGAATATTGTACATTTCTAATGGCTGGAGTCATGCTTGGCTTCTCGAGCAAAATAAGCAGCTGTGGTCAAAGTTTGGGTTGTGTAGGGAGATTTTCTGAAGAAACACTAATTTATTCAAATAAACCAGTGGTTGACTATTTTATGAGCCCAGATCCTTTGTCTCCATCTTGGACGTTACCTCTGTTTTTGTGTTCATGTGAGGCAGTTCTTTTTGAATGAAATGCACTGCTAAGTAGTCACGCTGTACATGTCTAAGAACGAGTTGTACGTCTGATAAAGGGGCATGATTGATTTTGGAATGAGTTTTATAAATCAACATGGGCACAAACAAGAGAATAACCAGGGAACTAATGATTGCTTCACCATAACAAGAGAAGATACAGCTTTATCCCTTCTTTACATCTACTTAAAATGACAAGTTTGCTAGTGTTAACATAACAGCTGTTATGTCAATGTGTATGATGTGAGTGCATTTCCCAGGGCTTATGCTTGGAGATTTTACTAGATTTAACCGTTTTGTTGGCATTTATTACATACATACTGCACCTCGCCTTATGTATAGGGGTGTCAAGAGAAAGCAGGTAATAAAAAAAATAGAGAACCGCCAAAGTTGCGTAAAGATAAAGTAAACTTTTACAAATATTGTACAGGTGTAACCTGGGGCGTTTGTATTCAAGTAAAAGTACCACTGCTTCCGTGAAAATATGTGCAAGTACTAGTGAAGTTCTAAAAATCTCCTCAAGTAAAAGTAACGATTGAAAAATTCACTCTTTAATAATATTTTACAGCAGTAATGTTTTTCCCAAAGCAGCTCTGAGCAACTAATTTTATTTGATTTTATCTTTGATTTCAACAATGCTTAATCACAGCAAAAATAGCAATGTCATCATTAATTTTGCATGGACGTACTATTCTTATTGACTAGTGTGTAGAAACTGCCACAGTATAGTCTTGCTTAGCAGTAACTTTTGTGTTAATAGCAACTTTTTTTTCATCTCACCCATGAGGCTGTTTGATCATTTTGTCAAACAACTAATCCCATGTAATTTCAAGAATAGAACAACAAACTTCCATAATCAGTACGAGGGTGCACACAGCTAGGAAAAACAGCTTTTGATCGAACGGCTGCACATATAAAAGACACCCTCACTTTTCCCAGAAATCTAAATAAATTAAATCTGATCACAATTTCAAGATTCTCTAAGTATTACATTACATAAGTGTATCAAACCCATTAGACGTTTAGTCAATGTTTCGAGGGTGTGACTTGTGAAGCTGAGATCTACAATGTTGTGTCAGATTCTAAAAACTAGAATACACAACCAAGTAAGAAAAGATACTTGAAACTAAGCATCTTTTACTAGTTTTATGCCTAAAGCTACTTGTTGTTTTGACTGTTATAAACATGGCTTTTAGGGCAAAATACAACGTCTAAAATACCGAAGGTGAAATAATTTTACAAGACGTTGGGACTGAGCCGTCCAGCTTCTGCAGGAGATTAGTCTTCTCTAATTCAATAACTGTGGATTCAGTTTGCAGTATTTGTTCATTTTGGTATTCATTGGATTATTTGGAGGCAAATTCAAATTAAGAAAGGTGTGGGCAATCTGCCGGAGAGGGATGTGTGTATGATCTGGAGAGAGGACCGAGCGCATGAAGACAACCAGAATTAGAGCAACAGAAACATGGCGGAGAGAAAAGCATAACGCTTGTTTTGCGTCATCCTCTGCTTGATACAGAACCAAACCATTAATTATACAAGTAGTTTAACCTTGGCCTGTTACCATGGCCACTTACTTATTGTTGACATCATATGTCATTATTTCCCTCTTCTGATTCCATTTAATGTATGTTTAACGTGTTTGTGGTTTTAATGGAGAGGATTTTAAAATATTATATTTTATGATTGGAAATATAATGGGTATATGTGTCAGATTAGCTATCAAAAAATATAGAGCATGGTTGTGTTTGAATTGGTGGTTTTTGATGATTAGCGTCCAGAAAAGTATTAGTGTCTTAAAACTTACAACAGTGATCATTGGAAACCTTTATATTTATGCATGGAGTAAAATAAATACTTCACATTATACATGTTAGCCATCATTTGCATTGAATTTCTAGCTTTCCTTTAGCTCAAACAAAATCTGGCCTGCAAAATGTGTGAGATGTTCAGATTGTTTACTCCCTGCTTTTAACATAGAGGGCTAAAACAAACTCAAGTAGTTCCTTGAGGCATTAAATAGCTTACAAGAAAGTTCAGTACTATAATAATTCAGCGCAATGTTTATTTGAAATATAGATCAGAAAAAGAACAGCTTGTGTAGTATCCACATGCCACACACCAGCAAGATTTTGGGAGAAAATAAGCTTTTTGCAACCCAAGGGCTTTTGGTGCATTCAGATTGTGAATAAGAGGTGTAAACACAGCTGTGGCAGTGGAGTGGAGCTTCAGGCTTTCTAAGAACAGACCGAATCTCTTCATCCTGGTCCTGCTGGCTTCAGAATACTGGCCTTGAGCAGGACAGAGAGCCCACTTAAACCCATGTTAGAGTTGTTTACAGCAGGACGGATATTTGAAAGAGGGCTGAGCACATTGAGATTTGGGACCAAATTGATTGGAGATCCTAAATGTGTAACAGCTGTGCTTGTGCGCTGTTGCCTAGTGAGGTTTGTTCATTAAAAAAGAGAATTATCAGGGCATGCTTTCTGATGAAGAAAAGATCAGAAGATTCATTGCACCTTTTTTGACTATAAAAAATACAGGGCCACTCAAGAACTAAAACCATAGACTGTATAAGATATGGATGACGTGACGACGCCTCTTGCAGTTAGACTAATTGAAGCTGTGGCGAGCAGGATTTGGCAATCACCATGACAAACAGACAAAGACTGCACCTCTGTAGAAATGTTTTACAGATGACATATATCCCCCAGCTCCACCTAGAACCCCATGCTGAATATTCATGTTTATCAGAGGGGACTTTATTAATGAAACTAGACAGAATTAGCAACGGTAAGCTAACAAGTATTTTATTTTTCATGGCTGGATTTTAACTCTGTCTAGTTCGACCTACTACTTTGACTTTCATTCATTATACGCCTCTTCTTATCAACTCTTATTAACGCTTTTCTACTTTTTTTGTGCCAATCGTAAGTATTTGGCTGGCAAAAAAAAGTAAGGTGACAAGGCAGGGCTAACCTTTTTTTTTTCTGTCAAATGTCTGTATTGACTTCATCACCGTTGTCTCAAGGTGCGCTCTAGCATTTGAAATTAATGACCAAATATTTGTTTGTATTTGTGCTTTGTTATGGCCTTAAGGTGTAAAATGAGACCTATTTATTGAAGGACACGTGTTTGAAAGTGGAAAAAAATATATATATAAATAAATCGCTTATCCACAATTTAAGGAGGTCAACAAAAATAAATATTTGATTCTAAATTAATAAAATAAGCTTTGTACGTTTTTGGACAAAAAAAATAAGTACTTAACCATTTTGTGATTTACAAATGTAGACTTTAGATCCAAATTTAGCCCATACGATTCCATTGTGACACTGGTCATCTAAGTGTTCAGAATTTTCTTATTTAGCATTATTCTTTGTTCATTCTAGGTGGGTTCAAGGTGTCAAAAGGAAACATTACATTATTTGGTGAAATAATTGTATAAAAAAATAAAAACTTTATATATTTTTATCCTTTTGGTTCTGCACTACCTATCAAACTCAACATAGAGCATGCAATATTTAGCTCAGCTCAAAAAACAGCCATAACATAATAGCTTGCGGTTTGCAAATGAGGCCATTATGAATAATTCAAACCCCATTAAAACCTGCATCTCTGCTCAGCACAGAGGTGCTGAACTTCCTTCCCTGAAAGTGATCATTTTCAACTTCAAATTGTTCTGCAAGGGGCAACGGTCCAATTTGAACTGTCCCAACATGCATACATTTATTTAGATCTGACCTTTTTCAGGAACTTCCGCAGTGTGGCATTTCATTTAGTAGACCGTACCTTTCCAGCAGCTCTGTGTTAAACTTATCATAGACAATTTTACAGGTTAACAATGCACAGAAAACAACTTTTCAAACATTTATCAGCTCCAAAGGAGCCAAGAGAATTCTCTGAGTGAGGATGAGGAACAAAAAAGAGCCAAACTGTGGTGCACTTTACATATTTTTATTGCAGTTGCAGTGAGTTGGCAGACAAATTGTATATTTAAAACAAACAGCGAGTGCATTTAGGGCACAAGTAAAACAGCTGTTGTGTTGTATTACAAAAGATACTCAAGCATTCTACTGGGTGATGTCACACACAATGATTTTGATCTATTTAATAGTGTTTGCTCAGATTGTAAGCAAACAATTAGCTTACATACTAAAGTCACAAACTTGTTTTTATCCTGTGCTAGTGTCCTCCAGCATGCATTTATTTAACTTATAACTTCACTATTCCCCCCCACCCCCCTCCCCCTGTAGAGGGAATATATTTTCAATATTTTAAAGTGTGGCCCCTTAACGCAGTTTACCTTTTGGAATGAGTAGTTTTATTTACTCCATAGTAACTACATCATTACATTTACAATATACCAATAGATAGCAGGAGCAAGATTGACTGCTGTAGCTGAAACTTTTCAGGAACATACAACCACAGTCTTGTTGGTACTTTAGAGCACACACTGTACTCATACGGAAAAAAAACTGTTTTAGATGATTGTTACCAGATTAGCTGCCTGCAAAGTTGCAGCAGTAGTAGATGATGAGAAGAAGGTGTACACTCAGTAGCTGCATGGGTGGATTAATTCATGTTAAAGTAAAAATATCACAAAAAATGCCATTTCCACACAAACCACTAGTGTAGTAAAACAGTTCAATCTTCATGATACAATGCAATGAAAAGAGTATGGTCAGTGACAATTAATGATTGATGTTAAAATTCAATACACATATTTAAAAAATTTTCTTTTGGAAATTGTTCTTGGCGTTAGTGGTTTATAGCTACGTTCAGACTGCAGTCCAACAAGATCCCAATCTGATTTTTTTTTTTGCTCATATGCGACCTGTACCTAATATTTTCAGGACAGACTGAACAGCTCAATATTTGATACAGTACATATCCAATCTTGTCGAGCAAACTCTGTCTGAACGTTCATTACATATTTTTCTTGGTTTTGTATCCAACTTAAAAACACAGATGTGAGTCGCTCGAGAAGACGTTCTTGTGCTGAAATAGTTACAGGAAAAAGCCTGTAAAATAGTGTTCTGTTGAACACAAGTTGTTACCTTAGATACATTTTCTGCTCAGAAGTATATATATTTTTTGGTGATATATGAATATCTTTCGTCACTAATCTTGCATATGTTCTAGAGGGAGGATTCTTTTTTGTTTGTCATGCATTTGTGGTTACATCATTTGAGAGTTTTGGAACTGGCATTCCTAAATGAGTAAAAATACTTTGATGCAAACAGACACAGGGACAATCCATTTAAACAAACATTTAATACAGTTTTCGTCAGTTTGAAGCTTCAAACTAATCCTTATTTGTCTCTGACCCACTAAAAGTTTTTTTTTGCAGTAGCAGGACACATTTCAGATTCTGCACATTCATGTTGTTCTATGGTATAAAAAAGGCATAATGCAAAAATAAATCACTCAACTATATTATACAGTAGTTATTTCAGAGAAAAGAGTTTTTTGAAATATTTGTTGCTAACAAAATGTTGAGTAATTTGTTAATCAGTTTGATATCTGCACAAGCAAGCATTAGTAAGCCTTATTGCTCATTTGTTTAAAAAAGCACATGTCTTTTAAATTTCAGCACAAATAAAGTGCTAATAGAAGACAACTGTATGTATTAAATGAGGATCAAACTTGAACTGAAGGATGGAAACCAACTGTAGCTTGCAGATGGGATGATATTACACATAAATTCAGCAGTGAATACCCTTCAACAAGATCAAATAAACATCAAAAGCTTCATAAAATCCACAACTTTTCTGCAATTAGTGCAGCTTGCATCTCTCCGATAGCAGCTGCTAATGAACTTGCTTGTTAAGTAATGGTGATTTAAGCAGGCATTTTCAATGACTGCCATATGGCGAATGTTTTTTTGCAAGATATGTCTATAAGAGAAGCATGGCCACTTAAAACTTTTAATCAAGTTTTAGCATTCACGGTCACAGAAATGTACACTGAAGTGTTTTGAAGCCCATTTTGGCAGCTTTTAACTCTAGTGCAGCTCTGACCTGCACAGGCTTGACTTTCAACTGAGACTCAGTGTTCACATTATCAAGAGTCAAAGGGTGAGAGCATTCTCAGAGGCAGAAAAGGATGTAGACCGTTTCGCTTTATGCTTTCCACTTTTCTGATTTCTACAGACACAGAGGGAATGAAAACTCTCTGAAGTCTTGTGCCATGATACATTGGCTAAGAATGAGATTGCATAAAGTTTGACTACAGTTAAGCCACAAGGAATTGTTCGGATTGAATTGTTTAAACTCATGTTTGAGTGATATTACAACTATCTAGTAGATGTGTTTTTTTTACCAGCTGTTAGAAATGGATGCAGTCCGTGTTTTAATTCTCGTGTGTTCTATTTGGAATGATTGGGTGTTTAAGATGGACCGTATTGGAGCTATTAGCATTGAGATGTCCAGGAATGTTTCATGTACAGTATGCATCTTCATTTTGCACCAAAAACATTCTCAGCATGCAAGAAAAACAAGCATTAGACTAAAACTACTTGAAAAACAGATTAAATGTGGTGTAAATAACCTTGAGCTAAGAAATGATGGCCCCTGGCAAAAATCTGATGACGAATGTTTTGTCAGTTCAGTTTAAAACTGAATTCATCTGATGATGAATGTTTTGTCAGTTCAGTTTCAACACAGAATTTTTATCTTTTATAATTATGACCTTAAAATTTAAATATAACTCATATTTTTCCTTCATGATTCTATGTATAATAATGTTGCTTTGTTTTTACTTAATCCAGGGTTTCTGCAAGTTTGAAAAGGTCACATTTAAGACTTTGTAAGACCATTTAGAATCAAAATTAAGAACTATATCATAACATGGAAAAACATGTTAATAATAGTATTCACAAACTGCGATAATGGAAAACATTTTAAATGATCTAGGACAGTAAAATTATTGCTATTTATGACTTCCTCACAAGCTTCTTGAAGGTCTGTAATGAGAATGAAAGTGGCCTCAGGTATAGGGGAGCTCAAATGGCACAGAATCTATACATCCATCCCCGTCAGTGTCCATTACAGTCGGAGATTGATGATGTTTATTTAGGTCAACTGCCTATGTACTAAATTAGAAAAGAATTAGCTTTATGTTTGCCAAAGCCAAAATGCTCCTTTTAAGAACTTTATAAGTAATATTATGTGCTTGTTTTTCACTCTAAATTAGACTATTTTCCCTGTATTTAAAATAAAAGAACCTGTTCCATTTTAACTATTTGTATCTTTGTACATTTTTTATCTAATTTTAGCGGTTCCGTTGTTTAATACAAATCATATTAAATAATCCCTAACTGCTTTTATAAAAAAATATGATTTGATTGATGTGGCTGTAAAACAAAACATTTGGTATAAAGAGAATGCATCACAAAGTTTACACGAGGGGGAGTTAATAAAACAATACTTACTCTTAAAATCACGTCAAACTGTTAGAGGAAGCTGCCAGATCAGTAGTGTGTTCTCCATAGTGTTAGCCACTGTCCCCTCCCTCAGTCGACTGAAACCCTTCCCACCTGAGATGACCGCTACTGATGTTACCCTGTCCCGCCGTGACCCATCCTTCTCGCAGGGTGGACCCCTCACCCACATGTCCGGATCATCACTCAGTTCATATATGGAACCATCTTCCATGCTGTGTTCCAAGGATTCTAAAGACGAGTCCAAGGCTTCATCACCGAGCACAGTTAAGGGTCGTCCGGGAAGGTTTAAAGTAGAGCGCACTCGGTACTGCAGTAAAACACCCCGTCCTTTTCCCTTCCCATCCACAGTTCCAAAAAGGCCTGGCTGCTGGAGGGATTCCTGAGAGGAAGAGTCACTGTGTTCCTCACCTCCACAGGCCGAATCATGGCCTTCCAGCACCGAATCTCGCTTTAGGAGGTCAGGAGATAGAGAACTGGAAAGAGCTACTAAGAAGTCCACAGGCCCACTGTGCGCATTAAAAGACATCATTCCTTTCCCTGTGCCAAATGAAAAGCATTGGCTAGTTACAATAAGAGGGGTGCAAATGAGCAGGAAAACATAATAGAACATAATGTTATTTCTATTAAATATTTTACCTATTTAAAAATATTAATATAAATTTTTATATCCAATACGCTATACAATTCGATTTGAGTGTTTTTTTATTGAAATACATATCTAAAATGTTTCAGTAGAAATTCAGTTCTACATCACTGTTTCTGTGAAAACGATAAATGGTGAATGTGGATCTGTAATTCTCTTTTATAATGTTTTATGAGGATATTCATAGAGTTTGATATGTGTTGCCTTGCCTCTCATGTACGTGCACCTCAAGTCTTGTGCAACACGTAGCAGCATGACAAATTAGTAGTGCATTATTTTTTCTGTGATAACTTTTTTAAAAATAGCTTACATTTCCAGTTCAGTGAATTATAATCTAATGCGCCATGTCATACATACATAGTAATTGAAGTCATTCATTGTAATGTTGTTGACGACAGTAACCCCCGTCCCCCCACACACAAAAAAAATATATTACAAAAAGTTTCAGAAGCTATAATTGATTTTGTATGTTTTGTTTATAATTTTTCCTTTTTTCGCTTTGTGTTAAAATAAACTGTTGGTCTTAAGTACTTCTTACAAATCACTTACTTTAAGTACTTCTTATCTTAAGGAAAGCCTTAGGAGAGCTGATCAACCCATCAAGGCAAAACAAAATTGAGAGCCAGCTGTATTTAGGTCCATGTTTGTTTTGGAATTTTTAATAGTGAAAAGTTTGCAAAAAAGTTTGCTTAAATCTTTTCATTTGAATACTTACTGAATCAATTGAATCATCGGCAATTTTAATTGTAGAATAAACTTTTTTTTTTCTTTTTTTTAAGAACAAATCTGTGCACCTGTAATTTTGGGGATGCCCTCCAGCTTGGGCACAGGCAGGGTGATGATAATGCCCTGGGCAGTGCCAACCCACAGCAGCCCCTGGCAAACCAGCAGACTAGTAACTCGCATGCCTTTCTGACCTTCAAAAGAGAGGAACAATTACAAAGATCACAATTCATCAAGGTTTATCTTCTTTTGAACCCAGCAAAATGCTCTATTCCTATACCCGGAAACATGCATCACTGCATTCTTAGAATCTGTGCTCATGGCTGTGTGCGCTTTAGAACGTAGAATCTTCAGACCAGTATAAGAAGTTAATATACCCCTTTTATTGCTTAATCTCCTGGGGGGTCAATATCATTGTTAAATTATTTTAATTTTCATTTACATTTTCTGCTTTCATAGAAGTATCTTTGGTGAAATAATCATACATTTCTTCTTTATTTTAGTCCACAGAAAAAGTGTGTAGAACAGTGATAAAGGCTATGATTGGCTCTCATTGCAGCTGCACGAACAGTATAAGCATAGCCGTGTGCAGGTACTGTATTTAAACCTACTGATTTCTGTTTGCATAAAGCAATATTTACTCACTGAATGTCCCCAAACCTTTGATCCTGGGTCTTTTGTGAGCAATCGACCTATAATTAAATGATGATAAAGGATATGCAGAGAATTCTACACGTTTAGATGGTGACTACAGGTTCAATTTATAGAGGTAATTTATTAGCAGGTCTCATTTAGTTTCCAAGGCATGCACTGGGGTGTTTGTGAAGACTTTGGCTTGTGTGAAAATGAAGCAGGTAGCAATCAAGAACTCAAGGTCGCGAAAAAACATTAGCAAATGTACTGCATTAGGAACAACTCCTCCTCAGAAATGTCAGCCGGCCAATTCTGCTGAACATCTAGCTATTATATGTTCATTTCTGTGCAAGAGGAACCAGCTTAATGATAGATTGTCAAATAAATCAGCAGCCTCACAATAATGAGCATGGGTTCATGTATGCAGTAAATATAAGATACTGATGTCTGACTGGAAAATTAATATAAAAAAAAAAAAACTTTGCCCTAGAAGCGTTACGCATATTTGGACTTCAAATTTTAAAGCGGATATTGTTTCATGTGTCATGCTGGAGATAATGCTTGCAAAAGATGACAAAGTACATAAAAATAATGTGATACATTTTTTGCCCTTTTTTCTTTTTTTACGAATGCATCGTGCAGATCCCTGATACCCATATTAAACAGAGAAGCATTAATAACTATTCTTATAGTTTCTGCAGATATTTATTTATGTTCTGTCTCACACAAATAAACATTGTTCACTCTGACATACATCCCTAATATCCTTCACAGAAAAACTGAAAAAGATCAGAGCACTTTCTCCTTGAGCGGAGTGTTGTATTAATAGCATGGGTTTGTTTTTTCAGAGGTGATTTCAAAAATAATTCTAAAAATTGTAAGTTCCTCCATCATGAAGGTGGGACATCGATATATTAAAAATAACTTCTGCTGCTGAACCGTTACCTGACGAACCACTGATATGGAACACAGAAGCCATCATGCATAGAGTCTATTGTCATCTATACACTTATTGCTGCAGAATAAACCAGATTAAAATATATCCTGACAATGGTTTCATTTTAATGATTGTTGTATAAAAAGGACATTTATTTGTAAACATTTTTTAAATAAAAAAGTTTGCTTTGTTACATAACTAAAATGTCAAGGAAATACGTGTAGTCTGCCCATGGACCTGTCTTCTCCAGCCAATTCACACTTAGTTTCTAATCTCTTCTGAAAGTTCTGTAGCTGAGTAATGTATACTGAATAATCAGTTATCTTCTGTAAAACAATAATTAATTTGTCAGCAATCACTCGGGAGCAAACCTGTGGGATTAGCTAAGCATTGATCTTTAATAACCCTATCAGGACTCTCGTGTGATGCCAGCAGATTAGTATGCATTCAGGGTCATCTCTGGGCCTTGAGGAAAAAAGCATGTGCCAAAGCTTATTTTCACGTTTGTGATCAGAGGAATGTAAAGTGCTCGACGCAGCACATACTTAGAATGTAGCTTCTCTCTACATGAATGTTTCAACTATACTA
Source organism: Danionella dracula (assembly GCA_900490495.1). NCBI lineage: Eukaryota > Metazoa > Chordata > Actinopteri > Cypriniformes > Danionidae > Danionella > Danionella dracula. Next base: position 5,569,360 of record UELW01000012.1, read on the forward strand.
ATATAGAAATTTAGGATCCATAACAGAATAGGGTCTGATGAGTTCATTCGAAATATACAGCTTTTCTGTCTTCACTCAAGCTGGTTTAAGAAAAACACAGATTAATTTGAATTGTGTATTATTATATAGTATTTTTATGCTATAAAACGTTCCTAACATTAAAACTGACAAAAAACATTTATTTTATAAGTGTAAGTTAAATGTTTGTGTGATGAATACAAGTTTTCTGTACTCAAAAAATAGACTAGACGTAACATAAGCCTGTAATGAACAGAGTAAAAGTAAAATATGGTAATCACAGTTAATTCTTTTTAGACTGGGTCTGCTTAGTTTGATGGGTACATATCTGAAGCAGGGATACTGATTATAGCTTACTAAATAAGCACGAATACAAGACGTGTAAACCTTTTACATTGAGAGCAAGTTAAACCTGGACCAGGTTTTTTTTTAGTTTTAATCTAAAATCATACATTAAATGTAGTATCTTGATAACCTTAAGAAGCTTTTTTTTAACTTTAACATCATTTTTTCATTATTAACATTGCTGGAAAAGTATATATCCAACACTTGGACTAATACTGCTTGTAAGTGATAAAGCCAATGACCCTGGGTTTGTAGGTGGCAGACACTTACCTACTGACTCTTTTTTTTTTTTTGCACCAAGTGATTTACACTACTAATTCTAAATAGCCACATTAATTTTTTTTTATTTAAGTGGGCTCCAAGGTTAAATTGGAATCAGAAGAAGTAATGTGCGCAGAGGTGGTTTAAAGACCAGATGTTCAAAGAAAAGACACAGAGGTTAAACGCTAGCACAAAAATGCCACAGCCGCTGGAACCATGACAAGAGTGTTGCTATGGCAACGTTTTATATCCAAAGCTTTGTCTGCCACTGTGCTTTTTTCTGCCTGTAAACCAGCAGCTCCATTACTGCGCTGCGGGTTCTTAAGTTTTCTACTTATTCACTCTTCGTCCCAGGAGAGTCAGTCAGCAGGAACTATTCCAAAAAGAACTTCAATGATATTTTCTTTTTTGAAGTGCAGTTCAAAGCAGAGACGGAAACAAGTGTAGATCGACAGAGTGTGCAGATGTAATGTATCTTAGGATTAAAAAAACCTACTTTTACAGGGTCAAAGGTGAGGGACTTACTCGGGTTGTAGAATGTTGAAGGTGTGGAAATGTTGATCTCCTGCAGGTGTTCCAGTGTCTCTGTATGAAACAATCGAACCGAGGAACCTTCTGAAAATGCCATCCATACACCACCTCCGGCTCGCACCATATGGGCCACACTGACCATCGGGTCCTGGTGGACTTCAAATTTCTTTAAACAGAATACAAAGGTAAGAAAAGGTAAGTCCTTATTCCATATGTGAAACTAAAACCCAAATGCTAATTTATATATATATATATATATATATATATATATATATATATATTATATATACTATCTCTATCTCCTCTAATATCTATAATTATCTCTCTCTATCTATATCTCTCTATCTCTCTCGTTCTCTCTCCTCTCTATCTCTCTCTCTCTCTCTCTCTCTCTCTCTCTCTCCGCTCTCTCCCCACACCCCTCTTCCTGAGTTTCTCCTGCCTGCCTTGTGTAGGCATCCGCCTTTTGAAAAATAACTGAATAACTGACATTTTTTTTATTTACGGCCTCATATTTTCAACCCAGTGTTTTTTTTTCAACATGGTATATAGTACCTGCAAGGCCAAACAGCTACAAGTTTCATGAGCTTAAGATACTACGCTGCATCCCTAAAGCTGCATGCATTTCCTCTTGTTTCCTACCACTCACTACACCCTGATACAGGTCAACTGAACTCTTCAAAATCTGTCCAGGGTTTACCTCAACTAACACAAGAAGAGCCTGCTGACTCAACCTGAAAGAAAACCCAGCGACTAAAGACAATTAGCTGATGGATGTTACTGTCTGATGTTTAAAATGGGCGAAATGGGAGTTAGTGGAAGTTGCTTGCCATTTTATCAACAGAAAATTATTATTTTAAATTATTAGAAAATGTATAAGAAAACTATTGAATAATAAAATTAAGTAAAATGTCAAATAACGTTAGCAGGTGATTCTTACTGATCAAACAGTTTGTATTGACCTTTATAAACCTTGTTTGTTATTTAGTAAGAAAAAAAAGACATTGAAAAAAATGGCTAAGTTAAAAATAGAAGACCACTTTGTATACCCAGGTGTGATGTATTAATTCTGTAGTGAAGATGCCAGGCCTCTTTAATGACCTGCTATAGTTTTATATGAACCTGCTATAGTTTTAATTTTAGTATGCATCAAATTTAAGATGTATAAAGAATATAAGACATTTGAATTAATTTTTACAAGCAACATGTAATGCAACCTGTGCTTGTTTTAACACAATTAAAGCAGTCAAATGATCTTGAAATAATAATTATTTAATTACAAATAATCATGGACACAATATTTAATACACCAGCACAAATGAAGTTCCATGCGATAATAGAATTTGAATGTTATATATATATATATATATATATATATATATATATATATATATATATATATATATATATATATATATATATATATATATATAAGCTGTAGCTGTATAACAGATAAGTAACACATCTAAAAATAATATGCATTTAGATAAACTTATCAGTCTTCAGTCTCTCAACAAATAATAAAGCACAGTTCCAGAGCATACTCTGTTGAACAAGGTAGGAACGAAATAAAAGCAGACTACATCTGCAAGGACTCTTGAATGAAAGGATTTTGTAAAGAACAATGAGTTTTCAGCCACTCGATCTGGAGAGAATAAGCTGACATCTTGAGTTTGAAGAGCTCACATTAGTTGAATATGACTGAAAGCTTGTGTTAATGGCTATTTATCTCTGCATTTGTGCTGACCAATACCATAGAAATGTCATTTTCGTCATTCGCAATACTTCCAAGAAATGTGTTTAGATACGAGACACTCAAGTTCTCTGTAACAATAAACCTTTTGTTTCTATTGTTTTAAATTCTCATGAACACACTGTTTTCTCTATTTAGAACAGCTATGGTATAAAAAAAACCTCTCAAAGATTTGTCTGACCATTAGTGAGAATGTTACTCAATAGTTTTAGCCTATGTTTCAACTACACAAGTAAAAACTTTGAAAACACGGATTGAGTTTATGAGTCATGTTATGTCTAATATTAAGCGAAACCTCCCTCTTTATGCAAGCCCACTCTTTCCTCTCTTCTTGTCTGTACATTAACTCACATCTAGACTTTCTGAAAACTTCTAATTCTGAAGTTTAAACAAAGCCTGTTGGGTGAAAGGGGTTTTGTGACCCTTTAAAGGTTTCCAACATGTTTTTATATTACATTTTGTTTTACACTGCTAATGCAGGCAAATGAAAGCTTAAACAATGATTATTGAACACGTTTGCGCAATTTTCTTTAGAAACTAGATTTTTAATTGACAAATTCATCATACACATATTATCAGCAGATGTGTTAAACAGCTGTTTGCTACGAAGAGTGATAATGAGAGATTTCTGATGCTGTGTGAATATAATATCATTTATCCTTCAGTAATGGGATTGTGAAAGAACTTAATAAAGTTTCATTTGGACGAATGAATCGCCAGACAAATATTAATTTCACTGTGAAAATATCAATCTCAAAACAAACCGAAGGAGACCGGAACATAAATGGGGTAAAACAAAACAACAAATAGAACATGACATGTTGAGACAATAGGACAATATGATTAAAACAAGATTGGTTTACACACGCTTGAACACGGTTTACGGTCTTATTTGCCAACTGCAATGAGCTTAAAGAGGTAAAGAACCATGTGCAGTTCAACTTTGAAAACATATATGCATTTTCTAATTTGTGTATAATCTATTTTACGAAATTTATAATCTATACATTTAACTGTCATGAAGTAGATTTCTTTGTATAAACCTCAGTCTAGTTAATCTTAATAATCATAATGCAAACAGTTTAAACACACGCTACCAAGGTGCCAGGACCAAATCAAGGAAAAACAATGATAAAATAACTTAAATTTGATCTTTGACCAATCAACAGTTGCACAAATCTTTCAATATATATAAAATATGGCATTTTTGTTTTTGATATCATGGGATAAGAAACAAAAATAACCAATAATTTTTTTATTTCAATCTAGATTTTAGAAAATTTAGTGTGTATAATAATCATTAACAGACACAAATATCAACATCAGTAATAATACCAGAAATATGTAGTTAATGGAGTGCACCCTCCACCAGAATATCCCAGTTTTCTGTTTAAATGATTTTAAAATGTTTCAAATTATAGACGATAATTTGCATTAATTTATAGCTAATGTAAAAGTGAGACAGAAATAAGCTCAGGTAATTAGGTATGATGATTGTTGCTTGTTAAAATTTTTGAAGAGGAATGTCATGTTGCATGTTTTGAGAATGTCTGGAAATTTGCACCGGTGTTTTATCAGATCTGCCTAGCACACATGTTTAGAAATAAATGTTGTTTATTTTAACACTTTTATTATTTTTTCACATCATAATTCTTTGCATCGCACTGTACTTTATGGTGGGTAAGTTTTTTAAACTTCAAAGTTTTATTTAATTTATTAAACTACATTTGCTTTCATTACACTAACAGAGCCACATTATAAAACCATGGTAAAACTTTTATTTTCAAATGTTAAATATGTTAAAGAATTTAATACAAGCATGTAAAATTTAAATGAGGCCCGATTTGGTGATTAGTCAGCATTTTTATGTTAAACATCTACTATTGTACTCGGTTTAAATTGAGGGTAGGTACACAGGTACAGTGTGAATCCTATGTATATTAAAACACGATCAGATTTTTTTTTTCCACAAAATTCACATTTTTGACCAGCAGCTGTACATACCTTTAGCTATACGAGACATACACACACACGCACGCACACATGCACACACACACACACACACACACACACACACACACACACACACACACACACAACACCCCCCCCCCCCCTTCTCTCATATCTTCTGAACTTCGAAGGGTTTGATTCAAGCATTTTCCATGTTTCAACACAAAGAACTTGTACATTTTCGTTAGGTGGTCGTATATAATTTTTTAGACTTCTAAAATGGAACAGGTTCAAGGCCCACACATTCAGAAGGTTTCAATGACTGAGAATTTAGTTTTTCTTGATTTCAAAGTGATTCACAGCTGAGCCTGGCTTCACTGTCTCAGAAAACAATAGACCCCCCTCCCAATCACCTTTTAACAGTCCACGGGGAAAGAGGAGCCATTTCATGCCTGATCCTCTAATGAGGCATGAGGGAACTGTGCTTCTTATCGAGGGTTTGCACGCAGCCCCCTGAGGTCTGTGGTGCTAGTGCAGAGCCCTGAAAGCTCTTACAAACATCTCCTGCTCCAGTCAGAGCTCCAGGCAGATTAGGTGCAGGGGTGAGACTGGATTGAGGGTCTTTTCGCTCTTCTGCACACGAGCGGACAGGGATTAGAACCTGCTTGCTTGCCCTTGCCAAAGGGGGCTGCTTTTATTTGAGAGCTAGCGAGACGACTGAACATGTCTTTGATGTGTTTTTGCTTTTAATTGACTTGTCAGCAGTGCTTGCTGGTTGTGTGTTTTCTTTAAATATCAAAAACAGTATTTGTTTAAATGGAGAGGTCAATATACACCTATATTCATATGGTTGATTAAAATTTTTTTAGCCTTACAGCCAATCATTAGTCACATAGCACCATTAAAAGTGAGGTGTCATCATGTATGATTAAAGTTGTAGCAATTCCCACCACACAATTTAATTAAAATCTGAGTTTAAATGAAGACACGCCAATTGTGCATATCTCCCTGGTGCAGCTGAGGCTGTAACCCTTCATACATGAGAAAACACAGAACAGAGACGTCTTTTGAAAATAATGTCTCCCCTACCCTCTAACAGGGTTTGTGTATGTTTGCTAAGGTAAATTTAAGACTTTTAGAATCAGACTGTTCCAGACTGATAAGAATCAGATTTAAGACCTATATAATAACATTAAAAACACATTTTTTTGAGTGCTCATTAATGTTCAACTTTGTAAAAGACATGGTTAGGGTTGCCAGAGTCTGAGAAAACCTTTGAGCATTTAGGTTTTCTCAAACTCTGCCAACCCTAATTGTGTCTTCTACAAAGTTGAGCATTTTTGAGCATTTTCTCAAACTCTGGCCACCCTTACAATGACATATTTTTTGTTGAAAATTTATTAGTCTTAGGGCAATATCTGGCAACCCTAACAATCACTTTTATGTTTTTACGATTTAAGAAAGCTTTCTTAAACTCTGGCAGCTGTAACTATAACTTGCATTTTGTCAGTCTATGTAAACTCTCAACCATTTTTATTTACATTTAGGAGCATTTTCTCAATCTCTGTTAACCCCAAGCAGCCCACACCCACACGCACGCACGTGCACGCACACGCACACACCCGCATACACACACACATTTTAGACTAGTTTTATATGGACATCAGAAAAATAAGACCTGCCAAAAACTATTTCAAACCTAGAACAGTGAATTTAAGACTTTTTAAGACGCAGCAGAAACCCTGCTTGGAAGATATTTAATCAAAGGCATTGCATCTTCAAGGAACATATCGATGGCTGCCTTAGCTAAGTGGTCAAATTTAATATAATGTTATGTCTATATGCAACAGACCTTTTTATTATTATTTATGGCGATCAAGTGTGTTATATTTTTCTTAAAAATGTATATCTAGAAAATAAAGGCATGTAAAACCTGGTCAATGACAGCAGAAATTAAAACAAATGTACTCAAATAATTATTTTATTTTATCTAAATTGACATAAAAAAATTAACAGATAAGAGGATAGGCTACTGCAGTTAATGGTGGGTCAGGGATAAATCTCACACTGAGAGAGATTGCTGGTAGTGCTTCATTCTGAGACACTCTATCACCAGTTCACAGCAGGAGAGAAGCTTGCTTCCCAACCACCATAAAAAGACACAGTATCCACCTACAACACGAGCATCACATCTAACCACTCATTAGTCCAGCATAATACTATGTGTCAAGGCTTACAATAGCAACATGCAGAACCACCTCTCATTTACCTGAGCGCAGGACAGAACACCATCATCAAACTGTGTCTGATTCTCATTTGCTTTCCTGACCTTGCAGTTATTTTTGGTTCATTATTCAATGGTGCTTGTTTTCAAGATTCCACAGTCTTGAAGCAAAATAACTTAATGCTAATTATCCCAAAAGCATGCTACTCATATCACGCTTATTTGAAATGATATTTGACATCACCGAACATAAAAAAAGTCTTCCCGCTATATATGTATATATATATATATATATACGTATATATATATATATATATATATATATATATATATATATATATATATATATATATAGAGAGAGAGAGAGAGAGAGAGAGAGAGAGAGAGAGAGAGAGAGATTTCAGATAGCAATATCAAAGGAGATAATACATACAGAATAATTTGCAAAACATTTTTTGAAAATCATTATTAAGCCCTTGAAAGATCATCAATTGCATCATGGAGCTCACTTGTTTCCTGTTATGTGGATCTTGTTACCTAAAACTTTTTTTTTCATGACATTTACACAAAGTAGAAATTTTACCAGCGTGTCGCTTTTTTCTCTGAAAATGTTACGAGCTATACATGACCTACATCAATAATTACTTCATTTACTATGATACATTCAGGCCTAAAAACAGTGGCAAGTGTCACTTTATGCTTTTTATGTTTTTCCTTTTCTACAGTGAGATTTGTTATTGCATGCAAGTTAAACAATTTCTACGTTTCCCTGATACAAGCAGCACATACTATCTCTCTGTAGATGACAACAAAGGCACATACATAAAACCTTCAGTACCATTCAAGGTTAAGTGCTTTTATGGTGCTTATCTGTACTGTAGCATTGTTGAAATGCTTCCTCCATTCTAAACCAATAGCAAAGCAGCAACCTCAATTGTTTTGGGTCACGGTTGAGCTCATATCTAAAAAAACTGTGACAAAAGAGACAAATACACACAGACTCTTTCGCTTATCCCATCAACAAACACCACCGTGCACCACTTCTGTCATGATTCTCCATGAAGCAGGCTTAAAACCATAGAAGACATTTAACTTTTCCTCCCTTTCCAGCTTCCATGGAGAAAATAATACAGTGTAATCACCTGAACAAAACAGAGCACTAGCTTGAGCTGTGCAGGATCAACCAAAAAGCAGCAGGAATCCACTCACCTACCACTAGCTCAAATCTCCGCTCTGATGGGCACATCTAAAGAAATCTCAGAGGATGAAAATCCGTTTGATACCAGAGATAAAAAACCCAGAAGGTAGAACTTAGTACAAACTCAGGGTTGTAGAAACCCATGGGAGAGACTCCTCTATATTTGAGACAGCCTAGATGGATTTTGAGCGTGTCAACGCTATTTACTCTTCCTATGTGGTTTAAAATAAGAGGGAGAAAGGGAAAGGGAAAACCCCCAGAGATATGTGGGCCATATGGCTTCCAGCTCCTCAGAATGATTATTGATCTTCACACAAGCTAATTTGTCGGTCAATGTTGGTGAAGAGCCAGTGAAAGACTGTCTGAGTTCTTTTTCTAAAGTTTGGCGTGAGTTCAAGTCAGCATGAGCTGAGCTCGATGGTCTTACCTGAACAGACAAACTGGCGCCATCAACTACAGAAACACTGTTTGCACAACTCGCCCAGACAGAATGCTCCAGAGAAAGCAGCGTCCTTATAGGATCTGAACCAATACATAGTTTTTGACAGGAGTCTTGTTTCCACAGCTCTCCTATAAAAAAATGAAATGAAGGAGAGAAATCAGAAAGGTTTTAGGATGTATTAATATATGCTCTTGAAATCAGAACTCTACTATTCTATCATTTCAATCTGCATTTATACTTCTTTAACTTTAGTTTTAGTGTTATTTACACTTTGCCACCTTTCACATACTTAAATTAATCAATTCACATGTAAAGACTAAAGGTTCACAAAAGACAAACAACTTAATTCATTTTTATTTGTACACAGTAAAATCTAGAGTGTTAAATTGACACTGCTCAGAGTCTATTTGGTCCTACTCTAAATGGAGTTAAATTAACACTGAGCTCATCAACTTGAACCATAAAACATTTAAGTTAAACTGTTATTTTTTGTTACAATGTGATGTCTAATTGCTACAATGTCAGGAAACCCAATGTCAGGAAATTTTTCCAACTTCAACCTAACACACAATAAAATCAAACAATAATTTCAAAAAGATTTGAATCATTTGGTTTAATAATTCATTCTTCGCTACAGATACGGCACATACAACTATTTTAATTGATTTGTTGATATTTATTAATTCTGCATTAAAAGAGTTGAAAGCAGTTTCGAAGCGTTTAAGAAGTGTGCAATTATGCTCTAAGAAAACAACGCAAATTAGCCGATTACAGAAAAAAAATTACATAAAATAACTGTGTGAGGTAGGAATGAGTTTATCGAAAAATAAATGCAGTCAGATTGTCAGCTTACCCCCAGTTTAAACACTTTTATAGTATAATGGGTCATAGTCCTGTCTAAATATTTCAAAATCGCTTCCAAAAATTGTATAATTATGTTGTTTTCCAGTTAGACAATTCCAACACTTTTGTTTCAATTGAAAACAATTTGTTTGTCAAATTACTTCCTGTTTAGAAAATATTGTGCTATTAACATTGTACTTTTGTATGCCAGGTTTCCCAAAATAACTACAGTTAATACTTAAAATAAACATGACAAAAACAAATATTCTGTCTTTGTTACAATCTCTGCAACATTGTTATCGTTATTAATTAATGTGTTGTTATTTTTGCATTCTCTAACACGTGACTGTATTTATCGATTGGCGCAAAAACAGATGACATGCTACTCATCAGAAACTCGACTGCTCTACAACGTCTACGGCTCATCCCGCTCAGCCCGGCTTCCCTCCTCTAACCAGCAGAGGGCACCCTCGTTGCACTAACTCCTGCTCCTCCACCTGCACCACACTACATTTCCCAGACACCCCAGGGGCATCGTGATTACACACCCAGCTGAAGAACATTACACCCCAGGTCTGCCGTGATTACACATCCAGCTGAGGAACATTATCACCAGTATTTAACAGACTGATTCCCTTTGCTCGAGGCGAAGTCTTGTTTGTCTCTGTGCTGCAACTCTGAGCGTTCACCCTGTTTGTATGCCTGCCTGTGTACCGTTACGATCCTAGCCGCCTGCCCGTTGTACTACTCTTGCTGATCTCCGTTACTGTCTGTTTGCTGCCTGCCCTGACTATCTGCCTGTTATTCTGACTGCGAATACAATAAAGTCTGCACATGGATCCCAACCCGAGTGTCGTTATGTTACAGAAGACTTCGCCACCCTACGATCCAGCGACTTTCTCGCAGCTGTCCTCAGCGCTGTTTTCGCAGGCTAACCAACTCGCTGCGCACCACCATCAGCTGGATCGCCTGACCGCCCTCACTGAGCAACTGGTAAAGACGCTCCAGATTCTACATGCCCCTTCTCCAGCGGCAGCCATGATGTCAAGAAGCACTCTCGCAGCTTCCGCTGCCACAGAAGCGCCACAGATCAGTCCTCGCCCCGCCTTTCCCGAGAGGTTTGACGGGGATCCGACGAAGTGCAAGGGATTTTTGCAGCAGTGCTCTCTCTTCATTCGCCAACAACCCACGCTCTACACCACGGACACCAGTAAGATCGCGCTTGTCATTTCGCTGCTAACCGGGAGGGCACTAGAATGGGCCACGACCGTATGGAGAGGAGAGGGCACTGTGTTTCTCACATTTCTGGAGTTCACGGAGAGCTTAAGTAGGACATGTGATCAACCCCGCGAGGACAAAAGCGCGGGTGATAAACTGTTAGAGTTATCACAGGACAGAGTGCAGCAACCAAAAAGAACCCAGCCGACCACCAGCGAGGAGAACAAGGAGAGGTTGCCCTCCCAGAGTGGTATGGGCTTCCTATACTCAACCCTCTAGTCTTTGAGCCCAGTCTTACCTCAGATCCCTCCAAGGTGGAGAATCGCGCTCCCCACGTACCCTGTGCTAAACTCCCCGTCCAGACTCCCTCTGTCTCCTGCCCTGAGAGGGCCTGTCTAGACACCTCCACGGGGGTGCCACAACCACCACCTCCGAAGAAGAAGAAGAAAAGGAGTGGTTCAAACCCCTCGACTCTCTCTTCTCCGGTCAGTGCGACCGAGTCCACTGCTCTGAGGAGTACTGGGCTGAAGTGTGCCATGCTCCTGTCCTTAATATTGGGGGGTCTTGTTATGCCGTCTTGCTTGTTGCGCCGCCCCTGCGCCTGAGTCTGCCTGCGCCGCCCCTGCGCCTGAGTCTGCCTGCGCCACCCCTGCGCCTGAGTCTGCCTGCGCCGCCCCTGCGCCTGAGTCTGCCGGCGGCAGCCCAGGTTCCGTGTCTGCCTTCGCCGCCCCAGCGCCTGTGTCTGCCGGCGCCGCTCCAGGTTCCGTGTCTGCCTTTACAGCCCCAGCGCCTGTGTCTGCCTGCGCCGCCCCAGCTTCCGTGTCTGCCTGCGCCGCCCCAGCTTCCGTGTCTGCCGGCGCCGCCCCAGGTTCCGTGTCTGCCGGCGCCGCCCCAGGTTCCGTGTCTGCCGGCGCCGCCCCAGGTTCCGTGTCTGCCGGCGCCGCCCCAGGTTCCGTGTCTGCCCGGCGCCGCCCCAGGTTCCGTGTCTGCCTTCGCCGCCCAGGTTCCGTGTCTGCCTTCGCCGCTCCAGGTTTCCGTGTCTGCCTTCGCCGCTCCAGGTTCCGTGTCTGCCTTCGCCGCTCCAGGTTCCGTGGTCTGCCTGCGTCGCCCCAGGTTCCGTGTCTGCCTGCGTCGCCCCAGGTTCCGTGTCTGCCTGCGCGCCCCAGGTTCCGTGTCTGCCCTGCGGCGGCCCCAGGTTCCGTGTCTGCCTGCGCGCCCAGGTTCCGTGTCTGCCTGCGCCGCCCCAGGTTCCGTGTCTGCCTGCGCCGCCCCAGGTTCCGTGTCTGCCTGCGCCGCCCCAGGTTCCGTGTCTGCCTGCGCCGCCCCAGGTTCCGTGTCTGCCTGCGGCGCCCCAGGTTCCGTGTCTGCCGGCGCCGCCCCAGGTTCCGTGTCTGCCTGCGCCGCCCCCAGGTTCCGTGTCTGCCTGCGCCGCCCCAGGTTCCGTGTCTGCCTGCGCTGCGCCGCCCCAGGTTCCGTGTCTGCCTGCGCCGCCCCAGGTTCCGTGTCTGCCTGCGCCGCCCCAGGTTCCGTGTCTGCCTGCGCCGCCCCAGGTTCCGTGTCTGCCTGCGCCGCCCCAGGTTCCGTGTCTGCCTGCGCCGCCCCAGGTTCCGTGTCTGCCTTCGCCGCCCCAGCGCCTGTGTCTGCCGGCGCCGCCCCAGGTTCCGTGTCTGCCGGCGCCAACCCAGCGCCGCTGCCCTGCTCTGCCGGCGCCAACCCAGCGCAGCTGCCCTGCTCTGCTGGCGCCACCCCGAGCGCCGCTGCCCAGCTCTGCCGATGCCTACTCTGCGCCAGCCGGCGCCAACCCAGCGCCGCTGCTATGCTCTGCCGGCGCCAATCCAGCGCCGCTGCCCTGCTCTGCCGGCGCCAATCCAGCGCCGCTGCCCCTGCTCTGCCGACGCCTACTCTGCGCCAGCCGGCGCCACCCCAGCGCCACTGCCCTGCTCTGCCGGCGCCAACCCAGCGCCGCTGCCCTGCTCTGCCGGCGCCAACCCAGCGCCGCTGCCCTGCTCTGCCGACGCCTACTCTGCGTCTGCCGGCGCCACCCGAGCGCCGCTGCCCAGCTCTGCCGACGCTTACTCTGCGCCTGCCGGCGCCACCCGAGTGCCGCTACCCAGCTCTGCCGATGCTTACTCTGCGCCACCCGAGCGCCGCTGCCCAGCTCTGCCGATGCCTGCTCTTCGCCTGCCGGCGCCACCCGAGCGCCGCTGCCCAGCTCTGCCGACGTCTGCTCTTCGCCTGCGCCTGCCGGTGCCACTTGAGCGCCGCTGCCCAGCTCTGCCGACGTCTGCTCTTCGCTTGCGCCTGCCGGCGCCACCCGAGCGCCGCTGCCCTGCTCTGCCGATGCCTACTCTGCGCCCGCCGGCGTCACCCGAGCGCCGCTGCCCAGCTCCGCCGGCACCTGCTCTTCGCCTGCTCTTGCCGATGCCACAGGCCTTGTTTCTGAGGTCACTTTTTGTGGCATGGCTCCTGCCACCAGCTCCTCCCTGGACTGCCTCTTAGGCACAGGGAGGGGTACGGTCCAGAGGAACACTCTTGGATAACGCGGAGGACACTCTCGACCCAGGCCTCACGGAGACCTTCCACCGCAACCACCCGAACAAGCTGGCTCCTCGACCACGTGGGAGACCCTGTCACCGTCTGCCTGATCGCGCCAGGAGTCGCTCATAGGGAGGGGGCTATGTCACAGAGGCTAACCTCATCACTCCCTCCTCTAACCAGCAGAGGGCACCCTCGTTGCACTAACTCCTGCTCCTCCACCTGCACCACACTACATTTCCCAGACACCCCAGGGGCATCGTGATTACACACCCAGCTGAAGAACATTACACCCCAGGTCCGCCGTGATTACACATCCAGCTGAGGAACATTATCACCAGTATTTAACAGACTGATTCCCTTTGCTCGAGGCGAAGTCTTGTTTGTCTCTGTGCTGCAACTCTGAACGTTCACCCTGTTTGTATGCCTGCCTGTTATGACCCTGCCTGTGTACCGTTACGATCCTAGCCGCCTGCCCGTTGTACTACTCTTGCTGATCTCCGTTACTGTCTGTTTGCTGCCTGCCCTGACTATCTGCCTGTTATTCTGACTGCGAATACAATAAAGCCTGCACATGGATCCCAACCCGAGTGTCGTTATGTTACAGCTGTAAAGCTTCTCTACTGTGTGTGTATTATAAACGCTGTCTCTGCGGTTTCTGTGTGCGAGTGTTTATAGACTCCAGCTTGTCAGTGATTTTGTGGTTGTAGTGTGAAAATTTTCTATTTTCAAGTTAGTGGCCGTGTGTGAGTGTGAGATAGGAGAAGCGAGAGTGTTTGCATGTGTTTTGATTTTGACATTGCAATTATCAGTTTATATCCTCAAGTGCACTTAGTTATTGTTAGTTAGTTTCAAATGCACCATGCAGATTTTCTTTTATTTTAAACACACTAGATATGAGTGAAATAGCTCTTACAGTTGTATTTTGGTAAGTGGTGGGGGATAAGTAAGAGTTTTTATTTATTTTCAGCACTATTTCACCATTTTATTTTTGTATTTTTGTTTGCCCCGTTTCTAGAGTCCTGAGGAATTAAAATGCTTTCTTAAAGTGTTTGTGTTATTCTCTTAAGAAAAATATCGAGATATGAATGCTTTAAGTTAGGAAAAATTCAAGAAACAGATAGCCACGTGAAGAATATTTTGTTATATAATACAAAAAAGCATTTCAAGTTCCGAAAAGCACACATGAGAAATACATACTCTACATTTGAAATCATCGGCTCTCCTATTTCCTATTGGTCAGTTCTAGCCCTGATGCTGTGTGTTCGTGTGTAGTATCCTGCTGTCCTATTGGTCGCCTGACGCCCCATGACTTCTTCCTGGAAGAGCTCTCTTCATGCACGCTTTCGGTTTCGCATTGGTGTCTTAAATGCATGAATATTTTTGTGTTGCTTTATTGCAAAGCATATTTTTATGGTCATGGGTCTCCTCTGCCTCCTCCTCCGACACTTCACCACATCGACTCACTCGAAAGATAACGTTATTATTTTTCATTTGTTTTATTCAGTTTTCATTGTTTTATTTATTATTTTCCTCTGGTTTATCATGTTATTTTAAATTTTTAGTGTTGTTTCTGTGGAAATTAATCCGGAACAGATTAATTTCGTATTGTATTTTTTATTGTTATGTTAAGCAATTGTGTAAATATAGTATGGATGTTTGTAAAATAAGGCGTCACAGTGGCGCAGTGGGTAGCACGGTCGTCTCACAGCAAGAAGGTCGCTGGTTCTAGGCTCGGCTGGGGCAGGTGGCATTTCTGTGTGGAGTTTGCATGTTCTCCCCGTCATCGCGTGGGTTTTCTCCGGGTGCTCCGGTTTCCCCACAAGTCCAAAGACATGCGGAATAAGTGAATTGAATAAGAACAATTGCCCATAGTGTTAAAGTGTGAATGTGTGTGTGAATGTTTCCCAGCGATGGGTTGCGGCAGGGAAGGGCATCCGCTGCGTAAAACATATGCCAGTGAGTTGGCATATTCCGCTGTGGCGACCCCGAAAGGGAATAAAGCCGACATGAAGATGAATGAATGTTTGTAAAATAAATTGTATATATTTAAGTTTCATCTCACTGCCTCTTTCTCTATTTCTTGACCGACCATATACATTCAACGTGCACTCATTTAACCAATCTGGTTTATTGAAGATTAAGGGTGTAACGATCTGTAACAATTCCTTTTTTTAGTCATGTAGTAATAATGATATATATTCATGCACAGTACAAGTAAATGTGCATGTAGCAAATACAGCAGAACCTGTGAAAACCCCTGCTCAAAGGCATTTCACTAATCCTACTGTATCTACTGGGAAACAAATCTGATGTGAGCAACGAGGGTCAATTCTTGTAAGCGCCCAAGTTATTTTACTGGAAAAGTAATGCTTCAAACAGAAAAGCTATAAATGTACTGCATACTAATCCCCCAACTTTGCCCAGAGCAAGTCACTTAAAGTAAATTGGTTTCATTAATACTCAAGAGTAAATCCTTCTGTCTGCAAGACAAATATGTACAACTGCTGCTGGAACTGTATAATCTCTGGCTGTGCCTTGAAACACATTCACATCCTGTGTATTCTCTATCTAAACAAGCGCTTTCTATGCTAATGCACAAACATCGCCATGTTAATAACCAGTGTGTTGTATAATCCAATTTCTACTTTCCCTTGCGTGTTCTCAGACCATCCTTGAGTTTTAATCACAGGGTGTGTGCTGTAGCTACTGTAGACAGCAGTATGAGATGTACTACATAAGCTCGTTCTTCATCTTTTTGTCCTCAGCACATTGTGTTAATGAAACAAAATTAGAGAGGCAAGAGCAGCGAGCCATTTAATTAACATTTCCTGTTGTTTATTTCTGTCTTTGAAACCAGAATAGTTTTCAATGACTTCAGACTTCCTCGGGTTAATTGTGTGGCATATTCAAAATGTCAGTCTTCCCACTTTTTTTGCCTGCATAAGCTTTGAAAACATCCCCCTTAGCTACTTTGTTCGACTCATACTCATATGAAGGCCGTCTCTTTCAAGCACATGGACCTTCAGGGCCAGATCGGCTTATCTGGACTCTCAAAAGTATCTGCAGATGCAGTGTATGCTTTATTCCTTAAAAAGTAATAAGGTGGAAGAGAGAAAAGCTGCTGGGTGCGATGGAGTCACACATATTCTTTGGAAATTTAGACAGCTCATTATTAACTCGGTACCGAGAGTTTTTCATTAAATAAAACTGATTAAGAAAATCCCACACACAAAAAAGGGTTCCTTATTCATCTCAAGACTTTGATGTGTACAGAAATATTAACTCTTTTGAAAGCAAGACATTATAACTAAATTTTTTGTTTTGGGGACGAAAAATAGCTTCTGCTTTGCAATGAATTCACATGAATTAATTCTTCATACAGGAAGGATGGTTATATTCACCCACTGCATTACACATTAACATAATTAAACTTCCTTTCCACTTGAATGGAAGTAATTCCTTGTTGACAGCCAGGTAAGTAGTGGATTGTGATAAACACATTGTGCCTGGAGTTTATCTGGTTTGAACCACCCCTAGCATACACATAGACACCCCTCGCAATTCATCAACCTGTGAATGCGCACAACTTCTGCCTTCATTAAGCCACACCTATAAACAAATGAAACACATTCAGGGAACAAACTTGTGAAATCATAAATTACCTTCAGGCTAATCCTGGATCTATTACCTTTCGATCTACACAATACACACCAGCACAATCTTATCTTCCCTGTCACGTCTCCGAATTCTTTCAGAGCACACGACAAATCTAATACTTTCACATACGCTCTTCAAGAAGCTCACCAAACAGACGATGGCTTGAAAAAAAAAATTGTCCTTGAATTGTTATTAGTAATTTTGTTGAAAGAGCAAACTAAACATAGGGACAATCATCTTCGTTTGTACTTTTAATTTGGTTTGATTACCCTTTCACTCCATTGAGTCCCTTTCATTTGGGGACATTCTAATAATTACTGTTCTTAATTATACCACCCATTTCGTGTTTAATCCCATTAGTGAGAAAAAGAGAAAACACTGAATGCAACTGCCTGTTTTCTGCTGGTGTGTAAAGAAAAAGCAAGCCATGTAGGATAAAAATAAGACATTTATCCCCAAAGTTATTACCCAAAGTCCTAAACAAATGCAAGGGATGTACACAGAATAAATTAGCTTTGTTTTGCATAATACATGAAAACTGAAGAAAGGGAATAAATCCTCACACCAAGAATGAATATAAAAACATATTTAAGGCTATTTTCTGTAGCCCAAGACTGTAGCCCAAAGTGACCCAAACACAATTCTGAACAGCCAAATCAGATTTTTTTTCAAATCTGACCTAGGTCGTTTTCATAGACGGCCCTGAATCTGAATCACACACAAAAAAGTATTTCATTAACAAAAATTAAATAAATAAACAAAAAAACAACAACGGACAGGGCTGATGTTTGAACCTAGCCCAAGTCTCTCTTAATATAGAGGGAAATAGTGAAAATGCTTTACATGGAAAACAGAAACAATCATCTTCACACAAAAATAGTGCAAACGAATTTTGTTGGTTTGTCCAAAAATACAAGTCTGCAAATGTTACAAATGGCACTGTTATTTCTTGTGGAGTCAAATTTGAATATCTTTTACAGACCCCAAATGCATCTCTTAAAATAATTAAAATGTGTCTGTCAGGGGGTTGCATCCAAAGTAACTTGTATAGAAGGAAAACATTATTTGAGAATTGAATCCACAAGGCTGGCTTTACTAGCCTCATGCTTTTCTGATTTATTCACAATACACTTAATAAGACAGCTACCCAACAGTGGAAAACTTGCACTTGTGACGTTCATTGTATACAGTCAAAGTTTAATTTAACTTCTTTACCAAGATTTACATATTCCTCAGTTATACACAACAGAAAAGTTTTACAATAAATAATGGTTAAACAATGCCTGACAGATGAGCAAAAACCACATCCATGTGATAGACAGTTACATATAAAGCAAAGATTATTTAAATTATTGGAACAAAACCAATTGTTCATTCAGTTCCAGGCAACACTGAACGAGTAATTTATTATTTACTTAATAACCAAATCTGAATCTGAACAAACATTAAAAAAAAAAAAAAACTAAAACACTCAGACTCTGCCACAGTGCCACTACAATACAACTAAACTTTAGCAGCCAGAAACACACAAATGGGACCACAATTTCAGTTAGCATTATAGATAAACGGCATCGTGGAACAGAGTGAAATCTCTATAACAGCACTGAACACCCTGCTTCAATTTCTGAAATCCTATTATTCTGGAGCAGACTGGAAATTCTGGCTATTGTTTCCCATTACCCCAAGATGATTGAGACTCGTTAAAGAGAATCAAGACTCGGAGCTTGCACTGATTCAGTGTTATTGTGTGTTATATGTTTCCAGCACTTAACATTTGCTTCTGTGAGTTACTAGTTCTTACTGAGAAGCCATGTTTAAACATTAGCAACCTAAGAGTTTAGAAGGGAAGAGAAGATGTTCCTAATATTGTTACAGGATTTTTTCAAAAACAAATTGTATTCATATTATTGATTATATTTTATGAATACACAGTTTTTATGCCAGCAACATTGTATAGGCCGGAGTAAAATATTTTGTCATAAACCATTTCAGTACAAAAAAAGGTTGTGCATCAATGATGTTGACTATCTTACAATTCATTCAAATCACTCTGAATGAATGCTGAGCATTTGTACATTTTCAGCTATGATTGGTGAATTAAAGCCCCTTTTATCACATTTATTGTTTTGATTAGAAACCAAACGTATTCTGCTTTTTGTTATGTTTATTTTGTGTTGTATGAGACCCCTTTACTTTTTTCTTTGTGACAGGGAGAGGATGGGACTCCTCTAAGAACATTGGAGGATTGCATGGATCTAAGACCAATGGAATGAGTTATTTTAAACTATCAATATTCAGCATAAAAAGATATCATTGGAGGGTTTTGAAGATATGTTTACATATTTTTGTCTTAAAAAAAAAAAAGAGTTAAAAGGAACTCTCAGCTCTTACCTTAAATTTGCTTCTCTGATTTTTATTCATTTAATTGAGAGTATAGTTTTGATTATACAGCCACTACAAGATTAAACACAATAAATAAACCACATTATATACTATTACAATATACGATGCATTCGCATGGTTAATTTTGTTTTTCGTCACAATTCTGAATTGAACATATAGAAGGTGTATGTAAAGTATTAGTTTTGCTTTGTTTGAAAACAAATAACGTGTACCTCCATGATGTCTGTCAAACGCCATTAGCGTTCCATCTCGGAGGCCAGCAAACAAGATGTTTCCACAGTGTTTGAGACACAACACTGTGCAGCCCTCAGGGTTATGGAGAGTCACCAGACATTGTCCTGTCATATCCATGCTGCCATAGACCAGAATGCTTGGGAGAAAGAAATTGAGGACATCAATGGGGGAGGAAGTTAAATTTAAAAGGAAAGCTAATGCCTATCTTCAACTAACAATTCGCTTTGCTCTTCTGTAATGCTAATTTCAAAGGGAAATTTACTCTCTCTGTAGCTAATCAGTTTCTTTTATTTGCATAGAGAATATCTCAGAATACCTATTGTTCATCTCAACCTCCACAAATGTTTTAATTTGCTCAGAAAAAAAAACTTTTATATATTTTTATTCTTTTAGAAGGGCTGGCTTAGCACAAAGACTGCTCCCACTTGCTTGTATGCAGCTGATAAACAATGCCGCAAATACATCTGCTATTGTGCACATTGTTATCTGTCAAAATTTCCCTTGGAAACTGGCAAGAAAATATATTGAAGCAAGCCTTGTGTCATATCTTCACGGTATGAAAATAATTTCCTGACAAAAAGGACTCTGCTTAAACCAAGTCTTCATAATGCAGGGCACCTTCTTCTTCAGGTAAAATCGCCCACGTTCTGAGTTGAATAGATCACGTCAGTTGATCAGGTCACGTAGCCATGCTGCACAATTTCATTGGCTATTTACAGCTTATATATTCTTTTGCCTTTGTATATTTTTACTGAAGCTATCAGTAATATGAGGACGAGAGGACCTTTAAGTCCAATCACCTCTCAATTTGGATAAAGCACAATGTTAAAAAAAATAATTATTGAACTTAGTTTATTGACTTGAGTTTGCCAAAACACCCACGTAAGCATCCTTTCTCTTTTTGAAGAAAGCTTTGTAGTCAGGTATTCCCCGGCAACATTTGAGTTTAGGTCATTAGACCTAACAAAAAATGCCTCAGAACATGGGGTTGTATGCTTATACGTCTCCAAACAAACTTGAGGCTAACAGAACAGGAAAACTGAATATGAAGCCAAAATAGATGTTTGGTCTATAGAGGCTGGTAGTGTCTCAAAACAATCACTCAAATAGAAGAACTTTTTTGCTTAAGTAAGAGTGCAAGTAACTCCCAAAATATTTTCATGAAAAATTTACTCAAGTGTGTTACTAATTACTTTTGAACAATATTAACCAAAATGCTGAACTGTTAGAAGTACATTTGGTTATCTCCTTTATGTTTAATAACACTTTTTTAAAAATATATTTAAGTAAAAAAAATGCTCACAGACTAAGGGCACAAACACATCTCAACCAGTTTTTCAATTAAGTTTTTTTTCCACATCTGTTCAAGTACAATTAAGTGCTGGCAAATGTTAAACTAAATGGGAAAAAGTTGATAAAACTGTAGTTTTATAAAAAGATGTTAATTTTGTATTTAAATATAACTTTCTGAAATTCTCTACATTACCAGCACTGATGTTCAGCATTCATAAGTGAGAAAGCATCGACAGTTAAAATTTTACTTTCACAACCAAAGCTTGAATAATGTTAGATTTAACGAATGCCTTGATCTCAGTCACTTTGGTTGCACAAAAGCATGCACTGCCTCACAAAGCAGCTTTTTCTGCATCTTTGAGAGTAAATACATTTTGTAAATGAGGCCATGGGTGATCAACAACCGTTGAAGCAAGTAGCTGGCAAACTCTCATCAGCCTCTTCAACATCTCACGGGAGTTGCCACATTGTTAAAAAACTTCTTGCTGGATATATACTAATTATACATTAGTAATGGAAAAAAATGCAACTACTGTAAGGTGTAACTAAGTAAAAATACAGATACTTCACTTAGAATTTACTTGTAAAAGTATGCATTTTAATGTAACTAGTTACTACTTACCTCTGGTTAATTTCTTGCACATCTCTAAATTACCATTCTTTTGTTAACATTTTTGTTGTCATTATTTCTTATGTTGTAAAATAAAAAGGTAAAACTTTGTGAATGTTTTAGTTTTTTACATTTATTACCGTAAATGTTATTCTCAAGTTCTGACTTTGTTTCCCATTGCTATGGTTTATCCCTGCATGCAACAAAACCTACTTAATGACTCATTCAATCTGACTGAAATGTCTATGTATTCAACTGCCTTATAGCTGGACATACCATAGGCACTAGAAGCAGCCACTAGACTAGTATTCTAGGTCGTCTCACACTTACTGTACAGCAGTAATTTTTTGGATTTTATTCCTCTATTTGATGCTCTCAAGTTGGATGCAGGAGACTTATGCAACAACAAATCTTCAGTGTACTGTATCCAATGTTAGTCCAATGCTGAGATTCTGTTTAATCCTGATAGTCAATGTAAAGGGATTCAGATGGATTGCATTTAGTTTAAACACAGAGATGGGAAAGTTAATAAAAAATCAGAATGTCAGTCTAATTATTGGACAAACATACAATCAAACTGCTGGGAAACAAACCTCGCATATTTATTCACATATTTAATAAATCAACTTGTATAATTCCTTTTAACCTGACAGTCTTTGGTTTGTTATAGCTATTTCTTGCAAAAAATTACCTGCCATCATCCAGCCCAGCACAGATGGTATTTCCAAGTCCAGAAGGGTTGTTAGAAGCATTTTCAGCATCCTCTGAAGGGTTGGCCTCAGGCACATACTCCAGACACCTCACACGAGCTCCCACCTGGAGGCTTTTTACAGGCCGCGGAGTGGGTCTGTTCAAGGAGAAGATGTCCACCTGGCCTTGAGCGGAATCACCTCCACTGGCTACCTGTGGAAACAAAGCAAAGGCACAACTCATATACAGCACACAGCCATGCTACCATACCGCTAACATCAGTGAATGTACAAGTAGAGGAAGGAGAGCTTGTGAAACTTTGAAACATCGCTCCTGTCTTGTGGTTTCATCTCCTGCTATTTTTTTAAGTAAAAAAAAAACAGTTAATGTAAATGCATTACAATCCTAATGTTTCATTCCTATCAATATCAATCGACTGTGAAAATCACATATTTCTTAAAAAAGAAAATCCAACTCAGTCTTCAAAAGGCTTAAAAATATACAGTGCCATCACCTCTAATACGTTCTAGGCATCAGCTCAATAACTTCAAACATCTTTTCTTGAAACTCCAGAGATCTTTTCATCGCTGAGGCAGAGGAAATGCTGGGGTTGAGAGATGCATTTCGAAAGAACCGGGCCCTTTGACAATGGAGGGTTTCCTTTGGGCTGGTGATTGATCGCCTTCTTAAGACAGAGACTGAGATGACAAACTCAATCCGTGGTGAAATTACATGTAGTTGACAGAATAAGACTTCAGCACAGTGCAGCTCATAAATCCATCCTCTGGTGACTCGCTTCAGCAATTGATCTCGCTTCTGCACCCATCCAATTTCCTACCAACTTGCTTTAAAATGCAGACTCTTGTAACACATTTGGATTGCATTGCATCATAAATTAGTTATCCCCTTGCTCTTGAAAAATAGTGTTTGTCTTCGCTTCTGTACAGCATCAAGGTCTCTCTCTTGGTAGCTTGTTCATGCATAATGCAATAGTAGCAACCCTGTGCTATTAGAAATTAAACGGACTGATCAGCATCCCATCATGCCCGGCGCACAAATTAGCTCGTCTCTCCTTCTGCTGCACTAAACTGCTCCAATTACAAAACCCATAGAAAAAAACCTTCAAGAGGTGGTTTAACGGAGGGAGATAAAGGGAGAGAGCATTGCAGAGAGTCTGCCGGCCTCATTAAAAATGGCCCTTGTTTGGGGCTCATCATTTATGATTACCTCTGGATACTAAGCAACTGTGGCAGTAATTCCAGGCAGAGAAGAGGAAAACAACTGCAGAGTGGGAGCGATGTTGCTGGACATCAGGATTCATTTTTGTTGTGAGCATGTAGAAAAAAAATGGCTTGGCTAAATATAGGCTTTGGCTCAACTAATTTGTGCACACTCATTTGTCTGATTTGTATCAGAGCAATGAATCTGGATGTCCAAGGTCTCGTGGGTGAAAGTGTGCAAATAACGGCCTTTTCCAAAAGCACAGAAGGAGATAAGAAGGACTTATCTTCGGGCAAGAGGCTCTGGAAATGACTGAATCTCAGTGTTTTTGCTACTGTGCTGCAACCTCCAGCAGTCCCTCGTTCTCCTGCTTGCTCACACAGGCGTAAATCCCTGTGCGTGAACGTGATGATCTACCCCTCCTGCTCCGATTCTATTCATCCACAGGCTTGGAGGGATTACAGTTCTGCAACAAACTCATCAGTGCATGTTTGCAGGAGTGGAAATCTGGAAACATGTCCTGGATGCATTTGCTTTCTGTGGAGATGAAAAGCTTTGAAACCTAGCTTCAGAGCCAAAATTCTGGACAACAGAGCATTAATTAGGCTGAAATGTACAAAGAGCCTAAAGGAGGAAAGGTAGTCTTGGAAAAAAATAGTCTTTGTTAGTCTATTTGTATACTTGAATAAATATAACAGTTGCTGGCATTCTATTATTTTAGTTTAATTTCCTCTTTGTTGCTGACAAACACACCAAACAGCAAGAACAATGCTGTGCTAATTTGAAAAAAAGTGTTCCTTCCATTTTGGTCTTAAAACAAGACATCCAGCACTGTGAGTAGAACTGGAGACCCATGTGTTCATAATGAAATCATCATTTATGACAATAAGTTGGACTGTATTTGACATTCTGAGGATGACAACAATTGAACATATATGTATGGAAAACAAGTCATGTTCATATTTTTCTTTACATTATAGTAAAATTTGTTTTTAAATTATAAATAGTAGACAGCTTAAAACAGACCATGTAAAGAAAAGAATGGTAAAAAAACACCAGGAAGCACTAACTGTAATCAATATGACACAGTCAGATGCAAGATCCCAACCCTTCAGTAACAATCTTTAGGCAAACCCTGCATTGCATTGCCGCCCATTCAAAAAAGTAGTCAAAGGTCAGACAAACAACAACTTTGTTCAGGCACTTGGCCTCAAAAAAAAAAAAAAAAAACTCAAGCACTTTGTTGTTCGTTCAGTGCTAGACAACTAAGGGTCTTGTGTTAAGACACATCCTGAATTAGAGCAATTTGGCAGCACTTAAGGAATTCTGAAGTTGGTTGAATTTGTGCGTATTTCCGGGGAGTGCCACATTTGTTTTCGCTCCTCTCTAAACTAAAAAACCCAACTTAAAGTTGACTGTACTAGGCGTGTGCCCCCTAGGTTTGATAGAAGATTGTTGTTCAATTCATGTAAGTTTGCATTCTCTTTCGTCTTTTGTGCATTTTTTCATGGCTATCTTTAGTATGTCAGTCAGTTGATGTGCAGCTATGCGAAACGACATTGTTTGTCATGTCAGTCAAATGGCCTCATGGAAGCGTCTAGATTAAAAAAGCAGCCAAAACCCCTAACCTTCCCTGAAGATCTGGCTACACAAGACTATCATGCCCCTAACCCAAGGATGAGCATTCCTGGATGAAGTCATTCCTGAAGAGCTGCACAGTTTCACCCCAGCCTCAGCTACTAATTAAGTTCATCTTGGTCTGTTTGAAGCTACTTGTTTGTGAAGAGATTAAACTATTAACAACCAACTTAATTCCTAAGCCAAAGTCATCAAGGTTGTAGCTTTCATAGAAGAAATTGCCTGTTCTCTATTTTAGAACTCTCAAAATTAAAATGTTTTGATCAACGCCATGAAAACATCCAGCCACCCAATTTCACTCAGTGTTCATTTGGAACTATTGTGGTGAAAACCATGTGTGTGTGTGAGTGTGTGTGTCATATTGTGCCATCAGTGACACAAAGGTTAGGAAGTAGCAACGAAATAAATCATTTCCACTCTCTCAGTCCAACAGTGTTTGTGGAAAATGACACCCGCTATGAAAGCAAGAAGTGTTGATTGCTTTAGGGCTTTCTTTACCCTGCAATTGGCCTCTACAGCCAGACCCTTGACTATTGGGAGAAGTCTAGTCTGAACTATCATCATAATATGAAACCTGGGCTTGTATGAAATAGCTGCAACCACAATAACAGATGGTGTGGAAGCAAAGGATCCAAATTCTTTAAGGCACTGCTCACCCTAAAAAGAAAAGAAAAAAATCGACACCAAAAATGCTTCACATTATGTTTAATAGAGAGTAGGATAAAGCTTTTTGATACAGTGAGATTTATTAAAAAGCTGACCCCAGTGATTTAAGGTCCTGCGATTCAAAAACAGGATCAAAAAGTCGAGGAAATTGTTTTTTCATCTGTGTTTGACAATATGGAGAGGTCCTAATCCAGCCAGATATGATTTCCCACTGAATGTCTCCTGTCTTGTTTAAATCCACCCTCAGTGCTCTTTGGAATACCCACAAAAAACAATTAACTCAAAGACACCGGCAAGGGCGTCCTTTTGTGTCCAACCCAAGCTTGAATTGGATTTATCCCCTGCTTTGGGGGATTAAGTGATAAATTGCCCACTGCACTAGAGGAGGAGTAGAACGAGACTACTGTGTGAAACTTTTAAAGGTGATTTCACAGGGATTGATATGAAAAGCATTTCCCCCCAAAGGAACAGTTCTTTTGAAGAATGCAAGTTCTATTCACCTTCTTGAATCCCATTTGAAACAGTGAGCTATAAGACCTAACGGATGTCAGTGTGAGGAATAGAAATCATCGTCTAATGGTGTCACGTGCGTAAGGAAACATGTATATTTTATGCGCTTCAGTTTCTACTCACCCAGAGGTAGCCTTGAGGAAAAGAAGTGCTCGCCGCTGAGAATCCAAGCAAAGCACACTGAACAGGAATATGAAGAGCAGCCTCTAGCTATAAAAAAGAAAGCACAATTAAAATCACATGTCAGGTATCGCTATGTAGAAAGGAGATATCTTTTTAAATATTTGCTTAATGTTTTATAGTTTAAATAGTTGCAGCGTGCTCCTAAACATTCAGTACAATTAGGCACTTTGATTGCTTGATTGATTGATTAAATTAATGATTGATTATGTTATGTTTTTTGCATGCAGCTTCATGAAAATTTTCATACTATAAAACTTTTATTGAATATGTGTCCAAAACAGAAATTTTGGTGCTTACACACGAAACATGGATGATTCTGCAAGAGCATATGGTTTATATGTACAGTTTTTATAAAGACACGATATTCCTCTTCACAGCGTGAAGGGACCTGAATGTTGCAGAGCGATTGACAAGAAACACGAGCCGCAGTAAACTAGCCTATTCACCCGAGTTGAACAAATTTAACTCAAACAAATTTCATGTCTGCAACAACCAATCAAGGACTTGCTATTGTAGTGACATGATATTTATGGTGGAGAAATTTACAACACCAATGGTGGAAAACGTTATAATCGCAGTTTGTGGCCAGCCAGAACTGTATGAAAATGTTGTATTATTATCGACATAGAAACAAAAAGGACCTTGCTTGGGATAAAAGTGGGTGAGGAGGTCGCGGAATCTTTTAAGTTACAATACTTTTTATTAATATGTATTGTCACGATGTTAGCTTATGCTAAGCTGACTAGTTAATGTTTTTATCAGAGGAAGTGTGCAGGAAGAAATGGAAAGTTCGAGAGACATTTTTAAAGGTGATTAGAAAGGAATATAAAAGAAAAAAAAGCGAAGCGATTCATAAGCGAAGAGAGAGGCTGTTTTCATGCAAGTAAACACCGGGTTTAATAGCATTCAGATAGGCGAGGAAGAAGTGTTCTGTCCGCTTGTTTTTTCACCTGGTTGTGGCCCATCTCTTAATTTTTTTTACATACAAATTGTCACCATATTTGCAAATAATCAGAATAAACTTTGTATATGAAAATTGATATTTCATGATCAGCTATTGTGTTTTTTCTAGTTCTCACATTTTGAAATGCTTATCTTTTATCTGTGCAAACTACATTGCAAACATTGACCGGTCACTTTTTTTTTTCCCCTCTTGTCAAATGGCTGGGCTGATATTGTGATCCCTGCTGACAGGATGAAACTATTTACAGCAGCCCCACTTCATGAACATTGTTTGTCATAAACCCTTTGTTCATCTCCTCTTCCTTCTGCTGCTTTTATCCCATGTCCATGCACTTTTGAGATGTTTCAAGTCCGATTGTGTGCTTACAGCTGCTTCAGCCTCTCACACAAAACAAACTGCCCTGTTTTTTACCTTGAACAACTTTGCTTTTTACTTTTCCAGACATGTGGTGTTTTCAGCTTTTCTTTTGTCCATTTTTGCAGGGGTAGTTGTGCTATGACAGAGGGGTCAACCAAATCAATATGGAAGGGCATTGCTAGGTAATGTTAAAGGTTTTGTGTATATTCCAGACTTTGTTTGTTAGAATTATTTTAATTTATTTTTAATACTTTGTCTTTTTACATATTTTACATCTGTCTTCCATTTGTTGCTTTTGTTGTTCATGTGATTTTATTCACACAACTGTTGCTTCGTTCCTAACATTTTGTTAATGTTTGGGTGACCATGTGTATACCAGCTCATTTATGTCCCTGCCCCTCTCGCCTCCTTCCCCGTTATCTCCATTTCCATTATCCCTCAGTTGTTATGATTTCACCTTTTATAATATACTGGTTTTGGTAAGTCTTTTGTGGGCATATTGTTTATTAAAGTCTGATTCTGTGAGTTTTGCTATTACTTGTCTAGACTTGCATTTGTGTTTTGCTGATCAATGCATTTTATATTCCTGATATTACCCCTAATTCTCAAAAACTGAGTAATTATGTAAGTCCTTGAGTTAATTCATCTGCATTTTTGATCCACAGCTAACATTCAAAATTGTGACAAGCATTCTGTTATTTAAAGTAGTGGCAGTGGGTGTGCTTAAGTTAAATACAGTTAATACACAATATAGATACAAAAGTATCTATAAAAAAGTATTAAAAACAAGCTCACAAGTTGCATATATTTGAGTGCCATCAACAAAATGTGGTATAGTCATTGGTGAGTGTTATTTATGGACAACATAATGTCACATGAATTTGTGCCATTTTAGCAGACCACAAACAGATGCTGTTCAGTTATATTTATATTTACTGTGAGAACGAGGCTGGGTGAGATGGCAGAAAGCATGTCTAATTTAATTAAGAAGAGTCTGGCATCTATGAGAGCTTTCATGTTGCCCCCAGTGGATCCCGGCCATCAATAGCTAGCTATTTCCAGCACTCTTTTCCCATTTTCCACACTTTTTCAAAGTCCCATCATAAACAACTTCAATATAACGCTGGTGCAATGTCGATTTCAACCAGAGATGAGCTCTGTTTTATTTTCATCTTGAGAACAATTTCTTCTGTAAGCAAACAAAGTTTCCTGGCATGCTGACCAGTTACCCCATTCATATGTCTGTCGTGATGGAAATGACTAATTTGTAATTAAATGCCAAGCATGGCTAGTGTACATATGGAAGCCTGCAGGCAGCAGAGTCGGGCTGGTGGAAGCAGGAACAGACTGTGGCTTTCAGAGTCACTGGAGAGCTGCTGCTCAGTGAGGAGCACAAGCAATCTTCACAGGTGGAGATTGCTTTGTCTATGACCATTCTCCGATGAATAGCAAGTGCATTTGGTTGAATATCTACACTCCCCTGAGCTTCAAGACACATTCTACATGAGTCCACAGCAACAGATTTATTCTGGGTGCTAAAAAAAAAAAAAAAAAAAAGCATCTAGCAGGGCACCTATATGATCATCGAGCCAATAAACTGACTCAATCTAGCACTTTCTGAATGCTGCTTTTTATGTATAGAATTTCAAACTTGGTTTTTGACCTGTGGCAGTCCATAATAACCTGTCAGAGAGAAGGGTTATCTTAACACCTTTATAGCTCTTATGTGAGAAACCTATTCTTATGTATGAAAGAAAATAATAAAGTGATTGCATAAAATAAATTGTAGAGTTTGAATTAAAATAGCAATGCACCAAGAGCTTAAATTTCTTGAAAAGTTAAATCTTGAGAGGTTGCAGATGTGCATATACAAGTGAAACTTAATAAGCACACTACATAAATCTCTTATTCTGCAATGCAGTCAGTGATCAAACTTTCACATTTGCGGATCATCAGGGTAATGGAGAACCTCATTGTATTGAGACAACTTATTAAGATCTAAAGTTGAAACTGGAATTTATTTTGCACTAACATATAAATATAGAAATGATTGAAAGATTCCCCTCTCAAAAAAGTTTAAAAGCTGCCTTAAAAAGACCGTTTGGACAAATCAGATATATTTACAAGATAATTGTTTGCACCAACAAGTCCCAACTAGATCTAAGTTGGTTAGTATTGAAGCCACTATTACTGGGGAAGGTATTCATTCTTGAATACAATCCTCTTGAATTCTAAAATTGTATATTTTGCTATCAGGTACTATGTAGCTTTAAAGACTTTTACACTCTTACATGTGAAGTATTGAAGTTTGAGCCAAACCTGTTACTGCAATAACATCACCAAAAATACTTCGGTGCATGGAATCACTCTCATTTATTCCAGACTAAAGTTTTTCAATTCTGACTTTTAAAAGTTCCAGGTTATTTAAACTATTTGACTGAAAGGTGAGAGGTCCCACATAGGCCAAAACAAGAAGTGTGAGAGAAAACATTTTAGATGTTTACTTCATTTTTTAATGATTACATTGTTGTGTACATTCTTTAGGTCTGCTTCCCAATGTGGGTTTTCGTTGTACGCTTTATTACTTTTTTTTGGTACACAAAATCTGATTATGTCTAAAGGATTCACAGTCTTCCATTATTCTGAAGATTTTTCAATTATGTATATTCAGTTTTTGTCCAGAAAGTGGCCACTAAATTAATTGAATCATCTTCTTCTGTGGATTAATTAACAATGCCTGAATTCTCACATTTGCGTGAGCCTCCTTTAATGAGTTCAGGATATTCTCTGAGCTATTAATCACAATAGTGTCAGTCATCTAAACTCCCATTTTCATTAGCTCAGGAGCTCAACTTAAAATGTTGAATATCCTCCAAAAGGGCATTTAATTAGCATCCTCAACTAAGCCTCTAGCTCAGGTGCAGATGCATTCCTGAAGATCCCTTTGGGTGAAGAAGAGCAACAGCAGAGAGAACTTGTGTTTGGTTTTCGTCTAGGGAAAGGTTACTAGGTGAGCTAATTAAAGGGAGATTTGTTGATGAAGAATGAGGCAGGCCACACAGCTGGTGGCCCTAGTGACCCACTGCTCTACATGATATCTAGAATGTCCGTCTGGGTGATGGACCGTGTCCCAGCTCCAGGTGGTGGGTATCCTTTCCATAGGCCATGATCTCATCTGGAGAACCTCATATTAAATTTCCCAACAGAGTCCATCCGGCCTGCAATGTGCCTGCCATGTTAATCCTATAATGAAGTGAACAATGACAGTCTTTCACAGTATCTGCAAATTTGTTTCAAAGACAGATGTTTGTAAGTGTAAATGTGTTTAATCAAAAGCAGAACTAAAGACATTTTCATTTATCTTCACACACATAATAAAATAATATATCTCATTCACTGAATCAATTCAGCTGTTGTGACTCATCAGGTTTGGGGACAACTTGCTTAAAGCAATAGAAATTAAACAATAAAAAAATACTTTTATGCTTTGAGATTGTTTTCTATGAAGGCAAAACCAATTCAACCACTGGGTTTGATTAATCATTTCAGATGTTATTGAAAAAAGTCATTTAGTGTGTTTTTTTATATGAGTTGTCACATCCAGATAATAACCATTCTCGGACTGGTTAAATAATAATAATAATAAGTTTTTTAGGCACTTTACATAGACAATCAAGGTCCCCGTACAGTTATAAAACAAATAAAAAACACTGTATGCAGCAGTGAATAAGCCTGTCTGAACTAACATGTTTTAACACTGAATTTAAAATTCTCTAAATCTGAGATGTTCCGTATTTCTAGTGGTAACTTATTCTAGAGCATTGGGGCAGCTAAGGCAAATTTCCCAGAACCAAAAGATGGCTTGGGGTTGCCTGGGAAGACCTAGAGACAAGGATGCAGATGTAACGGAACATCACTCGAGTTGAGATCCATTTGCAGGCTTTTATTAACAACGTAGTCAAGGAACAGGCGGGTAGTCAGGGCAGGCAGCAAAGATCGTTATCGGAGAACAGGCAGGGTCACAACAGGCAGGCAGACAAACAGGGTAATCGCTCAGAATTGCAGTAGAGGTACAAACAAGACTTCGCCCTGAACAACGGGAATCAGTCTGTTTAAATAGTGCTACTAATGTTCTTCAGCTGGGTGTATAATCAAGGCGCCCCAGAGGTGTATGGGGAATGTAGTGTGGTGTAAATGGAGACGCAGGAGTTAGTGCCCTCTGGTGGCCAGAGGAGTGAGTGCCGAGGTTAGACTCCGTGACAGCAGAGGAATGGAGAAAACAACCCGCAATTTCTGAAAGGTGCTGAGTTAGGGAGGACTTTGTATGTTAGTTGCAGGACTTTAAACTGAATACGGGTTTCTATGGTTTCCCAGCACAGACTAAATAAAACAGGAGTGATATGTTCTGAGATGGAAGGTCGAGTGATCTGACTAGCTGCAGTGTTTGGATAAGCTTTTAGTGGGTTACATAACTAATAAATATCAATTGTGTAAAATCAATAAAATGTGACAATTGCGCTTCCAAACTATTTTTAAATCAAATACACAATATGACGTACCTGGTTTGTGTGAGTATATTTTTTTTTAAATAATGGCATAGGACATGAAATATGTATTAATTTAAATATATGTGGAGTCCAGTTGAATGCAGTGACTGTCTAACGAATTAAATGTGTTAAGTAAAAGCTGTTCATCATTATCATTTATGGAACTAAATTAATGGCTAAGAATGCAACTATTTTGAATATACACTATATATTGCCTATTTATTACTTGAACATGGATGAATTCAAGAACAATAGATAATTCTGCAATTCTATGAAATGGTTCATTAAACATACAAACAAATACAGTTCATACAAAAGAAAACAAAATATAATGTGCTTGAAATGAACAAAATCGGCAGAGGTTTGAGTCACCACAGTAAACCAGAGCTGCGAGTTCAAAAGAAAAATCCAATATCCTTCTAAAACAGCATTACAAGCAGCTTCCACATGCTAATAAACACTAATAGAACTCTTCTGTTGGTTATTAACTGATAATTGCCAGGCTCCAGAGCAATTTCTTGCACCTCTTCTCAGCACTAAGCCTCAGGGTTGAGCAACTGCAGCAGGGAAAGCCAAGATAGCACAATGACAAAGAGGCCCTGCTGACCCGATCATAGCTTGAGAACTGCATTCATATTTTTTTTATGATGTGAGCTAAATCTGTGCTAGTCCAGGACACATGGTATGTCGTAGTCCGCTTGCTAATTCTTAGGGTGCTAAACACAGCTACAGATACATTGAACTGAGAAAGGTATGCATAATGTAAGGCTGACACGAGTGTGTTTAGCATTCTGCTACTATGCAGGATTATGAAGAAAGAAATGGGAGTGGATTAGCTGATAGGAATTCAATACACTTGGGGAAAGGACTCGTGACAGGGTGCTCGGGTTGAAGAGTTTGATCGGCTGTGGCAGTTTAGCCCTCGATGTGACTAAATGAACAAACACTCCAAATGTTCTGTTCTTTTAAACAATGATGAAAAATCAATGGCTATGTCATGAGAATGTTTGTTAGTTCGTTGTTAGTTTCCCCAACACAGAGGAAATGAGCTGCAAGTGTTACAATTTCATGAGCTGGATGAAATCCAATCATTTAAATTTCATGGACCAAGATAAGCAAAGATCAAAGTGTCAACCTTCTGCACTTGGTTATGCATTTTGCATTGAATATTTAGAGACATGTGAGCTGAAGTATAAGTTTTCAGTTGAACCTCTTCACATTCTATTCCCTTCAGTAACTTGGTGTTGGGTTTACAGGCTGGAACTTTCACTCTGTAGAAGTAGCATAAGGCTGAGGTATTTGGTAACAAGAAACAAGTACTGCTCCAGTTTTGTAGAACCCCACCACCTAGTTGAAAAATGTTGCTTTTTTCATAATTAAAACCATCACATAATGAAAAATCAATGAGGACCTTGGCTATCAAGCTATGAATTTGCATTAAATGGTTCAGTCAATTTCTGTACTAAAATGGAAGCCTTGTAAGACAAATGTGAGGAAAGGAATGCAATTATTGCCAGAACGTTTCAAGGCAGACAACATGCATATCGCCTTTTCCACTGCATATTTAAGTTTATGACCCACTGATATTCTTGTGGTTGCTAAATTAGAGAACATTAGATACATAATAATCAGGTACAGGTGTTCGGAAAAAACTGTTAAGTCAGTGACCATGCTGGAAAAACGTTTTTGGATACAATGTGCATAATTGCATAAACATGATCTAATTACATATTAATGTTTAAATAACCAATCAGAAACCACCCTCGGGAATTTAAACTTTAAAGTGAAAGTGACCAGTAGGCCAGATATGGAGTGACCCATACCCAGAATTTGTGCTCGGTATTTAACCCATGTCAGTGTAAATACACAGCTGTGAACAAACACATCATGAACACACACAACCCAAGCAGTGGGTAGCCATGACTGAGGCTCCCAAGGGAGCAGTAGGGAACCTGGTGCCTTGCTCAAGGGCACCACAGATGTAGCTGTTGAAGATGGTAGAGCAAGTGTTTCTTCACTCACACTATCTTTATCTTGGTGGATCTGGTAATCAAACCTGAGACCTTCTGCCCTTCAGTCAAGCCCTTTAATGATTTTCTTTAAACATCATGGGACACGTCAGCATTTTAAGAACTAGAGGGTAACTTAAGGAACAATTTTGTTGAATCAACATGGGGTTAAAGCTTTGATATTAGATGATTTGGCTCATCAATCTATGGGTGTAAATTTTGCATCAGTGCTGAGAACAGCACACTGAGCGTACTACACTACCATCTGACGTTGGCACAACTTCACTAAGCGACATTCATATTCATGCAGTCATTGATATTTCGCTCCTTATGTCCTACTCAGGCTCTCAGCACTGTGTGATGCCTCCCGCTAATGCGATGAGAATCCAACATGTCTCATCATCCCCCTGGCACATCTTCTCTGACACGGCGTGACAATCCCAGTATCATTGAGATGAAAGCGATGGACTGTCCTGCAAATAATAGGTCTGAAAAGATGAGTGGAAGCCAAGAGCTGTCTGGAGCATATAAAGTCTCAGAATCTCTGTGTATCCACATCTGTCTCTTCTCATCTGTTTCTTTCTCTCTCTCTCTCTCTCTCTACCAAGCAGAACATGCACATGGGGAAAAGTGGTGAGCCACCACAATCTCCGCCAACCCTCTGAATCTAATTGGAGGATGCCACTGCAAGGGACCTCAGAGTGGTGTGATAGGAGGGTATCTTTAATCCTCTTGATCAGATGACATGGAACACAGAACAAAAGGTCTTCAAATCCCTACTGCGCTGAGCGACAGACACTGTCACCAAGCTGCCATGCTGGCTCAGGAAACTTATCCCAGACTTAAAGCTTT
The DNA here is from genome assembly GCA_900490495.1 of Danionella dracula. Taxonomy (NCBI): domain Eukaryota; kingdom Metazoa; phylum Chordata; class Actinopteri; order Cypriniformes; family Danionidae; genus Danionella; species Danionella dracula. The sequence continues at coordinate 5,604,515 of UELW01000012.1, forward strand.
AAACACGCCTTCATCCTGCACAGTTGTGCCTTTGGGGAAAACTGCTTAAAATTCTCTGAATGATCATAATAATTACACGAAACAGCTACTAATCAGGTGCTGACAAGGGGAGGTAATACAGAATCTCCCGCTTCGCTTTCTATTCCGGTTCATTTTGCCTTTTCAGCCTAGGGGGACGAGTAAGGTAGAGACATCCCCATATTAATAATGGGGGATGCTAATGAAGCACATTCAGGCAGAAAGCACACTGATCCAAGTTGCTTTTGGTTCCCCGCAGAGCCCAAGTTTGCACTGCGGCAAGAATGCAAAAAGCTTTCGTGTTGATGTGCGACCAGTACTTAATTTGGAACAGCCTGTGTGGGGTGATCAGTTGAAGATGTCTGACAGGATAATTAGCAGAGAAAAAGAACAACTAAGGCAATTCACACACAGACGATTACCAGACTAAGTCCAGGCCTGAGCCTTTTATTTCCTCTCATTTAACCATTGCTTCAAGTGTGTTCTCTTTGAGTATACATCATGAGAAACGAATTGTGTTTAAAAAAAGCACATTTTTTAAGCTCTCTTGCTTGTGGCTGTGTGTGTTCATAGACTTATTTGTTTCCAAGTGGGTGAGAAGAAGGGTTGGAGGACAAAACTGCTAGCTTTAGAGCACTGTTAGAGCACTGATAATTGTCAATAATTAGCACGTAACTGTCATAGCGACAGATCAGCCCCTTTGCAGATGACCTCGCTCAGACAATGCTGCAGTGCTACTTGCAGAGTAACAAGAACAGATCCACACTGCCCTCTACTGCTGGATAAATCTGACCGTATTCTGGGAAGTTTACAGCCCTGTGCAGCAGAACAGAGAATTGTGATGTCTGAGACCTGAAACGGCTTCCATTTAGGCGGTTATTTTTCTTCACCTTTTAAGAACTAAAGATAAGATTCAATTCAGGCCTAAACTTTCATAACAAATATTCAAAGTATGCATTTTAAATAGTAATCGCTTTATTAATATAAATCATATCAGCAAGGATAAAAGAAACCATCTAACCCTCCAACAATATGAAAAAATAGTCATACCTTCATACAGTGAAGATAATCTTCCAATTCTTTACCGAACCAACTTGACAAAGTTGGTTGTTACGTAAGAGTTTACCCCCAAAGCCGGAAGCATGTTTTTCACAGCAATTTCATTCTCTTAGTTTTACCAGAGATATCATTACAATCGAATGCTGCTCTGATGACTGGAGGGAAGAACAAATGAGCTGTGGCATAAAGCCGGAAAGGCATCTGGGCTTATTACCAAATTGGCCTTTCATAGAACAAGATCCCCACACAGATGCCATGATAGCCTTGCTGCCATGGGCTATTCACATACCGCACTGTGGTAAATCCTGGTCACAGCCCTGAGGCGAGCCCATAATAGATAAGTCATCATGCTATTGGGATGTTTGGAGGCTGCCGTGGAGCTCGGTTGTGACTCTCATGGCTGGTTACGGCTACAGAAAACATTGATAATGTAAGGAGAAATTTATGATCAGGTGCTTGAGGTGCTTTGAGTGATTGTGTGTTATGAACTTCCAGAATAAAACAGGCAAGGTGGAAGGGGAAACGGTAAACGGATTGTTCAACAATGATACAATATCTATCAATCATTTATTTATTCTCATGCTGTTTGACTCACTTTTATGGAAGACAAATGTGCCATCAAATAAAAATTGTAGATGCAGGGGAAAATTTATTTCAATGCTATAGTAGCTAAATAATTCATACTTGAATAAAAAAATCTACAGTTGCATTTTACAGTATGCTTCTTAAAAGGAAAAATATGACAACATTTTTGTTTTTCTTGTAGACCTGTATGAATTGAAATTGCAGAATACTCAAAGTTGGTAAATTATAACATTGATGTCATGACCAGGGAATAGAGATGAAATAAAACATGAACATAAAATGTAAATGAGGTGATGAACATGTAATGATAACTAAAATGATGGGGGATGGCTGTAAGGAACTCAATCTCAAATTTTTTTTCTTTAAAGACAGGACTTTTAATATTCCCAAGATGATAGGGAAGAGGGAATTCTCAGAACGGTCTCTGAGCAGTTACAGGAAATCCTGAAGGGTTGATATAAGGGTATGTATGTAGTTCTGGCGATGCAGAGGGATACAGGTGCAATACAGAATGTGGGGAGTTGGAACAATGGAGAGTGGAATCAGGTGGTGTGGATCTGAGGAGATGTGTGACTGTTGACCCAAATTATTTTTATGCTCAATCTTCAAACTATTCTGAAAAGGTCTTTACTCTTGAGAGGAAACTCACTCGTATATAGTTCTGTGCAAAAGTTTTAAGCAGGTATGACACATGCTATAAACAAAGAATGCTTTGAAAAACACAAGTTATGGTTGTATTTTGTAAACTGTCCAAAATAAACTAAATGAGCGAAAAAAAAAAAAGAAAAAAAAGATTTGGTGTTACTAAAATTTGCCTTTACTTCCAAAACCAGCATCTGTTCTTAAAATAGGAAATCAGTGATTTTGTGGGATTATAGTCAGTGGAATGATCAGCCATTATTAATGTCACACCAGTTAAAACTCAGTCATCAACTGAAACAGAAACAGCTGTGTAGGAAGCCTAAAGCTGGGAGAGGAACAGTCATACTCGACTACAACGTTGACCTGGTCATGGCAAGATTGAGCACAGCAACAAGACACAACATAGATAAATGGTGTCAGCAAGGTCTCTCCTAAAAACATATTTACACAGCCTTATTTTAGTTCATGCTATTTTTTCTGCATTTCAATGTGCCCATAGCTTTTCATTTGAAAGGGTTACATGCATTTGACAGTTAATGCATAAGCTTGCAAAACATTTTGGTTTATTGCTATTTATGCTGAATATTATTTAAAAGGCATGTTTTTACATAAACAGGAGGAGATCCATGTTCACAATTTTTTTTTAATCAAGTGAAAACAACAGATTTTAACTTAAGATCCATCCAGGAAATCTGGGTTTGTTATTCTGCCAATTAATGGATTATTTACAGCATTGACGGTCCTTCTAATCTCTTATTCTTAATACCCTTAAATCTGTCCCAGTGGTGCACTTGATGTGCTGTTCAAAAACATAAAATTATTTTATTCTTTAAAATCTTCTATGGAACACTTGCATGTTTGTTTGTGACGCCACCCATAGGTGTCTGACAACTCAAATGAAGCTCAAAATGGCACAGAGTTGGGACATGGCCGTAGGGAAGATATTATATGCAACAGAAGAAAAAATGTATCTTAAACAAATGTAAAAATATTTCATCCCCTTTAGAGTGTTCATGAAGATCAAACCTAGGGATCAGAAACAACAAACCTTTTTTTTAGCTGCAAAGTTGCTCAGTTTTCACATTGGAGTGAAGGCAAGTTTGCTCTCTTTTGACGTCAGCCTCAAGGGCCTGCTAGAGGACCTGCAACTCAGTCACTTCCTATCACGCATCGAGAGGGAAAGGAAGAGTTTGCCTCTTGACTTGTTTCAAAGTAAACCAAACAATTTAATGCTTTATATTGGCTTTAAATTAGGCTAAACTAGGCTTAAATAAGATATTTACAATTAAAACTTTCCTTGTTCCTTTAATTAATCTGGCCTCTGTGTCCTCCATAGATTGAAGAAGAATAATTATATTTACTCTTTTAATTGTCTGGTTTCTAAGTTCACCGTATATCATAATTCTGTATCATAAAAACCCATATAGCCGCTATGAATTTCAATTTAAACTATGTTTGATCCACATTAGGTCTCTTGTGTGTGAAGCCAGTTTATAAGTGCTATACAAATATATTTTAATTAGTAGATTTTAACCTCTTTGTATTACCCCTATATCTATTGATTTTGCAAAGCAGAAGGAAAAGGGTAAAAGCTAGGGCTTACAGGTACACCGTGAACTCTTACGGTCATGTACTGCAAGCGAATTTTACAGTGGAGAGTTGCATGCTGAAATCACAAGTCGAAAGCTCAGACGGAGGACTGCGATTTAAAGTCTTTACCTAGATACAACAGCTATGACAGGTCCTTTGAGATGCTGACAGAGAAAACGAAATAAGATTAACACCTCCTGTCCAATCTAATCCAGATGTGTCGAGGGCCTGATAAACTGACCCAGGAAGATGAGCGTGTGGCAGATTACAGAAAAAACTATAGAAGACAAAGATTGTAATTAATTAAACTGATCCCTGGGGTTGAAGAAGACAAGGTTAAGCTATCAGCGTTTAATAGCAGTCTCGATGACACGTCCTGGGTTTAGCTGCAAGTCAGGTGTGCTGTTCAATGCAGTATGTTCTTGTTTGGTCTTGCTTGCAATAGATATTGCTGTTCAGGAGAAAATTGTCACTGCAGTCCAGCGAAGATGTGAAGTAAAAAGCTTTTAATCCATGCTGTGGCATCTGTTCTTTACAGATGAGGAGGAAGATGAAGTGCAGAACTCCGAGGATTTAAAGGGAGGTATGAGACATAAAAAAAAAGTTATGCAGTATATGCAAAAACAATACAGCAGGAGGCTGCGAATTTTCAGGAAAACTAACTAATCCATGACAACAAAAGATTGAAAAAAGTCAAACCAATGCATGGCTGCCATTCATGTACCTGAATCTATATTGTATTTTTTTCTGTTGGTCTTAGGTGTTGGTATCAGATTGAGATGCAAGTTATATATTTTCTTTATTCCGCTTTCTTTGCCAACAACTTCAACTCGTTGAACATGCAGCATGAGAGCCCATCTCCAGATGGTTTTGTAGATATTCTCCAGTAGCACATTTACTTTGGCGAGATTTCTGTATTGCCATCTTGTCAGCAGTCACTCATCGTGCCTATGCCAAAACACTCGTCAAATAAACCACAGGAATGAAAATCATCAAACCTCAAAACAGCAGCAGCTTAGATGGAACACAGACAGGAAACAAAACCAGCTAGTCACAACCATGTATGAGCTGAGCAAAAATTTTTAGGGGACTACTTAGTCTATTACACTAAATTAAAAAACATAAGACTTTTTTTTCAAGATATTAAAAAGGCTGATGAATTGTGAATCACCAACAGCTTCTCTGCTTCAAATACCCATGATTCATGAACACTTAAAGCTCGATAGTTGTTTTCAAAATTACCATTCAAAGCTAAAATTCTTTAATTTAAACCATGTTTGTCATATATTTAATCAAAGCAGGATCTTAATAGTATATACAAGATTAGATAACGACATCATTGGTTGGTGCGACTCATTTAAATGAGAAAGTTAAAAACTTTTTATCACTTACATATTACCATTACTCAAATAGATGACAAAAAGAAATGAGTTAAAGACTATTTTTATATAATGGAACTCTTTGGAAGACTGCCATTATTGAATAGTTTTAATATGCAGTATATAAGCATAGTTTTGTTTTTGCCATATTTCAGAAAAATGTCTGTCTCAAAACTGAGATTGTTATAGGCATCCAGGTTTCTCATCTGAAAAAGAGTCTAGTATTCTCAATGAATATCCACAAGGAGAATTAATCTGAATTTTCCACTGGGTTAGCAGCAACTAACTAATCAGCTACCATAATCACATGACTGGAAAACCCTCACATTGCATCTTTATTAACTTGAGTAGTCATAAGTCTTTTAGCAAGTTTTATACGCCTACAGTTGTACGGTTAACATTACACTGGGGAGAAATGGAAGCTCTCTTCCGAGAAGAGACTCCAAGTCTTCTGCTAGCAAAGAGCCTCACCTAGAGCATTTCAAACATTTCAAAATACTAAATGCAATCTAACAAAAATTGCATAGTTGTCAATCAATTAAAATGTTTGTTATGGAAATGTTGAACAATCAATACAATTCTGAATTAGAGGGAGAGAATATTCAAATAAGCAAAAACTTTGCTTCAAAATATAAGTATTTCTAACTATAAAAGCAAATTGCATGAACAAGAATAAACTCTAGAATAAAGCTTTTGCAAAAAATATAAATAGTGTATTCACTGTACTATCAATTATACAGTAAATAATATTAATCAGTTATCAGGTTAATTATTTAATAAAAAAATCATTAATCATTATAGGTGATAATCATTAGCTGCAGCTATAATTGAACCTCAAACTAAAACTAATACCTTAGCACACCATCAATGTAATGTAATACCACGATGACCCAAAACCTCCAAAACACTTGAACTGTTGATAAGCTATAATGTCTATATTCTTATAGGAATAATGTGGCTTGTCTCAGGATCAAAACACCATTGAACAATTGCTTGAAATGCGATTGGGAGAAGTGAATTAAGGTAACACAAAACATAAGTTTCTAGGACATCTAGGCGGAGTTTTTTTTTTGAGAGCTTGTTTTCTCTTCTGCTACCAATTTAATCTTAGCCTAATTATGATCTAAACCAAGTATAACAATGAGCAGTTTTAGTGTCGCAAAATTTGCCGAAAGATGACAAGACTGCATACATTCCCTAGCTTTTCTTCCAACACATCAAAGCACCAGGTATAGAATCCCCGTGAGACTAAAAACATACTTTCAAACAAGAGTCATTTTCCCTCTATCCTCATCCATCTGAAGGAAGCAGACTTTTTTTTTCCCCAGACATCTTTTACTTCTCAGTTCTTCACTGCTATGGCAGAACCTTTTTTTTGCCCAATAAGTAATGGCAAAGCTTAAAACCTCACACTGGAAAAGTTCAGACTGTTTGAAATACATTTTCCAATTATTTTGAGAAACAAACAAACTAAAGGTTTTCATTTCAAACAAAGCAATCTGGTAATATTTTAAATTCTAGTGCACACAGAGGTGTTTGTTCATGTTAAACAACTTGTCTAAAATGAAAATTATATTCCTTACTTTTGATAAAACAAAGTTTTGCCTTGAAAACTGATTTGTGAATTGTGATTTGATTGGAATAAAATCTATTCAAACATTTCTTTAAACATTGGTGAATTTGAATATCATTCACTCAACATTTATTCAAAATAAGCATGAAACTTGAACAACTTATTCAAGTTTTATTTCTATTAAAGTGTGCAAACCTTCATGCCAACACGCTACATGTTTGCCACTGAAACATATTCACACAAAAAAAACCCTAAATCCTTTTTTTGGTTGGAAGAACTAGTCAGACTTCAGGTCAACATACTGCAGAATAAAAACCTTGAATACAAAAATACCACATTTTCACATTCTTAAAAACCAATCTCAAAAAAGATGAATATATGTTTATATAATACGTATTATGATGAATGTGAATTGTCTAATACAAATGGTTTCAACAAGCATCAACACAGCCTTCTACTTCTATATAAACAGTGAATGTCAGCAAAGTATTGTATACTTTGTGTTCATTAAATAATATTTTGAGGCTAGTTTCAAACTAGTATTCACACATTACACTTGAAGACATTGCATGGGGTACTAGATGGGTTGGAATCGAAATGTCATCTATCAGTTTCAGAATCAACCATGTTTCTAAAACAACTGCAAAACCGTGCATGTGTGTGTGGACTGTTTGTAGATCAGTTTCTCATGCAATACAGCAGATCTTTTATTTCATCAACAGCGAGTTGTGCAAGTTTTCCCCAACGACTTTCCCATTTTTTATCTTTGTCCTTGAGCACTTGCTTTCCAAACTCTGAATCAATGAGTTTTCAACCAAAATTTTCAGCTGCCAATGTCTTAAAGTAAAATATTTTGGAAGTCTTGGCACTAGCAAACCAAGTTAAATTTGTGGTAGAGAAGGTTAGATAAATGTAAACATCAAGGCAGAAGGTGCTTTGAGTTAGTAACGTTAACTTCACTTCTTTAAAAAATGACAAGTGGAACAAATGTCCAAAATATTGCTGACTTTTTTTCTCAAAGTCAACAAACTTCGACTTTCTGTTGTAACACTTCTATTCTGATGCATCGCTGTTAACCTGGATAGCAACAAATTCCCTTATGATTGCACATTTGCTGACAAAATTGTATTGCAGGTTCACTATTTAAGTGTAAATGCTAGATGTCTACCTATTGCTAGGACACAGTAAATACAGTACATGCTTGACCTTCAAAGCATAGTCAGCCTTTGTGCAATGCTTATGCATTTCTATTTTTCTAGGAACAAACTAAGATAAAGAAAATTTCCGCACTTTCATCACAGTTATTTAAAATGATTTAAATCACAGATTGAAAAGTGACCAGCTGTGAAGCACCGACGCATAACAAAATCCCACCAATCTGTTTGGTGGACTCCAAGCTGTTGCAGGAAATACAATCAGAACATGTCACAAACTGCTTTGTCATCTCATTTATCGCATTGCAATAAGCTTAATTTAATACTGCTTGATTAATCTACTCTCTGGAGTCCCACAGTCATTAACATAATTGCGAGATCATTTTTTAACATTGTAACTATAATAACTGGCCACCTGAACCCCCATTAAGCCACCAAACTACATTAAGTCTTACAATCAAGTCTGAAACATGATCTTCGAGACATTAAATTGATTTCATTCCAGTTTGACTGACTCCGAAGCAATTTTGGGCTGTCTCTTACAAGAGTTCAACATTTGATATATGAGGAGCTTGGTGCTCTTAAAGGTTCCTATTGATCCACAAGCTCCCTTCTCCTACTAGTGTGACTAGAAAGTGCTCATGTCACCTTGTAATTCAACAGACCTGGCAATATTCCCATAAGATCATACTACAGTTATACTCTGCCTCCAGAGGTCAGCTCTGCAGGGCTTTCTTTTCTTACCTAACAACAGACAGCTTTTAAGAATGTGTTCGCATTTGGCAGATTTGGTTTGATGAAATGATAAAACTCTGATGTAATGATCACTGATTCAAAGCTTAATTTGAGAGAAAAATTAACCCATAATAGATCAAAGACATGAAAACAACTCGAATGTAAGAGTTTGCCAATAAAAGCAAGCTCCAAAAAAAAAAAAATAATAATAATCTGCTTGTTAATATTCATGGAATTTATAAGTGCAGATTCAATTTCAACAGCACAAAACTACAACGTTACAATACAAATTAACATTTACATTTCTAAGCTTCAGGTTAATAAAAATTTCTCTGGAGAGGAAAAAAAAACAGCACCATTAAATATCTGTTTGGTTTGTTTGTTGATGTATAAATGCTGTGGGATTACAGTTTAAAAACAATATGCACATCATTTTCCTGTTTTTAAAAACCAAGTCACCAAAATAAATATATCTTTGTTTTCTGCTCGAGCGGGGTTTAAAAGGATCTCTCTGTAGAGGATTTCAAAACAGGTAAATGCTTTAAGAATTAAAGCTTTCCAAAAAGCACATAAAGCAGTCAGAGAACACTCCATTTTAATTTAGCCACCAAAAAACTCAATTTTCTGGCCAGAGATTTACTCATAATCTTACATTAATCATTGAATTTGTGAGAAGTAATCAATATTGACATCTCTGAAGTGCATAATACAACCTGTAAATTTGGGTTCAGACCATTGACTGTATGTAACATGGACAGAGTGTTCGTGACGCCACCCATAGGTTTCTTGCAAAGTCAAATGAAGCTCCAAATGGGTGGAGCCAGTACTCGAAAATGTGTCCTCAGAGGCAGGACATGGCCATAATGAAGATGTCTGATCACTTCTGGATGGACAAAAGAAATTGTCGTCTCACGCACTTTCCCATAGATTAATTCCACCCTCTGCCATTGCTGGTTTTCAGATGTTCTTGAATTCCTTGACGTCTATGACAAATGCCACACTCTCAACTACACTGAACTATTCACTCTGCATTACCCGCAATACCAACTCCAACATAAATTCAAAATCACATAAGCCCAGTGACTTAACATGTAAATCCCTCACTAACCAGTTTTCAGGTGAACACGGTCTAACATTGTGAATTTGGTTTCTTAGAAAGTCAACAATTCAAATGGAGATCTAGAGCTCTAACTCACATAATTACAGTGAAGACTAGCACATAGCTAATGATTAGAAGACCCTAGATCAGACACCAGTCTGTCAATTTCCCTTTTTTCACTCTTAAAAAGTAGTCTTGTATAGAAATAACAAAGAACAAAACCTAGCTAGTAAGAAATTTGCCAGATAAACCTGCCATTGAATAAGTTTTTGGGAAATCAAAAATGCAAAAGAGAAGACCATTTAAAGAAGCTAAAAGTAGACTCACTTTCCATTCCTGAGTTTTGGAGGTGAAAACAGGCAAGCGGCAGGCCAGCAATGGACACCAAAATGGAGCTTTTGTCTTCCCATCATCCTCTGCAGAGAACCAGCCCGGCGTGTTTTCATCTCCTGCGGAAAATAACAGAAGGCTGTTTCAAGTTCTCCCTTAGCAGATCATGCAGAATGACATCCCGTCTCATATGTTAGCCTAATTATGCAAACTGAAACAAGGGTCTAGTTAAAACAGCTCCAGTGTGAGATATTTTGAGTATAACAGAGTAATGAGTCTTTGTAAATCTCAATCCTGCAGCAGGTGTCCATCTCAGCATGTAAAGGAGCAACCTCAAGGTTTCAATTAATGAAGCTAAATTCTTGAGGTGTGGGTAACCTCGCTCTTCCTTCACAGTCACTTTGACAGGTGTTTACATCTGGCAAGACTGCAAGCAACGCATTCTATTAAAGAAATTCTGTAATTACCCATCATTCCCATCTTTCTCTAGCAAGAAAAAAATCTTGTTTTTTAGTACCCTACATCTACAACAATGCAACAGTTCAAAATAAGCCATGAATATAGATAACAAGCAAAAACAGTTAACTGTTACTTGGCTCATTTGTATCTTCTGTGTGAAAGGTACGTGGCTGATGCCAGATGTACTAAAAATCTTGACGCCGGGTTGGAGTGGAGGACTTAAAGGCCAATTAGTTGGAGGTGATTCTTTCAGATTCTGAAGGGCGATATGGATTTTTTTATGATTTCACTGAAGATGTGTTAATGTCCAAAGTGTGAGATCTCTGAATAATTGTTAATTGTGGTCATTTTTTCTTTGATTTGCCTTCAAATTTCTCTCCATTGAAGATCATTCAGACTTCCCGATTTCAATGCAATCAATGATGTCCTTTCAAAGGTCGTTCTCCTAAATAATCAGGTACTGAAATGTAATTTTGTAAGGACATGAAGAATGAATAGGATTGCTTTAGTTGCCGCAAGAGCTGCAGAACTGAAAACTCATTTCACATGTTTTTATTGTAAGGTGATTCTACTGCTATAACAAGTATACTTTTTGCCAAATAACTCAATGTTTTTAGAACTGGAATTAACCAGAAAATTTTAATAGACGTCGACTGATGAGAAATTGTACTTCTATAATGTCATGAACCAGTAAGGATCAACATTGAGAAAACTTACATTTACGTTCTTGCATTTAGCAGGTGTTTTAGTACAAAGCGACTTACAGTAGGGACTACCAAAATCATAAATATAGAATATTAACACTACAAAATATTGAAAGCCTGTAAAAATCTGCTTTACTTTTAAAATTATTTTTTAACTAATAGTTAAAACACATAACTATCTCAAAGAAGCTGAAAATAGAGATCTGTTTAACAGATTTGCTGTTGAAAAATGCCTTCTGTGAATAATTACAAACAACTTGTTCAGACAGACTGCGAATACAGAAAAGTCTGAGATGATTTCTAATTACTATTCATGTTAATACCCCTAATATAAATTCATGTGAGAGTTTGGTTGGGAGGGGATAAAAATAAAACTTAAAATAATGAACCCTGATTCCAGGGAAGTAAGATAAAAATCCAAGACTGACTAATGAACATGATGTCCCACATTCTACTGACTACTTTTACATTTCATTAAAAGTATCAGAATTTTCACTACCTCACTCCTCAGTCTCCTGCTAATCAACTAAAGTCGCATGGCAGATACCCTCTTTTGATCCTTCTGCATCTCTTCGCTATCTGTTAACTGACCTCTTGGTCTCCACCACCAAACCCCAGTCTTAGTCAGACAGTCGTTTAGAATTAACAATACAGACATATTTGAGCATTTTATTGAGTTTTCCTCAATTCAGCATGTTACAAATAAAGGATCTCATCTATGAAATGCTCTTAGGATTTTTTTGATACCTCTTCGTGAATAATTTGTGAACTGAATATTTATTTCATTCTAAATGAATGAAATTTTTTTAAATAGCTAATATTTGCCTCCATCTCTCCATGAGCTCTGTGGCAGTACACTCAAACTCAATTTTGGGTTAGCAGTAAACTTTTTTCATTGTTTAAATGGTGTATGCAACAACAAAAAAAGCTACTTTCTTGTTTAACTTTCTTCTCAAGTATGACCAAAAGACAAACTTTCTTAAGTATGTCAACTGGTTTACTAAATGGAATTGATGTGATGATCAGGGCACATTTCAAAATTATGTGATTAATTTGAGCTGTCCGTCAGAAATACTTGCAGTCCAGCAGGTTTACTATTTTCAATACAATGTGACCCTCAACAAGACAATACCTATTAAATTAGCTAATTAAATTTGAACTGCCAGCGCAGCGGCTCGAATTCTAACCAGAACTAGAAAGTCAGAACACGTCTCTCCAGTTCTTAAGTCTCTACACTGGCTGCCGGTCTCCTTCAGAATAGATTTTAAAGTTTTGCTGCTCGTATATAAGTCCAAACATAACTTAGCACCTAAATACCTAACAGACATGCTCAGTGAATACACACCAAACAGGGAAGATCCCTCAGTTCAAATAAATTAAATTTCCCCCGGGTAAATTCCAAACAGGGAAAATACTCTTTTAGTTACCATGCAGCCCACAGATGGAACCAACTTCTAGAGGAGATCAAGGGTGTCAACACTTTAGTCATGTTTAAATCCAGGCTAAAGACTCACCTGTTTAGTTGCGCTTTTGTCAACTGAGCACCAACGTCTGGGCAGCTTTCTTTTTTTTCTTTTTTTTAAACTTCAAATCTTAATCTTCGTTTTAATCGATGTTTTAAATTTCAGTTTTTTAATCAGTTTGATTTTATGACTTTTTAATGCTTGATTTTATTAAATGTACTTTCTCTTTTTCTTAATTTCCAATGTAAAGCACTTTGAAATACCCTGTGTACGAAATGTGCTATACAAATAAACTTGCCTTGGCTTGCCTTGACACCAATTCACTAGAAGTTCAACTATTTCAGCACAAAATATTCCCATTTTAGACATTTCCAGACTAAACCAAGAGGTGGTTAACTTTTTTAAGAATAGGTGCCTTTTCAGACATCTTTATAATGTTTAAACAGACATTGAAAAAAAAGCATAATTTACATGTAAAAAAAAAAGCAAATAGGTTACATATTTGAAATCTATGTTTGACTTTATGCATATAAATGCATACAATTTTGTGCTTTAAGTGTATACACACAACTCCCATCTGTTATTTATGATATTAAGGTGCAAACCAACATCCATCAAACAAAATTATTATGTGCTGCAGAGTCACATCCTTAACCTGTAAAAATTTTCTCTGAGCACTTTCTGTAAACAACAATAAATCAGCCCTGAAGTTTTTAGTCCTTAATATGTTTTTTCCCTTCGTTTAACTGCTTCCTTTAAAGCCAGAGTGACATCACAATCTGCTTTTCATAGAGCCTAACACCAGTACCATAGCACTCATTGGTGGAGTAGCTTGCAACCCTTGAAATGTACTTTAGTACGTTCAGTGAGATAGTGGGACAAACTTGAGACTGCAAACAGATTGTAAACTATAAAACAACATTAAATTATCACAAATTATGCACTCACTTAGTCCATCTTCAAAGAAAGGCATCATTGCTTGATCTTCTTGTAGGTTGCAGCCTCAAGCTCACTGGTTGGTTTCTGAGTTGAGGAATGTGCAGACTGAAAAGTTTACACTCTCCTCAAATGCTCAGAATGTGAATAGGAACATAAAAGTGACATCCCGTCTGTATAATACGACATCCATGATATGTACAAAGTAAAAAAAAAATAAAATCCAATTGATGATCCACCTCTATCTATATTCTATATCCGTGCAATATCTATTTCCCTTTTGTTAATTGTCTTGTTTATAATGCAACATGACACAATAGAAAAGTTTCGGTATATACTTTAATACAATTTATACAGTAATATACATTATGCCAGCACTTATAACCCTACAAAAATAGTTTAATTAACAAATATAGTGAATCAAGATTTTTTTTTGACCAAAGGTCTACATCATGAATCAGCTCTATGAAATTCATTTATAATTCAAAACAATTGATGTTTCACCCTTAGCAAATGCTGCAGTGGCAAGTGATAAGAAGATAATGTAATTGAAGACTGTTTTATGCCCCTGCACTGCCAGTACTGCTAATGAATCAGGCATAATGCATTCTGCCGGCGTAAGCTCCCAATACCCAGGCTAACACAATGTGCGGAACATGCCAGAACTCTGCTGCCAAACACACTCTCTTCACTTCTCATTAACTATGCAGCATTCATTGTCCTGTTCATGTTGCGTCGTAAAACTCAAGCCGCTTAGAAAAGGATAAGCAAACAAGAGTGCACCTCATCAGGGAGGCTGAGGTTTAACCAGAGGTGGCTCATTGATAGTCACTGTCAGATTGTGAGAGAATGAAACACAATGGAGAAGGCAAAAGTGAGAATGAAGGTGAGAATATGATGGACAGGAGAGAGGATTTGAGCTTGAGGCTAACAGGTATCTCTGCCAGGCAGGCGGTGGATAAGAAAATGGAATACACTAAAAGTTAAATGTGCTAGGAATACATCTGCGTATAGCCACACAAACTTGTGAAAATTAATTCATTTTAAGTCTTTTGTTTCCTTTGAAAAAAGAACACAACTGAACAAGAGACTTTCAGGTGGTAAATAAATTAGTTGTTTGCCAACACATCATTATTCATCTTCTATCTGTCTTAGAATCCTTAATAAGATCAAACAAAGCCCAGAGGAAACTGATAGAATAGTGATCCAAATCTCAACTAGGTCAACTTTCTCTGTATATTTCTCAAACAATTATTCAAACATGCTGTGTGTGCCACTCAAAATCATTGAATGGTCTGGGCAGAATGATGGTTTAGACCAGATGCCATTTCTATATCCAAGTTCTGTCCTTCCATTGGGCCACTTGCACTGAATTTTGTGACTTACTTTGCACTTATTTTCTAAAATAGTTCAATTCGCTTCTTTCCGGTTTGGGCACCATCATTGTTTACATTCATTGGTTTAAAAAAAAAAACTGTTTTTTTTTTGTTTTCTGTTTTGTACACAATGTACAAAAGAGTAATTACTTTATTCGCATACAACGCACACACGGCACCTTATAATATAGAACAGAACATAGTAACAGAATTAAAATAAAACTTTCACTAAAGAGTTCAGTTTAATATCAAACCATCATCTTCCCACAGAAATCCTATATTTTTTCCTGTCTGTGTGACTTGTGTTGTCTGTTTTAGTGAAAATAACTAACGACAATGCCATATTGATAATAAGTGTTAATGTTTGATTGTTTTACTTGTTTTTTTTTCTTTATGTTTAGCTTTAATGTTGCATTATAAGTACTACAGTACCCATAATTCTTAAGCCTGATTTATATTTCTGTGTCACCTTGAAAAATTGTCCTCTGTGATGGTTGTGCGCTTACATTACCTCGCGCTTACTCCTCTGTGACGCTTGATGCACACCTCTGACGTTTTCAACCCTTGCGCCAAGGCTTTGCAGAGCACGAGCTCCGTGATTGGCTGAAGTGGAGCCAAGCAAGCGCTTCCTCTCTCTTTCTGGGCTTTTGCTCCATGTTAAACACTGGATAATGAAGTAAACATTTGACGATAAAGTAAATAACCCTTTGTTATCTGTGAGTTTTAGTTAGATAGAAGTTAATATGGTCATCACACCATGTTGTGGTATCGATCAGTTTAGAGACAGTGATTTATGTAAGAAGTTATAATTATACGATTTATGATCAGGTAAATAAAACCTAAATATCATTTAGCATCTGTGTTGTGTTTTGGTTTGCTAGCAGTTGGCATTCTTATAAACCAGTATTGATCTGAGCGAAGACAACGCGCACAACATCTGCAACAGGCAATTTTTATCGTTGATGCAGAAGTAAAATCCGGCTTTAGCTTCACAGCGCGTGCTCACATTTTTGATGCTTTAAGTCAGTTATAGATTTAATGAATTAAAAATATACTAACATGTGGTCAGCAACACTCAATATAAACTCTCCGGGGTCACTTTGAAGGTACCCGAAGAACGTATGATCCTCTCGTTCAGTTGAACTGGTTTAATACCGTTCACCTCGCTATCTGTAGTCACGCACTTTTTTCTTTTCATTGAGTTTGTATTATTTTCTGGTCTGCTTATTCGAAGTTGATTCAGATTTGGGATTTAATTCTTCCTCTTAACTTCTTAGTCTTTCTAGATCTCCAGCGCTGTTCTTAAGTGCCCTCCTTCGAGTTTTGGGCGGTGCAAACGCAAGAGTACCGTGATATTATTTTTTTTTTACCGCATTACCATTTGTACCTGTGTAAGGACTATAGACTCGGCTCTTCATCACTTTCCCTTGAATTCTGAAAGAGGCCCACATTCTTGAGGTCTCATCCCTGATCAAATGTAGCCATCGCTCAGGTTTCAGTAAACACGTCAAAACGAAATTACCCTCACAGACTAAGGGAGGTCAGAAGATAACCTCAGCGTCACCTGATGATTCCCAGGACCATGTGAACGCGCTGACCCTGCCTTGACAGCAGGATCAAAGCGCCGTGTTTTCAAACCCTAATTCAACCCGAGCCGGCTGCGCGGGCAGGAAGCGGTGTGATTTTATACCGTGCTCACCAAACTGCTTTTAAGAACACTACGGATGTTAAAGGGACTTTTGTGATCATACATATATTCTTGAATATACTCTCATGTTACGTAATAATTTGTACTGTATAGCTAATAGCTTAGAGATAGTTAAAACGAATGAATGTGCGAATGAATGGAGTTTTTTTTTTAATAACTGAACCCTAGTGTTTGATCTCGTTCGAATGCTTATCAAGTTCCTGAAAGGATTTACTTGGGTAGAAAGTTATCCGGTACTCTCTTGATTGGATATGACTTAGTTTATTAATGAATACAAACTAGCCGGGAATCCCTCTGCAGCCACAGGGTCTACTCGCTGAATCGTGACGTCACCACGGATCCAGTTTCAGGAGCGCTCTCATTGGTTAAGCGGGAGAGAGGCCCGCCTCACGGTTCAAAACAGGGCGCCCTCTCCTCTGGCTCTGCTAGCTTTTTCAGTTCTCTCTCTGTTTAGTCTTCTTCTGCCCCAGAGGTCTCTCCCCACTTCTCTTTCTTTTCTAAGTTCGCTCTCAGTACCTTCTTCAAAATCTTCTTATCTTTTGGCGCCGTTTCAACAAAGGAAAACCCGGCTCTCACCAACCCAGAACCAACGTGAAACGTCTTTCGGACTTCCACGGACACTCCAAACGGAGCCAATTTGAATCTCCCAGCTCGACTCTCAGCGGAATCAACTCCCTGGATCTTCACAGCCGTTATCCAGGAATCCTCCCGTCCGGCCCCGCGAACCACTCGGGAACCCTTACCGATTCAACGGATCCTAAACGGTAGCAAGCGATAATTAATTAATTTCTGGCGCGGGTAATGATAATAGAACGGACTCTTGGAAATGATTCAACTTCATGTGAATCGACTCCCAAGATCCGATTCAGTGGTTCGAATTCCCCCCAGTGAACTGCTCTGTCGCCGACACAGATAATATTCTGGTTTGTTTACATGACAGATTGAATGATTGCCTCTTATCGTATTATTAATTATTAACATGTGTACTTTTGCTACAACCTGTATTATCATGAACATACGATATGGCCCACTCCTGTTGTAAGCACAAACCAAGTCAAGTGTTTTTTAACTTCTTTATTGCAGATTAAATGATAGATAATTGATGCTTAAGTGTGAATCCTATTTTTTTACTAACCATAAACAACTTTTTACCAAAACATCCGTCTTCTTGTCGTCTTTCCCTTTCATGGTCGCCACAGAGGAATGAACCACCAACTCTACTGTTTTATGCAGCGGATGTCCTTCTAGCCGCAAACCACCAGAAAACATCCATTCATTCCCACTCATACACTAGGGACAATTGTGTTTACTAATTTACCGGAGCACACGGAGTAAACTCATGTGATTCTGGGGAGAACATGCAAACGCCACACAGAAATGCCAACAAACTGTGCAACCCACTGCGCCACCGTAATGCCCTTTTACCAAAACATTTCCCAGGCAATGCCCTGCATAGAAAATGACTTTGTTCAATAGTCTAAATATGCAGAGGATCATCAATTCAACTATCCTGTGGAGCTCATGGTATATGTTTACTGCCTATACCCCACTGATCCATTGCCAATTCTCTCCAGGGTAATCCAGTATTTCATAAATGCAAGGTGAAAAATTCCCTTATAACTCAAATGACCTAAATTACGAATCCTGTAAAATTCTTTATAAAGAAAAATCAACAAAATAAGTTTCATAAGATACAAATCATGACTAGGAAAAAAACTTATTTCAACAACACAAAGAGAAAACAGTCCAAATCCAAGAATAAACAGTTTGCAGTTACTTCAAAAGAGTCTTTGTGCACAGTAACAGCAATACAATAGATGAGAGGTACATGAAGCCTTTCAAGTCTTTTACCTTTACTCAAGCATTTTGCACATGTTGTTTTTCCAGGAAATGTCAGTAGTGTTTGAAGGTACTTTGATAAAAAAAAAGCTGCTTCGCTTGCTAACATATCAATGTTGATGGAGGGAAATCGGTTGCTATGACATCGACATTGTTCAGTTTGAATTGATTGCTAATTTGCTGTGCTCTTCAGTGAATGAAGAGGCAAGTCAAAAACACTTCATAGAGCTGTTCTGAAAACACAGTTTTCACATTGTGTTATGTCGGACTAACCACAGTTTGAAATGAGATGATCATTGATCAGGAGCGAAAGAAGATGGACAGTTAAAAACCACTTTCATTGTTTTTCACTATTACCACTTAATACTATACTATTTTCAAATCACTTGGAGTAAATCTAATACCAATAAAACAAAGCCTAAATCATCTCAAAACTCTTCAGTGAAAATGGAAACCTCCAAAAGTTCTCAATTCAGTATAGTAGTGATTAATGACTAAACTGACTTTCTTGACTACTTGTTGATTTGTACACTGTTAAAATGCTTTATAAGAAATTATGGTAGTTGTCTTTTTCTGTAATCCATATTCCCTTTACAAATGTGTTAGCCAAACCAAAATCATAGCTTACATGGTTTTAATTACACCTCATAACTAGACATTAATTTAGCCTTCTAAAAACTATACATGATGTCCTGACCAAAGATAATGTATCAATATCTATACAGTACAATGCTATTTTCTGATGGTGGAAACTTATTTTTAAGAGTGCTATTACAAGATACTAGAACACAGTTTTAAATAAACCAACACAGGTTCCATTATGCTATATTAAAGTGTCCCTTCGTGTTTTTATTCCTAATGCATAGAACGCGTTTTGGAAGAAAGCACATTCAGTGATTGGTGTAAAACACCCGGGTAGAGACAGAGGGAAAGGGTGTTGTGTAAATGACGACAGTAACTCAACTTATTTTTTTAATAAAACACATAGTTTCAAACATAGCATAGTAACTAATTTAATAATAATATTTTCCACATATATTGTGAATAATTGTTGAATGAATTATTCATTCCTTTTTTGTTAGCGGTATATAGTTGTGAAGGAACTTGTTAAGGGGTTAAATACCTGAATATGTTATTTGGTTTGTTTTGTGTGGTTTATTTTTGAAATCCATTTGATATTTTCAGTTTGTGATGGTCTGCCATGTGTACATTTACTATTATTATTATTATATAAGACAGCTTTGTGTGTATATTGACCATAATGTTTGTTGTTAAGTAAAAATGCAAATAAACTAAATCAACAGAGTAGTTTTTTTTTTTACATGTGCCACGGATATTAAAATAAAAACGAAAGTGAAAATGACTAGTTGACCAGATATGGAGTGGCCCATACTCGGAATTTGTGCTCTGTATTTAACCCATGCCAGTGAACAAACCCCGCAGTGAACAAACACACTGTGAGCTACACCCGGAGCAGTGGGCAGCCATAGCTGTGGCGCCCGGGGAGCAGTCGGGAAACTTGTGCCTTGCTCAAGGTCATCACAACTGTGGTTGTAGAAGATGGGAGAGCAAGTGTTTCATCACCCTCACCACATTCAGCTTTGTAGATCTGAAGACTGAACCAGCAGCCTTCTGATCACAAGTCAATATCTGTTACCACCAGACCACAATTGCAGTGTGAACCTGTTAACATAAACTACATGGTAGGTCTTGCATTGTCTTCAGTAAATGTGTCTTTCCCTACACATCCTTACAATTAAGTGTCTCATTAAAAAACATGTTTAATGGCTGCGGCAGTGGCGATCTCTGTGGTCAATGTATAGACAATGTCCCCTTTCTCTGAGGCCATGTTAGAGCTTAATTCTCCTCAAAGTGGCTTTTTCAAGATTTATTATTGTTTCCGTATTTGTTCAGGTCTCAAATTTTTGTGTTTTGATTCTTAATTATCATCGTCTAAACCTTTACTAAGTTGGTGCAGCTTTTTCAAAACTACTGTTAACCATGATTTAGTACAATACAAGTGCTAAACTTAATCTAAAATACAACCGTTGCTGACTTTAGCCATGTGGTCAATTCTTAAATCTTGCAATGGTGTAACTCTATAGCGCAATAAACCATGTTTTACAGCTCCACTCATCTCAAAATGGTTTACGGGAGATGGATGATTGGTTTCTACTTCCTTCAGGTCTCAATTTAAGTGAGAGTTTTGGTTCCTACCCACCATCATCTAAAGCAGCTTGCTCAGCTGAAATAGCTATATTTAGTAATGCTGCTTTTGACACTTGTCACTGCTAACAGGGTTTCTGCACGTTTTACAAGGTCAACATTAAAACTTTTTAATACCGTTATAAGACTGTTAAGAATTTAATTTGAGACCTATATCACACCATAAAAAGTCAAAGTATTTTTTTGCATAATAAACAGTACGTTTCAAATTCATTGTCTGAAACCCCAACCATTACTTTTATGTTTGGTTGAAACATTTACGAAGAATTTATCAAATTTCAGACAACCTTAACCATGCCTTTCAAAAAGTTAAACGTGTATTAACATTTTCGCAATCTCTCATCAATAAAAGTTATGCTTTTGAGCATTTATGCAAAATTTCTTCATCTCTGGCAACCCTTACGATCACATTTAAATTTTTTTTTTATGTTTGACTTCTATCTCAATATCTGGCAACCCTACCATTAAATTTAAGATTTTGAGTTTATATGAGACTTTACTGAAATTATGGCTTTGATAAACGTCACTTTCATGTATTTGAGAAATTACGAAAGTTTTCTCAGACTCTAGCAACCCTAACCATGATTTTTATGTTTTTGAGCATTTATGCACATATTCTCAGAATATGGCAACTCTAACAATCTTTTTACCATTAAATTTTATTTTATTTATTTATTTTTTTTGCATTTAAGAGCCTTTCCTCAATCTCTGGCAACCCCCCGCAACAACATTTGGACATAAAATGCTTTACATGGACATAAAAAAATAAGACCTGTGAAAACGTGTTTAAAACATAAAACAGTGAGTTTAAGAGTTTTAAATATCTAAATTATGGGGTTTTAAATGTTGCACTTAAGACCCTTAAAACCCTGGTTAAAGTCCTAATACATTATTACACTTTTATTTACACACAAGTACTTCTGCACCTGTGGTGTAACTGATTATTCTTCGAAAATATCAAGCCATGTTTTTTTTATTTAACTATTTACATTACAGTCACGACAAGATATTTACCTGGCAACAAGGAAGCAATCTCTAAGGACAACATCTGCAGCTCCTTGCTAAGAATATTCAAGAAAATAGCCAGTTGTTTGTTTTATTGAAATAAAAAAACAGTTGATTAACTCAAACTGGACATTTATGATAAAAATCAGCTTGACAAAGATGTTAATTAACTACACCTGTAGAAAAGTCACTAGGGAGGGTTGGTGTAAAGATTGGGCATTTCTTTGCCACACATGATGTTATCATGGAAATGTATGTACTATGTTTTCATAATTAATGAACCTCTCTTCCATAGCCATGCTGAAACTCTATTGACCCCATGAGCTCCTGCTATATTAACATTTTTTCTGACAGTCTGTTTTTATGGACACAACCATATGTTACACTGTTAATAGTCCCCAGAAGACAAAACAGCTTCTGTGCATTTTATATAAGATACAATTGCTAATCAAAGCAGGGTTTGTAGAGAAAGGCAGGTGGGGCGGAAGACTATGGAATGTCCATATGGAGCTTGTTAAGAATCTATACTTGTCAACGTCAATAACAATGTTGCTGTTTAAAAATGGCTGCTGAATTTATTAACACTTGTATACAAAAACACAATGATTTTGTAGGCTGTGGTTTACTAGTGAGATGGTCGTGTTAATGCTAGAAACGTTAGAGTCTTTAATTTAGGAGATTGACTTTCCAATTGTGCTTTTTCATTCCTTTCATTTGACAAAAAAAGAAAAACTAGAATTGAAAAAGCCACAAGAAAAACACCATCATGATGAAATTGCAGGAACGCTGAACATGTGCCTGTGATGTGTGAGTTTAGAGACAGATCCCAAAAGAAATTGGCAGAAAGTGAAGGCTCTCAAATGACCATAATCAAAGGCTTTTTCTGCCAGCTTCAGGTCCATATGTCCTCAGAAAAAGAGAGAACTCAGAAACAGACAGCCACCCATGAAATGGTGCCAGCAGTTCTATCATTAAAATTTCATTTGTCTAAATGAGCAGGCGATGTTGGGCAGAAATCAAATTAGAGGGGTAACTTTCAGCAGGCTTTGTGACAATAAAAAAATCAAATGTTATGGCATGATTTTTGAGCCACTTCACATTCCAAATCAGACTCTAGAGTTTAAGCAAGAGTTAAAGCTCATTTTAGGCAAGTAGCCCAGCTGGAACTGAGCTAAAAATTAAGTAAAAACAAGCCAAGAAAACAAGAAAGAAAATCAAGAAATGCAAACCTCCTCCAAATGACTTCTTGCAGCAAAAAATGAAGGACTGAAAAGAACGAAGCAGAGTACACTTTTTCAAAAAAGCTTTCAAGAGGGCTTATTGTTGCCTCTTGCTTGATGTCTAGCTTTTTTCCTCGTTATTTGAGGGGTGTTGCCACTTGTGCTGCAAACATCCAGTTAGTGTCAACCAAGGTTGTTATTTACTTTCTGCCAGGAATATTCCCAGCACCATCTTAAAAAATAGCCACAAACAGCATACACAGAGCTATTACCGACACTGATCACAAAAACAAAATAACTGCTGAATTAGCAAAACTATAAACAGTACTTAAGGTACATTGGCTCATTCTTGGATCATCAATGTGATACCAGAAGTAAAAGCAATTTGAATAAAAGACATTTATGGATTTTGGCTGCTCAAGGATGCCCATTTCTGCTCATTTCTCAGTGTGTCTCAAGTAAAGTCTGCAACCTTTCGTTGTCCTCTAGACTAAAAAAATAGGTGTTTATTCAAATTCTTGTTTATGTCAAACTTGTTTAAATCAAACATATGTGGAAGAAAGGTTACTAAAGCCAGTTTGGAATATTAGAGAATGCTTTCAACAATCTTGATCATTTTGGTGCATCTCTAATCAATCAAACCTCGAACCGATTCTACACACTGAAAGCATCTTACTGTGACATAAGCATGACATCAACAAAATAATCAAGTGGCTTGATTTATAACATTCAGTTAAAAATCCTCATTAGTAATTAAACAGATATATGACAGCCAACAATCCATATGCATAATTGCAGCCATTACTTTCAAGTAGCTTAACTATAGTTGCTCAAAAGTATTAGGAAAAAACATTAAAGGGCACCTAGAATGCAAAATCTGCAATCACATTAAATTGGTTAAAGTCATTGTCATTTTCTACAAACTAGTATAAATAATCCTGTTTAATTCAACTTTCCACCTGAACCCAAGTCAACCCAAGAGCTTACCTTTAAACACAAATCAATTTTGAATTCAGGTCTTGGCGCAACTCACGCACCCGCTGGTCGTAACGCCCTGCGAGGTAAAACTGCCCTGCCACGCTTTAATGTAATGTAATGCAATATAAAATCAAATAATAGAATATAAAATATACATATTCTGAAATTGTACAACTTTTTCTGTAGCTGAAACTAATTTACACAAACATACTCCTTAAACAGCGTGATTTGACCCTACATCAACTAAAAGTTAAGATTATATCAGATGGACTGAAAATTCATCTTCATGAAAATCACCAAATATAAAAAGGTTTTAATATGTGGTCTTTAAAACGACAGAAACATTAACAACATTCGTTACCCAGTTCTTTCTGGTGACATGCTTTTAGATTAGTATATTGTGGAATCAATATTTTAATGAAATTATACTTCTTGAAGAAAACCCTTTTCCACATGATGACCAATGTTACATGGTTTCTACATAATCTCACAACATCTTATACATTGTTTCCAGCATTTCCTCGTATCTGGATGCAAGCTTCATAAGATATAAGTAACTTGAGAGAAATAATCCCACTGACAAAACAAGAATGGCACACTGCCATCAAACATAATCATCAGGGAAGAAAAAAACAGACCAAATCAGGGTTGGCAGCCTGAAGCTGCAACAAAATTCTCTTCACCCTGAAGATGACTTGTTGTCTCGCATGTTTACTAAACAAATCAGAGGGCTTTTTCTCCAGCGTTCTCTAAACATATCAAAACAGCATGTAGCTACCCTAGCGCAAATGCAAATAGGCATTGATAAGTGTAATGCAGCTAAATCATATTGAATGATCAGTGAAATATCCTTTCAATTATGTACATTGAGTGTTGACCTTTTCTCTTTTACGTTGTTGTATTTGGCAGCTCTTTCAACTGAAATCTCACAATCTAGCAAAGATAATTTTAAGTTCAATAAATGATCACATCAACTAGCTTAAATTGAGAGTTTGAAATGCAGAAAAAAATATTGTAGATAGAAAAAAAAACTATTTATGTTGAAAGTGAATGTATAATATTTATGTAAAAAAAATTGGGAAACTTGTTAATAGTATGGGATGCTCTGGCTAAGGGTCTGTTGGTTTAAGGTTGACATGTATAAAGCTTTTAGAATTGTTCAAAGTGGAACAAATCATTTAAGTGCTCTGATCAATTTCACCCAGAAAGAACACAATGTTTAAACCACTCGATGTGTACTTTATCGTCATTGCCAATATCCCGGAACATGATACTAGATGGCAAATTTCAAAAACTCACTCAGTGCTATCTTTGCTAAGTGTAGACGGTTGACCCAGGAGATCTTGCTGACTGGACTCGGTGTGTTGAAAACCACAGTGAAGCTCACAGGACGCCCAGACCTGAAGGACATGAGAAAAGCAGACAGATTGAGGACAAGCAAACCAACACTGGAGACTAAGCTTTAATGCCTTGAAGATAATCTAGCCGAAAAGAGGAAAAACACTTCCAACATGATGATACCTTAATGAGCAGCATTCATTTTACTATGAAATACTTTTCTGCAGTGCACCAGAGCCCTGGGGAGAGCAGCTGCCAGACTCTTCGATATGGCTTGATCTCAAACTGAGTCTAGATCTATGTGCAAAATCTTATTTTCCCTAAAGCCTGTGCTAATCCAAGAAAATGCAGAGATTTCCATACCTCAATTTACAACTAATGTTTTCCTTAATTAAATTAGGGACGTGATGCCACAGTATTTAGGAGAGGTTAAAAAAAGAGGGTAAGGCTGGAAGGTGAAGCGACCTCCAGGATTTTAAATTCATACCGAGAAAAGATGTTTAGCCTGGTTAATAAAGCAGAACGTTTCAGTGGTAAGAATATCAAGGCAATGAGTGGGCATGACTGATCTGTGTGTGCTTCTGAACAAAACAAGCCACTGAAGATGCGCATATGTAAATGACGATACATTTGACAGTGTAACGTGGAACTCGTGTAAGCTACCTTAACAGCATGTTTGCATTGACTTTCTGTTGCTCACAGTTGAAGTAAATCTGCCACTTAAATTTCAAAAATCTGGACTACTACATTGACTACATTGTAAGAAGTCAGTGCACATCAAATTCAACACGGTTGTAACACATCTAAGATGATAAAAAACACTGGAACCATCAAACATGTTCTATAATCTATAATTATGAAATTATCTATAAAACACAAGTTTCCCTTTCGTTCAGCTGGTTGTATTTAATTTTGTTTAACATTAAGGTGGAGCCAAATGCCGAAAATACTTTTCTTTTGGAGCTTCCATTTTTTTTTGAAATTTAGTTTTTTTTTCTTTAAATTTCAAATAAAAGTAACAAAAATAAGTATCTCTATTTGTAGTCTATTACACAATAAAACATAATAAGACAAACATTTATATATATATATATATATATATATATAGGTATCACATATTGATTACAGTTGATTCATTCAACCTTCCAAAATTATACAATTTAGAGCGGTTGTTCTGAAACTATGACTTTTTTCTTACAGAAACATTTGTGATATGCATTATTCCATTAGTCATTATCTCTAGAGATGAATAACTATCGTACAACCAAGGGTTGGTACAAAATGTACTTTTTGAACATTTCTTGTGCTAAACTTGTCCAATTTTAAAATTAAAATGAGTATTTATACATTAATCTTCCTCTTTCCTCTTGCAAAAAGGTGATAAACAGTACGGATTGGACATTATTTCCTTCATTGCATTTTTTCACACAACTACTGGAAAAGGTTTTGGTTATTTGAAAAGTATTTAAGGAACACTTTTTTTTTTATCTTATCCACACAAAATAAAACACTCATCCATTATTGACATTGCATATTTTTAGTAGATGGAAGTGAAGTGTGGATATTCCAGCTTCAAGATGTTGCAGAATGGATAACTTTTTTTTCTTTTTAACATACCAAAAGTCAAGACAGGAGTAACTAAAGTCTGTGAGTAATGGAGCAATCGTTTCTGTACCTGCACTAACTTGATGACAACAATTTAATGCTGTATTCCCATGAACATTCTACCATAGGGAGAATAGAATTCCAGAATTTCTCAGAGTCACTGTTCCAGTTATAAGTATACTGAACCTTGAATTCATTTCTAACACTGAGTTAGTTAAAGAGAGTCTCTCAGCAAAAGCTCAGGGACACGGAACGCAATTCACATCCAAACATTAGAAGGCAACTGCCTGGAGAATAAAAGATGCCTGCCTTGGCTACTTTTACATAAGCAACCTCCTCCTGTTCAGCATGCATTCCTAGTCAAAGACAGAGGATGAGTGTAAGCGAGAGAGAAAAAGCACAAAATGGAAAAACAGAGAGATATAGAATAATCAACTCAAACCATTCTGGAGCCTACAGGAATGCAATTTCTACTTCCATTGCATTCTTTAAAAAAAAAAGAGAGAGAGAGACACTATGTTGCATGCTTAATTTGATGGTGATGGACTCGTCATTGGTTTAAAGATGATAAAAAAACAGGCCTAGGTTACTCCCGCTGGCTGATTGAAAATCTTTGTGGTCGTGAGAGAGTTTGTGTGTCTCTGTGCGGCCTGAATGAAGAAACAGCAAAAAAGCTCACTCCCAGGCAGAGGGGCCAGGACGCGGAGCACAGAGCCGACTGATTTATGGCAGCAGGTCACTGCTGTGGCATGTGTGTGACACTAATGCAGAATGACGGGACAGATGGTTGAATGGAAGCAAGACTCTCAGCTCTTCTCAGTGCCCGTTCGTCAAGACAGTAAATCACACAGGAAGTGGCTTTGGAGAAAGCACTCTATGCCTTTAAGCTCTATAAACCCTATGGCCATGATAGTTCAAGATCAATTGACCTGTCAATTTCACACTTAACCCTGGGTTAGCGGATAAAAAAAAAACTGACTAATGCATACTTAGGACACTGGGATAAGAAAACGTTAACAGAGTCGAGATAAAATTCATAATTTTTATTCTACATGCAAATCACACACTTTTATTATTATAGATTACTTATTTATAAATATTATATATTCACACAATTTCAAACAGGTAATAAACAGGTCTCAAAAGTCAAGGTTTTATTTCCTTTTGTATTTACACATTTTTGGTATCGTTTTAATTTCTAACTCAGGAGACGTTGTTTCACATGTTTTTTTATCTTCAATATGCAAATTAGAGAAGTCCTCCTGTGATTGAAGAAGACAAAACTGAATTAATCGCAGAAGCTCAATTAATTCTCCTTAAGTTCTTATCGAGTACAAACAAACCTGTCATTTTCAATAACATTGTTTATTTTTAAAAAACCAATTACAGCTTCTTTTTATTTTAAATCTGAGTCAAGCAATATTGCTGACACGTGGGAACAGCATGAAAAGCAGTGCTTTGAAGTCATGCTTAACCAGTCTTAAACAGACTTGTCTATAGCTGATTAAAAGTTCCTCAGCTTCCATGCTGTTTAACCATGCACTTGAAACTGCAAATCATAGTCGATATCTACATGTAGGTATCATTGCGGTGATTTGTTACTAATATTATTGAAGCCAGGCCTTTTCCAGGCCAGACTGTGTCTTGGTTTCAAGATGAGGAATCAAAGAGGAAATAGTATCATAAAAAGCACTTAGTGGCTAAAAGCTGTAAAACATATGCTCATTATACCCAAGATCAATCAATCTGTCAATTTCACACTTAACCCTGGGTTAATCTCTTTTTCAAAAACCCATTTAGAGCCTTTATAAAACTCTGGGTCAAGCAGTTTCACGTAAGCGAGTTAAACTTGCTTTGAAGTTGCCTAGCCATCAACAACCAATCTTAACACAGTTTTTCGCGCATTCTACATGCATTTTAATTCTGTTAAATATTTTATGTGCAAGCAAGATGGAGAAAGAATTTGCATTCAAATGGCTTTTTTTCTTACCAAAATAAATTTGTCCAGGCAATGCAATGAAGCTTACAAATATGGAAATTGTAAAAGTACTGCTATTTGATGTGGCTTTAAAAATCACACAACATGCTCAAGAAGATCTTTCAATTTTGTGCTATTATTGTTTCTACCAGTTTTACAATCTCTAACTGTTCTACCAGTTTCTCACATCTAATTTCAAAACAAAATGTTTGATTAATACAAAAATGTTGCGCTCCAGTGAGTTAGTCAAGTAGGTGGCTCATTCTTCTTTAAAATAATTAAAAACATAAGAGTACACATAGTCAACCATGATCTCAAAAGTTCTGGTTAACCTCAGGGCCTGTTCAAAAAGACTGTATATACACTTTGTAGAAGTTGACAGTCCATCAAAGGGCCACATTTATTCCTGAGGAGAATTTAGTGCCTTTAATTCCTCTGAGGCATGTTTTTGGACTGTGCTCTTCTCTAGTTCTATTTATTTCTGCTCTTCTTCCTTCAAGTGTGTCCAGGTCACACAAGGCCTGATTTTTCCTATTTTTGCAGGTTACCTAACATCACAACTAACATCAGAAAACATCTTAAGACCAACTCAATATTCAAGCTTCTGGGAAAATCTAATCAAATGGGAGACTAGAAATGTAATTAAGTGGGATATAAGATCCTTAATTCTTCTAGATGCCAAACAACTGAAAAGTATTCTGTACCCTTCCTTCTCTAATTATCCTAACTTAGAAATTGTGTTCTTGTCTCTCTGTCTTACAAATATTTCAAAAGTGTGTAATTATACATATACACATACGTTTTACTTTGTTTAAATGCTAATCTAAAATAAATTAATCCATAGATCCATGCCCGGTCCTAGTTCTGTTATTGTTAGACATGTTAGACAATATATGGGATCAAAAACAATAGAAGCTAATTGTGGCAGTGTTTCAAGCCTCTTCGTTTACTCTCCGCACCTGCTAACACTTCTCATTTCCTTCTTCAGTGTCATACGTATTGAATTTATGTCCCCATTTTCAACAAATCCCTGTCTGTCAACAGCCCACTGATCTCAGAGTTAGCTCCACCATGTTTCCTCACCACATTGCTGTTTTTTTTTAATAAGCTTGTCTCAAGTAAATGTTGAAAGAGCACTCGTTATTGAAAGAAAACGTTTGGAAGGAGTTCGTGTATAAGGATGCACTAATGTTATAATTATATTATAGTGGTTTAATTTGCAGTAATTTCTACAAAAAGCGACATGGGGTGCAACTCACAAGCTGTTTTCAACTGATCTCAGGGGTGGAGAAATTGCATTGTGATGTAATACTGCGTTTTGACACACAATTGCATGTTAACATACCATCAGGGAATAGTCATGTCTGCTATTATCTGCCCACAAAAGTTAAACAAAGAAGCCTTACTTCCTCTGTTATGCCTCACTATTAGGCGCACCTTCAATGAATGGCTACTTAAAACTAATTAGAGTTTTTTTTTTTTTTTTTCAAAATATTGGTATTCACTATCTACAAACCAAATCTATAGGATCAAAGCAAGTTGTCAACAAATCCAATGCATATGGGAACGCTGCAATAGTCTTGGACCTCAAGATATTCGTGTTTCTTGCAAAATGTAAATGTGAATTAAAAATTCATTCAGGGTTTACTGATACGCCGTATGCAATTTTGAAACCAGACAACTCAGGATTATTTCCAAAGCCAGGATAGCTTATGCACGATCTAGGAGTAATCATTTCATGATTGCAAATCCCACTAGAATCCATATTAGAATGCATATTGTTTTGCCTAAAAGGCTGATTCAAATTCACTGCAGAAAAAGATCTCAGAAAAAAAAGTAAAACAACAGCCATCTGTGTGGATCTTATATTATTCCTTTCATCTCAGTCTGGCATATGTGAGCGTGTCATGAGCATGTTGAATGGGCAGTGTTAAATATCCAGTTTCTGGTGTATGTATCAGCCTCCATGACAGCACTTTAGAAATTCCATGTCATCCTTCCTTTTGGAGCTTGCAGAGAGGTGTTATCTGATGATAGAAAAGGCCCCTAGACTAACAGCAGGTGGAAAACAAAGAACAGGGGATGCATGCTGGGAAATGACTCTCTCCCTGGGTCTGTATGTGAGGGTTTGTTAAAGAGAAGGATAGATAAACACACCAGGGATGTGTGCATGCGTACCACAAGAGAAAGATTTGAAATGACTTTGTTTTACCATGTTCTCGGCAATCATGTTCTCCTTTTATCATAAACAGAATCTTTTTGGCCTTGTTGCCACTTTTTATTTATAGAGCAGAGGTGAAAGAAAAGGAAAGAAGAACAGACCAAATCAGAAAGCCATAGAAGCAATGCAGCGCTGACAGCTCAGCTTAACAAAACAAAGTGATTTGTTAAAGATTTGGCTGTGCAGCTGTTTTTGTTCCTTAAAATTTCCTTAAAAAGCTACTTGTAATTCATAAATACATTCATCTGAAATCAAAATGAAAGGTTTTGGCAGCATAGAGAAAAATCTTTCAGGAATCAAACTAATCTGATCATGCTGTGATTTATTGATTTGCTATAATAATTTCACTCACAAGGGTAATTTGAGCTGGGTTCAAATTAAGCATGTGGAGCTTTATGTTTGACAAAGAAAAAAAATGACTTGCTCGAGAGAAATATTTGTTTAGACTTCAGTGTGGGCCCAATGACCTATTTTCAAGCAAATGGAAATGGCTCATTTAATCACTTTGAGATTCAGCTAAATTAGTGTTCTAGAATCACTAAATGGATCATTAATTGATGGCTACATTAAAGTAAGAGACAGTAACTGGCTAATAGGGAATAGGGAAATCAAATATTTTGCTTCAGATTGAAGCAATTGGTTTAGCATTGTATGTTGCTTGAGGACATTTTAGATAGATAGACAGAGATACAGGCAGAGCTGGTGGATAATTATCATCCATATTTCTCGATAAGATAATGTAGAGAGATTGATAGAGATCCATAGAGTTTGATAACGTTTGCTGGCGGAATAGTTTATGGAAAGTTCCTTCTACCAGACGTAATCATCTCTTGAAGCTGGCAACTGATTGGTTTAACTCATTGTTAAACTAATATACACTAAAACTATTTTTATATATTATATATATAATATATTTATATAAACTAAATTAATATGTAAAAATAACAGACAATGAGTTTTTTTTCCCTTTCCATCTCCTCTCTAAGCTGACTCCTCCACGAAATCTATCTTTTCTCTTCCTTCCACCTCTGATTCTTAGAGTGAAGTTTCCGCTCTCATTCTGCATCATTAAGATAAGCACATTCAGGTGCAGTGCCCTGAGGAAAATGTACAGCCTCTACTTTGACACATTTAAATTCACTGGCTCTTAATGTGACATAATAAGAGCATGTTAAAAGCTCTTTCTGCCCATCAAAGAGAAATGACACTAGTGCTCTAAATGGGAAACAGAGCCTCTCAGACGAAGTTAAATGAATTGAACAAGCTCTAAGACTCGCGGTAATGTACCACTTCACTGACTGAAAGAGGCTGTGTAACACTACCTCGCGTATTTCTTGATCTCCCGAATCAGAAAACTATCACTTAATGATTTCCCATCAAACTATTATGCTTGTAATGCACTACCAGGTTTCGTTAAAGGAGACAAGAGGGCAGGCTTTTAAAACAAGCCGCAAAATAAAAGAGGGGTAATGTGCTTTCATTAGTAGACATTAACATGGTGCCAGGCTCCTTCATCATCTTAATGTCTCTGTAGGTGAAGATTAACATGTTTGTCATCAAACATTATTTTGAGCAATCACCTGTTCTAAAGAGTATTCATTTATATAACATTTCAGCAACATCTTTCAATTTCCTTAAAGCAAAATGGAAAGAAAAAATGTATAAACATCTGATTATATTTTATGAATTTTCTAGACTACACAAATGATGGAGGAGCTATACTCACTTGTCCGGTCTTCCAGGGACTTGCAGCTGTAAACGACACTTGTTGGCACTCTGAATTTGGTCTTCTTTGATGCGGATCAGCCTCTGCAGAGCCAAACACCAGTCTTGTGCTACTGTAGTGTTCAGGTTCTATATTGAAGGCAAATAGAGATTTTTAGAAGCTTAAAAATAAGATGCATCACATTCTATTCATTCTATTCAGCAATCACTAAAAGGTAGCATAGGTCCAGATTTGGAGAAGTGCCTTGCCCCTTCCACATGAGGTACAGAATGTTTTGATGAATGTCACGGTCATCAATTTAGTCAGTCATTAAAATGCACCACACTCGATTTGGAAACTCACTGTGTGCACGCCTTAATGGAAGCTTTTTTTACCATACGGCTGACCTACTTGAAGGTGACCTCCCACCCAACCAAAAATATCATAGAAATAATTCAATTTTATCATGCTATTAAAGAAACACTTTCTTTTTCAGCTCCTTCTCCAACTCTTTCTCAACAGTTTCTGTATTGCATAGCATCAATTAATCTATTGAATTAGACCAATAATTTTTTTTTATTGAAAACCTGACTCTTGTATAGACGCACCGTATACTAAGACCAATATGTGAGACAATTATATTTTCCAGACCAATGCGTAAGGAACAAAGCGTTCATTCCAGCGTAACAGTCAAGAAGATTTGAATCTGTAATAAGGCTGCAGCTGGCAGAGGGATTTCATGGTGCACCAGTAAATAGGTGTATTTGGTAAATAAACCAAGTTGTAAATATAATAAAATATCAAAACTAATCATTCTGCTACTGATCTAATACAATTCAATGACCCATGATAAGGTTGATTACAAACACCATCTTCACTTCCTAACACTATTAAGCTATTGTCCACTGAGTATCAACATTTTAAATTCCTGTGCTTGTGCTTTGGACTGCTACCATGCTAACCAGTATTAGAACATGTGATCTGAATCACTGTGACTGTTCAGACTGATGCCCATATATATTGTATCTTGGTGTCTCCATCAGGAACACAACACCATAATTTTTAATCTGAATATATACTTAACCTACATGAATAACCTTCTTCTAATAGATCTTCTGTTTAACATCAACTGACTTCCCACAAAGTTTTGAGTTTGATACTTTTTTACAGCACCAATCCAAAAGCATGATTAAAAAGGGTCTCTTCTTAAAAAAAGTTTTAACCATTTATTTGTTAACATCATATAATCCTTGTAGAATTTTTTTTTCTGTTAGTAAAGCATGTTGACTTCCCTCTAATCGACAAGTATTTCACAAATCAGAAAAAGCCATAATCAGAATAATGCTCAATTCAATGAGGCCTTTCTCACTTATTTCTATTTTGATTTGGTTGTGGGTAGGATTCAATCAATTGAAGAGAAGCAAAAAGCAAAGTTGCAGGGTTGCAAAGCTTTTTTACTGTTTCCAAAGAATGCTCAGAGGAAAAAGAAGCAAACAAGCTAGGTTTGTATTGGTTTAGCGGCTGTCAGGGGAGGTGTCCTGGTTTGAGGAAAGCCTTATGCTTTGCAGATATGTTTTTAGGAGCCATCACCTATCTGAGATCCACTGCTGATCCCATCCCAAAAGTTTCCTCTTGATGTGATATGGTTTTAATTAACTAAATACTTGTAAAGTTAACAGATTTTGCCAGTTTAACTATTTTCATTTAAATACTTCACTTTTAAACGACTAAAATCTATTCATTATATTCAACACCAGATTGACACATTCACTAAAACTATTACTTAATGATTTTGATAAAAGTTTCTGGCTTGAATGAATTAGAATCAAATGTCAAGATTGGTCAACAGAGCAGTTGCGTTCACCTGATAGGTTCCTTGTAATGTTCCCACGAGTAGAGTGACCTGCTCCACAACTGAGAGGTCATGCTGCAGCTCCTGTAGTTCCTGATACAGGCGAGGCGGCCCCAGAATGATGCTTCCTGTCAATCAAAAACAAGAAGCTTCACTTATCCAACTCTTACATTTCACATCACGCTTCATCAGTGCATGAGCCTCTAGAGTGTGAAAAGCACCGGCACTCCTAGGCCCCTGATAACTGAGATGGTGTTTCTGTGGATATGGCTTCCCGTAAGGTGCTGAATCATTCAAATATGTAATCGAGTCAGGACAGGTCGGTTACAGCGTGAGATATGCTCAAATCAAAAACCACTTCAGCATTTCCTTCACAATACACTTTCCTCCATTTCAAATAATTGATCTGTGACCTGCAGAAGGGTCTGGAACGACACGAAAGATGGATTTCAGAATGAATGCTGACCTTTAAAACAGAAAACATACTCACTATTCTATAGGTTTTGATTAGAAAGTCGACAGCGAGATTTAAATACAAAAACACGTTTATGAAAGTTTGTTGTACAAACAATGGACAATTACACTAATACACATCAAAATAACTCAAAAGTTTTGAAATTGTTGTATTGTTCCTTTTAAGCTCCTTGGTGCAAGTTGTTGTTTGATGGTGTACTTTGTAAGTAAGATCTAGGTAAAATATAAGGAAAAAGTAGGTGCTAGGTAAAATATAATTACTTACTTATATAAAATTACAAAGCACATCTCACAGGGGAACTGCCCAAAGTGCTGTACAGTCAACAAGCCAATCATAGAAATAACAACAGTAAAAATAAGAGTAAATGTTTAAAACCCATAACCAATTTAAAAAGCCTTACACTATATATATATATATATATATATATATATATATATATATATATATATATATATATTAATGGCATTATTTATCATAATCATTATCAAAATACAAAACTGAAACAAGATGCCTTCTTCAAACATAATATACTGTGTTACTCAAAACAAACAATGGCACAACTAGTAATGTTACACTGGGGGAATAGAAACATCTACATAGAATTTTTTTTATTTTTTTTTAAACTGTAAACATTAAAGAAAAGGATCAGAGCAAGACTTTGCTGTAAACCCTGCAAAAATCGGATAAAAATATATAATGTTTTGTTATTCCTGAACACTGGGAAAGTTTTCAAGTCAATACTCTCCGGAACAAACACAACAAAAACACAATGACAATGGCTCTAACAGATACTAAAAGATCTGTTAAATTGAACGTCCACTCTGTGTTTTCACATATGTTGTAGGGAAAGGCAGCACAAAATGAACCCATTTGGAAATATGAAGCCTTTAAAGGATGACGAAATGAACACAGGTGTCTCATTAGATGTGAAATGTACCATCGATTTGAATCCAGTTTGCTTTTCACGCTCTCTTGTCTCTGGCTGCACAATCAATAGCCTGGGTGAATCTACAAGACCGATAGGCCAGGAAAGCGGGACGTAATTAAATCCCAGTGCTGGATACGAAAGACAGCAAAATTGTCTAGCCTCTCAGTCCCTTTGCATAATCAGGTGACCCTTCAGCATAACCAGAGCAGCACAGGGAATCGTTGACCCCTAGTACGCTCCCATTTTTCTCTCTAGCTCTCTCTCATCTTGTCTCGTCTTTCCATCCACTACTCCCTTCACCCGTACCATTCCCCGACTTTTGAGTCTCTCTTTTTAACCTTTCAAAAACTAATAGGGTCTCCAAATTGATGCAACAGAGATGTGTCACTATACATCTTGATCAATATCAGACACATTCAGAATAAAATAGAGACTGTGCCCTCCTACAGCTGATGGTTTATATCAACTAAAGCCTGAGAGCTTTCTCTTTGGGTAAATTACATATAAATATATTCCTGCACACATCTATTTACTTCATACAGAAACGGACCCCCACAGTTGTCAAGCACCTGTTATAAATGCATGCTTTCTGTAACTCCAGGCCTCAGCGTTTTAGGACACCAAAAGCAAGCAGGATAAGCTTGGCTTAGGATGGGCTGTGAAAGCAGTTTGCATTTGTGTCGCTGGGGGTGTTTTTAGTTTTCATACCGATGAAAACGAGAATTCAAGAGTCTCACTTTTTCTTTCGTCTTGTAAGGCAGTGACAAGCTCACTCCCCTTTCTGATACTTTCAAGTAAACTACATTTGCCTAATGGGTTGCCTTGCCTGATTGGATTCAATTATTTAATTATTGGAATTAACTATTTAGCATCCAAAGCAAAATCATATAAACTCAACTCAACAACAGATTTTGTTATCTGTCAACTGAGAAAACAGTGGCACTTAAAAAAACATTGCATGATAATTGATGCATCTTGATTTCAAATGCATCTTTATTCCATATGTAGGATCTTATGGCTCGCGGCTGTAAGCGTTTCAGTGCTCTGCCGTTTTACACCAGCAGCAGTTTTTCAGCTCTTCCTGGAATACTAGCCTATTCCATCCATAAATGAGGGCACTGGGGCTCAAAGGAGATGAAAAATGAGTGCATTTTGAAATACGCTGGGGGTGCATGGGATCTGATTTGGGCAAGGAGCCCCATGGAGTGACATCACAAGGGATGTGATGTGGGCCAGGAAAAATGGGGCTGTGTCTGTGTGTAGCTATATATAGTTAAAGATGGACACATTCAGACAGAGCCCACCAGACAAGAGCAAAGGCTTCTGTAGAGTAATGATTAAAGAGTGGGATTTGCGTTACATAACCTCGAGCTGAGTTCACAAGTTACTGACTAAAGTAGTGAAAAAACAATCAGGGTTATCACCCAATCATATTTTCCGATTCCAAATGTAGAGTTTCTAATGGAACAGCCCAAAGAAAAGGGCCTTGAGAGAGATGGAACATAAATGCATACGTTGTTTCTAACAATAAAATAAAACAATAAAATAAAATAACATTTGTTGACACATCAAAGCACTGTAAAACTACAAAGATAAAATACATACAAACATTTCCAATGCCAATGGCAATTTTCATAAGCTTGTCACAGTTGGTTAGGGATAAAATAAGGAAAAGTATGAATCTAACCTCAGAATTAAACCGTGACAATTAACACAACCAAATAGGGCACAGCATTATAGTGGACGTTGCACATTCAGAACAGAGGTAATTACAACTTTTTTTTAAACTCACTTAATTTGTGATTTCGCTTGAAGGTTAAAAATTTACTATAAAATGGTAGTAAATCTGACTAAATTAACACCTTCCTGTGAGAATTTTTGAACAAACAAACCCACACTATAAACAAAACAGTTCTATCTGAAAGCTCAAACCGGGAAAAAATGTACAACTAAGATGTTATCAGAAGTACGACGACAGTGGATCAAGCATAGAGTTCATTTAACCAGAAACTTCGATGTTTCATAGTCAGATTTTTGTTGAAAAATAATAGAAACGATAGAAAATAATGTTTTTTCCCCTTTAAAATTGTCTTTAGGAAAAAATTTTAAGTATTTATAGTGAAATGTTTTATAAAAATGTTCATTTAATATCCTAACAACCCTGTTATTTCATAATCACTGACAGGGTTCCAACATCGAAGAGACTGTTACACACGACTCCTCCAAATACTTGAGTCTATTTTTGAAGGACTCAATCTTTCAGTATTCTCTTGCCCGGCAACGGATGCACATCCTGCATCATGCTAGCTTCGCCACTACTTCTTTTCTCCATTTCTATCCTGATACATCTTTTCAGAATCTGGATGGATTTCTCATCGTTGTAATCATTTAT
Organism: Danionella dracula; assembly: GCA_900490495.1. NCBI lineage: Eukaryota > Metazoa > Chordata > Actinopteri > Cypriniformes > Danionidae > Danionella > Danionella dracula. Next base: position 5,643,087 of record UELW01000012.1, read on the forward strand.
CATTATTGTAAAGGATCTCTTGATGATGCCTCATCTATTTGCCAAACTCACTTTTGTTTTTCATTGCCTACTTAGCTCTGTCAACGCAAAATCCTCGTTTCCCACATGTCTTTGCAAAGTAAACCTGCACCTCAGTGACTTACTGCTCTTGACAATTATAAATGATCCCTGAACATTTTTAACATTTATGTAGAAAATATTGCTATTCAAGAATGAATAATCAAAGAATGAAGAATCAATGGATGAACAAATGAAGGGTGGACGTTCATAAATCTAATAATAATATAACATCAATGAATAATAGCTTTTTTTCACACTTCCGGATTTGCATTGTGAATCTGACCCTTCTTGAATATTTATATTTTTTGTCTTCTAAGTAAGAATATTTTTCATTTCTTGTGCAGCAATCATGTGAGCACTTTGAATAGTAAATGACAGCTGAACCAAAAAAATGCTACAAGCAGACCGGAGGCTTCAGCGAGTGTAAAAGCAGAAGGAAAAGAATAGAGGCAGATAAATTGGACAGAATTGTTGTTCTATAATGATTTCAGAGAGAAATAAGGTATGGGGTGCATAAGAGCTCTTGGAAAGACTCCTGCCTGCAAGCTGTCTGCTAGGTCTCAGCATTAAACATCTTCTGTCATCTCATTTCCTGCCTCCCCAGTGTGCACAATTCAACATGGGTGTTCCAGAGACAACACCATTAATATTTCAGCTCAGAAAGCAAAAGACTTAAACAGCCAGAACCTGTGCACCCTGATAACACTGTGTACTAGGAACTCTGTCAGCATATTCATCTTAGAGCCTCACAAATGCTCTCTTCTTCCTCCTTGTCTTTCAAAATCAAAACACAATAATGTGTTGTAAAACGTTCCAATCTCCTGAATGTGTTCTCTCTGATTGGGAGACGAGGTGGAAATAATGTGGCAAGACTGATGACATCATGCCAAATATGTTTGGGGCCCATCAGAGGGTGAAATAAGATTGGTTAGACTGCGCCTCTGTTGTTCCAATCTAACATGCCTCAATTACACTCATCTACAGAGACCATAAAAGTAAGAATTGATCACATGAAATGGTCAATTAACTTCAAATGTTTCAAAGAGTCACATCAATGGTGCATTCTGCTTGATTGTCTAGAACGCAGCAGAAAATTATGCTGCTACTATTTGTAGAATTTTCAAATTCACAACTTGTTGCCAGATTAAACCATGAGAAATACACATGCAAAAAAGTGCATGGTAGTATAATTGTTACTATTTATAGTTAATAACATTTCCATTTTCAAGGTATATACATTGAATTCTGAATACCAGAAATACAAGCAAAAATATTCCATATTAGCAATATACACTGCTAAATTACAAAAAAAAACACAGTTTTACAGTGAAATATGTCCTCATGAGAATCTATTGTATTGAATGCTGACCTACTATAAAGAAGTAAACAAAAACAGCATACTTCTTTCCACTAAAAATGTGCTTAAGGAGCTGCTACCTGGAGCAGAGGAGCCCCCCGGGCGCTTGATGCTCCCAAGCTGATAAAGAACATCTTTCGGCTGCGAGATTTCCTGTCCCACTTCCACAACCTGAACCTGCTGCAGTGGGGCGCTCCACTTCATGGTGTATTTAGGGCCAACTGGAACCAGACTACTGATGTCAGGAGGTCCCCTTGCATAAGAAATATAGATTTAAGTGATTAATGTCAGAGGTTACCTGAATTCATACATATTTTTTCAGAAGTTGTTGATGGAATCTCACACTGATACCAGTTAAAAGAAATATAACATTTAAAAATCTCTCTATTCAATTTTTTTGTCTTACACTTTTTTAGAATTAAACACCAGAAATCTACTTGCCCTCTAGCTGTGTAATTATTTTGTGTAAAATGTTGCATAAAATCAAAAGTTTTGTGATCATGAGACATGTGTTATATAATAACACAGCACTAATAATTTGCAGACAACAAGCATACAAGGAAGACCTTGGTCCCTCTGACCCACTAACTGCATAAATCAATAAAAAAAAATGCAATGTATGCAAACCAACAATCAGAAGCTTTCAAACATAACTAAATATTATATATTAAAGTTTTTATTTAAATGCCGAGAATTCAATACATTTTTGTGCGTAAACTTCAGAAAAGGTTGCTTGACGAGTGACGACTCGCTGCTCTCAATCTTTATTTCTAAAAAGTGAAACCCATCTAAAAAAATTGTATTAATCAAAAAAAGTATCTTCACATGAAGTTATGCTGGAAAAATTTATGGAAAATAATGTAAACAATTGAAAACTGCACAAGGTGGCAGATTAAAAACAAAGAAATCTCTTCATTTGGTAGCTGGTTGCTGTGGTGGGTACCAAAAATGTGTTCCTATCTTCAGAAAGGGGCAATTTGTCAGCTGTAAACATGCAGTATGCTTCATTGCAGCTGCCTATGACATTTCTTGACATCTAATCCAATCTAACGTATGCTCTTACCATTGATGTCTTTTAAGGAAATAGATAATTAATACGTTTCCTTTGTTAATCCAGCTGTAAAGTAAAAAACTGTATTGACCATAATTCAAATCTGTAATGATTATCTTTATTAATTTAATATGTTTTGAATTGATTGTCTGAAGTTAACATTGGGGACCTGTGCTTCCTGAGGGAGAGTTATAACAAAAACCACTGAGAGAGCTCTAGTAATGTGGCATCAGTCTCAGGATCAGCGTATTAAGGTCCTCTCTTAAACAAGAGTCAAGCATCAGAGGAACGGAGGCTTACTGTGTGCCTGTGCAAGTAATTCAAAGCTTTTGAGCTTCAGCATCAGCGAGAGCTTTTTACCTTCAGTGTTACTTTTTGCACCACAGGGATGTGATAAAAAGTGCTGTCCTACAGAATCTTTGTCAGAGAAACCCTCACCTCTGTACCAATAAACCATGTGACTTGTTCACTGATCAAAAGGCCAAATCCTATGCCCGTTCCCGTTTCTATGCTTTAGCCATCAGCCATTCCTTTGCTAACATTGACATGCGACACAATGGGGCAAAGTCTTTATAATGCTGCAGGAGACTCTGGAGTCCCTATTTAGATCGGCTAAAGAGCGGAAATCTGTCAGTATGGCCTTAAAAAGAGAGATGGAGAGACAAAGACGAAGTCGATCAACCTTGTCCAGATACATACTTGACATTGATGTTGGCACAGATGAGCATATCACCGAAGAGAAAGACTTTCCGCTCTTTTGACTTGAGGACCTGTCCTCGTTCACCATACACCGTCTCAATCAACATCTCGCAAAGGATCAAAGAGCTCTGCTTCGAGTTCAGCAACTAAAAAAAAAAAAGCAGAGGGAGACACTGATTACAGCCGAGTTGAACAAAATGCACACCAATTACATGGCTACACACTTACTTAGTGGCCACAGCAGGCAATGTAAGACACTTGAAGGAGTGTAGGAAAGCATTACGGGAGATTGGAAACACAGTGGTGAATTTATAGTGGGAGAGGTTGTGGAGTTAGAGTGAATCTTAAAGGAGATGATGCTTTCTTTGAAAAGTTAGTCAACAATATACCAAATGTAACTTACACTTTATAGCCAATGTTTATATTTTGAATATGCTTCAATAGGTGCAAAATAAACTCTTTTTAGACTGAATAAAAATGCATTATATTGAGAGAAGAATTTGTTTATGAGACAGAACTTACAGTGACTTCACTAGATCACTAGATCCTATTTTAAAGGCCATATGGTACTGTGACTAAATGCTTTGAAGATGGATCCTTACAGGTTTATGAAGGTTGAACAAACAATCAAATGTTTTACTCTAGCTGCCATTACATAGCAAAATGAAGGTATGTACCAGGCTTTTGTTTTCCATGTGATAAAAATGGATAAAAAAATACAAAAACATACAAGAATTAAATAATATGTAGGTACATTATTTTTAAATACATAGCATAAAGTATTTTAATCACCCTGTATAATAATCTGTTGCATTATAATTTTTTTTTTACAACAAAAAGTTTGTTTTGGTACATGCATGCATGTGTGTGCAAATGTGATCTGTAAAACAAACAATGTAACTGGATGCTGCATTAGAGAAATACTCCGGATCATAATAAGTTTCAAATGTAGCCCCAAAAAGACACTGGTTTAAGAAAATGGGAAGGGTGGGATAACGTTAATACTAATAGCTTTCTTAAAGTAACTTTTGTATCCTCTATATTCATAAAAGATATAGTTACTCCACTAACGCAGTTATCATAAAACTGTTTTATCATATTATCAAAAACATGGATACATTAAAAACAATTTAACTCAAAATATTATTTAGTAAACACGTCAATATTTGGAGTTGTACAGAACAAAAAATAGATCAATCAATCAATCAATCACTTATGTGACTAAACAGATGTGCTTAGAGTCAATTTAATTAAGTTAAAGGCACTGGTACACCCCCTCCGAACTGACATCTATCTCCCATGCAGTATGAGCCATTTATTAGTCTACTCTACATTCATCCTTCATCTACCTGAATGCCAAACAAGACAGAAAAAACTCTGAATTTGTATTGTGTTAGGATACAGTCCCAGAGTTCATCCTCATTACATCAGCAATAAAATCCACAGAGCATCCCAGCGAGCAATGTCCAGCGGCTCAAATAAATATTGTGTCGGTGTTTGATCAGTCAGGAGAGAACTTTTATAAATAATGCATCTGGCTCTGTAGCCGGCATCACACAAAATGAGTCGCTGAATCCAGAGGGAATTGGCAACGCTGCTTGGCCTTTGTTGAAATGCATTGAAAAATTAGACCTTCAGTCAAACAGAAAACAAGCATGGGCTTGGTGTTTTTACTCTAAGAGTGCCCCCAAAAGGCTGAAACATATACATAGTTGTAACAATATCTCCAAAAACATTCTCGGTGCTACTTGAGAGTCTGGCTGTAACTGACAGAGAGCATGTTTTCAATTTCATTGGTTAGGATTTCAATTTGTAATGCAAATTCAGCCTGAAACATTGAAAACTACTTTGTACCTCTAGATAATGGCCAATTAATTCTTTTTTAAATAAATGAGAACCCACAAGTACATCAAAAGCAAAGCAAATAAACATGTATAGATTTCACCTAAAAAGAAGAAACGTTTTGGAAGCAGAGCAATAAATGTGCATGTCCACTGTCAAGGTATGCTGCATAAAATAAAAATATATTCAGAGTAATGTAAAACAATATTAAAAAGTTGAAGAAGCAATAAATATAGTGTTTAATTAGGTAATGTAAGTAATCGCCAGCCTTGTGCCACTTGCAAAATTATGAAGTAAAGAGAGGACGATCAGCCTATAGTTAAATTCAAACATGATTTCACCTCAGACTAAAACATCTAAAGACATCTAAAATGGAAGACAGGACTAATCTCGTACGGCTGAAGATTGCTACTATAATTGATCCAAGGTTTAAAGACTTAGCAACTTAGCAACATTAACTTAGCTAGCTGTTAATGGCAGAGAGTGCTGGAAAACAAGAGTCTAAAGAGACCACAAACTAACAGCCACCAAAGAGGAAAACCAAATAATGCGGAGGATATTGATGGTTTATTGCAGGTATGTTGTTTTTATGACAAAACCAGTGTTAAACAAAGTTAAACAAAAAATTAAATAAGCAATCTTTTGAATAGTCTCTGTCTTCAGTTTACATAACAAAAAATGTCAGTCTTGTCATTGCGATTAATAAAAAAAAAATTGTGTGATTAATTAATTAATATTTTTTTTATTGATCGACAGCAATAATTATAATACAAAAGTATAACGCATCCCACGGGTCTGAGCAGAAAACATTGTAAAATATATTTTATAATGGGTCATGATTGAGCTACATTAAGTGGTAGCAACACAGGACATCAATTTTATAACACCAGTAGAGCAGTGGGAAGAGACTCGTAACTAGAAACAAACTGTTCCAAAACCCCAACTCTCTTCTTTAAGAGTGATGTCTACTTTTGGCACACGATGTGCAAATTATTATTATTTTTTAAGTCACTAGAAAGTGTCTTCTTCCACCATTTGCCCTAACCCTAACTGATTCCACCTTCCCACAGGACCAAATTCAGTTGACCTTCGCCTAAAACCCAACATGTCTCAATGATCTCTATGTTGCCCCTGAAGCTGACTCCACTCGTAGGCTCTGCTCCAGTACCTAGTTTTGAACAAATATTTTGAGCGACTTTTTATCATGCCTTTTTCCTATTTACAAAAACAGTTTTGTTCAGCCCTACAATGCCTGAAGTCACCATACTTGTTTCTTGGCAGAGAAAAATATTGACTCTGTAAAATGCTCTGTAACTCGATCAACCTGCATAAGACTACCCCTAAGGATTAACCTGAAGACACCCAGTGCCATTATGTAAAAAACTTGATGAAATAGTACGTGGAATAAAAACTATTTTAATTGTGTGAAAGGCAAAAGTCAAAATCTCAATTTTATCCCGCATTTGAATGCTCAGTGACCCATGTGAAGACACCTTCACTGTACAGCAGTATTTCACAGGCAACCATTGCTTAAATATTTAGTTTTCTTTCAAAGTTCCAAACTAGTCCATAGACTGTTTGGAGTATACTAACTGGAGACGCATCTAATTAAACTGATCATGGCTTGATAAGAATTGCAGGTTATTTTTTATTTTATATTTTTCTTACAATATCAATACAATCACAATAGTTAATAACATTTTTTTTAGATTAAAAAAACAATCAAGACCATTTCAGCATTAACTACACACACACACATATATATATATATATATATATATATATATATATATATATATATATATATATATATATATATATATATATATATATATATATATATATATATATATATATATATATATATATATATTTATATAAACCAAGCTTGATACACATAGTTTTTAAATTAAAGAAAGATTATGCAAACCATTTGGGTATAAATGCAACATAAACAGAGTAAGATAACTAAAAAGCTAGCAATAAGACCACTGCGGTAAGCAGAGGGATAAACCAGTATATGAAGAGAGTAAAGCCCAATCAACTGAATCAAACAAGAGGGACACTGAAAGCAGATTAGACTTTCCAATTATTCATTTACTCTCTAATTCCTCTTCTTCAGAAATGCATTTGCTGGCTTTGCAGCAGCTGGCCTGTGATATGAGAATGGTAATGGAAGAGAGACCCCCCTGCCATGTATTTAGACACCACCCAGGCGCATTAATAGACCATCATTCCTTGCTGATGATTTTGTGAGGGGGAAAAGCTGGCCAGGGATAACAGGAGATCAGATTGTTATTTTCAGGGTCAGTTGAATTTCCAGGTCCTTTACCGGCTGTTTACAGGCTGGTTGCCAGATGATGGAGACCTGCTGTATTGCAGCTTTGTGAACATAAGGCAAGTTTACATGCAGTGATGGAGTTTGTCAGTTTGTGATTTTTTATGTGAAATAATTCTCACATCATTAATGTGATGAGTCTCATCTGCAGCTCTGTACAAGTAAAGCCACAATAACATGGCAACCTTGAGAGCAGCTGCAGAAAAGTAATTGTAAAAACATAGAAGAAATGGGAAGTCAGAATCAAAGCATGAAATGGCTTTTTGATTATTACACTGTTGTGATTACATCAAGGCAGTGGATCCTGCTAGTCAAGCAGTGTTTGCATGGCTGTGTGTTTTCCTCACCTTGCTGAGTGAGCGGTCACTGACACAGCGAGCCAGCTGCTGCGTCTCAGTGATCTGATCAGCCACTCTTTTCTGCTCATTGAGTTTCTCAGCTAGGGTCTCCAACTCTGTCAGAGCCAATTGCAAAGGTAGCCTGTCCACATGGCCAATTGGAGTATTTTTCAGCATGTCCTAAACGGAGAGTATGTGGGACAGACATAAATGAGTTTATGGCAAACATACTCATCTCATAAAACATCTCATTAAAAAAAAACATTTAGCATTGTTGTGCAGTGAATTAACATTCACAAGAAGCTGCCAGTGACTAAAGAGAAAAGAGAAAAGAGGGTCAGAGAAGCAGTGGCAGCTCACAGTCTGCAGACGTGTTATCAGTCCTGAGGGAATCATTATCACAAAAACAATATTTTCAACAAGTTCTCCCTGAGAAAGAGTGGAAGGAGATGAGGCCACAGACGGTGTAAGCATCACAGCAACTGAAGTTATAAAATGTTAATCACAACAACAATGACTGCTATTAACAGTTAAAATATCAATAGGTTGTCAGTCATTAGGAACTTTCATGAGTTGAAACGTTTTCATTCATGACTTCATGGATGTTTCATGCATGAACAACACATTAATTAATACATTAACTAAGCAGAATTAAAGTCTACCTCTGCATAGACAACCCAGAGAGGCAGAAGGTTGCGCCACGGGACATTGTTTGAGAAGGGGATTTTTTTGCAGTGGTACCAAGCTCAGTCTATTATTTCAGGAAATGTCAGACACAGAAAAGCTTCTTCAGAAAACAGGAGACCCGTGATTGTGTGGAAATATTACAGCCTGACAACAATTACAAATGATGGTTGTTTGACCAGTTTTAAAATTAGATGCAGGAGGCAACAGAAGCAATTTGCTTCACCACCTCCACCACAAACACGTCTTGGAATATGAAGCAAAGATCTGCATGCTTTACCTTGGATGCAGGTTAATGTTGGCACTGCATCACTCAAAGACTCACTTGCAAGGTAGACTGTCTACGTTCTTTATATTTTATAATACTTGAACACTACCTAGTTGTTATCGAAGCATTATTGTTAATTTTCACAAAGTGAAAAGTTTCATGTCTATATTAAGCTGTTTCAAAACTATTTAGTGTTGCCTAAATAAAAGTAGATGAAGTTTTGTTTCACTTTGTAGTTAGAGGGGACACATTGCAGCCAGCTTAAATTTATTTTCAGGTTGCGAAACTTGCATAATAAAGTGCATTTTGACTGCAACAGCGATTCTGATTTCTTAGCAGCATTTTGTGAAATCAATCAAACCTGGGATAGCAGTAGTCGATCACACATGACCACACGCGTACCATTAGTTAAGCATGCTCAGATTAGTTTTATTTGAATTCAGCTGATTGGCTAAATGGGAACTGATCAAGGAGACCTTGGTAATTCCAGGGATGTAGATGGATGCATTTCTTAAGGTGAGTCTTGTGTATTTGGCTCATATGTAGGCTTCTTGAATCCATGATGGCTAGAAGATACAGGGATAACTGTTGAATTGTGATTAAGCCATTGCTGAAGGGCATTTAGACTTATTTTTGCAACATACTGTGAATACATAACAAAGTAGTGAATACAAGTAAAATGAAAAAAGCAGTTTTATAATTTCTTCAATTGGGTTAACATACGACGGAGAGCCAAATAAATAGAAAACTACTGGTCGAATAGGCTGCCAGATGACCTGTTATGGTCTTGGATAATAACTCAGTTCATAATAGACTTGCTTGGCAACTAATTTCCAGTCACTTGAAAGAGCATGCCCCCCTCCAGCACTCCAAACAACATTAACAGCTGAATACTGACCTGCAGGAGGAGGATGAACTGTGGAAAGCGCTGAATAGGCTTCACCATCAACCCATAGAGAGTTATGCGGTCGACACTGGATGCTTGCTTCCTCTGCGAATATAAAAACAAGCTCTCACGCTTTCAAAGAAGGGAAAAGAAAAGGCCAGTGCTAGAGAGTCATTTCCACATATTGAGCAGAAGATTCTTGACACTCTGGGAGTCAGAGGCATGGCTGGAGGTGAGCATTATGCTATTGATTCTTTGGAGCCTGCCAACAGATTCTGGCAATCGTTAAACTGCACGCTGTCGGAAAGCAGGTACCCAAGAGCCCTGCTCAAGCTCTCAAAGCTGGCTATTAGACCACTGCTGACTCAGTTTTCTGTTCAATTGCAGAAGGTAAAAATACCAGTCACCATGAATATTTGATACCAACAGAGCTCAATGCTAAGTTTGGCTTAATTAAAATTCAAAGAACAAACTACCTAAATCACACATTCTGCCATGTCAAATGGATGGTTGCATGCTTCTTTTAATGATTTATTGAATGTTAATATAACATTTAATTTGTTAATGACATTTTACTAGTACTCTAAAAGAAATATAACCATTAGCTAACAATACAAAGAGAATTTAGCAATTTGCAGTTAGTTAACGGAGTTAGGTTATTTTTAATGAAAAATTACCAGTATATGAATTATGATACATAATTTTCTTTTTCTATCACAATGTTTCTTGCTGTATGTTTTTTATTGTTATTTTGACAAATGCAAAAAAAAAAAAATTCAAAGCAGATATGGACAAGTTTTCATGTACTATACTAGTATGTTAAAAAATGTTTTCATTTTTAGCTTCCTAAAACAAACACTGAATTAATTTCCATTTAATGACACTGGTGCACATTTGATGGATAAAAAGTGAACAAAAACTTTTTTCAATGAAATCATTGCTATCATAAACCTAATCATAAAAAACCTTTAAACATCACTTACTTTGGCTAGACAAATTGACTATACCAAAAAATGCTTGCATCCTATAAGAGCACTATGCTAAATTTCAGTCTAAATAGTGTTAGATTACAGTACTATTGAAAAAGATCAACCTTTTTTTCTTAATTAATTACAGCACAAAAAATGCAATAAGCATTCAAATTACAATGTCTTTCTGTGCAAAATGGATGATGACAGAGGTGCAACATCTTTAACTGTTAATACTGTATAATATAGAAATACTCTATAATTGCTTTTGAATCTCAATATTTCTTTTTTATTGTAAGTGTATTTTTGTCTTTCGTCAATATGGGGTTAAGTCAACTTCATTGTAGATGTTTATTAGGATTTAAAGATATTTCTGATAAGAAAAGTCTCAATTTAGTTGGTTTTACCACAAAAAAAAAACGTTTTTAAAAAAAGGTTGTTGTTTTGGTCTCTCACTGATAACATTAACATTTATTTTAAAATTAAAGACCTGGATGTGAAGATTTACACCTTGTGAAAAATGTGCTTTTAAAAAAAGCACTTTAGACTTCCATCTAAACTCCTAATTGAGTTAGAGCTAGAGGAAAACCAACTCCTGATCATGTCAGCAGAGTGAACAACATAAAAGAAAAGGCAAATAAACTACCTTGAGGAACTCCAGAAATGCTGGCTTCGACATGCAGGCTTTCTTGATGAGGGCCATAGCATTGGTGAAGTTATTGACATAATCGCTATACACGTCCAGCACCATGGACTTGGAGAACTGTTGAAAACCCAGAGAGAACAACAGTCTATTTTCAGTTTGCTTCCTATTCTTATATTCATTTCCCACAATACTTAAGCAATCAACACACTTCCTGTTTCCGCGCTAAAACGGCTCTTTAATTTTCTGTAATGGAAGGCAGGCCATTCTTAAGGCGATTACAGTGCAAAGGCATGGAAGTAAACAATAATTTTAGTGGGGCAGTTATGCAGCGCAGCACCACCGTTCGCCATATCAGGGATCTAAACATCTTTGACAGTCCATTACTGCTGGGTGTTTTAGAGCTGGCAAAATGGCAGCCATCCATTTGCTCTGTTTTGATTGAAGCTGAGCAGAGATGCTGACAGTAGCAGTGTGTCTGGGGCTTGTATTGGACTTTAATGAGCCACAAATACATGTTAACCCTCATGGAGCTGTACCTTTCCTCTGGGGCCACCAAACGCTACATTATGTTTGCACAAATTATCTTTTCACAACCTTAGAGCTGTCTTTTTTAATGATTATAGTATTGTTTTGAGGTCTTAAACAAAATGACAGTCACCCAAAGACACAAAACACTTTTGATTAAGTTATGTATATATTATACATATACACACACACACATATATATATATATATATACATACATATATATATATATATATATATATATATATATATATATATATATATATATATATATATATATATATACATACATATATATACATACATATATTATACCCAAATGGTTTGCATAATCTTTCTTTAATTTAAAAACTATGTGTATCAAGCTTGGTTTATATAAATATATATATATATATATATATATATATATATATATATATATATATATATATATATATATATATATATATATATATATATATATATATATATATATATATATATATATATATATATATATATTTGGCTCAGATTTCTAATTCAGTACTCAGGAAAGCAAATGTCTCTAGTAGTATATGTTAGTATTTCGCGATGTCTATCTACCATCGGCGATGACCAACGACATCTTTGATATACACAACCCTACCTTCAATATTTCAGCTGTCAAAAACTCACTCCCACAATGACAACTCTCTGCATATTAATGGACAGGATGTTTTAATTCATTTCAATTACATAAAGATTTCAAATGCTGAAAAATTTGAAGCAGACTAATAGGCTTTTCCATAATGCTCTCTAATTTGCAAGAAGGGAATATGTTTTTACTGAAAGAACATCTTTTTCCAAGCAGTTATTACTAAGAGTTCTGCTTGATCCTCTAAAATTTCTAAAAAGAAACAACAAAAAAGTACAATCAATATTATTTTGAAGTTTAAAGTTTAAGCTGCCAAAACTTAATAGTCCCGTAACTAAACAGATTAAATTAGACCCTGACTCTACACTATGGATGTACACAGAAAAACTAAACAAATGTATTAAGTATGTTTGGTTATAAACATAGTTTTTTCTTGCAAGTAAGAACACCCACGTTTAAATTAGTCATAAGTGTATTAGCTTAACTTTCTTCTGAGAAAGACCAAACATATTCTAAACATGGTCCTGGAGGGCCGCAGCCCTGCACATTTTAGTTGCAACACTAATGTAGTATGCATACTACTCTTGCTTCAGAGGACCCTAATTAGTGTCACAGGTGTGTTTCATGATGGTTGAACCAAAAATGTGCAGGGCTACGGCCCTCCAGGACCAGGTTTGGAGACCCCTGCTCAAAAGAGTCAAAATTCCTCTTCAGATTTACCTGTGTAGATAAATACTGACTATTTGAGTCAAATTAAAACTACTAAACACGGCTACTAATGAGGGTGCATACAACACCCAAATTAACCAAACATACCATTTTAAAATGTAATCGATTGACTGCCAGAACAACTTAACATGATTAGTACCAGGGAAACGGTCCAAATGGCCATATTATGAAAAGCATTATGTAATTTGTCGTTTTCTGCACGCCTGCTTCTCTATAGTACTATTTGGCTCTCCATGGACTATAAAAAGACCAATGGCACCATGTAATAAAGGCAGGTCAAAGAGGCCAAAACACACTTTTAGCAGAAGAATAATGAGAACAGCTTATGGAAACTGCTTGTAAAGGGGGTTACTAAGAAACCACATACATCACTCCATTAGACAACCTACAACCCTTTATGGGAACTCAACGTGGCAAGACAGTCATTCTCACTTCTCATAATTGCTGTGCTTCTGATGTTCACCCGTATTACCAGAAATAGCCCTCCGACTGAGAAGTAAATAACATTGAAAGTTTCAGTCTTTCACAGCTTTCATACTCACAGAAGCAACAAACAGGTCTCCAATCATTTCACAAGAGTCCCATTCTGCCACCCGAGATGCCAGGGCAATCTGGAACATGGAGTGACACTGCATGATCTCCCGGAGACGGAAAAATATTGGTCGAATTTTCCGAACACTGAGTATTCGAGGTTCTGCCTCCATCAGAGGACGCTGGTATTCCTAGAGGACCATGCAAAATAGAGACATTACTTATGTATGGCATTACTGAAATCTTTTTATATTTATACAAGAGGAATAATTCATTTACTGCTCTGACTTGTCCTCACCTTGACGAGACTGAGATTAAAATATGCTGAATTAATCTTAACAGCGAGGTGAAAAAAGAAGTCTCCCAATGCATTATCCGTTTCATTCATTTGAATGCGAGATTCAAAATGTCCAATTTGCATAAATGAATACATATTTGAATTAAAGCCGTGTCTGAACTCATGGAGATGCATGCAGATACATCTACATTCACCTAGACTTTTAGTCTTTCAGGGTTTCTTTTATCTTTCAGACAATCTTTTTAAACTGTCTGAACCCTTCTTTTGAGCAGCATTGAATTTGTTCCAATTACAACACCATGATTTATTATTTAGTTATCTGCAAAAAGAAGCTCCCTTTTGTGCACAAGGCTAAAAGCACTGAGATATAAAGGAAGAGACAATCTAAATAACTCTCACACTGAAAGCAGGTACATTTTGTCAAAAATTATGCACTAATCTTTAAAACAAATTGATCTTTTGGGGTGAAACTGTTCTCTTATTCAAGCTTCTTGCTGATATCAACTGTTTTGCAATCATCTCAAATTTAAATTGCTTGGCAAACATGTTTTTATGATTGCTTTTCTTAACTTGCAGAACAATCAGATAAACTATAAGATGGAATCTATACAAGCAAAGATGCTGTGCTAGTTAGACTATGTACACAACAGATTTTTCCTGGCTGCTTCCTTTTTTTAGTCACTAATGAATTATCGACAAAGAGAAAATGGGACAAAGCATCTTTGTCTGAAGACAACACCGTTAAACTTAATTACACTGTTCCAACTGTGAAAGTTTTCTTCCCTTTTTACATGATCTAACCACCTTGGGCAATACCTACAATGCTGAACAGAGCGAATGGTTGTAAAGTACACCAGACAGAGCTTTGATTTAACAACAAAGCTTGAAGATAGACCTGGAGTGACTAGATTTCATAGAGCGTATAGCAGTCATTGATCTGTGATTCAGTTTTAGACAGTGTCTGGGCCTTCAAAGAAGAGCGATAAATGTTTCTCTGGACCTATAGCTGAGTTCAAAATGAAGTGTGATGAAGCAACCATCAAAATACCTGCATGCTGCCATTTAAATTAATGTGAAAGAGGATGTTAATTTAGCATTCAAGCTATTTTTTTGCATTTTCTATAGCATTTCCCACTCCATGCAAAAACAACCTACACTAAAATATTATATTTCGTTCAAATATGCTGCTGTGTAGTTTTAATAATAGTATCTGCTTTTTTCCTGGGACAATAAATGACATTTACAAGTCACCTACTCAATCACAAGTCAAGCTGTGTAAAACTGTGTGATGCCTAGATGAGTTATGGCACATCGACTGTGCTAGCAGGTGCTGTAAAAGCTCTGTTTTTGCTTCTTGATTCTTTAAAATGATAATGTTTTTAGTCTAGGGGATGACATCCCAAAATTCTCAGGACGAGAAAAGGTTGTGATTTAATTGCGTGTTATTTTTTAAAGTATACAACAGCTCAAAAAACATACAATATAATTAAGAAGGCACAATACAGCATAATAATCACAGCATCAATTAAAGTCTTTCATACGATGCTTTGTGAGGAGTGAGTGATTTTTCACTGTCTAAGCTTTAAGAGGTTCTCAGTGATTAAACATAACCTTCAAAATCTTTTCATACTAAATAAATTGACATTTTCACTGCACTTAAATGGGCATATAGCATTTTGAAAAATGCTAAAGGTTTTAACAAATGTGTTTTATTTATTTAATGAATACATCAAACACGAATTCCCAGGTAAACAAACATTTATTCAAGTGAAAAGCTGTTGCATTAAATGTAGAGATCAAAGGTTGTTACGTTTCCTTTCATAAACATTTCTTTTAACAGATGCAACAGTACGTTGAATCCAACCTGTAAAATACGTTTGAGCGAATCCAGGTAACTTCTCTCGCTCTGCACAATGGAGCCCAAAATATGACGTCTGACAATCTGCGTAAGACATGAATGTAATTAATAGAAAGTAGGACATCAGTGCAATCAAACTAATTTCCAGTTTTGAGATAATGAGTATTTTTCAGCATTTCAGCTCTACTTCCCTCTATTAAACACAAAGTTACACACCTGTTGGTTGGTAAGGCCATCTGGCATAGGCCCCAGTTCTGCAGGTGGGTGTTTTGCCTCAGATACCATCACATCCAGATACCCTGTATCATCCTCGGTGTCATCTGTACAACACATGTGCAAAATACCCATTAGATCTCCTTGTGAAGATAAGAATACACATTCCCCTGCTGTGGCATCACAACAAAAGCAATATGTCCAAACAGAAAATAAAAATACAAACTCAGAACTGGCTGTTCTGTTGGAGCTAAACATTTCTACGCTATAAAGGAGTATAAAAGAAATCCATCTGACATTTTTCAAGCTACCAGAACAGAAACGAAAACAGAATCTCTGAATCAAATAGTTTAGCTATGTATACAGTGGGGTGCTTTATGTACCTCATTTCTAAAGACAACATGCATCATCACACTTTAGCTACCAAAGCCATTCAAAACATTTTGTCTGCAACAAAAAAAAGACTCTAAAACAACTTCAAGTCCTGCACACATAATAATTCAAAGACTTTTATGAAAATCTTTGGGAAAAGAAAATAATGAACTGCCATTGCACATGTTTTGCCATCTTCTCTTAATATACATATTTTACTACCATCTGAATTTTTACTTTGTCTGTCTCTAGTTTGCCATTCTTATAATTTAAACATTTTAATTCTGATATTATTGGCCAAATAGCCTGTTCTACAGCTCGCAACAATTTTAGAAACAAACCCAATTATCAAAAATGAAAATCAACATGCATTAAAAGTATTGGACCATAATAATCCTTTTGACTTCTTTATGACATCCTGACTGACAATAATAATTATTATTATTCTGTTACAAGGTTAACACTGTTTATCATTTTTTATTCACTGTTAGAAATGCAAGTGTGAAAAAGAAAATGTATGTTTTATTTTGATTAGGTCTTTTCATTTCAGATTTCCAGTTCTAAAACAAACACCAAAAAATGTGATCTTTTATTTTATTATTCTAGGAAATGGACCAATTTCTTATGATCCTCTTAAACATAGAAACTTGACCTTTTTTGTTTCACGCCTGGCCGGCATTTCTAAGAAATTTTAATTTCTAAGGATTAATTCACTGAACAGCCCTGAGGAAACTACATCGGTATGTATAATTGGCACTTCAATAAATACAATTTTATCCACTAAAGCAAAATTCCTTGAAACAGGTTTTAAAAGAACATAAATCCTCATCTGAAATTATTCTTGGATTACCTGAGTGCTCCTTTTTATGCAGGAACGAAACTCTTCTCATCACAGCGATTTTGGTCTTTTCTAGGCCATCTTTTGTTCCGCTTCGTGCTGCCCGCATCAACTGATGGACCTGGAAATGGCCAAAATGTGAACGAAATATCATGAGCAGCCAAGCTGGAGCTGTAACTTGTGATGTGATTTTCCGTTCTTAAAAAATTTTACCATCTCAAGCCTTCGAGCACGAGCTTTTCCCTGTACCACGCTGCTTGCTATGAACGTGTTCAATAAAACGGGCTTTCTAATTCAAAGTGCAGGGATATTTTTATATATTATTTATATTTTTAAGGGATGGCCATTTCTAAAAAGCAGACGTTAATGGAATACAAAACATATGGATATGTCTTGGTTAGACCACACAAGAGCTGTGTGTACTGAGATCAATAACCTACCCTCAAACAAACTAAATTACAGATTGTGTAAAAAAGAAGCTCTACAGTGAAAGGGATTACAGTGGTAAAGAGTATGAGAAAATGAGAGGGTAGCTCAAAAGAAGACCAAACCAGAAAATCATAATTCATTTTACCCCAGGCACCCTGCAACATGAGTCGCCAAAAGCATTTGACAATCTTAAAAGATATCACTACATCTAATAATATTGAATTTGAGTTGATATTCAACTTTAAAGCAGTACCTTATAATGGCTCATCACTATCATGCAAACTTGAGGTATTGTTTATGAATATCATGTGGGAATTTGGCATCGACGTTAGATCAATATCCACATATAGGCTCTTCTTTTTAGAAGAAAAACATGTGTTATTGTGTCCTATCTTGTTTGAAGTACTGAGTCTGTCCTCAATCCTAAGATATTCGGTTTGGATTCATCACTGGGCATATTCCCATTCCTTTTATACATATTGGTTTATTGTTTTCCTTAAATCTGTTGGTGGGATCAGATGTTGAAAAGATATATCTGGGTTTGACCATTTTCCCACATCCCAAGGTTCAATTCACCCATAATCTACATAAAATATACATAAGCATTAAAATTCTTGGAGGCCCTTCTCATCAGAGATAACCTCTCAGTTGAAATGGTTGTGTCACCATAAACCCACCCATTCCCTTATATCTGCGTGATTGTACCTGATGTCTGCCCCCCAGTCTCATGGCTAGTTCCTGTTTGGTCCTGGTGTAACGTTCTTTCAGTCGTCGTACATCAGGGGAGCGCTACAGGTATGGTCAAAGCAACAATACAAGCCATAGGTAACAGCACAATAGCAATGTAACATGGAGAATAGAAGGCAAGGGAATGAAAGGAACAAAAAAAATTAGAATGGGATAAAAGCGTGGAGAAATCACAATCAATGACAAAGCTTTCTCAGGGAAATAATGAGGCTATTCACTCATAGGTCAAAGAGGCATGGAATATGCAACGGAATAAAAGAGAAAAAACTCTTCTTTAGCAACTCATCAACTGCTAATAGAAAACAGTAATATTCTGCCCTAGAGACCTATATGCTGCTATACGCTAAAATGCAAGGTTTTCTTCTCAACTGGTTTTAACCCCTCCAGAACCCATATAATTTCTTTACATTGAGAATTTCACTTATTTTAAATCACAAGATGTTAGTTATCCAGCCAAATTTCAGGAAGGCACTGTTATGTTCTGAACAAAATAAGTAAACTGAAGACAGCACAATGCTTACAAATAAGAATGCAGCCTGTATTTTATATATATATATATATATATATATATATATATATATATATATATATATATATACATAAAATACAGGCTACATACATATATATTATTTGTTTTTTGTTTTTTATTCTTGTCCGTGGGGAAAAAAAAATCACCAATAAGTTGTTTAATTAAATTTTTATTTCTTAGTAGTCTGTGATACACTAACGTTTTTCATTCAAGATAAAAAAAAAAAGAACTTCAGCATCAGCACATAGTTCTTATTTCAGAATAATGCAAGTTCCTAAAAACAGGAAAAAAACTGCTTTTAGTAATTGTGAATTTAATTCGGGTAACAAGGGATTACATTTTTCAGGTGGAACCCATTGCTTTTAAAATTTCTTATTTTAAGGATGTACTCAAATACGGGGAGGAAAGATCAGAAAAATTAAAATCCCACTTAGAATAAAAACACTTACCATCATATAAACCACAAAAAAAGGCCCCAAAACATCCATCCATCCATCCATCTTCATGTCGGCTTTATTCCCTTTCGGGGTCGCCACAGCGGAATGAACCGCCAACTCACTGGCATATGTTTTACGCAGCGGATGCCCTTCCCTGCCGCAACCCATTGCTGGGAAACATTCACACACACATTCACACTTTAACACTATGGGCAATTGTTCTTATTCAATTCACTTATTCCGCATGTCTTTGGACTTGTGGGGAAACCGGAGCACCCGGAGAAAACCCACGCGATCACGGGGAGAACATGCAAACTCCACACAGAAATGCCACCTGCCCCAGCCGAGCCTAGAACCAGCGACCTTCTTGCTGTGAGACGACCGTGCTACCCACTGCGCCACCGTGACGCTCGCGGCCCCAAAACAGTAGTGCATATTCATTAGTTTGCGGTGCCATTTATTAATTCCTAAATAAAATGGACACTGTGATTGCCTGCACTTTTGAATTTACTGGTATCTTAGCAACATGTCACACTTCCAAAAAAAGAAAGAATTGTAATTCAATAAATCATTTTTAAGAGGAAAAAACATAAAAAATAAAAAAAAGAGTACATATCACAGTGCCATTAGTCTCAGCAATCTAATCCCTGTTTATCACAAGTCTTCTGGTTGCAGGAAGCTAACAGAGCCTAATACAGCAAAGCTAAAGGTGAGTCTGGCCATGGGAAATTGGTTTCTCAGGGACTGCTGCCTGGGCAAAGTGTTTTCCATAGCATCGTGACCTCATGAACGTGTAAGGGCAGACACACAGTGCTTACTGAATTCAAATGGCCAGCAAAATGGAGCAGCAGAAAGTGCAATAGCTCCACCCACTGTTGAAAGCAATAAAACAAGCACTGTCCAACACTACACTCTTCTGGTGAAAAAGCGCACAGCAACACAATTACCACAACTAAATCAATGAACAAGTATTAGTGAGTTGAAAACCCCAAATAATCATTTGGAAATGTGAGTGAAGGTAAGTCAGTGGTTTGATTTCATGGTTATGTGAAGAGTTGACATATAATCATACCTTGCTGCGAGTTGGGGGTCGTTCAGTGTCAGACTGCTCATCATAGCTTTCAAATTCACTTGAGCTCCAGCCATTAATGGAGCCTTGCAAAGCTTCATCTTTCTGAACGTCCTCATAGATTGAATCCGCTGTTGAAGTATTCAGGACAGTATTGCAAATAAAAATAAATATACCAAAATTTATTTTGTTTTACACCCTTTCTTTTATTTACGTTTTAATATTTATAACTACTATACTTTTATTTTTACAGCTTTCTTTCCACTGAAAAGTACCTTAAATTTCTGAAATGTGTGCGTGTGATGTCACAATACCCAGGAATGATGTAAATATAAGTACTAAAATTGTGCAAGAAAATGTATGTATACATTCTTCAACTATGGAACTTTTACAATTTTTTTAAAAGACAAAAACCTATACCTTGTCCTACTTTGCAAATAATGATTATCAACTAATATCATAGCTGCTGTTGTTCATTTCTCTTTTCTGCCTAGACATACTAAAGCAGTTTTGGTGGGAGCGGGAGGCTGTGTGAGAGGGTTAGACTTTGTCAATCAAGGGCTTTTTTATCACTAAGTAATACAGGACCAACATTTTTATTAAAAATAAAACTGATCTTTTATGTTTTACATAACATTAATGTATTGCTTTTAAATTTTTATTTTAGGGATAAAATTCAATAAAAAAAATGACATTTGTGGGACGCGGTTCGAGTCAGAGAAGTGCGTAGTTTCTACAGATTTATACAGTTTAGGAATTCCTAAGTTAAAAATTGGGTTCTTCTCATTACTCCAAGGTTAAATTCAATTCAATTCAAGGTGACCAACAAGAAACTTAAATCTGGTTAAATCTTTATTAAAACAAAAAAGCCTGACTGTGTACTACAGCTTTCATTGAAGGAACACTCAATACGTCCTGAAAGATCGATTAAAGCTGACAGACAAAAACAAACTCTGACCTTCTCCTGAAGAGAGTTCTTCACAAGGGACATCATCATAGATTACCTCCGGACCAGCCGTCTGCTGTTCTAGCTCTTCAGACACATTGCCTGTACAAAAAGAAAAACTCATCAAACCTGAGGGAAAGCTAGAGAGTGGATGTGTATAGGTCAGTTCCCTACTTCTTAGCATTTTCTTACACTTATTTATCACTTTAAAAATCTTGTAATAAAAAAATTAATCAAAGCAAAAATTTCAGAGGAACTAACTTAAGCCTGAGAGCCAAAAAACAAGAAAACATTTTCAATTACTCATTTTTTAAAATTCAAAATAAAGTCTAAGGCTAAGGCTAAAGCCAAGCTTTTATTTTTCTTATTGATTCTGACCAGCTTTTAAAACATCACCATACCTCAGAATAGTTGATACTTTGTCTCTTACCTTCAGGATTGAAAGTACAGCTGCCATCAATATCTTCTTTCCCCGTGTTCGTCTTCACAATGTATGCTTCCTCCTCAGTCTTCACTGCATTACAAGCATGGTCATGCTCTTTGTTTAAGTCTTCAACTCCTGCAGAGTCTCTGGGAGGCTGATCTCTGAAACATTCCACAAACGCAGACCCATGTTACTGCTGAGTTCTCAAGAAAACAACTTAACTGTGATCAGCTCAAGCCCTTTATGGGACGGTGTGTAGTAGGAGGCAATGGGAAGAGCTTAGATGCCATCAGCCCCACATAGTCAGCATAACAAGAAGTGCTTGTGTGTTGTTATGAGAGCTACAGTGTTTTGTGTAGTGGACAATGGTTGTGAAAATGGAAATGAGATGAAATGGGGCAGAGACTACTCAAATGTGTTGGTGGTAAATTTATATAATATAAATCAAGTTATTATATTATTACAAGTATATTTAGATCACATGGTAAATAAAGAATTTAGTGTGTGCATTTTACACCACAAATTAGTAACTTTAAGTTTAAATAAGAAACAAAGGGTGTTATGTGTTTGGTTTATAGCAGGAGACCCAATTTTAGCTTTTGTTTATGTTCATGCTATTGAGTCCAAATAAGAGTAATATAAAGTAAGACATTTTAGTAAGAAAACAGGCGATAGTCAACGTTCACACAGGTGATCAACTCAAAAAGCAATTAGGGAAAAGAAGTCACCTGTGACTCCTTGATTGGAGAGAACATGGGGTTCATTAATCTACACTTGATTTACTTCCTAAAATCAAAATGAATCATTTTTTGTTGCTGTCAATATTACGAACACTTTTCATTGCACACAGCATCAACCTCCAGTCATTTAAATGTAACTTCAGAAACCAAATAATGCTAACATGCCAATGGAATGGATCCATGATAGCTCCAAGCTGCAGCTTTGATTTCAGCAAGTGGGTTTGAATTAAGCAGAATACCACAGAAATACATAGTTAAGGTACTTTTAATATAAACTTCACCTCTACAGAGCACAAAGAATTGATATATTTGATATAAATTGATATAATTAAATTGATACTTTGTCTGACTTGAGTATTGTAGCTAGAATAATATTGTTACTGCAGACATGTATTCATCATTATAATTTTCCCTGCATCCAATACAATATATCAGTAATACAAATAAATATAAAAAATAATACCAACTTTAAAAAAACGTCTACCACAATAAACACCTAAAACAAGCAATGATGATGAACAGCTGAAGTCACTAATGACTCTCCTGTGTGAACTGATTGGTAAACTGGTTGAGGTAATAATTTTGTATGGTTTAGTAGTCTGTGGTATTTTGCGGTCAAGCACATTAAAAAGGCTACTTTCAAATTAATGTTATCAGGTACTGATTAACTTGGATGCATTTGCTGAGACTATTACAATGTGGATTATAAGGTAAATTGATTATATTTCACTTTTATTTAACATTTTGATCAGTTTTACAATAATATTAATTAATCTTGTTTTTTAGTCTTTCGTTGGTAGCACTTATATCCATTGATGTATGTGACAGCATTGCAACTGGTAAGCTTCTTAAACATCAACTTATTTGAAGAACACTTGCATTTCAGTTTATTAATATGATAAAAATGATACTTTCTTTTAAGTTGTTCACTATGATTTTGCCCTCAATGGAGAGAATCCTGGCTACTACAAATATAAAATGATGCCTGAACCTAGACAGCCCATGCAGAATGGAGAGAAATTTAATTTCCCAAATTGGAATCTCGGAAGGCCAATTAAGAATTGGAGCGCTACGAACAGTAGGAATAGTGCTGCTGTAAATGTAGCCTTTGGTGCTAGAAGTTCTGGTTCACAGACAAGCTCTTCAAGCAATCAAGAGCAGAGGGAAATAACTGGTTTTGATCCATTTGGTAGACAACTACAGGGATCTCCAATTGCTTCAGTTGATAGTTCTCATGGTTCTGTAAGAAATACTGAAAGTATGTATTTGCTAGATGATTTTAGTGAGTCAACTGAAGTCCAAGGACCTGATGCCCAAACTGTCATTGCATCCATCCCATTGCAAGCCAATGATTCTGTTCAAACTCCATTGATTTTAACTTCACCTAGTCTACCTCAATCGATCAATGACCCATCCGTGAACTTTAGCAGACTTCAGATGATGCAGTCTGTCTCTCAGCTTCAAGATGAAGCTGGTTCCTTGCAGTTACTTCCACCAGGTGGCCAACAGTTGTCAGAGGCAGGCACTCAATTTTCAGCGCAGTCTAATAAAGAACTTGAGCCTCAAAAAGAACAACATTGGCAAATTGATTCAAGATACTACTTTGGTTCAAGTCCAAATGATAAGCCAAGTGTTAGTCCTTTGCAGCTGTTGATTAGAAGAAAAGAGTCCATGTTTACTCCGACCTACCAGGTGCAAAGTCCCATTGTCCAGCCAATTCCAGACGTTTCTGGTGTGTCTGTGATTGAATCCAATGGCAAGCTGTTTTCTCCAAATGCTGACTTATCCATGAATCCTATCAGTGCAGAACCAGTAGAGGCCAACACCCAAGAAATGCCACACTCTATTGGTTTTTCTGTGATCCGGCCAATCAGCCAGCAATCATTTTCCCAATCTACTCCCCAACCAAGTGAACTGCAAGCAGATTTTGTAGACCCATCTGAAGAGAAACAAGTATCCCAGACCTCTGAACAGTCTGTTCCAGCCGATTCCCAACCAAGTAGATTGTTGGAACAACAGAACCATGATCAGTCAGCTGTCAATTCCATGCATCTATTCGACACTCAAACACAAACAAGCTACCAGCCTGATTACTGGGTGCATCCCAGTAATCAGAAACCAGTTCGGACGATCTCCATTGTGGCTCAGTCAGCTCTCCAACCACAAGCTAACTACAAATCAATGACTTGGCCCAACAAGCTGCAGTCAGCACAAGGTAACTACCAGTCTCTGGGATTATCAAGTGTGTCTGAAGTCAGCAATCAAGAAGCTCAACACAGTAACCAATCTGATAAGCAACAAGTAGAAGCACGCTATCAGTCTAGTGTACCAAAACATGCCTACCAATCTGTGCAGCAGCCAGTACAGCCTAGCTACCAGTTGGCTGCTCAGGCCAGCTCACAACAGCCAGCAAACTTTGATTTATATGGGAGGCAGCCAAGCAGCCTGAAAACTGCTCATTTCAACTATGAGTATGAGACTCAACCAAATAGAGACCCTATTTTTGAGGGAAAAAATGTGCATGGTAGACACCAAAGTGACCCACAAATTGATATTCAAAGTCAAACTAAATTGCACTTTTTATCTCCTTCGACTGGGAGGCAACCAGTCCTAACCAGTTATGAGTTGGTGGCCTATCCTAGTCTTCAACGGCCAGTGCAGGAATGCTTAACAACTCATTCAAGCAGCCGTCAGACTTTACCATCTAATCCCGAATCAATAGTTCCAAAGGGTGGGCAAACTGTTTTTACATCAAAGCAGACCCCAAGTGAAGAATTTTATCAGATTGGTTCAAAGCTTTGTTTGTGCAAGAAGTCTGTACATCCGCCTAGTTACAATTCTGAGGCCCAGTCAGAACTTTCCAGACTTCAGACTCTATATCATCTTATGTTTCCGACATTAGCTCAGGGTATTGAGCGGTTTGATTTACTAAATTCCCAGGTACCAATGGTACCTGCACAGTCCACTGTAGAGTCTTGGCAACCCAGTGATCAAATTACTCAAAGCCCACTGGATTTGATTGTCAGACCACTAGAGCTTCATGGACAGAATGTTCAAAGTAGACATCTTAATGATTTTAATTTGCAACAAGGGTACATGCAACTTGCCCCTGGACAACTGAGTTATGAGTCAGTACACCCTATGGGTCCCCTTCCAATGCAATTCCAGTTTGGTACACAGCCTCCTCTCAAATTGGACAATTATGTGACTCAAAGTCTCATTAGACCTGTTGGATTTGGTATTGACCTAAAACCTCAAACTTACAGAACTAAACCTGACAATATTTTTGGTTTCCAGCCTTCTCAACTTGGCAATAATCCCCCATATATTCCAATCCAGTAGGGTTTTCAGTATCAGGAGCGATCCAGTTTGGATTCCTCTGAAAGGAGCTTATGTTTCTTCGGTGACAGCGGAATCAAATTTTCAACATCAAAACTAATGCTGTCTGGCTACCACCCCTAAAAAGGTGGTCTCTGATGCTATGCGCTAGAAACCGCTTAATGCTTGAGCACTCAAGCTCAACCTTCATATGGAACCCATTCAAATGTCTCAGAGGAGCCTACTACTTTCTCTGTTTCAAGATATGGTTTCTTATCGAAGCATGTGCAAGATGGACTCAATTTTAATCACAGTTGAAAAATCTGTTTGGCACATGTAAATGGATGAAAATGTTCATATACGATTGTGATCAGACCATCACAAAACAAATTATAATTATTTATTTATTTTTCTTAATTGACAAATGTCTCTTACTGTATGTTTTTAAGAAAATAAAAAAAAGATTTGCGTATTTGATGTTGTGCTTGAGCTTTACTTTTGAAGTTTACCTTTGGAAGAGAAGCGTATCTGTGAAAAGAGGGAGAAATGTGTCTTAGTGGTTTCATTATTTGAACAAATGGAATGATCTTGAAAGAAGTTATTTTTTAAATAAGTATGACTATACAGCATAACTATACCTTTAAATATGCTATATATCATTTTTTTTTCTAAAATAAAATCCAAATATTTGTGAACACACGCTCTCAATTGTACATCTGTTAAAAACAGTAGGACAAATGTACTAAAGTGGCATTAGCTTTACATATTGAATGAGATTGTCCCATTTCAAACCGATTTACCTTTAATTCAAAACTGTTCTATAAAAAAATGACAGTAGGTTTAAGACCACTATACAAATATAAATGCACTATTTTACAGGTTGGATAGAGTAAGAACACTGTGGTTCACAGCAACGAGAAAGGAAAAATTATTTTGTAAAATATAGTGCATGTCTATCTGCTGCAATTGAAAACTAAACTTACCTTTATTTAACATCTGATCTACATAGGAAATTGCTTGAATTTGATTATCATCGTGTTTTTCATGAGTTGCTTCCAGTTCTTTAGGACATGTCTGTGGCTCAGGGCAATTGTCTGCAGTATTCTCTTCAAAGGCCACCTTGCCCTTGTGTTCTCTAATCTCATTTTCACCTTTGAATTCATCTCTCTGTTCATTCTCCGCACCCTCCACCAGCTGCTGGTGAGATGGAACTGTGGACATAAGCCCTGTGAAAGAGAAAAGTGTTGTAAATTTTCACAACACTAGCACACAAAGAATGCTAGTTTCTACAATTGAGGTTAAAATGCTCTTTATTTATTTATTAACAAACAAGGAATTTCATGCAAAAAAACATTTCATGAAAACAGGAACTGAAGCACGGAATGTACTTTGTGAAACATAGGATTCCCAAATCCATGCAAAAAATGGCATTGACTTAATATGTTTGATGGCAAATATCTCAATATTGTTTGCTCTGAAATTACATAGAAAATTATTTGAAATGCATGAAAGATATTGTTATAACCCCCCCCCCCCCCCCTTACTTTGAAAATCATTAAAAGGCAATATGCAATTATGCAGCTTGTTTTGGAGTTCACTCCCCCAGCAATACCGCTTGTTTATAAACTTAATGCGTCACAAAAACAAAGGCCTTAACTAACTCCCTCTCTGCACATCTGCTTAGAATTTTGCTGAGCTCATTATTGTTTTCTTTGCTTCCTAGGACATTCCATCAAGCGACACTGTTATCTCTAATAAATAACTGCACTGTTTTTAAGGGGCTGGCTGTTTGAATAAAAATAGCCAGTGATGTTGATGTTTATACAATACCAATCAAATACCAAAATAAAAAAATCCTTAGTTTAGTAACTTTTCTTAATGTAATGTAGTAATCTGCCAATTAATAATCTGTAAATACAATTGATTATGATTAGCATGACGATATTTAATAACAAACAAAGCATTGTTTGATTGTGGGGTTTTTTGTAAGATGCATTAGTCTATAATCTATCTCTATATGCTGAGCGATAGAAGTGTATATTTTAAAAAAAAATCATAATAATTTATAAAGAAGAAAGGACATTGTTTGCCTTAAGCTTGTTTTGTGCGTGCATTTTCAAGACTAGGTCTTATTATTTAAGACCTTCTGTGTCTTACAGTGGACACAGTTTCTCTGGCCTGTCCACTTCGTGCTACGCCACTACAATGGACTTCTTGTGGTCAGACTTTGGAACAAACTCACAAAGCCTTCCTTCTGCGTTCGTCACTGAGGAATGCCTTGCTGTTTGTTCGATCACAAGTCAAGGGGCCAGGATTTGTGGTGTGAGAAATGGCGGGAACCAGCACTGATGGAGAGAAAGAATTATTTGTTCTTAATTTTACAGATTAAATTGTATGCGATTGAGTCTTACCACTCCCTTAATAAATATTTCTTTTTAAGGGTGAAGAATGTTATATCTGACAAAATATGCTAATTGGTTGACAAACCCACAAATATAGCTACAATACCTAATGTTTCTGACCAAATAAAAAAAATTAAATACTATTTTCACACACACAATTGATGCGGAATGTTTACATAAAAGTCATAATTAAACTGCCATTTTTTGCTGGTGCAGTGAAAACACACATAAAAATATTTAAATACATTGCAAGAAATAAACTGTTTCGAACAAAGTTTCAAACAAGCTAGCAAGCATAAGCTTCTGACAAACCCATTTGAAAACTACATACTACATATAATATAATGTCATTTACTTTTACATAAATATATAGTAAAAAATCATTATATGATGTATGAATTATACTTTTTATATTTTTGCAATAGTTTTTTTTTTTTTGAGATCAGAGATATCAGAAATGAAGCTAGATCCCAACCTAAATTAGTTTTTACTTTGTTTTGACTCTCCTATAATTACTTTTATTTCACTCATACCATACTGTATGTCTCTAAAGCTGGCAATGTATCAACACAAGGAGGAAACTTCCTTTTCCACTCTTTATCAGACTCTCAAGGGTCCGTCTCATGAAATAGTTGAAGCTATCAGGGAGCTTTGAGATACGCTGTCTGGGATTCCTACATAGAAATGATTACATCATTCTTGTTCCCAGGATGAAGTATGTACTTTTTTTTATTTTTTATTTCTGTATGGTACAAAAAAAAATTGTGTTTGAGTTTAGTTTGTTTTTTATTTTAGCTTATACAAAAGAAAGCAGATCTTTATCTCCAATAATGCTTGTGTTTTCCAGCTTAACAGGTTTCATAGTAGCAAAAGCTCAAACTTGTGTTTAACTAATGGGTGAGTGTGCGCACACCTCCACTTGTCCTCTGTTGTCACAAATGCTCCTCCTCAAAAAAAGTGTTGTCTCAGCATTGGCTGAATCTGTCGACCCCAGACATGCCAAGGTCTATTATGCATCCTCGTGTGACTAGAACAGTATAAGCTAAGTAAATAAAAATTGATTCTTGGTGGATCATGTCCTGAAGTTTTTAATATATGTTTAACATATATGATTTATAAAGTACATTTATATATGTATATATTATGGCATCTTTTCAAATTGGTGTAGATTTAAAAGATTATAAGTATATTTAGAACTGATATTACTGTAAGTGGTAGCCTAGCAAGAATACAGCTAATTTACAGTCGTGAAAAAATAATTATGTTTTGTGTTTCATCTTGATGTGCTATCTCTAACTATACAGTAAAATGAGTCATTTCAGTCTTTATAGATAGTTTAGAAAGTCTAGAGCTGAAAAGTTGTAGTCTGGAAGAGAAAGGCAATAATGCACACCCCAAATATCTTTGTAATTGTATTACAGTATGAGTTTTAGCCACAAACTTAAACAGTGCTTCTTTACAATGAAGTAAATGTTTTTTTCTATTTTTTTTTTACTTTGCATAAAGATTTACAGAAGAAAATGGTACATTTTATTCAAGTTTATCACTGGTGTCTACTTCCTTATGGCTGAAAGAAAGAAACAGTCATTGGGCTTTTCAGTCAGTGAGTAGCATGTCACAAACACTCACCCTATAAAGAATCCATCACTCTAATATTACACATAACCTAACAGTCTGTCTGTATATGACAAAAATGTGAAATTCCATTGGTCTCTTGATTACAGTGATGAAAAAACAACAACAAAAAGAGTCCGGTCATTCCCAAGCTCAAACATTCAAAGCATGATGTGGTTTTGGTGCACAAAAGAGCTGTTCAACTCTATCTTTTTGTCTATTGAAACGATCGCATAGACAGCACAAGCTCTCATTTCACCTTCTTAACATATAGAGTTTCATTTTACTCATGTTGTTTTGTTATGTGCTTTCATTAAGGGCAAAGGGCTTTGTTAAACACCTTTACTCTGTCTAAACATTCTCATGAGCCTATAAGATGTCATGCAAAAAGTTTCATGTTCTCTTTTCGTTTATGGGCGCTCCCTCCACCCAATATATAGTGTCACATCCTCTAAGAGGCCATCCCAGAGGGACTCTTTCAGATTGGAGGGACCACTGACAAGGACTGTTCATGTTGCAGTTCTCCCTTAAACATGCATGGACTGCTAATGACCTCAAGCTGTTAGAAACTGGGGAAATACACAAGTTTAGGCAATACGGCTCTGGAGTTGAAGCAAGTTCTGAGGTTGCAAGACCTCTGAGAGCAAAACAAAAATTGATTTTATTTTGAAATTATTGAAAATAGATGCTTTCATGTCACCTTACATTTTGTACTTGTTTCTGTCTGGACTGGATTTTGCACTGCAAGTTATAACTATCAGATGTTTGAATGAAGCTGGAAGGAGGGTTTTCCCCTAAAGGAAAGATTACTTGTTATGTGCTTAGCCATGTCAAGTCCTTCACTCTTCAGTTAGAAAAAACAAAAAAGTTCAAACTTAGAAATTGTACAATTAATAACATTTTAAAACACTCTTTTTGAGTTTTGTGAGTGCACCGTTTTCACAGAAGATGTCCCTTCTAATCCCCTTTTGTTAGGGCCCCATGTCTTTGTTGCAGGAACAGCAAGTAAACTTGCAAGTGAAGAATGTAAAGAAAAACCTAGTAAACAGCAAGACTTACCTCTTTTTTCTCAGAGATACTTCAACAAAATCCTTCAGCACCTCCCAAGAGGGATTTTAATCCCAACAGCCTCCCATGCACTTCCTGCTATAAAATCAACTGCCTCCTTAAACACATCCCCATCCTTTGCTGATCCACTCTTGCCTGACTGAGGCCTCTGAGAAGGCTCCAAATATACAGTGCTGTTTACTTTCCCACAGGCAGCAAGTTCCCTGCTCCGACCGCTCCAATCCTCCTCGCTCTCATAGGCTGATTGATCCCACCCTCTCAGCACTGACCCTGTCACTCCCTTCTTTTCTCTCTCTCCTTTCCTCTCCTGCTGTTAGACAGTTTCAGTCCTTTCAGACAAGCAGAATAGCAGTTAAGCTCCAGCCAATGCCTGTACCATGCTTAAAACATCAGCCAATTAGAGGCTTGGTTGCCAGAGGGGGAGGGCCTCAAGGCTGAAAGAAAAAGGAGGGAGAGGAGAGAGAAGGATTATGGCATCATCAAGCTGGCCAAAAGTGGAATAAATAGTATTAGCTAACTGGATGACCACATAGCCTTGTGCAGACTCAGCAAAACACAATCACTGACTGCATGGAGAGAAACACAGATTTGTCTCTTTTGAAGTAGCTGTAGGAAAATGAAAGTGGACAATGTAGCCTTTAATGAAAAGGAATGTACACCTGGTTAATATTTCCATACACATTAAGTACACATCAAAAAACAAAACGATAAAAACAATCTATTGTTTTTGTATTCTTAGCAGAGACAGAAAAATGTAGGCAGATAAAATTGTCACCAGAGCACTTTTTCTCAAAATAAACCTGGTACGGAAACAGTTAAGATAACTACAGGCAAATATATTTTTTGCATTTTAGTTTACATTTACTTACTTTAATTGGAACAAAACACATTCCTTAAACAGGTCTATTTTTGAAACATACATGGGACAGCTGTCAACTGACAAGACACGATACTCTAAATGTTCACTTCCTCAGTTAACTATTTTTAATTTTATTCAAAATAGAGTGCATTGGTTTTAACAAGCATCATCGAGTGAGTGAAAATAGCATTTTAAATTGCAGACTGGTGATGTCACATGAAAGCACACCATTTGCTAAAGAAAAAGACGTAATTGTTCATCAAAGACAGCTGAGCAGAAAAATGTCCAATTACACTTGATGATAACAAGTAAATATAACATTATAGTCTTAATTTATGTTGCTTGTTTATAGAAGAATTAGTAATTCAACATAAATAAATTGTGCAATATTCTGGTTCATGAGGTTAGACTAGTATTTTAAAAACTACTTTTAATGGTACGCCTTAGTTAAATTCAATTATTTTGGAATAAATTGAATTAACAAATGCATGAACAGCTTTGTTGCATTGGTCTTATTTCATTTACTTTTTCCATTATTTTCAGGCTGTTGATACTTCTTGGTATTAGTGATTATGTGAAGACTAGAAATGGTGAGTTAATCATGATTATGTTGTAAATATAGGTTTTTCTTTTTAAGAATCTCAGGAAAATGGTGTTCTACTTTCTAATATTGCTCACGAACAGCAAGGGGTTGCCACTGGACCATCAGATCCCATACACAGCTCAGTCTATTGGCCCGTCAGTGAATCTGCCAAATTATGACCTTGAAAATTCAGTAACTGACCTGACGCTTAGCCAACTTGAAGATTCCTCAAGTTTTGGGCACCCCCACTTGGCAGCTCCATTCAGCAATAAACTTCAGTCAGCACAAACTAGTTACCAGTCTACCGGCCAGCTTGGCTTCCAGCTATCTCCACAACCCAGCTACCACAAAGTCCAGCAATCACACCAAAGCTACTACAAGTCTGCACCACAATCTGGAGTTGTACAATTACTCCCGGCTTGCTACCAATCTGTGTCCCCAACTCGTGTTGTCCTGTCAGCACCAGCCGACTACCAGTCTGCACCCCTATATAGCCAAGACCACACAGTCATCCCCTGGTTACTACCAGTCAGCTCTGTAAGTTGAAGCTGTGCAACCTCCTGTACTACTACCAGTCAGTGTTACGTGTTGGAGTAATGCTGTCTAAAATCCGTTGTCTGAACTCTTGCAGTCTCCAGTTCCAATGAGTGCCCACTATGTGTACTACCAGGCAAGTACTCTTTCCCTGCAACTACTATAGCCTTCAGTTATGTTTTGAGCATCCAAATACCAGTCCAGTTCCTCACAGTCGCCATCTTCCCATTATCAGTCTCTTTACCAGCTCAGTGGACTCCATTCTGCCCCAGCCAAGCAACCCATGCAGTCAGTCTTGCAACCTGGAGGGCCAGGTTTTGCACAACCTCCTCAAAGTGTATTCTGAGGTGTTTGGACTAATGAAGTCATAACTAAATACATATTTTGTTATCTCTGTTAAAGTAATAAACTTTGCTATATTCCTTTAGTTTTTGTTGTGAGCCTTAAATTAAGAATGTGAATGGTTGGAAAGATATTTATATATAAACTTTTTTATTTTTATGTTAGTAAAATTATATTATTTGGTTTCAGTTACAACCATCCTTGGTGTTAATTTAGATTTTTTTTTTACACAATTAGAAATGATCACATTCATGTGATTAACTTCACCTTAATTCATTTTAATCCAAGTTATCCTAAACTCATTACGTTCATTAAAACTTGATTGTAAAAGTCCTGATTTTGAAACAAATAAAATCTTATTTGAAATAAATGTTTTTGAAATTTGATGTTCAAGTTGGAAAGTTTTTCACACATTAAAAGTTAACACCTGTACTCTTTACATTGCACAATTTTATATTGGGAAATTGAGGGAGAAGATAAAGTAAATAAGTTGAGTACATTTTATAATTGTAACCTTTACCATTATTTTAATTAAATTATCATGTTTGGTAAATAATGTTTGAATGAATACAACAATGAGGAATTTGACATTGATCTGAACTAAACTACACTATTAGATTAAATGTGGGAAAAATCTTTAATGCCTGTCCTTAGACGTAACATCATGCGAAGAAAGGTTGAATATGCGTACATTTAGAAAAACTATATCAGTAACACTTAAAAGAAGAATTATGTGAATTATGACAGTTTGCTGCATTTCTTTTAAGTAACCACAGTACACAAGTACATTTACATTAACAATAGTTGTGTTAAATTTATTTAATTGTATTTCTCAACATGGGTTAAAAAAGTAAGTCAAATCTGTTATATTCCACAACTGTAAAGCAGGGCGAAGGACGTATTTAATTTTTCAATTACAATACTAACACTGAAAAGGCTTCCGGAATACATTAAAATTTTAAGAGATAAAATAAAGACATACATTGTGTAATGTTCTTTTAATACAAGAAAAAGAACTAAATTCAGAGGTAATTGTTAATCAAATACAGCTGGGCAGAAGGATGTCCAATTACCCTTGATAACAAAAGAGCAACCGATTGGTCAGTGATAGATGCATGTAGTATAAAAACACAACTCTAACCTTTTTAACATGTGTAGCTTCAGGAAGTCTATGTTCCTTAAGTGAATCAATTGATCTGGTTTTGTACTGATATATTGAAAGAGCATAATCATGAAGTGTGCAGCTGTGTGGCTTATGAGGTAAAATTGGTCACTTTAAAATGGCTAGTTTATTGGTTGTTGTTGCTCAATGCATATTATCTTTTGTTTCTTTTCACACCTGGGACATTGTGGATGTACTTGGTATCATAATTTCATGAAAATGAATTTGTATTATATATTAAGTAAATATTTTCCATGTTTTCAGCCTTTTAGTTCTTCATAGTGTTGGTGACTTTGTGAAAGCTAGAAGTGGTAAGTTAAATGTATCATGTGTTTTTTTTTTTTTTAAATAGGTTTGTGAGCATCTCAGGGATATTGTTTTTTGTCTCTTTCTGCAGTGCCTATGAACAATCACCAGTGGCCAAAGGACTATCAAAACCCAGACCCAACGCCGTCTGATGACCCATCAGTGACCTTGCCAAATTATGGCGATGCAGGAACAGACTCCCCTGTAGATCTGCCTGATTACCAACTTGGAGATTCCTCAAGTGATGGTTCCAAATCTGGGGATAAGTCCAGCAATCAACCACTTCAGTCAGCACAAACTAGTTACCAGTTAATGGGCCAGCCTGGCTTCCAGCTATCTGCACAACCTATCTACCAGTCTGTGCCCCAGCTAGGAACCCAGCTGTCACAACAAACCTACTACCAGTCTGCCCCGCAATCTGGAGTCATGCAGGTACTCCCAGCCTACTACCAGTCTGTGTCTCCACCTGGAGTCGTTATGTCACCACCCCTCTACTACCAGTCTGCACCCCTATCCAAGACTGTACAGTCAACCCCTGGCAACTATCCATCCGTGCCACAAGTTGGAGTCGTGCAGTCTCCACCGGGCTACTTTCAATCAGCGCCTCATGTTGGAGTGATGTTCTACCCGCCCGCGGTCTACCACTCCATGCCTTCCATCAAAGGTGTGCAACTAACCCCACCATACTACCCATCTGTGCCCACAACTGGTGTTCTTCAGTCAGTACCTCCTTACTACCCATATGTGCCCACATCTAAAAGCCCTCAAACACCTGCTTACTACCCGTATGTGTCCTCAACTAAATATCTGCAGTCTCCACTTCCACCCAGCTTCCAGTATGTGTACCACCAGCCTAGTACTCTTCCCCTGCAACAACACTACCCTGCAGTTAACCTTCCTGGTGTACCTTTTGGAACACCCAAATACCAGTCCAGCAACCCCCAGTTGCCTTCTTCCTTTTATCAGTCTCTGTACCAGCAGTCAGGAGTTCCAGGTTCTGCTCAGGGTCCTAAAGTGTATTCCCCAGTGTTTGGACCAAAGCAATCGTAACTGAATGGGTTTGTTAAAACTGAAGCAATAAACGAATAGTTCTGTAGTTGTGGCTATGTTTGTTTTCATTTATATTAGAAATGGTTCTAAAAAGGAATCTAACTTGCTTAATTAAAAAAAAAAGTGGACATAATTTGATGTTACAAATTTAGTTTGATGATTAACATTGAAATTACATACGCATATATATTCACACTAAGATGGAGTGTGGATATTAAAATATAACTGAGAGGTTCTTAATAAATTCACTTGCCCTTTTATTTTGAGTAGTGTGAATTAAGCATAATTTTAATATGTTAACTAGTAAAATAAATCATCTTCTTTTGGTGTTTTTTTTTGTCAGTTTGCATCTTTTCCATCTCCGATGTAATGTGAATAATTATTTTAATGAAAAAAAAAAAACATATATACAACTATTCCAACCTGTACTAAATATACATGTCAAATGAATATATATATATATAAATGCACCAGCTTATATTCTGTAATCTGTTTTTTTTTGGTTTTTTTTTAAGAAAAATTTAAATACTTTGGAAGTTCTTGCATGTTTTAATAATGTCGAGATGCTACATGGTTCTGTATAAAACTTTTTTTTTACCTCTTTCATTAGACTGTTCCTCTCCGCTTCATAGGTTTTGCAAACCATAATAACGTGTTCAATAGATTCCTGCTCTCTGCAGCTTTAACATTTTCCTTTTGGGTGATATCCTATTTTAAATTGATTGTGATTTAATCAGGTGTGTCCTATTCTTAACCTTGTTATTGTCTCTTCTTTTCTGTTTCTTAAAATAAATAGTCTTTCTTGTGCCTTTTCCTGTATTTTTTAAAGATCTCTTCCAGTTTCACCTTCATTCCATTGTTCTTGCCACATTTCAATTACACTTTTTGCCTCATTCTTACTTAGTGGAATGTTTGCTGTTACCTTCTCTGTTTTAACAGCTTGCTTGGCTGCTGCATCTGCCTCTTCACTTCCCTCTATACTCACAAGAGCAGGAATCCATAAAAATCGAACTATTAAATCTATTAATGCTTTGATTCATTATAATTTTATCTTTTGGAATTACTACCGCTACTCCTGTTTTCCCAGTTTTGGGGTCTTTTGAGCCATCTGTAAATATTTGTATTTTATTTTTTTAGTGTTCATCAATGTAGTTTAGTGTGTAAGAAGCTTTTTGACTTTTATGTTCAATCCTCTTTAGTTTTTTAATTAGGATTAAGTTAATTTGATTATGCCATGGTGGTTTTTAACCTAAATTATAAAAATTAGTTTGATTATATTCCCAACAGTTTTTGAGTATCTTTTTTAAAGCTTGATCTTCATCTTGACCTTGTATGTTTACCCAGTAGTTCATCATTATTTTTATTCTTCTTAAACTTAAAGGCATCTCTCCTGTTGCTATTTGTATCGCTGCTATTGGGGATGACATAATCGCTCCACAGCTTAATCTGAGAGCTTTTGTTTGCTCTACTTCTAGTTTCTTTAAATTGGTTTCTGCAGCAGACAGATATGCTAAGCAACCATAATCTAATTGGGGTTTCATTATGCGTTTATAAATTTTAATAATTCCATTTTTGCTTCCTTCCCAATCTTTTCCCGCTAAGTTTCTCAATATATTATTTATCTGTTTACATTTATTTTTGACATATTCTATATATTTTTCCATGTATTTTCCATCATGGCTTATTTCTCCATTTTAATCCGATGTTCGTCCATCTTCATCTCTTTCCATGCCATCACTACTATCCGCCATTTTTTGCTTGCTCCAAACTGATCGCTGTCTCCTTCTGATGTCTAAATAACTCACACCGGGTTCTCTCCAGCTGCTCCTAAAATACATCTTATTTATGTGAACTGCATTGCTACTTTTTAATAGCCAGTATTGCAAGGGAAGAAATTTGTTTAAATTGAGCAATTACATTGATGTAAATTAATGTTCTTAATCACCTAAAGAAGTTGCTATGTATTATAATGATATTCCCACTTGGAATTATTTGTTGCTTTTGCCTAAGCTGCTAAAGAAAGCTAAGTTTATCAGTTATTCATTTTATTATAACTCTAATAAATTTAACTACATTAAATTTGCACATGTCGACTAAAATATAAAGTTAAAGAAAACAATGACTACTTTTACTTGCGCGAGTACGTAACATTAACTTGGTTCATTTTCTGAATGACGATAGCTGTGTGAATAACCCCACTTTAATTGAAAGAAGTTTAACAAACTGTATCTTGTCTTCAACTGACCACTTAAATCATTTGTTTCATCAGACAATAAATGCTTCTGAAGTTCTCAGATAGTAAAACATTTTAATAATTAAGAATTTTTTGGGGGCAATCCATGCACAGTTTCAAAGGAGGAAAGCGTTTTAGTATCAATCCTGAAGAGGGCACTGTTATTTCTGTATACGGAAAAACATTGAATAATTTAAAACAACAAAACATAAACAGTAAAAAGCAGGTGTCATTTTACAATATATGATGATAAAACACAAAAACAGCTTTCAGAAGCTAGAAAATTAACATCTGAGGGAAAAACAATGACATTGATAAAAAACTATCTTGATTCTTGAAGAGAAATTGATAAAACACAATAAAAACAAGTAAACTGAGTGAAAAGAGAAATTATGGTTGTTCACTTTCTTTGAACATTCTCATCTCTGCAAAACCACAAAATTGTTTAACTCATATCTGTTTATAATCTAGGACAAAAGTCCGGAGTAACCTGAAATAATCTAAACTTGTATTCATTGCAACAAGAATTCTGTTTGAGATAAAATCATTTACAATGACCTACACGCTTTGATCTTTATCTTTTCTTAAGCACTTGGCTAATGAAAGACAGCTGGGGAGAATGATGTCCAATTACCTTTGATGACGGAAGAGAAAACGATTGGTCAGTGATAGATGCAGGCAGTATAAAAACACAACTGCATCATCTTCATCATGTGTAGTTTTGGGGGTTCAACTGTTCTGTAGTGGGCTTGTTTTGGGTCTGGGTAGGGCTATTTAGGGAAGGAATTGAATTTGTATAGTAGTCATGAAGAGTGCTGCTGTTTGGCTTATGAGGTAAAATGTGTATTTGAAAAATAGTTTGTTGATGATTTGCTGTTTAATGCATGTTCTCTGGTGATTTCACACCTAAAAACATAGTGGATGTACTTGGTGTCACAATTTAATGAAAATTAATTAGTAGTATTGTGTTCTATATTAAGTCAATCTTTTCCATGTTTTTAGCCTTTTAGTTCTTCATAGTATTGGTGACTTTGTGAAAGCTAGAAGTGGTAAGTTAAACGTGATCAATTTTTTTTAAATAGGTTTGTAAGCATCTCAGGGATATTTTTTGTCTCTTTCTGCAGTGCCTATGAACAATCACCAGTGGCCAAATGACTATCAGAACCCAGACCCAACGCCGTCTGATGACCCATCAGTGACCTTGCCAAATTATGGCGATGCAGGAACAGACTCCCCTGTAGATCTGCCTGATTACCAACTTGGAGATTCCTCAAGTGATGGTTCCAAATCTGGGGATAAGTCCAGCAATCAACCACTTCAGTCAGCACAAACTAGTTACCAGTTAATGGGCCAGCCTGGCTTCCAGCTATCTGCACAACCTATCTACCAGTCTGTGCCCCAGCTAGGAGCCCAGCTGTCACACCAAACCTACTACCAGTCTGCCCCGCAATCTGGAGTCATGCAGGTACTCCCAGCCTACTACCAGTCTGTGTCTCCACCTGGAGTCGTTATGTCACCACCCCTCTACTACCAGTCTGCACCCCTATCCAAGACTGTACAGTCAACCCCTGGCAACTATCCATCCGTGCCACAAGTTGGAGTCGTGCAGTCTCCACCGGGCTACTATCAATCAGCGCCTCATGTTGGAATGATGTTCTACCCGCCCGCGGTCTACCAGTCTGTGCCTTCCATCAAAGGTGTGCAATTAACCCCATCATACTACCCATCTGTGCCCACAACTGGTGTTCTTCAGTCAGTACCTCCTTACTACCCATATGTGCCCACATCTAAAAGCCCTCAAACACCTGCTTACTACCCATATGTGTCCTCAACTAAATACCTGCAGTCTCCACTTCCACTTAGCTTCCAGTATGTGTACCACCAGCCTAGTACTCTTCCCCTGCAACAACACTACCCTGCAGTTAACCTTCCTGGTGTACCTTTTGGAACACCCAAATACCAGTCCAGCACCCCCCAGTTGCCTTCTTCTCTGTACCAGCAGTCAGGAGTTCCAGGTTCCGCTCAGGGTCCTAAAGTGTATTCCCCAGTGTTTGGACCAAAGAAAACGTAACTGAATGTGTTGCTTGTGAAATCTGAAGTAATAAATAAATGGTGTTCTGTAGATGTGGCTGTGTTGTATGCCTTTTTATATCTGAGTTTAGAAAAAAATTTAAAATCAAAGAAAATCTAAACATTATGTGTACAAATTAATATTTGACATTTTAATATTGTAGTTCAATGTGTATAAACATGTTAATTTAATATGAATATAAAATATTAACCTATGGTAAAAAAAAAATTCCATAACAGAACAATTTTTAATCATTTATCCTACCTTCTATTTTGATGGGTGTGAATGAAGCATAAAATTAATCTGCTAACTAATAACTTAATTTTTTTTCTATGTAAACTGTATTGCTATATTTTAGTCAGTATTTTAAGGGGAAATGGGTTTAAATTGATTGAAATCATTTTACACTGTGTTTTAATGTATGTACTGTTGGGCATTGTCAAAGGAAATAGACATGTAAAGTAATCATACTGCAAAGTGAAATTATATGTTGCCTTTACGTAAGATGCTAATTGAAGCTTAGCTTCTTGTTCATTTAAATACATTTGTATTATATTTAATTACATTAAATTTGCACATATTGAGTCAAATATTCAGCTAAAGAAAACAAAAACAACGTCTACTTGTTCAAGTGAGTAATTTTAATTTGCATCATTTTCTGAATGACGATAGCTGTGTGAATAACCCCACTTTAATTGAAAGAAGTTTAACAAACTGTCTCTTGTCTTCAAGTGACCACTTAAATCATTTGTTTCATCAGACAGTAAATGCTTCTTAAGTTCTCAGATAGTAAAACATTTTAATAATTAAGAATTTTTTGGGGGAAATCCATGCACAGTTTCAAAGAAGGAAAGAGTTTTAGTATCAATCCTGAAGAGGGCACTGTTATTTCTGTACACGAAAATCCATTGAACGATAATAAATAAATAAAAGGCAGATTTGTCATTTTACAATATATGGTGAAAAAACAAAAAAAAAGGCTTTCGGAAGCTAGAAAATTAGCATCTGAGGGAGAAAACAATGACATTGATGAAAAACCATTTTGATTCTTGAAGAGAAATTGATAAAACACAATATAAACAAGTATACTGAGTGAAAAGAGAAATTATGATTGTTCACTTTCTTTGAACATTCTCATCTCTGCAAAACCACAAAACTGTTTAACTCAGCTGTTCAGAATCTAGGACAATAGTCCGGAGTAATCTGAAATAATCTAAACTCATATTCATTGCAACAAGAATTCTGTCTGAGATAAAATACATTTTAACCTACACACTTTGATCTTTATCTTTATTTAAGCATTTGGCTAATGAAAGACAGCTGGGGAGAATGATGTCTAATTACCTTTGATGACGAAAGAGAAAACGATTGGTCAGTGATAGATGCAGGCAGTATAAAAACACAACTCCATCATCTTCATCATGTGTAGCTTTGGGGATTCAACTGTTCTTGAGCAGGCTTGTTTTGGGTCTGGGTAGGGCTGGTTAGTGAAGGAATTAATTTTTTTTTTTAATTTTTTTTTTTAAGCAGTCATGAGGGGCCCTGGTGTTTGGCTTTTGAGGTAAAATGTATATTTGTAAAATTGTTAGTTGATGGTTTGCTGTTGTTTAATGCGTTTTCTCTGGTGATTTTTCACATCTAAAAACAGTGGATGTTCAAGGTGTCATAAGGTCATGAAAACTAGTTTTGAAGTATTGTGTTCTATATTAAGTAAATCTTTTCCATATTTTCAGCCTTTTAGTCCTTCATAGTGTTGGTGACTTTGTGAAAGCTAGAAGTGGTAAGTTAAATGTTATGTGGTTTTTTTTTTAATAGGTTTGTGAGACTCTAAGGGATATTGTTTTTCTCTCTTTCTGCAGTGCCTATGAACAATCACCAGTGGCCAAAGGACTATCAGAACTCAGACCCAACACCGTCTGGTGACCCATCAGTGACCTTGCCAAATTATGGCGATGCAGGAACAGACTCCCCTGTAGATCTGCCTGATTACCAACTTGGAGATTCCTCAAGTGATGGTTCCAAATCTGGGGATGACTCCAGCAATCAACCACTTCAGTCAGCACAAACTAGTTACCAGTTAATGGGCCAGCCTGGCTTCCAGCTATCTGCACAACCTATCTACCAGTCTGTGCCCCAGCTAGGAACCCAGCTGTCACACCAAACCTACTACCAGTCTGCCCCGCAATCTGGAGTCATGCAGGTACTCCCCGCCTACTACCAGTCTGTGTCTCCACCTGGAGTCGTTATGTCACCACTCCTCTACTACCAGTCTGCACCCCTATCCAAGACTGTACAGTCAACCCCTGGCAACTATCCATCAGTGCCACAAGTTGGAGTCGCGCATTCTTCACTGGGCTACTATAAATCAGTGCCCCATGTTGGCGTAAAGTTCTATCAGTCTGTGTTTTCCTTGAAAGGTGTGCAAAAAACTCCACCCCACTATCCGTCTGTGCCCACAACTGGATTCCTTCAGTCAACACCTGCTTACTACCCATATGTGTCCTCAATTAAATACCTGCAGTCTCCACTTCCACCCAGCTTCCAGTATGTGTACCGCCAGCCTAGTACTCTTCCCCTGCAACACCACTACCCTGCAGTTAACCTTCCTGGTGTACCTTTTGCAACATTCAAATACCAGCGTGGGAGATGCACTGCTTGTTACATCTGAAATAATAAACTGAAAGGGTTTTCTGTATTTTATGTAATATATGATATTACAAATAATGCACTGTAGTAAAAACGGATTGAAGGAGAGTTGACTTTTCACTAACCTATTTAATATGAAAGTATAGGGGAGGAAAATGAAAGTATGATGTTGATAATTATTGATATTTATGATATTACATAAAACCATTAATAAGATGTTATGTTGTGGAATTTAAACAATTATTTGTTCTGCTGTATTATCAGTCACTTCCTTGTTGTGTATTATTATTTTGTATTTTAAGAATACAGATTTGTCAGCATCATTAGCCAAGTACATTGCTAATGCAAAATGTAATTGTAAAAAAATTATATCAAAATATATGTAATAGCTAAATGAACTTTATTAGGTGATAAGTTTAAACTATAATAGCAGTTTTCAACTATTTTATTTACAACTTTCATATGTGTTATATAAACAAATCATAGTGCCATATATTGGCTTAAGCGAAAGTGGCTAGTGTTAACTTAGCTAATTAATTAATCAATCAATACATTTTTGTCAGTGAATATATTTGTATAAAATATCAGATCTTAGGTTCAAAAAAATGTTGTAGAAAACATGAAAAAAATGTATTTGTTCTAGATTGACTACTTTAATTGAATGAAGTAAAAAATATATATCTGACAAACGCTTTTCAGTCAGTAGAAATTCCTCAGCTGCATTACACGTCAATCCTCTGAAGGGGGAATCTATGCAACGTTTTAAAGAAGTAAAGAGTATTAGTATCAATCAGCCATTTTACAATATATGGTGCAAAAACATAAAATCGGCTTTCAGAGCCAAGAATTAACATCTGAGGGAGAAACAATGAGAGTAATGAAAATTCATTTTGATTCTTGAAGAGGATTTATTAAAACACATAAAACAAATACACTGAGTACAAAGAGAAATTATGGTTGTTTACTTTCTTTTCACATTCTCTTCCCTGCCAAAAATGCAATACTGTTTAGCTCGTATCTGTTTAGAATCTAGTAATCTGAAGGCTCATATTCATCGCGATGAGTGTCTTGACCAGGGTCTTTTGCCAGCTTTTGAAGCCTTGAGTATATTTGACAGAAACCACTTTGAGTATTAGACTGAAGCTTTTTTTAAACACAACAAACATTCATGTTGCTTCAGTTGGGTTGCATTTAAAATGGAACATTAATGCTAAAACCAGCACTGAACAACAACTAAAATTCAATGTAAACTCATCAAACTGAAATAAAAAAAAAAATCCTATTTCCACATCGTCTGATGATGGCTTTCGTGGATTTAAGATTCCACAGGTTTCCACTGAATCGGTTGAAGTTTCTCAAGGAAGATGACAATTAACTGCATGTTTCTCATATTTTAGTTCATAAGAGTGTGTCCACAAAATCTAGACACCTTTAAATACTAAGTGCTGAATAAAAAAGTCATTAACAGTAACACAAACGGAATGTCAACCAATGGAAATAATCTTTGCTAAAGGATCAG
Organism: Danionella dracula; assembly: GCA_900490495.1. NCBI lineage: Eukaryota > Metazoa > Chordata > Actinopteri > Cypriniformes > Danionidae > Danionella > Danionella dracula. The sequence continues at coordinate 5,687,229 of UELW01000012.1, forward strand.
ACTGAAATGAAAAGAATTTAATCAAAGAGATTTCAAATGTTTTTGAAATGTCCAGCTAATCTCTAAGGTGGCATCTGATCCCCAAATAAAGTGCGCTGGTTTTAACAGTTCTCAGAACTGAAACAGAATAGTTTGATATTCTGAAGTGTAAATGTAGCTTCATTATCCAAGATAGTGGGGGTTCATATTATGAAACATAACCAGCTACAGTTGACAAATTTCAGAGCAGCAGCACTGCAGAGGTGGGGTGAAGTCATTTTAGAAATGATTGTCTGCGACAATAACATACCCTAACCTCAACTAATTTAACCTTACGCTTAAATCGACCGCAGTTCTCAATGGTCGATTGCGCCTGATGACTCCACCCCACCATTCTGGCACTGCTGTTGCAAATCTGCAGCTGGACACTACTGCATATTTTAGCAATTCTCAAAGTCTATCCAAAGATGTGAAAAATGAAGAAAAAAATACAGACTGTAACTTTTTCAAACTATTCAAGAGATTAGTAAAAACACAGCACAAATAATCCATCGGAGTACTTCCAGAAAAAATAACGATCCCAGATGAAATGTTACCATAATAATCTCAGGTTTCATTGTATCCCACATTTTGGCTAACTAAACAACCATTTCTTCCGTTACCAGATTGTTTAGGGACATTACATAAGTTCTGAATTGTAATATTAAAGCAAAAATTTTACAGGAAACAACATGTTTGGAATAAAACAAACATAACAAAGGAAGATCCAAATTAGTCAATGGCTTCCAGAGAAAAATGGAATTTCTGATTAGTTTCCTGTGTGGACTGCACCAGCGCACGATGATTGAGCAGAACCTAGAACAGAAGAAAAGCACCAATGAAGAATTGGTCAGGTCCTTTAGAGCTGTTTCAGCTGCAAGATTTTCTTGCATCCTTAAACGCTTCAGTTTAAGCAAAGTAGAAGCCGTCCTTCATGGCAACTAACAAAGTGAAGGCATGGTTTAACAAAACAGATGTCAGAATAATGACACCTTCAGAGGTGGCCTTGGGCTCATCATCTCTTTCATTAAATAAACAGAACTCTACTGCATGAAACTTACAGGTGTGTATAAGTAGAGATTGTGAAAGAGGAAAGTGCAATTGATTATGCTTGCTGATAATGTTCATTAAATTAGGAAAGTTCTCCAGTGTTTTTTTCTGCAGGTATGAAACAGAATGAGGTCTGGATCTCCGAAAACTAGTCCTCGATGCATATAACATCACTTGGTTTGCCTGATTTTAAGTCAGGAGTCACCACATCTCGGAGGGGATCACTGGACTTCTTTTCCAAATGGCTGGTTGGGGTTGGAGGTCCATTTGTAGAAACTTTGAAGAAAAAGATCATGTATTACCATTACAATACTTTTTAAAGCAATGCTAAAAAATAATTATGCAAAACTGCTGCACTAACATAAAAAAATGTAGGTGTGGGAAAGTTTTTCTCTCTCCCAGATTAAAACTAAAAATATCTGTAATGAATGAAAGTGGACTTGTTTGATTTAAAAATAAGATGAAACATCAAAGCAAAGCGCAAAGCATACATTTCTGGCTGGAGGACTGCTGTTAGTGATATCAGTGCTTATAACATGGCTTTGATATCTTTTGCTATATGAGGGCTATTTTATCATTACTTGTGTGAAATATTTGCATACTGCACCTTTACGTCATCAACAGCATTCCATTATTGTGAAAAACAACAAGTAATATGATGCTTAGTGAAGTTTTTCATACAATTAAAACCATCCGCAAAAACACTAATATCGATGGGTTTTTTTATTGATATATTGGTATCATTGATTAGAAAGATCAAATCTTTGTTGTTATTAATACATTTAAATACTTCTAAAATTGTGTTGTTGCTGTTATGTAAAATAGCATGTATGTGGTATGTAAAATATGTATGTGGTATGTAAAATAACTCTTAAATGGAATATGTTGCATTATTTATTCAAACTCACTAAATTAAAATGTATAATACAATATATTTATGATTTTTAAGTAAGTACGTGAAAACCTGATATAGCATGAAAAGTCACTAGTGAAGTGTTTTTTAATTTTTGTAAAAAAAAATATAAATAAATAAATCCACATTTGCATCATCATGCTGCTTCTTTATGGTCAAGTCTTTATTATGGTCATGTGACTTTATCTATGCACAAGCCTTTGGCAGACACATTCTTGTACCAAAATGGTATCGGAAATTCTATCTTTAGATGTTTAATTAGTTGTTGGTTTTTTTGCAAAGTACCTTAAATACAAAATTTAACTCAAGGGTTTTGTTTATACACTTTATATGTAGAAGGTGGATTTGTATTAGGATTAGTGACAAATTAAGAGTTGAACCCATAGTGAAAAAAAATGTAATTGTATAATGCTGTTAAAACGAAGTTTTTAGCTAGACTCACAGTATTTGGTAACACTTTAGATTACAAACAATTAAATTACTTTTAACTAATTAAAGTCACAATTGTTCCACAAACTACAGAAATCATTGTTATATATGTTTATAAATCAAATACTGTAAATACAGATTGAGAACATGAATAAACAAACTATGATTATTTTATTTATTATTGATTATTTAAATTATTTTAGTTTTGTCAGTAAAGTTGAAATGTTGTCATGCAATAGTGGTTACACCGTTTGACAATTTACTGTGATAGTGATTCTTTAATTAGAAAAAATGGGGACATTTTGCCCACTCTCACCAATAAAAATATGGATGATACCTTTCACATAATATTTAAAATGTTTTTGTAGTCTATCTATTATTCTGACATATCAATTCTAATGTCTCACTGCCCCATTAGTATTGAGTAAATACTTATGAAACAAGCTGAGTTGGATTACAATATGCTCTTTATTTCAAAGCAGATCAATGCCACTAACCACTGACGTACGGCCCCAGAGGCATCTGACTGTAGTTCACCATCGCGGTGCCTCCCGGTCCACGGAACCCTCCAGTGAAACTGCTATTATACATCTGAGCACAGGCAAAGGAGCTCTGAGGGAAAGGCTGAAGGAAGATCAGATATAACATTCTTATATAAAAGTGAATCGACATGAGGGACATCTATTATTCATCTTGCAGGATTGACACTACAGTTAAGAGACAAGTGACCTGCTGTGGAGGCGGCTCATTGCCCCGGCTGGTGAGCCTGCTGAGGATACCCCGCTCTGACATCTGGAGTCGGGCAGACACCGGTGGAACCCGCGAAAGCATAGAGGGCAAACGAGTTACATCAGCCTTCATATCACTTAATAACTCCTCAAGTTGGTTCAACACTGAAACAGAACCAGTGGATATACGTTATCGTAAGAAAAACCATGACAAGTTGAATGTCTAAGTTTAATGTCATGACAAGGCTAATGAGTAGGTTGTCTAAGAGTCCAGTTTAATGTCAATAAAAATGCTATTTCCCTTTTATCAGTTTCAAAGAATAATGTAAAAAGAAAACGTAAAAATGGGAAAACTTAAAGCAGCACTCTGCACTACATTTTTGCACTTGGACTCCAAATAGAAAAATCAAGTTACGTGAAAAGTTCAACAATTAAAATGAAGATGTTTTGTGAGAAATTGCCTAGTCATTTGTTGTTATTGTTTTGTTATTCAGCTATCTGTTAAGATTTTTTTATAATGTTGCTATGAAATGTGTATTATACCGGCAACTGGGATTCTTCAACTTCTCTCAGTAATACTGGGATTTTTAAATTTTTTTATTATGAGACCCTGAATCACATCACATTACATTAAAATTTGTATGACTTCTATTTTTTTACCAACCAAGTTAAATAAGCTAATGCAGTGGCTGGCATTTTAGGTGATAACCATGAATAAGGAAAGATTTGGTCTTACTTACTAACTAATGTCTAAGGCAACTTTCAGACTCCAGCCCAAAGTAACCCAAATCTGAAAAGCTCAATTCCATTTTTTTTTGTCTGATCCAGGTCACTTTCATATGTGGTCCTAAATCCACTGCATATCCATTTTTTTGCAATGCGATTTCAGCCTGGACAGCCAGGTTGTATTTTTCATTTCTGGGTGAGGACAGGAAGACTAACAACAATCATGGCTGAAAATGGAGCTGAAAAGATACAGTGAAAGGAAAATGAAGTAATGGAACTAATAAATATTTCTTCTTTGTCATCTTCTTGATATGCTTTGGTTGAAATGACTGTCTAATCACCAATCACCAATAACCTCAAATGACATTATCGTCCCTTTTTTATTTAGTTTTGATCAAAGTTATTTTCTGAGCATGAGCGCCTCACAGTGATTTAGCGCCTCACTGTGTCATACACAGGACGGATACAAGTCACATATGGTGTGTAATGTGAACGAACAAAATCGTATTTAATTCTAAAAAATGGTACATTAAGACCTGGATTCTGAACAAAGTCTCCAGATATAATGCCCATCATACCGTTAAAAAGCAGCTTGAATGTGTGGTAGAGAGAAAAAACATGTTCAAATCTCATCAGATGACAAACATGCCGGGCAAGATTAACTTGTGTTTAGCTTGTTCTTATCCTTTAGATTCTTTTCAGACAAATTCTTGACGTGATCCTTGAAAATGAAAATTGTGTAATTCTAAAGTGATGTAAAAATCTATACAAAATAAACTTAAAGCAAATAACGTTTCAAGTACTTCTGTAGTTGAAATAGCTTCTTAAAATTGCCCTAGTTTTCATTATAGAGTGAAAACTAATAAAACATTATTTATAAGTGTTTTATATTCAATTGTTTGTAATGAGTATCTTTTTGTTTTTATTCTTGGTATGAACCTTTGTGCAGCACAGCATTGGCTGGCTTGTTCCCAGCCAGCGACTCTTTGGAAAGGTGCTGATGTGACTCAGCCAGACATTCCACCTCTGAGAAACGTGTGTTGAGGGCCATGGCCGGGTGGCTAGGATCCTGAGTCATATTCAGATATGCTGCACGTCGTAACTGTTCCTCAATAACCAACGCCTGTTCAAGAAGCTAAATTGAGAATAAAACATCTGTTAGTATAATAAAAAAAATTCAACTGTTACAATAAATGTATAAAATATATTACCTTAAAACGTCTAGCAAGAAACTTGTTCTTCATCTCTAAGTAGTTCCCTTTGTGAATTTCAGACTTGAAAGGCTCATTGAGGATTGCATAGCGAGGGTCATTCTGAATATCCTGCCAGCGGGCATAGCCATGTCTGATAGCAGCAAGTTAAGAATTCTTTAGTGAGAAGATTTCATTTTAAACTAGACTTCACAATTGCAAAGAAAATGTCAGGCTAGATCCTCCTTGCTAGTATGAGTAAAAATAGGCAAACCATCTTTCTTAAAGAGCCACTATTATAAGTTTTTCTTAAATTAGCTGTAGGTTTAAGAATCACCTTGCAGGAGTTATAAAACTAAAAGCACTTTGTGTATCAAAATATTACCTTTAATAAAAAACTGAAACGAGTTCTAGTTGAAAGCGAATCTTCTAGGTCATCTGTCTATTTCACTCTTGATGCAGGTCAAGGTGCTCTTCTCGGTCACGTGATAGGTTACCGCTGAAATGAAGCCCAAGAGCTAGCAAAATTAGTAAAAAACAAACGTCTTTGGAAAGTTTCTTTGCGAAGGGGAAAAGACCCAGTGAGGACACAGAGGAAGAACCTATACCTTCCAAGAAAAAGAAAGCTGCATTTAACAGACAATACCAAAAGTCCTAACTAAATATGGACTTATCTCGATAGGAGATTTCCACTCACCAAGCCCACTCTGCATAAAATGCGGCAACCGGCTCTTAAACGAATACCTCAAAACTCTTGTTAAGAGGACGCATGCAAGTCGTATTACATTATTCTTTTTTATTTAACCACTACTCCTCAAAGACTGGTCCCTGATAACATTATGGTTAACATTAAGATAAAAGGTTGGGGACCGCTGTTCTAGGTCACATGTCACGCAGTACAACTTCCCACATCTTTCATTCATGCGTCACATTTTCAATTCATTTTCAACGCCTTTTATAATTAAATGAAAACATTTAGCCTCTTTAGATTCCAGGGCTCAAATGTTTTGTCAAGTTTTTGGTATATAGTTTACAGTACATACTTGCCTATAATTGCTGTGCATTTTATTTCTTTGTGAGAATGAGCCATCAACATTGTTCTGTTTTAGATCAGTTAAAAATAGATTTCATTGATGTCATACAAAAAAAAATATTAGTGTGTAACGTTATTCTTAATCTATGTACAAAAAAGATCAATACATTTGAATTTTCCACACACTGATCTTTATTAGTAAAATTATGAAAAAGATTGTGGCAAAAAGATTGAATTCCTGACCCAAAATGAATACATGGATTGTTATCAGTCGGGTTTCAGAGCTCATCACAGCACAGAGACAGCACTACTGAAGATAGTCAATGACATCCAGTTAAACACCGATTCAGGAAAAGTGACTGTCCTGGTTCTACTCAATCTGAGCGGTGCCTTCATCACAGTTGACCACAAAAATTTCCAGTTTTAAATATGATCTTTTAATGCATTATTTTATTAAATGTACTTTCTTTTTACTCTTTATTTCCAATGTAAAGTACTTTGAACTACCCTGTGTACAAAATGTGCTATACAAATAAACTTGCCTTGCCTTGCCTTGGGATGTTACTGCATAAAAAAAACAGTCTAATGCCATTAAATATTACTTAAATTTCCATGAAATTGTACACAAATAACTTACAGTTTTTCCACAATTGCTATGACAGCTTTTTCAATACGTTTAACAACTTTCCTAAACTCTTAACACGATTAGCACAACATTCGCCTAGGTAGGCTATACAATTAAACACATATTTTGTTGCTTTGATACAAAATGGACACAGAAATTTCAAATGCTAGAACTTCTTTTACACTTTAGCTCCACCAACTACAAAACTGTCATTTCAAAGGCAAATGTTTTCTCAATGTGTTATAACTGACTAAATGTTGCTGTCGGAAGAAAACATGTGTTAGTGTTTTGAAAACTGTATTATTGTATTTTGAAAATGAGTTTTGGAGTTCTGTTTACAATGGGGGGTTTTGAGAATGAAATTAACTGTTTTGCCAATTGTGTCTTTTAACCTATTTGGTGCGTAAGAGTTAAGCAAACTTGTTAAATGTATTAAAAAAACAGTCTGAGCAATTGTAAAAAAACTGTAACAACTCAATAAATGAAGATATGTGGTGTTCATTAGTTTAAGAATGCTTTAAAAATGGTTTAAGAACTTATTATAACAAAATGAAACGTGTTTATTGCACATTTTGCACAAAGAAGCATGTAATATCTAATAAAGCAATTCTAAGGAAGCGCAATGCAAAGCAAATTGGAAAGAAGGCAGGATACGTTACGATGCCAGCCAGCAGCCAGTAGTCATGGCGACGGTGCCAGATGTCGTATATTTTGCCAGATGACACAGCTGCGCGCTCCTCATTCTGCCAAAGCGTGTGTAATTCTGAAGACACATAAACACTCATGCATATCCATACATTCTTTATCCCAGCTATTAATCATACACATCATCTGATTCTGACCCCAAAACACAATCCAATCCCAACTGCTTGTGTCTGCCAATGAGAGACTGCAACACTGTCAATAAGACTGCAACTCACCTGTGAAACCTCCATCTGCGATGTTGAACATGAAGCGAGTTTTGATGCTGCTCTTGTCATCTCTATGGCTCTCATCCAAGTCATCTCTAGCATCCTTTTCTCCATTCAACTGGTTTTCAGTGCGGTCTTCAGATTTTAACTCATCGACACCAGCTACAGTGTTTAACAGGAAGTTGAGAATATCAGAGTAAGTATTTACTTTCCAGAAAAAGAAGACTATTATGGCTATTTTTCATACGAATTTTGGGAGATTCTAACCAAATATTTGGAGGGCTCAGATCCAAAAGATAATAGTGTCTGAAAGGTGATGAAAAGAACCTATTTATGAACACAAGAGCTGAATTTCTAACAAAGTATAGATAAGATGTTTTAATGATGTACATGTAAATCTAACTTGATTATGTCAATTACCCTTATTTCAAGAAAAACAATTAAATTGGTAACCATGCATTTTTTTATCTACCATGTTCAATGTTGCTATGGCAACACTGGTATAAAAAAGTAGAGGTATATTATTTAGCGTCTTGCTCATTGAGTGTTTTCATTTAAAATTTTATTTTACTTTTTATTTATTAGATTAAACTGGTAAATGTATGTAAACATATTTCTATAACAATTTATTCATAAAAGCACTGTTTCACTTACATAATATCCTACAGGCAGTCATGTCAAGCTCATCAGTCAGAAAACCTTAAGATAAGATTAGATCCAAAATTGCTGTACTGATCCAGGTAAAAACAAAATCATCATTATTATTATTATCGGTTACAGTGGGCCAGTGCTGTGTTTAAGTCTTAACAATAGCCAGACTTTGTAAAAATAAGTAAATAAAATAAAGTAAAATAAAATTTTGTTGTAGCGTCACGATGGCGCAGTGGGTAGCACGGTCGTCTCACAGCAAGAAGGTCGCTGGTTCTAGGCTCGGCTGGGGCAGGTGGCATTTCTGTGTGGAGTTTGCATGTTCTCCCTGTGATCGCGTGGGTTTTCTCCGGGTTTCCCCACAAGTCCAAAGACATGCAATATAAGTGAATTGAGTAAGAACGATTGTCCATAGTGTTAAAGTGTGAATGTATGTGTGAATGTTTCCCAGCCATGGAAGGGCATCCGCTGCGTAAAACATATGCCAGAGAGTTGGCGGTTCATTCTGCTGTGGCGACCCCGAAAGGGAAGAAAGCCGACATGAAAATGAATGAATGAATGAAAATCTTGTTGTTTGGGAGTTCCTAAACTAAATATTGTACTTATAAAGTGATATTTTTTTCTAATAAGTTAAAAATCTATTGAAACATTTGTTTTATTTTTTTACAGTCTAAAGATACCATTATACCTTTGTGAATATTGATTCACTTTTAATCCTTTTTAAATTCTTTTAATTCTTTTTTTACATCTGACAATACCTCAAACACCGACCTGTTATTTGCTCTTTAGTGTCTGCTGATGCAGGGTTGGGTTCGTTTTCCACTCTTTCTGGTGACGGTTCTTTCATTTTAGTGCAGTCTTGAATGAAAATAGTGTGAATATATACATTATATACATAATTGATAAAAATATATTTTTAAAATAATCATTTGAAGAATCAAAGAGTAGAACCCATACCTAAAGGTACCTCATTGACCAACTGCTCATTTGGCTTGCTGAGCGGATCTTCTTGATTGGTTGGTGGTTCCGGGGGGACAGGAGGGCTGTCCTTCTGGTCATTTTTCTCTTTTTGTTTTTTTTCCGGATTGTTGTTCTGTGAATCTTTTTCGCTGGTCTTTTCTGGGCTTGGAATGGGTTCTGGAACAACTGGCAGCTGTGAGGAAAAAAGTATTACTAGTGACAAGGAAACAAAAGAACTTTTAATTTATGACTTCAAATATGACCTCAGGATCAAGTGACTTCCCAATCTCCTGTTCTGTGATCTCCTTTTCTTCATGAGAGGCCGAAACTCCTTCCGTCTTATCTGTAAAACAGTTTTAATTTTCACTGAAATTAAAAAAATCTGCATTTCACACTACAGCACAAACACAGACACATGCATTGACACACCAGAAGGAACAGGAGTGCTGGGTTGAGTGGGAACTGGGCTGGCAGGAACAGGGGTGTTGGGGTCAGATGAAACACTTTCTATGAGTTTCTTCAACTCTAATCCCACAGGAATCATATCCGGTGTACTAAACTTCCCGTTAACATGTTCAAACTCCTGAACCTAGAACACAAATGGAGATTTCAGTTCAGAATTTTTTTATTTATAAAAACAAATATATTGTTGATCCTTTGAATCTAGTTCCACTCTTTACATAACCCTCTGAACATCTCAATGTATTAAATGAGAAATACAATCAATGTAAACATAAAAATCTCTTGATATGTAACTAGATTCACCAGAAATTCTGCTTGTTTAATGTACTACTGACAATAGTAGTCCAGTCAAAATATTTCCACAAAACTTTTTTTCTGAGCCGAATGTAAAAAGGTATTTTCTGAGCAGGAAAAAAAATATCACCTGGAGAAACAGATTTGAAACATGCTATGCCCACATGCCATTTACCAGTGCCAGAGACACCGATAAAACAGTAAGATTAATCCAATTTGTTGATTTTCCATTTGAAAATTTAGGCAAAATAAAAATCAACTAGTAACATTGCACCAGTCTCATTTACTTCTGTTTGGTTTTTGCACATAATTAAAGAGCTACTGTTACAGATTCAAGAAATTGACCCTACATGTAATATGCAACACAGCTCTGAGTTTAAGAAACTCATTTTAGTTTTCATTGATTTTAGTTTCAGTTTTAAAGTTGAAAGTGCTCTTGGAAAAAGAGTAGACTCAAATAATCTCACATACCTTTGTAGATTCCACTTGCAAAGATGATTTCCGAAGTGAGCTGCACTTTCATATCCGTGGTCACTTAAGTGATTTTGAGTGCTTATTCATTAGAAGATTAAAGGTAACAGCTGGAAAGTGCCGTAAAAGGTGTGAGAGGAACCCCAACATATTGTTATCTCTGGATAGCATTTGATTAGCATCTTCTTATCCAAACCATGCCCATCATCCAATCACACTAGACTTAGAGCTAACTCTTCATTTTGTGAGTAGTGTCATGTAACCCTTCACTAATCCGTTCTGAAAACAGGCACTCATTGATATAGAGTCATTGAGAAAACAGGTAAAAATGTAGGATTTGGCTGAGCTATTCTAATGGAAGGGGTCCATTTCAATCTTCTGTCTGTCTGTATTAAAAGTACAGAGACGACTAAACCAGAGGTGTGACTAGGGATGTATCTGATACCAGTATTGAGAATCTCCCCAATTCCATGGTCCAATACTCGTTCACGGTAATTGGTATCGGCAACTACTCGTATCAAAGTACTCCCACTTGTATTCACATAGAAAAAATGTGGTATAGGTGCATCCCTAGATGTGACCATACGTCAAACATGTCAATAGATGCTGGGTTCCTTCTGACTTAAGTAGTCCTTTAAAACAAACTGAGAAATAAGTAGAAATAAGGAGGTTATTGTAAAAATAAGCTGCAAAAACACAGCATCTAACAGATCTTTTCCTATAAATCTGTCTCCATTTTACCACTCATCCTCTTAATTGTTTACAGCTGTTCACTATCTATTAAAAACCCATTAAAAGTCTAACATGTGTCTATTGATGAATTTTTCTTTGCCCTAATTTACATACTTGTGAGGTTTAGCTTTGGTTTTGATCTTATCCTTGCATGTTTGTTTCAAGCCTCCAACTAATTCCATGTTTTCAGTTTTTAACTCTGCTATACTCTTATCAAACCTGTTTGGACCAAGAAAAAAAAAAAAGCGTATTTTAAATCTTCTTGTCACAGCTGAATTTATAGCACTTACCTTCTTGCGTACCAAAGACATGACACCGATGCGAGTGAGTATATGCTGGCGGGACAGGCCTTCCCTCGGGACCCCATCTGCAAACGTCTCTGCTCCATCTGCCCCCGGCTCACACAGATGCCTCATGAACAAGGACACATAAGCCCTGAAGAAGCCGAGAACAATGAGTGAAGCCCATAGAAGCACAGCTGTCTGTTACAGAGACAAACACACAAAATAAATGCACACAGACCTGAACTCCTTCTCACTTTTCCCTCTCAGGTCTCGGACCAGCCAGTTTGAGTTGAAGGCATCTTGTGGAGGCATTCCCCAGCGCATGATCGCATTCAAGAATGCTTTCCTCTGACGGGTGTTAAATCCTAACACCTAAACACAAAAAAGCATAGTTTTGGAAATGATGGAGAGTATTTGATACTTGCTGTAATGTTGTGAGAAAGTTTACCTCTATGTTTCCACTAACTCTCGCAAGCAGTGGAGGCAATGGTTTGTCCCGGTCACTCTTCAGCTGTCTGCGAGAGTGTCTACGTCCACCTAGAATAAGAAAAAGTTAAGTAAACTCTTTTTTTTTGTGTGTCTTTGGACTAAAAGCTGTTAGATGTATGTATGCAATAAACTCACGCGGCTTAACATGTTTAACATAGTTTAATGTTTAGTTTAATATCTTTATAAATTTTAATTAATGTTTATTTGGAGACAAAAAATAAGTAAAAGTAACATATATACATTTCTTTTAATTAAATGTACTTGTCTTAGAGCTGCTAATATTTAATATTTATATATTTTTGTGTTTATTTATATTTTTTGTGTTCATTTAGCAAATGTATAACTTTATTTTTAGTTAATTACTTTTATGCAATAATAATGATAACAATTCATGACATTTAAATAGTGTTTTTCTAGCCATCATCCACCTGAATAAAATGACAGCTGCCATTCTGGACCAGAACAGAAGATAATGGTGAGTAGGAGACATGGGTAGCCAATCAGAGGAATGTAGTCAATTACAATACTCATCATCCTATAAGTTCACAGCAGCTCATTTTCTATGATGTGCACTGTTCACCATCCATTAAAAACCCACTAACATTCTAAATAGCATTGTCTATTGATGAATGTTTCATGGTTTGCTTCTGATCTTGCTCTAATTTACATTCTTGTTTGGTTTTGATCTTATCCTTGTTTGACTATGGCAACTGAATTAATTGGTTCAAGCCTCCGAGTGACTGTGTTTTTTGGGTTACGATTCTGCAATACTTTTAATAGACCAGTTTTCTTGCACTATTCAAAAAAGCGTATTTTGGATTTTTTTTTTTTACAATTTCACCAAGACAATCAAGATCTCATTTGGACATGGTTTTGGTGTTACCGGGCTAGAAGAGAATTTGGTTTTGGTGCTTTCAATACTGGGACTCTGGTCCCATCATTGATGGCAAAAGGAGGGGAAAGAAACTATAGAAAAACCCAAAGTATTTATTAACGGTATGTTACAGGTGACTTCGCGCAGAAGACAAATAAAGCTAAAAACGTACAGTGCATCCGGAAAGTATTCATAGCGCTTCACTTTTTCAAAAAAATTTTATGTTACAACCTTATTCCAAAATGGATTAAATTTTTTTTTTTCAAAATTCTACACACAATACCCCATAATGACAATGTGCAAAATGATTTTTTTTTTAATTGTTGCAAATTTATTAAAAAGACAAAACCTGAAAAATCACATGTACATAAGTATTCTCAGTCTTTGCCGTGAAGCTCTAAATTGAGTTCAGGTACATTCTGTTTCCACTGATCATTCTTGAGATGTTTCAGCAGCTTAATTGGAGTTCACCTGTGGTAAATTAAGTTGATTGGACATGATTTGAAAAGGCAAACACCTATCTATATAAGGTTGCAGGTTTGACAGTGCATGTCAAAGCACAAACCAAGCATGAAGACAAAGGAATTGTCTCAAGGCACAAGCCTGGGGAAGGTTTAAGAAAAATGTCTGCTGCTCTGAAACTTCCAATGAGCACAGTGGCCTCCATCATCCGTAAGTGGAAGATGGTTGGAACCACCAGGACTCTTCTTAGAGCTGGCCGGCCATCTAAACTGAGTGATCGCTTACAATGATCACATTACACCAGTTTTGTGCTCTCTTCATTGGCTTCCTGTACAATATCGCATTGACTACAAGATTCTGCTCCTTGCCTTTAAGGCGCTGAATGGCTTGGCTCCGGCCTACCTTAGCAGTCTCCTATCACGATATATTCCAGCTCGCTTTCTCCGATCATAAGAAGCAGGACTATTGATTGTACCGAAGGTTAGTAAATCCACAAGAGGTGGAAGAGCGTTCTCATATAGAGCCGCGAAGCTCTGGAATAAACTCCCTGATGATGTCCGCAGCTCAGCTACGCTCACAGATTTCAAAACTAAATTAAAAACATATATGTTTAAACTGGCATTCCAATAATTATCTCTTGGTATTTGTCTAAACAGGTCTGGTGTCTGAGCACCATATACATACAAACTGTTTGAAAAAACAATGTGGTTCAATGTTCCTCTCTAACCTATCCTCATCATTTATCTCTCCTCCTGCAGCTGATGCTGATCACTTGTTTGTTGTCTGTGTTACAGTTTATAAACCGTTTTCTCCATTTGTTAGTTCCTGTTTTGTCTTTGTTTGTTTTTTGGTTTTTTCAGGTCCTGTCCGGCGAACCGTTCATCGATGGATTTTAAGTTTGTATATTCTTTATGCTGGGGAGGTGATTAGCGCCTGCCTCAGTCAGCGAGAGTCCCCTCACAGAGGGAACTCCTATCTACTCTACCTGATCCCCACGAGGACTTTGTGAAGCTGCTTTGAAAGCAATTGCTAAAGAAGCGCTATATAAAAACTGATTGATTGATTGATAGGGGGAGAAGGGCCTTAGTAAGGGAGGTGATCAATAACCCGTGGGTCACTCTGTCTGAGCTCCAGCGTTCTTCTGTGGAGAGAGGGGAACCTTACAGAAGGACAACCATCTATGCAGCAATCCACCAATCAGGCCTTTATGGTAGAGTTGCCAGACGGAAGCCACTCCATAGTAAAGGGCACATAGCAGCCTGCCTGGAATTTGCCAAAAGGCATCTGAAGGACTCTCAGACCACAAGAAACAAAATTCTCTGGTCTGATGAGACTAAAATCGAACTCTTTGGAGTGAATGCCAGGCGTTACGTTTGGAGAAAACCAGGCACCGCTCATCACAGGCTAATACCATCCCTACAGTGAAGCATGGTGGTGGCAGCAGCAGGAACTGGAAGACTAGTCAGGATAGAGGGAAAGATGAATGCAGCAAAGTACAGAGACATCCTGCATGAAAACCTGCTTCAGAGTGCTCTTGACCTCAGACTGGGGCGACGGTTCATCTTCTAGCAGGACAATGATTCAAAACACACCGCCAAAATATCAATGGAGTGGCTTCACAACAGCTCTGTGAATGTCCTTGAGTGGCCCAGCCAGAGCCCAGACCTAAATCCTATTGAACATCTCTGGAGAAATCTGAAAATGGCCGTACACCGTCGCTTCCCATCCAACCTGATAGAGCTTGAGAGGTACTGCAAAGAGGAATGGGCAAAAATTCCAAAAGACAGGTGTGGCAAGCATGTAGCATCATATTCAAAAAGACTTGAGGCTGTCATTGCTGCCAAAGGTGCATCAACAAAGTATTGAGCAAAGGCTGTGAATACTTACGTACATGTGGTTTTTCAGGGTTTGTCTTTTTAATAAATGTGCAACGATTTCAAAAAATCTTTTTCCACGTTGTCATTATGGGTTATTGTGTGTAGAATTTTGAGGAAAAAATGAATTTAATCCATTTTGGAATAAGGTTGTAACATAAACAAAGTTTGAAAAAGTGAAGCGCTATGAATACTTTCTGAATGCACTGTATATGATATATTTAGATGATATGCTTTTCTCATTTACAGAATGTGTTATCCAAATGAATAAGCTGAATTGGGAAAGTTCTCTACAGCTGCTTAAATTGATTCAAAATGTCTGTATATTATATTAAATGCAGAAATTACACCCAACGTTAAACGAAAAATTTTTATCAAGATGATAACTGTACCTTCAGGACGTTCCTCAAAATCTTCATCCTCATCTTCAGACCCAACAGAGTATTCAGACTGATTATCCGAGAGATCATCATGCCACTCTGGGAACAGAGGATTGAGAGGAATACCTGTATATTCTCACACATACACAGAGATTTATGCTGTTTTCCGCTGCTGTCAGCATCTATCTTTGGGTACCTTGGTCCTCTTGAGAGGCATCATTATAGTTAACTTGTTTGCGGATGCGTTTCCCTTTCCCCAGGTTTCGAGCTAGATCCTCCTGCTGCTGCTCATAATGGTGCCTCAAGAGCTTCTCCCAATAGTCTGGATCAACATTCTCTTCCTGCTTAATAATCTCTCTGTGGACTTCCTCCTGCAGGAACACACATAAAACACAGAGTATCAATCATGGTCAACTTTTTACTGAAGAAAATAGGATTTTGTTAAGTTATATAATGTTAACACCTTTTTGTAGCTAAATATGTTCCAAATTATACATTTCAAAAACTGTTATTGTATTGGGGTAAAACAAGACTATTGATTGTATTAAATCTATTCTATTGATTGTACCGAAGGTTAGTAAATCCAGAAGAAGTGGAAGAGCGTTCTCATATAGAGCCCCGAAGCTCTGGAATAAACTCCCTGATGTTGTCCGCAGCTCAGTTACGCTCACAGATTTCAAAACTAAATTAAAAACATATCTGTTTAAACTGGCATTCCAATAATTATCTCTTGGTATTTGTCTAAACAGATCTGGTGTCTGAGCACCATATACATACAAACTGTTTGAAAAAACAATGTGGTTCAATGTTCCTCTCTAACCTATCCTCATTATTTATCTCTCCTCCTGCAGCTGATGCTGATCACTTGTTTGTTGTCTGTGTTACAGTTTACTAACCATTTTCTACATTTGTTAGTTCCTGTTTTGTCTTTGTTTGTTTTGTTTTTTGTTTTGTTTTTTCAGGTCCTGTCCGGCAAACCGTTCATCGATGGATTTTAAGTTTGTATGTTCTTTATACTGGGGAGGTGATTAGCGCCTGCCTCAGTCAGCGGGAGTCCCCTCACAGAGGGCAAAATATAACTAGGTAAGCAGACAAGACATATTCTTTCTTTCACCAGTACTTGTTAAAACAAGTAAAGCCCTTCATGTAGCCCCAAACTTTATGGTGGTTTAAAAAAAATTTTAATACTATTTTCTTTATATCTAAATGTGATACTGTCACAGAGGCTAACCTCGTCACTCCCTCCTCTAACCAGCAGAGGGCACCCTCGTTGCACTAACTCCTGCTCCTCCACCTGCACCACACTACATTTCCCAGACACCCCAGGGGCTTCGTGATTACACACCCAGCTGAAGAACATTACACCCCAGGTCCGCCGTGATTACACATCCAGCTGAGGAACATTATCACCAGTATTTAACAGACTGATTCCCTTTGCTCGAGGCGAAGTCTTGTTTGTCTCTGTGCTGCAACTCTGAGCGTTCACCCTGTTTGTATGCCTGCCTGTTATGACCCTGCCTGTGTACCGTTACGATCCTAGCCGCCTGCGCTTTGTACTACTTTTGCTGCCTGCCCTGACTACCTGCATGTTATTCTGACTACGTTGTAAATAAAAGCCTGCATTAGAATCCCAACCCGAGTGTCGTTATGTTACAGATACAAGGCAATATGAAACAAAAGTTTCAAACAATTTTTAAAACTTTTTCCAAGGGTTTTTCCAAGTTTATAAAACCATGTCATGTTTTGATAAATAACCCCCTCTCCCCCTACACACACACACACAAAATGTATTAATTAAGTTATATGTTATTCTTATTCACAAAATGATTGTCTTAATCATACACTACATTTAGTCCAGCCAGGAATCTTCATATCAAATTTAATATTTTTCTTCTATGATAATCGGCACATTTTATGTAATTACTTTGATCCTGTATCCTAGAAACCATGTGAAATGTGTTAAAATGCAATGACTAAACTGGTGTAAAGTGTAAGTGGATATGCACCCTGTCATTGACGGGAAAGCTGTTAAGGGTGTACTCTCCATTTGCTCAAAATGAACTGTAAAACTACATAGGGAGACCCTCACAGCCTAGGACCTATACCAGAAAAGAAAATTCACAAATAAATGTAAACCAATATTTTTGAGTGTCATACATTTGCTGTTAAAGACAAAAAAATCATCTGTCAGCGTTGTTACAGAAATATTGTGTGTGGCAACTATTTGACAGCTGCTTATCCACACAGGTTGATCTCAAAATGATGTCAGCATCAGTATGATCCCAGGAGAGACTGTCTCATGCTGCGAGACTGTCAGTGGAAAGAAGATGGAAAACTGAAAGTTTGCTTCTGGCTGTGTCAATCCATGTCTCCCCGCAGGCGCATGAGAAAATTAGCAAATCTCACACATGTTTATCCAAAACTGCTGACTTGTTCACTCACTGTCACATAGTCTTCAGGAGACTTCCATTTAGAACATTTATCCTAATATTTAATATAGAAACTGCAAAAACTCATTTGTAAGGATTACAAAGACATATATATATATATATATATATATATATATACATACAGTGGTGTGAAAAACTATTTGCCCCCTTCCTGACTTTTTATTCTTTTGCATGTTTGTCACACAAAATGTTTCTGATCATCGAACACATTTTAATATTAGTGAAAGATAACACAAGTAAACAAAATGCAGTTTTTAAATGAATGTTTTTATTATTTAGGGAGAAAAAAAAAATCCAAACCCAGATAGCCCTGTGTGAAAAAGTAATTGCCCCTGCACCTAATAACTGGTTGGGCCACCCTTAGCAGCAATAACTGCAATCAAACGTTTGCGATAACTTGTCTTTTACAGCGCTCTGGAGGAATTTTGGCCCACTCATCTTTGCAGAATTGTTGTAATTCAGCTTTATTTGAGGGTTTTCTAGCATGAACCGCCTTCTTAAGGTCATGCCACAGCATCTCAATGGGATTAAGGTCAGGACTTTGACTAGGCCACTCCAAAGTCTTCATTTTGTTTTTTTTTCAGCCATTCAGAGGTGGATTTGCTGGTGTGTTTTGAGTCATTGTCCTGCTGCAGCAACCAAGATCGCTTTAGCTTAAGTTGACGAACAGATGGCCGGACATTCTCCTTCAGCATTTTTTGGTTAGACAGTAGAATTCATGCTTCCATCTATCACAGCAAGCCTTCCAGGTCCTGAAGCAGCAAAAGTCCAGACCATCACACTACCACCACCATATTTTACTGTTGGTATGATGTTCTTTTTGTGAAACGCTGTGTTACTTTTATGCCAGATGTAACGGGACACGCACCTTCCAAAAAGTTCAACTTTTGTCTCGTCAGTCCACAAGATATTTTCCCAAAAGTCTTGGCAGTCATCGAGATGTTTTTTACCAAAATTAAGACGAGCCTTAATGTTCTTTTTGCTTAATAGTGGTTTGCGTCTTGGAACTCTGCCATGCAGGCCGTTTTTGCCCAGTCTCTTTCTTATGGTGGAGTCGTGAACACTGACCTTAATTGAGGTAAGTGAGGCCTGCAGTTCTTTGGATGTTGCCCTGGGATCTTTTGTGACCTCTCGGATGAGTT
Organism: Danionella dracula; assembly: GCA_900490495.1. Classification (NCBI taxonomy): domain Eukaryota; kingdom Metazoa; phylum Chordata; class Actinopteri; order Cypriniformes; family Danionidae; genus Danionella; species Danionella dracula. Next base: position 5,706,374 of record UELW01000012.1, read on the forward strand.
GTCTCTGCGCTCTTGGGGTAATTTTGGGCGGCCGGCCACTCCTGGGAAGGTTCACCACTGTTCCATGTTTTTGCCATTTGTGGATAATGGCTCTCACTGTGGTTCGCTGGAGTCCCAAAGCTTTAGAAATGGCTTTATAACCTTTACCAGACTGATAGATCTCAATTACTTTTTCTCTCATTTCTTCCTGAATTTCTTTGGATCTTGGCATGATGTCTAGCTTTTGAGGTGCTTTTGGTCTACTTCTCTGTGTCAGGTAGCTTCTGTTTAAGTGATTTCTTGATTGAAACAGGTGTGCCAGTAATCAGGCCTGAGGGTGGCTACAGAAATTGAACTCAGGTGTGTTAAACCACAGTTAATTTATTTTTTAACAAGGGGGGCAATCACTTTTTCACACAGGGCTATGTGGGTTTGGATTTTTTTTCTCCCTAAATAATAAACACATTCATTTAAAAACTGCATTTTGTGTTTACTTGTGTTATCTTTGACTAATATTAAAATGTGTTCGATGATCAGAAACATTTTGTGTGACAAACATGCAAAAGAATAAAAAGTCAGGAAGGGGGCAAATAGTTTTTCACACCACTGTATATACATGCACAATAGAAGCAATAACTTGATCAAAATGCTATTAAATAATTGCCTTTCAATTTAATATTAACTACTAGGGAGAAGAAAGAGTTATGGAGGCATTCAGGGTCAAACTCTGAGAAGGTTTATCTTGCAGTTGTCTGATCCAAGCTAGAATATGGAGTTCCACAAGTGTCAGTTTTAGGCCCGTACAGGCTACATCCTGTTTCCCCATAGTAACATTATCAAGAAACAAGGTGGGTTTCTTTTTCTTGGTTAACTTTGTGGTGGCCCAACCTGGATCTTGTTTGTGAGGCTACATATACTGTCTGCATCACATCTCACTCCTTGTATGGGCATGAGTTTATACTTCATGTGTTTTTGTCACAACACAAAATTATGTACTAAATAGGCTGATTTATTGTCCACAATTATGAATTTTAAAATAATTTTATATCTAGACTAAACTACTGTTTCAATCTGGCTTAATAATGTAACAATCAGAACAAAATCTTAGTGTTTTAATCAAACTGAAACCATATATTTTAAAATAACTAAAACAACATTCTTTATCTAAATAAAGACCTCATTCTGTGAATCTGTTTTCAAGAAACTGCTTAAAATGCTTTAATATATTTGAATGTTAAAAACAAATAATAATAAATGGGGTTTGGAAATCTCACCTCTCCATCTTCCTCTCTCACTACATACTGGGCCACCTTAAAAGAACTGAGGTACTCATTCATGTTCTGGATCTCTGTATCCTCAGTGGCATCCTGACTGCGATCCAGAAGTTTGGAGATGGCATTATCATCATAGTGGATCACACTGATCTCTTCCCCTTCTTTGCTTTCTCCTAGAAGAGAAATGAAGGAGATGTATTTCAATCTACTCAGATGATTATCAAAACTCCCTTCAGCTCACCCATGGTTCTGGCGGCTTCCACGTCATCTTTAAAAAGTTCCTCCGTACCAAACTTGAGAATGTCATCAAGTTCCTGTTTGGACATGGAGCCTGTCTTTGAGCCCAAACCAGGACGGACAACCAGGTGAGTCAGCATCATTTTTCGCTTTGCCACCTGGGTAATACGCTCCTCTACAGACGCCCGAGTCACAAATCGGTATATCATCACCTTTTTGTTTTGGCCAATGCGATGTGCCCTGCTGAAAGCCTGCATGAATAAAAAAAGAAGTTAAACTGAGAGAATGTTGAGATTAATGAAGTAAAACAATTTATAAAACAATAAACAATAAAAACACAATAAAACTATTTACCTGAATATCATTGTGTGGGTTCCAATCAGAGTCATATATGATCACAGTGTCTGCGGTTGCCAGATTGATTCCCAATCCTCCAGCACGGGTAGACAGCAGAAAACAGAACTGCTGAGCACCAGGTGCTACACACAAAGTGGAAATCAGTCAGCATGAGTGCTTTAGTATCCACACACTATACAAACAGATCACTGGAGTTTCTCTGCTGGTATTCTCACCGTTGAAGCGATCGATGGCTTCCTGTCGCAGACCTCCTGTGATGCCCCCATCAATACGTTCATACTTATACCCCTCAAACTCAAGGAAGTCCTCTAGAAGATCAAGCATCTTTGTCATCTGTGTGATGAAACAGTTGTCAAGGATGAGGAAAGTAGTTCAGCAGAGAGCAAAAGTGCAAACAATAACAATAGGATTGAACAAAATATGGCCCTACCAGCCTCACTAGCAATTATGTGGTTACCCTTTTCTTAATTAGCGTAAATGAAAAAACTGCATTATAAACGATTCATAATTATTCTTATCCTTACCAAACTGATAAACAATTATTGAGAAAAAAACCTGTGCCATTAATCAAATGAATGGGATTGTACAGGTAATTTAAAGTGGGAGTGAATTTTTTCTAAAGACTAAACAATGAAATGACTTGGGTTTAAAAATAGGCTCCGCCTTTTCATTTGTCAACACCATTTAAAAGATAAATGAGCTCTGCTCTTTGTTTCTATCCAGAGTATACCTACTAATTAATCTTCCACTGAAACAGAGCCAGGACTCGACCATATTTAAGTCTTCTATTATTCATAGGGCAATCTGTTCTCTGAAAGAGAGGATAAACACCACAGAATCTACCTGAGAGAAGATAAGGACCCTATGACCTCCATCTTTTAGTTTTTTCAGCATCTTCTGTAGCAAAGTGAGTTTCCCTGATGATTTCACTAGGAGGTTACCATCATAAGAACCATTTGGTAAGACTGGAGCTTCCTGCGTACATCAAATTGAGAAGGATATTAGCACGTTATAAATTCATTATTCAACACCAGGAAGTTAACTGATTATCCTCATCCAATTAAAAGAACAATATATTACATTTAAGTATTTGAAGCAAACAATGCTTTTTTACTCTTTTTGTCATTGTTAGTTTAGAACTAACCCTCCTCAATGAAGAAATCGAATCTCAATTTTTTTAATTTAAATATTTCAGATTATTGCAAAAGATATTGCAAATGCTAAAATTAAACTAAAACTGAAATTCAAGCGGTGAGCTTCAATGCGTCTTCCTTACCACTGCAGCCACAGGAAACAGGTAAGGATGATTACAGCATTTCTTCAGGTCCATCATAATGTTCAGAAGGGACACCTGATTCCCTCCTCCTTTTGAATTCAAGGCCTCAAAATTTCGTGTTAAAATGAACTTGTAGTATTTCCTGGGACAGAAAAGTTTTTTGCATTATTGGCATTATCCAAAATTTTTCAGATGTTTTGGAAATTATTTGTTAATATAGTTCTTTGGAACCTCTACTTGACTACACTTTACTTATAAAATGTGAGATGATGTAATGACATTCCATATATAGCTCCAGTCATCGGATCATGACACATATAAATCAACTGATCAAAATTATTAATTCTAGTTGTCAAAACCTAAATATCGTGACTAATATGAAAATAGAATTTCAATTTGTAACATTAATATTATTTAAACAAAAAAGTGCCTTTACATTTGTAATTTTTTATGAATAAAATCACATACCAGTATATTTTTGGGTTACACTTAAAATCTTTTTCATTATGTTAATTAATTAACTTACTAACACCAAAATTTGTAAATACTTTATAGACATTTTCATAAATCAAAATTAACTTTGATATATTGTTTATTTTAACAGAGATATTTATTGTTAAAGTAAATGAAAAAATTGCTAATATTTAAAAATGATTCAAGATTATTATCTAAACTGACTTCTGCATAGGGCTGAGTTCAACTCGTACGATGAGCTCCGTTTTGGCTGGCATGTTCTTAAACACATCTGCCTTGAGTCTCCTTAGCATGTGTGGTCCCAGCAGGTCATGGAGTTTCTTAATCTGGTCCTCTTTTGAAATGTCTGCAAACTCCTCTAGAAAGCCCTCCAGGTTACTGCATAAAAACATGTTTGGGAAGACAGTCTTTACTCACATTTTAACCAAAAAAAGCTCTCTAAAATAAACCCTTAGATGGCTTTGTGGGGCTCTTTACTCAATGAGCAGATCCACAGTATGAAACCTGCAATCTCGATCTTACTTGAAGCGCTCAGGGGTGAGAAAGTTGAGCAGGTGAAAAAGTTCTTCCAGGTTGTTCTGGAGAGGGGTTCCGGTCAGTAGCAGCTTGTAGTAGATTTTGTAACCGTTCAGAATTCTGAAAAACTGAAAGAAGCAGAATTAGTGATTTATGGAATGGAGGTCTGTATGATCTTCCTCTGTTTTCTAGGTGTCCTCCCTCAATTTTGTCTAACGTTAACCCAATGTAAACCGCCATATGCACGTTCATCTATTTCCCTCACAAATTTCAAACCAATTTGATTTTGAATTCATCTTGCTAATAAAATCTGGAAAAGCCAAAATGGATTAAGACTTTATACTGTTGTGGTCTTTATATTTCTTTTTATAGTTTAGTGCAACACTCCTTAAGGATTTACCTAACTAAGGTAACATTAAGAGTACAAATCTCACACACTGATCACATTTAAATCTATAAATTTCCACACAAATTCATTCATTCATCTTCATGTCGGCTTTATTCCCTTTCGGGGTCGCCACAGCGGAATGAACCGCCAACTCTCTGGCATCTGTTTTACACAGCGGATGCCCTTCCCTGCCGCAACCCATCGCTGGGAAACATTCACACACACATTCACACTTTAACACTATGGGCAATCGTTCTTATTCAATTCACTTATTCCGCATGTCTTTGGACTTGTGGGGAAACCGGAGCACCGGGAGAAAACCCACGCGATCACGGGGAGAACATGCAAACTCCACACAGAAATGCCACTTGCCCCAGCCGAGCCTAGAACCAGCGACCTTCTTGCTGTGAAATGACCGTGCTACCCACTGCGCCACCGTGACGCTTTCCACACAAATGTCCTCCTGATATCAATTACTACTAGCTTGAGCACTTGGAAGAGTTCAAGCATCTTGTTTTGAACTGACTGCATATTAGGACAATGAGAGAGTCACAGGCATAATGCCTGTATAAAATAAAATATCTTTGTGAAGCTAGTTCCAAGTTCAAGCAGATGGTTTGATCTTTGGATCAAAAATGTGACAGTACTATCTGGTTTGAACCTAATGATCTAGATGCTATGTTTGGTATATATACAGACAGCGTTAAAGCTATTCTCAGGCCTTAAAAATTAGACTAGGCCAGAGAAGAGCACAAAATGAAGTCAGCCAAACTTGATTTAGTTGAAAATTTATTTAGAAACCCGAACATAGCCCCTAAGATTATTTAAATGAGGGCATTCACACAGCTTTTTTAGAATAAGCCGTTTCAATTCTTTAGTTGGCGAAGTGCAGGAATGAGCCTGAAATGAGCCTGGGAAAAAGATTAAGATCAAAGCTGACCCGGTTCTTTAGGTCAAAGAACTCCAGCCCTAGTCAGCACGTCCACATTTCCAGCAGCAAAATATAATCTGAATGTCACTGCCAGCCAGTAGAGACGTGAGAATTGGTGTATTAGGCTTAGAACAGATGCAACATGATTTTGATTAACAACCATGAAAATCCATGATCGTCCCTATCACTCAAGGTTATGAGCGGGAGGAAATTGCATTTCCTATTCTCCCTGAGCAGAAAAAGAGCCAGGTTTGGTAAAATGTTTAGTCTTATTATGATCTTGGTGTTTTTGTGGACATTTTATCCCTTATTCTATTTAAGTTGTGCTTATTTGTACACAACTACAATGCCCTAAATCATCAATCTTCAGGAGGGGCTGATAAAAGCCATAAGCTGTTATGCCATGCTCATACTATATATTAGAGGCTATACATTAGGGCCCTCATTGAAATATTAAGGTTATATTAAGAATTTTTCGACTAAAAATACAAAAAAACACATACTAACATGTAATACCATGCATATTCACATTACTTTACCACTATAGGTTATATACTGTACTTTAGTTTAGAATTCTGTTTATGTTCATTTTCCAGTGATTTCATTAAAGCAGTTATTTGAGTATTCTGTACCTTTGATTGGTTATTCTTGAGCCGATGGGCTTCGTCCACAACCAGACAGGCCCAGGTAATGGAACCAAGTATGGCCTGATCAATAGTGATCAATTCATACGATGTCAGCAACACATGAAACTTTATGGGCGTGTCCTTCTGTCATAGAAACAGAGCAGCTTGATTGGTTGATATTACAGTGTTTTAATTTGATATATTTTCAACATCGATTGGCATTTAATCAACTTTAATCACTCACCTTCATTCGAAAAACCTTGCGTCCTGACTTTACGGTACTATCCTCGAAGGTAAACTCATTCTCCCGTAAGGTGACCCTGCTGTCTTTGTCGCCCGTGTACGTCACCACATAGAATTCTGGAGCCCACATCTCGAACTCTCTCTCCCAGTTGATAATTGTGGAAAGTGGGGCACTAACCAAAAACGGTCCTTTGGAGTGGCCCTAAACAGACAACTCAGTTACACTCTGTTCTCTCACTCACACAGATACGTTAAGAAGAGTTCAAATAGATACTGGACCTCTTTATAGAGTGAGTACAGGAACACTATGGTCTGCACGGTTTTCCCCAGCCCCATTTCATCGGCCAAGATTGTGTCGGTTCCTTGGGCCCAAGAGAACCGTAACCAGTTCAGACCTTCCAGCTGGTAGGGATGCAAAGTTCCACCCGTGTCATCAATGTACCATGGCTGCTGTTCAAATTTGATGGTGGGCTATGAACAATGAGAAAATGGAGAGAGGAATTGTTGAATGATAGAGACTTTGGAGATTGCATCATAAGGTAATTACACTCACATCCACCACAGGTGTGTCTGGTGGAGTTTCTCTCCTCCTCACGTCCTCTTTGAGCAGCTTTCCCTTTCTCAACAGCAGAGGGGGAATGCTTTCACCCAAAACCTGATTTCTGTTCAAATCAAGGAGTCAGTTTATAGTTATGTAAAAGCTATCCATAGCTGGGTTTGGCTTACCAATTAGTCAAATGTAATGCAAAACAATCATACCTTCAATTAATAAAGTTAATCTCTTTGCAAGTAGTAACTCACAATAAGTCCGAAATTAGTCGCATATTGTCTAGGCAAATTATACAATGCCGAAGAAGTGAACATGCAAAGTTGCTGACTGCAAACATTATAAGTATTTCGCCAAGGACAGTCTTTCCCTGACCCCAACATGTTTCCTGAAAAGCGTTGTCCTTAACGGCAACCCAACCCATACCACCTGAACTGGAAGCATGCTATTTACAAAAGGTGTCCAGTATTCTTTAGAACACCAAGGAATTTAGTGATGTTTACAAATAAAGATTCAGGAGTAGCGTGTGCAGTCAATTAGCGCAGGGAGGTCTTTCTGTTATGATGGAGTGTCACCTTTTATAAACCATCAGTTAGACCAGTCTCGTTGAACGATTCATAGCAAAAAACCCTCCACCACCACTTCTCTTCACTTTAGGGGGGAACAGCTCACTTAGTATGTTTATACACGACAATTTCTGCTTTCTCTACCAAGGCTAATTCATGCAGGTGTTCCCTCGTGAAATATAATATATAGGTAAAATATGCAACAACAGTGATGTTTCCAGCATTACATGGTCATTACTGGTCAAAATTTAAATATTCTAAAAATGACAACTTGAACAAGATTATCAGGCTAATTTTAGTTGCAATTAAAAAATAGTCACCAATTTTGTTAGCCAGAGAGAAGTAACATGTAACCTATACTTAATTTGGGTGTTTGTTTATAATTAAAAATATTGATGAGTTAAAAAAAATGTTTGTAATTTACTCCATTTTACCTAACAAAATAATTTGAGTTAAACTAAAGTGAGTCAGATTTCTGTAAAAAAGAATTTAAGTTTTAATCAGATTTTTTACGCTGTCGCCTCATTTTATTTGAGTAAGCTATAATTACATGAGGAACATTTTTTAAGGTGTAGCTCAATAAGAAACTGAAACTAAAGGCTTTACCTGTGGTCCCAATAAGCTTGTTTGAAGTCATCATAGTCAGGAAGGTCAAAACCATCAGTTTCCCAGGTGCACTGATCATATGGCAAATCTCTCCACTTAATCAAGTACTGCACATCTCCATCTTTATCAAAACTTCAACACAAACAATAAATCAAAATATCAAAATTTGGATGACAAGCTTCAGCATTAACACCCATGTCCCACTCTACCAATGGTTGAGGATCCGATGAATGATCATCCACTCCGGCTTGATGCCGTAGCGGTAGTAACGCTCTTCCATGGCCGCATACTGAGGATCTTTGCTCCTCCTCTTCTCACTGTTAAGCTCCTCCTCCCCAGAGCCATAGTCATATGGCGGGGGTTCATCCATATCGTTCTTCCTTTGATAGTTGCGGTACATTACAGTGTGATAGAGTTCCAACTGTATCGAGAAAAATCAGATATGTAGGAACAAGCCAAAAAGTACACATGATTAAACTAATCTTGGCTCCATTGAGATTCTACAGGGATCCCACCTGTAGTTCGCTGACCCAGGAACAGTGCCAATAGGACAAAGCTGCCCATTTTACAAACAGCTGCCTCTCTGGACGACCTTTCATGGGGATTTTGGCAAAGCCTTCAACCTTTTCTCCATTCGGTCCAAGGGGAACTTCAGGGGGTAGAGGAGGATCATCCCATGCCCAGTGCAGAATTTTCTGGACTTTGCCTTTTAGAGGTGGACACTATAGGATTCAAATAAAAAAAAGTTTCTTAAAAAAAATAGTTGCTTATTTATTTATTTTTATTTATTTATTTATTTTAATAATTCATCTTATATCTAGTGTTTCAGAGGAAATATACCCAACCTTATTAAAAACTCCCTTTTTAAGGTTATACTGAATTGTGAAATTTCAATTTTGATAACAATTTAAATATTGAGCTTCAGCAACCGTGAAAATTATGTGATTAATAAAATAGTATTACTCAGTTTTGAACAACAGTTTGTCCCGTACTTTTGCTACACCTGAGGAATATGGGCTTGGAGATTAACTACATTTGCCTTGAAAACTAAAATAAAAAGAATAAAAAAATTCGAAATGCAAAAGTCTCCAAACAGAAAAAAAAACTTCTTCTATGAGAAGACTTTTAAATCTTTCTCAAAAGTTTACATTAAGATGAAAACTAAAATGAAAAGAATAAAAAAAATTTGGAATGCAAAAGTCTCCAAACGGAAAAAAAACTTCTTCTATGATAAGACTTTTACATCTTTCTCAAAAGTTTACATTAAGATCCCATGTTTTGTGTAAATTGATTCCTAAATTAGTAAAAACTTTGTATAAACATCCTATAAACCACTGATATGAACAATTGGTGGTTTCTAAATTTGAAAATAATGTAAGATTAGCAGAATGTTAGAGAAGCTGTGGAGAAGTAGGGGTCTCTAGTCATAAATTTTCTATATTTTGGGATAGCTCCAAATACTATTGTACTAGGAGGCATCCAAATATGACATACCATTGCACCCTATAATAGTTGTTTTGGATGAATAATATAAATATTTTAAAGATGGAAGCATGTGTGTGTGCATGTATGTGTATGTGTGTCCGTGCATGGGTGCGTGTGTGAGAAGATGACTTTAGACTTACAGCTAAAGAATGGTATCCTTTTTTTTTATTTGGGCTTCTACATGATGATTCAAATTTTTACCTATTTTAGGTTATCAATTTACTAAAAAAAGACCAGTCTTTAATTCTAAATCTATATTACAGGACTTCACCAAGTTCATGAAATACCTATCTTTGAGTGTCTAAGCGTCTTTGAGTGTCTTGAAAAAGCGCTATATAAATTGAAGGCATTATTATTATTATTATTATTACCTAAAAATCCTCAAGTCAGTAATGAAAACTTTGGAAGTTGCACAAGGAATGAATGCTGTTAAGAAACACAAAAATCATGTAGATATTTCATCAATGATCAATGGGTGCTTTGTTCTGAACCTTCACAAGAACATCCTTAAAAACCAACAACATCTGAGGCACTAATAATATCCTCTAATATCCTTTCATTAAAAAACAAACCTCTCACCATGCATCTTGGACACAGCCACTCTCCATTGGGAATCTCAGGAAGTGGCGGATTGAGACAGTGTATATGGTAGGAGGAAGGACAGGTGTCACAGCAGAGGAGTTCTCCCCCATCCTTACATACTCTGCAAAACTCCATGTGGTCATCTTCCTCCTCCCCACCCAAATCATCTTCTTCTTCATCATCTTCTTTGGCTTCCCACTGAATTCCTTCTTTTTCCTGTCAAATGAGGCATGAGAGATGTTCAGTCAAATTTGACCAGACTATAATGATTTTCTTTTCAGGTTCAGTGTTTTGAAGAGGGAATGGATTTCCTCACACAGTGGGGGCAACTCCATTTGCCCTCAGGGGCTTTCTCCAGCTCTGGATCAAGACACACCAGGTGATACGCTCTGGGACAGGTGTCACACAGAATGATTTCCCCTCCCTGCTGACAAACCTCACAGTAGTCCTGATGGTCTGTCTCATAGCCATCGCCATCCTCTCCTAGTTTAGAAACAAAGCCAAAAAGAGAAACTAAACAGTTTATGGAAAAGTATTCTGCTCTGTGTAATGGTCATGTTAAACTCAGTTGAGTCAATTCAATTTTTAAAATACCTATTTATTTTTAATTAACTAAGACATAATATCCAGTTAAAACACCTTAGTTACAAAAAAATCTGAAAAATCTTAATTGTTTAAAGAGGTGACAATAAAATCTATAAAACTTAATATTTATTTGCTTAACAAAAAATAAACTTGGATTTTTAACATTTGAATATATTATCCTAAATGCATCCTAACAAGTGCATAAAATAAATATACTCTAAACTATGATGTAATGTAAACATATTCCATCCATTAGTTATTACTAATATTATAATAAATACATTAATTAAACTTTAATACAAATAGATGGTAAAAAGGCAAAAAAGTTAGCATAAGGAGAGGCAAAACAAAGAAAGGGATGAAAAGGATGAGATGGAGAAAAAGGATGGAAAAAAAGGAAATAAAATAAAAAGAAGAATGAACAAATGAACAAATATAGGAGGGCAAGAAAAAATATAAGAGAAAGACAAATATTTGTTTTTACTTTTTCTTTTTTTTCGTCCTCTGCGTCCTGACTTCTTTTTTGGTGCTGCTGATATGTCTGAGCGCACAGAGGCACTGTGAATGCTGATGTCATCAAAGTCTGAGAAGTCATCAGGGAAGTCCTCCTCACTCTATGAAATAAAGCATTCCAGTTGTTGAACCATTCTATAAAAAATCTCTTGTTGCTCTCAAATCAAATATTTGTTAGTCTGACATGTTAACCCACTTCAGAAAGATTCTAATATGCACAAAAACAGAAGCTAGTATCTATTAAAAACAATCTATGAATCATCCTGAGAACAAAAAAGCTTTTGTCCCCTCTAACAATTTTCTTTGCGATTCAGAGCCAATCAAAAGATTTGACCTAAAAAAGTTCTCACCGAAGAGCCTTTTTTTCTTTTTCCACCCTGGCCTGCTTTTGATTTGGACTTCTTGGGTTTCCCTTTCTTTTTTGTTTCTTTTGCTGACTTGCTCTTTTTTTTAGCACCAGGCCCTGCAATGAAAACCACATGAGACAAAAAGACAGAAACTTAGAGTTCTGATATCAGAAAAAAAGGTATGTGATATTTTTTACTACATGAACATTTATCTTTACGAACACTTGTAGATGCATATATTATTTGAAATATATATGAAACAAATTTTTTTTACACTAAAGCATGATGCAGACTTTCAGTATAAATAAACAAACCAAAGGAACAATATATTACCCTTTCCCTCTTTGGTTTTGGCTTTTCTGATTGGCCCAAGTTGTGTAACCTGTTGAATGCTCCTAACACAGATGGGCGGAGTCACGTTGACGGTTTCCACAGCAGCAGCAACTGCAGCCGCCACAGCAGTTGCTGAGGTGCCTTTGAAAGGATTGTTCGCACTGAATTCCCTCCACTTTGCTCCGAGCACAGTCATCATTTTTGACATGGGGATCTTGGGGTTCTTCTTGGCTATGAGAGGCCTTATCAGAAAGAACAGAAAAATTCAACACAAAAAAAATAAATTTTGAATTTCTTTCAACTTTGATCAAACAAAAAGGGCTTAATGGAATTTTTAAAATGTGCTCGTGATATAAAAACCTTAAAACAGATTTTTTTAAGGTAAAGTTTTTAAGATTGTTAAGAATCAAATGTAAGACCTGTATTAAAACATCAACAAAAACATACAAAACGTTTTTGCATAATACACAGTATGCTTCAAATACATAATTTGAAACACTAACCATCACTTTTATGTTTTTGAGCATTTACAAAGTCAAAAGTTCATGAGCATTTTTCAATTTTGAAGCATTTTCTCAATAACTGACAACCCCAACAATCACTTTTATACTTTTGAGCATTTATGCATGATTTCTTAATCTCCGGAAACACTTTCAATAACAATTAATTTTTTGAACATTCTTACGTCAAGAGTATGAGTCTTACTGATTTTATATGACTTTTTAATGCTTTATTTTATTAAATGTATTTTCTCTTTTTCTTTATTTCCAATGTAAAGCACTTTGAATTACCATGTGTACGAAATGTGCTATACAAATAAACTTTCCTTGCCTTGCCTTGCCTTGCCTTACGTCAATATTTGCAATACTCTTGCAATCCTAACCATAGTTTTTATTATTTTGAGTGTCTATGAGCCTTTTCTCAAACTATGGCTAAATGTCACTTTCATGGTTTTGAGGATTTACAAACATTTTCTCAAAGTCTTACTTACTAGCCTAAATTAAAAATGACTAAAGACCTAGAAAATTTGATTAAGGTTGTTAAGGCCTAAAATTTGGGCTTTTCAATTTTAGACCTGGCTGAAATCAAATTGTAGTGAAGTTTCAAAACATAAAAAAGGGACTAATGGTAAAGTGGTGTGTTTGTTTTGCAGATTTCTAATGTAAAAACTGTCCAGAAAGCAAAAAACGCTTCTTCAATGCCAGATTTTCCTAAAACACATCCATGTAAAAATTATATTTAGATCAGTGAAAGCAGTGGAGGAGTGGAAACCCTACCTAAGAAATTGGCTGAAGGTTTTGTAGTTGGTGATGGTTTTATAGTCGTCCTCTGAGAAAGCATACTGGACATCTTCCAGCCCCCACTCTTGCATCAGCTGACTGGATGACTTTGGTTCCTGTTTGGAGAATCTATGGTTCATTTTATTTCCGATAACAGAACATTTACAGTAGCATTTTTAATGAAAAACACCTTTAAGTTTCCATCATCGTCCTCATCATCATCCTCTTCTTCATCTTTCTTTCTAGATTTTGTTTTCTTCTCCTTCTTTTCTCTGGCCTTTTTCTTCTTCTTCTTTAGGCTGCTGCATGTGCTGCTCTCACTACCTGACCTGTGATCACGATCCTCTTTATCCAACATCTCAACCAGTGCACTAGGAAGTCCCTAAAACAGATATGTTCAAAGGATAACCAAACAAAAGCATATTACCTCCACATTCGTCATAACCAAAAACAAACCTCAGTAACATCTGGCTGCTAAGAAACCAATCGAAATGATCTCAACTATGTTCTAATGGGAGATTTTATATGTGTGTGCTGGGGAAAGCCTGTTGCTGTGCTGCAGCTGTGCACTAGCTGGCAGACGTCTACTCGGCCGGCGCTGCCGCAGAGCGCACACGCTCCACCAACAGCCAATATGAGTTGTCATGGAGACCAAACTGAGCAGTGTTGATTGGGGGGGGCTCTCTCCACTGCAGCAGCCAATGTAGCAGCGCCATCCAATCAGGTGCGTTTGCATAACGAGCTTGTTATGAGAAAACCCTATGGTAGCAGTGCCAGTGTACCAGACTCGTCTAGACAAATCTCAATCACGTAGAGGGGGGAGGGAGAAACAGAAAGTGTGTTTGGGGAGATGATCACGAGGGAGGCAAAGGCTAGAACCACTAAATAGCTTCACAGCTGGAACAGCCAGGTTTCCCAAAATTAATGCTGTTTGGCAAAGCAGCTCATATGGGGGAGGGGAGATCTAAAAAAAAAATATTGTCACAAATAGGTTGCCCATAAATTTTCCAGATTATATACTTTGCAGATCATTCAAAGTAATATTTTCAAGTATCCATTTTAAGAATTGGAATTTATTTGCTAAGAAAATATGATGAAAATTGAACTCATGCTAACTAAAATTGTCTTTCATTGTTCGTGTTTGTTCAAAAAGAATTCGCAAGCACTCTTTAAAGTCTTTGTCCATCCATCCAGTCGTCTATCACGATAATTAATAGCTCCGTGTTTGTAGAAGCTCAAAGTGGGAGCCACTATATATAAAAAAGCATTTAGAATTTAGTTTAAAAATAGTTTTGATGATGATCCAAAAACACAAAACCGAAAGCGCCTAAAAAGACACTAACTAAACCTAAGACTGGAAACCTAATTTAAACTACAGAAACTAGAAAAACACAATACAAATGACCAATAAAATAATGGATTTGTGTCCTTTAAATCAACTTTTCAGAGAACAGGCAGAGATGATGGCTTGTAATTTCATTGAGTAAACCAATGGGGATTTGAATAAACTGAAAGATATGAAAGCAAACTTATAAAGAATATAATGAGGAGTTAACAGGTGAGCAACAAGTAGGAAAAAAACACACCAATAAAAAAAACATTTGGCACTGCTGTGGTAACTAGAGTGGTAATTAGAGTGAAAACTGGACTAAATGTTGACAGACACTGGCACATGAGATTGTGCCACAATGTAAATACGCTAAAAAATTATATTTTGTTTACATAAAGATGAAAGCTAATAAATCAAGAGAATTTTACATTGTTCCAAATATTTTAATCAGTCACAAGTTTATCATTTTAGTTTACATTTTTCTGAGTTATCTTTGTATTAAATATTTAAAAACGCACTTATCAATATTTAAGGGCTGAATCAACGTTGTATTATTTTATTTACTCTTTATTTTGTAATGCTTACTATAAGTTACAATTCTAAACATGTTATCAATAAAGGTATATATACCTTTGTAAATGTAACAGTATATTTTTAAATATATTTTTTCCACTTCAACAATTTCACTAAATCACACTCGAAAACTCGACTCAACTTGTGCACACGACCAGGATAATCTATGTAGTTGAAAGCAGTTGTCAACATCAGACGAACCATCAATTCCCACTTTGCTGTTAGAATCCCAAGTGACTCGGTGGTCTATCAGGCTAAGGCGCAGGTGGCTTTGTGGAGCTGAGCTGTTAGACTCACGGACAGCAAAAAGGCCAGACGAGAGCTTTGACCCTCATTGATTTGAGCTTTTGTCTGACAAGGCACTGCACAGAGAGCAAGACTGACACCAAGTAGTGCACTTAGCAGTCGAGGGCAGACATCTCTGGCCTCTGCACGGCAGATTTAGCACTGCTGAGAGGCAAAGAAGCGTGAGAGGGAGTCACAATCTGAAGCAAAAAAGAAATCCCTCTCATTATCTCAATGGCAAGTACAGTTAGTTGGGGGCACTGTGACCAACTGACCTGTCAAGTGTTTTATCTCCCCCACTGCCTCAGAAGGAGCACTGACAGGGGGAAACTTTATCAGTAAACATGATAAAATACCTTGAGGTAAGGTGAGTTTTGTATCGTACGTTTTGTACTGGACGTTCAGATCATGAGGACAGGTGTTGTATCATAGTCTCTGATACAACAGCCTCTTTGATTTTACAGAGACATTCATGGACATGTTGATATATTTCCTTCATTTTTGTTTTCACAGGTTACTTTGATTAACGTAAGGTTTAGTCTATTGTAATTTCCAGGAGGAAGTTTTGCTTAAAATTCTATTCAAATCTAGACCATAAACAAGTAACCTTTTTGTGTGTGTGGGGGGGGGGGGGGTGACACTCAATTGTTATTTTTTTACACACTTAATTATTTTTTTCATTCACATTAACATAAAAACATTAACATTAAATGTTTGATTCTTTGTTTGTTTTTTGGAGAATGGTCTAAACACTGAAGTATTCACTGTATACACAAGTATATTAGAATAAAGGAGATTAGAGAGAACAGATTTGCCTAGGATGCCACTACTTTTTTTTCAACAGAACATCATTACATATTTTTAAAAACCTCAGAAAGACATGCCCTTGGTTTAATGCAGTAGTGTGGAAGGAGGGTGACACAACACACCTGATTCCACTAATTAAGCTCCTCTTGGCTCATTTTAAGGCTACGGATTTGGTTCATGAAACCTGGGTAAAACAAAACCAGCAGGGGCTAAGGCCTCCAGAAATTACTGGTTTAAACTCTCATTCATTGGACGGCGTTCCTTTCAAGTATGTTACTACAATTACGTTTTTTTATCATTAGAGATTCTGATTTCTTAATTATTTGTCAAATAACTTTTTACAGCAGAGATACTATTGTTGTCTTTGTTATTTTGGTAAAAATAGCATTGCAGACTCAAACGCATGGCGCCTCAGTTCTTGCTATAAGACAGCCCAGCGACAGCTTATGAGCATCAAAGCTTGCAATCTTCACTATCTGTCAACTTTTATTATTTTACTTATGAGAATATCAATTTTGCAAAGGAACTTGGAACCCCTAGATGGTGTAATGTTTTCTCTTATTTTTCTGTCTCAAAGTGTAAGTGAATAATTAATCCCAAATGTAAAGACAGCAAAATCTAAGGAATCCCATTTTTTAAAAGAAAACTGACACAAGCTCAAATACCAGAAGCAAAAGAAGCAAGGAAAACCTGTGATTGGGGAAAAAAGACAATGAACTAATGAACTGAAGCAAAGTGTACCAAGAACTAAAAAGCAAACAGAAATAATCTAAATCAACAGTCCCCAAACCAAGGGCCACAGACTGATACTGGTTCTTGGGTCATTTGCTACCAGGTCTAAAAATAAATAACTTACATTACTTCCGTTTTATTTACTTCAGAATCTGAACAATTTTTTTTTTATTTATTTTTTTTTTTTGAAAATTACCCGAATCTCTTAGTTACATCTCTTGTCACTCTTGATGCAGTTCAAGGTGCTCTTCTCGGTCATGTGATAGGCTACTGCTGAAATGAAGCCCAGGAGCTAGCAAAATTAATAAAAAACAATCATCTTTGCGAAGGGCCCAGCGAGGAGACAGAGGGAGAGCCTACAACTTCCAAGAAAAAGAAAGCTGCCGTTAACAGACAATATCAACAGTATGACTTAAAATATAATCTCGACAGAAGTTACTCCATGCACCAAGCCCACTCTGCATAACATGCAGCAACCGGCTCTCGAATGAGACAATGAAGCCCTCAAAACTGCTTCGCCGCTTGTTGTCATGATGTTAAGAGGATGCTGTGGTAGCAAACAGGTTGAGTGGATTCATGTTTATTATTATGTTTAGAAAATACCACAGTTTACATGCAGGTCATAGTATGTTATTTTGTTGTTTTAATCTACCACACCTCAAAGGTCCCTGAAAATATTAGCTGACTTTAAACCAGTCTATGGCACAAAAAGGTTGAGGACTATATATATAAAAAATGTACTAAATAAAATAGAGCACTGGTTAAATCTACATTTCAAAGCTTAGTTACAAAAAAGTAACGCACCCGACAAAGGACACAGAAACTTTTTAAGGACAACAATCAAACTAAATGAGGTAAAACAGATATGCTATGAGACATAATTGATATGGAATGATAGATGAAGTGAACATTAAGAGGAGCAGGGTAACGAATAAAAGTGTTAACACTGTTGAAAGCTCATAACAATACACAAACACAAGTTGAGCAGGCATGTGCAATAACAGCAGTCACAGAACCTGGCAATATAAAAGCAAAATAAGGAAGATGTCATGAAAACAAATCTGAAGTAATGAAAAGATATGATGATAAGACACATGAAAGACCTCTCCTCTGTCAGAAACCACAAATATGACGAGGTGCAGACCCTGGCGTGTTCACCCTCATGTGGACAGAAAAATCTATTTGTATTTTGACTTCTATCAAAAACATTCTATAATATCTCATATAAAAACAATATAAAAGCTTTAAGTGTTTTAACTTTACAGCAAGCCATTTAAAGATATAAGATACCTTACCTCCTTCTTCTTCTTTTTCTTAACTTTGGCCTCTTTTCCCTCAATCATCTTGTTTGCTTTCTTTTTCTTTTGCGGGTTAATGGCATCCTCCTCAGAGAAGAACCTTTCTAGTGGTGACAAAGGGACACTCTTTTGGTGCTGACCTTCCTCATCATCGTCTGGGAAAAAACAAAGAGATTTATAACAGTTAATCTCTGTCTATATTCATCTATCCTTACATTGTGAATGATATGATCTCAAGGAAACTATTTATTTATACATTTATTCATTTATGTATTTATTATAATCTCTGGCAAAAAGTGAAACGTGTAAATGTCTAAACTGGACAATAGTGATATGAGATATTTATGGTGACCAAGAGATCACTATTACAAAAGCATAATAACAAGTTTAAAAACATAGTAACAAATTGAAAAACACAACAATTTAGAAAACACTCAAACAAATGATAAAGCAAATAAACAATTGAGAAAACCCAACAATACATTTCAAACCAAAATAACATTAAAATGCATTGTTGTGCATGTTGCTTTGCTTCAAAGATCAAAGAAGTGTGAGGGGACGGGTCTGTTGATGCCTCTTCTAGAGATGATAGACAAGAAAGGTCCCAAACTCTTTGCTGAAGACAAGTAGGATGAGCATGCGGATTACAGGGACCATGAACCATGTGACTAAGATTAACTTGTTTGGTTAAGATGTTTTAAAACATGTGTGTCAGCAATCAAGCACGTTGGTGGGTTTTGTTATTTTTTCATTAGTGTTTAAAGTTGCAATGTTAACATCTACCCATCTATGTCTTCCCTAAAGCTTATGCAGGTTATACAGCGGACTCCAGGGGGAAAAGACGCAGACAAAAGAGGAGAGAAGAGAAAGCCCCGACACCTGTAGAACTGTGAATCTCTCACTGTAAACAACAAACTACTGTCTGGCAGTTAATATTCACTTTAACACTTCAATAATGCCATGCTGTCAAAAAAGCCTACGCTTAGGGGAAAAAGACATCAGGGATGCATCTACTGCAATGTGCACTCTCTGGTCCAATTCCTTCCATCTGTAAACCATCGGCTCAGACGGCTCTGCATGAAATATGCAGTGTGTGTGGTGGAGTCAGTCAGCGAAAGGGTTGTCCCGCAGCTCATCATGCCCCCTCGGGAGCTGCCAAAGATGGGGCTTTCCCAGCCTCTTGGATGCTATCCTCAAAATCCACTTAACCTTCATTTAGCTGCCGCTGCATGAGAACTGCAGCTCCGGTGAGAGCCACCCCTACAGTTTCAAGGCCAGAATTAAACACTATAGAGCATTTGGGGTATTTACTCGAGTGAAATCCAGAGCTCTGCATCTTTCTGCCAGCCCTGAGGGTTTTCTCTTATTTCCATCTTATAGTGAGGATAAACAGAGATGTTGCCTGTGAGATGACGGCTATTCGGCACTGAGTGTTTGCAGTGCATCTCGCAGGGAGGCTCTTTCTTGATGGCAGAATTTGCCCGCTGCCTGCCAGGCATATCAAGTTCATGTCTCGCTTTCTTCCCTTACATTCACGGTGATGCAACAGAACACTATCGAAAATCACTATCACAGACTTTGCATTGTCATCTTAAAGGTTTTTGTGTTATGTCATGCATTCTGGTTGTAAACTCTATTTTTGTCAAACCATTGGAAAGCTCTGTTAATAATCATAGTGTACTGTTTATTTAGACTTTTAGAGCATTATTTAATTTGCTTCTAATGATGAATCCAAATAGGAATATGTTTCCTAAATATAACAATGCTTGGAATCAAATTTCCAGCATATTTTAGACTATTGAGGAAAACCTTGTAAGTGTAAAAGAAAATCCAAAAATCACACCTGTGCATTTTAGTACCAAACCAATCTAAGGCAAACACCTATGGCTCAAAAACAGCCAAGAATGACCCTACTTAGGTCATTTCAATGCAAACACATATATTTGTGTTATAACACAGACAGTTTTTACCCTTTGAAAAAACTAAAAGTGCATGGCAGTCCATACCAATCAAGGTATGACCCTAACTCTTACTGTATTTTGGCCAAACAGATACTTCCAAATCCACTTTCACCTATACAGGACAAGGCAACTCTAATTTTGCAGTGTACACAGTAGATTGTTCCCTAATAAAATGTGGTTAGGGTCTTAGCAAAATGTAGACGAGTTTCATTAAGGATTAAGCTACTGTGCCTACACTTGGACATAACTGCTGAATGCTGAAACACTACCAGAATGTAGAGGTTAAGGTTACAAGTTAATGTAGCTAACTTCTTAGCAAACTGAATAACTCACTTCTTAAATTAGATGTATTATCCTTAGATTCAATTAATTAATTTAGCTGTTCAACAATCAGATTATAACTTTTTTGTGGTCATAGCATCAGACTCACCACAGTCAAGACTGAAAACCAGGGGAAAGGGCATGTTACAGTCCAAAATCCAAAGCATGTGAAAACAGCTCATTTTAATTAAAGGTCTCACAGTGTAAGAGAAAAGACATACAAATGTCTGTTTATGATTTATAAAATTCATTGGATTCTAAGAAAATGGGAGATGATTTAAATATTGTATCAGTTCATAAAATAATCAAATGTATATACATATATATATATATATGTGTGTGTATAATTTTAACAAAGAAATCAGAGGTTTGACGCTTTAAGAATTCACAATCATATTCCCAGGTAAACGGAGCATTAGCAGCATACTGTCACGTGTTTAAAACTGTCACATTGCTTAAAAATGTCATGGATTCAGTCGTGAATTTTAGTCTTAACTATGGATAGACACAGGGGCAACTCTGACCTTGCAACAAGGGCTGGGTCGGGAGCGCACTCCATTAGAGATGGGATTCGCGACTGGGCTTAGGAGCATTTACAGGAAAACACATTAACTGCCGGACAGGCCGTGTACATTAATAGTGCCCCCACCACTAATGTGATGAGACTGTTGGTTGGAAAGCCATTTTGATATCGTCTTATTTTATTTTTAATACACTTTCTGTATGTCCAAGCTTCATTCACAAAACTGCCAGGCATAATCCAGTGTTCTACAAATGAAAAAGCAAAGTAATCTGACATTGGTGTTATAACGAAACAAGCCACAATAGTTTTTTCTAAAACCTCCAGCTTGATCCCAGTTTTTAAAAAATCTAAAAATGCTTTTATTTTACGCAGCAAGGGTAAATTATTCTGATGCTGATGACACTCAAGCTTCAGTTTTTCAGTGATTTACACACAGAAGCTCTACAAAGAGAAATGGGTGTCAGCTTTCACAGAGAAGTTTCCAAAAATAGCCCCAACCAATCAGTGACAAACAGCTCTTGATTATCTTTCACTTTCAACCAAAAGACGCATGTAAAAAGAAGAAGCAGACAATGATGAGTGTTGAATTTGTTCCACTAGTGATCAAAGAAAAGAATAAAAAGAATTTAAAAAAGAGTAAACTCACTGCTAGCGTGCATTTGGGATTCTGGGACAATTTAGGAAAGAATCTGTCAAAGGATTTTTGAGCAATATGTACTTTTTTTTTCCTTCATCAGAAATATACCTTAAATACAGAAAAATGTATTTGTGTTGACCTTATGATGACTTTTCACAAAGATAATAAAATAGTTCAAATGTAAAATAGATTTACATTCCCAAAAACAGTGGTTTGCTGTATTTCTACATCATGAAACATTCTTAAAAATAGCCTTGTTGTTTTATAAATAAATGAAATACATTTTGAACAAAATATAGCCTTTACATTTATTTTAATTGAGCAACTTTATATGTAAAGAAATCAATCCAAATTAATAAATCAACACATGCTACATTTCTGACATCTTATCTCAAGAAGTTAACAATATCTGCTCAAAAAAACCTGTGAACTGCTTTTAATACAAATTAAGAATGGTGTAAAAGTAATTTAGCTAATTAAAATAAAAAAAGAAGAATCCAAGATCAAAGGGTATCCCATGAGTAACCAGTTCACAAAAGAAGCATATGACACAAAATAAAATGTTTTGTTAATAACATGCATTTATTTATTTTATCTTCTGCTTTATCTCTGTTTTTATTCTTCTGTAAAGCACTTTGAGTTACTAATGTGTTGCTATACAAAATAAATGGAATTGCCTTGACGTCAGACTTTTATTATGAAATATTTTGTTTTGAAAGACTGCAAATCTGATGTACTAAAAGAATACATTTTAGTGAAATATATTTAGTCCGAAATAATTACATCAATCAAGATGAAACAAACAAAACAGATTTTATTAAAATACCTATACATTTTATGTCACATAAAAAGTCAAAAGTAAATATACAAATATCCGTACAAATGAAAGTAAGACTAAAATTGCAAATTGGTCACAAAAATAGGCCCTGATGCATTTGATATAATGATTATTTCCCTAATCAGAAAATGTAATCAAATCAAAAACTATTTAGAAAAAGTATGTCTCAGTGCAGAAATAGGATACAAAACAGTATGTTTAAAGAGTAACCAATGTCACATGACAGAATCAAACATGGAAGAACATGTATAGTGCACCTTGTTGTAATTTGCACATACCAAATAAACTGGCCTGCCACGAGAAATGGTGAAAGCAATCTCCTTTGATGCTACTAAACAGAATTACCCAAAATCCTGGCTCTTTCATTCTGTGCTGCATAGATTGCTCATTTTTAGCACATGCAGGGGCTTTCTGCCTACACTAGAAGAGCTCACTAGCTCATAAATTATTTCTCAATTATTAATTCCTCTGCATATCGCACAGTATTCCAATCTGTCTGCAGCCTTCGTTTCAAGCACATTGGCAAATGAAAAAAGAGGGTAAATACGTGATTAGGGTACAAATGGGGTCTCAGTTTTCAGGTCGTTTATATGGTTAATTCCTGACCTACTCTGAGGCAGCAATCGGAATGCTGCAAGAAGCAAACTGTTAATGTATTGATTTTATTGAACTGAGGCCCATGAATGTAAAAAAGGCAGAGCCTCACTGTGGAGCATTGAAGATCAGGCTCGCCACGCAAACAGCATTTTAGATCTAGCTATTATCAAACTGATATGGCCTTGGGTTGTTAATCAGCCATACAAATCAGCAACGATTAATTCTTTGGAATTATTCGAACATGCAAAATAACAGGGATAGCATAGTTTAAAAAAATAATAATGATAGTTGTTTTACAATTTTTTTTTCAATTGGTTGCACGCCACTTGTAAATATAACTTAATTGCCATTTTTAATTAGTTAACATTTGAACTATCTTTTATTGTCTAATAATCGTTGATCACATTAAAGATAAATATTCATAAACCATTGTGTAACAATTTTTCACTTTAAAAGAGTTGGCTTTATAATGAAATGACAGATAAAACATGAACACTGAGGTGTCCTGAGGTGTTCTTTTCTTTGGTTTTGAGCTCGAGGAAGAGTTTGTAAGGATTAACACAGATTGAGACACAAGAACACATCGGTTACTTTTCTGAACCCCCTCAAATTGGGTAAAGACCGTTGTTTATGGCAATTTGAGAATGGCTGTTTTTTTTAAATTAGCATTTAGGAATAAATACAGTACAAAAAAAAACAGATTCTATGGACTCAAGGCATGGTGTGATCTACCCACAAGTTAATTCAGTAACAATATATAAATGTACTTATAAATTATCATTTGTTGCAGCTAATTAAAGATGATGATTTCTCATATTAAACTTGAGCAAAAGTCTATATGGCAATGCAATGATGCAATGAGGTCTCTTTTTGGTTTTACAATAAACATATTGTAAAACAAAAATTACACATACTGTTTTTAGAGCTGAATAAAATTTCACTTGTAGATCCGCCAGGTCCAAATTCTTATTGAGCCGTGCAACAATTGCAGGTGATTTGCAACATCTGATTCATTTCTGCAGTTGAATCCCAGTCATGCATTTATGTAAAATGTATTGAGGGCAGCCAAGGTTCGATGTAGCCACCTTGGAAATCCTGACCGGTCATATCACGTGGAATAACACTATTCACCATATTGATACCTCCATGAGCTCATACACTCCTACATGCCATCCAGAAGCATGTGCTCAGAGAAGAAACAGGGACTCGTGGTTCCATCCCACAAAGGCAGAAGATCTCTCAGCAGAACCTTCTCTTTCACTGTCCCTGGCTAGTGGAACAAACTCCTGATCCAGTCAGGAAAGCAGCAACACTAAAAGCTTTCAAACAGCAACTGAAAACTCTGCCTTCAGGGAACACCTACTATGAAAAAAAAATCTACTTTCTTTTTTTCCTCCTCTATCTTTATCTTCTTCCTCTACTCCCTCACTGCTTTGGTTTATTGAACAGTTGATAAAATTTCTATTATGAGAAGCTGAGATAGACTTTGACGGTGTAACAGATTGCATATTGTCTCTCCCCTAATGTAAGTCGCTTTGGACAAAAGTGTCTGCCAAATGTATAAATGTAAATGTGAAATGATGGTCTGCATAAAAAAGACGTGTTTGTCGAAAAGTACCACACTAACCTCAGACAATAAGGCAAGACATAAACAGACAATATCGTACGACATAAAGATTGGAGATAAAACAGACAATAAAAGCAGATCAAAAATAAAAGCAAGGGATAGTATTTTTTATTTTTAAATTAAAACACTTTGATTTTCTGAGACTTCAGGGGTTTCATTGCTGACAAGGCTTGAACATGTGAAAAGATTAACCCTATTTGGTTACTCTGTTTTGGTTACCTATTTTACAGAGCCATTGCAGCTATTGTACCATAAAAATGATTCACATTTAACCATTATATTAAATATACGCCAAGCAATATATGCAATGCAACTAATTTATTTACAAAACAAACAATTCAATGGTCTGCAGGGTGCAACTAAGACTGGATCATTAGACACTTACTGGCTCTTTAGATTAGGGTTGTGTACTTGCAAGGGCCTCGCGGTACATACCATGATATATGGCTGACGAAACAACAAATCATGATATATTGCGATACAATAAATATTGTGATATATTGCAATAGTTTGTATTAGTATATATGTAAATTATATTGACAACTTCATAAAGTCAGCAGATTAATTCTAATTCCAAGTTATTTCCAATCCATTCCAATTAATTAGAACTGCACAGTGGTATTGAACGGAAAACTCAATGAAATTATTAAGTGCATATTGTCATTAAACACTTAACTAAAATGTAGATACTACCACGAGTTCACTCTAAACAGGGAGAATCTGCTTTCAGTTCCTATGCTGCTCGCAGTTGGAACCTGCTTCCAGAAGAAATTAGAGGGCTATACCTTAGTCACATTTAAATCTAAACGAAAAAGTCATATATTTAAACGTGCGTTTACTGACTGAGCTCTGCTGTCTTAACAGCTCTGCCAATTAAAATCCATATGAATTGTAATCATTTTAATGTCTAATCCCATGCTTTTTTATCTCTGATCTGGTTTTATTCTTCATTGAAGCACTTAGAATTGCCAATGTGTACGAAAATGCGCTATACAAATAAAATAGCTTTCCCTAAAGACAACAGGCCTCTCAGGCATAAATCCATTATACTAGGTAATAGAGCAATTGCAGATAAATGGGTTGCCTAAACTCTTGTAACACTGGCTCAAGCCCCTGTCCCCTCAAAACCCACTGAAGCAAAGACTGAAAGCAGCCTAGCTGATGTTTTCCTGTCACACGTGGCTTTTTCAAGCACATGCTTTAACAGGACTCTGTGACCACACAAGATCTGCCTCCAACAGCCCTCAGAGGAGTCCACTGATACCTTTGGAGAAAGTGATGAAACTGCTCGTTTGAGTCTACTAACGAACAAAACCAGTCCCAAAAGCTAAACCAACATAGACTATTTTAAAAACGTGTCTCATCGTGTCATCTATACCTGAAAATGCGTTTTAACAGTCTACATCGGGGTTTAAATTCGTTTGCACAAAATCAAAGCATGCTGGCTAGATCTAGAGTTGATGTGAATACAGTGCATGTAGACCTCAATTCTATGTTAAGCAGCGCAGACGACAAGACTTGAGGAGATTAAACCTGCTATTTAAAAGAGAACTGTAGACTTGAGCTAAACAGTCGGTTTTAAGATACTCCAATTCAAGCCGCTTTATGGTGTGAACACTGTCCGGTGTGAGAAGAGAAGACACGGTTTTTTAACAAATGGCACGCGCGTCAAGCCCCTTTTCCTCCGCATTCAGCAAGGCGTAGCAGCGCAGCATGAAGGGCAGAACTCTCCCTCCCCTGTGACTTTTTACCCCCTCACCTGGCACGTCGTCCGCAAAATCCATATCGTCATGCCCCTCGTCTTCATTGCTTAGCGATCCGGGCATCTTTACAGCCAAACATCCGAGATGGCGGGATAAAGTCCTGAAACTTAACCCACTGGATGCTCAGATTAAGAGAGGAGGCAGTCAAACGAAGGCTGGTTTTCGTCTAACGTGTTCTAAATAAACTAAAAGATGGCTGCCTCTCAATTTAAATATTTTCCTTTCTCCCTCTCATCTATCCAAATCCTCCAGTCTGAAAATAAGAAAGACAAAAATGGAACACACATGCCCAGATGGTGACGTCTGGTCGGTTGCCATGGCAATACATCCCATAGTTTCCCTGGCACAACTAGTTAGTGTTCGTCTAGTTAACGAAGTAACTAGTACTGAAGCGAGTGCCCGTGTCGAGGGCGAGCTGGGGTTTTCGCGCTCAAACTCGAGAGATGTGATGTTTTTCAAGGCGAAAGTTGGCTCAATCTCTTTCAGCTAGATAAACGCTAATGAGACTAGAGGTGGACGCTGCTCTTTTCATTCAGAACAATTAGTCCCACGTCTTTATCAACTGGTTGATAGTGCTAAAGGAGAGTTTGGGAGTTTCTCATAAAATATGAATAAACCGTTTCACCTCAAACAGCTCATGGCATACGTGTGAACAATCTTAAATGCATTTAGTTCCAGGCATTTTCAAATCTGAGCTGTTTCCTAAAAGTTGTTAAAAATGATTTGCCGACGTAGTCGGTAATGTCAAGAAAATCTGCATTATTTTAAACAAATCTATCACCTTGCTAGTCTGCTGTAAAATTAATTTAGTCCTATGCAAGTAGTCAATTATGAATTATAATACACTACCACAAATACTGTCTGGGGTTGTGCAGGTTTGATGAGATCAAATGTAAGACTTTTAAACAAAACTTTGAATCGAATTTAAGACATTTACATTACATTTACATTTATGCATTTGGCAGACGCTTTTGTCCAAAGCGACTTACATTAGGGAGAGACAATATGCAATTTGTTACACCGTCAAAGTCTTTCTCAGCTTCTCATAATAGAAATTGTATCAACTGATCAATGAACCAAAGCAGTGAGGAAGTAGAGGAAGAACATAGACAGAGGAGGGAAAAAAGAAGGTAGTAGTGTTTTTTTTTGTATTTTTTTTATAGTAGGTGTTCTCTAAAGAGAAGAGTTTTCAGTTGCTTTTTGAAAGCTGTTAGTGTTGCTGCTTTCCTGACTGGATCAGGGAGTTTGTTCCACCATCCAGGGACAGTGAAAGAGAAGGTTCTGCTGAGAGATCTTCTGCCCTTGTGGGATGGAACCACAAGTCGCTGTTCCTTCTCTGAGCGCAGGCTTCTGGAGGGCATGTAGGAGCGTATGAGCTCATGGAAGTAGACAGGGGCTGATCTGGAGATAGTTTTGTATGCTAGCGTTAGCGTTGAATTTAACCCGAGCTGTAATGGGGAGCCAATGAAGAGTGATGAAGAGGGGAGTAACATGAGCTCGTTTCGGTTCCTTGAAGATAAGACGAGCTGCAGAGTTCTGGATCATCTGCAGAGGTTTGAGCGTATTTAATGGAAGTCCTGCAAGGAGAGCGTTGCAGTAGTCCAGACGTGAGAGGACCAAAACCTGAACCAGGAGTTGAGTTGCATGCTCAGTTAAGAAGGGCCTAATGTTTCGAATGTTGTGCAGTGCAAATCTACACGCTCGAGTTGTCTTTGTAATGTGGTCTTTGAAGGACAGCTGTTCATCCAAAATCACTCCAAGGTTTCTGACTGTAGGAGAAGGGGTGACTGTAGAGGATTGCAGCTGGATGGTGAGGTTGTGATGCACAGAGGGATGAGCTGGGATTACCAAAAGTTCTGTCTTAGCCATGTTGAGCTGTAGGTGATGGTTCGTCATCCAAGTAGAGATGTCGTTCAGGCAGTCAGTTATGCGGGTAGTTACTGACAGGTCATCAGGGGGGAACGACAGATAGAGTTGAGTGTCGTCAGCGTAGCAGTGATAGGAGAATCCATGTCAGAGGATGATAGGGCCCAGGGAGGTGGTGTAGATGGAGAAGAGAAGGGGGCCAAGGACTGAACCCTGGTGAGTAGGTTATGAGTGTTTGAGACCTCACCCCTCCACCCGACACTGAAAGATCTACCAGTGAGATAGGACTCAAGCCAATCGAGTACAGTTCCAGTGATGCCCATCGCAGAAAGAGTGGAGAGAAGGATCTGATGGTTGACTGTGTCAAACGCTGCAGAGAGGTCTAGTAGCATGAGGGCAGATGATCTGTGGTTAGCCCTGGCCCCTCGCAGCGCTTCCGTTACAGACAACAAAGCTGTTTCAGTTGAGTGTCCGTTCTTGAAGCCTGATTGATTGTCATCAAGTTTGTTGTTCTGAGTCAGGAAGGTAGAGACCTACAAATCTTTTCAAAAACGCACTCAAAACTTTTTTTTGCATAATAAGCAGTATGCTAGAAATACATTATTTGAAACCTTAATATAAATTTCTGTGTTTGAGCATTTACAAAGGTTTTCTTGAACTCTGGCAATCCTTACAATGCCTTTATGAGTTTTATGTCAATTTTGCCACCCGAACGATCCCATACGATTTTGTGAATATGAAACTTTTTTCAAACTATGGCACAGATAAACATCAATTACTTAATATTTTTATTTATTCAAGTTCTCAAATTCTGGCAACACTAATTATGACTTGCTTTTATTAAACATTTACACACATTTAGGAGTTAGGAATTCATCTTGAGTATTTTCTCTGGCAACAGAAGACACTTTAAGTTAGCTTTACATGGACATGAAAAGGACCAGTGACATCATATATGGCCCAGAGCATGGACTTCACGCTTTTAAGGTCTAAAATTTCAACTTTTGAAATATTAACTTTTTAAGGCCCTGTGGAAAGCCTGTCAAAAGCTTACGTCTCCCATTTCTAGTTGCTATGAAAATTACCAGTAATTTGAGAAGACGTCAACAAATTAAAACCAGCTCAAGCTAATCAAAAATTAAATAATGTGTGTTTTTTCCACTTTCACAAAGACAATGAAAGAAACACTAGAAGTCATTCTTATTCCCATTGAAATTTTATTAAATTTACAAAAGTGTAGGGCTTAATCTTCATCCTCCTCCTCCTCATCCTGGTTGATCTGGAAGTAGCGCAGTTCATAGCTTTCCTTGGTGTTCGCTACTACACGCAGCCAGTCCCGCAGGTTGTTCTTCTTGAGGTACTTCTTAGTCAGATATTTCAGGTACCTGAAAACCGACAAACATATAAGATTCCCTTATTCAAGAACTCTGATATTTAAAGTAACAGCAAGCAGGATTACCAAATCAGTCTTAAACAAAACAACTGAATAGTTTCATATACAGGAGTGCAGAGTGCATTTCACATACTAGTGCTAAAAGTTGATGCAGGGACTCTCCTTCCATTGGTTAGCGCTCATGTGTAGTGATATGTCGTTTATGAAAAGAAAGAAACTGACCCATTAGTAATGAACACTTTTTATGGAGTAAAGATTACACTGATAAATAACCAGAAAACACAAGTGACCACTTTATTTACTTTATTTTTTGGTCTTCAATTGTAATGCAATTAGATTTTTCCCAAAATGAAAGATCCAAATTAATTGTTCTTTTAAATGAAAAAACAAAAAAAAAAAAACGAACAAAGCATCAAGCTGAATAAAACTTTTGATCGGACACCAGATTTACAAGCTCCATCAGCCTCTTTCTTGGCTGTTCATCTTGATCTTTTGTGAGGTCTTCTGTCGTGATGGCGACGTGAGTATGTGTATTAGACATGGGCATATGGCCTTTAAATAATAACAATATTTTAGGAAATTATCACGATAATATAAAATGATATTTTTATGAAAAAAAATTTCGTAAAACTTTAACAATTTCAAGAAAATACAATTGTAGACAAGTAGTGTTATATGTATATTGGCATAAATGCACACAACACACGTTAAAATAGAGAACAGAATTAAGAAAAAAAGTTTCCAGTCAAATAGTTAAAGATCAAAGTATCGTCACAAGGAATTTATTCATTTATGTATCTGAGTGATTATAGGAATTAAGCAAAAAATAACTAACAATATTGCTAGTGAAAATAAGTGTCAATGTTTGACAGTTTTATTTTTATGCTTTGGCAGGCATGTTCTCTGATAACGCCACAGTATAAGTACTACAGCACCCAGAATTCTTAGTGGTACGTTGTGCATGCAGTTCAAACTGCTCGGTTCCAGTACTTCTTTCTTTTCTTTTTAAAGCCCTGATGGCAACATGGCCATTTCATGGCTATCCCCGTTTTGAACTTCAGTTAATATTTCAATTTAAAAGCTCATAAGATCATTAAAAACATGTTTCAAAAATAAGTTAAAACTTATTTAGCCCTTTTTTTCAGATCTTGTCCAGTCAGTTACCTTCTCCTCATGGAATTATAAATTGGACATTCGATCAAGATGTGTTTAATAGACAATACATTTGCAACGTCTCCATAAAGGCATCGTCTCACTTAAGAGGTGGGATGGTGAAGAAGAGTACTTGGCTAAGATTTGAAAGATTGATGTTTAGTTTGTCTAACCCAGGATTGATCCGTATTCCTAGTGGTCTTTTACAATTCAGTTTTGCCTCTTATCTGAGTGCAAAGATAGAAAAATGGGTTTGTAGGCTAGATTCGGTTTATTTGCCTTCACATATTGTAATCTCAGCTTCATTCTTAAACGGGGTTCGGTGCTTTCAGCATATAGGCTCTTCCTCTGTCTCCTCGCTGGGCCTTTTCCCATGGTAAAGAAACTTTCTAAAGAAGTTTTTTTTTTTTACTCATTTTGCGAGCTCCTGAGCTTAATTTCAGCGGTAGCCCATCACGTAATCGTGAAGAGGACCTTGATCAGCATCAAAAGTGACAAACGGATATAACTAAGAAAATCAGGTAATTTTTCAAAATAACACCTCATTCAGATTCCGAAAAACAAATAAAACTAAACTAACGCGAGTTATTTATTCTTTCTGTGCGGCCCGGGACCAAATGACCCACGGACCTGTACCAGTCCGCGGTCCGGTGGTTGGGTACCACTGATGTACAGCATCAAGTGGTTTCAGATATGACCATCACGCTGCTCCATATACTCACTTTCATAATCTAAACGGGATCTTATTAACAGTATGTAAATTCTTAAGTTCTGCACTCCATTTGGTACGAGTTAAATTTTTTTTTAATAAGTTTGTTTCTTGTTTGTTGTATCAGAGGGATAACATTTATTTTATTGTACCAGATCAGTCCAAGGAATTTCACTACTTTAACCACTTGAAAAAGCTCTGTCCTGTCGAAGTTCTGGGTCATGATGTAGAGATTGGATTGGACAGAACTGTATGCACACTTTGTTTTTGAGAACCGAAATCTGTTGTTTTTGGCCCAGTTGTTAATTTTATTCATGCAGAATTGAAGCTGTCTTTGGACCGTTAACATATCTTTGCCCTTGTAAGCCACACTGATTTCATCAACATATAAGCTGAGACATTATTGCGGATGGCTTTAGCAATGCTGTTCAACTTCACTATAAACAGTGTCACTGATATTATACTCCTCTGAAGTACTCCTTGTTCTTGTATTACACTATTTGATTTAAAATTTCCAACTTGCACTTGAAAGATTCTGTTTGATAGGAGTGTAGATATAAATATTGGTAAGTTCCCTCTGAAGCTCATTTCATACAAATCCATTAAGATTCAGTATTTCCATGTTGTATAGTACGTTTTCTTCAAGTCAAACACAACAGTAACTGTGTTCCTGGTTTACAGGTTCCAGTCCTACATTTAGCAAATCAAATATTCAAGCATGTAATCACAAACTAATAGATCAACATTGTAAAGATGCCCAAAGCATGATGGTCTCATCCACTCGTAAATCTCTGAGAACGCAGCGCTATCTGTAGTCATGTAGTTTTTTTTTTCATTGAATCTGCATTATTTTACCACGTTGAGAACGGCAAAGTGCACGCATACGAGCTGCGTAGGTGTGCATAAACTCACAGCGTCATTACATTTACATGTCAGAGTACCGCAATATGAAAACTTCAAACATTATTAAATTTTGTACTGGTATTATCGTGGACGATACAATATGGCCCACCATAGTGTGTATTGAGCACCATCCATTAGCTCTCATGTCCCACTCCTCATCAAAACAGCCAGCTTTCATTGGTTGTTCTCTTGCAAAAAAAAAAAACCCATCCAATTTGACGGGCTGAACCTTTTTTTAGTGCACCCCAAATCACTCGGACAGATGTGTGATAAGCCGTGGGCGCCCCATTCTAGATTGTTTGTTCATCCACGTAACTTTGCACCATATATTCAGATAGATGTGTAGCGGCCTTCATTCATACATTAAATCAATTACATGTCAATGTTTCATTGACATTCAAACATAATGTCAATGAAACTCAATGACAATAGGTTAAAAGCTTGCATCAGATAATTTGCACACCAACAATAAATGTAAAGAAAAAGCTTTCAACATCCTTCATTAAAAATTCAGTTTCTTGTCTCAGACTACTGAAAAAAACCCCAACAATTACCTCTTGGAGAAGGGCACCTCTGATGTTACGGTTATTTTGCTCTTGCTCCGTTCAATGGAAACCACACCTCCACCCAAGTTACCAGCTTTTCCATTGACTTTGATGCGCTCCTGAAGGAACTGTTCCTGAAAAAATACACAAGCAGGGATTTAGACAATTTAGGAAAAAAATCATAATACTGTAAGAATTGTGTGGTCACTCCCACTTGGCACATAAACTGAAAATTTGTATGCCACTGTACTCCCAGCAAAGTGGATCACAAAAGGACAATCGGTTGCAGTGGGTATTTTAGCTTTCTAGAAGCTAAGATGTTCACATTGAGTCAACTGCTATGAACAATCATTTGAAAGGGACACTCCAATGTTAAAACTACCGAAAATTGAAGCTGAAAAAACATGTTTCTATCCCTGTATTGATTACGTTTACTATCGCTAGTTTTGACCTGTAGGAACACTGTGGTTTTGACCTTAATTTTCAGTGCTTGGCTTAAGATATATAACATTTAAACATTCACCAGTCAGACGCATTCATTTACAGCCACGTATCACCTCTGTGGATGCATTTTCAAGTATTGGCTCTTCGAGCCTCTTAACTTAACCAGAAATCTATAGGTGACGTCACAAACAATAGTGTAAACAGTCAATGGACTTGATACACAATTCAGCAAAATCGGGGGAGATTTGAAAAATAGATGCACAACTGAAATCACAGCAAAATGGGCTGAAAATCGCATTGTCTGTTTAGTTTTAGCTACAAGAAATGCACTAATGCCAATGCCTGTTTCCTCTCTAAACAAAAAAATTTTTTTTTAAAGAGATACATATATGCTCCATTTCACTGCAGATTAAAAAAAACATCATATTTTCCTATACTGGAGCAGTAACCTCACTCAAAGATAAATGCTCTTGAGTTGAGGTCCGGTGGATAAGGAGATCGATTTGTGATCTAAAGGTCCAGGTTCGATTCCCAGATCCACCGAGTTAAAGTTGGTGTGAGCGATGAAATACTTGCTCTCCCATATTCAACAACCACAGCTGTGGTGCCCTTGAACCAGGCACCAGTTCACCGACTGCTCCCCGGGCACCACAGCCATGGCTGCCCACGGCTCCGGGTGTGTGTTCACTGCTGTGTGTGTACACTGGATGAGTTAAATGCAGAGCACAAATTCCAGGTATGGGTCACTCCATATCTGGCCAACTAGTCACTTTCACTTGATGTCTATATGCAGTTCATGACCTGAACTGACAAACCTGGCAGCTGAACAAGTGGTTTGCAGCTGGAAAACTAAATGCAATAGGAGTACCTTTGGTTTGGTTGGAGATCACAAAATAAATCCATGTTTCTATTAACAAGTTGTAGGGTTTTGTGTCGATAGCAGCAGGGTCCTACAAACAATAATTTCTATCACTCATAGGGGCCTGACGATAGACCTCTACAACCATAGAATGCTGTTACTGCGAAACTGGCAAACCGCCCTGCCCTGGCAAATTTTCCATTCGCTGTTGGTTCTTCGCTTAAGGGAACACCTACTATAAAAAAACTTTAAAAAACTCTGTCTTTATCTTCTTCCTTTATTTCCTTCCTGCTATGGTTATTGATCAGTTAATCCAGTTAAATTATGAGCGAACTGAGATACACTTTCACGGTGTGACAGATTGCATATTGTCTCTCCCCTAATGCAAGTTGCTTTGAACAAAAGTGTCTACCAAATGCATAAATGTAAATGTAATTTATGGAACTTCGTTCACACAAACGTGAAGTTCAAGCCAGACACTCTTTAAATTAACCAGGTCTTAAACTATTTTGATAAATGAAAACATCAATTTTAAGTAATCAATGGAGGTACGTTGCAAAGCCAATAACACTTACAAAATTTGCAGCATCCATAATGCCATCCTCAACAGGGTGTGTGCAGTCCAGGGTGAATTTCAGGACCTGCTTCTTTTTCTTCCCACCCTTGGTCACCTGCTTTTTCTAGAAAACAAAATGCAAAACGACTTATACAAGTGTTCTCTATATCAAAGTGTACAGAGCAGTTAAACCTAACGTCAAAATGATTTTTGACACGCACTGATTAGCTTAAACCAATAAATCCAAATCATACGTACATAAAATAAGTTACATACATTTAAAAACACCTGTCAAAATAATACTGAACAGTCATCTGTAATACAATTCACAGATTTACGTTACCGTTACGAAGAAACGTTAAAAACTCTTAAAGCAGTTAAACATCACTAACAGATGTAAATTAAACTGGACACTAATGTTAAACGACCATGCAAAACACAAGCCACCTCCTACAGTAAGGTACTCATATAATGCAAACGCCGAATGAATATTTAGTAATGTACTGTGTGACATGCTAATCTGGCTAAGTGATTCTACAACGTGGTTGTTAACGGGTAGGCCTCTCTCCAGCACTCCAGTAAACAAACGCTTACAAAAACCTCAACGATGGACTTAATACTTTGTTAACCTCAATTTCTAACCACAAAATACTTCCGCATTCAACAGCACTGCATTTTGCAAGACTACACGATCATATAAATGAGTATTTTCTCCTTTGCAGAAGCAAGCTTACACTCACAATCGGGGCCATGGCCGACAGTTTGGCAGAAAGGGAGAGAAGAGACGACGCATGCGCTTTGAAAACTTCCCTTTATAATCGATCGCCGGAACCTCGATTGAATCTATTATGCGGAGATTGATTGTTTTACTTATGTTGAGTTTTAAGAAATTTGAAAGAATTGCAGAACGTTTATGTTTTATCAGATAATAAAAAATTCAGAAGTCAAATTACTGAACAAATAACACAAGTAAATGCAAAAAATATAAAAATAAATGTTATTTATAATATAATATAATATAATATAATATAATATAATATAATATAATATAATATAATATAATATAATATAATATAATATAATATAATATAATATAATATAATATAATATAATGTAATGATTAATTAATTTTCATAATTTTATATGCCAATAAATATTTAAAATTACAACCTCTATCTACTGATTACTTCTGATGGTGACTGCAAAAATCCAAGTACATAAATCCACCCTCCCCTCTCTTGTTATCTCAACTGCCCCCTCTGTGGGTTAAAAATAAAATTACATAGGAGAATGTAAGTACAAAATCAGAATACAGTAAATGTGACAATAGATGTGGGCCCTCTTAGTGCATTGTTTTAAAAATGTCAGATTAAACTGCATTGTTGTCAAATTTTTGTAACATTGGAAAACAAAGTTGAGAATGCACCACTTAATCTGTCAAAATCCACTGCAACTATATCTTTTTAGTTTTTTTATTTTATTTTTATTTTAAAAGCTATAAGTCTGAGTGTCATATGTGCAAGCTATAAGACTACATTCAGATATGCACTTGAATACATCTTGCCTGAACCTTGAAGAAGCAGCTGCTGACATCACTACACAAGGCCATTCTGTTCCTGAAGGCCATGCAGACTAAAGAAGAGTTACAAAAAATGAAAAAAGGAAGCTAGGTGAGCAGTGGAGGCACACTGAGAACCTGAGAGGTGTAAGCCACATATCAAAACATAAGATTTTATGGAAAACATAATTTGACTTGCATGGGTACATTTTGAGCAGTTCTCAATATCACATCTAATGTGCTCTTCAAGAACGAGATCATTAACAAAACAATAGCTGATCTTCCTGGTGGCTTTTAAAATAATGAATGTGATATTATAAAAAGAGGTTGATTTTGAGATTTGTTTTTCTTGTCCCCTTCCCATCACTGCCTGGAAGCTGGCTTGATCTCTTCCAGGAATTAAGCTATTTCTGTCTGCCAGCTATCTAGGTCTCAGCATGAATGTATATTTATCTGGCACACACTATAACTTTTTCCCCCTGAAATGATGTCAGCTTTTGTTTAAAACTTTATGCATCTTCCATAAAGTAGTACAAGGTTTAGGTCATGGCTGGATAGCAAACCATGAGTAGAGTAGGCAAACTTATAATCATGTATTGAAACAAAGAACAATTTCAGCAAACATAACCAAGACAACAGAGGAAACAAAAACAAAACCAAAGAGGTCTGTTAAACTGTAACAACTCAAAAGCGGGTGGAATATAGAACCAAATTTGGTGACAGAATCTAAATAAAATATGTAACATTCCTCATATAATAAAAACAGAAAAGTATTGTAGCTTGTCCACAGGTTACTTAGAGAATTTGGCACCAGAAGGAGCCAGACCCCGAACCACAAGGAACGGCAATGATGGCAGTGATGAAAAACCAGACAGAAAGTAGGTATCAGGGTGGATTGAGTCTGTGAGCGCAATTGATACTGAATGTCAAGTACTTAACGTTCAGGTGATTAGCCTATATGGGATTTTTTTGGAGATTTTTTTTATTGTTTTCAGTTATTGCAGGTGTAGATCTGTTGAATCTCGGGCACGAAGACAATCCAAAATGTCAGCCATTATCTGGGAAGAAGGAGGCAATGATCTTTCAAAAAGTTGTAACCAAAGAAACATAAATCTGGTAGAAAGGGAGCATACTCGTGTTTCCTTTCTAGGAAAAAGATAAACACAATAGTATATTTCTTGTTTTAAAGGTGGCTAATTTGAAGAGTTGATATAGCTTCAGCAGAAGTTTTATTAGCCGTTAGCATCCACTTTTAGTACCATGTTTTAGATAATTAGGTGATATTAAATTTAAATCATTATATTTAATCTTAATAACAGAGTTTACTAATGTTTACCATTTAAAGTATTGTGTTGAATGCGCTGAGATTTAATAGAAAGGGAGAGAGAGATGGAGAGACTGGAAGGGCGGTCCAGGGAAATGGTGTAGTTGTGGGTCAAGCTCCACATGAATGCATAAAAGCCTAGAGCTCAGAGGAAGTCACGTCTCTATCATCTTTCCTCTCTACCCATCACGCTTTTGTCTCCTTGTGCGATAAACTAGCGTTTATTTCGTTGTTTGAATGTTTGATGACCTTGGAATAAACTGCGGTGGTTGCTGTGTCCTGTACCTTGACTATGGAGTCGTTATTATTTGAAAGGAATACTATATAATCTTTAATATCGTTTAAAAAGATAAAACGATAGTGTTTTCAGAGACAAGTATAAGAAATAAGAACAATACAGAACAATACAAAAAGCTGAAATATTTCCCCCAACATAAAGTAATCAATAACAAATAACAATTTAGAACTTCTCATTTTAAATACTGTTATGTGGAAACTAGAGAGAGAGAGGGAGAGAGAGAGAGAGAGAGAGATTTGTTTTGTAGTTTTGC
Source organism: Danionella dracula (assembly GCA_900490495.1). Lineage (NCBI taxonomy): Eukaryota > Metazoa > Chordata > Actinopteri > Cypriniformes > Danionidae > Danionella > Danionella dracula. The sequence continues at coordinate 5,744,671 of UELW01000012.1, forward strand.
ACTGCAAAGATTGTCTCCATTCTCTCTGCTGAACGCCGACAACAGGAAGGAGACATCGACATTACTCAGCCTGTTATTAAGCTCCTAAACAGAAAAAGGTTTATGTAATCCTTTCTAACAATGAGCAGGTGGCAACTGTCCTGTTATAGCTTGAGTCAGTGGTCTGTCTGTGTGAGAGAGTGAGCTAGAGAGGTGACAACATGAGGCCCAGGAACACCGGAGCCAGGCTTCCAGGAAGAGAAGAGCTCAAAGAGTTATACCACTCCTCTGCCCTGCTTCAGAACTGCATACAGCTCAGTCTATGGGAACTGCCTCCAGGTCAGTTTGTCTCTTTAGTCTGCAGTAGGCACAGTTAGGAGTAGTGTCAGGGTGAATCTTTATGAACAGAGCTGTTGAAAGACAGACCTCATGATTTGCTGCGTGTGTCAATCTCCTGTTACTGTGTAGACTTTTTACTAGGACTTTTCCAAGAAGCATAAAGCAGACTGTAACACTGTATTACTGTGGTAATACCTGCTTAGTCTCTGAATGTGTTCCTGTAGAGCAGTAGAGTATACATTTTTTAGACCGGCTAAATCAATGATTTCTTCTTTGCAACATTGTAAATTAATCAATAGTCAATTTTATATACAGCAATCAAGTTTTATATCAAGTTAAATTTTGAGTAAAAATTTTACTATATTTTGCATTCATCTAATCCCTAGCACCAGATCCTTTGACCCAGATGAAAATGTATACTTAGTAAATCATTATACTACCAATTTAAATTAATGTATTTTTGCTATTTGCCATAATGAGTTTCCATTTAGTTTTATTGTGGTTGCTTTAACAAAAACAAGTGACCTTCACAAAGCTTAGCCCATTGTTTGATTCACAGTAGAAGACAGATGGAAGATAAAGCAGGGAAGATGTGCCAACCCAGCAAACACATGTCCTTAAAAATACATTTATGTGACATGACATTATTTTACATCGTGATGTTTATGCAGCTTGGGAATTGAATACATCTCTTGTGATTGTACTTTGAAATAAGCGCTTCTCCTAATTTGAAAACTGCGTTTCACATAGACATGACTTTTTGATTCAAAAAGTATTCATGGAACCATCATGTTAGCAGGTTGAGTAATTTGCTGGAATAAATTTGAAACTTGGACCAGTTATGGGACAATAGTGCCAAATTTTTTGGCCAATGTCTGGAATAAGGACTTGGTTCAGTCTGAAGCTTGGGCCAGTCATGGGAAAATAGTGGCTTTTCTTAGGGCCATGTCTGGAATAAGGACTTAGTCAAGTCTGAAACTTGGGTCAGTCATGTAAGATTTTGTGGCTAATCTTTGGCTTATGTCTGGAATAAGGTCTTGGTCCAGTATTGTGTTGTCAATCATTGTGATACTACCCTAACAAGCAGAAGGAAAAAAAATCAATCAGATAAGGGACTATGGTGAGACAATCCAGAATTCATTCAGGATTTCTCATCGTCATGCCATGTCATGACATCTGCTGAGCACGTTTTCACAAAAGCCTCGTTGTATCATCAAATACCCCAGAGGATAAGAGATCAGAATAAATACAAGCCATCCAGGATGACAACATCCATCTCCCTACGGAGAGATCAATGACGCAGGTCCTGCAAACAACTTTCCACATCAATCAACTCTTTGTTCTCAGGTCTGTGAAGTCCTCTACTAAACAAATGCCCAGGCCTGACAGCGTCTATGCCAACAGATAGAGAGCGGAGGTCAGGCTTCTCTCACTATTTTTAACAGAATTTCAGCGAAGCGTTTGGGATTGTGGTCGTGGCTGAGGGCTCTCACAGATGTGCTAGACCTGGATCTGTTTGTTCCAGGGCGGCTGATGTCACAGCTGGTGCCAGCATCTTAAATGGGCAACGTTTAGGGGGTGGGTTGCTTGGCACATGAGCTTTGAGAACATACTGTGTGCATAGCCACTCAGCGGACTTTTACAGTTGCCGAAACTGTGGGGAAGAGAGATTAAAGAATCTTTTAAACTATAAGGTAACTCTTTATAGTTGATTTTTTGGTTGATGAGCTTTGGTCATTCTTGAAGGTTAGAACTGCTCTTCCTGAAGTGAATTGTGGATCCAGAAACTGAGGATTATCTTCCTTTGTTATTTTTTTATAGTTGTTTCTTGTTGAAAACATCATATGGTTCATCTGAGAAGCATTATAGTGAGTTGTATTCATGGTTTTGCTGAATGTTTTGGCGGATGTTAGATAATAATGTAATAATGAAGCATAGCATGCTTCACAAATTTGACAAATTAATACCTGTAAAAAGATCTGAATATGTTCTGTTATGCTGTTTTTAATTTTTAATTTAAAATATATGTAAGATTATAGCAGATCACAACAATGTTTACTTCTTTTAGAATTTTTTCAATAAAAATATTAATCATTTACAGGGAAATACATTCATCTTACATTTTTAATAACATTTGGTAATTTACAGTAAATTAACGTAAATGTTTCACAACCTTGATGACTTTTACAGGTTTCTAATCATTTTTAAAGTAGTGCGTGTTAATAGTCTATCCAAGACCTCGTAAATATTTATTCATTCATTTTCATCCATCCATCCATCCATCTTCATGTCGGCTTTATTCCCTTTCGGGGTCGCCACAGCGAAATGAACCGCCAACTCTCTGGCATATGTTTTACGCAGTGGATGCCCTTCCCTGCCGCAACCCATCACTGGGAAACATTCACACACTCTCATTCACACTTTAACACTATGGACAATTGTTCTTATTCAATTCACTTATACCGCATGTCTTTGGACTTGTGGGGAAACCGGAGCACCCGGAGAAAACCCACGCGATCACGGGGAGAACATGCAAACTCCACACAGAAATGCCACCTGCCCCAGCCGAGCCTAGAACCAGCGACCGTGCTACCCACTGCGCCACCGTGACACCCTCGTAAATATTCAGTGTGCTAAATAAATAAATATCAAATGGATTATATTTGCACATTTGAATGGACTAACAACAATTTAAACCATTCAGTTATAGAACTGTTTTTAATTTCAAAAGAATAAACAAAAGAGCTTAGCAAATAACTTTTAACAACAATAACAATACACTTTGGTGTTAGTTGATGCATTGTTTTTTTGTACCTTAAAATGATTTATTTCTCTCCTAAAAATGTAACTTGCCTTAAAATTTTGGGTAAAATTTTTACACTCATCAACTCTTTAATCTGTGCTTCAAGATCCTTCTTCCAACAAACAGTCAGAATTCCATATATATGATTTAAAGCTTGTTTTAAAAGCTCTCACTTGGCCATTTAAATGTAACAATCTACAAAATAGATTAATTAATCTTCCCGATGTCTTTTGCGAATAAGTTTTTTTTTTTTTCATTTTTGTCTCTCTTTATCTGACAGGTCGCCACAATCTCCATGTCGTGCCCATCTTCCGCTCTCAGTGAAAGGCCTTTCGGGCACAGACCCACCTTTCACCGGTACATCAGCACCAAAGTTCTGCTGGCCGAAGGAAGAGAGTCACCCTTCACTGAGCACTGCCGCAACTTTGAGAAGAGCTACAGAGTAAGCCGTAACATTTCTTTGTGCACACTGTCATCAATCGTGAAAAGTAGGTGAACATTGCTCAACTATCAAACCATGAAAAAGTGACTTTTGTGAGTCAGGAATGCAAACAGTGGACTGAACAGCAGAATAAAGTTTTTACAGTTTTATATAATAAATACATAAATACAGTAAATGTACAGTTTACTGTAAAATTACAGTTTATTTACCGTAAATATTTTCAACAAATTAATACAGTAAATAAACATTTGTTGAGGGAGAAATAAAGATGAAAAACTAGGAGTTAGAGAAAGCTTTAAACTAAATACTCTTTGGTCATAGGTTTATACTCTCTTTGAGATATTGATTTCATGAATATTTCACTGCACATTCAGGCTCTTCAGACAGAGGTGCAAAGATTGAAGGATGAGGTTCAGGAGATGCACAGGGACCTGACAAAGCACCATTCTCTTATCAACACTGACACTATGGATGAGATCTTGGAGAAATCTCAGCTCATTGATGAGCAAATCATATCTTTACACTCTGCGGTACAGACCCAGCGGGTCGTCTTTGAGAAGGTGAGGGTAAATAAATCAAAGATCAAATATACCCAACTCTTCTCAAGCACAACAGCATCTTAAAACATCCTGTATGTTTATAGACTTGGAATATGACCTTTCATAGTGTAAGCAATGAGCAAGAAATCTATGAAGGTGAGGAAGAACATCCACCCTTCCTCAGGGTTTATTTAAGAGTTTGTTAAGCTGCTTTTTAGCAGTATTAAGGTATTTTCTTCAATTACAGCTCAGCTTCATGATCTTCTGCAGCTGAAGCAGGAAAATTCATACTTGACCACAATTGCACGACAGATTGGCCTTTATATCTTATCCATAGCAAAGGTTAAAGAATGCCTGGAACCAAGGTACTTTTTACATTTTAATTATACGTTTTTTTTGCAAGTAAATAACTGCATAGTTGTTTTAGATTTTACAAAGTTAGGATTCATATAGTTAGTTACTGTACAATAAATTGCTGATTTGTTCACAGATTTCAAAAGTCTGATGTTGATGGCATCAACAGTTTATTGAGTAACAGTAAGGACAGTACAGTAGACACTGAACAAACCAGGTGAGAGATTGAATGCTTCTGTAAGAGAGCTCAGTGGGCTTTTATTATTAAAGCGTTGTTATGTAGAATGACACTTGATTTCTTTCAGCAGCTGCAGCTGCAGCTACACCGACTCAGACAACTCTCCTTTTTTGCGTCTTGATGAAAAGCTGCTAAAGACAAGGGACCTCTGTTGGCAAGTGAAGCAGATCAATATTTCCGAGCGCTCTTGTGGGAAAGAGCTGCCACTTTAAAGTTGCATGTTTTGAAGATGGTGAAAACTCACTAACTGACAGGACTGCAAATCTGCCAGGTTCTTCCAAGCATGTGCCAAATGTCAACACATGAGCATTGAGCTTTTCAGTAATTGAAACGTTAGAAAGACTTTATCGGAACTTTAACGATCTGGGCCTTTGCTATGAACTGATAATAATGGCTTGTAACGTTTACAGCCTGCTGGTTCACAGCTTCTTTTTGTATTTTTGTGTCGATGTTGTTCCTGTCTCCTGACAAAAATAGTTGGAAATTTTGTTGATTGAAATAAATCTTTACTTTCCTTAAGATGACTGTTTTTCTAGAACATTTACACCGAAAAATGGGGGTATTAGTTCTGTACCTACAGGTACATTTATTAGAAAATATTTAGGGTACAAAAGGGGGCCTTAAGGTGACAGCTGCGAACTTTTGTGTCTTTTTAAAGGTACAGGGTTAAAGTAAAAGGGTTAGGGTTAGTAAAAGGTACATAACTGTGCATTTAATAATCTTCAGGTTCAATATGCAGCATTTTATGTAACTAACAAAATAATTTTTAGAAAAATAATGTAAATCCTCTTTAAATTATTAGTATAATAAACAAAAGAATAGTTTTTTTAATGTATCGTCGTAGCTTGTAATTACACTGCTTTTAGAGGTACAAAAAGGAACCAATATGTACCATGCTGAGAGGTACAGTGGCGATAACAGGTACTTTCATTTTTAATGTGTGCTGTCTATAAATTAATTGGGGAATATTAATGGAAAATGCTTTCTTTTAAATCCTAGTTTAAAATTCTGTTTTTAAAAGTCGTTTTTGGTACATTTTTATGGATATACATTTATATATATATATATATATATATATATATATATATATATATATATATATATATATATATATATATATATATATATATATATATATATATATTTTTTTTTTTTTTTTTTTTTTTTATAAATAACTTTTCTATTTTTTGAGTATTATGAAAGTGCAGCAGTTAATCACTGCATGCTCCAATATTAAGTATTTTTAGATAACACATGAATCGCCCCAAATTATTGACCAGCCCTGCTAGGTTAAACATTGATGTTGAAAACTAAACATAAATGTACCCTTATCCATATTTTATGAAAGTCATGCTAAAACCATAGAGGATATTTTTTTAGAGCAACACAAATTTATCCAACACATAAATGGAGAGCCCACTTTGGACACAGAGAGACCAGAAACTAGCCTATAGGGCGCCACATGCTGGAGATGGTGCAGTTTGGAAGCAGAATAAGCTATTGTTATTAATAAAAAAAAACTATATATGAACACAAAAGTGCAATTCTGTTTAACCTATGACTTCACAAAAACAAGCTATACACATTTTATTAAAGAAAACGAGAAATTTAGCAGGTAATAAGTTTAAAATGTATTATATGATAAATAGTTTTTCTTCCAAAGATCTCACACATTTAACTCAGAAAAGGAGACACAAAATTGTACACATTTCATAAATAAATAATAAATATTACAAGTTTAAGTTTAAGCTAATCATTGAAGCGCTTTCAATACAAGAAGAAATACATTTTTATTCAATGAAGAATAACAAAATATATTAAAATAATCTATCACCTGCAGTTTGAATAGAGCTTATCTCTCTCCTCAGTAATTACATGTTAACACTAGATGTTTAAATCAAATCTTAACACTTATAAATCTCATTTTATTAAGCTTTTGATTGCCTTTTAAAATAATTTTTATATACTTTTACTTTTTATCTTGCACATAGTTAGCAAATTTATTAGAGCTGACTCTGCCAGCATGTATGTTGCAAGTTGGCCTTTGAACTGAAATCAAAGATGGTGTCAGTTAAGTTTTTACAAAGTATTCCACTTTATATTTCTTCATCTATTCACTATTAATCCTAATTAGTCAGATGATGGATGTCTAGTGCCTCTCAATGTTTCGGAGTGCTTTAAAAAAAACTTAAATCTACTAAATTGTAAAATACTGTAAGGCAGTAAACTCTGGTTGAACATTATGATAGAAAGCACTCAAACAGGGAAAGAAATGAAATGTGACCTTCAAGAGGTATTTGAAGTTCAGACTCATTAAAAATATACTTGGTGACAGCAAAGCCCAGTGGGGAGGGAGAGAATGAACGAGAGTTCAGGACTCTTTGTCTCAACAGTCATCTATCATTCCTCCTCAGTACCTCACAAGGTCTTCAAAAGCGCATGGATGCTACCTATAGTTATTCAACATCATTTTAAGTTTTATAAAGCCTGAAAGATGAGTCTTAGCTAGAAAAGATTATCTGACATGTAGTAGGTATACTGAAATATTTCATTTAGAAAAGTGCAATAATTTTTGAGAGAAAGCAACATAGAAAGTAGTAGTAGTGGCCTTTTAGTAGTATTTCAATAATCTATGTATTAAGGATCTGTTGGCTACATATCACATCAAGGTTCTCATTTGATCATGACCCATTCCATTGTAAATCAAGAAGCATACATAAAATGTAATTAGAAATAAAAAAAACACATACATGAAGATGTGTCATGTTTTAGCTCTATACTAATTTTTTTATAATAATAAATGATTTTGGCTGTTTTTCGATATAAGTACATGCATGTAGATATTAAATGTAAATAGGTTACAAGCTAACATTAATAATATGACAGCTTTACACCAAAACAATTACTTTTTACCTGTATTTAAATTATCAGCATTTTTAGTAAATCATTTGAACAGACTGTTTCATGACTATGCCACCACCTTCTGGTGCAAAAGTCAAACTGAGAAAAAAAAGGCATCATCAGTTTAATTTTTTTAATTTAATTGTCATAACTGTAAATGTGTTCATGTGTGTTCAATGATGGTTTTCAGGAAAAAATGCATACCTGTCAATAATGTATTGAGAGATGAAAAGGAGTGTAACTATAACCCAGGTTAAACCCATGAAAACAAAATGTAATTACAAGTCTTTTGTTTACAATGTACAACTTCCTTTAACAAAAACATTTAATGCATCAAAGGCAACAGACAATATAAACACCCATATAATTATATTTAATACTCAATGAAATGTGTGTTTAAAAAAGTTATTTTAAAGTGTCTCCCAGAATCAAATAAACATTCATCAAAACGCAAAACAACGTCACAGAAGAGCAAGTAAAAAAATCATTTTAAAGCTATTTCCCCAACAGGGAAAAACATTGTCATCAACTTTGGGTTCAATGATGAGTTCAACTCTTATATTTTGTATAAAAATAATATGTGTAAAAAGCAATCAGTCATTTCAAAAACTGTTCATCCACCAATCTTTCATGTTTTTTTTAATCAGTCTCAGTTTATTTTCCGTAAAACATCTCCAGAAGCAGTTCCTCCATGTTGACGGCACCGATGACCGGTTTGAAGAAGAGCCCAGCCACCACGTTGGCATTGATGGATCTCAGCATGGAGAGAGCCAGGAAGAGTTTGGCAAATCTGGCACCGTCCACGCGGTGAATCATTTTGACATATTCATTAAGCGCCTGGTTGGCCTCGCTCTGCAGGGCCTGGATGTAATGTTGACACTGCAGTCCAGCTACGTCTGAAAGAAGGAGACAACAAAGTTTGGATCATTCGAAAGCAAAATCATTTTCTTCAAAATGACCTCGTTAATGAGAAACATTTCCACAGCACATATAGTTAAAGATTTCATTCCACACGCATTTAACAAATAAAACCTTTTTTTAAATAATGTTTATATATGCTTAGTATACTTCCAGAAAAATATGTGCTGTTGAAACAATCTAATTAGAAATTAGAAATAAACTACTTTGATGCTGGTGAAATAATTCCTCCAAGTCCAAGTTTCCCTTTTGTGTGAGAGAATCTATGTTCTCCCAAATATTTGTGCATCTCATATTGGAAAAAGGAAGTTGTTAATGTCAGGTGAGTTGCTGTTTTATTATTAGGAGTGAACCTGTGTAAATGGTGAGTGATTGTGAAAAGCAAGAAGCACCATGTCAGGGGCGCAGCAATACATTACAAGGGCTCACTCTCACTCCTGAGGGCAAGTCACCAATCGACAGAACATGAATGATTTTGTACACAAACACGCAAGAAACATGCAAGAAAACCTCTCTTAGAGATCTCTCCAACACTCAGCACTACTGCCTATCATTATTTCATGATGTTGACTTATAAGTGATTTTTAATAAATTAATAGTTTTTTAAAGCACATTTCTTAAACGCAATATCACTTTTCAAATTATTTATAGGTGCTGAAACGAATTGAATCTCTAACTTACAAATTAAAATGAGTTCATTAAAAAAAGATTACTAACTTAGATAAATGTGACAAAATGGTCTTGTTTGAGTTGTATTTTAATAAATGTACATATGATTGTGGGAACATTGTTAGCAATTATGACACTTCCTTGAGTCATACCACGAAATTACGGTGCTTTTGTCCTAAACGACTTACAGGGGAGTGAGACTATTCAATTTGTTACACAGCCAATATCTATTTCAGGCTGCTCATACTAGAACTTGTGTGAGCTGATCGATAAAAGAGAACAAAAGATTTTTTTTTTATTTTAAGGATTTATCAACCCTGTCAACCCTATTGGTAGCTATCAAAACTGTTTATTAAAAGTATTCATTATATGCTCATCTAGGTTAATGTATTGCAATATAAACATAATTGAAATAAACCAGATATCCATAAAAATACCATATCCATAAAATAAATTTTCAAAGAAACACATCTAAAGAGAAACCAGAAGCTGTTATGGTCACAGTATTAATCAAATTCCAAATACCAACTCAGGGGTCAAATCTCTCACCTGGGTTGAACAGAATGGCCCCTTTCAAGTACGCGTACTCCTTGGTGCTTATGTCCAGTCCCCAGCATTTCCTCAGAAACATTTTAATACCCTGAACGTCTGTCAGTGCCACGCCGCCAGCATGACTCTGATTGTCGGTCTTGTCCGGTCCGCTGGTCAGTATCCGCTGCAGCATGCTGGGCTCCGGCGACTCCGAGGTCTCGAAGTCGATCCTGTCCTGCGCCATACCGAGCACCAGCAGCGGCGCCCAGCTGCTGCGCACCAGCGTGTGCTGGTCCTCCACCGGCAGCTCCCGGAAGCACGGAACGTTCTTCACGAACTTCAGAGTCTTGACCAGCACGGCGGAGGCAGCTTTGCAGGTTGTCTGAGGGGAGCGAAGGGACACTTTCTTCTTGGAGCCGCACGCGCAAGCGCGCATTGACACGGCGAGCCTCGGGGTGCGCGGCTGGTTCCCGTGTTGAGCAGCTTGACTGTCGTTCTTTAAAATGCTGTAAAGGATGCTGTTCTGCCGCCGGTCGCTGCTGCAGTGGCAGCCGCTGTCAAAGAACGCCATCCTCGGGGAGCTACAGGAGCTCTTGGAGATGTCCATGCACGGCAGGTTCTGTGTTACCATCCACGCGATGCTAAGAGTTCAGAGTTTTTAAAGAGCATTGGACGCCTCCCACTGTCTCGCTCCAAGGGCTAGTGTAGGGGGCGATAAAGTCTCTGTTTTTGGCTTGTGATGGGTTTGTTGTCTCATTTACCCACAGATTCAGTGAGACATTAGAATACCCATAAACCTTTATTTATAATGCTTGTGGACCATGGCATTTATAAAATAATACTGTAAGAAATATTTGGCAGCAGTGGGGCACTGGATATCAACCAGAAGATGTATGGTTTTGGTTCTTCATCGTTGCATTCTACTCAGTCTCAAAAGTTGCCATTGCATTTGTCCCCCCTACAGTTCAAAAACATGTTAACCTGTTATAACTGTGAACAGGTTAACTGGTTACACGGCACACCCATACTCAAGTTGAAGCAAACCTACTTGAATGTAGTAAGAATTCATGTACAAGTATCAAAGATTTAGAACTGAAATTAATTTCTTTTAAATAAAAATGCAGAAGAATATACATATTATTTTTATTACGTTTTTATAAATAATAAACTAGCCTTTTGTAAGGCCTGCTAGAAGATCCGAAGTCAAATAGTTTAGGGAAATGTTTTGAAAGTACCTTGCATGCTCTTTAATTTTTTGCATTTCCACAGATTATGTGGAACATATCTGTTTTTTTTCTTGGTTCTACTCAGTGAAGTCAACTAATAAGGGTCCTAAATTATTTTTTATAAGTACTCAACAATGTTGTGAGTTTTTTGGTTCAAAACATTCGACTGCTGTGAATTAATACATCTTCATTTCTGAATGACTTGAATATCCAACAGTAAAGAATATTTATATCAGCACAAGTGGCAATTGTTTGACAGAAGACTAACCAACAAAGAGCGTCATCTGCCGTTACTAACCCCTACTTATGAGAACAGTTTTCACCCTGTAGATATAACTAAAGGATCTCTGTAAAAATTTGCACGAGCCAATAGTGGACACTAACAATCACACTCATGCTGATGTCAAGCTGAGCAAAGATGTGATAAACTGCATCGGTTGCTGTTGTGTGTGGAGTTCATATTGTTTTTGCGGGCATGTTAACATATTAGAGCTTACACACTACCAGCATGCAAGCAGTCCACTGAAGAAACATACTGGGTCGGTCACTGCTGTTATTAGATTTCTTTCTTTTTGTTTTTGTTGTTGCAGACAATGGCACATAATCAAAACGTAATGTAATCCTGAAACAATGTACTTTGGAAAATAATGTACTTGGGAAAAGATACAGTTGCTGGGCACACTGCTTACAGATGACCTTCTACTCATACAATGTACTGCACATGGATACAGTGCGAAACAGGTCTATAGTTTAGCTCTCTGCTGCCCAGAGCTTCTCCTGATTATCCTCAGGTCCATCTTTAGACGCAGATTTCTGTAGGTCCATGCACTGCAGAGTCTTTGCTGATAGACAAGCATGCAGCTCATGTAATAAGGGTCTTCTAGTAAGGTGCAGTTAAGCATAAAACAAGGCATTTCAGAGTTGTCTCAATGAAAATGTTTCAGCTTTTTCTTTTCATTGTTCCATCAGCTCATAAAATTCATCAAACCTGTCTTGGTGTCTCAGTTTTACATAAAAAGATACAGTGTACAGTATTACTTTTGAGAGATAACATTAGTTAAACACTCAGAAACAAAGAATTGACATAACAGGGATGATCCAACAGAGGATATACTAATGTTATGCAGGGCACTAGGAGTGAAGTGAAGCGGACAAAAACAAGAGGAGTCTGAGGGCAGAAGAGCATCAGTTGCCAGACACTGGCATGCTGGGAAGGAGAGTTCTTTATATGGGGGATTTGTGAAGCATTTGCGGAGCTAATATTTAGACAACAGAGGGAAGGGAATAGGGGGAGTAAATCAAATGCATTATGGAAAACCAAGTGAGGGATATTTCAGACAATGGTTTGAAAAAAAAAAAAACTGAAATGTGAATAAACGTTGTTTGTTAAATTAAGAATGAAACAACACAAAAAGGCGTCACGGTGGCGCAGTGGGTAGCACGGTCGTCTCACAGCAAGAAGGTCGCTGGTTCTAGGCTCGGCTGGGGCAGGTGGCATTTCTGTGTGGAGTTTGCATGTTCTCCCCGTGATCGCGTGGGTTTTCTCCGGGTGCTCCGGTTTCCCCACAAGTCCAAAGACATGTGGTATAAGTGAATTGAATTAGAACAATTGCCCATAGTGTTAAAGTGTGAATGTGTGTGTGAATGTTTCCCAGCAATGGGTTGCGGCAGGGAAGGGCATCCGCTGCGTAAAACATATGCCAGAGAGTTGGCGGTTCATTCCGCTGTGGCGACCCCGAAAGGGAATAAAGCCGACATGAAGATGAATGAATGAATGAATGAACAACACAAAAAATCTTCCGATTTTTATAGCAAATATAAAAAACATTTGAAAACTTTTCAGTGAAACATTTCAGTTGCCTGTTTATTTAAATATTTTAACTCAATTTGAGTGTTTTTAAATCTATCCAGAGAAAAACCAAATACACTCTGAATAGAATTCATTTTGCTCAGGATTTTGCTGTGCATTAGTACAAATAAGCATTGTCTGGTTTAACAACCTTAAAACGACAAGTGAGCATTTGTGTGCAAGTGTGCGCACGTGGGCCACTTTACTCCAAAGATCTAGAGACAATTTATTATTGTTGCTTTGTTATAAAAGTCCAGGGTCGCCTGTATTGTATGATGTTTAGCAGGTTTGTTTGAGGTCGGCGGGGGTGTCTTGATGTCATTGCTCTTCTGAAGAAGATTATAAAAACATATTGATTTGCAGCTTGTATGGAAAGTCATATCAAGGCACTACTTCTGATTCTGAATAGCTGAAGGACAAGTCCATGGAGGAAGTGATGAAAGCATTAAAATAAAAGAGACAACTCACACAATTGATCTTTTCGAAAAAAAGAAGATTTTCACCATTTACATCAAGGACAATGTCAAATAAACAACCTTCGCAGTCTTCCTGCACCTGCCCTCTTCCTCAACACAATTTTGGACACGGTTTGGAGTCGACTCAAAAAGGTTTAACTTTCAATTTGTGTTGGTGTTTCTTCATCAGTAACACTGCAACTGTTTTGGTAAAAAAAAATTGTATTCTGTTTAATGAGTCTGAGGGACAAAGCTCACGTCTTTTAGTAACTGATCAGTCAAGTCAGCCCAGATACTGTTATATTCACAAGACTAGTTTGGTTTAAATTTAGCTTTCTCAAGGATGGTGTGATGATGTAAATGTTATCTTTGCATGCCACTGTTAGAATTCACAATATGATTACTTACATGTTGAGATGTAAGTAGAATGTAAATGTTATTTATTAATTTGCATAGAATGAAATCAATCAAATTCTGGACATAACCTAAAAACATCAGTCTCAGTGGAATTTTATTGCCAGCTGCTTGTTGACTCTCGATTGCTGTGCAAAGCTTGTTCTCTCTAAGTTTAGTGTGAATATGAGCATGACTCCCAGACCATTGACCCCTAAAAAATAGCCTTCAACATTTTGCAAACAATGATCTAACCATTTTGGCACCGCAAATAACAAAAGCATATACCCTTCAATAATATTTTGGAAATATTCATGAAGCACTTGACAGCTCTTTAAAATAGTAAATCATATACAAAAAAACTACTATTTCATCAGAGTGAGTATGATTGAAGTTGTGAACATATTCAGAGCCAGTTTAAACAAACAGTCCAATTATTATATGCAAATCTACTTCCAGGTGAGATTTATGTTTAAACAATAAAATATAAATATTATTTTGAAATAATATCTGCGGTCACTATGCTTTTGTATGGAACATGCAGTGAAATTTGATCATAAATGATTTTTTTCCATTCAACTTAATTCTGTATTCATTATTGCCTTCATATCAAAAGATAAGGTAGATTGAATTTAGAAGACCCACATGTTTTTTTTAATGACTAGTCTAGGTCATCAAACCTTTAAAAAAGTTACATAAAGCCTACAAAACATAGAAGATTGTGGTTGAGTAAATAATTGATTGTGACACATCATATTGATGGCTCTCAGAGGTGTCTGGCTTGTGTTTTCATTTTTATCAAAAGCCAGAGTTACTGCATTTCCAATCATCCCTCCCTTCATTGCAAGGTCATGGTCACGCTGGATGATTTGTGGAGAGTAAGGAGTGTGTTTGTGTCTGTGTGCAATTCTGTGTGTCAGCATCTGAGCTCATCCCCAAATTACTATTCCTGATTTCAACATTGCCAGTAAACACATTGAACAGAACTCTGCAATTTATTGTTTTCCAATGTCTTCACATTTGCAGATGTGTGAGAAAAAGTTTACTGTTGACTTGCAAGATATCGACTTGCATGCTGATCCCGAATTTGACATTTTATCCTCAGTTACACATTAAGCAAGATCTGAAACAAGAGCCTTTATGATTCATAAAACTCAAATCATTGGCTATTGACGTTTGACAAGGCGGTCAAAGCTGAACAAATGTAGTGCACATGGGACCTCAAAGTTTCATGATGTCTTATGAAGTTGAGAAAAACCAAAGTGATTTATCTGTATAAGACACTAAGCCAAATATAAAAAAGGTGACCTGAAATGATTTTTTTTTATGCTTTGGACTTATGCACAGAAGCAATCGCACATTACATCACACAACTAGACTCAGGAGGAGCACATCAGATAATAAGCCTGCCCCAAAGAGCGTGTGTACATGCAGATAAATAAACAAAAAAAATCTGGGTTTTTTGTGTGTGGTTGTTTACATGGAAGTCAGTAAACTCTCCTTTACCAGGTGTCTCAAAAGCAGTGATACCACTGAGCAAACTTTAGCTGTGTTAAAAGCTCACAAGCAAATATATTAAAAGCTACCATGTTGAATGTCTTATTTCTGAACAGTGTTGGTGCCGATTTATTATTTACATACATCTAATATAAATTGTAACAGACTGCACTTTACGTTAAGGCCATCTTGAAAGCCAGATGATGTGACATTGCAGGTTAAAGCTCAGCTAAGCTAAAATGAATTATGTCTGAACAAAACATGGCAGCTGTTTCCTATCTAGGAATTTCACTCGTGAGAGTCAATGGGAAGCAATGATGTAGTGTGATTTCCACATCAGTTCTCTCTTCAGGATTATTTAATGAGGTTCTGATATAACTATTAGACCAAAAATGAACCAAATCATAAGTAAACTTTCACTTTATAAACTCAGAGCTGGAGTCGCAGGTGTTAGTTGTTATTATATTTTTAGTGACCCTGAAAGCACCACTCATTAGCGTTTACCATCTTTATCAGACAACTCTATTACTTCTATATTGCTTGTACAGTTGTTTTATGGCTTATCTGTTTTATTTGTGTCTTTTTCTTGAATTTAGCTTGTGAAAATGTTTCGTTTTTTTTGCTTTCGCAGGAGTAAAATGAGGTTTTATGTTTATTGAAATGTTTTGTGGTAACTCAATCCAGTGTCAGCACAGATCAGCCTCCCTTCACTGACATGCATAAACAGAACGCAGAAACAGACCGCCGGGTTGTCATGACCCAAACAGAATAAGAATTTGGCTCAACTTCTCGAGAGCAACCTTGAAGAACAAGAAAAAATCCTTTACGCAGCTCTTTTATTCCATTCTAGAGTCAAACACAACAGTTTTTTTCAGCACTAGATGGATGCGTTTCATCCATTTTTTCTCAATTAAATAATGAGAGTAGCATTTTGTTCTTTCATTAAAATGTAAGTAAAATCATGAAAACCATCCTGTTTTTCTCAAATAGTTCTCTTTGCCATTTATGTTCAATTCTGTCTGTTCCTATAGTAACTATCCTGAATTTCTTACTTCCTCCCTCTGTGACTTTGCCCATAAAGTGATGTGGCCTTGTGTCGAAGAGAGTTACAAATTGAATACTTCGTTTTTCAAGGGTTTCTGTCACTGTGTCTGAGGTTGGAAGATATTTGACACACTGCTGTTGGTGCATGCTAACAATGGGAGTTGTAGACTGTAGTGTTAGCTATCAAAGCAATTATACTGCAGAGGGTTGCAAATAGTTTTTAAAAGTAATCTTTTATGACCATGAAGTAATTTATGAAACACGTGAATAATTGACACAACACTGTGCAAAATCAACATTTGGATAGAACAACTCATAGTCTAGTTTTTACTAAGAATTCAGGTATGGACATGTCTTGCTTGAATGTAATTTATAACCTACTAACTGATTGGGATAAATGTGTTCTGCTGATTTATTTCTCCAACTCACACTGGGCCAAAGATATGGTACACACTTGGTGGTTCACAAATCAATAGCAGGTCAGTTCAACAAAATTTACAAATTGTTTCATGCTTTCTGCAAATACCGATATGAGGTTGTGTAAAATGTAAATAAAACAGAAAAAAGGGACCTTCAAACATGTGTTGACCCAAATTCAGTTGATAATGATAAAATGTCCAGTTCTCTGACTAAAGAAATTTGCTATTTCTTTTAATTATTTTTATCTTTTTTTTTGCAATTTAACACTTGCAACTATAGAAATATAACTATAGAAAAACATCAAGCATTTGAAAAGACATGAGCAAGTATTAGAAAATGTCAAGAACATGGAGAAAAGAATTGGAAAATTACATTCAAGTACACTTGTATATGTTGGTCATAATGCAAACAGCACGTTTGGCAAACAAAGTATCAGCACATTTACTTCAAATCAACAGCATATCTGTGGAGGTGTGATAATTGACCTTGCTGGGCAGCCAGAGGAACTGCTCTCCCATCACTAAATGGACCATGACCTCATCTTCATGCAAACAGAGTTGAGAACTTCGACAGCTGAAAAGGAAAACTGGAGAAGAAACAGAACGATGACCCAAAGTACATTAGCACGTAAAACCGATTTCTGGCACAGACACGAATCAAGTTTTTCTAAAGTCCATCTCAGCAACACAAATATGAACTCTCTTAAATCGTACAATTTTTAACTAATTGCTTAATAATTATGGGGCTTGTCTGTACATATAAACTGCCTACTTTCACTTTTTGCTTATTTTATTTAGCAATATCTGAAATAGTGTCATGGATCTTAAGCTCTTACTAATCTATTACTAGAGTACTATATAGTCATAATCACAATCTATTATGTGATACTTAATTCAATGATAAGATAAAGTATAGACTTGTCATCATGGTCAAGTGATGTGAGATTTACTTGCAATGTGTATTGCTCCAAGCATTTGCTAATGACACAAGAAGTCATGTTGTTGATGTCAGGAAGCAGACCAGGAACCAGAAGCAGGTATAAATTCCTTTATTCACTTTCAGCCGGAGTAGAAGCAAGCTTAACGGTGTGCGCAAACCCTGAGTTGAATAACTAAAAAATAGCTTAATAGGTAATTAGCATTAATTGATCAGTGCTAGAGACAGAACGAGCAACAAGTGAGGACGAGACAGGGTGCAAAACTAGACAGAGAAAGAAAGACTATGCATGACAGTGGACCAAGCCCTGTTGGTCACAAAAAAATATTTTACTTAATGTTTGGAAATGCACCAATTAGAGTACTAATATTATAGTGTTATGTAACTTTAATATCCAGAGTAAAAAAACATACCATGCTTGTAGGTTTTTACTTCACAACAGTCTGTTTTATATCTATACTATATTTATTCAAAACTTATCAAAACATTGAAATATTTTTTTAAAACAATAAAGACCAATATTTTTGTGTTACCTGAATTGTTCAAGCACAAATATTTGACTTGAGACTAATCTCAGTGAGTGTGACCAAAAGTTGAACCTTTAAAGAAACAATGCAGCAATTTCAGTTACAAACAATAATCAATTGTTGAAGCATTTCTATGACCTTCAAGAAATTAGGCACAGGATACGCATCCAAAAATGTACGCTAACATAAATGTTCAAATCATACCTTTGGATCTTATGTTTCTTTAAGCTTCAAAAGTCATGACACAATTCACAAGTTCACATTTACATAGAATTTTGCCAGTTTTGTGAAGCAGATGGGGATGCAACGAGTTGTCCAAAGATGTGCCTCAACTGATTCGCTAGTGTGGGTTTCAGTCATGGTCACTACATTTTTTTTTTAACAAGCTTTCTTCAAATGTTGTTTATAAAACCCCAGTGATTCCCTAATTGAGTCGAGTGATTATTTAGATACGGCTTAATGCAGCTCCAGGTGTAAATTGTATTTTTCAGTGGAACGTCTCAGTTCTAGGCTGACAGCGGGCCTTAAGGCCACCACACACCTATTTGTATAATTAGTGCGAAATGGCATATGCATACAGGCCTTTTGCCCAAAATAATGAACGAAGATGGGAGTTTTTTTTTACTTTTTTGAGCTCTGCTTGAAGTGTTTCAAATGGGTCCAATTCCAGTGCCCCAGTGGTGCATTAATTTCTGACAGAGAGTTCACAAAAATCACAGTTTGTGATACAAAACCAAAGAGCAAAAACAACAACCTAAGGAAGGAAATATGACGGGGGTCTTGAACTCTGGCATGTCACTGTAGTCCCCCTGAGTGCCATCCAAGGGCAAGGAGTCTCATTGCAGCAACAGAGGTGTGAAAGCCCTCCTGTAGAGAAGATGATGTGGAATTTATGTCACATAAGTGTGTGGTGACTGTTAGTGAGTGGAGTTTGCTTGCTTGCATAGGTTTTCTCCTTCCACAACCCAAAAGCATGCTTCGGGTGAAAATTAAATGACAGAGGATTAACCAAGAAAATACAGGTAAAGAAAACGAATGGATGGCTTTTCATGTGCTAACCAAATTATTAGTGTATTTATATTTGTAATGAATAGTTTTAACTACAGCAGGTCTATGTAGATTAGTGGTGTTCGCATAGCCTTGTTTAAATATAAAAGCAACACCAATAAGTTGATGAAATAATATGAATAAAATGCTGCCTCACAAAACATGTGAACATGACAGGCAACATAAATAGTCCCACATAAAGGTTTGCTATGCAGAATTAATCAGCTATCTCCCTTGTCCAGATAAGATATAAATTATGTGTCCAGATGTGTCCTTGCATATGCAATGGCCATGTCAAGGTTATAAATTTAGAATTTGATAAAATATCTAAATCTCCCTTTGAAACAGTGGTGCGCATTAATCTGCATGCGCTAAGTATTCTAGCATTCATGTGTACAATGCAAACTAGTATGTTTAAAATAACACTTTATGTCAGGTTTATGGCCAGGTTTTCAGTTCTTTAAATCCGAAGTATGCATTAATTTTTAATATGGAGTATAGTATAACAAATATGTTACAACAATTAGTTCAAGCTCAATACAGAGTGCGTCAACCTCCTTCCATTAACTTGTCATTATACTCTGCAAATAAATAAACTGAAGCCCTTCACTGTGTTTATCTTGGCTGACCGATCTACGAGGTGCTGTGGTTATGCTAAAAGAGCATTAGTCTGGAGGCCAGTGACCGTGAAAAAGACTAGTAGCACTTTGGTCGCCCCCTCCTTTCCCTCCACTGATAAGAGGTCAGCTCTGTCAGTCACTGAGCTTCCGAACGCCACATGAGTCATGAGAGCAGATGAGAGATAAGAACAACACACTGATATTAAGAGCAGATCTCACAGACAAGATGGGTCAAACCTTAAAAACCTGGCCTTGATCAATGATGCTTTTAATATTGTTTGATTATAAGACTGTCACTGAAGAAACATTTTCACTGTGTGCCTTAATTTGCCTTAATGTGCCTATATGTTGTGTTTTTTGTATTATAAAAATGTGATGTGTAAATAAAACCTAATTAAAAATCAGTGACTCGCTTTGAAATCCAAAATACATGCATCCATACACTTTGAATCAAATTAGAAAATGAATTAGTAATATTTCTTTTGATGTGTTTTTATTCTTACATTTCAAAATGATGAAAGATGAAGCAAACTACTTTGTGTAACATATCAAAACAGCTTACTTCATTATAGTTTTTTTGTTGTCGTTTTCACTTGACACAGAATATTAACAAATTAAATAAACTAAACTTAACAGTGTTGTGTACTTGTTGGTTCTGTGTTGTTATTAGAAACTCATCATTGACGCGCAACATTACTGTGTTCTGCATAGGTCTACCTGTTTGCAAATTTGATTTACAATTATACAAAAATTATTATATACATTATAATTTCATCCCATATTTATAACCACCGCTCTCGACAATTACATAAAATTAAAATACACCAATTCAATTTTTATGAAAATGTTTTACCTTGCCTCTTGGAGTTTTCAACATGAAGTTGACATATACACAAAGTAAAAAAAAATCTTGACATAAGAAAAAAATTAATGGAGAACCTAGAATTGGGTTTTAGGAAAAACTGCAGACCGTATCAATTGGAGCGTAATGAAGAGATACTGTATAGATCCTAGCTTGAGTAAAGGTAATTTCCTGTGTTATTATGCCAATACTCTTGTTCATTATAGAGAAGTTGCTTGCGGGGCATTTGTTTTTATGTACCTGTTTGTCATCATAAAGTCATGCTTAAGTTTTCTATAGTGTGATTTTTTATTCTGATCAGTGTCTTAATAAGCAGATAAACACTCTGCATGGACATAGTTCCTTTCGCCCCTAAAAGGTTTGCAAAATAGGAGGAGCTATGACTGATTTGGTGTCATGGGGTGGACACACTGGCTTTTCAGAGATCCAGTCTCCAGATGACACCCATGAGGCAGTGTGTTTTTAAAAATACAAGAACCTCATCAGGATTATCTCAAATCTACTTCACATCAATAAGGATGTCTTCAAATGTAAAACTTGCTCATGTTTCTCATGCTCATGTTTCATGTTAGCTCATGTTTTCCCCCATTCATGTTGGTGGTTCTAGTTGTGTGTAATATCCTAAGCTCAACTTTTAATTGGTACGGTGTCTGAAATCATAGTGCAGACTGTATAAAGGCTAGAACTTCAGTTTTGTTGCATTCAATTATAGTCAAGAGAATGGATTGTTTGGGTATTTTTGACTCACTTGGGTTTTAGGGGAAGTTGACTAAGTTATCAGTTTAGGAAAATCTGTTCTCTTAGGTTTTAGGGAAAGGTCAGGATGAAAGTTGACTGTCATGGATCATTCTTAGTGTCACCTTGCATTTAAACTCCTAGAGAAGTACACTCCTGTGTGCCTGACACCATGCTTGAATGTGGGAGGACTTGGGCATCAATTGAATGCTGCAGCAAAAGAGTTCTCCCTTTACACGACTATGGAGACTGGTAGTTTGACACAGTATGTTGTGATTGGATACGTCATGCAGCATGAAGACAAAAATGCATGATTATAAACCCCTTCTCATTTGTAAGTATCTAGTACTATCCTAGTCAGTAACAAAACGCCATTCCTCTCACAATGTATGACAAAATTATGGAGGTTTATGTTTTTCCAGATAAACCATTAGAGTAGGAGAAATTGTAGTATATGGAGCACTTTCACATTTAAAATTCAAACTGCATGTACCTCAGACTAAAAAACATAACAAAAACAAAACATCTCTTACATGGCAATGAAGAGCTTTAAAACAAGTACCCCTTATTTGTTTCATTCATTTTCATAATTAAATGTTCCACATAAATAAGTCTTTTACATTGTTCCAAGAGCTGCTGTGTGATTAAGGTGACGGAGTTTGCTCTTTGTTTGAGAGTTGGAAGTTTACCACAGCCCTGAGACATTGAAAATGTTTCTCTGAAAGCTGAGAGTTTGAAAGCTCTGATGTTTCTCTCTCTCCCTTTCTCATACACACGCGCTTACACACGCGCACATACTGGTTTTCAGGGTCGTTCAGAAGCAGCAGTGTCTGCTGTTTCAGCCGAGCTCAAGGTCAGCACATAGGCATACAAACACAAGGTCGGTCTGTTCACAGAACATAAAGGAACAGATGCCAAACACACAGGTTCCTCCCTCTACCACTAACACAACCCAACTGGCACATACACACTGACACACGTCCACTGGCTTAATGACCTAGCCTGATGGCTTCCGTCCATTAATCGACCATCAGGGTTATAGCAGCGAAAGCGTAGGACGATTGATGAGTTGTGTTTGTATGTGATGGGAAGAAATTGTTCATTCGGAATTGAGCAAATGGATCTTTTCTTCAAAGAGGCCTGATTGAGTGTGTGATGCCTGCCCTTCCTCAGGCTTTTGTAAGGCTCTTTGAGAAAAATATTTACAGAGCCTTTTTCTGCTGCTCTGGGTCTCTGAACAAGAAATTTAAAGCTCAACCTTGGCTTTCTCTAACAGAAGATGCAACAATGAAATCATAATTCTCTTGATGATCTGAAAGCAGAACAAATTTGTTTAAAATCTGTCTCGGATGATGGATAGAAAATCTTAAAACAAAGAACACATTTAACATTTACTTTTTATTTTTTTTACGTTTGCTTTTTTCAGATTTTGTTTCATCAATCTTTTAATATTTTGCTGTTGTTTAAATTGTCCCTATAGTAATTTTGAAAGGTTCCTTATTTGATTTTAGAGGTCTCCAACATGATTCCCAAATGATTCGTTTAGTGACTAGTTCATAATGAACCTGTCCTCTACATGAAGCAATCTGAGAAGTTTGAAATCTATCTGGCCTTTGTTTCGAGAAATTACGCTGACAGAAATGACAACCAACAAACAGATTACAATCAACACAAAAACAAACTGCCTGCGATTGAATAAAGATTCATGGTTTGAGTCAAGCTTACCAGAGAAGGTAAATTCCAAACAGGGTAAATGCTCTTTTAGTTAGCATGCGGCTAGGAACCAGCTACCAGAGGAGATCAAGGGTGCCAACACTTTAGTCACATTTAAATCCATACTAAAGACTATGTTTTAATCTATATTTTAAATTTTCAGTTTTTAATCACTATGATTTTATATGACTTTTTTATTCTTGATTTTCTTAAATGTACATTCTTTTTATCCTCTGTTTCCAATAAAAAGCACTTTCAATTACCCTGTGTACTAAATGTGCTATACAAATAAACTTGCCTTGCATAGTCTTGCTTCACCTCATACAACTGTGTAAGCTGAAAGCCTTTTCCTCGATGTTTGGGGACTGAGCTTTTTTTTCCAGTTCAGTTTCTTTGCATGAATGAAGGAATAGGAGATTGTCCGGTGTGACGTGTGAGTTTGAGGGCGAAAAGATTAGCTTGTTTCGGCAACTCTGAGTCAACTCTTTCCTATTAAAGATTCTTATCAAAATGTGATACACAAAATGCGCTTTCAGTTTTAAAACTCCAGCAGGGTGCTCCTCAAGCCCAATGCTATGTTTCACACCACACACTAGTGGCCCTTTAAGCAAAATAAAACTGTGTGCTTACATGCACTATTAAATGCCTTATTTTTTAAAAAGTGCAGTCAACTAGTCCATATTTCAGCTAAAACGAAAGACATTTTTAATGAAATCCTCCAAAAACTGGCAACCTTTCCATTATGTTCTACCTCTTTTCCCCAATGTGAGCTAGAGGCACACTTGTAGCCCTAATTAGGATGAAAAAAATAGGTGACTGTATAAACTCTCTTGCTCTCAGGTAAACACAGTAGGTGAGACAGGTTACCCACAGTTCATCTCTCTTGGTGCCTCTCAATCACAGTGCGTCTCCTCTGGTGGAAAATCTGTCAGAGTTATTCCTTCCACCTACTGGAGATTGATGGAGGTGGCCTTACCTCCTGCAACTCTGCCAGCACGCTCCAACAGTTTTACATATTAATTTATGTTCTGCAGGGGAGTAATTGAGAGAGGAGGCGGGGGCGGACTATTTGCACAGAGATGAATGCCCTTCTTTTTATGATTGATAGCCCTTTCATCACCTTTTGTAAGGCTTGTTTAAACAGGGCATCTATAGGTTGCTTTCATAGATGAGTAAAACCGTGTTGTGTTTGCATAAAATACTAAAATACAGCCAAAGTTATGATGTGGAAAAAACAGTGTTATGAGCTGAAATAAAAAAAAAATCCAGAAGGAAGATTGAAACACTGTGACTAAAATGTTATGGTGAAAATGAATAAAAACACTACTGCTACGTTGCTCTCAGGGTACATCTCTTTAATAAACTTACTGTATGTTATTGATTTATAATCTAACAAGAATTCTACATTTCAAATTAGTAGTGTGCTGTATCAATTGCTGACATTGAACCAAGGCACCAACTGTAAAGGAAAAACAGAGAAAAAAGGATAAAAACATTTTCTGGTTGTTGAAAAAAAAAACGTCTGCATCACTGATGCGGATTCAGGGGTATATTTTGAAGTTTTGTGTTTAGGATCTAGATGTATTTTACAGTGAGATCTGTATAATCTTTTGTCTCAAGGCTTCCTTGCATATAGTGAAGGTCAAACACAAGGTGAAGCAGAGAGCCTTGAAGCTCTCATATGTTCTTGGCATTCTCAGTGCGAGCTGGCTGGATAACCTACACCACTGCACTTTGCTGTTGCTGTCTTCTGCTGATGTAATTATAAATAAAATTTGCTCCAAGGCTGCTGCAAAAACACTCATGTAATCAGTCTTCAGTGGAGGGTGAAGTACACAAATCAAGCTTTTGAGTGAAAGTACAGACGCACTGATTAAATGTTACTTTAGTACGCATTCAGTCCACCTACATTTTCGTTTTCTCTTCAGCACCAGTACACATTGTACTACCCTGATAAATGAATTATGATTTCCTTTTCAAGCACGTGTTTCCTCCATTAGAAAAAAAAAGTTTCCAAATATCACAATAAAAAAATTGTGGTCTTTAAAAAATAACAGTGAAACTATATAAATTGGGAACGCTAGTGTAAAAACTATACAAATAAACCTTTTGCCTAAAAAGCATGAGCTTTCAGTATAATGCATCAAGCATTACATCAAATGTTTACACAGTTAGGATACACACTGTAACAAGCTAATATTACCAGTAAGCTTTTATGTTATATGCCATCAAGCTCGGATATAAGCACAGAACATTCATGAAAACATTATGAACTGAATGTACAATGATTTACAATACACTCCAAAGTTCATCATCACATTTAACATTTCCTCTCCTGTCTTTCGAATGTCACTCGAATTGAGAATCATTTATGTTGTTCAGAATCAGCTTTATTGCAAAGTGTGTGTGTGTGTGGGGGTGTGCGTGCGTGTGTGTGTGTGTGCGTGCGTGCGTGTGTGCGTGTGTGTGGGTGTGTGTGTGTGTGTGTGTGCGTGCGTGCGTGTGTGCGCGTGTGTGTATGCGTGTGTGTGTGTGTGTGTACCCACACAAGGAATTCTCTGTGGTACAATGGAGCAGTCAGTGCAAGCAACATAGCACAGTAGAATAAGTAAAGTGCAACGCGAACATTAACAAAACAATTAACATAAGGCTATGACATTGTAAAGGATGAATTATTTGTAAAAAAAAAAAAAAACTGGACAAAATGATATAAAGAGTGGTGTGCATAAGTGCAAAATGCAAGGTGATGCAAGGTGAGAGAGTCCAGGTGCAGGTAACAGAGTGGGATGGTGGGGAGCTATGAGATCAGCAGTCGAATAGCTTGGGGAAAGAAGCTCTTTTTGTAACATAGACAGTCCTGGTGTTAGTGGCTCTGAAGCTCAAAAAGGTGGTGGCGGGGGTGAGTGGGGTCCAAAATGATTTTGTTTGTCCTCTTGATAACCAATCTCTTATTCAGCAAATCCTTTTATGACTGTCACTCCCTGTCACTCCAACAAGATAATTTAAACTGAACAAGAATATAACTATTATTTAATTTATGTATTGTTAATTTTAGTTAAATACCTTAATCACAAAATAGAAATCAAATTAAAGTGGATTTAGCAAAGATAAAGTATTTATTCCATCAAAAACCTGTAAAAAATGTTCTTTGTACTATTCGTTTGTTTCCTGTTAAAATATAAGTTCTTTTAAAATGTATATTTTTCTGAAAATTCTATTTGACTCAATCTGACTCAGTAAAAGTTTAGTTCTGTGTTAGATTAATAGATTACTTAGAAATATATAAAACACAAATATTTATTTATTTTTGCTTAATAGTTTGCTTTTGGCTAACCAGGCTCTAAACTCTTAATACAAAAAAAACTTTGAAAAGTGCTGAAACACATGAATATAGCAAATTCAAGCATCCCTGATGAAAAGCAACAATATTAATCCTCGCTTTCAACCAATTTTTTACATTTAATGTCACCATATTAGCAATTACCTACAATCAGTTTTTTTCTGTATTTAACAAGTTACTAGATCATTATAATTCAAGTAGCATTTAAAAAAAAAAACTTAAAGGAACATAGTGGAATTCTTTTTCAGAAAAGGTATGTCCCAGGAAAGTAATTTTACATGTTCAACCAAAAAAAAACCTGCGGTCTCCACTGAGCTTAAGCAGACTCCTCATCGTTCTCTTTCTCTCTTTTTGTCTCTCCCTGTATCCTGGAAGCATGAATCTGAGCTGTCACCTGTAATAAAACTCATTTGCTGAGCTGAGGATGTGAATAAGGACAGCCAAGGTCAAGGCTTCAGCTGCTGGCGGAGAGAGAGCTTTGTAGCATACAGTAGCATGATTAACTGATCTGATATTACACACTGTGCACCAGGCCTTTATTCGATGCCTTTATCTATATTCATATTCTCTCTTTTTCATTCTCTCATAAAAAGAAAGCAGGGAAATAAATACAGCGAGAGTTTGATTAAATTCTCCTTGAAGAAAGTGTCTTTACAGGCAGCCTTGAACATTCTCACATCTCTTAGGACAAACACATTGTAGAGGGACCCAGCAAACACAGAACACTGACAGTTTAAGGGAAAGGCTTTTAATGAGTCTGTTTCGCCTTTCAGTTGTGTCCAAGGCTCAAAGTGATGGAGGAGAGAAAGAAAACAGGATTACAATATGAAGAATGAAAAGGATGTCCTTCGGTTTGATTTGAGGTCCCCAGTCCTTGCTCCCTTTCACCTTTGCATTAATATCATCTTATGTGTCTGAAATTACTTTATGAACCTATAAAAGATACTTGTTTTTTTAAACCATGCTCTCTTTAGTCATGTTGAATGCCCAAGAGTTTTCGCTTTGAATTATTTTCTCAGTAGCCTTCATTCCATCAGCCTACTGGTCTTTGTGGACATACCAGATGGCCATTGAAAACCAATGATGATTTTGGGATCAAGGCTGGACTTTTGTTCTTGAGTATCAAAAACTTGAAGAAACACATTCTGCCCTAATAGAATTGTGATACTAGCAATCCTGAAACAGGATGTCATGATTGTTTCTTTGTTTTACAGTGCATGCACAAGCTAATGGGGACAGATTCGTTCAAATAACATGGGGATGTTTGAACTAGATTGCAAGTGTTAATTAGTTGAAACCCTTAAAAGATTGATTTGGAAAAAGTAAGTGCTTTTTTAACCCTCACTTTTTTTACATCGATTAACCAGTTTCCTTTGTGAAGCCAATTTAGATGGAGATCTTATTAACTAATGCAGCATTCCAATCTGTACACTATTCACACTTTTATGGGTGTGAATAGAGAATTAGGGTCTCCCAAACTGTGTACTTTTTCCAATTCGATTCTGAAGTGCAGATCCATGAATGCTCAACCCACAATCCCCTGTGCTTGGACGGAAGGAGTTTGGAATATGATTTACATGATGTGGATTAAGCAACCAGACTGCAGAGGTAAGGTTAAAAATGAGAAATGACATAATGCTCGAGACTGATTTCTGTGCATTCTTGGTCTTGTCATAAAACCAACTGTTTTTGGTCTTGGGATGATGCTTAAAAGTTCTGCTTTATCCTGGTCTTGATTATCAATCTTATCTAATTGCGTCGCTCAAACATAAAATGGGGGTAATTAATTGGAATCTAAACCATGTATTTAATTGGAAATTGTAAGTGAGAATCCTCAAGTTTCACTATATCAACACGATTAATTGAGTCAATCTTATATGTGGACAAAAAATCTCAGTAGTTACCTCATAGACTGTAGAATAATTTTTATTACATTTCTCTAGGAAATGCTACATTTTCAGTATTAGATATAGGTAATAGAAATTAATGTGAATCAATATAAATGCACATCTTAGAACTTTCTATAATGTTTAGTAACACCTTTAAGAACATTTTCTGAACAACATTTTTTATGACAACAGCTGGTGCTGAATATTACGAGCATGGTCCATGAGAAAAGTGCCATTTAGACAAGGAAATTTCAAAGACAGCCTAATTTTCTTGGGGAATAGGTGTTTAGTTTCTAACATATCAGTCAAGCACATAACATTTCATTGTCTGCTGGTTTTAGTACATGGTGTAACAAGAGGAGTTCAGCTTTACTTGTAAAAAAAAAAAAACCTCTGTGATCATTCAGTGAGTTTTGATTCAAACTACAATGCTACTGGTGTAATCAGAGTCAATTATCCATGCTACGTTCACATTTCCATCACAAAATGTTAAGATAAGCATTGAGAGCGAGTTCAGTCTGTGTTTTACATTAGAAACACATCCTTGGATTATTATTTCATTACTCTTTAATAAGCCTTGACTTGTCACCACAGAAATAGTTTATTGCAACTAATAGAATTATAAACCACACATCAGTTCATTTGTGCTTGCTTCATTATATTCATCCACCTTTGGCAGTAATGTGACATTAAAAGTGAGGAATTGTTTTAAGTGAAAGAGTAATTACAGCATTCCAGAGAGCATGAGAGTTGTTGGGGCTGAGCTCTTTCAAGGCCTCAATGCAGATGATCAGAGGGGGCACTTATCCATGGTCCTTGCGCTGAATAAACCCCTACGGATTCAATGATACTATCTGATATATTATTTTGCTTGTTCTGGCAACCTTGATGTGTCTGAATTCTAATCAATAAAATATTTGTATCTGTATTCATGATACTGAGCATTGCGCTTTGTTCAACCGTTGTTGAACTCTTATCAACAGAGAAAAAGAGAATAATAAAAATATTATATATATATATATATATAATAAAAAATGAACCTGTTCTACCACTTTGCTTGACTAAAATATAAACTCAGTAAAAATTTGGCTGTAAACATCCATGCAAGCTGCAGAGTAGCACTATATTTAGAATGTGTTTGTTCACATACACTTATTTGACTGAAAACAAGCTGAACATTGGCTCTGTTTAAGTTAAAACTGACTTGTTTAGAATGAGACACAAAAATTAAACCAAAATCTGACTTAGTGCAGCCGCAGTGACTCGATGCTGCCTTCTGGTGGAATTTTAACTGTTTGACATTAAGACACAACTCAATCACATGATTTCTGAAATAGACATTTTATGTTAAATACAACAAGTTACAAAAAATAGGTTGAAATATGAATAAATATATAGATACATATACAAATATCATTTTATTATTTAATTTTTTTTTACAGATGAATGTCATTTTTAATTGTCTCATGTAGGAGTGGAGGTCTTTAACGACAGGGAGCTCCATAATTGGAAGATTCGGCTGTTGCCTGCTGTTTGGTTTGTGGCTTCTCGTTGATCCAATCATGCTGTTTGGAAGCTGTCTGGAATTCAGAAAGTTCCTTCCATCCTTCTCCACTTATATATTCATTGGATAAAGATGTGTCAGATGCTACTTCCACCAAGCAAGTAGGGCCCCTGGTATCTTGAAGGTGTTCGGAGCCAATACTCCACAGCGTAATTTCACAAAACATCTGAGAGGAGATTTAAATTTGTTTTCAAGTTATATACCAGAGATGAATTAACCAACCAACTAAGAAATCAGCGAATCAAGTAAATCAATGTTGCAATCCGTTCTTCCTTTATAAAAACAGATTACATATTTTCACTAAACAGACCCTTTATTAATGCATATTGTTTGAACAAAAACTATACATTGCATCATTCTATTTACATGAGAATAAGTTCCTTTAAATATAATAATATGCTATAGTCTACGCAGAGAAAATAAAGAGGTACCAATTTAAATAAAAAGGTAAACGAGCAAAAGATTTCTACAGGACATCATTTCAATTTGTTTCGAATCATTAAAACATACGTGTTTTTTGAAACGTTATAAAGTTGTTTAAGTGATATTGCATGTTTGATTGGCTTTATATCTCGGGTAAAAAGTTAAACCAAAAATGTCATACTTCTTTTAACTTATCTAATGAATCATTTTTAACTTAAAAGCAGGAAAAATCAAGAGTTTACCTTGAAGTCCTTTCAACCCTGTTCTGAGATGTCTGCTGAATATCCGCTGATAGAAATAGCAATAAAGTGTTGAATATGGAGTCCAAAGTATAACTATAAAAAAAAAGAATGGCCCAAGGTTTCCTCTTCAGGTAATGCTGAATCTACTACTGGCTCGAACACCACTGAAGGCTTTTATTACACCCATTCCAAGGGGTTTTACTACAGGAGTTTCCCCAGGAGTTTGCCAGAACTTCCAAATCATCTGAATTCTTTTCAGATCTCAAAAGTTTGAACTCAATTTCTGGAGGGCCACTCCCCTTTACACTTTTCAGTCCAACACACGCACTATACAAACAATCCAGAAAAACTTGATTACTGGCATGGATAGCATTTCAATCAGGTTGCAGCTAAACTGTGCATAACTTTGGTCATCCAGGAACACGTCTTGACATCATAAATCAAGGATGTCTCTGATATAGGTTAAAAACAGCCCATTCAATATATCTGGGAAAAAATATCGCCACACTGTTCAAATGATTTATATTTTTATCAGTGAACTGTATAAAATTGCTGTACAATTACTACTTAAAGTCGATTTAAAAAAGTTTTAGTAGGAGATTTAACTTTTAAAATAACTAGCCTGTCTGCACTAACTAACTTACCTTTATCATTTATCCAATGTGAGTAATTCTTGATATCATTTGTGTATTTATTGTAATCTCACTTTAACATTTTTAATAGAACGATTTTGTATTTGAGGTATTTTGGTGAGTTTTTTTATTTTTTACACATTAACATTTTAAATTTTGTATTTATACTAGTTTAACAGTGAGATAAATTTAAGCATAATATTCAGCATCTCAAATAACTTTAAAATATATTTAAAAAAAGCAAATAGATGGAAGGATTAAATGATTCACAATCATTATGTAGACAAACATATTTTGACTCTTTCTTAAACTGTACTTTCCAGAAACAGTTCCCTGCAAGAAGTGAAAGAGAAAGTAAGATTGTGCAGCGTGAATGAGATGAATCCCTACAGACAAACGATAAATTAGGCAGGGCAAGATCTTGAAGCAATAAAGATGTTTTGTTTTTGCAATAAGGAATGAACAAATTCCCTAGCTGGGTTTCCTTGGGTCTACCATGTTTGACTGGGTGTGATTGCTGACAGGGGTTTATTAACATAAGGAGGAATGGGAGTGTCTATGTTACCTTTTGTAAGGGTCCTCAACCTTCTTCATTTTAATGAGCTTCTCTTCTTACGTCTGTAGCACAGAACGGAATAATCTGGTCTGCAGAAATGGTGAGTGAAAAATTTTCTGTTAAAGTATTATTTTTATGTGGGATATATTTTACAATTAAGCGATTAAAGGACTACAGCTTTTTAGAAGTTATCATATTTTTATTGAATGAATAACAATGCACATCTGTACATTTTTTTTTCTGATAAAAATTCTGAACAAACGATGGTGGCAAATAGGTTTGAGAGCATTTGGGTTGTGGACCAGTGGGTGGTTGAGAATCATTTTGTTGTAGTATGTCCAAATTTGTCAACATAGTTTGTGTGTAAATTCCAAGTGTCAAAAAAACATGTGTGTAACCAACTTTTAAAAAATGTTGTAAAAATCGCATTTCTAAAATGATCATGTATTCACTTAAATATAGAGGCCTATAGTCCAAATTCCATTAACATTTTTGTTTTCTTCCCAGTATGGCTTTATCAATACCTGCCTGAAGTCACTGGTCATAGAAAAGTTTGGAGAAGATGCATGGGAGAAACTGAGGTCAGTACATAGATTCAGTATTGTTTTCAAGCAGCGAAAGTGTGATTTTACTGAAATGAAAATCCTCCTCAGATCCATGGCAGGGGTCCAGGAGATGTTTATGACGTATGAAGTCTATGATGATATCATCACTCTTCGTCTAGTGCAAGAAGCATGCAAAATGCTGGGTAAGCTTTTGACATCAGTGCAATAAAGTGTGTATTGTATTATATAAGAGGATCCCAGAGGAAAAAAAAATTATCTGGGAGCCTTATTTTTTTTATTTGTTTTTTAATTGTTTATCTTTTTAAACATTGCACATGTTATGACTACAAATGAAAATCTACATGTTATTTTAATGCTTCTGTTTAATGCATTAAAATGTTTTGAAAGAATGTTCAAAATCATTGTCATCAACATTAGTTGAAAATAGAATGATATGGATGATAACCAGAAACATCACATTTTCTTCATTAGTTTTCAGGAGATTTGAAGTCAAAGAGTGCAGGGAAAGTAAATCATTACAGAGTTTTTTTTTTACAATTTTTTTAAAGAAAAGCAACAGAGTGAGTAGACTGTGAAAGTCTCAGTGTCCTTGGAGACTTGCAGACATTGATCAAAGTGTCGGAGTGCGTGCTAACAATGTCCCTGCTGAGAATATTGCTGGGCATCTAGACAGAGGCTGTCCTCCATTCTGTCCCTGAGAGCCAGGGCTCAGCCAAGGACAGGTGTGAATCTCACTTCACACACCTGGAACTGGATGCAATTAAATTTAACAAGAGAATCTGAGATGTAAGGTGAATTCTCTGATTGAAACCAACTTTAATTGTCTTCTAGATGTCTCTTCCGAGGTGGTTTTGAAGCTGTTTGGAGAGTACTTTTTCAGCTTTTGTAAGATGTCGGGGTATGACACCATGCTCAGGACGCTTGGAGGCAATCTGGTGGAATTTATTGAAAATCTTGATGCTCTTCACAGTTATTTGGCACTATCTTATGAGGTCAGAATGCTGTCTTGTATTTCATTTTAAGTTTCTGACAGGATTTTTCAGCACCAAACAAAAACAGCTCATTCTGCACATTCAAATAAGCCTAAACATATTAACCAGTGTCTGAGTGGTTTGAAGTTCGCTTTGTGGTTTGCTTACAGACATTGAAAGTAAAAACTGTGAGAGCTATATAACGTATACAATTTATTGAGGTGTAAAACTTTAACTTGTCACATTTAATTCCCTTGATATTCAGGCCATGAATGCTCCATCATTTCGTGTGGAGCGGATGAATGATGGTCAAGTTCTCCTTCACTATTACTCAGATAGAAAAGGGCTGTATCACATTGTTCCAGGTAAGAGTGGCAAAAAGGCATATTAACAAGAGCACAGACATACAATTTACTGAAAAACAATGAAAAATAACTATATCTAGTTGTTTATTGAGATTAAATAAACACTCTCGCCTCAGAAAGTAGCATGAAGCTTGTTTGTCCCTATACTATTTATATATGCATTAAATCCATATTTGAAAGACTAGCAAAAACAACAAAGAGTGCGTAACTCCAAATATAAAATGTTGACAAATCAATGGCATTTACAATTTATTAATCATCTGCCAGGTATAATTGAAGCTGTGGCAAAGGATTTCTTTGACAGCGAGGCTACGATGACCATTCTGAACCAGTCAGAGGAGGATGAGCGCACTGGAAAGAAGGAACATGTTGTTTTTCG
Organism: Danionella dracula; assembly: GCA_900490495.1. Taxonomy (NCBI): domain Eukaryota; kingdom Metazoa; phylum Chordata; class Actinopteri; order Cypriniformes; family Danionidae; genus Danionella; species Danionella dracula. Next base: position 5,778,635 of record UELW01000012.1, read on the forward strand.
AATGGAACTAAAGGCAAAGACCAAACGAAAAGCTCAACAAAGACAGAATGGCAATAATGAGGAAATACTAGAGGTGAAAGAAAGTCTATAGTCTTTATGTCCTTTGATATAGTGAAAAAATACAATAAAATGTTATTACCTAAGCAGTTCAGAAACATGATCATTACTATGGTCTCCTCCCTTTGTTTTGGAAATCAAATTAGAAATTGTTGAAATTAACCAAGAGAGCTATATTGCAGAACAAGGAGAAGATGATGAAGAAGATGAAGGACAGATATACCAACCTACAGCTGTGTCCAAGGAAACGTTCTCCATGGGAGCTTGTGAGAAGCATTGTCATGTTCGGTCAAGGTCAGAGCTGACATTCTTGGCAACTCACATTTGAACGGTGATCATGACAAGAATGAAAAAAATCTTTGTTGTAATAGTATTAAAACAAATACGTGTCTGGTTGGGGCTGTCACCTCTCAACTAGATAGTTGCTGTCAATAAATGTATATATTAAGGCTTATTGTATTAAGGCTAAATATCTAAACTGAGTTTCTGCCCCCACGCTCTAGCCTTATTTTACTTAAATTACAGAGATTATATGAGAAATCATGCCTGAATACTCACTTTAAACAGCTGGGAAAAAAAAACATTCTAGGTAGTGTGAACTTTACTTTAAATGACTTAAAAAGTGTGCATTTGACCATTAGTTTTAAGACATTTTAAAGAAAGCTCAGGTTCCTTTAGTGTAATTGCCCCTAGTTAATGTTCAGACATATCCCTGTGACCCCCATAAAATACTCCAATTGAAGGGTCACAGTGGTGCAGTGGGTAGGACAGTCGTCTCAAAGCAAGAAGGTCATTGGTTCAAACCTCAGCTGGGTCGGTTGGCATTTTTGTGTAGTGTTTGCCAAAATCGGGTGGGTTTACTCCAGAGGCTCTGGTTTCCTCCACAAGTCCAAGTTCATGTGGTACAAGTAAATTGGATAAAAAATGACTGTCCCTTGAGAATGAGTGGATGTTGTGGCTGGAAGGGCATTCGCTGCATAAAACATATGCCAGAGGAGTTTTCAGTTCATTCCGCTATAAGTCGACAAGAATATGTATGAATCGTGTTAATTTAATTCTTTACAGACCAGATAGAACGGCGTTCATTTAACACTCTAAATTTGACTGAGAAGCATAAATAGTAAAACAAATAGCTGAAAACATTTAGCTGCGCCAAACTATATTGCTTTTTTTTTTCATGCAACCTGAACGTTATCGTAAAAATTACAATGTTTAGAATCTTACTTCAATAATTGCACTTACTGATTGTGTTCTTTTCATCAAGGCAATCTACGAAAATCATTCATGCCCAGCTACCCAAAAACCCTTTGGATTGAAGAAGCGGCCTTCTGTAATGCTTTTCCCTTTCACATAGTCTTTGACCAAGATGTAAGGAGCTCTAAACTGGGATTTGTGTTGTTTAACAATTTAAAATGTCAACTCAACTTAAAAAAAAACAATTTTCTTTAAGCTGATGGTGAAGCACACAGGTGTCAACATTCAGAAATTTGTTCCTGGACTGCAGACTGACGGCATCCAACTCGATGAGTACTTTGCAATTGTTCACCCAGAAGTCATCTTCAACATCCAGAGTATCAAAAAGTTCATCAACAGCCAGTTTGTGCTAAAAACCAAGAGAGAAATGTTACCGGAGAGCCAGCAAAACCAGCCCACTCTAAAACTGCGAGGTATCTTACACATTTTTTATGGAATTTGATTTAGAGGGTTGCAAGATATGATGCCTACAAGTGTTTATATTTTTAGGACAGATGATGTGGATGGAGTCTCTGAACTGCATGATCTATCTCTGCTCTCCTAAACTCCGAAGCCTTCAAGAGCTGGAGGAGAGAGGCCTCCACCTGGCTGACATTGCTCAGCATGACACCACTCGAGACCTGATCCTCCTCAATCAGCAGAGGCTTGCAGAGATTGAGCTCTCTAATCAGCTAGAGAGGAAGAAGGAAGAGTTGAGAATCCTTTCACGTAACCTAGAGATTGAAAAGCAGAAATCTGAAAAGCTTCTGTATGCTATGCTGCCGACTCATGTTGCCAATCAACTCAAAGAGGGGAAAAGGGTAGAGGCAGGTAATGATGCATGAGGAATAATCAACAACATCATTTAATCCTGTCTAGGACCCTTTAACAGTCATTTCTGAGATCACTTGTTCCCCGTAGTGGCTGATTTTTGTGTGAATACAATATTTCTCTTTCTGGAACCTAATCCCAAGAATTTTTGCAGAGATAGGCTGGGAAAGATTAAAGTGATTTCTAGCAGGAATGTGCTATTGCCTGTGTTATGTACACGCTGAAGTAGTCCAGGAAAAAGATCAGAAGGCACAGTGTGAACACAAACCTGTCTGGGGAGATGGAGGAAATTGTGCTCGAACCATTCTAAGGACCTGTCCACATGTACCAAGTTAATTTGTAACCGCACTTATTTTTCAACTGTCCACACGTATCTGAAACAGAGTTTTCACTGTAACCAACTTAATTTGAAAACGGCGACCAAAGTGACATTTTGGAAACGCTACAGATTTGTTTCTGTGTTGACAGCATAACCACATTAATTCTGGTTCAGGAGAGGTTTGGAGACGTTATAGGAGCTTTTCAGGAGAGGTTTGCCAGAGTTGTATAAATTTGCCAACAATTCAGCAACTTTTGCTCACTCCATATGGTTAATGGGGATAGAGCGAGGGGTTGTTCTAAAGCATATCTTCTACATTGTGCAGGACTACTTAATCACACAGTATATTTAATAGCATAATTACTCACAGAACAGACGCGGCATGCTGCTAATGTTTCTGACGTGCTCATCTGACTAGGATGCAAGAAGCGCCAGTTTTATAAAAGAACCATTTGAGCCTCAGATAAATTATCATTAATAAAGGACGGTACCATTGACAGGAAGCACAGATGTGCCCCAGAGCTGAGTAAACTCCCTCTGGGTAAACTCCCTCTTAACAGTGTTTCGGAGAATATTATCCAGTTTCATGTGGACGTAGGTTTTCTTTCTACATTTTTTTTAAAACTCTGAAAGCACTTTTATACTCTGAATCTTAATTGTTCTCACTTTTGTTCATCTTTCAGGTGAGTTCAAGGTGTGCACAATCCTTTTCAGTGATGTGGTCACATTCACTAACATCTGTGCAGCCTGCGAACCCATTCAGATAGTCAACATGCTCAACGCCATGTACTCCAGATTTGATCGTCTAACAAGCATCCATAATGTCTATAAGGTATGTGCTATATAACATCTGTGGTGTCTGTTTAGGTCTTTTGGCTAGTCTGAAGCCAGAGTAGCATGCAAAGAGCAGGGTTGCAGGACTGGCCTGGAGACCACTCTAATACTCTATGTAAAAAAAAAAATTACACCGTTTTGTGGGCTATTAGCAAAATTCAAACTTTGTGATGCTTTTTATTTCACACACACACATCAAATGTAAGATAAATATCATATTCATTCATCTTCATGTCGGCTTTCTTCCCTTTCGGGGTCACCACAGCGGAATGAACCGCCAACTCTCTGGCATATGTTTTACGCAGCGAATGCCCTTCCAGCCGCAACCCATCGCTGGGAAACATTCACACTCTTTAACACTCTTTATGGGCAATTGTTCACTTATATCGCATGTCTTTGGACTTGTGGGGGAAACTGGAGCACCCAGAGTAAACCCACGCGATCACGGGGAGAACATGCAAACTCCACACAGAAATGCCCCCTGCCCCAGCCGAGCGACCTTCTTGCTGTGAGACGACCGTGCTACCCACTGCGCCACCGTGACACCCCAAATATCATATTAATCTTAGTTATCAACATAGAAAACAATCAATGGTTTAGGGGAAGTAATTGAAGATAAAAATGAGCTAATGAAATGATCTCATAAAGGTTGAGACAATTGGGGATGCTTACATGGTGGTTGGTGGCGTACCTGTTCCTACTGGCACACACGCAGAGCGAGTGGCAAACTTTGCTCTTGGCATGAGAATCGCTGCCAGAGAGGTGACGAACCCAATCACAGGAGAGTCCATACAGGTGTGTGCTTGCTTTTGCCTTTTTAGACAGCTAGCTAATCCCCTTTTTACCTATTTGTCTATTTAATTGTTGTTTATTGCAAATCTAGATTAGAGTTGGCCTCCACACTGGTCCAGTTTTGGCTGGTGTTGTGGGTGAGAAGATGCCACGATACTGCTTGTTTGGTGACACCGTCAATACAGCCTCTCGAATGGAGAGCCATGGAGTACCTGACCATATTCATGTCAGCCCCTTCACATTCAGGTGAAAACCTTCTTTTACATTCAGAAATTAGGCCAGAATTGTCATACTTAAAAAAATGGGGATCATTTTTATGAAATATGAAAAACTGTAGTTTAAAAGTCAAGTTGGCTCTTGAGATGTTTATTCCAGATCAAGAAAGCTCTTATTAGTACTTAAATGTATCAATTCCTGTTTGCAGTGTGTTAAAGGATAAAGGTATCTTTGAGATCATGGAGAGGGGAGAGATTGAGGTGAAAGGCAAAGGCCTAATGAAAACATACTTCCTGCTGAAAAATCTACAAAAAAATGATGACCAGATCATGGGCTTTACCGATGGAGAGACATTCGAGTACCAGGAGGACTGTGAAGATGAGACAGAGGAACCAAAAGGTGGGTAAATTTTAAGGTGGGGAGACATTTTAATGAATGTTAATATCTTATTTTCCTAATACACTTGAGCCATGTCTACCTGGAAATGTGTGTTTTTATTAGTTAGCAAATAATTATGACTCAGAATTAACCCTTTACATTTATCTGAAGTGATTCATTCATATTTAAAGTCCTCATCAACCTTGTGAAAAAAAATTAACTACCAACATAACAAAAAAGAAACAAATCTTAAGTTCCACGTCAAGATGTGGGGTGAAAATTGTGCCAAATTTTAAATAGTGCCCTGTATTTATCAAACAAACACAACTTGGGGCCTGTGGCATGAATGTAGCTGAACAAACTCAGTATTACAGAATCAGTTTTGACTTAACAAAACCAAATTGTTTCAATTGTGCTTAGTTAGTACCATGAAGTAGCTCAACAACTTTCTTTGTCAAGTCAGACTTTGATCCTGAAGCTATGATTAGTTTATAGGTGAGTGCATTTAAAAGACTGACATAGGCACCAAATAACCATTCACTATGACCATGGATAAAGCGAGATCATTTTATTTCTCTGCAGAGGAGCAATAGATTATAATTCAATTTAACGATGAGTTTAAGCATATATTTTGTGTCGTCGTAATACTGCGGCTGCTGCCAAAGCCAGACGAGATTGTTGGCAGAAAATGGCGGATTTTGAGAATGCGATGTCAAAGAAACCCCTTAATTTCTAATGTAAAATTGAGTATCATAAGTGATATGAGTATGATTACGGCAGCATATTTTTGGGCCTGTTATAGATTGATATGTAAACAAACTTAAATCAATAAGCCGAAGCCTGAGTCAGTCTGAGCCAAAGGAAAGCGCGACTTGCAAAAAACTAAAACCAATTTACAAAAACAAAACTCGTTATTTTTAAAACTTATTATTTACAGTAGTTAACACGTATTTTTCCACCCATTTTTTTGAAATTCCTTCAAATAAATTTTCTCAGAAATGAAAGATGTAATCTCACAAATCTAGATTTTCTTTATAAATACTGTTTGGCAATTTTATGCAAATTTCGCTCAACGTCGAGAGTTCTGACCTCACTCTTATTTTCACAGAAGTCAGATCTGAAGACACAAATGCTGACCACATGGATGAAGATGAGAAGAAGTCTTCAACATCACCACCCCTCCATTTAGAAAGGAATTCCTCCGGATATTTACTTCAATTCGACATAACTCCAGCTTATGACGCTGCCTCAAAATATCCACTAAATAACCATCATTCAGATGCGAATAGTACAAAATTCTGCTCTTTACTGTAGATCCACATCCAATAGATTGTAGATGAAATCCAGAAGTGAGCAACCTTGTGATTCCCACTGCTCCTCACACTGGTCAGCTTAATTTGTACCTGTTGCTCACACTGCTGCTATTGTGAGAAGTAGAACCACCCGGCGTAGAAGGATAAGCTCTCTCTGGAGAAATTAATCACTTATTATTGGCTGTGTTCGTGAGAAAATCTGGTGGCAAACATAGATGACCAAAGAAAAACAAACATGTGGTTGCTGTGCGAAAGTGATTATTTATACTCTTTTGTTCTGTCTTTGGTGACCTGGAAACTAATTATGGAACTTATATTTATACGTATGACTTGTGCTTATATTTATGAACTTGGTCTTTGCTACAGTGTTTATAAAACTAACTTTTAAACAATACTCAATGTGCTCCTACTTCTCATACAGTATATCTCAAGCTTTGTCTCCTGGGAGGATGATTTTATTTTTAATATAAAACATAAACATATTTTTTTTTATTATACCACCCAACTAAGCATTAGAGTACTAATTAACTTAAGGTAAAAGTTTGTACCTCTTAACCACTTTACTGTGGGAAACTAGTATACGGGTCCTTTTTTTTACAAAATGTGTTAATACAGTTAAAATATACAACTCTAAAAATATAACTCTAATAATTTTTTTAATAAATGCACATCAGACACAAACAGAGAAAACAGCAAAAACGAAAAACAAAAGGAGACTAAAAAACAATTAAATTGCAAGGGATTTCTTATAGTCACACTTAATATGTGTATCTTAGGAAAAAGCATGGCATATATATATATATATATATATATATATATATATATATATATATATATATATATATATATATATATATATAAAATGTAGTTTGGGTGAGGCAACTTATTATATTTTTGTATATTTGTGACTTATATGTGACAGTTATAAGATTTGATGTGTTTTAGAAGCTTTTGTGTTTTTTCTTTTACTCAATGTCTCACTAAAATCTTGTATCTCAAAGTATACAGTGCTCTTGTAATTGTTTTAGCTTTCAGTAAAAAAATCACATTTTATGTATTAACTATTATTTATTTAGGAAGCATTTGTATGGCATATGTTTTATCTGATTAATTAAAGGTCAATGAATAAATCCATCCCAAGATTTGATCAATTTTGACTTACAATGTCTTGACTGTGTTTTCTTCGTTTAATTTCCTTAGTCTTATTAATTTCTAGATATTTCTTAGATATTTGGATAAGTGTATATTCAGCCATGTGTTCAACCAATTATCTATGGTTCATATCTGGACTTCCTGTTTTGTCACTTCCACCACACTTCGGTTCATTTGATCATTCAAATCTGATTTCCTGATCAGTATGTAAAACGTTGGTAATGAGTGTAGCAGATATGTTTAAATTCAAGATACGCTGTTCCTGAAAATTGTTTTTAAATTCAAGCCCATGAAAGATTCAACCTTCTTAAACTCACAACAAAAAAATTATCAAATGAAGTACCTACGTCAGTAGTATGCATTTTTAATTGGCCCATTGTCTTCACCTGTTTCATCTCTACTATGCTCTTTTTCTTTGTCAAGTAAACTTTGTGCACCTGTGTTTGTTTGTACTCTAATGCCTTTTATCATCATTGCTCTCTTTAAACCCCAAAATAACAGTTCTGACAACTAAAATAAGTCAAAATTGAAACTTCTAATGTATACATAATTAGCCAGTTTTAATAAAAATAATGAACTGTTAACTATTATAAAAAAGAATGGCAAAAGATAACATAAATAACCGCAATAGGAAATTCTAAGAAAATGGTCAGTAATTAAAGGTTGCCCCAAAAATATGTGTAATGAATCATCAGATAAAACAGACAACTAATGAAAATCCTCTACCTGTCTAAGTTTCTTATATTGTGTTAAAACAAATCTAACAACTTTATGGGTCTTTTTATGGGGTAAAATACATATGAAGGGTGATTTAAAGGAGTAACCAACCAATAATGATTAAGTTTGATGGCATCAACTTCAGTCATTACCTATTCAGTCTTTTTATACCTATATATTTAGTCAATAAATACTTTATAATACTATTATTATATGTAATATTTTAATGAATAAAACGATTTAAATATGTATACTATAATTTAGTAATATATATGTCTATTTTAAACTCTGATTAAGCAAATAAAATTATATGGTTGATGGGATACATAAAATCATTCATTTCACATTTAAATGTTCCAAAAACCTCTTTTATTACCATTAATATGTAATTATATGGCATTCATAAATCACTCTATGCAATGAATTAAGGCAAAATTTATTTTTGGTGTAAAAAATTTAAACCATCCACAGCATGAAAGCTTACACTAAAGACAGGATGCCTGGAAAATGTTCATCTGTATTACAAATTCTCCAACATAATTACATAAGACTATACTTTTAATTCTCCATTTAATAAAGTCGAGCTTTTGGTCGTCAAACCTAGACATAATCTAGCTAAAGCTTGTCCATGTTTTAAAAATAGTACAATAATGAAAAATCCTCCATGCGAAGAGTTAATTAAGGCAACAACTATTTTGGACGGAAACTCTAAAATGAAATATAAAAATAAATAGATGTGTCCTGCATCATAAGCTACTGAAAAACATAGCATGCGGAGTAAATAAAAACAAATTTAAGATGTACACAAACACCCACACGCAGGCACCCCCTTGGCACACAAAATAAAAAAACCTTTCAGCAAGGTTCCTACTTGACGAAGGCATCTGCACAACACATTAGAAATTCAGTAACTCTTCACTGAAGGGAAACCGCCATTAATTATTATCACAAACAAAGAAAACAATCTTATCCTCGAAGCAAACAAACATCTTAAAATACCTGGAAGAGTAGAAACATTCAGTCCAACTAATAAACTCTATATCTTCTTGATCAGCTCTTTTATAAAGTGCCACAATTGTTCTTCATCTGGACATGTAGCAATACTGAGTTAAATTGATAAATCTAATGCTGCAGTCTCAAAGCACTCAGGAGTACTGGGATAGTTCGCAAAATTCAGAGAGAGAGGTCAGATTCCGGAGTGTCCGCTTCTGACTGGAACTTTGTGGTCGTTCCAATCTCTTCTGGAATACTAGGAGTCGAATCACCGTTGAGGTTTGTTTTGTGAAACATCAGGCCTGTGAGAAACACAAAGCTATTAGTGCCAGACACTTTTTAATAGAGAGAACTACAGTATGGGGAGGAAATGATCAAAAGTTACACTCTTTTGTTTTTAGTATTGTGGCAGAGATCCATATATTGTGTGTCTAGTTCTATGTAGATGCATGGTTGTTAAATCTAAGACCCCAAGAAAACTGTCTCCTGGGTGTTTCTTCATCATGCTCTCACATCCTGCTTTTTCGTGGGGTGGGGGACTCGATAGTTTTAGCAGAGGATTTAAATTTAGAATCTTGATTAGTGGGAGCATGTGGAGTTTAGTAGCCAGATGTTCATCATTTTGTTGAGCACATGACTTGGTTCTGTATTCCTGGGGCATTTGCTTTCCTGTGAAGGACCCCCCCCCCCTCTCTCTCTTTAATACCTCTCTATGTACCTCTTAAAGATTAATTCATCATTTTTATTAATTTTGTATTAGGTTGGTCGGTTATATAATCTTTGGTTTGTTTATATTACCCCTGTAGCAATCTTGATTTTTTTTGCTCTTCTGTTAACAAAGAAACCTTTGAATATCTATGATCTTGGTTTCTGCCGACTCAACCCACACTGAAACAGAAACAGACAAGAACACAGAATGCCTTAAAATGGTTTTGTTCCATGATAAATATCTTTTCATAACTTGTGGCACTCTTGGTCTTTGTAACACAATAATAGCATAATAAATGTATAGAATAGTTTTTTTTTGTTATGTAATTACTTCTTAATGGTTATGTTTCAAATTCCAATTTTAAAAATCAATGTTTTTACTATTATTTAAATATATATATATATATATATATATATATATATATGCAAGCGTCACGGTGGCGCAGTGGGTAGCACGGTCGTCTCACAGCAAGAAGGTCACTGGTTCTAGGCTCGGCTGGGGCAGGTGGTATTTCTGTGTGGAGTTTGCATGTTCTCCCCGCGATCACGTGGGTTTTCTCCAGGTGCTCTGGTTTCCCCACAAGTCCAAAGACATGCGGTATAAGTGATTTGAGTGAGAACGATTGCCCATAGTGTTAAAGAGTGAATGTTTCCCAGCGATGGGTTGTGGCTGGAAGGGCATCCGCCGCTTAAAACATATGCCAGAGAGTTGGCGGTTCATTCCGCTGTGGCGACCCCGAAAGGGAAGAAAGCCGACATGAAGATGAATGAATGAATATAAATGCAGAAATTCTATATACTTATACATACATTCTATTGTGTGATTTTGAAAAATGTATACCCATTTAAAGATTACAGACATACCATTTTGGTTCTATTTAGGATCACAAAGGGTCAGTTAAGGCAGTTTCTTTTTACACTGGGTAAAAAAAAAACAACAAAGATAACAACTTATCTGAAAAGGTCAGCAATTTCATGTTCTTGGTGATTTAACCTTTTAGGGAAGGAAAAGAAGCACATTGCCTTGAAGAAACTCACATAGGGTCGCTTGCTGTATGCATAGAAACTGCAATTCACTAGACTGACCACTTGAGGCTAGGAAGAAAATGAGCTCATTAAAGATCCAGAGAACACATTTAAAGTGTTTTTGTATTGAGTTTTTGTATTGACTTGAATTGACAATTTCAATAGTGCAGGCTGAAATTTGGTAAACCGTAGGTGGCACCATGGACAACTGCTTGGTCTCGAAGAACACTTGATAACTCCCATCTCCTTATCCCAACATGTAAAGAGTCTAGGGATCATATTTGACCAAACCCTCAGCTTTCAATCTCATATAAACTCTGTTTCTCGTTCAGCTTTTTACCACATACATAAGTAGACTCCGCCTCCTGCTTTCCATGAAATTCACCCGCTATCCTCGTCTATGCTCTTGCTATATAACGCATCCACTATTGCAATGCACTAATATTTGGTCTTCCATTCAAATATTTACAAATAATACAAAATGTTCAAAACGTAACTGCATTGCGACACGTTGCGAAAACACCTTGAACTAAACACACACAAGCCTTGCTTCATCACCTTCATTGGCTACCAATTAAACACCATCAATCTAGAAATCTACTCCTGACCTACAAATTACTTTACAACCTCTCTCCTCCATATCTCACGGATCTATGGATATATCCGATCACACACCTGCACAAAATCTAAGATCTTCTACTCTCACTCTTTCTCCTTAACAGCTGCCTAAACACTCCATCTGTGCACAATCTTTCTGCCACATAGCTCCAGCGCTGTGGAACAGCCTCACCCAGAATGTACCATCCAGTTCTAGCATAAAAGTCTTTAAATTTGTTTAGGGTTACTTTAAGTTGTTGATTTTAATGCTCTTAGTGCTGCAGTGTTATTTATCTGTTAACATTGTATTATCCTTGATTATATTACTTTGGTAATTCCTATTTTCTTTTTTTGTACTGTATATGCAAGGTGTCCTTGAGAATATTGAAAGGCTAAAATAAATCAAATAAAATGTATAAATATATTTATTCATAATTTGGTTTAGTAATCTCTACTCTGCCAGTATTTCTCCTTTTTTTATCATTTTGGCTGTCGTGTAAAAATAAATTCAGTTTTAGTATTCAAACTCTTCATCAGAAACCTATTAAACACAGGGTTCCTAGTTTTATAAAGTTCGAAACATGTATTGCTCTCTTTCTGAATCATATTTACTAAATACCATATTTAGCTTTAGTCACTTTGTTGACTGAGTTTCTGTAAGCTTTATATGCTTCACATATAATAATACTTAAACACAGCGAGTGTTTTTAAACTAAGCTAAACAAAACCATAAACGCTATGAAGTATACTTATAATTATAATGTATTCTTTACAAAGATTTCCAGATTAATAGGTCACTCACGCTCTGTGTCCTCTGCATTTTTCTCACTCTGAGCTTCGGTGTCAGAGCATGTCCGTGTCCGTCTTTGGCCAATCTTCTGAGGCCCAGAGCTCTCTTTCTGCAGATTTGATCTTGCAAGAAAAAACATCTAGTAAGAAAAGAATAGCAGATGATGTATAAGGTGTCTAGACTCAAAACTAGCATTCGTACCTTTCAAAATCATAAGTGCCAGGATGACTGATTGAGCGCTTCATCTGCATAAAACAATGTCAGAAAACGTATCAGATACAGTAAAAAATATTTTTTGCTCTTAGTTTTTAAAGCAAGTGAGTTTTTATAAACTTTTTAAAATACAAGATATACTGAGAAACAAAATTGAAAGATATATATATATATATATATATATAAACACACTTAAATGTTAAACATATTTAAAAACAATTTAATTAATACAAAAATAAACATAAAACAATATATTAGTAAAAAAGCAACTAACAACATGTTAGTCAGTTAAAGCCCAAATGTTTAATATTACAAGCAGTATACCCATACACACTTTGTTACAAATAAATATGGTGAAAAATATAGTAGTGGTTTATAATGCTATGAAAGCACGCTCTTGTGCAATTACCCGAGACATCTGAACAGGAGATGGGGACACGAGAGACATCATGGAGTCCGACGGACTGGGTTGCAACATGTCTGTCTTTAACTTAGAGTTGGCGATCTCCATACATTCTTCTAAAGTTCTGATGAAGGTTTCACATGTGGCACTCAGTAATGAAGATGCCTCTTTTCTTGTCTAAATTAAATAAACCATGCAAGAAAATATTTAAAAATATATATATAAAAAAAAAACTTTCTTACCACAAACTTATTGTGTTTTTTTTAACAGACTTTACCTCTGTGGTGGCCCCCGTTGGCACCAGAACTTCTTGTTCAACAGTCTCCTGGATAGTGTGCACTTGCTGCATTAGTAAGTCACAGTACAGGCGCAGCTCCGACATCTTGGTTTTCAGACACTCAGTGGTTTCAGATAACTCTGCATAAAACCATTAACAGAAGAAATACACCAGATCATTAGGCGTGACCTCTTTAGATAAGGGAGACTCAGATTGCTAAAATAAAAAGCACTTCACTATAGGAATTGTAAAAGTAAAAAGTAAAGTGCAAGAAGTAGAAAGGGGAATGTAAGATTGATTTTTAAATATTGTTAACTTTTTGGAGATTTTAGTGTAATAAATTAATAGTGTTTTTCTTGAAACCTTTGCTGAGTCGATAAATAGATCAACAAAAATGCTTCATATATAAAGGTGAGCGCACCCCTTTCTTTTTTGGTTCTGGTGTCGGTAAGTCCTGCTTTGGAGGTTCCCAATGCCACAAGCCACTTCTGGCGCTCAGCTGCATTCACGGCTCGAACATAGAAATGCTGCTCACCAGGTATTATCAGCTCCAGGCGTGTGCTGTCAGTGGGGTGTACTGCACAGACACAAGGATGTTGTGGAAATAACATTGGAATAACCGGTTTACTTTCTGGTAAGAAGAGAAGGAAAATGATCTCACCCTTGATTTCACAGACTGACATCTTTATGCTGCCCTTACTTCCTTTCACCATGTCGTCTTGGGAATCATAATAAGAAATAATGCCATTGTCCAGAACAAACCATCTCGGCTGCCAACCTTTCAGAAACCATATTTGTTTTCACACAAAAGCTGTAACAATTTCAAACAAGTGTGAAAGAGACATCAGGTGCTCATTTCTCAGATGTTGGTTTTTAGGGGCAAAAAACATGCAGTATGTAATATACTGAAGTTAATTATAACAAATCTTTCCATTTGGAACCTGGCCCTTTAAATGATCCTAAGCTCCTGCTGCCCATACACACTCTCATAATATTTGGATGCTATCCAATGAATCTGCAGCAAGTTTTTGGAAAAAAAATAAGGCTATTATGCATTTGTATGTCCATCCATCCATCCATTATCTTGCCTGCTTTTTCCCTTTCGGGATCGCTACAGCGATCCGCCAACTGAACCGCCAACTATTCCAGCATATGTTTTACGCAGCAGATGCCCTTCCAGCCGCAACCCATTGCTGGGAAACATTCACACAGACACTCATTCACATTCATACTCTATGGACTATTGTTTTTTATACTGCATGTCTTTTTATACTGCAATTGTCTTATACTGCATGTCTTTGGACTTGTGGGGGAAACCAATCACGGGGAGAACATGCAAGCTCCACACAGAAATGCAACCGACCCAGCCGAGGCTCGAACCACGACCTTCTTGACACGCCCACATATGTATGTATATATAAAAAAAAAACGTTTCAAAGTGTCACAAACATCATTCAGTATAGATAATGACAAGATGGGTCTTGCTTTGAATTTTCTTTTAAGAGTCATGGATAGGATCCTGAGGTTTGCAATGTCACAAACATGGCATAAACATCATAAACTGATTTCATCATGCAGGCCACTTTAAGCACTGACCCTGATAAGTCATGTTTCTGTTTAAACAATTCACAATCCACAATTTCCTTCTGAGGTAGTATTTAACATGTATTCGTTCAACTAAAAAACAATACTCAATTTATATTAAGTTTTATTTATAAAAACTCACCCATCCGATATAAACAATGCATGTTTTTAAATAACATTTGTACATCTTGTATGATTGTTTTTGCCATTTTGAATGAAGTTTGAGAGTGAAAATCTCAACAACACATGAAGTTTGCCAAACTGATAAACTTTTGTAATCCCCTTAAATCAACATTTTAATGTTTACATTAATACTGTCAATCTTAAAAAGACGACAAACAAAAAGCATTGCAGCAGAGTATTTTATTTCTATCCTGAGGTTTTAGATACAATGACCTGATTGAATGAAGATCAAGTGTCTCAGTTTCTTACCTGTCATGTAGTTTGTCCATTTATAAAGCACTCCTTCCATCATCACCCCAATAGAGAACAACTTTACAAAAGCTTTAGTAGAGCTGGCACTAGGCAACTGATTGTTTGCCCTTTTAGAAGCTAACCAACATGCTAGCCGGCTAACTCAAGGACCCCCAGCAACACATCGTTCTGTCAGAAGAACAGGTGGGTCGTGCGGTAAAGATAAAAATATTTTGAGTACATTAATAGTCATTTCTCAGACTGTAGTGCTTAGCTGCTCATGTTGAGATATTCCGGTGATGGCAGACGACATAGAGCGACATTATGGATGAGATCACTGTTTACAGACTAAACCGGAAGAGGCGTGTCAGACACGAGTGGATTCTTTAGAGTGTAGCCACTCCACTGAACTGTGAAGAAACCAGAAACAGTTTAACGTTAAAACTAAAACAGTTCTGACTGCAATCTCGAAAATAATTCAGACTTTTATCTTATGAGTTCAATTTACATAAAACATTTGGAGAACAAAACTCCGCATTTTGAGGGGACACAGGGTCAAAAATGTATTTGCAAAAGCAAAAGAATTCAATGCATTTCAAGATTAAATCAGCAATTCTGGAAATAGTCACGAATCCAAATTTACATTTTCTTTTCGTTGTAGCCCTCATCTTTTTCGATATGCATATTTGAGATTTTAAAAGCAAAATGAAATGTGAAATATATTTAACCTAATCTTGAAAGTTACTTTTACTACATTTCAAAATAAGATACAATATAATGTAAAGCAAATCTTGCGCGTAATCTGTGTTGAACATTTTATGAAACGAGTGTCTTTTTTAACACTTGACATTTTATGCGGAAGTGGCACGATTATCTCGCGGAAGTGCTCTTCTACGTTTAAAACTTCTTGGTCGCACTTCCTAGAGCCCAGAGTAAATAAGCGGATTATTCCTGGGAGATGGCTGGAGAAACAGAAGATGAAATCCCTGGTAATATTTTATCTGATAAATTAATGACAAACATAATGCTAATTTATGTGTGTTGCTACTCGGGTGTTTTTTTATTGCTTTGCCAGTTTATTTTTAGCCTCCAAGCCATTTAACGGTGCTACACAGTAACAGAGGAGCGTACGTTCTGGAGTTAACGTGTTCATTACGCGCATGTCATACAACAGTTGCATTTGTAACTGTTTAACATACAGAGACTAAATTCGTTTTTTGCATTTTATTCACTGAAGGGTTTGTCCCGCTCTTTGACACTTGTGCCTACCTGTCGCCAGGGCAACCACGCCATGTGGGCACGTCACGTCCCTTTTTTAAAACAAAATGTATCAAAACGCTAACATAACAAAGGACATACCAATGTTAACTTGGATGCTAATTACTATAAAGTGCTATGTAATATTTGCCTAACAAATGGATATTTTTGCAACATACACTATTAGTTAAAAACAACACCTTGTTATTTAACTGGAGAAATCGTAATGAAAACTCATATGAAGTAATGACGTAAAATCTGTATCATTGCCTGTCGTTTGTGCCTTATAAAAGTATAAAAAGAAGAAAAAGTGGACTGGGGTTAAAAAGAAACTACACTCAACTTACATTTTTTTTTTCTGAAATCAGTCCGTAAACTCGCGAAAATTTTTAATGTGTCCCCAATTGCAGCCACCACAACCATCAAATGCTAGGTAACCAAACCAAAAAACAAAAAAACCAAAAGTCACTTCTGTGGTGAGTTAAGAGCTCCTCACATTAGAGCCCAGATCAATGTTCCTCAGAGATCATTATTTATATCACTGTTCAGAAGACACTCTGCCGATAATGCTTTTATCACATAGCTGATAAAACACTTTTAAAGAAGACATGCAGGAGAAATTTGGGGCAATAAATAAAAAGAAGGAACATTAGTAAAAGCCTCTGCTTTGGTCTGATGAGGTCTCACATTGGATATAGACAGTTGCAAAACATTTTCATATTCTATTAATATGCATTCTTTACACGTCTCTCTGTCGAATTAATTCAGCATTTAAGTCTACAAAACCTCATGAAGCTCTTTGAGAGAAAACCATGAGTGTGCAAAGCAGTAATCACAGAAAATAATTTGAAAGAATCTAAAATATGAGATATCATCCATCATCTTGTCTGCTTTTTTCCTTTTTGGGGTCGCCACAGTGGAATCAACTATTCCAGTATATATTTTACACAGCGGATGATCTTCCAGCTGCAACCCATTGCTTGGAAACATTTACACACACACACTCTCCTACTCTATGGACAATTGTTTTTTCTCAATTCACTTATATCGCATGTCTTTTGACTTCTGGGGGAAACTGGAGTACCCGGGGTAAACCTACGTGATCACGGGGAGAACATGCAAACTCCACACAGAAATGCCAATCGACCCAGCCGAGGCTCGAATCAGAGACCTTCTTGCTGTGAGACGACCGTGCTACCCACTGCGCCACCGTGAGGTTCACGAGACATCATGAGTTATTTCCTTTTATTAATTTTTCAAAAGTTCCATGTAGTGTAATAGTGTATATTTTTGTGTAAGTGTATAGTTTTTATGCCTCCAGTGAGAAAATACGATGTAACGCTTCATGAAAATGTAAAAACAACAATGAAAGAGAAGATGTGAACATTGATACTTTTGTATTTTAAAAGCAACTTACTGCTGACTGAAATTGACAAAAACTTCAGATAACATTAGATCAGATAAATAACCTACTTAAACAAAGTCGATACACCCAAAATAATGACTAAATAAAATATCATTATTTTGTGATCACACTTACATCATACAAGCATAGAGTATCAGAACTATGTCTCTTTATTTTCTTTCTGTTTTAGAATCTGGAGCCGTCTTTACCTTTGGAAAGAGTAAATTTGCAGATAACGCCCCCAGTAAATTTTGGTTAAAGAACGATGTACCTTTGCGGATTTCCTGTGGCGATGAACACACAGCACTAGTTACAGGTGTGTAGGATGAATGTGTTAAAAATAAAAATATTTCCATTTTCATCACATTATTTAAGTTTTTCATCTTGTCCCTGTGGTGTGTAGAGAATGGAAAGCTTTTTATGTTTGGGAGCAATAACTGGGGACAGCTGGGCCTCGGAACAAAGACAACTGTGAATAAACCCACTTGTGTTAAAGGTAAGACAAGAGTGCATTATGCCCCTGTATCATTCACATATACAGTTAAGTACAAAACTAACAGTAAGTTGTTGCAGTGTAAAAAAACACCATTGTCTCTAAGAATGTTAATCCTATTCAGGGAAGGCTTTGTAATCTGCAGTAATCTGTAAAGAGGATGAGTATTTGTGTGGGTTAATGTTTTTAGCTTTAGAAAATTTGATCTTTGGGAATATAAAAAAACAGGCCACTTTATTTGTTACATTTTCAACTATGTATGAATTCTGTGTGTTCATTTTCTTAAAGCACTGAAGTCAGAGCGGGTGAAGCTTGCAGCCTGTGGAAGAACTCACACACTTGTTTACACTTGTAAGTGCATAGATTCCTGACTCATTTGCAGTTTGCACTCTTTCTCCACTCAATCCAGCCAGCTAATATAAGTCAATGAGGTTTGGTAATATAGTTTTATACTCATTTCTTTCATTTCCTCTTAAAGGTCCTCTCTGCTGAAAACTGTTTTTATTACTAGGAATGAGGCAACTTCAGTTTATTTGAAGAAAACTAATTTAAACATCATTCGGTAACCGCAACAAAAAAAGAAAGTTGGAAGTTGACAAAACTTCATAGTTCTCACGTCTGGTTCGGTCCGAGAACAACAGAATTGGTTGGCTTTTTTTGGGATTGCGAAACCCTGAGGCATTTTTTAACACTAAACTTTTATTTATTGTAATGTTTGGTGTGGAAGAAGATTTTCTTCTAAAATGATTATAAAAACATCTTAATGTTAACATATTTTGTTTACCATGACACAGTTATTAAGGATAGCTTTATGAGCGTATTGTTATGATAAAAAGCATTTTAATAAGAAAAAAATGCTGTTTTAGAACAAAATGAAAAAAAAATTTTTTCAAGATTTTGAAGAGTAGATTGTTTTACTAGTCTGCAATTTAGCACGTACATTTATTTTGTATAGTAGGTAAATATAATAATATTCAAACAAAAAAAAACTGAAAAAATAATAATGATGGTTTGGAAAGAGTATAAACAGAATGCAGGATAGTCCAAAAACTATTTACAAAAATCTAAGTCAAATTCTCAGTTCAGAAAAATGCCTTGTAAATACTCAAGTACAACCATTTTTTTCTTGCTGAACAGTGGTTCCCCTGCTGTAGCTTGACCTGATGTTTTACTGCAGAAATGGTGCTCTGAGTGGGTTTACTGATCAAGTTTGTGTTTGTATAGTTTTTGTTTTCATATGTGTGGATTGAAATGTTTTTGTAGACTTATTTCATTCTGACTTACATGACTTTCAGAGTATTGCCATTATTTTCTATGTGTATTTTCTGACATTTTAAAAGCCCTGCTTGACATTAACCCCCATTTTGCCAAGTGTTCTAACACAGACTCTTACAATGATAAAACATGGTCATATAGACACTCCAAGTGATGTAATGGTGAACTTTTTTAGTGGAGACCCCCTATGTTCTTGCCATGTAGCAATGTTATAGATCACAGCACAAATGTCCAACATGGTCTTTACTAGGACTGGCTTTTAAATTGTTATCTCTATTGGTGAATCAATACAAATCGTGACATAAATATCAACATAATCATTCGAGAGAGGATTTAATAAGAGACATCACGAATGGGTCACTGATCCAAATGACTTCTTCTATGCTTGAGTAGCTCGAGGTAACCTGTATGCCTGTGGAGGAAATAATGAAGGGCAGCTCGGCCTTGGTGACTGTGAAGACAGAACATCCTTTCACCCGGTGGACTTCTTCATTAAACATGGACCAATCAGAATGCTCGCTGCAGGGTCCAATACATCAGCTGCTCTTACACGTAATTGTGGTACAATTATACAGTTTATACATGCAAATCTACATATTAATATTAAAAACATGTCTTTGTGTCCTCAGAGGATGGCACACTTTATATGTGGGGGGATAACTCCGAGGGCCAGATCGGCTTGGGAAAGGAGAGCAATGCACTCAGTCCTTGTGAGGTTTCCGCTGGGAAGCGAGTGTCCTGGGTGTCTTGCGGATATTATCATTCTGCCTTTGTGACCGGTATGTACGCCACTGCGCTCTGACGTTACCTTGTGTTGTGCTGAAGGACTTGTTAAAGGCTTAATCTATTGTAAAATTCAGTTGATTGTTGAGTATTGTGTTTTTAATTCTATACAGGTTTAGTACAATTTCTGAATATCATCTAAATTCTTTTTATTCATGATAAAAATTTAAATAGTCAGAACAAAGTTCTTATAAATGGTTTGCAATAAATGGCTTGTTTATAATTTTTTCTATTATTTTTATTTTGTAATAAAATATTAGATAAATGTTTCTCAAAATAAATAAAAAATGAACACAAAACCAAGATAAGTGACAGTTTTGGGTCCCCAATTTTTTATGGGTCCCCACGGATTTCCACCCATCCTTTGAAATATAGAAATATAGAATGTAAATAAATCAATTAAATTGCTTGGTAATTACCCATTTTATTCCTGTCCTGCCAAATGAGCTTCAGGAATTCTGCCAGATATTAAGCAGATACACAGTATCTATAGGTTAAACACATGACCTCCCAGCATTTAACCTAACAATTAATAAAAAAAAATGTAGGAAGCTTCTTGGCTGTCTGTTTTTACCCTTTGCACCAAATGTATGCTTTTTTTCTGTAATTTCAAGTACGCCGTCTTGACAACCATTTTCCAAGATGTACATTTTTCTCTACTTTTTTAAGTTTATTTTGCCATTTGCTTTTTATAGGCATGGCAATTTTGTTAGTAAAGTACATTTCAAACACAACAGCTCTTCATGGTGCTTTACAAAGAAAGAAATTAATGTTAAACAATGCATAATTTATTTAATACCAAGTATATTGAAACACATTTACCCCTTTAGTGGCATTCAAATTTCTGGTAACCTAGCCAGAGTTTGTCGGTGTTCTATATGTGCTGCATTTTAGGGTATTTTGTTTCTGAAGAAACACAGATTATGCGTTTGCTCAGTAATCAATATGAACATCAGGCATTATTAATATATGCATTCTGTCATGTTTTTTTGGCTCCTGGTCATTTACAGTATTTGCTGGTCAAATATCTTCCACCCAGGCTAAAGAGTCAGAGTTAAATAAAATAATGTATGCATATCTTTTGATTAAAAAAATAGTGCCATTGGGTAGCACAAACCCGGATTATAAAAACGGGTTTGAACTAAAAAAAGGTTCTATACAATTTATGTTAACTGATACATGTTCTTTCTTCAAATTATTAAGTGCTGTAAATGTAATCAATAAATATAAATATGTGAGCATAGCTTTTGTTGTGTTCCATTGGGCTTCATCCATACAATATTAAATCCTATCTATTTGACTATTCATGATGACCTTCCCACTTCCTCTTCTTGATCTACAGAGCACAGTATGGTGGCATTGAATTCATAAAATGTTCCATCATTTGACCTTCTGTTAAGAATGGCTTGTTGCTAGGTGATGCTTGATTCGTTTGTTACAGCGGATGGAACTTTGTTCACATTTGGAGAAAAGGACAGTGGGAAGCTGGGGTTATCACCAGAGAAGCTGGCCAATCATAAAGTGCCTCAGGAGGTTACTGGCATCTCTAATAGGGTGGTACAGGTGGCTTGTGGAGGAGGGCATACGGTTGTGCTTACAGGTAAAAGAGTATCTGGTGTATTTTCTTGTAGAATCCTGTTTGTTAAGACTGATTGCCTAATATTGCAGAGAACGAGGTGTATTCATTCGGCCTGGGTCAGTTTGGACAGCTCGGCCATGGCACATTCATATTCGAGTCTCGTTTGCCCCGAGTGGTTGAGCATTTTAGAAGGGGACGAGTTAAACATGTGGCATGTGGAGAGAACCATACAGCTCTGATTACTGGTAAAATATGCCCTGAAAATCACCTCACAACATCCTGCATAGTTGTTTGAGACTGATCAAATTATTTGTGGCTTCCTCCTTAAAAATCCTCCCCGTTTACAAATGATGATGCTCTCTATTCAGATAATGGCCTTCTGTACAGCTTTGGAGATGGCCGGCATGGAAAACTGGGCCTTGGAGAGGAAAATTTCACCAACCAGTTCAAACCAACTCTATGTCCAAGATTTCTCTATTATAATGTTAAATCTGTAAGTATTTCTTCAAATCTCTTTATCGTTGTACATTTTTTATTGATAAAATCCTATTTAATGGTGCGATATTCCATTTCTTGACTGTAGTGCTGAGTCTGTTGACATTAAATCGCTAAAACAAAGATGCCTTTAGATCAAAAGTTCTTTGCCTCTGTTTTAAAAGGTCCTTTGCTACAATTTGTTTTGGTTCTGACAGAGCGTCGTCGAACCAGAATTTCTGAATAAGGGCATACTGGACCTATAAAAGATTGACAAATCAAATGTTCAGCTCAATAGAAACGGAATTGGAATTAAGCAGTTAAAATACATTTGAAATTAATCCGCTCTCAAAGGTGTGTTCAGACCGACAATAGAAAAAGCATGGAATGCTTCTGAATGAATGTTAGAATTATCTACACACTCACTTTCCCTGTTGGTGAAATCCACCCTCCATCATTGCTGGTTTCACGTGACCACACTAGTAAGTTCCTGATTGATTTGCACGGCTGTCCTGCTCCACCATACTAATCGTAAAGGACTGTAGCAGTCCTACTTGCTCTGCCTTCTCGGGAAGGATCCCATTTTGTGCCTAACCATTGACTTACTATTTCGGAGTACTCTGTAACCAGGCTTTCTAACAGAACGCAAATGAAGCCAACAAATTATCTCTGAACAATGGATTTGTTACAGAGTTCAAGATGAGCACAAGTCATTTTAAATCATGACAACTTGCTGAAAGCAAGTTATACAATAGTACATAATGGGTCATTTGGAAAAAAGTTAAAAGATTCAATTGACAAATGTAATTTTAATTTGTTGCAAGCTTTCCATGAATATAATAAAAAAAAAGTTTTGGGAGATGGTGGGTGTTTAATTCAGAGAAATGGTCACTGTAATGTTAAGTAGTACAAACATTTAAAACCTAATTTATTTATGTTTATCAGGTTACATGTGGGGGCTGTCACATGCTAGTGCTAGCTAAGCCCAGAACTGATCGGGTGGAGAATTTAATTTTGGAGGATGAGGATGTCACAGAGGACTACTTGGAAAAGTCCTGTACCGAGCTACTGGGGCATACGCAGACTCTGAGCACCCTGAGCAGGAGTCTCTCGGCTCGAGTCAGACGCAGAGAGCGGGTGAGACAGATCTGGTGACTTTGAGAGAGTGTAATCAACTATGACCTGAGGTGGAAAAGAGAGAATTACTTGTCCACTCACAACTGCAAAAAAGTAGTTTTAAGTATCCCTCTATAATTAGAATCAGACCCTTTACTTGGGTAAAAGTAAATGTACAAATAAAAAAGAATTAGTTTACATAAGCATATTTCTTGCTCCTCGAGGAGTTTCAGTTTCTAATACTTTTATTTTGACTATGACTTCTGGTCATCCCTCTTCCGGTCATCTCAAAATCCTATTTAAAACTCTATTTAGGACATATACTGTAGTAGTATACAAATGGGGAATAGAGGCTGTTTGATTTTCTTATCATAGTTGTTGTAGTTAAAAAAAATATATATATATTTTATATATATATATATATATATATATATATATATATATATATATATATATATATCTATATCTATTATATATCTATATCTATCTCTATATATATATGTCTCTCTCTATTTTATATATATCTCTATATATATTATCTATATTATATATGTGATATACTTTTTTTTTTTTACATATTCTTAAAGGGTTGAATTATGACCCTTTCATTATAGTCAGCTAGCTTTGTTTGTCACTTTTCTAGTTTTTCAGCTACCCTAGCATCCCATCGTTGCATTTAGGAAGTTACTGTATTTTTACCCTAAAGCATTTTCAGTTAGTAGTAGCAATGCTTTTTCTTGAGTACTTTTTTGTTGTTCTCTTTGCACACCTGGTTATGACTACTAACAATATTATGAAAAGTGAAATGGTTGTTTTAAATTCATATAAAAAACCTTTACAGTAATATTTTAAACAAATCATCAAAAAATTCTTTTTTTTCTAGGAACGCTCACCGGATCAGTTTGGACCGATGTTTCGAACGCTTCCAGCTTTGGGTGCAAATCAAAATGCCCTTAAAAGAATAAATGCATCATTATCTGTTCCCAGCCAGATTCAACACTCACAAAGTAACCCGACTGGAAAGATCACCCTCCACAACCTCAAAAGTACAAACTGTTTTTCACAGGTTTCAGAGCTTCAACCAAGAATTTTTTAAACATTTTCAAGGATCTGTGTTCATTAATTCTACAGATGTTAATGTTTGCTGACAGTAATACTTTTAAAGAAAATGCACACTTTTACAGCAAGGTCATGTCATTAAGTTGATAAAAAGAGACATTGTTACAAAATATCAGTATGTTTTTATGTGGATTTTTTGAAAGATTTCAATAATTCTTTTCAAGAATTATAATTTAAAAAATTTAAATATGACTTCCTGTGAACTGGAGACTGTGGTGAGAGATGCTGACTTTATTCATTTATTCACATTTATGATCATTTTATTGAACAAGATAAAGTATCTTGTATTTAAAGTGATGTCCACTTCAAAGATGTCCATAAACATGACAGGACAAAGGGTATTCATTATTTTAAAAATTTTATATAGATTTAGATTAAAATAGTTTAAAATGATCAGTGTACAAATGATTAATATGGAGACATCTGACAAAGAGATGTTTTATGATGTTGAGTGTTTTAGTCAACACTTTCTTAATTTTAAAAGCCTATGTTTTCTCTTTCAATCAGCCCCTGGAAAGAGAAAGAAATCTGCCAATGAAAGAAGCAGTGTGGAGGATAGCGAAAGTGTAAAAGACCTTGGAGAAACCACAGACTTATTAAACCTGGTAGGAGAAGCATAGCATCACTAACAAAGAGGCACGCATGCTTTTATAATATCTATTCATACTGTGTTGAATTAGACATTAAAGATTGAGTTTTGTCATGCCTATATTGAAAAATTGCTGAAGGTTTCATTAATAAAAGCTACAAAATCCATTTCATGAGTTAAATAGTAATTTCGAAGGGTTCATGGGAAATTTTTTCCACTTTAAATGACTGTTATTAAATGCATTACTTTTCATTATTAATTATATAATATATTACATAAAATAAAAGGAGTTCTGGCATGTAGGGTTGCCATTTTAATGTAACATCTTTGATATGACTGACACAAATCTTTCTGTACTAATACAAATGTACTTTGATTTTAGACTCACGTAATGAAGATGGATCCCAGTGATAATACTCTGTTATTATCTCCAATGGAGAAGGTAAGAGTTTGTCAGGGTTGTACATAAAAGTTGAGCTATATTCAGGCAGTGGCTTTACAAAAATGTTCTCACACAGACCTTTTTATCATGCTTTTTTTATTTACTTTGCAGCTTTAAAGCTCATTCTGCTCTCGTTCGTCCTGATCTATTCATTTTTTTCTCTAACACTTTCCCTCTTTTTATCCTCTGCTTCCTGGGATAAAGGTTAAAGTTATAAAAGAGCACGGTAAGGAGAAGGGGAAGCCAAGAGAGAGCCCCACCCCTTCTAGAAAGAAGGCGGAGCCTAAAGCTCTTCCTGTTGAGCTGCATAGAAGTTTAAGTGGCAGCTCGGTATTCGGGGATAGTCGTGAGTCAGAGATGTTGCGTAAAAGCCTAAAGAGACATACCCATGATAAGGAAAATTTGCGCATTGCTTTGGAGCAGAAGAAGTCAGCTGATGAAACGGATGAATCCAAATCCATTCAACCAAAGCGAGTAGAAATAGAGTCAAAAGATAAAATTAAAAGACAGATAAGAGGAAAACCTCAACATAAGGATGGGGGAGAGACAGTTAATCTTAAAGGAAGTGATGAGAGAGGGAATCCAAGATATGGTAAAAGAAAGCCACAGAAGGATGTTGGAAAAGAACAGATGAAACCAGTAATTGTTGTGGAACAACATACCCAACAGAGCAGATGTAAGCAACTAAGCTCTTCAGGTAAGTTCTTAAAAGACAAACCTAAGACCGAGAAAGCAAAGTCAGAAAAGTTTGATTCGGAAAAAGACTTCAGAAGTAGTGAGACCTCAAATGAGATCTCCACTCAATCCTCCAAGACTTCTACAAAGATGTCAAGAGAACAAAGAAAGTTAGTTAAATACACAAGAAAAACCAAATTATCAGGAACTAAAAAGGTTTCAGAGGATACTTCCATGTCAGAATCAGCATTAGAATCAGATGGGAAACAAGAGAAGGAAAATCCCCTCACTAGGGTAACTTCCTTTCTCCAGGATGCAGCAATAGGAAGTTCTGCCCTTTTGCTTGGAGAAGCCGCGGTCAATCAGTTCCTATCCCAGTCTACACCCCAAAAGATGCCAAAACCTCTTTCAAAAGAAAGAACTTTATCCGATATTTCCTCACTGAATGAGTCATTTGAGATGTCGGGACAAGATGAGACAAGAGAGTCTAAGAAGAGGACGACAGTCACCATCAATGTTAAGGCTGAACCAGACAGTTCAGATGTAGGAACAGAGTCAAAAACAGAGAGTCACTCTGAGGTGAAAATAAAAGAAGAGGAATCAGATGAGGAGGAAAGTGAGGGATCGTCATATAAAAGGGAGGAGAGTGAGGTAGTAGATGAAAGTGAAGGGTTGAGAAGGCAAAGTGAAGAAGTGGAGGAAAGTGACAGCAAGAACCTAAGCAATGCAGGCGATGAAGGTTCAAAGAGCAAAACATCCAGTGAGAATGAAGAAGAGAAGACTGATGCTTCCAAGATTGACAATGAAACAACTGGCAGAGGGTCTAGTGAGGATGAGGAGGAGAGCGAAGATGAAGAGGAGAAAAGCCAAGATTCTGAGGTAGATGATGAGGCTTCGGTCAAAGATTCTGGTGAGGATGAGGAGGAAAAGAGTGATTCCAAGGTTGATGATGAAACAACTTGCAAAGGTTCTTCTGAGGATGGTGAGAGTGAGGAAGAGGAAATGATACAGGATTCTGAGGTTGATGATAAGGCTGCGGTTAAAACTAATAGTGAGGAAGATGAGACAGGAAGTAACAATTCAGATGTTGGTGACTCTAAAATCGGTTCTTCTAGTAAGGATGAAGAAAGTGAGGAAGAGAAAAGTAATGATTCTGAAGTTGATGACTCTACAGGCAATGCTTCTAGTAAAAATGAAGAAAGTGAGGAAGAGGAAGAGAAAAGTAGCGATTCTGAGGTGGATGACTCTACAGGCAATTCTTCTAGTAAGAATGAAGAAAGTGAGGAAGAGAAAAGTAGCGATTCTGAGGTGGATGACTCTACAGGCAATTCTTCTAGTAAGAATGAAGAAAGTGAGGAAGAGAAAAGTAGCGATTCTGAGGTGGATGACTCTACAGGCAATTCTTCTAGTAAGAATGAAGAAAGTGAGGAAGAGAAAAGTAGCGATTCTGAGGTGGATGACTCTACAGGCAATTCTTCTAGTAAGAATGAAGAAAGCGAGGAAGAGAAAAGTAGCGATTCTGAGATGGATGACTCTACAATCAAAGCTTCAAGTGAAGATGAGGAAAGTGAGGAAGAGGAAGGTTCAAGTAATAGTGAGGAAAGTGAGGAGGGAGATGAAGATGAGGAAGAAGAGACAAGCCAATCAAGTGAAAAAAGTGAAGAGGAAAGCTCAGAAGATGAGGATAAAAGTGAAAGTAGTGAAGAGGAAGAAGACGATAGTGAACAAGAATCTAATGAAAATTCAGAGAGCAGTAGCGGGAAATCAGAGGAAGAAGACGATGAAGAAGAAGAGTCAGAAGAGGAGGAAGAGGAAAGTGAAGAGGTGGAGGATGAACAAGAAAGTGAAGATGACGAAAATAGTAGTGAAGAGCAGGAGGATGAGCAGGAAAGTGAGACTGAAAGTGAGGAAAAGAGTGGAAGTGAGGAAGAAGAGAGCATAGACGAAGAAGACGAGGAAAGTGACGAGGAGGAAGAAGAAGAAGAGAGTGACAAAGAGGAAGAATCAAGTGAGGATGATGAGGAGGAACAGAGTGAAGATGAAGAGTCTGAAGAAAGTGAAGAGTCAGAAGAAGCAGAGGATGAGGAGGGAGAGGACGAGGATGTGTCTGAAGAAGAAAGTGAGGAGGAGGAGGAAAAAGGCAAGGCCAAAAAGAAACAGGAAATAACTTCCACCAGAATCCAAAAAGACTCCAGCAAACCAAAGTCAGCCATAAAAACAGAAAAAACAAAAGCCAAACGCTCTTGAGCATAAAGTGACCCATGAGCCTCAGCAGTTGCAATTGATGTTCTACCTCAGTATTTCCATAAACATCTGTCCACTTTCATCAGCATGATTGAAGAAACAGACTTTCGTCAATGAACATTTACTTCAAAATTGTTAGACACTTATAGCAAAAACTTTCCTCTTTGTGCAAACTTCAATTCTTATAACTTCTTATTAGAGCTTGATTGGTTGTTTGCAAGGACATGATTCCAATGACATGCAATATATATGTTTTGTGCTCATGGTTTTGTGGTTTAACTGCTCAGAACATCCATTGTCAAGAGAAAACATTTTGAGTTTCTCCTAGCAATTCTTATAATATGAGATCACTTCCTGTATTTTCACCACATTTTTTTTTAAGTTCGTCACTTTGGAACATTTTTGTCTTTAATGTATTTTTTAGGCCCATCCACACGTACCCAGTTTTTAAGTGTTTTTTTTTTCTCACGCCGTTTACATAAAAAATGCATCCACACGAGCACAGGTAGAAAAAAGCTACATCCACACGAAACCGGTTAAACAATCTAAAACATTGCAGAGTGTGACTACCCAGTAGACGGCAGCAGACTCTTCCCCCACTGAGGTTAAATCAACCAATCAGAGGCTTCTTTCAACTCTTCAAAATGCAGCGCTTACTTTTAATGGCTGGGAAACACCACTCATACAAAGACAAGAATAATGTCTTTTATAAACGAAAATTCTCTCGCCAGTCTTTACCAACTACTGTTTTACTCTGAAAAGTTGATCATTTATCCGAGGCTCAAAAGGTAGTTTTTCAAAACTGGTGCTTTTTACATCTGTACCAGGTGAGTGCATCTGTAGCAATAACACGCACCTTGTTGTGGTTTGACGCATCTGTTCTGTGATTAAACACGTTATTAAATATGTTGTGTGCTTGTGTACCCCTGTACATCTCAGAAGATCTGCTTTAGTACAGAGGGTCGGAGTGCAAGTCCCTCTGTCCTTATTAATCATCTGTAGATCTGAGCAAATAATGGTGCATCAGTTATAACTCTTTCAAACTCCGCCTGAACCAGAATTTGTGCGGTTATCATGTCCACACGAAAATTAATTTCCAAAAAAAAATCACTTTGGTCGGCATTTTCAAATGAATTTGGTTACGGTGAAAACGCTGCTCCGGTTACGTGTGGACGCACCTTGTAACGGTGTTAAAAAAAGCGTGGTTATAAAATAACCATGTACGTGTGGACAGGGCCTTACTTTCATCATTCCACTCTTCTATTGTCTCATTCATGGTGCTGTTTCTTCTGGTTATTGAAAAACATCAACGTTTCCTCTTTATTATTGTAGTTCTATCCTTGACATGGACAGTCCTATCCAATGGTTTTGCTATTTTTCCCCTAACCAAATATGACATTTTTACTTTTTTTTTTAAATGCAATATGTGTTTATATTAGCTTTACTATAAAGTTTATGTTGATGTTGGAAGTTTAAATTTCCAGTTAGTATTGTGAAGAGCTCTGATGTGCCTTTGGAAATGTTTAGTTTGTGAATTTAAACCATCTGAGACTTGCTTTAAAACAGCCTTATTTGAGGAGGCCTCTCCTGACCAGAACTGTCTTACAAGAAACCGCTCAGGATCTGAAATAATTTTAGCATAAAATCCTGATTGTATATACTCGTTTGCTTGTTTCTGCTTCGTATTCATTTAGTAGCTAATAAACTATTCTTTAATTTCTGCTTTTACATTTCTGTTTAATAACCATCATTTTAAAAACATGAACATAATTTTTTTGTTCAACTACATTTAATTCTCTCAACATTGGGGTAGAATGATGCCATCAAGGGTCTGTTACAGGACTACCCATATTTTTGCTTGAATTTTATGTGTTATATTAGATGCACTTAATCTATAGCTGTTACATTCTGACAGAAAACTAAAACCCTTCATTCCACAGGTGAGGTTGACTTTTTTTTTTACTCTCTCCCTGATATCTAGAACCCGTGTGCTCCCATGTTTATAGCTGTAGCTCGGTGTTAATTAACATTTTTCAAAACTCTCCAGCTCATACAACCCTCCCGCTATTCCAATGCTTTTGTAACTTTTATAATCAACCACTCAATCTCAATTCTT
This sequence comes from Danionella dracula, assembly GCA_900490495.1. NCBI lineage: Eukaryota > Metazoa > Chordata > Actinopteri > Cypriniformes > Danionidae > Danionella > Danionella dracula. The sequence continues at coordinate 5,809,049 of UELW01000012.1, forward strand.
CTTCACTTGTTTTTTGCATGACTATTTCAGCTCCGGACAGATGAAATGAATGGAAATCAAGAGGATTTTGAATATTCAGAAGAAGACAATGACGAAGAAGAAGAAGAAGAAGAGGAGGAGGAGGAGGAAAAGAGTCTGGAGAAAGAAGATCTCGTTGAGCAAGGGAGTAAAGAAGAGCTCGAGCAAAACACTACAGAAGCAAAAGTAGAGGTGCTTGATATCTAATCAAAATACTGCTCTGGTTTAGTGCCACAACTGCAGGAATAATTTTTGTTTGTCTCTTCGTCCTTCTTTTGCAGAACAAAATTGAACTAAATGAAACATCTGTCCCCAATGAACTTGTAAAAGGTATGAAATAGTTTTTCTCTTTAATTTATACATTTTCTTTTAGAGACGGGCAAGTTTTAGTTCACCCTTAATTTTGCTAGTTTAAAGTTGAATACAATTGCTCACTCGGGATAAACACACAAACACCTGATAAAAGGAGAAGAGGAGCCTAAATGCTCACTCTGTCAATGCAACCTTTTAACAAAATATATATTAACAGACTGTACAGTTTATAGTACATACTATATGTGTTAGGAGGAATGATGAGGACCCAATTGCTCTTTAACCCAAAAGGCAGAGCAAAAAGGGTCAACTTAAGCAGCCATGTAGGGAGAGATAATAACTGAAGATCACCCCAAGGGGATAAGGAGCAACAGAAGATATAAGCGCACCAGCACACTGTCCCAAGGGGAGAGCAGCGACAGGCTCTAACTCACTCCGCCAGCAGGAGGCAGCTGTCTGTTGAAGGCTAGGTGAGACTAGCTCCGGCCGACAGAGGTAGAGACTGGACTTCACAACACTAGGAGGGGAACAGGCTAAACACTGCATAGGAAAATCAATCAACACACAACTACTAGAAAAATGGAGCGCTTAAGAAGCCAACTGATTAGGTCTGTCTGGCAGTAGGTGGAGGGTGTGACAGCATTAGCGGTGATAGCAGACAAGAGGAAAATATTTAGTGAGCATTAGACAGGAATGGCATGAACCAATAATTCTCAGCACAAACGATAGACCCTGCCATAGCTCAAAAACACCCCAAAAACTGTCTAGAAATCCAACACCTCATAATATGATAATACAATCTATACAATAAAATAATACTTACTATAAGAGCTGTTTAAAGAACCGAGCAAGATATTACAATTCCTTACTTTAATAAAAAAATAAAAATAACTATTGTAAGAAAAAAAGGTTTTGGGTATGCTCATGAAAAACTGATTTAGCTCATTTTTGGCTTTAAAAAACAAATAAAAAAAAGAATATATACATCTCAAAAAGAAATTGGTAATACATCATATAAATGACTGATAAAACAGCAAAGAGTATTTGAGGTTCTGAATAAGTATTGACGATATTTGTTGATTAGTAGTAATAAATGTATACTTTTTTCTGACACTCTTTTCTAGACAATGTTTATTTTTGATAAATTTATTTGATTATCGTCAACTTTTCTCTTGTCTTTGTATTGCAAACTCTAGGCATCAGCAAGGGATCAAATACTTATTTCTTAATAATTTCTTAATTATTAAAAACATGTCAAATTCACACTAGAATGTGAAGACTTTTTTTCTGTTGGTTTTGATTTCTGGAAGGAAATTACTGCAAGTCTGCATGCAATCTTACATATCTTACATAAATAAGGAACAGTATTTGAGGTGCTTTCTGTGCTGTAGATTTAAACTTTGTGAAAAATAAAATGTAAGTATTTGTAAGTATTTAAGTATGTAGACACTAAATGTAAGATCTATAAAATGCATGTATGGCAGTGTCTGTTAACACTCTGTGTAACTGCTATTTCTCTCTTCTTGCTGATAAAAGGTTTAAGATTTTGTTTAAGAGATGTTTTCTGCTCCTCACCTTGAGCTGAGACATTGTGAAATTTTGTTTGGTCATTTGCTTTTGTTATTATCTTCTTCTCTCCCCTCTCGCTTTGTGATGCGTTGCATCTCCATTTGCTCTCAATCTCCTTGATTAAAAATAGGTACCAAAATTAGAATGTAAAAATCAGGGACTAAAATTTTCTTTAATTGGCTTTGTGTTGTCTGTGTGTTTCTTTTTGAATATTTTTCAAACAATAACAAATAAAATGAACATTTTTGTTATCAGTGAATTCTGAACCTTCTGATCTTATGAAGAAGGAGATGCCCTCCTCACAGATGAATGATGTCACTGACGTGAAATCAAAGGCTCCTTTCAGCTCCAAGAACAGGGTACCTGATGGCTGAGAATTTCATGACTGTATTTCACACTAGCATTCAGCTAACACCTTTGTATGTGCAGCTCTCTGAAACTTTTTCTTTCTTACATTTTCAGCTCTCTCTTTTTAAGAGGACACCCACTAAAGGCAACCAAGGAGAGAGTGTCACATCAGGAAAGCCAGAAACAGATGCTCCTCATGTCTCGCAGACTGGAGTGTCAGAGAGTTCTAGCAGTGGAGGAGACCAAAAATCAAAAACTCGATCACATTCAGCAACGTGCAGTATACTCTGACACTTGTTAGTTTGACTGATATGATCATGGTTCAGAACTGGACACTGGAACAGTCCAACTGGAAAAAGACTTATGTTGTTAAAGGGGTCATGAACTGAGTTTTTTTGTACTTATTATAGAGGTCCAATTATAATTATTGCCTTTTACAACAAAAAACGTGACTGTTTTTTAGTAAAATACATTTACATTGTCATTTTTGATCCAAAAATGAAAGATTTTTAGGGCTAAGAAACCCTTCTGTTTCAGTTCAAAGCAATCCAAGATTTTTTTTTCAAGAACGCACCTTAAATGGCATACACAGGTATGGAGGGAAGTCAGAGTTGAATGAGTTTTTTGTGATCTTGTGTGACTTTTCATATGATAAGAACACGCTTGCTATTGAAAAATTATAAGATAACGATGTATCATTGATGTAATTGTCATAAAGTGTGGTTATAGTCCAAGAATTAGATTTTAATCTGAAAGTCATAAATAGCATAGACAATATCAAGATAAATAATTTTACAAACAAACAGGTAAATATATCTAAATGATGTTCTGGATACCTAAATCTTCCAAAATCAAGCAGGGTTTAATGAACCTTATTACAGGTGTGTTGATTGATCCTTGGAAGCACTTGCACAAAATGCTCTCAACTTTTTCCCAGCATCCGCCTCTGACAAAATCCAGCCTCAAACTGTGCCTTGTTTGTGTTCGCGGAAAAATACCTCTAGCTTGCAGATCAACAACAAATTTCAAATTTCTTCAGATCAAGATTATATTGGTTGGTTTCTTCAACAATTGGTTAGAATTCTTGTTTCTCGCTTCATAACCCCTTCAACAGTATTTGTGCCTTATGTTACAAAGTTGTTCAAATGTGGGAGTTTGTTTTGAATGTAACTGTGAGCCATGTGGTTTCGGTTTTAATTTCATTGTTTTATTTTAATACCTTTATTTAGAGTTGTTTTTAAATATTTTTTTTTTATTAAATCTACTACTGTGCTGCATGTCTTCAAAGATCATTTTATATTTTTGTGTGTTTTATATCTATTTATTTACATTAGAGATAAGACTTCTGAAGAAGCAAATGAGCACTTTACATTTTTTTATTTTTCCAGGAAAAGTTTCCAATTGTGTCTGACATTTTTCCTGTATAATGACCTCACAATCTTTCTATATGAGTAAATGTTTGCTCAAAAAGTGTTTTGTATTTTTCTACAGTCATTATTCTGTAGATTTGCTCAATGTGGTAGAGGTGGGAGAATAATAAAGCAGAGAAAAATCATAGTGCAGTTTAGTATTTAACTAAATTAACTAAAAATTAAGAATTGTAATAACAAAACCAAATGAAGAATGAAATCTGTTGTTACTTATAAATTATTTGATTTAATTTATGCAAATATGAATTAATTTGATAGCAGAGTTGAATTGCTTTTATATAATCTGTTTTATGTATGTTTTCAAACCATTTAAAGCCAGATGGATAGAGCCCATTCAAATCCAGTCAAATACATTGTTTTGGGGCTCTAAAAACATGGTATTACTTTGGAACTTGATTATCTAAAGAGGGAGGCAGATATATTTTTACTTTTCCGTTAATTTGTAAACCATTTTTAATCCCTTTAATGTATCTGGCTATGCATGTTTTATTGTTAACGTCTTTAGTTAAAACTTTAACTGTCTATTTATTTATGTATTTGTTTCATTTTAGGCCTTTCGTACTCCATAGGTCGATGGATTATATGCCATTATATACAGTCAATTATTAAAAAGAAAGAAACAAACATTCAATGGTTGATACTCGAAAACGTCAAGAAACCAAAGAATAAATCTTGTGTGTTGGAGGTATTCCACAAGGTGGCAGCACTTAACATTCGTGAGTTGCTAACAACGGTGTTGTCACTTGTCAGTGAAAGACTAGCTCCAGACATCTGATGTTGTGAGTTGACCAGATTTATAAGTAGTATTTATTTAATCAACACGATGGAGGAGTATCATTCAGGAGATGAAGTAAGCTCATGAGCCATTTTACAACAAAACTAATACGTTAAATTATTTTGTTGCCTCGAATATCGGGTGAAATGCTACTATGCTAACGTTAACTGGCTTATTATGGTTTGTTATTTACGTTAACTGGTTTCTTTATGTGGCCAAACAAAACATTGACCTTTTTATTTATTGTTTGATATTTTCTAAAGTCTTTTGGTCCTTCCTATCATAAAGTATTTTACAGCTTTCGAAAATTTTATTCACCAATTCTCATAGGTGTGGCAAACACATCCGCTCGAATCTAAGCCAAACTGCCCTTAAAAATACCGTAAACGGTGATATAATATATTAACGTTTTATTTAAAACAAGCACGAATTTAGCCTTTCGTATCAAAATGCAGTTAAAATGACATTACCGCGGCTTCTCTTGTTATAATGTTCTTCTTATAATGTTTAGCATATTTACGTCTCTAATTTCAGGTGTCTTTCAGCCCAGATGATGCAACCAATGTCGTTAAAGAGGTAAAGTTGGTATTGAACTGTACAAAACAAATACTTGCATGAATTGCATTTGACCTCACATTGAATGAACTTCATTGTTGTAAGTCACATGTTCATATTCATGCCTGCAGGATTTATGGCAGCCTGATTGAGTGCAAGCATTCTCCAATAACTCTTTCTTTCTTTGCCTCTGTTGGACATCAGTGCATTGAAGGGATTATTGGCGGTGTGGACTACAGCCAGAATAAAGTCAACCAGTGGACAGCCAACATAGTGGAACACACTCTCACTCAGTTAGTCAAGCAGGGCAAACCCTACAAGTACATTGGTGAGTTTATTCATCTCCTGCTACTAGTGGTACTGGTTAAATTTAGTATCTCTTCTGATTGTTTGGTATATATTTATATTGCAGTCAACTGTGCTGTGATGCAGAAAAGTGGTGCAGGTCTTCACACAGCAAACTCTTGCTATTGGGACACGACCACTGACGGTAAGTAATGGTTCTTTTGTTGTTGGGTCTCATTTTAAAAAAAGATAAAAAAGGAATAGAATATGTTAAAAAAAAAAAAAGCTGGAAGAGTGACATCATCAGGTTATATCTGTAGGGCAGGGGTGTCCAACGTTGGCCCTGGAGAGCCGGAACCCTGCACATTTTAGTTGCAACCCAACTGTAGTATGCATACTACTCTACTTCAGCCAATCAGAGGACCATAATTAGTGCCACAGGTGTGTTTCATGATGGTTGAACCAAAAATGTGCAGGGCTCCGGCCCTCCAGGACCGATGTTGGACACCCCTGCTGTAGGGTGACATCATGCTTTGCCAAGGATACTACATAAACTTTTACTGGAAGAAACAAAAAAATTGAAAACTAATTACTGCAAGCTATTAGCGTTTTTTGTTGGGATGAACTGCTTTTTTATTTTCAAAATCAACGAATGAAGAGACAATGTAATAAAACAATCGGGTATCATGAGTGTCATGTCAAGATCTGTTCTCCCTCATCTCAGGCAATGCTAACGCTATTTGAGCACTTGTCATTTAATGATTTATGTCAACATTTTATTAATCCTTATTTCACTACATTTGAGAATTTTGTGACATATTTTGTAGAAAATGGTTTTATTTTTAAAGAAAGATTGTTGGATTAGATTAAAATATGTCTTATTTAAATTATATGTCAAAACACTGACTACAAAACAACAAAAGTGTGGCCAGTTTCTTTGAACTATTTACAAAAATAGAACTACAAACATAACAATGCGTTCAAACTGCTTTAACTTGAATACAATGGGGGAAACATGGGGGGGGGCTGATCTTGACATAACAAAGAGCTATTTATACAAAAAACATGCTAATTGAGTCAATATGGGGGGGGGGTAGCCAGCATCAGCAAAATTTACAACAAGCCACATAACAAGGCCAAGTGTGACTCCTAGTGGAGAGCCTACAAACAAAATGGCCACTACGACCAATTGAAGGGGGATGTGATGACTCCTCTCGCCCTACTTGTGTGTGATCTATTTTTCTAATGAGGATGATGGTCAATTGGTTGTCAATAGAGCAATAAAAATTGGTATAAGAAAATCTGTACATTTAAATTAATTGTTTAAAGTAGGAAGAAATATGTAATGTGACCCAACCAAACATGATTGAAAATCTTTTTTCTTATTTGGGACTTGATCAGATTTAGCTCAAAAAAAAAAGCATGGGGTCTGTTACATTCTCACAAAATCTTACTAAAGCTGAAGGAATCATGTTCATCAGATCTCAGTCATTTCTTTTCTTTCTCTTCATATCTGTTTTTTTCCAGGAAGCTGCACAGTTAGGTGGGAGAACCGCACCATGTACTGCGTCGTCAGTGTTTTTGCAGTGGCTATTGCACTCTAAACAAGAACAAGAAGTCACTGAAGGCATTCCTGGTTATGCTTCAACCATCACGTCCTCATGTCTGACCTCGAGTAGTCTGGTCTTCTCTCAAACTACAGTTAAATTATCGCTAGTGGCAACACTGCATTCAAAGTGCATTTTCACCTCATTGTTTAGGTATTATTTGGTTTTCTCATTGTTTTATTTACCTGCAAAGGCAACCTCACCTATCACACTCAAGTGCAAATATGTGATATGATTGAAGTTGTTGCTTATTTGTCTAATAATAACATTTTATGAGAATGCAAACGTAATATTTTAAGTTTTCAGTTTTCAGGTAAGCTTCTTTAACAGAATCAAAACTGTATTTCAACCATATATTCAATATGACACAGGTTACAGGTTTATTAGCTTTTTCTTTTATGAAATGAAATTGGGAAAATATTTTATTTTAGTTAAGGTAGCCATATTCCTGTTTTAGGTCTTTAGACTTCATCTATTGGTATTGTTATTGATGTGATTTATATCTGCAATTAAAAGTGCTATTGAAATTATCATTATCCAGCTTGGCATCTTTTATATAATACTCTAAGTTTTAACTCCCACCATGTTTCTCAATTTAGAATTTCATCAGCTTGAACTTCCACTTAAAAAAGGAAGTTGGTTTGGAGCGCAGGCTAGTTTCAGATACTACGAGTCAATTTGTATTTATATGTATTTTCAAATTAAAAAGTTTAATCATGTGCAGTCATAAAATATCTAAACTAAAATGGTAAAGTGCAAAAATAAAATACAAACTTGTGTAGGACAAAGCAAACTTTTCACTTATATATTTTATTACATAGTGAAAGGCATTCTACCCATAAAAAACTGATATTTTTGTTTCATTTCCTGGAAAAATACAGTATATTGACTAATTAATCTACTGTTGATATCCAGAACACTAAAAATACCAATCTTTAAAATGTGTCATTTTTATAATATTTAAATCTTGCATGTCTATGGCCACTTATCCAAATAGAGTTTATTCATGGCATGTCATCAAACCAGAAGTCAGCCATGTTGGAGATTTTCCCCTGAGAAAAAAAACATTGAACAGAACGGGACGCTCCACTTTTCAAAGAAATCATGAATTATTGTCATGTTAATGGGTCAACATTTGAAGATAGATAGAATGCCAGACGTTATATTTAATCAAGAGTGCATAAAACTGTGAGAAGAGAGGTGGTTGTGGTAAGCCAGAATTTCCACGGCAAGAATATGGAAAATGTTTGTGTTTGTTCTCCTCAGGTTGGTGAAATATTAAAAAGCATACATAGCATTTCGCTGCCTTGTAATTGTACAGAATAGAGTTGATTCTAATCTAATCTAACCCATAAGGAAAATATCGGTTTGACAAATATGAGTAATAAATAAATCCAACTTGTTGATTTTGGCCTCTTTTTACTATTTTCTCCATATATTAGATATTTGAAATTCACATTATTCCATATATTTAACAAAAATTTCACATACATGTGGATATACTTCTCTTCCATATAAGGTAGGTATGGTCATATTAACACTTTGAACAGAAAAGGATGAAAACATATATTGCTAATACACTGTTGATTTCTTGGTTACTCTAAAAATGCTATGCTCATATTATTATCAACCTTATTAGCACAACAGATATCTATCTTTAAAGTGTTACTGAAATTTTTTTTCTCGTGGAAAAGTGGTAAGTCCCATTCTGTCAATGATATTTTCTCAGGGGAGTATCTCCAACATGGCCAACTTCCAGTTTGATGACGTACAAAGAAAACACTATGGAGGCCGTTTCATCTATAAAATCAGAAATTTTCCTTGTTGAAAATAAACTTTGTTCCAGACTCAGTGTGAGACATGCACTGTTTGCTCAAAGCTGCTCCCAGTGCAGTGGGACCACATAGAAAAACGCCAACTTTTGATCTAAAAACAGAGAAAGGTTACTATTGTCCTGTAAAGGGAGAATGCGTGTAAAATGTGGACCATAATACATACCCTGGGTGTTGAGTAGCAATGGTACTGAACTCGCTGTCCCAGTTGGGTTTGCCATAGCGTGTTTTCTGCTTCAGTCCAGTGATGGGATCATCCTCCGCTTGAAATTGAACTCGGATGTGAGCAGCCTTCCATCAAAAAAAAAAACATTTTAATACAAATAGTAAGTTCAAAGTTGAGAAAAGAACCATTTTCACTCACATCAGTCTCTTGCCAGCGAGTCAGGTAGATGTTGTAACTGAGAAAATCACTCATGTCTTTATCCGCCATCTGCTTTTCCAAACTCTGCAGCAGGTCTGCGAACCATTCGAATGCTTGTGTCTCCGGACACAGCCAATAAAAATAGATCTGAAAGGGTTGGATAGTGGTAAACCTTTTCAAATCTATACTGGGCTCTCCTAACGAAATGAAAACTCTGGACAGTTCTGCAGCACATCACCTTCCCTTCCACAAGTAAGCATTTATAGTTTAAAAATAAAACTATATGAATGGGCACTGACTCGTTTTTATATGACACCTTTTTAGTGAAGACGTTTTTGTTCTCCTGGACATGCTTGTACCACACAGACTTTAGAACTGAAGCGAATGGAGTCACACCAATACCAGCGCCAACCAGCATCACAACCTCATACCGAAAAACATCTTCACTGGCTGTTCCGAAGGGCCCATCGACTGCCATCCTGTGAGAAAAACACAAACTCGTAATATAGTATAAATGTTAAACTCAATCCTACCATCGGAAGCTGTGCTGTTTATACATTGGCTTAAGAGAAATTGAGAAACAACCAAAATTCACCAATGTTGAAATCAGCAAATTGCCAACCTTCCCCTCAAAGGGATAAGGTGCTGTCCCATCACTTCTCTTTTTTTTTAAACTCTCATTCTACATACATCCCTTTTTCACTCTTGAATTTTCCTATTTTTCATCTGAGACTCACTGCCCACAATGTAAAACCTGACGAGGTTCACTTCAATTGTTATTTTAGTTTTATTATAACTATATGATGTTCACTATAATGTTAGATTTAGGCGCTCACAGAGTTTTGTTAAGACTTGTTAAGTTTCTTTCAGCTTTAGCTTCCAGAGAATCTGATTTAAAATGATCAAAATACAGAAGAAAGAACTGATGACTGAAATATGGAAGTTAACACTTTGTTCTCTTAAGAGAAGAGAGCCAAAACATCTGGACATTTCTGGGCTTCATATCTAAATATGCTTTATATCTTTATTTATTAAGGACCTTACAGGTTCTCTTCACTGCAAAATGTAATTTTCTTAATTTGAACTCATCTTAAATCACTGATATGTTCAAAGCAGGGGCATCGCTAGACATGCCCCAGTAAAACTCATCAGTGCCTGAGTCAAATTTCAAGGTGTGTTTACAATTTACTTCATCCCAGAAGCCATCATTAATGAAGTAATTAATGTCGTTCTTGACTAACCCAAAATATTACAGAAAAAACACAATCCTATTATGAACTGCCTGTTAAATACAGTCAAAGTGAAATGCATACGCCTGCTTGACGCATCCCAGCGACTGTCACGAGAGGACCCGTGAAGTGAGAGGACAGCAGTTGCAGGTTGTTTTGTGCAAAGCATGCCTATTTGAATCGAGATCACCGGGTGCCCAGGTCAGGATGTTTGAGGTGAAAATGATGAAACAAAACCAGTGCTTGAAGTGGACAGGTGTGCATAACAACATACATGTCCACTCAACACAAGCCTTTGCTCTGCCACTATAAAGACCTTTCTCGTGCCTTGCAAACTCACCCCATGCTCGTCAGGTAGGGAACACTACCATTTCCCCTTTCTGAGTGGGTTCCACTTTAAATACAGTTAGAATTTGGTAGACAGGGCCTGAGGCAAGAATATTGTTCCTAACAGTGGCTTTTGATGTCAAGACTAACTTTTGTTGTTATGCCAATACAAACTTAACATGTTTGCTTACAAAAATGAACTTTTGTAGGACGTTTAATTGTGTTCAGGTTTTTTTATTTTTCATGGAAGAGTACCTGTTAAATGGTCAGTGACATTGTGTTATTTTCAATAATATGTTGTTCACATTGGTCTAATTGCATGAGAGATTTGCTTCTTTTACTTCTTTTTAAGTATTTTTAATTAAAATCGCATCAATCTCCTCATTTTCTACCCCGGCCTTATTTCGAAAATGAGGTGAAATTATCATTCGGAACCACTTCGAAACCACTCCCCAATTAATCACTTATTAATTAGCGATTTGCATATTAATGACGTATATGCAAAGTTACTGTCTGACAGTCAACGTAGATTCAAGGGATTAATTACGAGCAAATTTCCTAACCCTAACACACGAACACACAGCTAGCAACATTGATAAATGGCGTTTAGAGGGAATACTATTAAACAATCTTACCGGAGTCATATAGATGTTTGGTTTATGTACACCTTGAAATTGAGCATCTTCTTTGAATCCTTACAAGTCCTTTTATTAACCTTTGATTCACGTGCGTTGGTTTATGGATGCATGACAGAAGGGGTACTTTGTAGATAGTGCATCACTTCTGAGGGAGGGAAACCAGCCCTTTCATGTCCGGCCGTGATGTTGCAATGGGACTCATGTGGTCTCGTCAATGGTGCAAATAAAACCCATTTTTAAAAGAAACTAATTTGTTTTTTGTTTGGCAACGTCCATGGTTTGATTTTGATTCAAAGATGTTAGGACACAACAAGAAAGTTTGCTGAATGAAGATGTGAACCAAAGTCATATATACGACTGAACAAGACCACCTTCTCTTGCATTAAAATAGCACATAGCAGCAAACAGCGCATTTTAATCAGCTGGAGCTGCTAAATTTGCAGCAAAAGCTCACGTGATCGTTCTGCTTATCGTACTATGATAAAAGCTAAAAAAAAAAAGGTAGTTTAATGACTCACTCTGATAGCTTTTAGATTTTCAGTTCCCAGCACATTGTTGTCATATATATTTCCATTTGATAATTGGAGCAGTTATTGATAGCTTACTTTGATGACTGTTTAAGTGTAATATTTTACAATTGTATTTTTAATCTTAATTCAATTCAATCTATTTCAGCTACAGTTTGGCTTCTAAATCATCATGCATGACACAGATACAATGCCCCCTTTCATATTTGAGCACCTTCCCTTCTCTTTACATGGCCCCTAATGACAGTTATAACAATTTATATTTTGTTATACAATTCGACATTGTTATAACATTCCTCCATACATCTTCTTCTCGGCTTTGTCCCTTTTAGGGTTGCCACAGTGGAATGAACCACCAACTCATCTTGCATATGTTTTATGCAGCGGATGCCCTTCCAGCTGCAATCCACCACTGGGAAACATCCACACACTCACTCACTCACAAATACACTATGGACAATTGTAGTTTTTTTTTCCCAATCCACCTGTACCACAAGTCTTTGGCACAACGGGAAACCGAGTAAATCCACACGATCACGGGGAGAACATGCAAACTCCACACAGAAATGCCAATTGATCCAGCCAAGGCTCTAACCAGTGACCTTCTTGCTGTAAGATGACCGTGCTACCCACTGCACCACCATGACGCCCATTGTTTTATTTAGAGCTGTTATCAATGGAATCTTACTTAGGAAGTGTCCAAGCATCCAGCACTGTGCTCTTGTCCCCTCCACAGGCTGTATAAACCGATTGTGTCCAGTCTCCTACGATCCGGATGTGCACTGAGAAGTGGTCTTCCTCGGGTGCCGAGGTCAAGGTGAAGGGATGCCACTCCAACTGAGAGACAGACGGGCACTGCATGAAAATATACTGACCCACTTCCATCTTAAAGCCCTTCTTCTTCATCTGCAGCTCAAGGGTTTTGGAAGGGTGCATCACCACCTGTGGAGAAGCATCAAACAGTGAGAGAAAGAAAACTATTTGTTGTTTGGAAATTTGTAGCATAAACTAAAATTTTCTACTGTTCTGATATCTGGTAAAACTGGTTGAAAAAAGGAAGTTTTTTGTTATTACTACTGCATGGTGGTCTCTCTATAACTGGACATTTGTCAATAGTAAGAAAACAGTTCAGAACCCATTAATGAATGTAATGCAGACGTGTCCAAAGTCAGTACTGGAGTACACATTTTAGTTTAAACCCAGGTTAAGTGTGTTATATGTTGGTTGAAGCTAATCTGTGCAAGGCTATGGCCCTTCAAGACCAACTTTGGTTCCATAATATTATGTTCATCTTGGTTTATTTTAGTCAGACTAACCTTGGTGATCACTACTTTTTGCTGTGAGCGGTAATAGCGCACCAGTCGCTCACAAAGGTATAAAAACATAGGGCCAACCACCCACTTCCACGTCTGTGAAAAGGAGAAAATACAATGTCTTTGATGCGTTTCATCGTTAACACACTTTAATCAAATTATATTTTAATTTACCATGGGTGGGTTTCCAGCAAAGACAGGCACCGGGCAGGTGGTGCCATTCAGCCCCCAGCTCTCAAACTGGCTGTGACATTCTATTGGGTTGTGTAGTTTTATATCTTCAGCAGTCTGACCTCGAACTATCCGACTGTACAAATACACAGCAAAAGATGTTGAATGATGCATGAGTGATCATGACCTTCAGGAATTAGAGCTGAGACATGTTCTTTAACTTTCTCTTGAATTTCAATGCAGATTTTTTGTTTGCTTCATTTCATGCATGTATAAATAAATGTATTCTAGAGGTAATTAGAATGGTTTAAATGTGTTTGGATGTTAATTTATTTAAATTTATATTTAGATCAAACATCCTTTGTGAGAAAAACATTGACTTTTCAAACATCTAAAACTTCTTGCTGTTATCAAGTCTTAAATATGAAGATGCTATAATATCTATAATTTGAAGAAACTTCAAGTGAGATTAAATTAAAAAGATTTCATTTTTCCAACAATTACAAATGTCTTTTATAAATCATTAAAAATTCATTTGCTGTCACTTCTGAATAGAAATATGTAATGCACCTGGAACAAGTGCAATAAATTATTTGTCACAACAACTTATCTTTTGTGCCAGTATCAAGAAACGGAATATTTTCTAAAAGAGCCTTTAAAATCTAAATAATGACCAGACTGAGAATTGGCTTAGGTTGAACAAAATACAAAATACAAAAAAAAAAAAAAACACTTACCCAACCCCATGAAGCACCAGTCCGATGAAAAAGACGATGAAGAGATGATGCGTGAACCAGAAGACCTCAAAATATGATCTCCGAATGACCTCCATGGATGAGGTGATGATCAGGATGAGGGCAAGGGTGATAACTACCCCAGTCAGGCCTGCGACCGTTGTGAACATCACTATCGTTGGGCTCTAGGACAAAAATCAACATACTAATGACGACATAAAACATTGACATGGTTTAGCATCTGTTTGCCTGATGACTAATTTCTAAAACATATATTTTATAACTTTACAAACACTGGATTGCTAAAATATTTAGAATAAAAACCTACTAGAGTAAGTAGATTGTATTTATATTCCTTTATATTCATTCAAAGTATTGGAACAACACACCAAGTTTAAATAGTTGGAAAAGAACCTAGCTTTACCCATGTTTTTTAACAAGGACTATCTAGCACTATCTATTTTGCCTTTTTAATCTAGGTTTTTTAATCCTGGTACCAGATCTCTTGTATTATATCAGAGGATCTGTTTGGCATCTGATGACGAGCCACCAACACCCAACTACCATTTTACCTTTCCTCTTGATATTTTCCAGGTTAGATGTAAGCTAGACTTCGTCTAAGCCTGGGATCTTCTTATTTATTTCCCTTTTAAGCTGGTAATTTTTTGTCACAGACTAAAATAAATAAATAATGGCTTTAAAAAATACATTTTTACTTAAGGATTTGTAATTTTGAGATAAAAAGTCAAAATTCTGAGATAGGAAGTCAAACATTTTAAATATTTTTTTTTATTTATAAAGACAAAATTTTCACTTAAAAAGGCACAATTTTGACTTGCTGACATACAGATGCCCAATCTAGCACTAACTACGTGAAAACACATTTATCTCAAAATTTTGACTGTCTAAATATTTCAACTGTTTCTAAGACAAATGGTTGACGCTTCATCTGAAAACTTAAAGCTACTACATATTTTGGGAAATGCAAAATTTCATAACTGCATAAAAATAGACAGAACGCTTACATTTCTAAACTTGTCCCATTTTTTTTATTTTTTTATTAATTGAATTAAAGTGAGAAAACAATAAAGACAATGGATTACATGTAGCAGTGTTGTGTTTTAATGCAAGAAGCATCTATTTAATTTACAAAACTCTATTTTTTTTTATAGTTTTTTTTTTACCCCATCCACGAGGAGGAAAAGCATTGGCTTATTTGGATTGCCTACCACTTTAAGTACTAAATCTGGGTCATTTAGTTATGGGGTATGAGTGAGTGCCAGGGGATGTTGGGTCATTGTTTTGGTCAATCACAGGCTTTTCTCCTACTCATTCTGCCTACTATGATCGGGTCATCACAGGGACACCACAGAACAGGGAAATACATAATGCACCATAAGAGTCAACATATTAAGGAAATCATCATAACTGGACTCAGATCAGCTCTAGGTGATATTATTGTTCTTATTGTCAAGTAAAATTGAGTGGCCTTAAAATCATTATAATAAAAAATTCATGAACTTTACAGAGCGCTTTTCTAGAGACTCAAGGTGCATTATATCTTAGGGAGGAGGGTCTGGAACACACTACAAACCATGTCATTGATACTAAATAGAAAAGAGGGGATTATAAGGAGTATAGAAGCAGTATTTAGTCAGGATGCTGGAGTTCACACCTGCTCTTTTTAATATAACCTCTTGGAATTTTTAATTGGCTAGAGTTAGAACCTCTGTTTATTGTCTCATCCAAATGACAGTTTACCTTTATAGTATAGTGTCACAGCCACTTCACCTGGGTGCTAACTCCCACACTAAACACCAAATAAGCATCCAGGTTTTAACAGTCCTGTGTCAGGGGCTGCATAAACATTCAAACGATTACATTCATAAGTGTCCCTGTGTTCATACACACAGATGGACATTCAACATGTTTTAACAAAGTGTGTGTTTCTGGTAAAATTAGTTTTCATATCACATTAAATATTTCAGTTCAATAATGATTCATTGGTCAGTCTCTGGAGAGATTTGTGTCCAATGTGATTTGGATAGAAAACACAGTATTAGTTCAGATGTTTTCTGGCTCCTTGTATAACTTAAAGAATTACATTTCTCAAACCAATGGAACACGTTAACTAAAACTAGGAGATTGTTTACATTGATCTGCGTGTTAGCAATCAATAAAAGCAATCTGAACTCACGGTCTCGTTGCTTCTGATAGGGTTCAAGTAGGATCTGTTGTCATTGTTGCCGATTTGTGAGAGCACATACGGTAGGTGACTGCTGTTGATCATGAGCTGAGAATCCATGAACCTCTCAAAGTTAAAGAGATGGGCGATGATGTGGACAGCTGAGAGAGAGAAAACAACTTCAGTAAGGAAATAATGTAGATCTAAAATAATAAATTACCAAACAAGCAAAAGGCATTTGCAAAACATGAATTTTAGATTTTTTTATTATTGTTTTACAATTGTGTATACTAATGATATTGCATTTGTACTAATCTCCTAAATCACTACAACGTACCTTGAATTGAAAAAAAAGTGTTTTTCTTATAAGAATACATTTACCTGTGTGAAAGGCAATCATGTAGGCCACAAGTTTGTGAAATGTGAGGTTTCTATCAAGTTGCCGAGCTGCCGTTCGGCTACAGTACTGTGAACATACATACATACATACATGCATACATACATACATACAGAGAGAATCTGTAAAGTGATTTAGATTTTGTCCACTCTTCAAAGCTCTGTGCTGGTCTGACCTGGATGGACCCACGCAGAAAGGAAAGCAGATTTCTGCAGACAGGCAGCAGGATCAGCAAGCAGTTAAAGTTCAGACATGCAGCTGGAGCACGGGCCCACGAGAGAGCATGCTAAGAGAGAGAACAGCATCACTTCCTCTTTTAAACTATCATTTTATTAGAACCATGCTTCGGTGATAATAACTGTACAAAAAGGAATCTAAATGTGATGATTAAACTTCTATACTGTAGGAGTACATTTAAACATGAACAAGAAACAGAATCATTAGATATATTAGTTTCTTTAACCCAACACCATATAATAAATGGCAAAGATGCGTTTGTAAAGAAAGTATATTTCTGTATAAACATGATTAAAGCCTAACTTTTGCTTAAAAACTACTAAGAGAAAACAATGATACTTTTAATAACAAACATAGTAACTCTAAGAAACACCGGAAAATATAAGAAACACTCAACAATTGTATTATTATAAAACACTTTTAGAGACTTACCCCAAGAATGACTCGTGTATAGTAATATCTATCAACCAAAAAAGCCAAGTAAAAGTTTACAAAAAGAAAGATGTTGATCCCGAGCCATACCAACTGTAAAAAAATGAAAAAGTGATAAAATGTAACATCTCATCTTTTAGAGCATATTTTTAATGTTCTTCATTATGTATAATATTAGTTGTAAATTTATATAAATATAATTTTCCACATTTCCAGTTTCCACATTCCAAGGTAAAATTAGATAGAAAAAAAAAGAATAGAACTATTACAAATAGAGCATTAACAATAAATCAAGTCTTACAATAGCAAAAACGGAGAATCCTTCATTTGCAGCAAAATTTCCCATGGTGTTGAGCTGAAAAGAAATAAAAGATGAGAGAAGACATGCAGGGAGATGTGTCTGAATAAAGACACAGGATAGCGAAGGTTCCTGGTTTATAACGCAGAGAAGAAACCAGGAAATAACATCACAGGTCTGAAGCAATTACACAAAGTTCCTCAACCTAGAGAAAACTCTCACTTCTCTTTTTATAATGAAAAAATGGTTTATGTTTAACCACCATTTAATTCCCTTGGATTCGTCCAGTTGTAATGTGAAAATGTTCAGTCCTGTAATCATTTGCTCTAAATAAAAATATAAAACCAACTTCACAAACAAACAAATACGTGAAGGCAGTTAAAAAAATATTTCAACCACCATGAACAAAATAACATTCTTTTTTATTGTAATAGTTTGGCTGACAAATATTAGAAAAAGTGAGCTTTCAGACTCAATTTTCAATTCACAATCATGCAAGGTTAACAAAAAACAATCCCCACAAGAGGGCAGTAGAGTTTCAATACAATCACATTCTGCCCCCTGAAAAACAAACGTAGTAGAAAGTGAACAATGTGCAAATGAGGTCCCTACATGAGACCTGTGCAAAGAATGAGTAAACACAAACAGAAAGAGAAACTGTTTTGCCGTATACATATGGTCCTAGCAACGCAGCTGCTCATCAATCATTGGTAACATAAGTTGGCAACATAATTTATCTGCTGATTTTTACTCAGCATGTTCACCTGTCAAAACCTTACAAAGATTTTATTTGCATTTATAATAACATAGTAACAAAGTAAAATAGATTCTAAAAAAACCTATGTACTGAAAGTAATAAACAATCAAAAGAAGCATATAACTCAACCAAATAGCTTGTATGCTTAACATCCACTGGCAAACAAAGCTCTCGTACAGTATATCACATGATGCAAGCAGCGGCTTCATCTGGATAGGGAATTTCACATGCAGGTCAGTGGAGCATGCTGGCTCATTTGCCTTGTAAACCACCAAGAGAGATGTATATTAAACTCAGAGTTCAGCTGAAGTGTCTCTGACCTTTCTTCATAAAGTTCAGAGGTAGAAATGCAATAGTAATAGAATGTAATTTTCTTCCAGTAATAGCCGAGAAGGACTTCATTGTCATGCTTTCAAAGGACAGAAAAAAATTCTTCCAAGGAAATTCATGCAGGTTCAAAAATGAAGATTGTGTTCTATGAGGATTCCTCTCAAAAAGAAAGCTCACAAATCTTCCATAATTTACTCACATGCATTCTGCTGTAATCCACTTAAGCCTGGTTCGTTTTGAATCAGTTATTTAAATAAATTTAAGCTGGTTTGATTATTTTTTCATAAGATGGCAGGTACATGTCACAGGGGAATAACTAAATAAACACAAGGGTTTATAGATGATTCACAGCATGCAGGATGTTTAATGTGCAAGTGGATCTAAAAACTGTTTCGTACTTCATTCAACAATTCGGGTTAACCAGAGGCAATGCGGTGGCTTAGTTTGGCACTGTTGTCTCTGCAAAAAGGATTATGATTAAGGCTCTACGGAAGGGTCTAAAGGCAAGTATGTCCCCTCTCAGCGGGCATTTATACAATGGTTTAAATCAAGTAAAGTAAGTCAACTGAAGATTTCGGGGATGTTAAAAGTGGGTGTAGCAAGCATCCTAACAGTTCAATACTTGAAGTCCTATCTTAGCTTTTCACTTGGAAAATGGCTAAAGTATGCAAAGATACAGGAAGAGCTTACGTGTAAAATCTGCAATCACATCAGTGATTTTTTGCTTTTTGCCACCAGTTTGTGGATCGGTTGCTATGTGCGTCTCTACTTTTAGCTTGCTAAGCAGATAAAACCAATGAACCGAGGATCTATTGGATTGTGCTTGTAAAAATCATCGCTTCTCTTTTGAAAAAAATTAAACTAGGTTTTATAAAATGAGATTTTTGATCATATTGCTGATGTTTTACTATTTAATTTCAGGAGAAGCATGTGCAGATGATTAGCTTTGTGAGGGCTGTCTTATTTTATTCACTGTCTTTCCTTCAGAGGCTGCTCAATCACTATGCTTCCCTGATGACTGAGCAGCAAAAAGCTCTGTCCAACCCTTCTCTACCCCTTCTCTTTTGCCAATTTAGAGTTAACTGCAGCTAAGAACCTGCTCTCCAGGTTTGGTAGAACTTTAAGGCTTAACATAACTTGAACTTTAAACAAATGTTAGCTTTAAACAAATGTTTAATCTAAGGTACAATTAGATTTACTGCAAAACACAGTTTGTACTAGGCTGTAAACATGCTTTTCAGTATGTAAATCTCAGACATTTCTTTACTGATGTTTCAAGGGACACTGCTTGGTCCAAACAGATCTGCGTTGGTCAAACGACAGTTATACATGGTAAATAGGAATTAATGTTTTTTTTTGTTAAACTACTAGTAATTATTTGATTCGAATGTGAGGTGAGTGAGCGTGGCTCAGTGATGATTGCAGACATCTACTCTTGCCATTTGTCGACTGCCAAGGTTCTGAAACTGTGGTACGTGTATCACTAGTGGTACTCGGAACCTGTTGGCAGTAATTACTTTGTGCGGGTGTCAAACTAAAAATTGTTGGCAGTGACGGACTGAGACATTAATGGTGATCCATTGGTAGATTTTTTTGAAGGACACTGGCTTCATTGGCTAATGAAATAACAGGCCCCTTCCTCCAGCCACTGATTGTAAATCTGCTTTTTGACTGTCCGGAGTAGCGTAAATGAGTTTGATCATCCTTGATGATGTTAGTTCTCTTTGCCTCAGTCCAATCTCACATCTAGTTTTATTTTAAACAGGAGAAATTACAGGGTTTGCCATCAAATACTAAGTCTGTTGGAACTGTTCCTGCACTGGTAAAAGGTTGTTTTAAATTGAAGATTATAATGAGCACTTGCAGTCTTCATGATTGCAGGAAGATGATAACTTTAAAGTTATTTAAAAGTTAGCTAAAAATATAATTTATCATTAATGTCTGTTGCTGGAATGAAGAAAGATGTTCTCTGTAAGACCTCTGTAAGCCAAATTAGGAACAATCAGCAGACTAAATCCAAATTCTCCTTGTTGTGCTCTGCTCACACGTTTCCACATAGACTCTGCGCAACATCTACTTTTGGGTCCTCCTCCGGCTCCTTTCCAGCAGGGTTAACCCTGGCAGAACTCCTCTGGGACAGCGGTCCCTGAAGTAAACAGAGGGATCCACAGCACTCCCAGAATCCCTGAGCGGGACTTGAGGAGAGCAATTGCCTGCATGGATGGCAGAACTGGTAGAAAAGCAACATAAAGAATACTGCCATGGTGTAACCCAACAGAAGCAACAACTCCAATACAGGGGCATCCACCCTTCTGTAGAAATCCGTCCTGTGCAAGTACCACATCAATGTCAGGCCTGTGTTCTCAACAAAACGGAGTGAATAATAAACGGCAACTCGCTTCCAGGCCTGGCCCTTATCAATCAAATCCGGATCATCCAGTTTGAGGTGCACGGCCGACCAGCAGAACACATTGATGCCGGCGTACAAGAAAGTCAACATGCAGAGGACAATCGTGGTTCCCACTCGGCTCAGAGTCTTCTCAATGTTCTCGGGGAATGGGGAGCGGCTGCTCCAGAACAGAACCCATGGGTGAAGAAAAAAAAGAACAAAGTTGGCAGAAACCACCGGAATTACCCAAATCTTAAGAACAGAGCTGAAGAGAACCAACACAGCTACACGAGTGGCGATCTCAAAGCCGCGCCACAGAAACACACAGATGTATGCCAAGGGACTCACTGAGACTTCATAATCATCATAGCGGATCTTAATGGCCAGAATGTTGCAACGTAAGGCTCCGTATACGATGGAGAGGAGGGAAATGACCATGAGTGTACCTAAAAAGAAAAAAAAGTTGTTTAAAAACTTTTAAAAATCAACAGACAAGTCTAACTCGAGTCGCTCGTACTAGAAGTTGTATCAGCTCATTAATAAACCATAGCAGGATGGGAGTAAAGGAAAATATTACTTCAGGAGGAGAAATTACCTAAAGAACTACCTAAAGAACTTTAGGAAAGCAGGAACTATTGGTCTAGGGAAATGTTTGTTTTGATGATTTCAAATGTCAGCATTGGGTCCCAGAATTAGCTTACTACACCTTTAAGTAAATGTAAATTTTATAAAATATGCAAAACCTGCAAAAAAAACAATGCATATGTTAATAAAGACATATTTGAAAGATAAACATATACAAATAATTGCAGGCAAAAACAAAAGAATCCTAAATAAGTTCAATGAAATTCAAAAACGAGTTTCAAGTATTGAATGAAAAAGAAATCAGTTTGGAAATGAATGGTTAAAGTTATAAATAAATAAAGTTAAAAATAAAATATAAATATTTATAAAACTATGTATAAATTAATTCAGATTAAGTAAAAAAAATTTAAATGATCATAAAAAAATCAAAACAAAAAAAATGTATACATGTGCAATAAAATTTAAATAATTATAAATAACTTGGTATACTATAGTACAGAAATATATACTATTTTTTTGCAACTGAAATACTAAATATAAATGTAAAAAATTGTCTATATATATATATATATATATATATATATATATATATATGTATAAACGAGATATATAAGCTGAAATATATATTATATATATATATATATATATATATATATATACGTATGCCAGCCTGTTCCTCAATATCTACTTTACCATGTTCCCATTCAATGACATAATTTACTGTGCTGTTAACTATTGTTCTAAACTAACAAATTATGACAAAGGCAGATTCCTTAAGGTCTAAATCTACCAACAGGGTAGACATATGGCCTCTATCAACCCTCCATCTGATCTAAAGTCAGTCAGCTTTTCATTAGCCTGTGCCTCAGGGGTAACGGGGTCAGACTGATTCATTGTCCATTATGATCTCCCTTCTGCAACACTGCTCTCAAGGACAGGCTGCCAAAAGCATTCTTCTTCAGAGCCCACAAAAACATATCTGCAAGCTAGAGCCAGGTTTGTAAATCTTGATATTCTAACTGGCAGCCGAAGGTGGAGAGTAAAGCAGGCATTGTGCCAAACACTTTACAAATGCTTTTACCTACTTTCAGTATGCAGTACTGGAAACAGTTTGATTAGGAAACCATGAAATAATGGGTGTCTTCAAGCAGGATTCTTTACTGAGTTCATTTTGTAAGGGGGAGGGGGGGTGTTGACACATTTATGATCTTAAACTACCATTATAAACAACCTCCAAGACTACCGTAAACTTCCCCCAATCCCACACGAGAACAAAAGACATGTAAACATTCCCTTGCTGTGTTGTTTGACTCTGGATGTGTGACTAACTCTCTTTTTCAAATATGTATTGTCTCTCTCTAATATATACAATATATATTTTATTTTATAGGGTACTCATACTGTAAAGCGTGTCATTGTCAGTACTCTAATTTGAAAGGGTTGCTGAATTTTATGTTAAATAAGAATACAATGCCATTGGGATTTCACAAATCAGCAACTTAACATATATGAATAATGACATTTTTCAATATATACATAAAATAATATGTTTACATGACATTTAAGATTGACGACCAAACTGGGGACCTTATTTCTTGTTTGAATTAACATGTTGACCACGGACTCTCTTCGGCAAAATCATGTATTGATAATAGCATTAAATTAATTTGAAATATTAAATAAAATCATTGAAAAAAATGTGTGCCAATGTTTTTTTTCTTCATTAAAGTACTAGTTTAGCTTTTCTCCAGCTACTCATTTATGCACAATGTGTTTTTCTTTTTTAATTTTATGTTACTCTAAATGTTTGAAAGGTAGTTTGTTTAAATGGTAGTTAAACATTGCATATACTTAATTAGCATGTCTCTGTACAATTTTCCTCCAAACAAGATGACCTCTTTCCAAAAATGTGCATTGTAGTGGAGTATGTGGAGACGCTGTCACTCTTTTGTTCTACTTTGTATGATCTGATTCGGTATAGTTTGTACCTTGTTTGCTGCGCTCGTTTCCGATTGATTCAAATCGGGTCAACTGTGTATATTATCTTCCATCAGAATTGGTGGGTGTGGCTTAAGGCTAAACTTGATGCGTTGTTTTTGAGGGGCTAATCTTGAAGCGAGTATGCCATTCTTAATCATATTTTGTATTTTTTGCAGGCAAAATTACATTCAGTGTTATGTCAGTAAACACAGATAAAAAGTAGCTGTTTTAAAATGTGCCTTTTGGGGACCCTTAATGTTAGTTAGTTAGTTAGTTAGTTAGTTAGTTAGTTAGTTAGTTAGTTAGTTAGTTAGTTAATAGCCAAGACAACAGCGAAGGTTATTTCATGGATATTTGTCGTATTTGGTATGGACCCTTAATGTATGATCAGTGTTAAAAATACATGTTTGATTCTTCATTTAGTGAGCTTTTTTTAACTATTTGTGAAAAATTCTAGGTCTAAGAAAAAGACTACTGTACAAGGATATGCTAAAGCTGTTAGTAGCCATCTACAAAGGCAAGAGGTATTATTCTATAAATGTGTTTTATGTACGTTCAGTCACAATTTATTTATTTGTTATAGTCTCTTCTGCTTTTGAGTAAATGAGTACTTCTAAATTACTTGTCTGTTGAGTGATGTATTTTGTCAGAAAACATGCTATCTATTTTAACATAGACTCGCAAAAACTGTGTGTCTGTGAGATAACAAGAGCGAATACACTGGATATCAATGCAGAGGCAGTTGTCTTTGAGGCACTGGTCGTAACTCAAGAGTTTCTTTAGAATGTGCTGCTGTTAAATTTAGACGAGCGAGGCGCTGAGTAGCTCTACATCACAGGAGTTACTGAAAGATTACGCTATGGAGAAAACATGGGGAAAATGCATAAACAACCATTAATAGAGGACACAGAACTCTGACACTTTCGCAGGAAATTAATAGGTTGATGAAAATAAGAAAATTATTAGTTCTTTGCCAGTCAAGAAACCCAAATGTAAATCAATCAGGAATTTTAGGAAATTTAAAGTTCTTAATTTTGGACTAACTTTATTATTACGCTCACTCCACATAAGAATTAATGTGAGACATAAATAACATTTCATACCCCCTTTTTCCTAATTTACTTCTGACAGTGAAAGTGACGAGTTGGCCAGATATGGAGTGACTGAATAAATTTTTGCCCTGCATGTAACCTATTCCAGTGCACACACACCAGTGAACACACACACCATGAACACACACTCGGAGCAGTGAGCAGCCATGGCTGTGGCGTCCGGGAAGCAGTCAGGAAACTGGTGCCTTGCTCACAAGCACCACAGCTGTTGTTGTTGAAGATTAGAGAGCAAGTGTTTCATCACTCACACCAACTTCAACTCGGTGGATCTGGGGATAGAATATTTTGAATTGTGCCTCAGCAAGTCAGCAAAACTTTTAAAAATCTCCCAGGGGAAAAATATGATTCAAAAAAATATATCCAGATACATCATGATGATATGAGCAACACTAATGCGTCCCATAAAATGGTTTTGACCATGCCAGTATCCTTTTGGTTCCATTAAAAGCATCAATTCTCTCTCCCTATGCACTTAGTCTGAGGGATGTTGGAGTACACTTGATTTACTGTCTGCATGTGTCTTACCTCGGCCTATTGAAAGGCCTCTCTGCAGCACACAGATGTAGAGTTGCAGTGTGAGCTGTGGTGCAGAGCCCAGGAACGCCTGGATGACCGATGTCCTGGCAAAAGCTGCTCTGTGGGTCACTAACTTGCCCTCCGCCTGCCCCACTTCCTGCTCCAGCTCCTCTGTCTGCCCATTCCTGGGCATCTGTTTCTTACGAGTGATGGTGACATATGGCTCCTCCACCTTCCCAACACTGCCATAGATACAGAAGGCATCCAGGCACCTGAAGAAATCAAACTGAGATTTACGATTTATATTACAAACTTGAGATTTATATTCAATATAAAAAATCCACTTTCATGGTGTGATATATATCAAACCGCTGCATTAAAGCAACCTTTCAGATGGGTTACAAAAACTGAGAATTTTCAGGTTTAAATGAATAGAAATTCTGGCCAGAAGTAGTTACTGGCGATCTGCTAACATTTCGATTTCCTCCCCGGGAAGTGATGCACTATCCACAAAGCAACCCCTTCTATCCACAAAGTTAGTAAATTTGCTTGTAATTAATCCCTCTGATAGCTCTCGAATCTACATTGACCATCAGACAGTAACTTTGCATACACGTCATGAATATGCAAATCACTAATTAATAGATGATTAACTGGGGAGTGGTTACGAAGTTTGCCGAATGAAAATCTCACCTCATTTCCAGAATAAACCGGCCTAGAAAATGAGGAGATTGAAAGTAATTTTATTTAAAAATACTTAATAAGTAAAATAATCATATCACTCCTAAAATTAGACCAATGTGAACAACATACAAGGATACAGCATACAAGGAAAATAATAATAATGTGTATAATAGCATTTTATTTAATGCAATAATAAAAATGAAAAAATGGTGGTCAGGTTTATTTTGATGCCTCACATGAGAGCAAAAAGATGTTCATCATTTATTTTGAAAAACATTACAAATGAATAACTTCAATGTCTTCTTAAAAATTATATATTTTTTTTTGTAATTAATTATTATACAATAATGTAACTCAATCTAATTCATTCAATTTCATAATACTTCATAGATTATGAAGGATCTAGAATAACATAACATAAAATCTAAAATAGTATTAAAAGGTAGAAACGGTGCATTGTCAACTATTATTTTGATGATGTTTTAATATCTCTTTCGTATAGAGCATTCTGTTGTTTTGGAAGGAAATTTCTAATAATTATCGGATCTTTTGTGACTCTAACCATCTATGTCACCACAGACCAATTCAGATAGCTGCACTCAACTGCTCAGAATTGTTCCAGCTCACCCGAGGAGAGCTTTTGTGAGCCCCCGATGGGCTATCTGTCCATCTCATTCATTTAAAATTCAGATACTGGATGAAGGAGGCAAATTTCGACAGAGCTTTTCTTATCTCAGACCTTGAAAACAGTGTTGCTACTTACAGTGTGAAGAGGAAGGTAACTGTGATGATAATGTGATTGATGAGAATGTGTTCAGAGAAGGCTAAGACTGCTTTAACAGGCCATTCACACTAACTCAGTGAAATAAAGAGCTGAATAATACATGAAACACGCAGGGCTAGAATGCTGCTGAGCTTTATCTGAGGCAGGTTGAGAGAAAGCTCTTTCATTTGCTCATTCATTGCAATGACACCCGGAAGACTCAAATCATGCGTGAGGCCTGGAATGGAAAATAAATGATCTATAAGACCTCTACAAAGTGATTATGTGGCAGACGCCACAAATGATTCATAACTGCTTTGAAAAATCAATAAGCACTCAAAATATTTAGTACTAACAAGCAAAATTTATGATTGCATACAAAATTTACATCCATTTGGATTATGTTTTTTACTTAATGTAACAAAAAAACTACATGTAGTTGTGATTTAAGATTTAAGATGTAGAAGTCATTTTAAGATTGAAGTAATAATATGAGGAGAACATTACTTATTTGGGTGTAATTAACACAATTTAATATAAACATAACATTACTATGAAATAGCATATTTTAATTTTTATACTGTATATAAAGAAACCAATTAATTAAAAACACGTAGAAATCACAGGAAGACTATTAATTTCATTAAATTAAAATGTATGTAATCCAAATGGACGGAAAATTTTAGATGCAATGAAAGTACATTAATCTTGCTTTTTAGACATTTGAGCATACAATGATTTAAGCTTTTAAATACAATGTCAGTTTTTCAAAAAAGGTAAGTTGTGTCATGTTAATATAATTTATTTATAGATTTACTCCAAAGTAACAACCACCCAACTATGCAAAATATTTAATGTAAACACTAAAATGGCTTCCCTTGTTTACTAAAAATAATAGTAACATCATCACCTCATGATCTCTTCTATTGTCATTTTCAACTATAAACTCTGATTCACTGAAACTGGACACAACTTTTGTACTTTACTTTTTAGCTCCAGATATAATAAAACAATTGCATGTCATGTCAAAAACATTATCTATAGCAAAATAAGTAGTATTAAAACTACTTTTAGTCTTTTCAATCAGACTTGAAGTCAACTATATTAGCAACCATTTTTACAATGAATATACACCATCATATAATTAATAAATGCAACCTAATTTAGCGACCCATTGAATGGAAACACTTGGGAAGATGAAAGATGAACTACAACATTTTTATGATTATTAAAATAACATTTGGTTAAACATTTAGAGGCGTAATTCTCAGTTTGCAAACTTACACTTTGCAGTTTGTTATGGAAAAGAATAGAATCTCACATTCATCTATTTATTGTTACACCATATAATAGATCTATAATTGCACACATACTTATAAACTGTTATTGTAAAGGATTACCTTAGTGAAAATGAACCCTCATGATTATGAACCTGCATTCAGTCTCAGAATGGAGGATGAATGTTTACATCTACTGTAACTGTGAATGGGTTAATGTAACCTTCCATATCAACAAATAGAATCGAGATCTACTATTTAGAATAGCACAGTACCTTACAATTGGTCCTAGCTGTAAAAGGTGCAGCAGCAGAACGAGAGGTCTGTCTCTGCTCAGGTCTCTGTGGATGAAGATGAGTGTGAGCTGCACCAGTAAGGATGGTACGAAGGTGAAGAGGAGCGTGAAACACTGCCAAATCTGATCCCCCGCAGAGCGATATGTGGAGCTCAGATACAAAGCCGCCGTCGTCTCGGCCGTAAACAGAGAGACCGACACTAGGACAGAGATGGGCAGTCTCATTCTCGCTCAACCATCTTGGTTCTCTGCTCTCTGGTCACGGAAGCAAGCATTTTGAAGTTACATTGGACGCGCATCAACCAAACAACCACCCGTTTCTCCACAGATGAGCGTCGGCTCACGGCGAGCGGAGCTATCGCGAGACTCGCCGGTAGAGGGTGCAGCGAGATTAGTGTTCATCATGGTGTTCGACTTGTGTCGCTGGCTTTCAGTTCTAAATGCACTTTTTAACAGAAGGTGATTAAAATATTAATATCATTGTTTGGAAAAATACTTTTATGAAGATAGGCTGTCTATATGTGTTTCATGTTTTATAATATTATATCTGTTTTTTTTATTATTTGGAGGGTCCCTAAAACGTGGCAATCTACATTACAGACTATTTTCGTTTAATTATAATTTATATTTTTATATATATTTTTAGCTCATTCCCTTGTCTTTTAGCTTAACGGGAACGGGGCTTTAATTTTGCCTAAACTTTAAAGCATATGCTTAAACCTGCAATTTTGTCCAAATATCATTAGAGGGCGCCTTAAACACTAATAAATAGCCAAGTTTGCTTATTAAAGCCAGTGCTACAGACAAGCTTTCAGTCTCAGATATTTCACACATTTGCCTTAAATTAACAATTTTTCTATAACAATTTCACTAATCTAAATTTAAAGGGGACATCTCAAATGCAGAATGCATACAAAAAATTGTAAAAAGTGATTGAAATGTTTAACCTGCTGAATGTCTTTTCTTTGCATTTGTAAAATGTTAATCAGATTAATTTTTAGTGTTGATGGATGCTGAAGTTGTATTTAAAAAGGCTTTTAACGCATGCGATTCATTTGACATGCATAACGCAATTAACGCAGTTTCCTGTTGTGGCTGTGTCAAACAAAGTATGAATAAGACATATGTACTTTGTATGAGGATGAGAAGGCACAGAGAATGAACACAAAACGTGACACACATCGCGCTCTTCACTGCAGTTCTGAGAGCGAAATGTCCAATTGTGAGGGCACAAAAAGTTAATTTGCATGCGTATGAGCTGCGTTTTATGAACGCATAAAATGTTCTTCTCTTGTATAAAACTTATTTGAAGGTAAACTCTGCACAGACGATCTTGTTTGCTCAGTAATTGTCAGTAAAACAGTTGTAAAGGTTGTAAACTTTAACCCTTTCATGGTGTTCGGGTCTGTGGGACCCATTTTCAGTTTTCATCAAAAGAAAAATTAAACAAGCATTTATTATTTGAAGCTGAGATTCACTGGGCTTAGCTCATTTCCTGTGAAAAACATTTATCAAAACAGATTTTTTATGACCCCACACGTACGCCCCCCCTACACATTTATATTACACACAAGCTGTTTGTGTCTACTAGACCCGGGGCATGTAAAAGTGTGGAAATGGTAGATTCTTTACCTTAATTCTGTCTTCCCACACAAACATAATTCACACATAAACATAACATTTTACATTTTAGAATAAAATTGTGTGAATTAAAAGCGCCAAAATGCAATGGGTCCAGCAGACCCACCAACCCTGCCAAAGTAACAATAATGAGAACACCACACATGGTTCAAATTCTAAACGTGAAGAAATCAGGTTAAAGAACAATAAATAAAGTATATTTGCTGTTTATATCACTTGTTTTTTGGCTAAAGGAAATATTGTTTAAGTTTTTAACATAAAATGTTTTGATTGGGTGAATTAAAATCTGCAAAAGGCAATGGGTCCACGAGACCCGCAAACACCGCATGAGTAACAATAGTATGAACACCACACAAGGGTTAATAAAGCTCGTCATAGCAATCAGAGATTATTTATGCAACGGTGATAGAATGAGGCGCACCAAACTCTCTGCTGCACACACGCGAGGAAGAGCTTGTGCGCTTTCTAGAACCGCGAGATAGAGTTTTGGAATTTCTGCAAAAACAAAACTACCAATACACACAGTCTGAGCAGCTGTTAGATATTTTCTGGATTAAAACGGCATGAAAGTACATACTTAAAATCTCTTACTTAAAATCTGTACTTACTTGAAACTAAATGCACATGTATTTTAATGGTTATATTCATGTTTATTATAACATTCAGAGTTACAAAAGTGTATGTTCATGAACAGATGACAAAAAAAAATTTCACTTAATTAAAAGATATGATTAAACATAAATGCACAAAACAATTTATATTTACAGTATATGTTATATTGAATAAGAAATGGTGTTGAACATTCATTCATCTTCATGTCGGCTTTATTCCCTTTCGGGGTCGCCACAGCAGAATGAACCGCCAACTCTCAGCCACAACCCATCGATGGGAAACATTCATGCACTCATTCACACTTTAACACTATGGACAATCGTTCTTACTCAATTCACTTATACCGCATGTCTTTGGACTTGTGGGGAAACCGGAGCACCCGGAGAAAACCCACGCGATCACGGGGAGAACATGCGAACTCCACACAGAAATACCACCTGCCCCAGCCAAGCCTAGAACCAGCGACCTTCTTGCTGTGAGACGACCGTGCTACCCACTGCGCCACCATGACGCTTTAATGTTGAACAATGCCACGTAAATTAAATACATTTTCTCCTGATCAGTGCTATTGCCAGTCTTGTGCCACTTGCAAAATGTATGGAGTCAACAGAGTATGATCAGCATGTAGTTAAATTCAAATATGATTTTACCTCAGATTATCTAAAAGGAAGGACAGAACTCTAATCTCACATGGCTGAAGATCGATATTGCAATTGTTCCAAGGTTTAAAGATCTAAAGTTTCTTCTCAAAGATGAAAGGAATGAGGCTTCACTAAGCAATCTGCTAATGGCAGAGAGTCCTGGGAAAAAAAGAGTCTAAAGAGACCACAAACTAACAGCCACCAAAGAAAAGTTCATTTGGAGGATATTGATGCAGGTATGTTGTTTACATGAGAAAATCTGTGTTACCAGTTAAACAAAAAAAACCCATAAACAATCATATTTTGAATTTAAATAGTTTCTTTGCGTTCAGTTTACATTAATTAATAACATTTTACATTTATAGATTTTATAAATGTATAGATTTTAATTATTTATAAAAAGTTTCAGTCTTGTTATTGCGATTAATCGAGATTAATTACAAAAATTGGTGCGCGTAATTAGTTAATTTTTTTAATCGATCGACCAATCTAGTTTGTATATATTGTTTGTATAAATTGATACTAGTTATTACAATAAAAATACTGCAATATATACACAATAAATGAAACCTAATTTAACAAAACATTGTATTGGAAAAACCTGAGAGCGTATGTGAAACATGGGTAACACTTTACAATACTCTTCCTTAGTTACTGTATAACTAACAAGGAACTACCAAATAACTAACAGATAGCTATTAATTCATTGTAATGCTAATAATGAGCCCTTATTCCCTTCAGCTATCCTAAACTTGATCACTGATGGTTACGTCCTAGTACTCTTACTTTTGCACATTGCTATTCAGGAGAAAATGTGACCAACCCAATTTTTATCAAACTCAAAATGATCAAAATCATTATCAAGAGTAAGTTAGTCAGCATACTCTTCTGTATGCCTTTCCATGACTTTGAGATTCATCCAAAACAGTTAAGTTAATTTCTAAAATTTGCAGAGGGAAACAAAGAAGTGGAGTCTATTTTGTACTGTGTACAGATCGGCTATAAGTTTACTTTGTTGCAGAAAAGAAATGAAGTGCACCATAAGTAGGTCTTTCATTTTAAGAAACACAACTCACAATAATTTATTGGGCAGGTTGACCTCCAATGCTTCTATTTTAACACCATGAAGTAATGAAAACCAAGCTGTAGTTCATGTTGTTTATTTCATTGAAGAAATAAACCTCTACAAAGCAAAATCCTTGGAGAAAAAATCTATTCAGATTGTATTTGGTCCCACTCTGGTTAGAGTAAAAAAAATACAAGCTTTGGAATATTTTTTTTTGTTCTTTTTTAGTTGTCTTACCTTGAGTTGTTTTATCTTTTCTCAACCTAAGAAAAAGTTAATAATTCCCAGTTTAACTCTTTATAGAGGAGGACCAAATAGACTCAGAAAAGAAAAACTTAGCAAAACTTTTTTTTTGCTGAGAATGTATTTTAAGAAACCTTTTCCCAAGACAGGCATATTTCTGAATTATATGCTTGACATTGTCCATTTAACCTAATGTCAGTTAGATTAAATACTCTGTTTTAGAAAATTGTGAAAAGTTAAATGACTTAATCAAATAGAGTTGCGATGCTTTTATGTCTTTTCAAAGTTTCCAGCTTCAAAGAAAAGGCTCTTTGAATAATTTCTCATATGATTCAAACCCAATTTTCTGCATCTATGAATAAATATGTCACATTTTCAAAACTGTAATGACTTGTAGAGTTCTTAAACTGCATAAAAGAAGTTTGAAAAAACTTTTATTAATTCCAGGAATGGTACAAAGAAAAAATAAACACTGACATCAGAACTTATGTGAACTTCAAAAGTGTTTATTTGCTTACTCTAACTATAAAAAGCGACACATACAGTAGCCCTATAAACATCAAGAGATAACATGTACTTGTAGTGTCTTACAAATTACGTTCTGAAACGCAATCACAGAAACTATTATTTGATGAAAGAAATGGTCTTGTTTACTGTCTGCAAGGGCTTTTTATTATTGCTGGAGTTACAGATTCCCATCACCGTATCGATTAAACAGGCCCCGCTTGTTTGTGTTTATGTAGGAAATCTATAAAGAACTTTGTAATAGATTCGCATTTTTGTGTAATTTCAGAAACTGTTTTCAGCCATGATCATGGAGCCCTGTTCCAGTCTATGCTGCTCTATACTGCTGGGCTGTCTGCATGAGATTACTGTTGGCAGCAGCTCTTCAAAATCTAAGAAAGGATATCACACACTGAGCATCTCAAACAAGAAAATAGGAATGGAAAAGTTTCACGCTCTGAAGGAAAGATAGAGAGATGTGTTTCAACTTAGGATTTGTGGATCTGGTCTTATATTACATACACTGAAAGCAAAGATGTTCAATCCCTCAGGAGTATCATGTGTCAGATCGTCGATGATAATATTAGGATTTCAGATTGTGGTGGAGTGATATTGCAGTGAAATCTAATATCTTTATAAAATGAGCAAGGTTTCTTCATTCTATTGAATGAAGACAGAATTGCAACAAAACATCTTTTTCGTCAGATGAACAAATCCTAGTTAGGGTCTCTTTGAAAGACTTTCTATCCAGCAGTTAAAATGTCATTTTTGCAGATTTTTTTGTTGTGAAATAAATAATAAACCACTATGGTTCATGGCTTGTTACTTTCTTTCTAGCGCTTCTTAGTAAAATTATCAAACAAAACTAAAAGGAAAAAAATTGCTATTTATCTGGCCACTTTATTAACAGCCTTTAATGATCGTTCTCATGAAAAAATGAAAAACTCCATTGGGAGACAGAAATATTTTTTCCCAATGATGCATGTAATTGACAAAAAAGGCACAAAAAAGATAATAATAATAATTAGATTTGAAAATCGGATTATTACACCAAATTCATTTTAAATAAAAATAGTTTAACATTCCAGAGAAAAAAAGTATAAACAGCTATCGGTTTCACAAGTTATAATACAAGCTTACCAGCCATGATTGCAGGTACTGTGGAGGTCATGTGACTAACATGCTAGTCCCAACAGTGAAGTCGCATCCTTTAAAAATGTTATTTATACTACTTGTTACTTATATTTTGCTTACATTTTCTACTAAAACATGAAACAAATTAATTTTCCACATTTCAGTTGACAAAAGTATTTTCATGAGCAATGTAGGTGGTGACAAAAATAAAGAAAAACATTCAGTGTGATGGATTATCCTAACTTTTAACTGGTAGTGTAACAGTTGTCTTAATGGCACTTGAGTGCTGTAGTAATATTTTACTAATGAGCAGTTTTAGTCTGAACCTAATGTTCGTAATAATGCCCTTTTTTTTAAACAATTTGGAATTATTTTTAAACAAAGCCAAATAGTCAAAATGTTAAAACTGATTGGCTCAGCTGGTGCTTAATCTTGACTAGCACGAAGTGGTTCCCAGTAGTTGAGATTTTATCGCCCACAGAAGTACTCAAGAGAATGACATGCTGTCAGACCTAGTGATTGGGTGATTTTCTGCTGCAATTGGCCCCTTAGAACATTATCCTTCCAGGTTGAAGCATTAGTGATTGAATGATGCTTTCATCCTCATTACTTTAATGTAAGTAGATCCCCATTGAGTTCACCTGTTACAAATTCTCTAATGAGATCATTCAAGAGCCAATTTCACTCAATTTCTTTTCAAAGCAGATAAAAATAACTCCAGATACTTTTATGTTTTCACAGAAGAGATTTTATTCTCTTGAAACAAAGAGAGCTACCGCTGGGTACCATTTACCAATAATTCCATGAAATTACAATGTTGGAAAAGATTACAGGAAGCTCTTGAGAGCCTGAAAAAGCAAGGATTTTAAGCACACACAGAGTACATTAAAGTTTTCCTTTTATTTTTTGCTCTTCCTCAAAAAGTAATGTTTCATCAATGCTGTCATTACAAGTAACAGACCTTGCTGTCCATCCTCCTTCTTTTTATACCTCAGAACACGCACACCCTTAACAATTCTCCATTTAGTTAATTCAGTTATTTAATGCAACCGTGTTAAACATCGACAATTTTAGGTTGTTTATTCCTTTTCATTCTAGATTAATAAATTAATTGATTACAAAAAATGTCATTTTTAAAGCAAGTTATTTTCATTAGAAAGCAGAGACAATGAGAGGTTGTTACTAGAACACAAGCAGGGTGATAAATACACATCTGTGTCATTGCTGACAAAGGAGCAACTCATTTTCGCAAACTAGAAATTCACACAGATGCTGTCAGGCATGTGTTCTGTTTGTAATAACTGATAACACAGTGGTGGGTTTCTGTGGTTATTGCTGTGGTTGATAAGAAGCAAAGGTCTCAGTTGGACCTTCTCACCAACAGTGAAAGGTTAAAGCTGCTTATTGCTACTCTGATGGCCTTTGAAATTAGTTTTTCATGAGCATTGTTTATGATTAAACAGAACTCACAGTCTTACAGACTTCATAAACACAGAAATGATGCTCCTTTAAATTAAGAGGATGAACTTAAAGGGCCTACAGTATATTAGGCAAAAATATTTTTCTGATATTACTTTTTCTGAGGTTTAATTTACGAATATATTATAAGAAAACATTTACTGGCCAAACATCATACCCAAGCCCACTAACAAATTATTTTAAACAAGCACGAAGAGCTAATAAAAATTACCATAAGACTGTGTGTGTGCGTGCGTGTGCGTGAGTGTGCGTGCGTGCGTGCGCGCGTGCGTGCGCGCGCGCGTGTGTGTGTGTGTGTGTGTGTGTGTGTGTGATCTTGAGGGATTAAACTTGGCTTGTTCTAAAAGTTTAATAGGGCTGCTTTAAAATATGGTGTCGTAACAAATCAAATAACATTGTTCATTAACATAATAAACAAAGCCAGTTCTGGTGAAACAATATCAAAGAATGTTAGAAACAGTGTTATGAACAGAATTGGTCTCTTTGTCAGCATGATTAAGAACATAATAAAGAATGACATTTAATCAGTCCGGGTTTCAATCATGACTCAATAATTGCAGGGAAATTGCTAGCGTTTTTGTCTTCTAAGGCTGTCAGAAGGACTGAGGTTTCCAAGACAAGAGTGATAGATGACAAATTAAGCTGATATGACATTTAGGGAAATCAATCAAATTGCCTCACTTAAGTGGAATTGTGCAGAAACTCTGATTTAAAAAAAATCAATGTCATACTGAGTTATATATTTTGATCTTTAATCACTTGCAGGGATTACATTATTTGAAGATGCATATCTCTTCATATTTCACAGAGCTAGCTACTTAAATAAATGTTATTTTAGATTCTTTTTTACATTTTTACAAAGGTCAATATTAATAAAAAACATTCTCTCTGCCAAAATGATGTCTTTCATTCCTTTTACTCATTAAATTGAAATTCTATTCCACATATAACAATATAGTGCCGGATTGTATTTGTGATAACACCTTCAATTGGACTTCGCATTTTCTCTGTTATTCAGTAGATACAAAGGGGCCATCCATTTAGAAGTGTTTAGTCTCTTTTCTTTCCTTGTCTTTGCTTTTGTTGAGTGTTTCTATTTCAATTTTTTTAGGACTGTAGTGACCAGCCAAAGCTGTCAGACATAATTTGTTATATAGGAGAATGATTCACTGCCTGAGATGTTCAAATATTAAAATCAAATTATGTTATTATTGTCAAAAATTTGCAGATAAGTTTACCACAGCATATGAATATTGTACATATATATATATATATATATATATATATATATATATATATATATATATATTCTCTCTCTCTCTCTCTCTATATCCTCTTTTTTTTTTTTTTTCCCTTTTTTTTTCTGTCTCTCTCTGGTTCATGTTCCTCTCCTGCTCCCCCCTCCTTCCTCTATCGCTCTCTTCTATTTCCATCTTCTTGATGGGTTTTTCCTTTTCAGGGTCGCCACAGCGGAAAGAACTGCAAACTCATCTGGCTAATGTTTTACGCAGCGAATGCCCCTCTTGCTGAGAGACGAGCATGCCACCCACTGCACCACCATGGCTCTATATTTTATATATAGTATATATAGTAAGATTTAAGTATCTTGTAGCAATGTTCATCACCATCAATATCTTACAGCATGTGAGCAGTGGTTATCACTGTTGCCGCTAAGTATAATATGTCTTGGCCTATTGTTAAAGATCCTGGTGATATTAATGTGGATTAATGAGTATTTATTGAAAATACATCAATTCATAGCTGAATAAATTGAATAGCAAATACAGCAGTAAAGTCTGCAGCATCAATAGCTATCAACAACAACTTAGGAATGTTGGATTTTAAGAGATATTTAGAAAGAGAAGAAATAGGCACAAAAGGGAGAATGCTCCTGGGGAAACTGTAAAACCAATTTACTCACTCTCATTACATCACTCTCATTTGACTTATTCCTCCTCAGTAAATAAATAATGTGCAGATCCTTCTGCACATTAAACTTTAGATAGTTGAATGTAGTTCTCTATCTTTGTCTATATTGAGTTAATTAAAGATTATTAAGGTACATTTTTGTTGTGTGTAGCATAATATTCGTATAAAGCAAAATACAAATATTAATTCCAAAGTTTTCAATGAAAAACTGGCTCTTTGTTTGAGTGTTTTTGTACTCTATCTAGAAAAAGACCAAATGCACTCTGAATAGATGTAATTTTGCTCTCTGGACTTGCTGTGTGGTTGCATTGGATGAAGTCTCCCTGGCTGAACTATTCCTGCAATGATGAATATATTTACCTTTCTCTGTGTTCAATAAACACACTGTGAAACAGTCTCTGTCTTTTGTCCTTCGTGTGTTCAAATTCCCCATAATAAGATCAACTAGGGCCCCAGTGAATGCAAAAATTATTTTAAATCCCTGCCTCAACAATTATTTGTGATTGTTCATGACAGTGTTGAAATCCATTTAAAGCAATGTAAAAACAACAAACAAACCATTAGAAATCTGACATATAAATATGCATGTCTCAATTTCTCCAATTAAAGAACACATGTGGAAGGCAGCCGCCAGTCTATAAATTAGTGTAAAATTGCAGAGCACGTTGAACCATGGAGTGAACAAAGATGATCTCCATAGAAACAGGTTTGGCTTAAAGTGGTGATAGATGGAGTTCCTTAAGAAGTGTTTCACTTTAAACAGATTATAACGTCATCAACAAAAATAGGCCGCCTAACAAGCCAAGATTTCATCTGATTAGATGAAAAACAACCAAACAAAGATGATAGAATTCACAGAATAAAACCAGGGTTCCAATCAATTTAATGCCAATACAAATATGCAACACATCTGTGTTCTGCGTGCCGATTGCACACCGCCAATGCACAATACTCTGAAATGCCCCCTAAAACACAAGATTTTCAGAAAAAAATCATACAAGTACTATTGTGATGTATGCTGAAAAACTTGTTTGTAGGCTCTTGCAGCTTTTCCTCATAAACTATCACCAGTAAAAGCCACAAGCACAATATTATGAGGCACCTGGAAGATTACAAAAATGAGAGAATGGATAAAGTGTGTCTGGTGATAGCACAATCATCCTCTGGGGTGAATGAAGAGGGACTGTATGAACCCCTGTTGCGGAGAAGAGATAATCTTGTATTATATGAGGAAAAAGGATAACACACAAAAGGTTTGTCTTAAACCCATCTATCAGGATTGCTGAACCTAGACCTCTCACAGCTTCTCTTTCTGTGCTGATGTTTTGGCTGGCTTGGTCAGAAAGCTTTGATGCTGTTTGACAGACAGTCTAGTCTTTTTTGCATTTTGATTATTACATTTACGCAAACTACTCTTCAAGCACTTCAAGATGAAAAAGATCAAATGTATTTTTGGCACTGTTTTTGACAATTATTGAATACTGGAACATGAAGTGAGGTGGAGCAAGAATAGCAAAGGGGTCACAACCAAATTCAGTTCTCCAGATTTTTATATTGGGTAAAGTCCTTTCATTTTTAAAAAGTCCAAACTCCAAAGTTCCAAAACTTTTATTGACCAATCAACAAGAGGATGATAGTGCTGTGGTGTATTATGAAAATTTAATCAACACACAAGCACCATCAGGACACTCTAACACACACTCTGACCTTTGCTTGACTACACAAAATAAATCAACTTTAAGAAACTGAAAGTTTCTCCAACTTTTCAGGGCTCAGTGAAGGTTTTCGTGCTTTTACAACTTATATTTTACTGATTGTCTGGTTCTACGACAATCATCTTGACTGGATCAAGGAAATATTAGCATACATAGCTTCTCTGGTGTTGTGTATGTTTCAGATTTAATTTCAATATTTTTGTTTAGTTTTAAGACTCAAACACATCTTTCTCACACCACCCTCATATTTAGATCTTGTATTACTCAATTCAAAATGTCTGTGAACCATCTGCACAAAGAGGCTTATAGATCATTTTAGCAGACAACTAAGAGTTATTTGTATTCTTTTAAGAGTGTATTTGGTCCTACTCTGTTACTGTGTTGGACTTTTAATCAAGTCATGTATGATTTAAGGGTTTGTTTAATTTCTTGCCACTTCATTCTTTTTCTTGAAAAATGGGTAAATTTCAATTGGGTGAATGCAATTTCGTATGAAAAACTTAAATTAGAATTACATTTTTGCCAAGAAAATTGACTGTTTACTCTCCAGTTTAGAAGTTGACACTGGCCGCATTTGGTTTTATTTTATTTTTTATTTATCTGCGTCCACTGATCAAATTTGAGAGCGCGCAGGCGCATGATTGGGGATATAGCAGCCGATCCTAGCATAGGCTCTCCATTTGCGCACCCCAGCTCCATACGTCTCACCACGCTAATCTTCATCCTTGCTTACTCTATTTGTTTAAAAATGTGCCTTTTATAATTCTTAAGCATGTCTGAAACAAGCTTACCTCTCGATGTCAAGTTTGTGGGAGACTCTCCAGAGCGCAGCAACACCAGCTCCGCTCCGGAGCATCCGCACGTGCACTCGGGCATCATCATCGCCACTGTTTACGCGCTCCTCATCACCGTTGGACTAGTCGGTAACCTCACGCTCATTAGGACATTTTGCGTGGTGAAATCCATGCGCAATGTGCCCAATCTCTTCATGTCGAGCCTCGCTCTCGGGGACGTGCTGCTGCTGCTCACCTGCGCGCCAGTGGACGCCAGTAAGTTCCTGGCGGACGAGTGGCTCTTCGGGCGCGTGGGGTGTAAACTCATCCCGTTCATCCAGCTCACCTCCGTCGGAGTGTCGGTGTTCACGCTCACAGCGCTGGCTGCAGACAGGTGTGTAGACTATAATAATGCAATTTTTATATGTTTATAATGTTGTTGATTATTTAAGGTTCGTAATAAAGATACATATTTGAAATCAGTTTAAAATTGATAAATGCAGGCTATAGCAGAATAAATCTGTTTTGCATGATTCTGGTTTAAAATGTAAAAGTGAGTGATGTATATGAAAAAAGATATGTGTTCAGCACATGTGACGCTTGCTATTTTAAAAAGCAAGATATTAAGTTGAGCAGCATGGGAGCACACTGCACATAGTAGAGTTATATATTCCAAGTTCCTTGCTTGGATTTCCTCCTATGGTCCAAAAACACACACCTGAGGTAAAATGGAGGCTGTAAGTTGCTATCAAGAGTGAATCATGATTGAATGTGACCAATGAGAACCCTGTGACCCAGGATCGCAAAATGCAGGACTAAGCTGGTAAAGAATATGGATGGACAGATTTAGTGACTTGATCTCTTAATTGAAACCCAAATGGTTTACACCTCAAATGCATTCCTAGTCAGTTAATTTGACTCAAGCTTCATGATTGATTGCCTTTCACAATCCAGGAAGCATTTCAAATGTGAAAGTCATTAATGATAATATCATCAGTCTGTCATACAGCATCACCGGATACCAAATTTTCACTTTAGACAGACAGGAAAACGTAGACGATCTCAAGCCATTTCAGTCTTTGACAATTCAAGGCAAACCTGATGTTCTAGAAAAAAAAATGTGTATCTTTTTTTTCTCCCCGATTCCAATTTTATGCTATGTTGCTATGTTTTTGCTATGTTGTCCGTTTCTGAGATTATGTGTGAGTCGGTGTGCTGAGCAGAGGATGACTGGAAATGGGAAAATAACATGGCTAATGATGTTGAAAATAAAGTGATATGCTTCCTCTTGTTGATTTTAGATCACTTGAGGGTATTGAGCACTTAAGGGTCTCAAGACCTATAGATCAATTCAGGATACAAGAATGAGGAGACGGTTTTTTTTTTGATGATGTGCATGGTCTAGAGATTTTCTCATTAAGTTATTGCAACAAACCACCTGTTTGTGACTTCACCCAAAGGGTGGCATAGTCAGATTTTTTTATTGATCAGAACTGGGTTGTACTGATACAAGTATTGGTAATGAGCAATATAGCATATAGTTTCCCACTCACAGTTACCATAAAGGTAAAAATTATATACTCTTACATATC
This sequence comes from Danionella dracula, assembly GCA_900490495.1. Taxonomy (NCBI): domain Eukaryota; kingdom Metazoa; phylum Chordata; class Actinopteri; order Cypriniformes; family Danionidae; genus Danionella; species Danionella dracula. Next base: position 5,850,649 of record UELW01000012.1, read on the forward strand.
TTATTTGTGGCGTCACGGTGGCGCAGTGGGTAGCACGGTCGTCTCACAGCAAGAAGGTCGCTGGTTCTAGGCTCGGCTGGGGCAGGTGGCATTTCTGTGTGGAGTTTGCATGTTCTCCCCGTGATCGCGTGGGTTTTCTCCGGGTGCTCCGGTTTCCCCACAAGTCCAAAGACATGCGGAATAAGTGAATAGAATAAGAATGTTTGTTCATAGTGTTAAAGTGTGAATGTTTCCCAACGATGGGTTGTGGCAGGGAAGGGCATCCGCTGCGTACAACATATGCCAGTGAGTTGGCGGTTCATTCCGCTGTGGCGACCCCGAAAGGGAATAAAGCCGACATGAAGATGAATGAATATCTTATTCTGTCTGCTGCATTCATAGGCTTAACATTGAGACTTAACTTGGCTTTCAGCCACATCTCACTAATAATAGTATTGATTGTCTTGTTATTCCCAGCTGTAGACTATTTAGTTGATTCTAAAAGTAGTAGAAATTTGAAGAATGTGTACGCTATACGGTTCATTTTTAGCATTAGCCATTAGCTCAGTAGCACTACAATCTGTAATAGCACAGTTTTTGTTGCAAAGACAGATCTTCGCTACATTGGCCTTTTGGCTTTTATTCCTATATTATACATTAAAGTCTCATTCCTCACATGTTGAAAAAATTATATAGCATAACGTTTAGAGGCAGAGCTGTTATTGGTGAAGAGGTGTTATATCCAGAAATTGCAGAATGACTGGATTATAGCCCTGTTAACAAATTCATGTTACAAGTCACATTACCTCTAATGTTGCATAAATGTTAGTTTGTCCAATTTTTTTAATGTTCCATGAACGTTCTCTCAAGGTTAATAAAACATTTTTGGAACATTCATTACTCACAAAAAATGTTCTAGGAATGTTCTGAGAATGTTGTTTAGATAACATTTTTAATAAATTTAGTTTAACTTTATTAGAATGTTACTTGAACGTCTTTTTGGAAACTTAATGAGCTAACATTTAAAGAATCTTTAAAGAACGCTAGCAAACGTTCCCTGTCAGCTGAAAAATTTTGTTGTGGTATTTATAAACTCTTGATGGATTTTGATACTTTTGAGAGGACTTGCATTATTTATATACATTCCTGTTTTAAACACTTAAAAAGTGTGATATTATCTGAGTTGTCTTTTAAATAAAAGACAAGTCCTAAACTTGACTTGAAACACTTTCAATCTGCATAAGATTCAGCATTCTGGATGCACTCTGACAGTCATTTCAGACAAAATAGAAATGTAAGTGTCAGTTATTATTTTGCTTTGTGTTTCATCTACAATTTGCCACGCTTCTTCACTTACATTTACATTTATGCATTTGGCAGACGCTTTTGTCCAAAGCGACTTACATTAGGGAGAGACAATATGCAATTTGTTACACCGTCAAAGTCTATCTCAGCTTCTCATAATAGAAATTGTATCAACTGATCAATAAACCAAAGCAGTGAGGAAGTAGAGGAAGAAGATAAAGACAGAGGAGGGAAAAAAGAATGTAGTAGTGTTTTTTTTATTTTATTTTTTTTATAGTAGGTGTTCTCTGAAGAGAAGAGTTTTCACTTGCTTTTTGAAAGCTGTTAGTGTTGCTGCTTTCCTGACTGGATCAGGGAGTTTGTTCCACCATCCAGGGACAGTGAAAGAGAAGGTTCTGCTGAGAGATCTTCTGCCCTTGTGGGATGGAACCACAAGTCGCTGTTCCTTCTCTGAGTGCAGGCTTCTGGAGGGCCTGTAGGAGTGTATGAGCTCATGGAGGTAGACAGGGGCTGATCTGGAGATAGTTTTGTATGCCAGCGTTAGCGATTTGAATTTAACCCGAGCTGCAATGGGGAGCCAATGAAGAGTGATGAAGAGGGGAGTAACATGAACTCGTTTCGGTTCCTTTAAGATAAGACGAGCTGCAGAGTTCTGGATCATCTGCAGAGGTTTGAGTGTATTTAATGGAAGTCCTGCAAGGAGAGCGTTGCAGTAGTCCAGACATGAGAGGACCAGAGCCTGAACCAGGAGTTGAGTTGCATGCTCAGTTAAGAAGGGCCTGATCTTTCGAATGTTGTGCAGTGCAAATCTACACGCTCGAGTTGTCTTTGTGATGTGGTCTTTGAAGGACAGCTGTTCATCCAAAATCACTCCAAGATTTCTGACTGTAGGAGAAGGGGTGACTGTAGAGGATTGCAGCTGGATGGTGAGGTCGTGATGCACAGAGGGATGAGCTGGGATTACCAAAAGTTCTGTCTTGGCCATGTTGAGCTGTAGGTGATGGTTCTTCATCCAAGTAGAAATGTCGTTCAGGCAGTCAGTTCAGGCACTTGTTGGAGGACACTTTGTCTTTCAGTTGCTATATCTTGGTGACTCCACGGTAGGCATTGTGGGGTTTCATACTATGATATACAGTTGAGCCACGAAAAGAGAAAGAGATGATAGCAAAACTGTAATTGTCCATCAAATCAATCAAGGGCCAATCCTTAAAAAATATTCCATTATTAAATTCTGGCTTAGGATCATGCTGAACGTAACCCTGTTTTCATCTAGCTTTTGCCAACTTCATACCCTGCAATTTAAAATAACTACAGCAACAGCGAGTGAGAGCAGGTGACCTTTTTCCAACTGCCAAATGTTGGACCAGTGCTAAAAATAGCCCCACATTTCATTCACCCTTGTACATCACACTGTGCTGTGAGTTAATGAGTCAACGAACTAAATTTTGTTACTTCTCATGCATGATCATTATTTTTATGTTTTTTGATATGCTCCCTTTGTTACTTGTTTTCCTTCTTCTCTAAGATACAAGGCTATTGTCAAACCGATGGATATCCAGGCATCCAAAGCTTCACTGAAGATCTGTTTGAGAGCTGTGGGCATTTGGCTGCTGTCCATGTTGCTGGCCATTCCCGAAGCCATCTTCTCTGATCTCCACACTTTCCACATCCCACAAACCAACGAGAGCTTTAAAACATGCGCACCATACCCCCACGTTGGAGACCTGCATCCTAAAATCCATTCCATGGCCTCTTTTCTGATTCTCTACATCATTCCTCTCTTCATCATCTCAGTGTACTACATCTTCATTGCCAGGAGTCTGGTTCAGAGTGCCATTAACATGCCTGTGGAGGGAAATGAGCATATTCGGAGACAGGTGAGCTTAAAGTTGATTTTTGTTTGTTTGTCTGAGATTTCATTTGTGCCTTTTTTTGTTTGTATGTTGAGTCAATATCCTGAAAATAAAATGAACACAAAACATCTGAAACATAGTAGGCCAAAAGCATATATATCGACAAGAGTGATTCGTTGGAAGGTAGAACAAGGTGCATGTACTATGGTTGGGAAAAACTGTCAAAAAAATTAAGATATGAAAATACAAGTAAAGATATTACAAAACTAATAAAAAGTGTAAATAGTTCTATATATAGAACTAGTTGCCTTGTGCCATTTTCTAGATGACTATTAGTTCACTTTTAATTGTTTAATATAAGATTATTTTCAAGTTTCATAAATACTGATTTTGAAATATTAATAAAAAGTAATTCACACAACAAAATAGATGGGCAATGGCATAATACAGTTTAAACAAAAACTTTTGCCAAGTTCCAACTTGAATACTTATACTGCACCCTTAATGTAGATGTAGAATAAAATGTAAGTTTTTTTTGTTTGTAAAACATGAGTGATGCACAGTGTGGGATGCACTAAAACATTAAGTGACAGGAGTGGTTTTGACTTCATATTTGAAAAAATTCAAACAATACATACAACCCTTTATTATTGCTTTGAATTGAAAATTGATTTCAAATAGAAACTAACTATGGATGATTAGACAAATCTTGAAAATTAGTTTTCGAATAGGATGCTGGGGAAAAAATGCCTATGTATGTGTTGTTTTAGACCACCAAAAACACAGAAACTGTTGAATTGTAATTTATGACTCAGACAAAAAGCTGAAAGGAAAAGTCAAAACCTCAAATCTGAAATGTTGATGATAATTTTTAGTGGGTTTCAATGTTCTGTGCCAATAATACTTTTTAAAGTTTTGAAGTGAAACCAAAATACTGATTTAATCAAATATCATAATATGTACTTCATATGTGCTTTCATGTCTTTGCTGCTTTGTTAAATGTGATTTAATTTGAAATTGCAATTACTTTACATTTTTTAATAAGAGTGAGCGAGCAAGAAGAGTCTGTTTCTAATAGACACATTTATCCATGATATTTTTTCATTTATTATAATTATAAGAAATGTATTTAGAGAATGATTTAACAGATGTACAATTGCTACATTAGCTAATTTTCAAATTAGTAGAATTGCAGAGCTAACAAAAAAGCTAAATTCAGAGAGCGGACAGCATAATATTAGAGTTAAAGCAACACTCCTGCTGAAGGGGTTTCAGTGGTATTTTGTTTTAAATGTGTTTTAAAAATACATGTTGAGGTTAATTCAACTATTTTTCTAAATGTAAAAGTCATTTTGGTTACACAGTCATCTGCCTCCATAGACATTTTTAACTAAACATTTCACAGAGGAAATTAAAACGTAACAAAAATAACAGTAGATTTCTTAACAATCAATTTTGTCTTATGGTACAATAAGAATCCCTTATCACTTAAGAAATAGTCTACTTCTGATAAATCAAACCATTATTTCACCTACAGTATCACACACATTTGGCATACAATGTGTTACACTGAATCTGAAAAATATACACAACCTGTGACATTTAATCATGTGCCCATGTGATATTTCCCTCTATGCCCTTAAAACACTTGAGGTCGACTCCCGGATGCGGCTTGCCAAGACAGTGCTGGTGTTTGTTGGTTTATTTGCCATCTGCTGGCTTCCCAACCACGTCATTTACCTCTACCGCTCCTACCACTACACGGAAGTGGACACCTCCATGGCCCATTTCATCTCCAGTGTGTGTGCTCGAATCCTTGCCTTCACCAACTCTTGTGTCAACCCCTTTGCTCTCTACCTGCTCAGCAAATCCTTTAGGAAACAGTTCAACAAGCAGCTTTGTTGCTGCTGTCCGTCCATCTCCCTGCGACCACCAAGCAACAGGAGAAACAACACTCGCATGAGTTCGCTCAAAAGCACGCAGAACCACTCTGTGGCCAGCTTCAGTCTTGTGAATGGTAATGCTGTGTGTCAATTGATAAATGGTTTCTCTTAAGATTTTCAAATTTTACTGAGTCTAGGTCCGAGTTGGGCACAATTTTGCTTCAACCTTCATGCAACACAACTGATTCCACTAATTAAGTTAATTAAGTAACCTTTTGGTTTGTTCGAAGCTACTTTTGTGTCCTATAGGGTTGGGACAAAAGGCCTTCTAGGAATGACTTTGCCCATTCTTGGTCTAGATTTTAAAGCAAATTTCTTGTTTGTTCACAGTTTTAAAGTCTGAGCTGATTGAAGTTATTTGATCCATCAATATTTGTGCACATTGTAATAGTGTGACTGTACAGCTGCAAAACAGAAATCTTTTATATATGAAGAGTAGCATCTCGTGTTATATATCTTTTGATTGTGAAAAACCTGTAAACTAATGTTCCTCATATTACTTTTTTGGTTATTCTACTGTTACATACGCAACTTAACAAAAAAGAACATTCTAGATATTAACAAAACTTTCCCGTATTGTTTTCTGTTAGTTTAATAATAATATCCCTGAATATCTATGAACTCAAAATTGTGGCGTCCTTTGAACTACTAGACAATGTTTTTAACACCCATGAGGACATTTTGGGATGGTTCAATTACCTGCAGGGTACTTATTTCTAGGCTTATTGGCCCAAGAGAGTCAAGATCTCGGTTCAATTCAGGAACCCCCAGCTGCTCTCACTAGCGCCACCTGCCATGGAACTCCCATCTATTTACTAACAAGACTCCGGCCTGCTTCAGTTTAGTAAGAAATCATTCTTGGGTTGCAAGATGATTCGGTTGGAGGATAACAATCTTAAAACTCTTACTGACAAGTCACCCTGCAGCCCTCTTGTGGATCCACCAGATATCTTAACTTGAAAAAGCTTCTCTTAAGGTCATTTAGCAAATTTTTTATTGTATAACACAAAATATATCCTTTTGCACTTTTATTTCGAAAATCGTTTTTTTTTTTATCCTGAGAAGCATTGGAATGTGTTCAAGATAAAAATAGTTAGGCAAAAAAAATTCAGTCAAATGTTATTTTTCCACAAAACATGCAAATGCATGATAAAAATGACCTTGTCTCAATACGTTGAAACTGGGTTCAGTAGTTTTGTGAGTAGTTTTGATCAATCTGTTTGCTCTATACATTTTGCCAAAGCATAAGTCTTATTTTGAAGTAACGTCCACGTGTTTCGTTGCAATGTGAGTGCTTGAACAAGTATGTAATTTAATCAGTAACACTTTGTTTTGTACAAACCATACTATTTGAAAGATATCAGGGGGTGATATCCAGATCTATGATGTACTTTATGTATTTTTATAGAATTTAATTTAAGGAAAAAAAAAACTTCTGTGTTCCTTTAAAAATGTATTCAATTAAATATCCTCTAAAATGTAAAGGACAAAAAGTTTTGTGGTTTGTTTGAACCACATATGTTTTCTATATGTATATAGAAAGAGAGAGAGAGGCATTTAATACTTCAAAATGTGTTTTATTTGCAGAATGTTGTAGAGTGCCGTGTTCTTTTGAGTATCTAATATTTCAATGGTTCTCTTTGACCTTTACCAGCAATTTGGAAAATGTGATCAAAATGATGATGTTAATGTTTAGTGATCTTGTTTCTTTGAATAAACTCAAGTGTATTTGACTTTGTGAATAAAAGTATGTTTGGTACTAAAATACCCTCTATTTCCTATGATAGTTCATTTTTGAAAAATACTTCACCATAGTGATCTACAACAATCATGATGAACAAAGCTGAAACGAAAGGAAGTTAAAGATAAAAGACGAAGTTAATGGATGAATTTCATTCTCTTCAGAATGACAATATCTGTGAACAGGGACAAGCTGAGTCTCGATAAACCACAACTTATTTTTGAGAGTACATTCTTATTAAACAAACGTATGATGTTAAGAAATTCTTGACCAGTGGGGGTCAGCTACTTTCATGATAATCAAGTATCAGGCTCTCTGTGTAGTTCCTGAGATTATTTAGGTTGTGTATTTTTTAACATGTTTACCTATTCCTTCACCATAAGATTAGTGTTTTCTCACACTCAATGTTCAAAATTGAGGCGATAGCATCAATAGAACCAGTCTCCATCAGGAGATAACATGGCCTTGGGAATGTTTGAGGAGATTTGATCATAAAGCAGATGCAAGGCAGCAGGCTGCTGGTTGGGTCAGCTTGTCCTTTTAAAATGCTTTCTTTAGACATTTCAAAATGTACAGTTTTTTTCTCATTCTTCCATTACACATTTGATTAAATGGAAAAAAAGTGTCATTTTTGACTTATTGGTTCACCATACTTACAAAAAGAGTCATATGGTTGTGATAATTTTGTGTAATAATTAAATATATAACATTTTATTTAAGAAAACATAACTAGTATTTTTTTGGGGATTAAAAACATGTGAATTACAATTTAAAAAACAAAACCTAATGAATGGGAAATGACGATAACAGACAAAAACCATGAGTCTTGCTGACACAGAATCTCTGTGTTTTTCAGTGTGCGATTGCTTTTGAGTGAATGTGCACCTTTAAGATCTTAATCACACTAAAGGTCAAAAATGAAAGGGCTGGATTTATTTTCACATGTCAAATAGCTGTCATGAATTTATCTTTATCTCGCACACAAAAAACAGCCAGTGCGTAATGCTTCAGAGCACTTAAAATTATATCTAAAGAAGGTAAACAAATAGAAAAAATTCTACAAAATTAAAGAATGTTTTCAAAAATGTATGGGCTAATCATTTACTTTTGTCAATGAAAAAAATGCAGTGAATAAACAAAAGACAAATTTAAATCTAATTCATATTTGCAGTGACGGCCATTCCAGCAGTAACTCTTCTAGGTTCACTAGGTGAAGGAACTCAGCTAGTAACTCAAGTTTTAAACATCGTCCAGAACTAACCACAGATGGATGCTTTTTCACATCCATCTGGGTCTTCCTGTAATCCCAGACACACTATTTAAATAGACACTCATAGACACTTTACAATTATCCGAGCATTATTAATTCACCCCACAATCACACTCTGGTGGTGAGAAGCTATCTTGGTAGCCCTCAGCTGCCCTGGTGCAGTCTGACAGGATATGGCTGCCATTCTGTGCCTGCGCCTCCTGCCCACCACCAAACACACCCCACCAGTCACACACATCCATACTGAGAATTGCCCTAGCGGGATCGAATCACCAACCTTTCAGTTACAGAATGACCAACTCCACCACTGCGCCATCTTTCCGCCCCATCACCATGCCGGCACTTCCAAAATATCTTTACCTTTATGCTAAAAATAGTTCTAAATAACTTTGGATTTATGTATAAGCTCGTTGAGCATAAATTGCGTGATGAATAAGTATTGATCTGAATTTCTATTATTGAGAACAAAATATTAAACACCATTAATCAAAATTCAGCTCCCTAACATTTAAGGAATCTCAACCATGCTTCACTGTTGCCTGTAGATACAGATGTTTGTACCGCTCTCCAGCCATTCGACAAACAGTCTTCTGCTACAGCCAACTTCTACACCCAACTTCCTATTGTTTTGTGCATACTCATTCAAGACAGCGTTGTCTGTTTGTCTAGCTCACCAGAAACCAAAAGTAATTTTGATTGGATTTAAAATAAAGGTTTAAAAAATTCTGTTTTGTTATAGTCTTTGTATGTTCACAAAAAGCTGTTTACTTTACTTCGGTTATTGTGTTCATTTTCATATTACTTCAATTTACTTATCATCTCATTTTCATCTGTAAAAACTCTTTTCTTAAGAACACATTATTACAATGTGATTATTTCAGCTGACCAAAAAGAGCTTGGTCAAGCTGAAGGATTTTTTCTTTTATAATGTCAACCCCCGATGGCGTGTGAAGAGAAGCTAGGCACTAGCCTTTATTTGTTTTCTTCCATCTTGAGGGAAGGATTTAAACTAAACAGAGACTAGCATAAAGTGAGTATGGAATATGATTGGAAGGGTGGAAGGGTTTTCCAATGTATTTGCATATCAGTGTTTTTAAAAGACATGGACACAGAAAGAGCTCAGCCATGGGAGCACTGGTTCATTGATGAATAGTTTTTTTTTAAACCTGATTTGATTTGACTTATAAAAGCTTTACTGATTATTACTAGCCCAATTTAAACATTTAATCGGGCAGCAAAGTTGCATTTTGGTGGAGGTAGTTGATCTATACCCGCAGAGTTTGTTGTTCGATCCCAGCTTGTTCCATTCTTGTTTCATTCATTTCTCTGATGGATGTGTGTGGCTGATGGGGTGTATTTGGTGGTGTTCAGAAGGCTACCCAGGTAACTTATCACCACCAGCGTGTGAATAAGGAGTGAATGCTTTGAAAGCTTTGAAAAAAACTTTTCTAAAAAAACTGTTTGGAAAAACTGATCAGGAATTTAATGAGAGTCTATTTCAATTCTGCTTTTTATCACTCTTCTGTAGGCACATGCAATGGACTGTGCATTTTCCACAAAAATCTCATAATTGACATCTGAGAATCAATGGAAATAAATCAAAGAAATATACAGCATTGTTTCAGAATAATAATCTATCTGGCTATATATGTATAAGGAACTAGTATTACCCCTATTTTATGAGTTTTAAAACTGTTAACCTTTGCAAGCGTTAGCTTTTGATCTTTTTTAAATGTTTTATCAGCTTCTGTCTGTGATGTTATCTGTTTAATTGGCTGAAACCTCTGCAAACGTTTCCTGAGTAACATGTGAATTTCATGAACCCTGACCTTGCCTGTTGCATGAAAACATTTGAAAACTTTGATATGTAAGAAATCTAAGCAGATTGGGTACGTTATAAATGTTTGAATAATACATGTCTGAGAGAGAGAGAGAGAGAGAGAGAGAGAGAGAGAGAGAAATTAATTAAAGAAAAGTATTTAATGAAGGGCGATTGAGGCTGAGAACAAGAAGTTCAATCTTTCTGTTAAAACCTTGAGTTACTGGCTCTCAGTCTCATGTCACTGCAATTTTGTAGACCACCACATCCTGAGTAAGTGTTCAGTCTCACTGTAATTTTCAGTTGAACTTGATTTCATAATTGCCCTTTAGTGTTCTTAAAAGAGTAAAATTAGCTTCAAAACAAGCTAAATTCTTTGTAATTCACTCAATCTCTGCTAGGCCCATCAACATTTAAGTGATTTGCAGAAGATGATGCAAACATGCTTTGACTATTTCTGCCATCTTCAGATAAAAGAAAAGGGTTTCCCTTGAAAGACTCAATGGTTCTTCCCCTGTGGATAATAGTAAAAGGGAAATGAGGATGTGTTGATGCCTTTTATCCAAGCTGTTCTGACAGGTTTTGTACGATTTTTCATGAAATCTTAATTCAGCCTGAGGAAATGTAAGACAGATTCACAAGAAAGTGTCCACATGTCTTACTCTTCATAGCTCATATTCACAAAAATAAACAGTAATTAGCTTCACAGAACAGTAAACTGTTGATTGCTTCATTTGGGATTACTTGCCGTACCATTCCCAAACCACGTTTTTAAGAGCATTATATTAATTTCAGCTTGACAAATTTCTTTTGTTAAAAGTTCCTTCTTCTCACCACTACCGCTCTCTTTGTCAGTCTTTTTAAATCTTTAATAACTGTATTCACTTGCATTTTAATAGCTGTAGTAATAACTGTTTTGAACTGGCCAGACACTAAATGTAAGTTAGTCATTCTTAATTATGTTAAGAAATTATTCCTTCCAGTGGGTAGGTGTATGGAACGCAAGCGGTTTTAAGTTCAAATCTAAGGAAAAGCTAGTAGTTTAATCAAAGCCATCCAATTCACTTTGGATAGAAGTATGTGGCAAGTGTGAGGATGTCAATATAGACAATAAACAAACCTAAAATAAATCAATGGAGATAACATAAAATAGAAATATATTTATATTTAATAAGTCGCTACGGTAGCACTAAGAAGACTACATTTTCTGTGCAGTCATGTTTGTTGCCATTTGTTTTTACTTTAATGACAATTTCTGTAGAGTTGTTTGGGTAGAGGAAATGTTTGAAAAATCATGTGAAAATTAAGCGTGTTTTGTGAAAGAATGTGAACAACTTCCTTTCATCCTCATGGTAGCATGCTGTAATGTGGTGGCCACTATCTAAAAAGCAGGAATTGAAATAAACCAATTTTAGTTACCAACTCCCACTTTAGACTTTAGCATTTCATTTTGCTTGATAGCTAAACTTATTCATTCGTGTTTTTCATTTTTTGTTTCCTCCTTCCTTCCTTCCTTCCTTCTTTTTGTCCTTCGTTCATTCATTCATTCTCTATTTATTTATTTGTTTATTTATTTCACACACATTTGTTTGTTCAGCCAGAAAAAACTAAGTTAATAAAACATTTTAAAAAGGAGATTCATAAACATACATTTTAATAGAGATACACCTTTATAAAAAGTTATTAATGGAAATTTTGAAGAAGGTTAGGATGAAAAAAGAGACAAGTTCTGCTCAGAGGGTTGACGTCTTGTGTGTTCAATTTCTTTTCTTTTTTTTAACTGAACCTTTGCTTCTGAATGACTGGCAACTCGGTACATGGTTGTTTCTCGTGACAGTTTGTCATCTAAACTGAAAAGGGATTATTACAAAGTTCTCAAAACAGGCAGAAACTCTGAAATAAGGAGCCAGGCTGTAAAATTCTTCTCAGCTTCACTCTTGATTGAATGGTTGTTAGGGGGCAAATTATAACATTTCAAAAACCTCCAAGAAATGAACAGCTACACACTCTACACAGATGATAGTTTCAAGTTTAAATAAGGTTCACTTTCTACGGTGAAGAAGGACTTTTATTAAAATAAATACAACAATTTTATATGTAAGAAATCTTTATGTAACCCAATATAAAATACAAGTAGAAAACCTTGAAGGTTAGTTTCATGACCAACTTTTAATACGTTTTCGAACAAAAATATATTAAGATTCACCCAAAACCAAGGATAGTTATTTGTTTAATATATAAATCCTTCAAATCTGCTAAGAAAATGTTGTCCTCATAATATTCAGACAAGAACGAGTGACACTTTTGTAAAACACATGATTACAAATCTTAATGTTAAGATTCTGTTGGCTCTCCAGAGAATGGAAAAACTAGTTACAGTAACACTAATAGTTAACAAATGATATATTATAATTAAAATATTAGAAAATATATTTGACCATGTTGGTGTGTTCTCATCTGTGATCATTCCCTGATTTCCCTTGAGGGATCATCAATTCGCTGAGAAGATATTAAATAGGAGCGTCACGGTGACGCAGTGGGTAGCACGGTCGTCTCACAGCAAGAAGGTCGCTGGTTCTAGGCTCGGCTGGGGCAGGTGGCATTTCTGTGTGGAGTTTGCATGTTCTCCCAGTGATCGCGTGGGTTTTTCCGGGTGCTCCGGTTTCCCCACAAGTCCAAAGACATGCGGAATAAGTGAATTGAATAAGAACAATTGCCCATAGTGTTAAAGTGTGAATGTGTGTGTGAATGTTTCCCAGCGATGGGTTGCGGCAGGGAAGGGCATCCGCTGCGTAAAACATATGCCAGTGAGTTGGCGGTTCATTCCGCTGTGGCGACCCCGAAAGGGAATAAAGCCGACATGAAGATGGATGGATGGATATTAAATAGTGAGCAGAGCAGAGCAAAACAAGGAGCTTTTTTTCAAGATCTCTTCTGAACAATCGAAAAGAAGAAAAGACATTTTCTTCCTACTTTTAAATAGATCCAAGCATGAACAGTCCAGAAAATGGCCGTAAAGTAATCTGTAAAGGTCAAGATATTTTGGACGTCTCTCGGGCATTTATAGCTCCAGGGGGCAATGATTGTGTGACCTTCAACAGTAATGGACAGAGAGCATGTGGGAAGTCCCAACCCAGAGGAAGATGCTCTCCATTGTCAAAAGATGAATGTGAGGTCAAAAGTGACAGCTTGCCTTTTCTGAGGAATATATGTGGCTCAACCATGAAGACAAACCATCAAGGTTTCATAATGAATATCAGTTTTTCTATTTATCACACGAAAGAAACAAAAACAAATGAATATTAGATGATGCTTTAAAATATGGTGACATGAATCATTCTTTGTTAATAATTCATAATTATTTATGATGAGTTATTTATGTAATAATGATGAGTTAACATATGTATTAATCATGCATTCATTTAACTCAAGAGTCATATGAACCGATGCATCAATTACTGCTTTAATTAATGATTTGTTTCTGATTGTTTATTAATACAGTTATTGAAACTTTATGGTGTACTACATTTAAAAAAGGATAATTTAACTAATCATTAAGTTAATATTGAAATTTATCGTTCTCCAGTAAAACATCAATGGGATAAAGAAAATACAAAACAAAAAATGATTAGTTCATTATTATTAGGTCATGACTTTACTTTAAGGGTCACATCAATATTAACTCTACAATTTTTGTATTTAGTTTACATTTTTTTACGATTATTAAAATAGTTTACGATTAAAGTACATTTACTACAAAATTAGTTGTTCCAAAATAGCATGCTTCAAGATAACATTTCATGAATACACAAAAAAATAGAGATTATTAGTGTAGTTTCTAGTAAACAAATAATGTTCCATTTAAGTACCTTTATGTTTCATTCATGCATTAAAAAAATTAGAAACTAGGAAATAATTAAGGCAATAATTGATATATTAATTGATATGACTCATGTATGACTTTAATAACTTATCATTAATGCATCAATTACTCATTATACATTCATGGATAGTTAATTTATTAACTAATGATGATTCATGTCATCTTACTGTAAAGTGTAAATGAATGTTATTATGAAGGCATTCAAGTACAATATTTTTTCTTTTGGAGGTGCATTTTCTTACCAACGTTCCCTATCATTTTCTGTGTGTTTCTATACAAAGATACCAATAATCTCTTGCCATCCCTGATTATCTACTGAATAACTGTGGAGAGCTGCAAGAGAAAGAATTCTGAAAAAAGAAAAAGAAAAAAACAGAACAAGTTCATAGACGCTTACTGTGGCGGCTGATAAGCAAATACTGTGTCCCAATTTGAACCCTATTCACTGCACCCTGAAAGAAGACACTCGTGAAGGAAATAGTTGTGCCACATCTTCAAGCAACATGTGCGCGAGAACTTAGCTCCTCTTTTCCATTCCCTCCTTAAAAAATATTCTAATAATAAATATAACACTCTCTATATTGATGTTGTTTATTTATGAGCATTTTCTTTAAAAATGAGTCGTATTAAAGAGAGTGCTCATTTGTTTGGGTCCCAGAGAAAACTCCTTCTGCTTGAGTGCAGTGGATTGTGGGTAATATCAGTCGGTTGAGCACTTCAGAATCTAACCTGAAAAAGTACACATTCCCTCGGACACTTTTTTTTGTCCCCTATGGTTTGTGACACTCTAATTCTCATTTTGCACCCATAAAAGTGTGAATAGTACACAGTTGGGACAATTTCCAAACCAGTACCCAAAAAAAAAAATGTCTTCATTGGATTGAGCTGTGAAGGAAAAGGTTTCTCCATAAAACGTAAAACTGAAAAAAATTGGAAGTGTTTATTAACAGTAATATTAAAGTAAAATGTACACTTTACAGCACAAACAAATACAGACTATTCCCAACAGTTAAACATTTACTTAATAGGCCTTTCTTTTTATAGGCTTTTGACATTCAGTCATTTAAACAAATTTACAGCCAAAATTTAAAAAGTCCAAAGTCAAAATCAACATTCAGTGCCCAAATAACTTTCCAAAAGTAAGGAAAATGTGAGCAATAGTCAGATACAGGGTCTAAAACTGTAATGAATCTTAATTTTGTTATGAAGAATGCAAAAGACAAGAAGTCCTTGTTTTTCTCTGGCAAATTATAACTGATTTCATTTATTTCAATTTACTCCTCTTTTTCCTTAAAGGAAAATTCTTAGTGCTAAACTATGGAACTTTCAAGAACACTTACATGACACATGTGTCGCCATGGATTGTTATGGGATAGAATGCCATTTTAAAAACTACAAGAGCCACAAATACTTATTTTTACATTTGCTATTTTCATTTAACCAAAACATATATCCATGCTCAGTGATGAAGAACTTCCTGTAAAACATTTTAAAGGGAAAATAGAAACATATATCATTAATTGACCAGTGATTAGTTTGAAGAATCACAATTAATTAATCATTTTGATAAAATACCATATTGAAAAAATCCTATATCAGTGCACTTAAACAGGAAAAGCAGCATTAATTTGTAATTAAAAATGTATTGCCACCAATACTAATGAGATGTGTGAATAAATGTTAATAAAATACTTTTTATTTTAGCATAAATAGAGAGAGAAATAAATAAAATGGTGTTTTGCAGTCTCTGCATTCGGCAGATTGTCAGGGTATCCTGTTCATCCTTGTTTTGTCTCCATTTAGACTGCAAACAAAAAGAAGAAGAGATGGTAAAACAAGAACAGTACATTGGTTTATTACCAATTTTAAATGACCTATTCTTATTGCTAAAATGAACTGGTTAATATCCCAAACAAAGCTTTGTTGTCAGATCAGCAATGTGACCTCATTATTTCACAGAGCAGTATCTTCCAAATTCATTTCAGGTAATTATAATTGTGATCGAAGTCCAGCAGGCCTAATGTTCTCATTTACATATTTGCTAGACAGTGATTGGATGAATGCAAAAGAAGAAAACTTGTCTAGAGCAGGGGTCTCCAAGCATAAGTTCCCCAGGAAACCAACCCACTTATACAATGACTAAAATGTTAAATGTTAGAAAAACATTAGTGTAAGTTTGTGTAACTGTGCCACAAGTGCTGTAAGTAATTTATCAGTGTTGACATTTAAAAACACAAAAACAAGAAGTCCTGGAAGACGACGCAGGCCAAATCCCCTCATGAAAAATAAATAGTTGAAACGGGCGCTGGTGGGTCTTTCTTTTTTTGCTTTCAATCATCAAATGGAAAGAGGTTGGTTGTTTCTGTCATAACGGGGTTGAAGGCAAGAATTAAACTGTGTGGTTTCAAGGGATTTAAAGGGGAAGATTGAATCCATTGAGAAAGCGACATTTAATTGCACTTTAAATGCACTTTAATTGTGCAGAATTTGCTGAATTGGTCAAAACTGAAAGAAATTCACAAAACCAACTCACAAAATTGGTTCTGACAGAAATTCACAAGCAACCAATTCGAAACTTTCTAGAGGAAAACAAATGATAAATAATAATAACAATAATAAACTTTATTTTATAAAGCGCCTTTGAAGCAATGCTTCACAAAGTGCTGGCGAGAGTTGAGTAAAAGATTTAAAATTTTCTAGCACCTATTCAGGGAAACTTTTTGTGAACTGTTTACATACCCAAAGTTGTTTACTTTACACTCACAAAATTACCACCATGGTTTCTTATACCCTTAACTCATCAGACTCACATACTCATTTTTTAAATAATTTTCTCACATTTTCTTCTCAAACAGAAACACATGCAATCATAGAAAAGACTTTCTCACCAAGTTCTGTCACGTGTAGTGAAATCTGTGTGATGGTACTTTCGGAATACATTCACATCGCTCTACATCAATTTCACAGTCCTCCTCACTCAATATGGATGCTGGCTCTGATAAAAAAAAGGTAAAAAGATTTTTTTAAAAAGCAACAAATATTGTTAATCTCGATTCCACAAAAATATTTTGTATAAGTAACCAGTAAAAACAGGAAGGAGTCGATATCAAGAAAATCAATTACTGACCTTGTTTACTGGAGGGGTATGGCACACACCGCTCCGCTATCCAGTCCCATATTAAACCTTTGTTACATAGCCTCTTGTCCTCTGGTTTCCTTGTCGGAGAGCAACTGCACACCACATAAACACACACAGAGGCACACTATTACATCAGAAAGCACTCAAACTCTTGCATATGGCCCCCTCTCTGCCAACCACATGTCAATTCTGTAAGAGCAACAGTATTTTACCAACAGAAATACACACACTGGAAAACTGGGTGGATTTCACATTTAAGGCCGTTTCAGGCAGTTCTCCACAACAAGAACCCTGCCAACATCAGTTAAAAAGCACTCTCAGCAGGTGACTGCACAGGAATGCTTACTGACTAACTGAAAACATCCAAAAATCGGACTGCTCTATTCTAAATCTGTTAACTGGTGTGAAATGAGTAACGAATAATTGGTATCCGAGAAATATAAGTTCAGCCACTTTCTCACTGACCTGTTCTTCTTGTGCCTTTCTCGAACGTGTCTGCGAATTAGTGAATGTTCCTGGCACTTGCACTCAGGTGATTGGCTATCTTCACACAGAGGCCTGGTCCAGATTTATACGGTGCCAGACTCACCTCAAAACCTGCAAGAAAATCAATTGAAAAGAATGAATGGCTCAGTGTGGTAACTTCAAGATACAATCGATGTGAAAATAATTGGCAAAAAGCCCACATTTTCACCAAAACTTGACAATTAAGAAATTCGGACAGGTCATAAGCAAGGTCAAGTGCTATTTTTTTTGCATTCCAAATTGGTAAGCAGACATCTGTAGTCTGAGACAGAACATCTTGAAGCTATGTCGAAGAGTGAAAAAAGTTAGCATCTTCTACCCTTGCTTGCCTGGGTTTTAACTAGAGGAAGTTGAGGTGGGTTCTAGAGGTACATAAGTAGGCTATTATTATTTGGTAAAGTTTAGTTGGACTTATTAGTTATTTTAGTGACCAATAATATTGTTGCTGTGAACTTTTGGATTGCTTGAACCAGAAGAAGAATCTTATGCCTCATGCAATTGTTTGTTGGCCTTCCATGGCTATATTTTATAGGATAAGCTAGATGTGTGGAACCGGAAATCTCTTGGAGAGAGTTAAAGTCGACGAGTCTTGGCAATTGCCCAAGGTTGAACTCCTAACTGGTCATATTCGACCTTCCATGGCATATTGGCTTGTGTCCTGGCATCGTGACTTGACAAGAACCCTCTATATGTGATTATTGACCTTCAGTCTGACAAGAAACCCTCTATTGATTAGTCATTATGCACATATCCATATTGGGAGCACCCAAGGGCTAAATTGAAGTAATCTCTCTTTTTAACATATTTTCCGCATTACAATGTGCATTGATACATTGGTGGATTACTGTGAAAATCTGCATTTTGCCCCGGATTTATTCAAGAAAATAAAAAAAATATAAACTGAAATGTGAGGTCTTTCAAATGTACAAGGTTATACAGAAATACCCATGCAATGCAATGACTGCTACTCACAGTTTTATTGACATAAGTCATGCTTGTATTACGGCAGGTACTCCTTCTTTGTTGCAGCAGCCTCCACACCTGAAGACAGAGACACAGGGAGGCTTGAAAAACACAGCCGTATTGGTGCCCAGGTCTTTGGCCACATCCAC
The DNA here is from genome assembly GCA_900490495.1 of Danionella dracula. Lineage (NCBI taxonomy): Eukaryota > Metazoa > Chordata > Actinopteri > Cypriniformes > Danionidae > Danionella > Danionella dracula. Next base: position 5,869,218 of record UELW01000012.1, read on the forward strand.
GCATGTCTCTCTGGGCATACACTGTGTTTTCTGCCATTCATCATCAATATCTGAAAACAGAAATATTTGAATTCATACACTCTTATTTGCTATAATAATCTTTCTTTGATGTGAAATATTTCCAGTGGATCGTAACCTTTCAGCATCTCCGGGCTGAAGGATGCTGCGGCGTAGCGAGTTGACCTGCGGCTCTCTGGTGGAGTCACAAAGTCAAAGTGCTTCAGTTTGAGTCGACATCTCCACAGCTTCCAGTCTGGATATTCGGTCAACATCAGAAGTTCATCCAGACTCCCAGCTTCCCTCACTTCCTGTTCCCATCTCTCCTGATTTATGTCCTGCAGGGAAGCATGGTCTTTAATGGAAATGATAGTTGTGGGGCTGCTGAGTTTTTTGGAATAGTAATAGTATAGAATAGTAATAGCAATAGTTTAGAATATTAATTGTGACACATACAGATCCGAATCCAGTCAAAACTAGTAACTAAAAATAAGTGACAATAGTAATGCCATTTCTCACAAAATTAAGAACATCTAAACTGTAAATAGTTTCAGCAAATTTGGTGGCATAACTGGAGTCTGTTTATATCATTAGACCAAGTAGCATGAATCAATGAAGAGGATTGTGTCTCCACTTGAGGTGGAGACTAGAAGGTGAAAACTAGAAGTGTTATTATAGTCTTCAGCAACACTACATTCTAATCTGGGCACTATTCACACTTTTAAGGGTGCGAAAGGAGAATTAGGGTGTGTAGTTTTTCAAGTTAGATTCTGAAGTGCAGATCCATGAACGCTCAATCGGGGGATATTACCCACAATCTACTGCACTCGGGCAGAAGGAGTTTCCCCAAACAAACTAGCACTCTCTGTCATATGGCTGATTACTAAAGAAGAAGCACAGAAATAAATAAAATCAATATAGTTTTATTTATTATTTAAAAAGATTTTAATGAAGGAATGGGAAATACGGAATAAAGTTCTTGCACACGTCAGGCATGATGATGTGGCACAACTACTTCGTCACATTCACACTCTCGTCTTATACACTAAAAGTGGGTACATTTCCTTCTAAAAACAGAATAATTGTTGCAAAAAATGGCAGATTGCAACCACTAGGTTACAACTGCATGCTGACTGACAGCATTGTCTCACAACCTGTCTAAAAATCTAAAATATAATATGTGAGACACCATGTGAACTGTTAGCCTGAATCACAATAGTTTGAGGTCAAAGTTTGAGATTTTATATTCCAAATTGTTATGTTTGTGGCAGACCAAGTTTAAGTTTTCTTCTTTCAGCTTTGTGTTATCAAACACATGGAAAAGAGTCTGGCAAAGGCCCACTCTAAACAACTGCAGGGAAATCTCTTTTATCTAAAGGCGGACCACCTGTTTAGAAGCTCAGTGAACACAGATCTCAAGGATTAGAGTTTGGGAAGCCTGCCACCAATGTGTTCAGGAAATCAGGGCTGTTTTACAAAACACAGATTTAATAACTTATAGTGGCTCTTGGAAGTTGCTGAATAACCTTTAAAAAAGTGGGGATTCTCAGTGGCGAACAATGATACCTGCAGAATGGTGAGTTTATAACAGAGCACATAATAAACCTAAAAAAAATTTTTAATTAATAATACATTTCACATACATGTTTTTTTAACCTTTTTTGTGGTGTAATATTCATTATTACATCTTAGACTTTGTACCCCAATCCACACGGCGTCATCTGAAAACGATGTTAAAAAGCTGTTTATAATTTTTTTGTTTGTTTGTGCTCTTTAGAAGTGTGAAAATAAAATAGGACACAGGCATTTCTCCATCAATATAGGTTTATGTTTACTTTATAAACAATGTAAAAAGATATGACAAAATACTGACTTTGTAAACTCTTCTACAGTCTACTGCAGTAATTAGTTTAGTAGCCAGAATAGTTTTAAATAGTTTTGTTGATGATGTTTGAAGCAAACTCATTTATTAAGGTGAACCAAAATAAAATGATTTAATCATGGAAGCTTTTTATTACACAAAATGACAAAAATCATCTCTATCTAAGTCCAGGATTTATTAGTTTTTCATTTGACTAATAGTTGATTTATTTCTCTTTCTATTTTTTAATTTAGCTAGTCACATGTGACTAGAGGACATTACAGTGGCTTTTCCTCAAGAAGTGCAACACATATTCAAAATAAACAACAAGTCTAGACTGCAAACAGACAGGTACATTTCCATGTGTCTTCTTGTTGTCTTGCTGAATAATGTTGCAAATTTTTCCTTGGAATTCCGGGTAAATCTTTTGGTATCAACATCCGCACAAGAGATGTGGAAAAGATTCAGTTTAGAACAAGTCTTCCTTTACTTAAGCACATGGATGATTTTAAGGATCATTTGACCAAAGGGCCCAGAAAGGGTGCCACTTCAGAACTTTGATCTTCAACTAATAGATGCTGCAACTGAATAATTTTTTTTTATTTGTGGATAAATCAGCGTTTCTGTTATTGGATGCAGTGACCTCAGGTATTGTCGATCATGGCATTTTTTCCCCCTTTGTCATTTAATTTTAGGATAATTCTTTTGATTCTATGAGTCATCTTGGAATATTATGGGATTTAGTTAAAGAGTTGACGAAGAGGGCAAAACTAGAAACAATCCTTTAAAAAAAACACAAATATAGCATTTTTACAAATCTTTTGTTGCAAACTATTGTTGCAAATTTAAATGAGATATCCTACTTTAGAAATGAAATGCCTAAATATTCTGCATTTAAATAACAAACAAAATCTAAATCAGGATCTAAAGCAAATATTCCATAGTGTTCTTTTATTTTAATCCTTTTATTTTAATTCTTTTTCATTTTTAACATGTGGAATGCAGCAGCCGTTATGTAACGGCTCAAGTCATGTTAGGTTTGATCAGATACAGGATGGGCGCCACGATCAAATTCCATAAATTCAAAAGCCATGTTAGCTTACTCGTAATTCTAAGATCAGCTTTTGGAGTTGTCCAGTTTTGGCATCACTTGGTTCATTAAAAAGGATTTACAAAACAGATCGTTTCTATTTTTCTATTCTGTTTTAATTGTAGAAACTGAACGTCAAGAACCACGCTTGAAGTAAAAACTCTAAATGTAATTGACAGATGTATTGAGATTTTCTAGATGTTTTGTGGTGTCTCAGCAAAATAATTTAAAACTTTAGAGAACACACAGTCGATGGTGTCTGAAATGGCTGTTTACTGCTCTGCCCTGTGCTCAAGCATATGTGTTATCTAAACTCTATGACTCATCATCATCATCATGTGCATGCACCCACCTTCAAGGTAAGCACTGTTCAGGGGTATGAAAAGCCTAAAAACCTATCTCCAAAGTGCAAGGATGAGACAATTTCAGTTAACGAATGAATGTAAATAACTAATCAATTGTACAAATTTTGCATGTATTCTTAAATTGGTAGAACTGTGGTATTGTGAATAATTGTTTGCATTTGTTCATCTACTACTGATAATTTCATGGTTTATTGGGTATTGTAGAAATTGGCAGTCTAGTAGGGGGCAACCTGATACTAAAGTTCTTATTTGGAGTTTAAAAGGTTTATGCCTAGAAGGGTGGTTTAGAAAAGACATATGCTACGTCCCAATACGCCCACTGAACACACTTTAATGGGTGCGAAAGGAGAAATAGAGTGTCCCAAACCATAGTGGACATAGAAAAGTGTCTGAGCAGTCCCCGGATGTGTACTTTTTCCGATCATATTCTTTAGTGCAGATCCCTGAACGCTCAATCGGTTGCTATTACCCACAATCCCCTGTGCTCGGGCAGAAAGAGTTTTCTCTGGGACCCAAACTAACGATCACTCTTTGTAATACAACTCATTTTTAAAGAAGACGCACATAAATAAATAACATTTTTATTTATTATTAGAATATTTTTTAATTAAGTAATGGAAAAGAACGAGTTAGTTCTTGTACACGTCGTGTGTGATGTTTTAGTGCGTCTTAAAAAGTATGCACATTTTTATCTGAAAATGAGTGTCTAATTTAAGCGTGCAGTGCATAGTGTTTGGATTGGAACGCAGTAAGAGTATGTTAAAGAGTATGTAAAAATATGTTGCATGTGCAACTGTGCGATGTTCAGTTCAATACCTAAATAAAGTAATACAGTCAACCAGTATCCAAGTGTGGACAGTGGATTACTGAAGATGCAGCATCAGAAGCATCTTGGAGATCCCCCAGTCGTATAAATTGGGACGCAACAAGAAAGAGGGTTGCAGGTTAAGCAACAATGAAGGTAGGCATGTGTGCTGCTTATGTTCTAGATAACTGATGCTATGAGTAGACACATTTGGAATGGGTTTGGCTCCTCCTGAACCTTATTAACAAATTATTATTTGGGATCCTTTTTTATCTCAACACAGTGCTTTAAGTGGGCTGGTATTAAGTACCAACACTTCTAAAAATAGCTCTTTAGAGTACCACCATTTTACGAGTGCTGAGAATATATATTTAAAGTCACGTCTCAAAATAATCCTGTTTATCAATTTCAACATTATATTTGTTGTCTGTGATACTGTCAGTACAATGCAAGCTATTCCAAAAGCTGGTTCTGAATATTTACTACACACTGGGTGTGTCCCTTAAAAAGATGGGAAAAAAGATCAACGGAGGCTAAGGACTCCCAATCATGGATTTATGAAACGGGAAACCCACAAAGCAGGCGGAAAGTAAAACACTTGAGGCCACGGTGACGGCACACGATATGCATATGGTCTTCAAAAAACCTTGCATCCGATTTTTGTGCTTGTGACATGATTTCTGTGATCTCTTCAGCATGGAACCATCTGCTTCTACTTACCCTTACCAATTCAACAACAAACAAACTTAGGGAGAACTCAGAGGAGTGTAAAAGTAAGAATAATTGTTACGACTGCATTTCCCTTGAGAGTCTTAATGAGATGGGGGCCCCGAACAAGGAAGTCGACAAGAGTTTGCCAAGTGCTATCAAAAGCCTGAGTATTTACAAGAAATTATGCCACATGATGCTGTCAGATAGCTGGTTTCAAGCCACATACACTTATTTTAAGTCACTATTTTATGGAGCATAACTGTAAAAGTGAGATATTACACTGTTGCGCCACTGGTTGGAACCAACTACCCTTCGTACATAACTGAAATAGGCATAGAAAAACAGATGAACGATTTTATCAGCTTGGTCTTCTTTGCGAATTTCTCTATTAGTCATAGAGTGCTCGCATCCATATTATAGTGAAAACTGCAACTTTAGATGTTGTTATTTATGTCAGGCTAATTCAAGTTCAGAACAGAAAAAAACGCTTGTTACTTAATGAATATATTTATCTACGGGAGGCCTCACCCTGCCCTACAAGGTTGCTACTGGTCCTCTGCAATGAGTCAGCCAAAATGGGTTTTACAGAATATTAAAAAGAAACCAGTGCGTTTTAATGTATATATTTTTTTACCTTTTAGGCTACAAGACTCCATGATGATGAGATGATATTGTGACATTCAAAATTCAAGTTTTCTTATCTGCATTTTTATATATATATGAGAGATCTATATATCTATATAGATATAGATAGAATATCTCTATAGATGATATAGGATGTAGATATATATATATATATATATATAGATATATTTATATAATATAGTATATATATATCATTCATCATATTTACATTATATATGATGAATGATATCATACCACAACAAACAATTATTGTTTTCTAATGGTTTGTAAGATTACAAAACCTTTTCAGTTTTTTTTAAAACTGACCAACTACTCTTCAAAGAAAACTACTGTAGGATATTGTTGAATTGTTTGCTTACAAACTTTTAACAACCCTCATCACCTTTATGTCAATGAAGACATCCTAATTGTAAAAGGCTGCCTTTAAGTCTAATTTATATGGCAAGAAATAACCAATTAACTGAAAAGTAATTTGTTAAGATCGCTGAAGGATGCAGTACTCACCTTCTGAGGTCGTGTAAGCATCCACAGCCAGCTCAGTCTGACATAAAGAAGCAGAAACATGTGAAGTCCAGCACAGTCCTGTTTATTCATCCTGCTATGTACTCTCCAGGGTAGCATACCAACAAACGAGCAGCCACGGGAAGCCGGTTTACATCTAAACTCACACACTGTCAGAAACCCTAGTGCAAGTTTCTCTCAGGACCACACAGGAACTCCAAATGCGACCTGTCACAGCAAGCTCTTGGAGCCAAATAGGGTTCTCTTCGAACAAAGAGGAGGAGTAGAGCAACATCAATCACTCTAAACTTGGCTCAGGAAGAATCTTGCTTCAGTTGTGAGTGATCCTATGTGATAAGGAAGAATCTTGATGGGGGTCACCTGTCTTAGGCCAGCCAATTTTTGGCCCAGACTCACACCATATCTGACTCTGGCTCACATCCAGGATTTTCCTTCCCCCGGGCAGTCTGGGTATTCATGTCCGTCTTGCTCCAGTCCTCACTCCAGTGTCACCACGTTTCCTGCTTTCTGACTTCCAGCCTTAGTTGCTCGCACACAAGAACATGTGGTTTTAAATGTGATCCAGACCTCCACAGAGGGCAAGCAATGAAGGAGGAGGGTGTGAGGAGAAAGGGAGGAGAGGACAGAGTGCAAAGAGGAGAGAGTGAATCTAGCTAATATCCCACTTGAGTGGAGCAAAGTGGTGTGATGAAAAAGGAGGGGAGTTAAGCCCACATGGACTTTTTTTGCTTGGAGTGTGGGTGGGCAGACCCTTCAATGAGGCTGTAATACGAGCTGGGAATTAAAAGGAGCAATAATGCAGTGTAATGGGTTGTGAGTGCTGTTCTCCGCATCCACACTATATCAGAACATCTGATTGCTTTTCCTTTAAAAGCTATTATCGGATGCCACAGAAATCTATTACCTGATGTTTTGTAAAGATTCTGAGCACGGACATGTTTATCAAATAATGTGGTCAGATGTTATTCAAAACTCCTCAGGTTGGTGTTAAGAAAAGTTCTCAGATAGATCACTTAGAGCAGTAAACAAGAAAGAAAGAAACAAAACAGATTGAAACAACAAGATTTTATTTAAGCACTCAAAGAAAACTTATAATCTTTATTTAAGAAAATAAAGCAATAATTGTAGTTTTCAGTAATAAAAATATATATATAACAATATATAGAAAAGCATCACAGTAAGAGTCAAAGCATGAATTCTGGTCAGTTCTCAAAAGGGTTGGTCATTTTACGCTTTTGGCTACTTGCTCGAAAAAACAGGTGTGTGCACTGCTGCAGTTAGTTTAGAGCAGGCATATATAACGAAGGAATACTGAGTACTTGTGCCTTTATTACTCAAGAAAAAAGTATCCAAAGGGTCAAACAATTTTTAAATACTTCATTTTTATGGTTTATGGGTTTAAAAGTTAAGTTCAGAAGTAAATAGTTTCAGAACCACTCGTACTCTACAGTTCTGGTTTACGAAGCATCTGTGAATTAGCATGTGTGAAATAGCCACCAAAAGGTGAAAATAATTAACCTTGACCTTTCAGTAGACAGCATTGCTGGGCTTCTCTTTTTTCTGATTTCAGGCTTTGACTGTGACACATTAATCTGTGAATAAATACTTAAATAAACAAACATATATTTTACTCAATAACATACATTCTTTACATATATAACTAACTTCTGTCTTTAATTTATATATTTTAAAATACAGCGAACGAGAACGATTTTATTTCTTGTTCACTTTAATTAAAGAGAGAGCTTGTTTTAATAAGGCCACTTCCAAATTATTACGTCGTAGGAATGATATGAAGCTTTACACACTCAAAACATAGATTTATATAGAGAAGACTAGAAGCGTTGACCGATTTTTGATCTCCACACTTTTGCTCTCTCGAATCCATTGCAGGCTGATCTGTAGTCTGAGATGGTCTGATCAATCTCTTCTTGTGTGCTCATGACAAAGGGTCCTGAAACAAAGGTTGAATAAAAATATTAGCATTACTTTATAGTTAACGCAATATCATTAGCCCCAGTTTTGAGATGAAGCTTAAACATCTCAACCCTACATCTCAGCCCTACATCAGTTCAAATTTACAATGATTTCCAGTACGAGAACTATAATAATAAACAAAAAAACTAAATCAAACATCTAAAAAAACTCTTCATTATTTATATTTACAATATTTGAAAGAAATGGTTACTACTTTTTGAAAACATTAAAGTATATCTAGCTTTGATGGTTATTTAATTAATAAATCGTTCAGGAAAGTTTTCACATCTATGACAAGAAGGACATAATAAACATGATAGTTCTTCTCAAAATTGTCTGGTAAGATTCTCCTTCATGCAAACGTAAAACATTGTTTTTCTTGAACGTTTGCCCGTTTGCTGAGTTAATGTTGCTGGATTGCCTGAGTCACCTGGAGTGTTGCTATGAGCTCATGCCTGCCATGCTGCTGGAGATACTTCAGAGCAAATTTAAAAATAAATACGTATTTCCACTCTTTGAGAGGCTTTCAGACTATTCAAGCCACAGAAAGGAAGCAAAATGACCCTTGCGGAAAAAAAATCCATAGTCCATATTCAGGTCAAATCCATTAATTTTGATTTGTATAGTGCTTTTAAAACCTTCAAAAATAGCTGCTGATCTGAATAGAGTTAAGGTGGCAAGGAAGCAAACTTTTCTAACTGATTAAATTGAGGGGGGGGTTGGGATGGACGACTCACATTAGAGACCAGCTCTCCTGTGTAAGTATGTGGGCTTTCAGAGTAAGGGGCCTTGACATGAACTGACCCCCAAGAATTTAATTATTTTTACCCGTTCAGAATAACACTATGATATGACCATAACCTACCATGCTGTACGATAGGCTCATTAATGGGTTCTCCAGCAATCAAAACGAAATGAGATTCATCAGCAGCCTGATAATGAGGAACACATCTTCATTAAAACAGAATTGCTAGAGCCAGAGAAGCATGTAATAAAAAGAATGGAAAAAAAAACCTTGTTTTCCACTCTGATGCAATCACCCTCTTCTAAAACCACTGTGTGGTGCGGTTCAATTGTCCGTACATCATTGTCTGGACCTGAAGAAAATACAAACATAAATAGATTTCAACCCGACATAAATTTCACAACACCACTGACTTGTCCTCAACAGATATTGTTAAAGACTAGACACCCCTAAAACAAATAAAATAGCTATTAATTTTCCAAAAGCTGCTTTAATTCTGAACCTGTAACTGACTTCACAGAACAATGAGTAGAAAAGATTCATTTAGGAACTCTTTGAAGTCAGCGGTGATTAGTCACTTTTAATGAATGCTTATGTCCAACAAGCTGGAAGGCATCAAAATCAGACTGATAAATCGACTTATCAAACACTGCTTGGGCAATCTCATTTCTCAATGTGAGAGTTTAGAGTTGCCATTGGCACAAGATCATAGGAATTATCTAAATGTCTGTCAGATGTCCAAGAGAGAGTGTGAGAGAGAGGAAGTGAAAATAATCAGAAAGCACCTGCTCAGATTTCAAGGACAGAAAGCTCCTATGGTAGAGGTTTCTTTTATATGGCCTTCAAGGCAACTCACCAGTGCATAAAGAACCTGCAAGAGTGTAGATGAAAGCGGTCCAACCTGAGAAAGAAATATACTTTCGTTAAAACAATGGACTATTATAGCAAGCTATAGGAGTAGCAGATATAGGGTTATGGGTGTTTTTACTAGAATTATCTACACTAAGTCAATTTTGGTCCCTTGAACACTACACAAAATCACTTCTTCTGAGTAAAAATTTATAGTTACCTCAAATATAACGCAGTATACTAACACTTTTGCAATTATACGGATATTTCATTTTTTACTTAAAAAAATCTTTATGCTTTATTTAATTTTTTTTTTTGAAAAGTCGACAGAGCAAACAGTTTAAGTTGGCAAACTTGATGTCGAAAAGCCTGAATGTACGGTTTGCTGATTGGTCAAGTTTAACATATGGCAATATCTACAGTAGCTCGGTTTTAATATGGAGACATGTTTCTAAACAAAACTTCAGTGATAATGCAATAGATACCAGTGAAATATTATCATAAAATTAAAACTCAAAGATCAAAAATCTCTACTAAAAAGTTCCCAAAGTTTGACAAGACAGCTGAGTTGCCTCTGTCACAGTCGCTGGTTGGTCTGTTAAGCATTCTTGCATTGTACTTTTATTAATGGTAGTTGTAGTAGTTTAAAATCATATCAATAACATTTAACTAATTGGATCTTTTTTATAAAAACCTACATAGCACTAGAGAATATGTGTAGAAGAAATTGGCATACCTAAATATCAGAAAAATTTCCAGCACATTAATTGTCTGCAAAGATCCTTGTCACACAATGACTCACTGTCAGACAAAATCCAACCATGAATAGTGCCTTGTTTGTCAATTAATCTTCAATAAAATCACAGAAAATGTCTGATTTTCATGACGTGCTAATTATATAATGCACTTTTTTGCCTTCAAATCCACATAGAAGCATAGAAGCTAGATAGCGCTTGAGTATTCTGAGCATCTCCTGGTTGTTCTCAGAGCCCCTTTTAGAAGCAGATTGAGTTTTTCGTTTACAATTGTGAGTGACTCTGTGAAGCAACGTTCTTTTTAGTTTCCATACAGTAGGCCAAACACTTATTTGTTTTTCAGTTAACGATTCTTTAACTAATCAAAGTGAGACTTTATATATGATTCCAAGTACAACAAGACATTTTTTTTAAGCTGATGTGTTGTGATTTTCTAACAAGAATCCAAAAAGGTATTTTACACAATTGTGATTTTGGGCTTTGGAATAACTGTATATGCATAACTTCACCACAAAAAAATGTAAATCTTTTTCACTATAAAAAAAAAATCACCACAAAAAAATTATAATTTAAAATCTTTTTCACTATATTTTTTGTAGCAGATAAACAAGACTCATTTACAGCAACACCTCATATTTTACCTATATCATGCGCCATATCATTTAACTCTGTCCTTAAGTAACTTTGGATTAAATGGGGAACACATCTGCTAATCCTCTTATACCTTTAGGAAGAGGTTGCACATGCTTTGCACCTTCCTTCAGATGAAAGTCGAGGTACATGGTTGGAGTTCTGGTGTAAATCTTTGACTGAAATAGAAAGCACATGAAAATTCCACCACATAATCTTAAAATCTCAACAAATGCTTGTTTACAGCAGCAGAAGACTACTGTGACCATGTTACATGTTTTAAAGCTGACAACAATACTAAGAGCGTATTTACAAGACTGTTTCAATTAAGAGATTTAACAGACAGGAAAACATTGCGTGAGGGAGATCCAGCGCAATCCAAATTCCAGTAAACCCAAGCTTTTGGCTGACCCACATTTCGTAACAGAAATGCGTCCACTCCTTTGCCCTCAAACCCAGTTTTTAGGCTCTAAACTATGTTTAAAAAAACACTTCAGAATTTTTTCCATATTTATTTAAAGTTATTATAAAAGTATAAGAAAAATATAAGTTATTGTATTCCCATACATTGATGTGGACATAACATAAAAAAATTTGATTAATAGTGTTAAACTGAAACTTTTTAATATATAAAACTACATCTTAAAAGTCTCATCTCTTTTGACAGGGTTGATGAGATCAAATATCAGATAGCACTGTTTTCTTAATCTTTGACAAACCTTACAATCACATTAAAATGGTTAAATATTTTTGAGTTATGTCAATATCTGGTAAGCCTAATTACCTGGTAAACCTAATTTAAGATTTGAGCCTTTTATGAGTGTTCATGAGAGTTTTCTCAAACTCTGGCAACCCTAACTATGACTTCTATACTGCTGAGCATTTATGCACATTTTGTCAGACTACGGCAACCTGAAGAATTTTTTTACATATTAGATAAGCTTTACATGAACATCAGAAAAATAGGACCTGCGAAATTTTATTTAAGACCTAAAACAGTGAATTTAAGCCTTTTTAAAACCCTGTCTGACTTAAGGGTCTAGATTGATTTGTTTCAGGGTGTGTAATATAATTAGCTCATTGAGGGGTTTCACTAGAATTTCTAAAGTCAGTGCATGTAAAATGTCTATAACTCTAATGTTTCAGTTGTTGGAATTAATTTGGAATGAAAGTAAATATCTCCTATTATTATTAAATAAAACATGGATATGACTTGAAATTTCCTCACTATCATATAAACACCTAAGCTCACAGTACATTTGTATTGCACAGTTCATTTCATGACTAACAACATCTCATAACATGTCTGAAAGGTGGGAAAATATTTTTTTTAAACCAACATCTTTACCTTTACTCCAAGAGCTTCCCCTGAGATGACGGTCACCATGACTCCATCTTTGCTAGGTTTTGGAATCTCTTTGCTCTTCAGCTCCTGGTACTGGGGCTCCGCCATCTTGTCTGCCCTTTTTAAGTTTACCCAAAGCTGAAGGCCATGAATGCGTCCATCTGACACAGGCATCTCTGCATGAATCACCCCACGACCAGCAGTCATCCACTAAACAGAAAAATATGCACTTAACCTCAAAATCAAACTACTTCATGCTCAGTCATCTTCAGCTTTTATTTTCAGTTACACAACATTAGCCTCATAAGTCTAAAGGAGCTCTTTTCATTTTATCGCTACTTTAAAGGAAATTTCAACCAATTTTGAGCATATGCAGCAAGCTACATTATAATAGATTGAATAGGGATTTATGTAAAACATTGTCCCCTCTGTGCTCAGCAGGTATTTTAAAGGGACTCAATGACTGCAGTAGCAAGAGGTGTTGCAGTTAGACGTGGTTAAAGTGGTGAGCTTTACAGACATACTAAAAATCCATTAGAACCTTCCCTCACTGACCCGAGGGATGGTGACACAGGTTTACAACACAGAGGAACACAAGAACTGCCTCACATATGAACCGCGGAAAGTTCATTAGACAAAAAGCCATGTAAATATTACTATCAGTCTATTAAAGCGCCATGTTTATTGTTCAATTTTTTAAATAGTTTTTTAATTGTACGTAGATTAACTAGATATTATGTTTAAACATGTTATGAAGAATTTCATTATTCCAATTAAATTATTCCAACATTTAGCAGAAAATGCTTTATCACTATGCTAGTCAAAATTATTACAATATCAAAACACAACCAAAAAAACATTCTAACAATAGTTTGCCAACAGAATGTTATGCACTTCAATGAGCCAATTTTGATGAAAATGTGAAAAATTTCCAATCATACATTCCAATATACTTTTTTTATTTTGAAAGTTGAATTCAAATAACAGGGTTTAATCCATATAATGTACAAAAAAACAATACATATGAAAACGGTCTTCAATAGAAATTGTTGCAAACATGATTTCTTCCAATTTTGTTTGGGTTATCGCTAAATTCCTAAAGGTTAAAACTAAATTTCATTACATCTGGTTCATCTAACAAAACTTTAATTAATGCATACAGAGCTGTTAAAAAGACTGTTCTACCTGGAGGTCCCCAGGCTCCAATTTCCCACTGTGACCACAGGAGTCTTCATGGGCTGTGACTCCACTCAACAAGTATGTTACCTGGGAACATAATTAACCACATTTAACATCTAGAGTAAAGGACAAAAAGTTCTCAAATGTGAAGAGTTATAAATGAGGGAATTGGAAAGGTAAACAGGTTTTTTATTATTAAACCCAACAGTAGAAGGAAAATGATGGAGACATATGGAAAACTCACTAACTTCAACCCCATTTTGAGGAAATAAACATGTCAAGTCATGAAGCTGAACTTATTCCAAAAACTGTTTGCAGCACAGCAAAAATTTATATTCAAGGGATTTGATAAAGCGCACTCTGACAGAAAATGCAAAAACCAGATCGTATTACTGTGGGAAAACGAACTCACAAATCAACACTTGTGTGCTTAAGAGATCTGATCCAAATGCTCTAGTTATTTTGACTTTTAAAAAGCCATGAAGATGTAAAATATGCATTATTTTTATATTAAAACAAGTATTCACATAAGCATCTGCTTGCATGCTCTCTAATACAGCGTAAAGGATATCATGTCATCTTCCCTATACAGAAAATGCTCTCCACAGGATATGGCAGGCAGGCTATAAGAGGTCAGTATCTGACCCCTCTGAGGTTTGCTTGACCCACAGCCAGAGGCAGTCTGTGATCTCCAAGCACAGCTGTGATCTGACAGTCACATGACCACTTGCAGAAAGCACACCTGCACTTCTCAGGGAAGATTTGGAGTACTGATTCAGCTGGAAGCCACGTCAAATCTCTGGGAAGCACATTATCTTTCATTGCGTATAGTGCAAATTCTATTTAGTCTGTGTTTTATTCTATTTATCTGTTTATCTATCTGTGTGTCTGTCTGTCATAATATACAGTTAAAGCTGTCACATTATGCAGTTAGAGCCATCACTAGAAAAACACAAACTAAATTATATATCAATGTAAAATAGTTTTAATTGATGTGATGTTAAAGAACTAATATTAAAAGTTTCCATGAACTTCATATGCAGTCTATTTTTTGTGATGATTGATTGTGTCTGCCCTACTTCACTTGACGTTCAGGTGAGCCCTCTTGTGGTCAGTGTCATAATAAATAGTAATTCCATGATTATACTGTATTTCCTTTTAAAATGTTTGAAACGGTGAAAAAAAACTCTTATAAAGTGTCTTAGGTAAATGTTAGGATAACAAAAGACCCGTAGAGTGGCAGCACACACTTCAACATTTCTTTTTCGACACATTTGCAGGTCACGTGACAGGTGTTACATTAATCATCGACCTCATGGAATGGCTAATCACGGGTTAGCGTTGCAATATTAAAAAAAATCATTTTGTTAATTGTTAGAACAAATTAAGTGGTCTTATAAGGAAAAAACAAAACATACATACATATAAAAAGGTTTATCCTTCATTGAAAAATAAATAATAAATACATTTATTACGTCTACATTTAAAGCGGAAATGCAACCTTTCTTGAGCCACCGTACGCCCCCTAGCTTATGTTTATAACTATGAACTGTCAACAACTTTAGCCCTACATTTAAACACCGACAATATTTGTCAAAACAGACGAATTCCACAAAACAACATAACAACCTTAAGTTGGATTTTTCATCAATTAACAGGTGAATAGCTTGAAAATAGCATTTACCGTCTCAAATCCACGGTGAGGATGATCAGGAAAACCAGCAGGTTTGGCGATGCAGAATTCATCCAGCATCAAGAATGGGTCAAGACTCCTTAACTGGAACACGTCACAGTTCATAGATTACCTTATATAATGTTTATTTTTACAAACTTAATAAGAAATATGATTTGCTGCCCCAGTATTGAAAACTTACATCTTTTCGTCCAATACTCCTGCGAACTCGAGCTCCGACACCTTCTGACTGCTCGACACTCAAAACAACCTTAGAAACTCTTCGGATCATTCTAAACACCTTTAATGATCGATACGGCAAATTTCTAATACCAGTGCACTCAAAGCTCTGATTAGCCCAACTTAATTGTTTATAGCATACTCTGTTGACGGTTCAGTTTCCCGTAGCCTTTTTCCTGTAGACAAGTCAAGTGATAGAGATTATTTAAAGCAACAGAGCAAGTCACAATGACTATGCAATATTGTGTGGTAAAAAATAACCAATGCAGCGTTTGCATGTGAACTCAGATTTATTTAAATAAAGGTTAAACACACCCATATTCAGCTGTGAACTGGCTTGGAGTGTATAGCATTACGTTCATTTATTTCATATTTTAACCCATTGTTTTGTGTTTGGGTCTGTGGGACCCATTTTCAGTTTTCATCAAAAGAAAAAGTAAACAAGCATTTATTGTTTGAAGCTGAGATTCACTGGCTCATTTCCTGTGAAAACCATATATCAGAACAGATTTTTTTATGACCCCACACATACGCCCCCCTACACATTTATCTTACACACAAGGTGTTCGGGTCTACTGGACCCGGGGCATGTTAAAGTGTGAAAATGGTAGATTCTTTACCTTAATTCTCTCTTCCCACACAAACATAAATCACACATAAACATTACATTTTAGAATAAGATTGTGTGAATTAAAAGCGCCAAAATGCAATGGGTCCAGCAGACCCACCAACCCTGCCAGAGTAACAATAATGAGAACACCACACATGGTTCAAATTCTGAATGTGAAGAAATCAGGTTAAAGAACAATAAATAAAGTATATTTGCTGTTTATATCACTTGTTTCTTGGCTAAAGGAAATATTGTTTAAGTTTTTAACAAAAAATGTTATGATTGGGTGAATTAAAATCTGCAAAAGGCAATGGGTCCACGAGACGCACCACCACCTGAATAACAATAATATGAACACCACACACGGGTTAAATATTTCTGGATCTACTTTTAGACTGCCGATCAAGTTTCTCCTCACGTTACTTCTTCTCTTCTCAGGTGTTACAACCACAGGAACCCGTGCATATGTGAAATATACTCTTCAGTGAGGGACTTTGCGGATGCTGTTGAAGTCTTATCTTGCCCCTTGAGTTTGGCAATGATATCTTTGAATATGCGAAAACTTGCAGCCTGACCCCCTGCGAGGTTTACAGCATGTGGTCCAACCTAAGGATGTAGAAGTTTCTGGTTTGTCATTGAAACACAAAAAGTAGACTCTTTAGAGAAGGGGTGTCCAAAGTCGGTCCTGGAGGGCCAGATCCCTGCCGCAGCCATGCAAATGCAGAGCACAACTTCCAGATATGGGTCACTCCATATCTGGCTGACTGGTCACTTTCACTTTCATTTTAGGTTCAACCTTCATGAAACACACCTGTGGCACTAATTATGGTCTTCTGATTGGCTGAAGTAGAGTATTATGCGTACTACAGCAGGGTTGCAACTAAAATGTGCAGGACAGTTGCCCTCCAGGACCGACTTTGGACACCCCAGCTTCAGAGCCTATAGGGGCCCCAAATGTGTTTTTAAATGACGCAAAATAATGATTAGTAGTAATAATGTATTCACAAGAAATATGCAACTTCATACTAATTAAGTTTGACAGTCCCTGTTCAATCAGACTGCGCCACCTTGTGAGATCGTACAGACACAAACATTGTTTTATTTGATAGCTTTTGTTTTTTTCACACAATTAATTTTTGAATCGTACCATACTTTGTGGAGGATAAACGTTTTAAACACTACACATTTTATTTATTAAACAACATTTGCTTTTATTACTTTAATATTAGTAAAGCCATGTTATGAATCCTTTATTTTACCATTTTGTTGAACAGAGCATCTAAAACAAGCATGTAAAATCGAATTCGGACCCGATTGGGAGATTAGTTAGTATTTTATGTTAAACATGTTCTGTTGTTCTATAGACAAACCTCACTGGGAACAAAACATGTAGAACAGCCTAAACACTTTTTTGTGTTTCTTGAAAAACTGAAATCCAGGTAATGTAATGCTTTAATTACATAGGTTATAATGTATGAGCTGGTATGACCCTTCACTCTAATGGTCAACAAAGAAAGTGAACGACCAGTTATTTTGTTCAAACTGAAAATGTACTAAATATATTTTAGATAAATACATTCTTAAGTGCTGCTTTTCAAAATCAAAGGAAGCAAAGAAGGTGGAAATAGGTCCCAAGAAGATATAAATTGTAGTGATAGGATTGATCAATTAGATTGTTTTTTTTGTGTCGTTTTTACAACAGACTTAAAGAAATTAGACTAAAATTCGAGTTACATTGTTGTTTGCTGCAGAAAATTTGTAAAAATAATTATTTAAAAATAACTGCTTGAGTCACCCGATGTGAGACAGATGGCTCATTTAATTGTCAAAATCATTAGCATCAGAATGTATAAAATGTTTTTAGCTGAAACCTGCAGTGCTGTATATTGTCCCATAAGATAGAGAGGACATCCTACTGTCCACTGCAGGGATTCTGAAATGCATGGCCAGCCTTCCAAGACCTGTAAAACAGCAAACATGTGGATTGTGAGCAAAATTAAAAACCTCTAATCAATAGTATTCATATTTTTAGAGAGACAGACAGTAAATTGTAAAAATCTAATGACTAAAGATAAATAAATGTGTATTAAAGGTGTTACTGTATTACAAATGTGTTGCTTTGTCTCAAACCAAACTTTTTATGCTAGTATTTACATAACAAAAAGTTTGACCTTACCCGGTTCTAAATATTAACAATGATTGTATTGGTGTTATGCTATTGGAGGATGGATTAAAGTTTTAAAGTGATGTTTTCATCTTGAATAAACATAAATATTTTCAAAGGACAAACTTAGAAATGTTCTTGCTCACCTGAATAGGGAATTTCTTCAAGACATCAGAGAGTAAAGGATCCTGAGTCACATCCAGTTTGCACCCAGTTGCGAGCCAAATCTTTTGCCCACTCCATTGTTCCCCACTGCACAAAGATACTCTCCAGGATTGGGATTGATAGCACCATTGTGCTTCAGTTACCTTAAGAAAAAGGTAGTGTATCAGTTCAATCATAAATTTCAGAGATGTACTCAACAGTACAATTACAGTTACCAACCTGACAGTGGGCTCTGATTACAACTTTTCCACTCTGTATGAAAGGCTGGAGTTGTGAATAGGCCTCTGGGGTCACTGCTCCACCCTTCCTGGCTTGTTTTATCATAGCAAGCCTCTTTTGGAAGCTTCTTTCATTGTAGAACTGTTTTAAAAAAGCGAGGCCATCCATTTTGATCCCATGCTCAACATGGGAGTACCGTCCAACCAGGCTCTCTACATCACCAACATCAAATTGTTTCAGCTGACACAGAGAAATTGGAACCGTCAAAAGTCAGAGGGGTTAAAATATTTATATACATATATATATTTATATATATATATATGTATCTTGTGTATAATACTAGTAGTACTGTACATAGCAAGGCTATCCGCAAGAGGTTGATTAAGTGTCTCTCGAGCTTACTTTGAAAATAAAATACTGAAATATTCTGAATCTGAAATATTGAGTATTAGCATTATCTATTGATAACGGGTTTACCTGTATTAAATCCGTAGGCCTTATATGGGGAGGCAGGGCCGGAAACTATGACCATGCAGGTGATTAGCGTGCAAGCGAGTAACAGTAACAAATGTTGTATTTAACTTCAAACGAAAGGACACAATTGTAAAAATTGAAAAATTGTAATAGCTCTTAGGTTGCTAATTTTTCCAGTTGCTGTTGCTACAATTAACTTACTGTCAGAATCAATTTACCTCTTTGTATGGCACTCATTGAAAAACTCTTCGATAAACTTTGTTCCTGGAGTTTTTTTTTTTACTAGACTTTTGAAGTCTTATGAATCAATGCACTTTATTTTACCTTTTAAATGATTGTGAATTAAAAGTGTCATATCATGTAAACACGACTTCAGACATTTTGGCACGTTTTAGTATCGTTTCCTTATTAAAAAAATGGTTCAAGTGATTATCAGATTGGTTCATGCTTGTTTGTGTAATCCTATCTTGTTTTTCTGGGAGCTCAAAATGGCCTGATGACAAGCCATGCCAGTTGGCCAGAGCACTGTCCACTAATCAATCAGATGAAACATTAATGCATCTCTCTATGAAGAACGCATGGACTGACCTGAAAGTGTAAACATTGCAGAACCGTGTATCATAAACAATAAAAAAAAAGTTTTTTTGGCTTACCAAAACATTACTGTAGTCCATGGAAATGGGTGCATTTTCTGTAAGCAAAACCCAGCAGGGGGCGTGGAGGAAGCAAGGCAGTGGGGGTACTCATTTCACAACCATTTCATGTGATTTGAATACATGGTTTACAATAAATACCACCTGTTGAATGTGTGAAGGTTGTTAAGGGTGCAGTGATATTCTAGAAGGGTCAAATATTATTTTTTTAAAGATGTTAAGGGGTATAAAAAAGCTCCTTTAAGCTATGGTATTTGGCCTGTAACAGATTTATATTTTTGTATCATCTTTCAATTGCTTAAAATCTTGAAATAGCTTCTGTGCCCCATTATTCTGTTTTTGCTCAGTGAACTTCTATCATCCCCTGAATGTATTTACGTATATATCTCCAGAACTATGCCACAGTTCTGTTTACGAAATAATGATAGTTGGGGTGTCTGGAGAGATTATTGGCATTGGAATGAAGGATGGCTGTTGGAAGTTTGTGTTTTAGATGCCAGTATTGATGGATGGATCTTTGGACGTTCCCAATCCTCAGTAAAATGAAGGCAAATCTACGGTAAGATCCACGATCCACCAATTTATGCAATAGACATTTCACTTCAGTGTATGTTTTCCCTCACCAAAATTGCTCAAGAGCATGTACAGATAGATGAACAACATGATGTAGTATTCCTCACAATAGACAATGTTGCTTACCTGAAGGTGTTTACGCTGAACCCAGGTCACTTGACAGGCACCCTGCTTCAGTGCAATTGAAATAATATGAGCGCTGCTCAGTCCTCCGCCAACAACCATAACCCTCTCACCCATCTGACACACAGGAGGAGGACCTGATCAAAATATATGAAGCTCATGGATCTAAAAAAAAACTTAATTTAAAGTTTGGTAAGTGTTTGTATGAATGGACTATTTAAACACACCTGAGGAAGTTTTGCTCATATCTTCCTGTGCACAGAAGTAGTGCATGAGCTGAACTGTGTGTTGAAGACTTTCCTCAGGGTAATTCTCCTGGATTGCCCGTACCCAGCAGGGAATGTTTGCCATCCTTGCTCGTGAAGGCCCTGTTGCCATGACTATGTGTTTTGCCTCTATATTTTCCCCACTCTGTAGTATTGCTTTGAAAAACTTCACCTTGCTCTCATCCTCAGTAAAGAAAACTGGGATAATTATGTCCACTGTGGCTCTGATTAAGACACTGTCCAGGTCAAATTTGCGTACCTGTGTGTAAGATTAGCATTCACCTAAAATAGGTTTTGTGTTTGTACCATGCAAAAATGTCTGTCTCAAGATATGCTGATAACACAATGAGTTGTTAGAGAGCCACCCCATTCAAAATCACATGCTGCTTGAGTCTCAGACCTGCGCCTGGAAGAAGTCAGTACTGAGCTTTGTTCCTGGAAGACTGAAATACAGGGTTTTCTGCAGGCCTCTTGCTGTGCTTAGGAGCCTTTTGTCTTTCTTTCCCAGACGATCATCGTTGAAAAATGCATGCTCATCCTGAATGTAAATATGTTCCGGTAGATTGTGCAACTCCTCTTCACGGTTTTGCTCCACTACAAAGTCCTGCAAGGCTTTCTAGATTGTACAAAGTGTAAGGAAGGTTTAGATAGGTGTTCAACAACAACTGTCTTTTATTTTTCAGTTAAAGTTTTCATATAACTTTGGTACCGATAGGAGTGGGATGGGAGTTCATTAAATATTTTGAATCCTTATTTATTTATTTTATTATTTACAAATTTATTTATTTATTATTTAAAGAACTCAATTCTATATAAAAGCTAAAATTATAAGTTAAAATATCAGTCTATAAGTTAAAATAAGCTGAATGAATGAATGCACTCATTCAACTCTCTAACTGTAGCTCCTCGCTTAAGAATTATTATTTTTTTGCTTAAGGATAGTCACTCATTTAATACCAGTTTGTTTGCCATTGCACTAGAAGAAATGTTTATTGCAGAAAACCACCGAATGTTGAAATGTTTCTTTATTGACCATTAGTTTTTCAACTCTGAATTACCTTATTAAATGGATCGCTGTGTACCAGCATGTGCGATCGAAGATGAGGGATGCCTAGAGCAGCAAACTGGCTTTCCCAAAGGGATGTCCACTTTCCATAGGAATCCACAACTCTGAAGTTCAGAGGAGGACATTGCTGGTGTATGGCTTCATCCTTTGTAGCTAAAGCTGAACCTGTTGCAATACA
The DNA here is from genome assembly GCA_900490495.1 of Danionella dracula. Lineage (NCBI taxonomy): Eukaryota > Metazoa > Chordata > Actinopteri > Cypriniformes > Danionidae > Danionella > Danionella dracula. The sequence goes on from UELW01000012.1 coordinate 5,891,097, forward strand.
TATAAAAAAATGTTAATAATGAAAAAGAACTTGAGAGAATTGTTGCAAGACTCACCCTTGGTTTTGTTTTTGTGACGAGCACTTTTAGTTTTAGGATTGCTGAGCTGAATTCCTTGAAGAATGTCTGTACTGTTCGAGAGCGCTTTACCAGGATTTGAGAGTAGAGTCGCAAGAGTTAGAGCATGAGGACCTCCTCCAATTATCAGTACATCCAACATCCCTTAAAATAGAGAGGATTTGCATGTAAAAGTTAGCAAACCTGCACGAGAGATGTGTTTTTATACCGAAAAAAATTAAGAAAACAGAATTTGTGTACTTGCTGTTTTTTCGAGAGAGTTCAGTTCATAGCGTTATTTGACAGTGACATGTTCGAGTGGCAGTGCTGCAGTTTCTAAAAGCGTGGTCCATGTAGCTCTGTCCACTTAGTCTAAAGATATTTGTCCAATGGTTGGCTGTCTGACTGGGTCTCAAAATAGCTCTGTTCTTTAGCACAGTGTAATTTTAGCTCACATTCATCCCTGTTTTTGAAACTAATATTAATGATGGCTGTTTACAGTAAAAATGTTGGCAAACATAATGTTCTTTTGTCTAAAATAATGAATAATTAGACTATTTAAAGAGCATTATATCAAATAAGACTTTGAATGTACAAAACAATGTATCCTGCATTTTGAGGGATGACTTTAATTATAGTTTTGGTAGAAAATAGACATTACAAAAAGCTCTTTTTGTAATGTGGTAAAGTATAATTTAAAATGGGATAAAAAATTTAGTTTTAGGAATTTATTCTTAAGAATGGGTGAATTTATAAAAACAGCGAATTGTCAGATTTTTTTATGGTGAGTTTGGGATTTTATAAATTATTCTAGACACTATTGTATCAGTATTTGTATTATATTATATGTATGTGATATTGTTTTAAAGACATGTGATGAAACACTTCCACTAGACATAGACGTGTCCGAATGTATTTGTATTATATTATATGTATGTGATATTGTTTTAAAGACATGTGATGAAACACTTCCACTAGACATAGACGTGTCCGAATGTTAGGGCTAACCACATCTCAGTAAAAACACACCATTTTTTTATTAATTATATAGTTATCTAGTTTTAGTTCAGCTTTTTCTCATTTTACTTCCACTACTGTAGATGGATATGCAGATTTATTTCCCCCATTTGTGGTTTGTGAAACATATCTCTGTCATGTGACCGAACATTTGATGGGCTTTGTATTTTTTTATTTGAGCTCTGTTGGGCAGCTGTTAAATTTTTTGACATCTACTTCTTAACCGTTATGCTAATCTGGGGAAGTTATTGCCTTCCTTCTCCAGGTGTTGCTCCACTTGTTGGTTTTAAAAGGAAGTTTGTTTGATGCCATAGAAAACATGAAGCGATACTTGTGCAAAGTTCATTGTTCTCACATTTATGAAAGCTAGTTCATTCATCCTCTGCATTTTCATCATATACATAAGTTTGTAGCTGCCGTTTTGTTTTCTAATGTTTAGTTCTACAGTTCTTATCATGCTTTAGAGTGAACATCTTAATTACAGACTATTTATTTTATCAATTAACTTATTTAATAAATTAGAATTTTAAAATGCTGGTTTTTATAGTTATTGGTTGCTACAAAAAAAAATTCGGAACAGCTTTGGCTTGCAGAAGCAGTTTTATTTGATTTACAAAAAAGAGACACAGATAGGCGCAGACAGGCCAAGCTTCAGCCAAGTTCCCACCATGTTAGGCACATATTTCGTATGCCAGTGCCAGACGTCTCAGTGTGTGGGAGGTATCCAACTTTTTTATTTTATAATAGTATAATTTCGGTTGAACTATTTTGTGTGAAACTGTATCAGCCTGATCCTTTCTGGGAACGATGCGTCTATTTAGAAATCAAGAATTAAGTTCAACGTGTAGGCAAGGCAAGGCAAGGCAAGGCAAGTTTATTTGTATAGCACATTTCGTGCACAGGGTAATTCAAAGTGCTTTACATTGGAAATAAAGAGTAAAAAGAAAGTGCATACATTAAAATCAAGCATAAAAAAGTCATATAAAATCAAACTGATTTAAAACACTGAAATTTAAAACATCGATTAAAACAAAGATTAAGATTTGAAGTGCAGAGGTAAAATAGTTGTTCGGACGTTGGTGCTCAGTTGACAAAAGCGCAACTAAACAGGAGAGTCTTTAGCCTGGATTTAAACGTGACTAAAGTGTTGGCACCCTTGATCTCCTCTGGAAGTTGGTTCCATCTGTGGGCGGCATGGTAACTAAAGGAGTATTTTCCCTGTTTGGAATTTACCTGGGGTAGATCTAATTTATTAGATCTGTGGGATCTCAGCTCTCTGTTTGGTGTGTATTCACTGATCATGTCTGTTAAGTATTTTGGTGCTAAGTTATGTTTGGACTTATATACGAGCAGCAGAACTTTAAAATCTATTCTGAAGGAGACCGGCAGCCAGTGTAGAGACTTAAGAACTGGAGAAATGTGTTCTGACTTTCTAGTTCTGGTTAGAATTCGAGCCGCTGCATTCTGAACGAGCTGGAGCTGTTTAATGGTCTTTTTGGGAAGACTGGTTAAGAGGCCGTTACAGTAGTCTAGCCTGCTGGAGATGAAAGCATGTTTCTCTAAATCTCGTCTGGAAACAAAGCATCTGATTCTTGTGATGTTTCTAAGATGGTAATAAGCGGATTTTGTCATTGCTTTTACGTGGCTATTTAGACTAAGATCAGAGTCCAGAATCATTCCAAGATTCCTGACCTGATTTGTAGTTGTTAGGCCCTTTGCATTGAGATACGTGTTAACCTTAACAACCTCGCTTTTGCTTCCGAATGCAATGACTTCAGTTTTGTCCTTGTTTAATTGAAGAAAGTTGTTTTCCATCCAGTTTTTAATCTCATCAAGACATTGGCAGAGAGAGTTTATGGGGTTGTAGTCATTTGGGGAGATAGCTAGATAAATTTGTGTATCATCAGCATAACTATGGTATGATATCTGGTTCCTTCTCATAATTTGGCCCAGTGGAAGCATGTACAGGTTAAATAGTAAAAGAGCAAGGATTGAACCTTGAGGGACTCCACACGACACGGCAGTCCACTTCGACATGTAATCACCTATGTTTACAAAGAAGCTTCTTCCTTCTAAGTATGATCTGAACCATTTTATCACAGTTCCTGAAAGACCAACATAGTTTTCTAGTCTATCAAGAAGGATTTTGTGATCAACTGTGTCGAAGTTGTAAGAAAATTGTGAAGTCAACTATTAATTTTTTATTAATAATACCTCAATAAATCCATATATCTTGGCAATGCATTTAAATACTTCATTACTTTGTAAAGAAAAAGGTCAACCCCAATCTCAAGAATTAGATTGGTAAAAATCTCATTTGTTTTAAATCAGTTAATCTGGTGATCTAAACAGATATTAATTTCAAGCTGTGTTCATCATAGTATGCTTTTAGAACTATGGCTTGGTTTCCTGATGCACTTTCTACAGATTCACTGATTTCTCCTCTGCAGTAAGTTGGTTTCCCATATTTTAAGAAGTGCTATTTGATAATAGTGTTGGCCTAAGTTGCCTTTTTAATCCTTTTTTTAATCATATCCACTTAAAATGGTAAATAAAAATGTTTTTTTTGTCTTTTTATTTCATATTCATAGAATAGGGCGAAAAGATGAGTTCAGCAACAGGAAGAAGACATAATTAGGTCAGCTTTTTAACCAACTTACAAAATCATTCATACTTTCATGAAGTTCATGATCTGAATGAACAAAGTCGTGTCTGAAACTGTTGTGCAATGTTGTTTCGACCATTTTGTTATTACTATGAAAAATATGTAATTATTTGTTTCTTTCAAAAATTATATTCTATAAGAAACATAAAATTATATTATCTAACACATTTTTATTTTTATGTATTTGATGGCTTTGAATTTTGGACCAAACCAAAAAAGATCTAAGATTTGAAGAAAAAAAAGGATATTATAAAACCATTTTGATGTAAGGGTTAAGCATATATCCATCCCCAGACACTTCTCAAATTGTAGCCAATGCTCAAACTCAGTCACCAAATGCAGCTTCCTCCTCAAACCACATCCTCTACTCCGCCAACAATAATAAGCTTGCATTTCAGATTTACACCCTTGCTACACAGGGTCATCATGGCAGCAGACTTTCAGGCAAGTCCAGTTTGTGGTGGTGTCACCTTGTTGCACACTGAACATGATGGGAAACACTTGTATGAAGTGAAATGTTTTTTAAACCATAACTATGAAATGTTTACAAGGTAAGTTTTGATTTATTGTACTATACATTTATGTTGATCACTGCTGAAGTCTATAACACACAAAAAAATGTTTTGTTTTTAAAGCAAAGGAGATAAACTTCTTATGATAAACGGCACATGTGTGAAGGATTTAACTCCAGAGACACTGGCTGAACTCCTGGCTAATGGATCTCCTAGACTTGTGAGTTTTACACATTCTTGCACTCTCACAGGACCTCCAAAATTTAATTGAACATCCAACATTTATTTATGCAAGAAATGCCCTGTTTTTGATCATTTTTCCTTTTGGATGCTTGGTTTCAGACCATACATCAACCCTCCAAAAAGAAATCAGAAGAGAATATCACAGAACCTCTGCACATCAGTAATAAGGAGTATACGATCATGAGTTTCAGCCTGAGGATGCTAAGAGAGTCAAAGTTGGAAGCAGGGGTGCTGGAATCGTCAGATCCTCATCAGGATGAGGGAATTCAGGACAACGGCTTCCACGATGACCTTGTGATCGTGTCTATGGAAGACACAAGCTTCAGCCTGGTTATGGCTCGAGGATGTGACCCCGATAACTCCTGCGAGGACTGCGGAAACACTGATTGCCAGCTGAATGATGTTGTTTTCCTGTCTAAGAAAGCTGATATTACCTGTAGTAAGAAACGAGTGTTAGTTCATTAAGATTAGGTTTTTACACGTAAAAATGTGTAAATGACTCTGTTGTTTCCACATAGATCATTCAAAGATATTGCTTTTCAAAGAGAAATATAACTTGTTTTTGAAGAGTTTCTTTATGAAAAAGTATCTCACTGTGACCCCACATAACTGGCAGATATATCTGGAAGACACCATGTCAGGTCAGTATGGTGAAATTGGTGAAATCATGTAAGTTTATTTTACATTTCTCTGTTTTAATGACACAGAATTTTCTTGCAATGCATCTCTTATTTAAGCTGTTTTGTAGGCAGGAATTACTAGTAGAGACTGGCAGCAGACACACGTATACACACGCTGTCCTCACACCCTTCCTAACATCTCTTATTTTTAATCTGGTTATTTTTATAGATGTAGTTAGCTTTTTTCAATAAGAGACTTGACTAGAAAACTGTACCTTGCTGCAGAATTGTCTGTGACTTGTATAATTACATTTTTTTTAGCACCAATCACCATCTACTCATACCGGCCCAGATCTCTGGAATGTCCAGGTATTCCAGTTGTTCTGAACATCACAGGAACACAAAACTTCTTCCGCTGCACCACGTGCAAACGTGATGTGAATACAAAGGTTTTAACTGTTGTGGTAGGTCACTATTCATTATCATATGTCATTAATAGCATGTGCTATTAAAACACCTTTTTTTCAAGACCTAAATATTGAACATCTGATCCGAATAGTTTTAAAGTATATTTTTAGTAACATATTTTCAATCTTTATTTTGTTCAGATCTTTTGTATCAGATTTTACTAAATGAATATCTAGAGTCTAGGAGTTCAGAAGAAAAAAAGTTTGAAAATAATGAAATGAAAAAATCTTTTTTTTTTTCAAATGTTCAATATTTAAATGGCAGAATTTCAATTCATACATTTAAATTTAAAACAGTTTTTATTAAATTGCAATTGTCAATAATTAAAATCAACACAATTCAAATTCAAATTGTTTTAGCTCCATACATATGCCCTGAAAATGTGTAATGTTTTTGCTAAAGCAGTTAATGTTAAATAATTTTACACTCGCATGTTAATAAATTTTTTCTGGTGTTGCATAAATGAAGTGAGCCTGCGATGGACTAGTTTTCAGTGTGTACCCCTCCCTTTTGCCTTATATTAACTAATTATAGAATATCAGCAAACACTAATGCGAAACAAAAATTGTATCATCTGATATTTTATTTTATGATCACAGTTCACAGTTCATAATACTGTCTAGGGTTAGTTTTTGCTTAGACTTAGAAGCAGGTTAACATGGTTAACAATTCATTATAAATGTGGAAGCTACTTAGAATCAACATAAACTTGGTTTTGGGTTTTTTTCAGACTTATAAGAAGAGTGACCTGAAGAGTATCTGTGCTGAGGACCCTGAGACTTGGTCCCTTGTATTCTACAAGTCTAGTGGGCCAGATGCGCTACAACGTTTTGAGTCAGCCCTGCACAGGGGATGGTTTATATACACCCAAAATGTCCAGAACAGTGAAGTGGCCATGCACAAAGAAGCCAAATGTGACATGAAACCAGACAACACATTTTTCATCGTCATCAAGAGTGAGAAGGGATCAAGCTAATGGAAGAATCTTGAAACAGAATATCATTTTAAATGTCATTAAACAAACTGGGTGCTTTTCTCAAGTTAAATTATTGTTTATACTATATTGTTATAAAGCTAAATTTTGATTGAAAAATAATAGAGTTATTATTTTGAGTTGAGAATGTACTATAGTTGATTTCTGTAAATCTGATCAAATTTGGGACAGCATTTTTGTCAATGTTGGTATACATGAGGAAATCGTTTCTCTCAAAGACGAGTTAGTTCCCCATCAGTCGGTCACTCTGACTTATGTCGATGCCGACTATGGGAACTCTATGCTATGAACGCTCTACTCTCTCCACTCTTTTTAAAATATCAATCAGCGCCCGCGCTGATGGTCACGTGGCCATGCCCCACGCATAATGAGGGTGCATACGTGATACTCTTCCTGACTGCTAATTGAAGCCAGTACCTCTCAGAACACAAGCAACTGGTGAAAGAGGCGGTCAAGCCCAGGTTTAACGGGGTCTTATGATCTCTGTCTCACCCACAGCCTGCGCAAGAAGATCGATTCCCCTTACGCAGGGTGCAATTGGGCCAGTACTTCCTGCCGACATGAAAAGAGGGTTACACCCCATACTTTCTAGTTCCCTAACGTACAGGCGGGTTGCGTCCAATCCTGAACCTGCGTCTTCGGAAGGCTTGTCTCCTGAGACTTCTTTAGGGTGATGTCTCCAGACACACAGCCCATTCAGTTCATCCAGAAGATTGGTTCGCCACAAGTGATCTGAAGGATGCGTATTTCACGTGAGTATGCTCCCTCGGACAGAACCCTTCGGTTGGCCTCGATTACTGCTTACTCCCCTCAGCTTGTCTCTGTTCCGTTGCATCTTCACAAAAGTATTTGAGGTGGCTTAGTCCCGTTATACGGGAAAGGGTTCTAATTCTGGACGACTGGCTGATACCGGCCTTGTCGAGGTCTCAGTTGATTTGTCACAGAAACAGGGTCTTATGTCACCTGGGCTTCGAATCAACCACGTCTTACCCCCAGCCTGAGGAAATCTTTCTGAGTATGGAGCTAAACTTGTTGAACATGCGAACACCCTGAGTCTGCTGAAGGCAGAACGCAGTCTGCACAAATTGGTTGTGCCTCCAAAACTCCAGAGGCTCCTGGGCATTCTGGTTCCGCAGTAGCGGTTATCCCGCATATGAGACCACTCCAGATTGGCTCAAGTTCCGAGTTCCGTCGCGAGCATGGCATTAGGGAAACTGAAGGTGCTTCGTTGCCGTCCTCATCTCTGTTTTTGGAAGGACAATCGGTTCCTCCTTGCTGATGTCCTTCTGGAGGTGCGAAGCAGTGACTACCAATGTTTCAAAGACCGGGGTGGAGTGCTGTATGCCGGAAGCACGATCTCAGGGTTGGAACGAGAAGTACGCTTCCTGGAGCATAAATTGCCTTGAAGGGGAGTCACCAATGCCACGGGCGACCATGTGCCCCGAGGACCTCTTTATGGCGCCCGCAAGGCATAGCCCTGCTTATATTGCAACTCATTATACACATATATATAAAAACATTGATTTTTTAAAATAAGTGCTTGCATTATGCAGATTTTTTTAATTACATTATATAAAATGTAAAAAATCAAGTACTCTGTAAAAAATAAATTGTACATTTTACAGTAAAATACTGGCAGCTGTGGTTGCCAGAACCTTACCGTTAAAAAAAACGGGTGTCAACGGTGCACTCACTGAAACTTCCCATCTATGTGTATCTACCTACCTAAAGGATAAAATTAAAGGATCGATGCCATTTCAGTGGGGTAGTGAATGTTGAAACAGTAATAACTCCCAAACATCAGGCTAACAGCAGCAATGAATGTAGTGATGTCGTCATTCACAATCTTGTCTTCCACACTGAGCATGAGGGTCCTGTGGATACATTTCAACGCAATTAAGGTATGTAAATCTACTAAGGTTGGTATATATTTACATCAGTCAAACTACAGTTTATTTAAGCACTGCCCTGAAAAACGTCACATAGTTATGTTATACATTCTACAACAAATTGCAAACTCATTTTACAAAAATAACCTAATTCATGAGTTTAGATACAGCAAATGATTAATACTTAATAGGACGTTATCCTCTGATCAGTGCCTGAGCTTCCAAAACCTGTATGTCATTTGAGTGGCTCGCCATGATAAAATATGTTCCATTCCTCAAACAAATCTATGTGCAACTCACCATGTCTGCTGCAGATGCATCAAAAGGTTTATGAGAAATGAGACACTTTTGTTTGCCAGATATTTTCATGCAAAAACAAATACCACACCTCAAAAACTTCTTTTGCATTCCAGCTGGCCAGAAAGAGGATGCATCGACCACCCCTTGTAAAATATATAAATTCAACTTTATTGATAGACATTGAAATCATTCAAATTTGAATTTATCACACACACTTTGACGAGAAGGAGCTCCTCTTTCTCGTCAAAATAGGAGAGAAGTAGTAGAATCAAGCAACCATTTGTCTGTCCTCTCAAAACTTAAAGCTTTGTGACAGCCTGTAAGTCGCGCTTGTTCCTGGTTGCACAAACAGCCTTTTTACTTTCTGAGAGAGTGAGGGGTAGAGCGGTGTAACGTTTCCTTCTGGAGATGCACCGTCTCTCTCCGATAAAGCAGTGGAGATCGCATCATCAGGTGCACAAGAGTCTTCAGAAGATGCAAGTAGCGTATCATTCAATAACTCACTGTGGCGGATAGCGGACGCAAAGGGAGAGCTGTAAGAGCGTGCAACCCTGCTCGATACCTCTGGATGCCAGAGACATGCACTCGTCAACCCTTACGGGCAGGAGCTACAAAGCCTCCGGTGGTGGACTGAATACTCCAACCTCGCCTTAAGTGTGCTGCCGGACAGAAGTGTGCAATCCACACAGTCTGATCCCTCAATCGCTGCCTCAGCATGTCTACGCCCAAGAAAAGCGAGGCAATGATCGTGGTTATCTGTCAACGCGATCGTTCCACCGCATCCAACAGACTTGGACGATCGTGACATGTTTGGAACACGCTACAGTCGACCAGCAAACAAGTGCTTATTTGTTGGTGGAAGGCAGTGAAAGACTAGAAGTCTGGGGCGTTCAGCAGTTCCACCCTCTGGATCCGGCAGAAAAACCTCACTAGTTGCCGCCAACTCACCAGATCTCCAACTAATCCACACAGAATAATCCAGCTGTTCTCTGTGGTTGTCTCTCACTGAGTCGCTCGCATGTGGAGAGTAGGCTCCAGCGAAAAACAGGAAGAGCGTCACACTTGTGTCTGCTTTATGCAGTACGACATGACCATCCGTGCATTTGCTGCTTGGCGTTTTGAAAAAGTATGGAGAGAGTAGAGCGCCCCTTGCGGAGCTTCCCATAGTTGTCACCGACATAAGTCGTAGTGAACGACTGATGGGAATTAAAATTTTCTGTAAATCCACCGATGTTATGACACCAAATTGTCCTCTGCAATGCACAAAATAGTTCCTTTTAACTATTTCCTTTGCCACTGTTATTGCATTTTCTTTCAGGTCTTTTAAGTCTTCAATGAGTCTAGAGACAACTTTTTCATGGCCAAAGTGTTTGTAGTCTTTTTCTTGACACATCATTACAATTGAAATGTTGTCTGTACTTGATCTTATGTAAAGTGGCCAGAGACAAATATACAGATAGTACTTTGTGCTTGCTTTTTGATGAACCCAATGTATACACCACCTCAAAATAATTTTAATAAATAATTAGTTTTAGACATGATGGGTTTTGAAAAAATAATTCATTGTTTTTGTATAACTGACCATCACAGACATCACAAAGCACATCTGTGCATGTACCCTGCACAGCTCAATTACGTCATAAGTCAGACTCCACTAAACGTCTCAAAGTGTCTTTCAATGGAACATAATAGGCAAACCTTTGTGACCCTGTTTCATCCCTTCCCAAGCACAACTTTACAGGTTCTGTGTAACGGAGCATCTCTTTATAAACCTTTGTTCTTGAAAAATTGGTTCTCATTGGTCCTTCATAGCTAATGGTGAAAAGGTCTGATTTCCTCACAGCATCCCATATGCTACCAAAGACTTCATCTGTTAATTTTAGGTCACTTTTCAGTTTTCACTACTTCATGTATGCTATGCATTTCTTCAACAATGTTTTGTACTGTTGACGCTGACAGAAGAAACTGGCCATGTAATTTCAAGTAGAAGAGAGAAATATTTCTGAGAAAGAGGTCATTGAATTTTTTAGTTAGATGAACTTCACCTTCATCAGCCTCATAACATCTCTCGTAGGGCTTGTAAATAATGGTTTCATTTCAGATTGAGATACATTCCCCTTAAAATAATCTGTCCGTAAAACAGTTTTTGTGTTTCCTTGACATGTGTGGCTGTAAATGATGTCTTTATAGTGAATGTATGGTCGCATCCTGACAACGGGCATGACACAACATTTCCTTCAGCTATATGTTCCTTTATATGAGCTGTTAGTGACTTGACATTCTGACGTTGACGCTTGCACATTGTCATATTACACATAGGCATTGTAAGTGTATTTGTAGTATCGACATTGGAGTCTGTGTTATATTTATGGTATAAAAAATTATGTTACATAACCCATAAGAACAAAACATTTGGCGGCAATCTGAAGTGTCACACTTGAACAGGCATCATGGTTCATTACGGTGAATTTTGACATGCATAACATGTTCCCTAACGGTTGGCACTGATGCTCCACTGACATAACAGCTGTGTGTAACTGTGTTAATAAACTCACACTGCTTGCTGTTTTAAACACCTAACATTAGCGTTAAATGCTGTTTTACATTCTGCTAGTGTAACCCACATGATCTAGTTTTCCCGTACTTTTATTTTGGTGCGGTGTACCCCTTTAAGATCGCGAGTGAACGAGCACTTCCGCCTGCTCAGGTCTGCTGCTGTCTGTGTGCTCCGCCTGCTCAGGTCTGCTGCTGTCTGTGTGCTCCGCCTGCTCAGGTCTGCTGCTGTCTGTGTGGTTGGCGTGCTCAGCGTGCTCCTGGAATAACATTGGTTTTTCCTTCTCATGTCTGCTCAGCGGTGAGTTGTTTAATCTTATAAAACTTGGTAAAAGTTAACAGCAGTGCCATATTCACCAAGCCGGTTACGCTAACGGCTAAGCTAGCCTTATGATATATCACATGGTTAATTATGAATGTGGACGACTACCATTTATGTAACAATTCATGTTATTTGATATTTTAATTAGCTTTAATAGCTAATTTGACTGTGTATTTTGCATTGGAAACCTTGTTTTGAATGGCCATTCACTTAGTTTATTCACTCTCACTTATTCATTGTGATTGTTTACTTTTGTATTGATTGATTTATGTTTAGAAGGAAACGTATCATTTAAATTTATGCTGAATTTTATTTTGTGTTTCTGACCTTATTTAGGTCAGGTTTTTTTTGGTTCTTTTCTCTTCTTCCAATTTCCTCATTGAACCAGCCCAAGATGGCGAGCCACCAGACTACCGCAACAAAGTGGTAGGAACATGAGGACCATATGTGTATGTATTCTCGGACGTATACATTCAGAGATTCTCTTGGACTTGCTCTACGGAAATTGGAGCACTTTATAGGAACTGGACTCTCTTAAAATTGTTTAATTATTTGTTTTGCTTTGTATTGTTTGATATTTTCACAATAACACATTTATTTTTGTAACATTTTTGTTGTGTTTTTATTCACACATTTAGGCTCCACAGCCGAACTTATGTTCTGATGATTGTAAAGTCAGGTTCATGCGCACCCAAGCAAGTTAAGCGTGTTACACTAGCAAACTAACGCTAACATGTGGTTTCAAGGTATGCTTTTGTGCCGGAAAGAGCGTGCACGCTTCTCGTGTAGCTGCTTAATATCATTTAATTGACCTTACCTTGTGTCTTTGACTTTATAACAAGAATCGCTTGGCACTCTCCAAGCAAAATTATCCCGCTGACGTGCTGCTGCTCATCACTAAGGGGCAACCTCCTCCTTTCACGCATGAAGCTTTGTCAGAAGTGACTGAATTGCAGTACACTGAGCGAGCGTTTGAGGCTGACTCCAAAGTAGAGCTAGTTCTCTTTCACTTCAATGTTAAAACTGGGCAACATTGGGACTGAAAAAAAACATGTTTCCAACCCTGGCTCCATTAGGTTTGTTGATTCAGATAGCTAGTTTTAATCTTCATGAACACTCTGAGGGGGTGAACTATTTACCAAAAAAAAATTGTTTAAGATATATACAATTTAAACCTTATACCTATTCAGACGCTTTCACTGTGGGTATGTCCCAACTTCGCGGACATGTTTTCCAGTTAGGCTTCACCTATTCTGAGCTTAAATTGACTTTGCCAGAACCCTATGGGTGATGTCACAAACATTTTGTCCATGTTATATACAGTCAATGCTCTGCTCCAAAGCGATGACAATTCTGCCAATCAAATGTCTTGCCCAATGCACAATGTTTATTACGATTGGATAATGCTTAACGAGTAACTTTCAAATGTCTAAAAAATACTTTAGCATTGACTTTCTGATAAGTCTTTTCACACACACTTAAACAGGTAAAAACACTGTTAATTACAGCAAAACATTCCAACTCTCCAAATCTACCATAATTAATTTAAATGAGATCAACCGAAGCACCACATCACAATCATCATAACGGATAACTGGAGGAAAAACACATGATTAGAAATTTTTGTTTTCTCGTGAGCTTTTCAAATGGTTTTCATAAATAAAATTAAAAAATGTGCGCATTTGAATTTCATGCATTTTCTGTAGATGATCATGGTATATTGTTACATTTACAGCGATAATCTGTATTTTCATATGTTGTTAACGATTAAATTTAATGTCTTAGCCTGTTAAACTAATAAAAAATTTTCACTGTCAATTATATGGTTATAACAGGTTTTGTGGAATACAGCATTTTTCTGTGACATTTATACGGTATTTTACTGTTAAATTTACGGACAATTTTTACAGTGTAGATGATCATGGTATGTTGTTAAATTTCCAGCTATAAACTGTATTTTCATATGTTTTTAATTGTTAAATTCAAGGTCTTAGTCTGTAAAACTAATAATGTTTTTTCACTGTAAATTCTACGGTTATAACAGGTTTTGTAGAACACAGCATTTTTCTGTAGCATTTATAAGGTATTTTACCATTAAATTTACATACATTTTTTACAGTGTAGAAATATTTGATATCGAACTCGCCTCTTTATTAGTCAAAGGTCATGTGTGCGGCGCCACCACGTTGACTAAGTGAAGTGATGATGAGGAGTTAGCTTGCTTTTGCACCTGAAATTATGGCAGAAATGTGAAAAAGGACATACTTTTTTGACAAGAATGGGAAAAAGAGTTAATTTTTTACGTCATTTAAAGATAAATGCCTGTGCCTTATTTGCGGGACAACTGTTGCAGTACCAAAGTGGCACAATGTGGAGAGGCACTTCAAAACCTGCCACGAAAACTTTGATGTGAATTTAGTTTTGACAAACCCTAAAATGTGCCTTCTCAATGCTAACAAAATATTTGTTGCCGAGTCAGAATGTAAACTGAGTTTTGGGAATGCTTTTTAAATAATAAAATAATTAACAACTATTTGTGTGAACTGCATATTTATTATGAAAACATTTGCCATTTTTGTATTTAACCTCAACATAAAACAAACAATAATGGAGCAGTTATCATCAGAATTTTGGTCAGGTTGCCATATGCCTGACAACTGGATGCTAGGGTTTTTGTTCACATAAAAGCTGTACTATATCAAGTGTTTTTTTCTTACAGTCAGTGCTCAAATCATTCTGATTAGTTTCCCCATTAGCCACAGGTTATGTAATGTTATAATCGCATACTTTCATTATTTGTAATCATTTTCATCATAAATTAATTTTAGTCATTCATTTTTTTGAACTAGGTCATATACTACGAGTTTACTATGCTCACTAACAACTTCCTGTTCCAGTCGCAGAATGGCTGACCTTTATATAAACCGATTTCCTCTGCAGACATTCACAGGATGTTTCCACTGTGGTGAGGACAGCATGGCTGCAGAGGTATGCCTTTTATATGTTACTGTATTTGATGTTATTCAATGCATGTATCTAGTCTGATAAATATGTTTTATTTTTGTCTAAAATGTGGTCATCTCTGTCGGTCCATCTTTTATATGTTCATCAGTGTTAATGATATGACCATTTTTAAGCATATGTATATATATATATATATATATATATATATATATATATATATATATATATATATATATATATATATATATATATATATATATTTTTTTTTTTTTTTTTTTTTATTATTATTTTTTTTTTTATTATTTATTTTATTTTTGTATTATTTATTGTGGGTGTTTTGTCAATTAGATGACCTGATTAAACACTTGTTTAATTCATATATTGGTTTTGATTCCATAAAAAGGCCAGTCTGAACATTAAGGAGGGGAGCTTTTCTGATAAGGTAATGCTATTATCGCTAAAATAGCTGCCATGTGAAACTCATATCTGACATGTGGAACATATTTTTAGGCACACCTTGAACATTGAACGTAACGTGAGCTGACCTAGCTTGATTCAGAGATAACTTCCTGTATATATACCTCACCTATGAAACACCAGGAAATGCAGTTTTTGAGCCAGGTTCTGTAACCCACCATATTGCTGTTCTTCAATGACCTTATGCTGAAAAGTAAAGAGAAATCGGACTGAAAGTCATAGTCTGTCTTTATTGAATTTATTTTCAAAGTTTATTTTATATTGCGGGAGAAAAAAAACCACAATATATATATATATATATATATATATATATATATATATATATATATATATATATATATATATATATATCATATATATATCATATATCATAAATGTCTCGCTACTCTTTCTCACAGATTATTCTCTGGTTAATTTAAATGTTCCTTAAATTGATTTGAAACTAACAACTTCTGATAACCCTTTTATTCACGTCAAGAATCTTAATGGTCATCTGGCTATTTGCTGTTTAATATAGACAAGCAAGAGAGAATCTCTCTTGTGATCATTTAGATTTTTTTCTAATTTATTTATTTATTGGATTTCTCTTGTAGATTGTAAATTCGGGAAAAACAGAAGCCAGTGAATTAGAAGAATCCTCCGGGATGAAAAAAAAGAGAACAATCAGATTCAGCCTGTCACTGTCGACTGAGGAAGATTTAGAGACTGGTTGTCAGGCAGCGGGCGGTAAGGACTTTGATGAGGATGTCTGTTTTGATGACGCAGATCCATGTATTGTAGCTCTGGCTAACATGAGCTTCCATCTCACTGATAATGAATCCAATTTTGACGAGTTGGACTGGGGTGGTGACCAAATGTTCAAGGAAATGATCATCAATCCCGAGCATGCTGATTTTGAAGGTATTGGAAAAACCTTTCCCTTACAGTCCTTGTATACTTTATATTGTGCTCTATATACATTGTACATTGTGCTCTATAGACAGTTCTTTACATTTGCATTAATCTTCAAGAAATATTCACAAGGGCAGTATGATATTTAAACTGAGTCAATATGTGTAGATTCATTCTGCATAGTTGCTAAACTATGACTGTTGTCTATTATGACTATTTAAATATTTCTTTTGAATATGATTTCATTGTAGCATACTACTTCAATTAATTTATCCTGATGTGGACTCATAATATAAACCAATCCAGTAAAGTTGTACATGAACCAAACTAATTTTAGCAGTTGACATAACTTATAACACATAAAACACAATTTAACTAAGTTTGAGTAGTACACATATCAAAAGAACTGGACTGTCGAAGTTTAATTCTCTTTACTTGAAAAAAATAACATTTGACATTAAACACTTTGGGGCTGTTATGTTCTGCCAGTATTTAGCCCAGATGAGAAAAGCCAAAATGGCGAACAAGCTGGTCATATCAGATTTTGCCTAAGTGATTGAATTTATACAGTTTCAACTGTTCACCCAGGGACATTAAGTGCAATTGCTCATATTTGGTGTGAACAAAAGTGTGGATTGTAGAAAAACAATAGTCATCATTCCTATACTATATCCTCCAATTAAATTAACATGTTTAATCTTGTCTTGTGTTGTATTTTCAGAGTCTATACTAATCAGCAAACTGATAAAAGAAAAAAACAACCTTTTCATGAAGTCACTACAAAAGTCCATGTACGTTACATCAGGTGGACCAGACCAGATTTATTTGGAGGACACCATGTCAGGTTTGTACAAAAATAATTAACGTATCCTAAAGATAAAATGTAGGTTCAATTATTTATTTATTTTTCTTTAATGCCCCTTTAGTTTGACTGGTTACTTGAAATTTATTTCAGCCAAAGTCACCATCCTTCATGTAAAGGCCACAAATGACCCCCAAAGAGACCCCAAATCAAAAACTGTGGTGCTAAACTTCACTGACACTGACAACTTCTTTTGCTGCACCAACAATAGAGGAGACACCATTTTAACGGTTTCCGTGAGTAGGGTTTTCTGACAAATTAATTTGACTTGTTTTAGTTTATCCACTTTTGATTGATACAAATCCAAAATAAGCTAATTTCCACAATGTTTCTTTCAGAGGTATAGCAAAAAAGAGTTGTGCAGCCCTAAAGAAGACCCAATAAAATCATCACTGGTCTTCTACATGTCTCAAAATGTGGACGGGGTCTTCCGCTTTGAATCGGCACTCCACAGAGGATGGTTCCTTCATATAGCAGACTCTGATGTTAAAATGAATAAAGGAAGTTTTAACCTTGCAACCCGCTTTAACTTCATCGAGACTGACTCCACAAAAACCATCGTGTATTGATTCAAGTAAGGATTTAGAAAAAAATATGAAAAAGGATCTAATCAATATTGTTTTTAAATAAAATACAAGCTATAGTGTTGGTTATAGCACATTCATACTATTGTTACATGTACATGTATGTTTGATATGACAAGCATTCAAATAAATATTTGCAAACAAAACAGAAAATAACTTGTGTGCATTCTGTTAAAAACAAAAGTGTTCAATGGTGTGAAAGCTTGTTTTCTTTGCTTTCGGCTTTTAAAGGCAGCTTCATACTTAAAGCCCTGTTTGCTCAATGTCTTCCTCGAAGGCTTTGTTCACCTCTCCGTCATTGATTTCGTCATAAGGGTTCCCAAGACGAGTCTTCTTTTCCATTTTAGCTTTCCTGAAAAAAAGAAATGACCAAAGCATTTTTCAAATGATTTACTTTTTTGTGATAATCCTAACTTATTTATATTTAATATATTTTTCTTTTTGTTTCTTTGATCTGTATTTTATTAGTTTTTTTCATATTTTACTTATTTATTAACTTGTTTGTGTGTTTGAACACTTTTACTTTTAGTTTTACTGCAAAATTACTACAATTATATGTAATAAATATATCTATTTTAACAGTAAACACACTATTAATAAACAATTAATAGATTTTTAAATATGTGTTTTAAGGATTATATTATTGTATTTTATATTGTATATATATATATATATATATACATTTGCTACACTTACTTCTTTCGGCTTATAATGCCGGTTGTGATCAGGAAGATGCCCACACATACAGTTAGTCCCATGACCACTCCAAACACAACCAGCCAAACTGTGATTTTTTCTTCTTTAGGTGGCGCTAATGTTGCCATCAGTCCCACAAACTCCAGTGTTTCATCATCCAATAAAAACGCACTGTTAATGCGTTCTCTTGATAGCCTGTAAAGCATTAATAAGATAACTGTTATACACCTTCATAACTTGACAATGACTTAATATTCATATATTTGTTAGCTTACCAGATAGCCGCCTCCACGTCTGCCTTAGGAATAACTCTTTCTGGGATGGTTGGGTGTGTTACAATAAAATAAAACGAGATTCTTTCTGTTTCATTGTAAGTGATTATATTCTCTGCCCTGGGTGCAACAAGTATATTAATTTCACAAAATGACAGGAGTAGACAGAAAAAGAAAAACTGTACTTACCTGAAATCTAAGTCAGTTTCTTTTTCTTCCAAGTAGTACTGGCGCATGGCAAAGGCCATAGTTGACGTAAAGAGATACATTTCATTGCGATTCCATGGGTACTGAAGATACGATATGAGGTCTTTTACATTGAATCTCTACATTTGTTTATTAAAAAAATTAAATAAATGAAAATTGCTTACTGCATCATCTCCCAGGGCAGATTTTAAGCTAATTCTGACCTTGAAGGCATTTTCTGAACCTGCAGAGTTTGAAATAACGGTTTCGTTTGTTTAATTATCTTCATTAAATTAGATATTAATTGTATGAAAATATTTTGCATCAACCAGAAGTCAAATTTGTCTTCAAAATGAAACACTAACTTGGGTTTTCATTGATGTTCCAGCCAGGAACTCTGTTGTTCTTTTGATTCTCCTCTTTCAGCCACACCATGAGAGTACTGAAGTACTCCAGCAGTGGTTGCGAGTCGATCTTCATGGTTCCCGTCATATCTTCCAAAGCTCGAGTCCAAGATGTGGACCGGCCCAACTCAAGCATACTCCTGCCAAATAACGTCACTGTTAGTTGACCCACATTTTTTTCTATTCATGTAGATAAGGGGTGTCAAACTGCATCCCCGGAGGGCCAGCACCCTACACAGCTTTGTTCCATCCGTGCTTCAATAGACATAACTTTAGCTGTAAAAAGATTTTAAGCAAAATGGGATTGTTTATTTAAAATTGGAGCTAAATCTTGCAGGGATGTGCATGGTGACCCTCTAACTGTCCAGTTGTTCTGCCCCCAATGTCCTCAGTACCAAGAAAAAGAAAAGCCCCTGGACATTGGTAGACTTTACCTGAGTTTGTTTCCGGCTGCTGTAGAGTTTGTGATGTCACATTTGTAAAGGGGGCCAGTGTGGCCTGCTGCCTTGCACAGTGCCTCTTGAAACTGGAACTGATAGATGGTTCGGGTGAAGTACCTATTACAGGATGATAGAATAAGGTCATTTTGACTGAAATTGTAGCAGTATAATTAATTACAGAAAATTTGTAATAACATGTGAGTAATCTTGGTTCTAATTATTGTTATTTCAGAAAAATACAAATGTCAAATATGTGTTATTTTGTTTTGAATATAGGGTTTGCCTGCTTATCTTTATTATTTTATTATAATTAATACTATTTGTTTTTATTAATATAATTTTAAAGAATTTAATGGAATTGTTCTAGAATGTACTAAAACTGAGTTTTGTAAAAATAAATTTTTGTAAGTCAACAAAACAGCTAAACCTTCTCTAAAGTTTGCACTGCAAAGAGTTACGAGTGTCCTTTTATTGTTGTTGAACTGAACCGATCAACTGTTGGTCAAATGAAATGTTAAAAAATGAAATGTGTCTGTAGCAAACATGAAATATGTGCCTTTTGAATAAAAAAATAACAGACGCTGAACTACTTTTATACCTGAAACTTTTACAAAATCATGCACTGTACAAAAATTGTAAATTGTTTTTTTTAAGATGAGATTTGTACGGTCAATATCTGTAATTTTTTTATTATTGTAATTTGTAATTTTTAAAATGCCTTTCTGTTTTAAGGTGATTTTAACTCTACCATTACTTTATTTCACTGTAAAAAAAAAACATTTAAAAGGTGTAATAACATTTTTACAACATGTTTTTAAACGTAAAATTGCAGAATTATGTGACTGAATGATTGTCTTCTCTTGCTGATATGTCTGGAATCGGATGAGGCAGACCATGCCCACCCAAACCACAAAGTCTTCTGACACAGAGAAATTAAAAACGTAATCAATTTAATAAACCTATGTATATTTAATTATGAAGTTTTTTTTACATATGGCTTCAGTTTCATATTGAATGTTGAGTAAATGTGGCTCTGAAATTTCTGAAATGTGGCTCTGAAAAACATTACGTTTAATATGTTATATAAAGCAAAAGCAGGCCTGTACTTATAATACCTCTGTGACAATATGAGTGCAACATGGCACATTTTTGGCTGTGATGGTAGAAAACAGATTAGCACCACATTTTGTTCTGTAAAAGCATCATACTACATACTTTACTACCTGATAAAAGAATAATCTCCAGATACATGGAAAAGTGCCGGAGGGTCACAGTATGTCTCATCTCTGGGAACAGCTTCTGCCACTCCAACCAACTCTTTCCTGTGGTCACAAAATTTTGAGATGATCAACAGAAACACTGACTGAATGAGAGAGCCCAGAGCACCGGCTTTGATGAAATTTCATTTGTATTTTCAGCCAGACTGACTTCATTTGCCACCAACGGAGCATCCACTCATCTTTGGGAATTTTCTCCTTGAAGACTTGCCACCTCCATTCCTCCAGCATGTATGTGAAAGGGAGAGTACCGACAATGGTCAGGGCCTGCTTCAGCAGGAAGTTGATATCTGTCTCTGTGCATGGTAAAAAAAATTTAAAAGCTTCAGTTAATAACCATTTGTGGCTCTTAGATGAAGTTGGCACCCTCTGATTTTTACCCTGTTCGTCTTTGAAGTCTGAGGGTAGAAGCCCGAGTGCCTTCAGGTGAGATGGAGTGGCAGCAGAAAGAGACATGATCTCTCCCACAGCCTCATGGAAACCTTCGTTGGCACCATCTCTCAGCAGGTATGGGTGGTGACTGTAAGCCATTTGGTACTGGTTGTGGCCCATTTCATGATGAACGGTTAAGAAATCATCCATATTCACCTTAGTGCACATTTTAATTCTGTAGAAAACAGTCACATTATTTCAGTTTTTCTACAAGTATCAGAAATAGTCAACACACAATGATTTTGAAGAATGATCATTTTTAAAGATTCTTAAACATTTCTAAAAAAAAAAAAAAACAACAACAAAACAACTTTTTCTTACTTGAATGCATCTACATACATTATGCAGTACTGCAAAATCTTTGGCACTAATATCATACATGCACTCCGACAAGGTATTGAAGAAAATAATTATTTGAATTAAGATTGTTTCCCCTTTCTGTTCATCCTGCTTAAAATAAATTACATTTGAAGTGCTGTTTATTGATTTTATTGTTATAGGCTCTCTTATACTCATCAATTCTGATATAGACTACTGTACTCTAATTACTTGTTTTTTATTTCTGTGCTCCTTACCAGTACTCCTTAAAGTACAAGAAACACCAGAGTTATAATGAATAAAACAAGATACATTGAGACAAAGAAATCAAAATCCATGGCTAAAGTTAAATGTAATAAAAAGCATAAAATGTCAACAGTCATAAGCCAGTTAAAAAAAAAGAGGCTTAACATATAAAATTTAAATTTAAAAATGCTGTAACTTTGTGCATATAATATATAGTATTTTTACAAATCTATTCCTTGCAAAAGTTTAGATAGCTGGGAGAGTTAATATTTTTCACATTTATAAAAATCTTCCTTAATGTTTTTCACTACATGAATTCTTTTCAACATCATCTTTTTTTATTTATTTATTTTTTTAAATTTTAGTGTATATTTCTTTGTTTCATTCCACTATAAGTTGTCCTTGAAAGGCACCTGAAAAAAATGCCTTATTGATATTGGACTCTTTACAAAAATCTTGACTCAAAGCGGTCCAGAAATAAGAACAAGCTGACAAAGTTCGATTGTTTTCTTAAAGATGGCAGTTAAACATTTGCAGGCACTTTGACCTCCAGGTGTCACAACATTATCCACCCCACCTGAAATCTTTTCTGTTTCCCATATCCCAGGCTGTAGGATGACACACCACGTCTATGCTTTCAGGTTTAACAAACATCGACTCGCTCCAGAAGTTGTCCAACATAGCAGACATGTTAACTGACATGAAGAATTTTTCTGCTTCTTTAAACAGTCGCATTTCATCCCAGCCCTACAATAAACAAACAAGCACATGGACTGTTTATAACTCGATAGTCTTTAATGGAAAATGTATTGCTTCCTATACGGAAACAACTAATACCATCGATTGCATTTAATCTTCATTCACGTGAGCAGTAAATGCACTTTACCCCATGCTGTTAAAAGATACAGATAAAACCTTGATAAAACGCATGGGTCGTACCAGAAACAGCATACTCATGCTCTCACCTGCTCCACCATCGCAGAGCTCACATCGATATCAGGTTTGTCAGGATACGGGATCATGAGTGGGTACAAGTTAGTCCAAAACCGTCCCCACATATCACCTCGATGAGAAAAATCAGAAAATCATTCACTTTTATTCATTTTTTATTCAGTATTTAACAAACAGTCCGCTTTATCAGTTAAAGCCATAGTCCTAAAACCAAACGATTTTCACTGAAACAGAGTTCCTTTATAGATCAGGAAATGCAAAGTAATTCCCAACCCTAAAAACCATCCGAACAAACTGCAATTCAAATGTCTTCATAGATAATGGGTAACTTAAAAGTCATTTACTGTAAAAGGTTTTATTACCAAGTAAGTGTGCTGGGAGACAGGCATCAGAGGCAATGCGTCCAGGATACACATCTTGCAGATTTCCTCTCACATAAGCATGAAGCTCTCTGTACAGTGGCAAGATCTGAAAATATATAGATCCGATATTAGTTCTCAATGTGGTAAAAAAAAAAAATGACTTCTTTCATCCCACCTCTTTGTAAACACGCCTGGCATCTTCCATCACTTTCTCTCTGGAGTAAGTGTACTCGAGTTCATCAATGGTCTCATAATCCCCCCTCCAATAATCTCCATGATCTTCATAATCTATCAAATGGAAGCGTTTAGATGATTAAATTAAGATATACCCCTCTGTGTTATAAATAAATTACTTTATATTAACAAAAGCTCGTACTGTTGAGTCTAGCAGCTTCGTTCTTCAGGTCGACATATTTCTCATACAAGGGTCTCATCTTCTTCCCGGTGGCCACTCTCCAGCCTTCCCAAACATGGAGACGCTCCTCGTAGTCTCTGCTTTCAGCCATGATGGTCTCTAGGCCTAGAAAATGTGCATCTCATTTGTACATGCAAAATTTAATTCAGCTAATAGCAAATCTAATCAACAATCCTTTGTTTCAAATCTCCCTCCAACTTGGAAAGGTAGATTCAATTAGGTAAAATAATTTGTGTTAAAGTAAATATATTTAAGAAAATGCTTATTGCATAATGGTGCTCAAGGATGCAATTTACAATTACATCTTTGTCTCAGTGTATCTTGTTTTATTCATTATAACTCTGGTGTTTCTTGAACTTTAAGGAGTACTAGTAAGGAGCAAAGAAATAAAAAGATAGTGACTAGAGTGCAATAGTCTATATAAGTATTGATGAGTATAACAGCCTGTAACAATAAACAACTACAGAAACAAAAGAAAGAACAGTAAAAACGCAGCACAAAATATCACATGCTAACTAGAAAATGTTCATAGTTGGCTTAAAATGAATAGTAAGACTGATAAACGGGTATTACATAGTATGTAACAGTAAAACGAGCAAAAGTAGAATAAAAGAAAATCAAAACAAGTGTAAAGTTACGATTTAATTCCACATAAATTTATTTCACATTGCACATACATTAGTTAACTGAAAAAGAAAGTGTTTAAGTGTGATCTAAAGGATGGTAGGAACAGTTTGATTTAAATATAAAACACTAAGTTAATGTTGTTTAATATAAATAGCTTACAAACTATGTTTTAGTTAGTATTTAAGGAGTTTCCTTGAATGGTATGATGATTTATTGATGAGAAACAATCATGTATTGATTGTTCAATGTTTAACTCAACATATAAAAACATAAGCATGCTAAACATTGCTATAGTGTTCAGTCCTGTTGGCTTCGAAAAAATTATACCTATGCTTCATGCTTGGTTTCAAATTTCAATTCCTCTATTTCAAGTAACACATACTTCACCACTTTCAAAAGCAGAATTTCATGGTTCCTTCTTTACAGTTATACGAAGTAAAGCGGATATAAAATATCTTTTTTTATTATTGTGAACATAGAAAAGAAACATCTGTTTATGGCCCTGAGATTTCATTTTATCACTCTGTTAACCTTACCTGGCTCCAAAGTCTGACAGTTTGCGGGGTCGTCCCTCTTGCACACGACTGCTGTGTTGTAAATAGTGCTCATCTCTGACATGATACGTCTCAGCTGTGATACACACGTCAGTCAGATGCTTTTATTTTCAACATTTGTGCTCATCACACACATCTCTGAAATTCTCCACGAGATGCTTGAATCAGTGATGTCATACTTACTTCACTTGCTTTGTCCCCTGAAAGAGCCCCTGATCCTTTATCCTGGAGCTTTTGGAGTTGCATTTTGATCTCAGGATCAGATATTTGCTCTATGGGGTAAGCGTTGGACTCCTCTGACTTCGTGCCATAGTACTCACTCCAGATTGCATATTTTTCAGCCTGAAAAGAAAGAGTTGTGGAGATCTGGTGAATGCGTGTTGTTTTTATTGATGCTGTTTGAAGAATGTAAGAGCAATTAGATGAAATAAAAAATCATTTAGTGTGAACAGGTTCATCTTGGGCGTGTCTTTTGTATAAAAACCATAATAAATGTGGGAGAACATTACTTATTATGACATGAATAGTGCTCGTCCAGTTCTTTCTGTAAACCGTTTTGTTGTTCAATTTTTCTTTGTGTGGAAATGACCAGAAATCACTCGGTAGATTAAGGCTTAAGAGAATAATATCTACATGAAAATACAACCTCCCAGTTAACAAATTCTTATTATATACATTTGTCACAAAGTGCTTTTACAGTTTTCAACATACAGTACATTCTAAATGATTTATTGCAGATGTAAACAGTAAAATATGTGGAGTAAAATTAACTCTACACATAGTAGGACCAAATATACTCTGAATTGAGTACAAATAACACTCAAACGGAGTTAAAACATCGATGAAGTTATCATCTAAACAGTACATTTTTCACTGAAACTTTTTTTTTAACATTCTACACACTATTGCATTTTCCCCTTTCAATGTAAATGAGAATAAAAGTTTAATTTGCATTTTTATGGTTCAAGCGTAGGGGCTCAGTGTTAATTTAACTATATAAAGCGAAGGACCAAATAGACTCAGAGTCAATTTAACAATTTAGATTTTTTTGTTTGTTTGTTTGTTTGTTTTTGGAGTGCCATAACAATGCTTAGTTCAGCTTCAACTTTCATGAAACATACCTTTTTCAGTTAATTAGGATTCCTTTGGCTCTTTTGAGTTTAAGCTCCTGTTATGTGTTTTGTTTCATGGTGTCAAAAAGCTCCATGACTGTAATAGTCCTTATTAAATCTTTAAAACATACAGTTTGACAGAAAAACAGAACTAAAGGTTTCCTTGGAAGTGTCATATTACTGGGGCCAATTATAAGTATTATATATTAACTGTAACCAACATGCTGGTAATTTTCTCAGTGAGCTTTGGCATCATTTTATTTGCCCAATGAACAAAGTCACTGGTTCGTTTGGAATGCTAAACTTTTACCAAAAACACTGTTTGCTCACTATGTTGATTATCTTACTCCAGTTTTGTACATTTCTTTTTTTGTATGAGTTTATTCATATGTAGATACAGTTTTCAATAGTTTTTTTTTACTCTCAAAAACATTTAATTGAAACTACACCCCCTCTTTGAAACGTTACAGTTTTTCCTTATTTATCATGTAAAATATCCACAGACCGTTAAAATGCACTTATGATAGACATGGTATTTAATTTAGCCTAAATTTACTTTAATACTTTAAATTTTTACTTCTATCTTCACCAGAGAAATTCCATTCAAAATTAGAGTAACATTTCTCATTTTCTGGCAGCTATAGGTTTTTTATGTGATACAACCATTTATGAAATTCAATTATACAATATCCCCTATTTGTGACTTTGGAAATTGAAGGTTTGTGAAATTTCTTCAACTATCAAATAACAATGCAGAAAACAGAGCTCACAGAACTTTCGCATTTAATCCCCTTTAAAGTATATAAAGTTACTTAGCAAGTTTGTTGACTCATAAAATATGGATATATGTAATTTCAGTTGCTTTAATGATCTATTAGACAGGCTACAATAAAGTCACCTCTAACAAACATACCTCTTCATCTGCGTTTTCCTGAGAGATGTTTGTATTGTAGGCCCAGGATGCGAGTGTATACTGATACACCAGATCAGATGCATCCTCATCAAATTTCTTCAGAAAATCCCTGGCTTTCTCCTCCACCGTCTGAGAGCAGGCCACAGAGGCCAGGGCCAAAATGAACAGCCAGTGAGCACCCATCAGAAGCTGTGTCCCACCAACACTGATGCTCTTGTTTTTCCTGTGCGATGTTATAAAACATCTCAATTGCTTTGCCCTTTGACCGGTACTATAACCTAATGGAGCCGCAATCTGTCTTAATGCAGGTGGGATGGTTTGTAGGATCTTGCATAATTTGTTCCCCTCTCACATTAACATAGCATTACCATAATGAGTGAAGCTCATAATGTTGGGTTGAAACTTTGGCTTTCGTTTTGAGATTCTTTTGATATCAATCGCCTTTAGAGAAAAATCTTTAACTAAGATTAGGTCTAGGGGATGATTGTGCTTTCCTTCTAAAAAGGAGTTAACAACGTATGTATTTTAAAGATCTTATGCTCTCGTGCGTTTTACGTTGAGGAGAGAGTATGCTGTGCAAACGTAATCTGTGCCTATAAAATCATAAATAACAGGGACAACATGCTAAAGTAGATCTTTATCAAGATAAGCTGATGACTCAGAGTTTCATAGTTGCATCTTTACCCCCTTTAAATGAAACTTTTAAGATTATATGGTCCCTGAATAACATTCTTAGTCAGTATATCATTAAGCAATGTTATTTATTTAGTAGAATCTTTGTTAGATTCAACTATTTTATTTGTTTGTTGTTTTTGATTGTTTTGCTCATTACCACTTATCTCATGTGTTTTATGGTTTAGGCAGTACTTTTAACACGTGAGCAATTGAACAATAAAAATGATGACTATATCAGCTTTTCTTTTTCTTATATCAATCTATTTTCTTTAGCCTGTCTCCAGCACACCTTTGGTGAAAGGCAGAATACAGCTTGGACAGGTCGCTGGTCCTCTCTTATTGCTGCTTTTTGTTGTTGTTGTTGTTGTTGTTGTTGTTATTTTCCGTCATTTTTACAAAAATAGTATTAATGTTCTAAGTGAATTCACAACTTCTAATGGGAAAAGAAAAGCCTTGTTTCTTAGTGTGTTTGAGTAAAGGAGAAACTTGCGAAAGAAATACAAATTTAAAGAAACATTTAATCATAATAATTAAACACACGCACACACAAACACACACACGCACTCTCTCTCTCTCTCACTGCAATAATAATTAATGTAACATAATAATAATAATAATAATAATAATAATAATAATAATAATAATAATAATAATAATAATAATAATAATTTAAAAAATATATAATGTATATTGATACATGTAATCATGTCATCAATCAATGTGGTTACAAGTAAATCTTTTTTGTTTGTTTGTTAACGGAACTGCTTTTTCATAAGCTACTAATAAAGTGAACTTACAGCAGTTAAAAACGTAAGCCTTCTGTTTTTAAGTCACGTCAAAAGAAGGGTTATGTCGTCCCCTAAACAGGAGGTGGCGACATTGCATCAAATTCCTCCAATATTCGAGTACAGGTTGCGCTAACAGAGGGCGCTATGTTCTTCGTCTTGTTTTTACGTTGAGTAGCGTTCAGGGAACATTTGGTTATAATTAATGGGCTATTTAATAAAGCATGTTGTCATTTGTCTGGTCTTCACGTCAGCGCAGACACTTCCCAATCAATGTATCCAAACAAAGAGCTGCAGCGTGCGCTTCAGGGTCTAAGCATCTCTAAGTCCAGGACAAAAGAGTGGATGAAGTTAACCGGAAACCGCCAGTGAGGTAATTCTGCTAACTTTGCTGTCCTGAAGCGGCAGACACTTGCATGCGGTCACCTTTGTGGCTGTTAGAATAGAGTAGAGCTAACGTAAAGTGACGTAACACTCGGGTTGTGAAAGAACTTTTCATTTCAGCAGATTGAAAAGATATTGTGCCTGCGCGCGTTTTAATGCGCATACGCGTGCTATTTCCTTAAGCTTAATGTATAGTTTTAGGAAAATATATAGACTTTTTAATGTTTTTGTGGAGTACTACGTGAGTATTGTGCTGCAAAATTATATTTAAACGTATACGTTTTCTCCATAGGATGCTATAGGTCCCTATATTCCAATGTCAACCACTGAATGTCTTAAAATAATAAAAGCAAGGGTTTTGTCGTCATCTTAACCCCATAATGGAAACTTTATTACTATTCAAGTGTGTGTGTGTGTATATATATATATATATATATATATATATATATATATATATATATATATATATATATATATATATATATATATATACTTATTCTGTAATAATAAAATAATAATAATAATAAGTATTTTTAAACATGATTTAAATGATTAAACATGAGTTTGAAAAATTATTAAAACTCCAAAGGATGTGACTCGCAGAGTTGCAGATTACTTCTAAACATTTAGCTTTTTTATATTTAGCTCTGAATTGGCAGCATTTGGAAGATAATTTTTTTAATGATTTGAAAGTGTTAAAGAAAAGAATACAACTCCAAAGTTCAAAAATAAATATTTAGTTTCATTATTTGCACTGCTACACATTTTCCCCCAATATTCACTTTGCTTTTTCCTTGTGGATGATCATGACTATTCATTTACTTAACATGTAAAACACTCACTAATCATGAAACTTCCATTCTTCGAGGGAACTCAGTCACAATATCAAACCTAGCCGTGACAGTTTTAGGAAATACAAAAACTAAAGTATTTAAAATTGTATCTCTTAAAAGTACTGCTGTCAAACTTAACACATAGAATATATTTATGGACAGAGTTAATGTGTTGATTATTTTACTGCAAATAGCACAAATGTATTGTATATGTTTCCTGTCGCAAATACAGATCAGTTTAATGGAATTTAAAGTCTGTGTATATAGTGTACCCTCCACATTTATGTTTTATGTAAAAACAGGCTGACTCCTGAGCAAGGCTTGATGCACCCCTCTACAACATTTTTTTTTTATTATTTGAAGGACAGCAATGCTGATATTGCACACTGTGTGGATCTTGTTTAGTATTTTCTTGGGCCAACAGAACAAAGTGAAGCGAAGCTGAGGGAGTGAGTTATTGAAGAAGTGCAAAAATACAACCATTCTGTTTTACATTGATAAGCTCCAACTTCAGCACAAGCCACTCAGTTTCAATTACTGGTGTTCCTACAGCAAAAAAAAAAAAAACTAAAATCAAAGCATGAGTGAAGATGTTGAGATAGTTTTGAACTTCAAAAAACCAAACCAGGCAGTGTATTGTGGATGTATGCTTTTGTTGGCTTCAGGTTATTTGTGCGGATTGATTAACCCCAATCCACAGCGCACAACTCTTCGGGTCACATCATACAAAAAAGAATCTTAGTGTATCCCCAGATAATGTTTGACTAGCAGCTCCCTGAATCCAACAAAAGAATGAATCATTTTTATTCTGTGTTCTGAACATTTTAAGGACAATATTGACAGTACTAAATTTCATTCTGCTTGTATTCTAAAAACTGTGTTCTCAGTTGAACACAAAGTTATTTAAAAGAATCCTGCAAAGTAGGTATTTCAGTTTACAAATAAAACAATTTTTAGGTGTATGCGTTGATTTTAAATGTCTAAATTTTTAAATAAATTGTGCTCAATCACTGTTTCCTTTTGGAGGATGCAATTAATTTTTTTTATCAATCCCTAATAAAAAAGGTTTGACAACTTGTCCAAAATGAACAATTCAACAGAACAAAATATGTTAATATTAAACAAAAATTATCTCTGAATTGTAAAATTCATAAATTGACATAATGTTCTTAAACATCGGATTAACCTGTGTAAGCAGTCCATTCTCTGTTCAAATGTTTGCATCTCCTTTATAAAGTACTATGATTAAGGGCAGAGGTAGGAATAATTACGACGCACTGTATTGGATGGCAAGAGGAAGACGTCATCCCAGCCTAATTAATATTCAGTAGTCACGCCTTCGTTTTAGTAGAATGCGTTGTTGCTTCTCGTTCCTGACGCTAGTAGGCCAGTCCGTGATTTGCAAGGTTTCTCCCCTATCCAGCCTCAGCCTCAAAGCTCCGAATACTCTCAGTAGCCTACCAAAAGGGATCCATGAGCATAGGAGGAGCAGAGATTTTTACGGAGAAACCTCCATCCCTGCGCGATCTCCTTTAACGGGAGAACTGAAGTGATGGCGGGTTGCGCGGAGGAGTGGTGGATGTTTGCTTGACAGGCACCAGACTCGCCTTTTGGATTAGTTGTTCGCTTTATTTATGGGGCATTCGCGATTTTTTGATGAAAGATGCCTTTTGCCAAACGGATCGTTGAGCCCCAGCTGCTGTGCAGACACCCCATCCCTAACGATGAAGGGGCGCTATTTGAGGATCTGTGCTCCATCACCAATGTGGTTCTGTCCCGGACCCTGCGCCAGCTCGCTGACCTGTCCAAACACGCCTGCTCTTTATTCCAAGACCTCGAGAACGAAATAGTCTCGACCAACCAGCGGGTTTGGGCTTTGCAGAACAAAATAGGCAACATTCAGCAAAGCACCAGTGCGCTGGACCCAAAGCTGGAGGCTGTGCGTAAGTACACCGCTGTCTCTAATGGACACCGACGGGTTTTTCTTCTCAATCGGCGATGTTTTGCAGATTAGCGTAAAAGAATGAATGAATATGCTGGTTATTTGTATCAGGTCACACGCTTCGAATCTTCGCCGAGTGAATTATAATGTGTCACACGCCTGTATGCGTAACCAGCACCTGCACCGTGACCGGTTGCGCTTTGCGCTCAGAGCCGAAAACGCCTCGCAACGCGGTAACCAGCGGTTGCACATTATTTTTTCATTCACGCTTGCGATAACATTGCCTTAAAAGATAGTCCCGGTCGTTTTTACCAGATGTTTAGTTGAGAGGGGCGTGTGTACTTTTTTTTTTTTTTTGCATTTTGAAATCCCGACTGCAGCAGATATCTGCACATTTATTTTTGTTTTCTTCCAGTCAAAATGGGAGTACATATTACATACACATTACTAACAGTGTGAAAACTACATTAAGGAATAATTAAAAAAAACATCATAAGATGTGTGTCACATAAAAATAAGTTGTGTAATCTGAATAAGAATTTGTTTTTTTGTTTTTTCAAAAGTCAAAAATGCAAATACTACAGCTGACTGTAACTGAGGAGGACATGCAGCTTTATCCTGAAACATTTTCAAAGACATTTATGAAGATAAATCTGAGTAGCCAGTTGTGTGATACCTCAGAACACCAGTGTCTTAAGAGCAAAGCAAAGTTCAGATCACATGGTTATTTTTTTAATGGACCTCAAAGGTTGTGATCTCCTCATGTCAATCGCTAGCTTACACTGTGAATATTGCATATTGAATTGAGAGAATTCTAAACTGTAGGTGAGCTAAATAACTCCAAAATACAGAGAGCATGTTTACTTTAAACAAGTCTGCTTTCTGGCTGATTTTAATTTGCTTGGGTGCAATCGTTTAATCACTTATGATATGTTTTGAACCTGGCCACATCCAGGAATAAACTCATGTGACCCCAAAAAAGATTAAGCCATGTAGGTCAAGCTAGGACCTGCTGAAATAATCTCTTCCTCCTGGAGTGATTATTGCCATCCGACCCAACCTGCTTCACCCCCTAACAGCTCTCACTGCCATTCCTTTGCTACTCACTGATTTAATGGGGTCTTTTGGGGAGGTCTATGTTGTTTGTCTTGTTGCTTGGTAAAGTGTGAGAGTAAGACGTGTTTTTTGATGTCAAAAGAAAGGTTTTATTAGCATTTGTTCTTGACATGTTCTGGGTTAGAGATTGGAGGTGAAGATATAATCAGCTTTCAAAAGTCAAACTCATCCTAGGTTGAAATGTTTGCCATATTTTTGCTCGTTGAATAAAGACAATCGAATGAAATTCCATTTTAAAAACTTGGCAGCATTACCAAAATATTATGTGCCTTTCTTTGGAGCCCTGTTTTTTTATTTGAAGAGGAGGGTCATCCTCATATGTCTGACTGTTCAATTCACACCTATCAACAGAAATGTTGTCATACTTAAAAAAAATTACCTTTTTTAATTTTTCATTATTTTTCTAGTTAATATATAGGACACAATATAGGATGAGTCTCTTTTCGAACTCTTTTGATGGCGATTGCATAATATTCCCTGTTACAGTATTTAAAATCCTTGATTTTCTGCAAACATCAGACATTTAAATCTGCCTGGATTTCTCAGAAGATCCAAAATACAGAGATTTAAAACAACCGCCTCCACATCAAAAATGTACCACTCATCCCTGGTATTATCCTGTATAACCTGGTTATTGTAGATAAAAGCCACCAGAAGTTACCAGAAATTATGCTGAATGCTGTAGAAAAGTGTTTGTGTGTGCCATGATTAAAGGAGAACAGTTTCACTGTAAAGCTGTCCGTCTGTCTGTGTTTGCAGTCAAAATTTAAAGATTAAAATAGGGGGATTTTAAATTTGGATGCCTCCTGACTAGTGTGAGTCTGTCATATGTGCAGTCTTGGCAAGTTTTTGAATTCAGTTGTAAAATAAGAGATTGTTGGGAAATAAGATGCTCTACTTGTAAACTGTTTTGTCGGAGTTTCCAACGATCTCAATATGCATGAGAGCAATGTGTCAAAGTCCTTTATGTCTCGATTAGTGTAAACGATCCTAATCCCATAATTGTCATGTATGTCTTGTTATTCCAATGATGGCATGTGGTGCCAGGAACAACACCCTACTGAATGTGAATAGGCACTCCGGCCTGCAGGGGTCTCGTAGAATTTTAACTGTGACCTTTTAGCAGCTTGCCTCAGTCCATTGCCTTTTCACCATCTTAATGGTTACCGATACTAAGAGAACTATTTTTTTATTATTTGTCTTTGAAATCAAAACAAGACTATTTTGCAGCAGTTGCTTATATTTCATGTAAAAAAGACAATTTGGAAGGACATCATGAAACATGGGCAGGCATTTATCAAGTAAAACATGTTAAAAAGAAGAAGTTATTGATATTTTATTTCTTCCTACAAACTCATCAGTTTGATTAAGAGTCTGAATTCGGATCATAGAATGGAAGGAGAAAACCTCAAGCTGTTAACAGGGCCACACACACTCAGCATTCACACTCATGTGCTCTTTGCTGCAAGTTGTTTGTGGACTGTTAGGAAGGAAGGGCTATCTGTAGGAAACTTTTAATCCTGAAGTTATATCAGCCAATCAGATGCTTCCAAACTAGTTTCACGTCTGACTCTTGTCAGTTCCTTCACTTCAATGCACAAGCAAAGCCACACACAAAGATAAAGACGTTGTCGATAAATAAAGGTTCACAAGCCATTTTTTGCAAACGATTTCATTCTAAAACTTTTATTTGTTGCATTTCATGTTTGTTTCATATTAATTAATTAAGTTTGCATTTTATCAGATAATGTTACTGTCGTTAAAGACAATAAACAAGACAGAGTAGAATCTATGAGTTATGCCTGTGGGAAAGTCAATGTTTAGTGATAGTTTTTAAAATGGCTGGAGTGAGGTGGAATTGGAGGTGTCTGCTGGAGCAGTAAATGTGATGCAATGTATGTGCAATATACGGGAAGGGTCTATAGGAGCCTGTTTTCTGTGTGTGAAGATATCTTGCTAACGTAAACTGTTTTTATTGTGGGACAAACATGTGTTTATTAGTTTTTTTCTCCATTTCTTTCTGACATGATTTACATGAAACATAATTTGAGAATGGAGTGTACTTCAGGATTTAATGGAGTGTTTAAGTGTTTTTCTGTTGCATTTTCATGTATGTTGATTCAGCGATGTTTTGATTTTAAGCATTTAAAGCTATTACGGGGTAGCTATTTAAGTAATATGAATATAAAGTGCTAAAAACAATGACTCATTTTTGTTTAAATTCTGACATATTGTTTCTGCCCAGAGGAGATAAGTCCAGTCACATGTCAGAGAAGAACACATCCATACTAGGAAGCTTTACTCTGTCCTGTGATCCTCCCTCCCTCTGTGAGGAAGGGTAGATTACCTTACCTGCCCCCGACCTGTTTAATTAGGCAAGAGCTTTCCCAGAGCAGGTAGACCTTTGCAGCTTTTACTGATGAAGGGGAAGCATCAGACTCGTTGTGAGTTGAGAAACACTTCTGAGCTGTTACATGTATCACCCCTGGGCCAGCAGCCTGTTTTATACAATAAAACTCACATTATTGTTGTTGAGAAATTTAGACCTGAGTAAACCATTGAAGATAAGTTGTTTCCATCATTATGTTTATAAAATATATCTTTGTGTAAATATAAACTGATATAATAGTATTAGAAAGCAGTCATGATATTATATTGGGAGTTTTTAGTTATTTACATACCTATGCATTTCCATTGGCTGCGTATGTTTACTGTATGCACAAAGCCTTTGCGTTTGAGTGTTTTGTTAAAAGGTCTCTCATCGATGACATTTTAATTCATCCTTAAATTAAACATAAAATCTTTGAGATCACATGTAGAAAAAGAGTTCTCTACTCACGTTGAGTAAACAGTGCTTCACTGAATAGAGCTGCTGCATGAGAGCCTGTAACATTGTCAACTGAAATACCTCATAGATACTGGAGACAGCTCTTCTGTGCTACATAAAGAGCTTCCCTCACTTTTTAAAAGATGCTGCTGCATGATTAAATAGAACACAAAAACATGCAAATGTTAAAGGGGAGAGATTATTGCTCTGGTGAGTGGATCATTCACTTACATGTATGTGCTCATAGATATACTCTTCTTCATTGGTTGTTTGTTCAGTCTTCAGCCAAATGAGCCTTTGTACTATTGGCGCCATCAAGTGATGAGGCAAGAAACTTCAACCTCATGAACAAAGGACCCAATCAACGCAAATTCACGAAGCGTGTTGGGATTCATAAACACGACAGCTGCTTTCATTCAAAATTAAAGATTACGCACTGCATTTGAAAAGGAGGGGAGAATAGTTGCAGTAAAGCTCATCGTTAGTCAGGAACTGCAGAGAGGTGCACTCTTTTTAATATACTCTTTTTATGCATTGAATGATCAATTTGTGTTGTATTTTTTGGGGGGTTTAACCTCTTTTTTTATCATGTAGAGTCCTTTGTGTCAACTACAGTAAACATCTAATACATTATAGAAATAAAGATGACCTGATAATAAATATTATAACATTTCTTATTCAAAAACAAATCAAGGCTTATTTAGGGCAATTCTTTTTTTAGTTTAGATATTGTAGTTTTTTATTTTGTATTTCATTTAAGGCATGGTGTGTTTTATTTGTACAGCAGATTTTTACATACATTTCCGGGTGCTTTACAGAAGAAGAATAATTGGTCAGAGTTATTAATTGCAAGTAGGTTAAATATAATTAAAAGAATGCAATCTTGATATAGCGAAATTTAAAGCTACCTTGTGTAAAAAATTTCAAACGCAGACCTTCTTTCCTGAACAAATGCTTAAGCTGTTCACTTGTAGAGTAAAGTCAAGAGCAAGGCAGCCACAAAGTAGTATTTATTTACAATAAATCCATTTTAGCTTACTACTGTGAAAATTTTAATTGAAAGACTTCTCTTAAATATACTTTCCTAGTCATACCAGTACACGGGGTTAGGATAGCATCAGAGGCCTGAGGCAGAGGGATCCAACCTTTTAACCGAGCTTATATACAGTACACTGCAGCCTCAACTCTGCACTGAGAGCCCCTGGAGCAATATTCATTGTCATGCCACTTTAATAGCCCGTCTCCACACGCACACAATCCACACAACCTCCATCAATAACACTTTAAATTCTACCTTTAATTATAAAAAATACAGCTGAAATTAAACAATTGGAAACACAAGTAAATGCAAGTTTCCAAGGTCTATCCACTATTTTCTTACACTCTTTTGTTAGGTGGAAGGCCACTATTCGGTTTTAATAAGTATCATAAATGAGTCTCAGTGGCCTGGAACTAAAATAGCCAGGGACAGTGCATAACACGTTCAGCTCCAGGGCACTGTGAGCTTAGATCTGATTGGTCAGAATCAGAGAGCGAAGTGGCTCATGGTTCAATCACTTGTGCCTCAGAATTTGCCCACCAATAGCAGTCTTAGTAAACAAGCCTAGTGCGAACCTTGTGCACTGACTCTTGGCAAAATTAGGCTATGGAAGGTTTTACTTTTGATGCAAAAATCCATTGCAAAAGTAATCATTTAGGTGTTTTTAAAAATACCTCTTTTTAAACTTTTTTTTACATCTGATTTGCTGTTTGGATGTGTTTTGGTGTTTTGAATTTTTTGAGTTGGTTAATGATGTTTCTATATAAACAGAGCCTGATTGTCATTTAGACCGCTAGCAGGTGATTACATGGTTCACTAGAATACCTTCCTTCCACTCGTTTAAAAATGCAAGATATGTGGATGGTTCAAAAGTTAAAACCTGAATGAATGTCGTGAAGTATGAGTTTTCTTTTACTGATGTAAGTTGAGCTGTTTCAATGCATGGGAGAATATAGAATGGTCTGTAAGACTTTGCTTGAGGCTGGGTTGTCTATATTAGGTCTTTGCCATAAGGGAAAGTTAGTGATAAGTGTAGATTTTTTTACTCCACTTCATGTCAGGTAATTTATAACAGGGTGCACACAGAGGGCGAGTGACACTTGCTTCTTGGGATTTACTTAGCTCAAAAGGCCCAATAGGGAGGTTCTGGTGGTAAATTACTTATTTACCATAATGTGTCCTTTAGCTTTGTGTTATATTGTATAATATATTGTATCTCTGGTTGTATCTTTTCATTTTAAATACAAGACTCAAAACTGTATTGTTATTGTAAGTCAAATGTTGAACATGTAGTACTGCTTTTCAAAGGAAATAATGTTTTCTTTTTTTTAAAGAAATGTCTGATTATTCTAAGTGACTTTAACTTTATATTAAACTTTATCTAACAACTTTTACAAACTGAAGAGATATATAACTTAAAATGTACATGATTTCATACAAATTTTAAATGAATTCAACTGTATTCATTGGAAAATAAAACAAGGAGAAAACAAAATATCAAAACTGAATAAACAGTAGTATTTTAAATACATATTTTAAAGCTTTTTTTAAATTATTTAAGGATGTGTAAGTCCACACTAACTCAAAATACAGCTGGTAATACAAACATAAAAATGCCTTACAAAACAGATGGTCAGTGACAAAAAAAAAGATAAATGTGGCTGTATTATTAGCTATAAGCATGTTATGCCAATTAAAACATGTTTTTAGGCCAGCTATGTTTTACACTAGTTAACCAGTTTTCATTTGAAAAAAATATATATTTCAGCAAAATATATCATAATTGACGACAAATATTGCAATCTAAGTGAATCTAAGTCTAACTTATTTAAACACCTGGTTAATGCAGAAGTTTAAGATCTGGCCTCATGAATAATTAGGGAGACCATAAGGTCTACCATGTATTTGTTTCTTTATTTCCATTAAATATGTATAAACTATCTGTATACGGGTAGCAATTCGGGACTATGTAATGTTAAAAGACTATGAGGCAGAGAAGATGGGATCTCCTAACTTTTCCAGAATATCTGTCAAATGGACTGTTCAACTGCTTTCTGCCTCAACTTGTTCAGAGTCTAAAATGTACTGCACATTCTGCAGGACCCTCATCCTAAAGATAATAGGATTCTGAGCACAGGCACAAACTCTAAGAAACAAAGAACACTTGGGTGTGCTCAAGGAATTACCTTTTGACCTACCATACATGCATCAAAAATCACAGCTCTCTTAAAGTTCGTTTATCATTATGGGTATAAAAAACATGTTACATTTCTGGTTGTAAATGTGGCAGTCGCGTTTATTTAAGGTAAAATACAAATAGATGTTGCATGGGAGGATTCAATGAAAATGTAAAATGATCCCTATATGTCTGTATTTGTTTTTGTACACGTATGAATTATAACTTTCAATTTTAAATTAAATGTAAAATTAATAGATCTTTTCATTTAAAGTTACAGATTTTTATTAAAAACTTGAATGAACATCGTTTTTAAAAGCCTAAAAAGTCTTCTTTGTGTAGTATCAGGATGTTTCCTTCAATGATGAAAAATTGATTTTATGCTGCATTTTAAGCAGTGTGGTGAATTTTTTTATCCGCTACTGTGTGTTACATGCATTTCACTATACACAGGCAAAGGGTTATGCTTTGCAGGCATATAGCTGTTCAGTAGCTTAGAATAGAATTTGTTATTCCAAGCATATTTACTGTGGCTTTTTTCTTACATCATCTTTTGGTACTTTGGGTCTGGTACTTGTTTGATACCAAAACTTTTTTTTTTTTTTGCTAATTTGTAATGCGTATGAATGGACTCCTGAAGTTGAAATTTTCACATTTTGCTTTGTAGCCTTCTCAGTGCTCCACTTTCCCTTTAGATTTGGTCTACTTCTGTGCTTGACAGTACTTTTAATGTTTAATGCACTTTGATTTGCA
The DNA here is from genome assembly GCA_900490495.1 of Danionella dracula. Lineage (NCBI taxonomy): Eukaryota > Metazoa > Chordata > Actinopteri > Cypriniformes > Danionidae > Danionella > Danionella dracula. The sequence goes on from UELW01000012.1 coordinate 5,930,248, forward strand.
CTGGAGACACATCAAGGCGCTCCATGAGGGCTGTCTGAGAACTGCTCATCAGGATGGAAACATAAGCGATCTTCTTAAAACAAAGCTTCAGAAATAGAGGTCGAGCTGACAAAATATATACCAGGATAACATCAAGGTGAATTTATTAAAAAAAAGGCAATAGAGAGATTTTGAACCATGTTTGATTAATTATCCTGGAATTTATTATGTGAAGTGATAATATTGACATTTAAAAACTATTCTCAATTAACATTATGATAATGGTAAATAAACTGCTTGACTTTGATCTGTCAGAAATATTAGACTACACAATATGTATTTTTAAAATATGGAAAGATGACTGAATAGTGGTATACTGTAGCACTAATGGCAACTATCTATCTTCTCTGTAACCAACATTGGTTGAGTTGACCTCGGAATTAATCTTGGTATTGGGTACATTTCGTTCTTTTTTTATTTAATGAGTCGCCCTCATTGGGCAGAAAATCTTGTTTTTCCATAAATAAAAAAATGATATGGCAGCTCAGTGGGAAGCACTGTGGCATTTGATCTAGAAGGTCACTGGTTCGAGGCCAGGCTGGGGCTTTTCTAAGAAAGGTTGAGTTCTTATTGTGGTTGTTTTGGCTTTCTTAACACAATTCAAATACAGGGTTTAGGTGAAAAGAAGGCCCTATTTTTCCTTTGGTTGTACCTTGTCTTTGGTTCAATCTGAGGTTGATCAGCTGATGACTCTAACACAAACTAAACGGATAATGAAAATATGAGTGGATAAAAAGAAATAGTACTTTTGATATAACGCTGTTTATTACATTGTTTAACCTTAAAATATGTGTTATTTTATGATTCTCTAATGCATTACATTGAAATGTACACAAAATTTGTTTGCAATTTTTAGAGTTAGAAAAATCTCTACAATTCCATCTTTTGATTTTGTTCTCTTAGAAGACTAGTCTAGAGGATATAAACAAAATAGCAGTGGTTTTTAGAATGGAAATTTTTTTTGAGTTTTTTTATTGAATCATTCATTAGATCCAGCTTTTATTCAATTAGCAACAAACGTTACATTTGGAAAGCATGACGGACTGGCGCGCTGCCCAGAGTATAGCCTGCATTTCGCCCAGTCTGAGGTGGAGATGCCTTTGACCTTAACAATATGTGGGTTGAACACTGAATGACGTATGTGAGTTCAGATTTTGTGATTGTAAGTCCCAAAAGCAACTTATTGACCTTTTCTCATAGCTATTAAAAGTAATGATATACCCAATTACACTATGACTACTGATTTTAGAAAGGCACTTAACAAGATATAAAGACAGAATAAAGAAAACCTCTATTGTATAATGTATGTCTTAAATATTGAACTTTTTTTGTTATGAGTGAATGTAGTGCACAAACTGTATACTTAGCTCTGGATTGCAAAACAACACAATGTTTAAAGCACGTGATATGATATCTTGTTAGTTCAGAGACAGGAAAATCTTCTGGTATGAGCCTGCCTGGGTTTCTTGCCTGTGTGCGTGAGTGCGTACGTACGTGTGTGCGTGTGTGTGCGTGCGCGTGTGTGTGTGTGTGTTTACATACAAACTATAATCAAGTCCTCTGCCCGTGAGCTGCCAGAAATCTCAGCGTTTCTTTGATCACGCAGCTATGATGATGAAACAAGCAGAATTCATATGAACTGCAAAAAACTATGCCTCAGCCCGTTTCCCTTCCCTTTCCTTAGATACTTAGTTAGGGAAAGATTTATGTAGCGCTGCCTTCAAATGAACAGTCTTCAGGTTAATAAGAAATGTCTGAAGCCATACTCTGATATTTTTATGGGCTCCAGAATTTAAAGGATTTTTTTACTGAACCGAAGGACACCTTGGGAAATCATTAACCGTCTCCCGCATTCACTTGATGTGTGGATGGGTTAACTGCAGTTCGTCTCCAGCTGGCCATCTGCCCAGACGTAGCACAATGATGCTCCGTAGACACTGAGAGATGTGTTCTTCCTTTATAAACCTTGCAGTGTTTTGGTCAGATGTAGTTTAACCACAAAGAGACTTCCAAATCTACCGATCAGCTAACCACAGGGAAGAGATTAAAGCATTACCTTAAGTTAACACTTGTTTAGTGTCAAAAATGAACAAAGTTGTATTGACAAGCACATAAAACAGTGTTAATTCTCAGTTGGTGGTGTCATTAAGGCGCCTTTTTAATGTAGCAATAAATCCAAGTGATATCTTTCTTGTGAAAATTGAGTGAAATCTTGCTGAAATCTTTCTTATGAAAGAAAAGACTTTTCTTTCAAGCACAAAGCACAAGGTGATTACTTTTCAGTTTTTTTCTGTGTTATAATTCCCTGTAAAAGCAGGGTCAAATTTTTTTTGAAACAATGGCTGTTTGGGGTAAAAAAAACTGCTATTAACAACATTTCTAGAGCTAACTCTAAACATTTATAAAATGACAGATATTTGTATATTGGAAAACTGATTTATATAGTGCCATTGCATTGTTAAATCTACTTTCCAACTGAGAAAGTAAAATAATTAAAATTATACTAAGTTCTTAATCATTAATTGACTTGTAAAAATTGTGCTACTCTTCTTAAAATTTTCAAATACAATATCTTTAGTACAAATCTGACAATAACATACAGTTTTTCAGTGAAGTACAGTCTAAAAGCAACTAAATATTTTATATAATTGAATAATTCTAAAAAGTGTTTACTGTTAGAGATCCTCTGTTGGGAACTCTTTAAAAATGTTCTTTAGGAACTTTTTTGAAATCTCTTTGGACATAGAAATGACAAAAAAATATCTGTGTGTAATGGGAATCCTTAGTCTCTCAGTGTCTGAGGAACAGAAGGAGAAGGGTTTGTCTGCCTGCTTGGTTTCACAGAGAGGGAGGGACTGAGACAGTGAAGGAAAACTTGGCTGATTGAGTCACAACAGAGGGAACAGCCGTAATTAAGACAGACAGACAGAAGGAGAGCAAGGAGAGAGACTGTGATGATGACAGTGTATAAAAGCTCCAACTGTAAACAGAGCTGTTATGTCTGAGACCACTTTGAGTGACTCCAGGAATAAATTATGGACAGTTGCTGTGTAAGAAGGGTGGACAGAAGTCCCTTCTGTCAAAAAATAATTATTTCCTAGCTATTTTGTCTTTGAAGTTTACCAAATATTACAAAAAACATACAATGTTGTTTTTGGAATAGTATTATTGAAACTTTTAATCTGCAGATTGTGGATTTGAATATTTGTAATTAATAGTAAATGTATTTACTCTGCAGAAAGATTCATAAATGTTTCTAAAAAGAGACCTTCTAAAAAGAAACTATCACCAGCTGTTGACCTCTCTGTGGTACCTGTACTGGTCTTTAACTGTCACTGAGTGAACCATGGTGTAAATTATGGATTTTTTATTATGTCATATGTTTATTTTGTATAAAGACTAATAGGGCAAGAGTTGCCTATCACAGATTACATATACAATCCCTTATGCAATATTATGTGTAAGAAAATAATTTTCTGCCCAGGGGTTTCCCTGAGCAGAGTTTGCGTTTTGCTCCAGTGCTTGTAAGGGTTTCATCTATACTTTTAAAATGAATTGGTGACTATAAGTGTCCTATAATGATTCAGAAAGAATAAAAAAGTTCAACATATATGTAAGGTTTAAAAAAAACTTTTCTTAATCTTTTTCATTTATATTTACCTGATTTCCCCAGTGACTCCCAATATGCAGTGAGCCTCTACTTGAATCCTGAATTCATTGTTAGTTTGAATGGCGACTAGTATAAGTGATTCAGAGTTCACTATTTCTTTTTAAAAGCCTTTAACTAGACATGGAGAACTTTTCTTTCTAAAACCGAATATTGCTCAAACTCAGTGCCTGTCCAGGATGTAATACTGCTTCTCTCTGGTCTGGGGTGGAGAGCACAGTGACTCTTACAAAAATTGCCAATAAGACAAAAGAATATCCACTGAAAAACGTTGGGCTTTGGTAAGCTATATTTATCCCATAACAAAAAAACACATGGAAATTTAAGTCTGGAAAGTGAGCCAGAAAACATAACCTCATCTTATGTAATACAGTTGTTCTATTCTGAGTTTGTTTCCATGGGAATTTCTGAGCTGCTTGGAACCTTAAAAAAAAAAAAAAAAAAAAAAAACATATTTAGCTGAACACTGTGAAAGTGTTTGACTAAAGATTGACTGTATAGAAATATGGCATCTGTTTAAAGATCTGCCAAGAACTTTCATGCTGTTTTATGGAATGGTTTTGTTTGTAGCACACACCTTTTAGCCATACAAGAGCTAGCTGTTTATTTGATCTATAACAAATCCCTTATGTCTTTTTTTTCTTCGCTGCTCAGGTTTCAGGAGAAAATTCTGTATTGGTGAGTTATTCATCAAGTAGTGATGGTAGTATTCTGTAACTAATTTCTAGAACCCCGTCGGTAGTCTAAAGCTTAGTGTGTGAAGTGTTTGTGTGTCTTAATCTAGATTATTTCTCAACAGATAAACATCTTATAGTGCTTTTCCCGCCATGTGAAAGTTACCCACACTGCTTTTGAAAGTGTCAACCTAAGGGTTCACATGTTTTTAAAGCCATATCTGGAGAGATATAGGAATATCAGCATGAACAGATTAAGAGCAGCTTAAGCAGGACAGACACCAAAAGCAAAGCGTAAATCCAGGCTCATTAGTTGAGGAATTAGTAGCTATTAGTCTATTGCTGGGGCACAAATTAAAGCAATCTTCAGTCAGGATACTGAAGAGTGAAGTCCAAACATCCCCTGCACATGTGCCAGGGTGAGTGGAGTGCCTTTAGTTTGGCTTATCCTATGTTGAAGATGTAAGAAAGTTAAATTATTCATTGCATTTTAAACCACTTAAAAAAATGCATTTTTGTTTCTAAAAAAATTATTAAGAAATATTTGAGTTTTGGTTTGATTTTATTTTGACTTTTAATATTGAGTTTGATTTAATTGTTACAATGACACAAACACAAAGAAAACAAACTAATAAAGCCGTCAAACATTAACACTTAATATCACTAAAGCAATATTTTTAGTTTTTTTTTTCAGTAAAACCCAATCACACAGACAAAAAAAAATTATGATTTCTTTGGGAAGACAATGGTTTGATATTTAACTGAATATTTGAAGTGAAATGTTGTGTTCTATATTATAAGGCGCAGTGTGTGTTTTATGAGAATAAAGCAATTACATTTATTTTGTAGGGTTGCATTTACTTCAAATTGATAAAAATATCTGTATTAAACATTTCACCTTCCAAAATATCATATCATATTGTTATCGCCATAATGTATCATATTGTTATTTGCCATAAAATATCTTGATATAATTTAAGGGCCATATCGCCCACCCCTAAACCCCCCTACCATATACATTTCAGACATGTCATTTTAAAGTTTTAAGGGAATATAACTAAGCAGGGAAATCATTTTATTTTCAAGAACTTTGAAAGCTATTGAAATGTGTGGTCAGCTGTGAACATACTCATACACACTTTTACATTTACGAGGAAAAACTTTGTTTTAATGTTTTTTAAACACTAAATTTGTTATGTTTAATGTAAAGAAATATTCACAAAACCTTAATGACCATTTCAGCAAAGTATAATTAAATAAAGAAAATATTAAGAAAAAGAGAATTCAGTCACAGAATTGCATTTTTCATGAAAATAGCTTTTAAAGCTTCACAACACCCCAGCAGTGTGCCTTCATGCCTTGTCTTGAAAATCCCCAGCAAGAGTGGGTGTGGTCAGCTGGGAGTTCATGAGCTGTCATGCAGTGGGACTTGCATTAAAAGAGGAGTTACAGTGAATAAACTCAATACACTTATTTAGTTACAAGTCATTCATTGCTGAAAAGAGACTGAGTAACTGGCTCCCCATACCCACAGCCATGGGAGGCTCTCACCCTGTAGGAAAAAAAAACATTGTTTCAGACAGAGAGATTCCTGTCAGACTGCAGGTTCAGGTAGACTCTCAAAACCACTCTCTGACTGGAAAGATTACAGTTTTTTGTTTTGCATAATAACATAAGCACAAGTCAGCTGGTTTTAAAAAAATATGATAAAGCTACACTGGAGATTTAATTGACATTTTCTTTCAAACCAGGAAGGTCAAAACTGACCCAAAAACTAAAAATCAAGGAAAGTTTCTTTTCCTTGTTGAAAATATATTATACATTTACATTTATGCATTTGGCAGACACTTTCGTCTAAGTGACTTACAGAAAATTAGAGACAAAATGCAATTTGTTACCCAATTAAAGTCTATTTCAGCTTGCTCATTCATAATATAAGTTGTATCGACTGATCAATAAACCATAGCAGAAAGAAAATGTATAATTGTTTTTATATAGTAGGTGTTCCCTGAAGAGAAGAGTTTTCAGTGGCTCAACTCTGTTTGATAATTCTTCAGGAAATGATTTAGTTAGCAACAGCTGGCCCCAGATCAGTCTGTATGAGTTTATTTTTGCCTGCTCTGCTGAGTGGGCTGATGTGTCGTGTGCTGACAGCAGGAGGGGTGTGAGTCTGTGTGTGTTGTGGGCCTGTAGGCTAGTGCAGCTGCTCCATAGAGACACTGTTAAAACATCACCACAGTGCACCTCATCCAAGTGCCAAAGAATAGAGAACATTAATAGCCTAAAATTGTTAATTACATTAATATACAAGTCTCATTTCCCTGAGAGAAGCAAATCTACATTGAGTCTATGATCAAGTAATTGAAGGCAACTATTTTTACTCCGTTAAATAATTACAGCTATTTCAAACTGCAATTAGCTTGCCTTGTAATTTTCACTGGGTTCCCCCCTGTTTCTCACTCTGTAGAGAGTGTGGTTATGAGTGTGCTTGTGATTTTTAAGGCTGATATACATTGTATTTGCATTTTGAATCCGAGTGATGCTTCTTTACGTAGAACTGTTCCATGGTCTCCTATTTTAAGCTTTGACATTTTTGAAGCTTGTATCTGAAAGGTGATTTTAGAAGGGCTTGATTGCTTTGTGAATGCAATGCTAAAATGACCCACAATTATATTTCCAACTAGAAAAAAAAACTGTTTTATTTTTGTAGTGGCTAATTATTTTGCCATTTAGCTGTGCCTACAAAGTGACCCATCGTAATGAGTACCTACTCTCCGTAAATCATGTGATTCTTGCAGTTGTTTTTAAAAGGCATCAAAATGTAGGTTCTTTTTAATGAGTAGGTTTAAAAGGAGTGTTTTTATTTTAGTGCTTGTTTGTCAAGCCTCTATGTATTTTTGTTATTGGTTTGGATATATTATGACTGACCGTAACGGAGCTATTTTGGCCACAGAACTGAAGGACTTAAGGGGTGGCTTTGCCATCCGTCCTGACCTTTCGTTAGATGTGCTACTGCTAAGCCAGTTAGCAGCATGGGCTTGATCTAAGCCTTGCAAATCTCCAGATTAGACGGAGGTGATTGAGCGGTGTGATCAGATTATTCTTCAGGGTCTATGGCTCTGGATTGGCTCTGGATTGGCTCTGACACAAGCTAATTATCTGTATACAATGAGCCTTGCATTGCTATGAACCAAAAAAATTACGTACGTCTGTGTGATTTGGATTTGAATTTGAAGGCTCGGACAACTTAAATCTTGTGAATGGGTTTAATGAATAACAGCTTTGTGTATTATTGAAGTTAACTTAATATGCATTTTACAGTGTATTTTAATATGTAATGAAATTAGATAAAACCATAGCAAAAAATACACTCAAATTTAAATGATAAACCCTCAAACCCTCAGAACTGTTATAAAGTTATAAAATGTTATTAACTGGATGAAGTTTAATGATCAAGGTGGACGGTAAAATGTTGACTTGAGGTCAGCACCATGGGGGGGTTTGTGCTCAATTTTTGTTTAATTTTTATGTGCTTTCTATTTGCTCCCTGACCCTTATGTCTCAGACACCTGGAATTACTTCAGCGCAGACAGAAAGTGTGGTTTTCTCTGTGTTTGGTGCCATATCCTCTAGGGACTGTTTTGTCTCTCTGTCTTTCAGCAGCCTTGCACATGGCTAATGTTGTTGGGGTGTCACAAAGGGCCAAAGGGGGCAGGGAAAACCTAGTAGAGGGCCTGGGATCTTTACAAATGCTGTCAAAGTTTTAAATGATGAGAAAAGAGGCACATGGGGGTGAAATCAGCAGGGGTGAAACAAACTCCAGTTTGTGCTTTAGAGAAACAAACATGCACACACGTGCACACATGCTCAGTCTCAAGTTGTAAAAGAAGCCCTCGTGGCATCTGTGCTGTGGTCCGTCACAGGGTCACTGCGCTAACAACCAGAGCTAATTAACCAATCACCTGCAATCAGTCAGGAGAGCCATGTAGTTGTCTGTTCGTGCAACTCCTTTTAAGCTTCAAAAGCTGAGTATTGTCTTCACCTACTGACAGACTTCTGTCAAACCCCTAATGCCTAGCTTAGTGTTCTGAACAGGAGCAAAAGGTTCATAAAGTAGGTTTAGCTGCAACGCAACGCAATGAATTATCGAAAGGTTAATACTTAGGGTTAAATACTATTTCTCGTCTGTCTTGTATTAGGATTTAAACTTTTTTCAACATGTTACCACATTGCAAACAGTATGGTTGTTTGTTTTGTTTGCAACTCTAAATGCATTTTGACACAAAGCTGGTGGATTTCACATGATTTGTAAGGGTGGTACTTTATTGTTAACTCTGAGCTAACCTGCTAATATTTTAAAATTTTAATGTTTCAGAGACAAAATGTAAGTATATATTTTTATAAAATTAAGCTAATGCACGTTAGACTTAACACTTTATAATAACAAAACATTGTAAACCATTAATTAAGCATTAGTAAATAATTAGTTGATAATTTATAAATAATTGTTTCTCTGTTAATACACATTTGTTAGCAGTATATAAATATAATTTTAAGCACTTTATTCTTGGTTTATAAGCATCTGTACAATTTGCCTTTAAATTTAATTTAATTTAATTTCATGCTTTATTGAGGTAAATGTAATCATTTAAAAGTAAAATTTTTCACAATTGAGCAATTTTCCTTATTTATTAGTTGTAAGTGATTCACACAATGATTTAGAATGTGTTACTAAATAATTATTAAACTATTTAAAAGCATTTTCATACATATTATTATTCAGATATATAGTAACAGTTACTCAGAGTTATATTAAATGCTTTGTTAACATTGTTAACATATATTCCTGCTGTAACTTGTGAATTATTCTAGTAGCTATGAAACATTTACTAGCTCTAAATTAACTGTTTTTGTTAGCTCTTCTAGTCTACAGACCCGCAAAAAGTACTATTAAAGCCGACGGTCCCGGTATTTTTCCTGCTATTCCCCGATTTTTAATCATTTTCGGAGCTCAAATCTCAACCCCAGCTCACTTTTCAGAGTGAAAAGTGAGCTGGACTCAAAATGGACTTTCCCATGCTCCGATCGGCCCGAAAGGCACCCCCAGTAGGTAGTGGGTCTAGAGTAAAGTCTAAAGTAAAGACTATATATGCCTTGTAAAGTAAATTAATGATTTATAGTGAGTAGTTTTTGTAAAGGCCTACGAAATAGTTTTGGTCAAAAATACCAGTCCAAAAACTAGAACTTTGGAATTTTAGGTGGTGAACTGCACAATCCATCTTTAGGGAAACAACTTATAGGCATGTTGTTGCATTGGGAAGCGAAATGCGAATCCAGAGAATTCCAGTACATTTCTGTTTTCTTATGTATACTTAAACACTGGCAATGTGGGTTTGGTCACCCATTTTACCCTTTGTCCTTGGATTACCTACTCTAACTTTGTTTGAGGGCTATGTCTATGCCACATTACAGGAATGTGATTTATGGCTATGGCACAAACTGTGGTGATTCACATACCATCTGTGACTGAGTTAACAAGCACTTAAGCTAAAACATTAAAGGAGTCCACCTTCAGTTTGAAAGTGAGTGATTTCACCCTATAGGTTTTTTTTTTACTGAAATTTATCTCTCAACACACTTTTGTGGTTTTACAAATACGAATTTCAGTTTAGTTTACTTAAATTTAGCATATGCTGGTTTTTTCACACTAATACAGCTTAAATGGGATAATAAAGAAGTGGATTTTACCTAAACGGTCGCAAGTGATAGCAGGTAAAGTCCATCACAATCAAATCATATTTGACTACACTTTTCAATTGAAATTCAGTCTTGGAAAGCAATGCACTGTTTTCTTCTACATTCTACTTAGCACTTATGTTTGCGGTTTTAGCCTTGCACTATGGACAAAGAATTGTGCCAAATACCAGAAAGAAAGCCTCGTAAACCACCCCAAATGCTCATAAATAGACCCACCCTGTTCCTGCCAAACACTTTATTCCCATGCTTTGAAAGTGAAAATATTGAAGGCTGTGTACCTGTTCTAGTTGTTCTATTTCTATGGACGAGATCTACAGTTATTTCCTTCCAAGCTTGGAGTAGAATTCAAGGTTAATCTGAATGAACCACTACTTCTTTTTGTTGCTATGAGAGTCACTATGCAGTTTGCTGTATGGAGAGCTCTATTCAAAACATGTCTGGAATAAAGACATTGGATTGGACTGAGCAAATGCAGGCATTCTGGGTAAGCCTGAATAGACAGAACATTGGTTTGGCAGGCAGTGGAGATGGAACTCCTTCCAAAAGCTTGGAAAGAAATTGTTTATTACATGGTAGACTGAGCATGCATGAATGGAGTTTTGTTTTGACTGCTAAGGTCTAACCGCATATTCAAAAATGTTAAGCAGGAGAAGCAAACATATGAAAAACAGTGTGGTGCAAATGAAGTGTATGTATTTTATGGTCTTTTGTAGGGGTTATACCAACCCATATACTTTTATTATTGTTTGAACATTTAAACACATTAATATAAAGTCAATTACCAAGCATCTCGGAATAGCAACTGTTTTTGCCATGAAAAACATAGAAAATAATTGTAACTCATTCAACCCAAATGTTTCTTTTGAAAAGTTCTCTGAAATACTCAACTCTGATCCGTTTGAAGCTTATGGATAAGTCAGTTTAGATAAGGCATAAGAAATAGCTAATCCAGTCTCATTTTTCCTACAAAGTTTGTGTAAGTGTAATTGATATTGAGAATTTGAATGTACTGGTAAGCATGAAATATTATGAAAGAAATGTCCTTTTGATCCTCATTATAAACCAGTTTAATTGCTCATAATGTTATGGGTACCGGTCTGATTTCTTCCATGAGGTTCCTCTTTGTTCCGAAATGTGTCTGTGTTATAAATAATGGAGGTTGAGTGCATTGCAGGAGCGATGAGGAGGAAATATAGGTCACTGTGCGATCGCTGCTCAGTGAGGTAGAAAACATACACATACACTCGCACATTTACACACACAGGAACATAAATGATTCTCCATGGACTGCTGACATTGGCTTGCTGCCTGACATGAGATGTGTTGCCTCTCTCTGTTAAAAGGGAAAGTTGTCCCTCAGGGCCACCGTAGAAACAAACCTCATTGTTTTCTAGCCGCTTTGACAATCTAAGGACAGCTATATTTATTTATTCTACGTTTTTGTGAATTGAATATATAGCAATTGCATGGTTTAAAGGAATGTAGTTAGTGATACTGTATTCTTTACATATTTTGCATATGAGGTATGTCAAGAATTGTTCGGGTCACATTTCAAAGACACCACTGAAAGTTGTGAATTAAATGTGTAGTAGAGTGAGTAAATGTGTCTTTCTTGCACATGACCTACATTCACCAGGCTCTAGCTCTAAAAACCCGCCTCGATCACATCATCACCCAGAGCATAGTGTTGTTGCTGCCCTATGATTGGCTCTCTTGTCTCTGCTCCCTGTTGGATGCAGATTGCATTATCTTATATCCAGCGGTTGTAGTTTAAACCACGTGCTATGTTTGGTTTTAATCACAACAGATGTATAATATCAGAACATCTGAGAAGGATAAATAGCAGCCTAAGAAATGAAAGATGTGAAAATGCTTCACTGTAAATGGTGCCGTAACTAATGCACTAATCTTTAAGCTGTTACCATAGTAACATTGAAATGCAGGTGGGACTGAATGGTTGTGTGCTGGATAACCTTCCCGTTGAGGAAAATGAACTTGCAATGGGTGCTGAACAGAGGTCAGCATCCAGGTGTCACCTCTGAACCCATCAAGGTTTCATTTGAATTAATGATTTACAATCGGTGTGATCCTTTAGCATATGCTTAATTTCTTTTCTCATCTTTTAAAACATAAAAAGGATTAATGATTAGAATTAAAATGATGCTGTCTTTCAAGGAGCTTTATGAGTCAAGTTCTCAATTAATATGAATATTTTTTCTTTCTCTTTCATGTCCCTCTTAATCATCGCTTCCTTCCTGTAAATTCTGCATCTGCTCTAAATAGGTAAGTACTTTAAAAACAGTTTATTCTAATACTAATAGCAAAGTATGAAATGCCAATGTCATTTTACAGAAATGTCACATCTTGTCAAGCTAACCTGCTCCCATCCAGATAGACGACTGAATGCAATTCAACCAGAAAGATTTATCTTAGTCTATTTCCCTCAAAATATGACGAGCGATTTCCAAAACAAATAGACCAGTGGAAAGAGAACAGGCCAAGAATGAGACTGTTTGTGTGCTGTCAGCTGATGACTGGTTCTACATGAAGATAATGAATCAATTAACTTAAGTTTAGAATGAGTTTGTCGTATAGTTGCTCTTTAACCTGGTAATTCCACTTTAGCTTGTGACTAATCCAGTAAATAAACACAAACCAACTGGCAACTATTATGTTTGTGCAAGCTATTCCACCTTCCACCCCTTCACCACACTCTGGGGGGGCAGCGTCCTGGGTCCAGGTCACTTCCTTGTCCCCTTACTCAGACATCTTGTTTAGTATGCTTTTTGAATTTTTCACAAATGTACTGTAGGAGGGAACTAGGGATAGATACGAATAAAATACATGTTGCATAATCATGATAGAGACAACAAACTAGCTTGTCCTTGCAAAGATTTGATTAGTTTAAAACAGGAAAAGTTGAGTTTAATGGAACTGTTCTTGTCAGCTGATTTCACATATTAGTTGAAAAGTTGAAAGCAAGTCTTTAATGCTTACATAACTCCATAAAATTGTCTTAAGGAACATTGACCGTATTAAATGAAAGCAGTTAATCAACTTTTGCTCAATGAGAGATGCATGAGTTAAACTAATTTAAGTTTGACAAAATAGTTTAAATATAATTTCTCTTTTGTAATGATACAAAATTGGATTGGTTTAAATGAACTGTTATCTTTTTTCAACAGTGCCCAAGCAGTCATTTAGTAAACTTTAGTTTTAACTTTGATACTGTCTGAAATTCAACAAACAAATCCAATTAACATCAAATACAATATATCTTGTCTAGAAAATTATAAGCTATGTCATTAACAATACTCCAAAGGACTTACATACGCTTACATTTAACCATGCTACATTTTACACATTTAACTATTAGTGTTTCTTTAAAAAAAAACATGTTGAGAAAACGAGTAGAGTTAAAACCATTGAAGTAACAGTTAACAGTTATTTAAACAGTTTGTGTTGAGACTTACTTTTACAACTTAGTAATATTATATTTTATAACTTTGTAATTTATATAGATGTGATAGAAAATACCATTTCAAAACGAATAAAATTAATTAAAAAAATTGAATAAATTTATATAAAAATTCTAATTTAAAGGGAATTACCACACCAGTAAATGTACAGACATTTAAGTAAAAAATATTTATATTTAATGTTTTTTATGAAGAAAAATCACTGTCAAAGGATACAACAAGCTTTGTGCAAATAGGTTGTTTTAAAACCTGTTGTTGGTTTAGTTTGAGCAACTAGTCCATTTCATGCTTATGCAGACCCCTAATAGTTCATATAATGTAACTTTATGAACTGAAAATGTATTTGTAGTTCAAAGCAAATCATGTGAGAGCTGAAGACTGCTTTGAGATTCACTTTGCTTGGTTTCCTCGGATTTGAATCACAAAATCCTTGTGCTCTGTACCGTTAATCAGATATGATTTAGTTGTTTGATTCGACCTCGACACACTCTCCCTCTATCTTTCTCCCTTGCTCATGCACACACACACACGCACACGCACACACACGCGCTCACACACACGCACACACACGCACTCACACACAATGTGGCAAGCATGCGCAGTACAAGCATGCTTCCTCCAGATGAAGCAGAATGAGCTGCTCCATCTCCACACACAGACTCGGCAGGGTGCATCGCTTCCAGCATATGTGCAGGTTTCCATGGAGACAGAGAGTTAAAAATAACATGGGCGATGTCTTTATTGTACCATTCACCAACACATCTGACACACAACATCAAACATATACAGATGTAAACCTCCATCCCTCACATAACAGTGACGATACAGACTTTGATATGAGAAATGAATGCTCAATGTCCTCAATCTCATTCTCACACGCTCTTACAAACATTCTGCTTGCCCCATGGGCTCTGCAGTACTGCTGCATGACGAGGCTGCACCCCACCCTGCTGCAGTGGCATTCTTAAACACACACATGTCTGCATCGCAAACTCCCTTTACCAACATTAACCCAGTTCCAAGCACCAGCACTACTCTGAAAACAACCTGAGGTGTACACATCTCCCATTTCAAATCCTCGGCATCTCTGTGTGTAACAGAGTAAGTCATCATCCTTCAAGCACTTCACAGTGTGAATTTGGAACTTATGATCTAAATTTAATCCCTGAAGCTTCAGTGCTTTGTTTGCGAAGATCTCTCTGTTATTTAATTAGAGAGGTGAACTGTGAGTTAACCATATTATTGCATGTTCCGTTTGTAACAGCTGTTTTAGAAACACTGTAAAACGTTTTAGAAAAAGCACATTACTTTAAAACAACAAAGATAGAATTTTCTCAAATGTAGCCGCACAAGTGTAGCAATATTTGGCTAGTTTTTACTTTATTTTCATTAGGGGTTTCAAGACTTGCATATGTATTCATAGTTCACCATATTACTTTTTTTGGAAAATAACCCCAGTTGTATGTTTATAGAGAAACCTACAGCTCTGTCTAAGACTTAATTAAATTTTTTTAAGTTTAATTTTTCATATTTATCCTACTTGAGCAAAAAAATTGCTAATAGGATAATTTTTCATGATACCGTTTGCAGAATATTTAGCTTTTGCATTGGAGGAATACACAACATTTTAAAAAGTAAAATAGTTTTCAGTTCTCATAAAACATTTGTTTTCACAATATTAATTAGTGTTTCAAAACACAGTACAGTACCATACAGTCACCAAACGTGAGCATGCTGTTGATTTTGACCTTCTAAACAGAAAAGAAATGTTGGCTATTGTAGGCGTGTACCTTTTTGGTCCACTGAATTTTAAGCTGTTTAAACAAAGAGTCTTGAAAAGCAAAAAAACATATATCCCTTCCTTCCTGTTCTTTGTTTTTTTTTCCACTCAACGCCAGCCCCATGTAAGAATGAATGATATCATATTGTATATGTAGTCTGGATTGTGTCCTGTAGAGCACCATTGCAGTGCATAGGTATACACACTATACGCTGAATATTTTACCTTACCATAACAACGTTTTGCCCTCTACAAATATTGAGTTTGAATCTTTGGCATCCGATAAGAAAAGATGTTTAGCTTTAGAGAGCTCATCATACAGATTCAGTTGGCCCTCTATAGTGTCAGGTTTATTGGTATATCCAGTGTAATGTTTATTTATATATTTATATCAGGTGATGTCATATCACATGACTTCATTGTGTGCTTTAAATGTGAACATTTTTTCAAACCTACCATGAGTTTTATATAACAGAATTTGCAGAATTATGTCTGAAACATCTTTAAAAATGTCACAAAAAAACTGAATTTTAACAAATTAAAAAGAACATATTGGGCACTTGTCTTGATCTTTTGGAGTGAAATTAAATCATACTACACTCTGAAAGGAGTACATATAACGCTCAATTGTAGGTAAAATATCTACGAGGTTCTCTGTAATCACCTGAACAGCTTATTTTTCACAGAAACCTCAGATTTTGTTTTTAAAAAAACTATTGTATTTTGCTACATAGAGTTCTCAAGTCGTTCAAGAAAATTTGTCAATGATAAAACAAGTTTAACTTAAAACATTTTAATGTAGACATTGAGAGTCAATTTAACTCTGTAGCTTGTAGTTTTTGCTGGAGAGCAGTGTATAAAGGGAAGATCATTAGCTTAAGGGAAATTTCTCTGAAATTTGTTGATAATTATGGTAAAGTAAGGTTTGGTTGATTTTCAGGAAGACTGTTGTTTAAACCCGGTTTGTAGTAGCATGTAGATTTCTTTGAGATTGAATTGCACCTCGACTTCTGAAATAATCTTGGCAAATTTCTTTCCATTCATCGATATTTAGTGACCACAAACATTACTTTTTAAAATGCTGCATGTTCACACTTGTAGATGGGCCCTCCCAAGGTGGCTTTTAAAGAGTCGTGTCTGTAGGTAGTTCTGTGATTAACATAATTAGCACAGTGTGACCACCATATCCTGCTGTAAACTGAGCTGAGGCATCTTGGTTGATGATGGCCTCTGTGATCCTGTGATGGAAATTACACATTGCCGCCCATTTACCCTAGAGGGGTGTGTTAGGGATACCAAACAGATAATCCTTCTCTATTCCTCTTTTTTTGCTACTCTCCATCTTGTTTCTCTAGCCAGGTAAAAAGGGAAAGATCTAAACAATGATGAAATGTAAAAGCATTGTGGCGTAATGTGGAGTATGGCTTTTGATCCAGAGGTCCCACCAGCAAGAATCACTCTACCACTTTTTGAAGATCACAACGGGTGCACTTTAACTACAGCAGGTCACCGTAAGGATTCCCATGGCCATCGTCCATGTTTCATTTCATGATATTCCATGCATTACATGGCTTGATATTTACAAAGTTCTTTTGATCAAATCACATGATAAGAAAAACACTTTCTTCACCATATTTTATACAACTCTTTTGATTTGTTGGCCTGATTAGTTTTATTTTTACTTCTCAGTATCAGTAACTGAAAATCCTATGCAATCCTTTAATCCTGTAACTGAATATATATATTCATATATAGCGATTCCTACAAAAAAAGTTCAAATTGGACACATGCAAGAATTATAATTTAAGAACTTAATTAGACACTTATTAACTTATTAAAACAGTTTATCCTGTAAAAAGGTTTTCTGGGAAAGTTCAGAGCATTCCAGGCTTGCCTCTGATCTGCTTTCCCATGTTAAAGGGTAATATTACTGAGAGCGGATATAAAAGGCAGAGGAAGGGTGTGACCCAAGACCGTGAAGAAAGAATAGAACAGGTGTGCTTTATGCGGGCTGTCCGGATGTCATAGCTCCGCTCATGTCTTATGACTGTTCAAGTGGCTAAAAGACATGTGCATTAAGACACCTTAACATTCTCTTTATTATCATCTATTATTACCAATGTTGATTTTTTAACTGACCACATAATAGGTGCATTTTAACCCCAGTTACCTGCCATTGCAGTAGCCATACTGGCTTCTTCCCAAATCCAGGCATGTGAGTATATGCTGTTAATGGATCTCTCACAGAGCCACAAGCTGCCATCTACTGCAGCCAGATCTGAGTTTCTACATTTGCCAAGGTGAAGCTGTGTGTACTAAACACTTACCTATCATCAGACCATTTGACGCCAAGGTCATACACATGGGATGACCAGATTAACAAGGATTAGGAAGGTCTGTGTTATTCCAGGCAGAGGGACTGTGGCGTGTATCACTTACAAAGACAGACGCATGCGAGTCTGGACATGTTCAGAGGATGCTCTCTTCTCAAACGTGTACACATGAGGGCTCTCATGCTCCTTAGATGCAACTAAGAGTGGCTGGTTATTAGTATGAGCTAATCATTTAAAAAGTTATATTCGTTGATTTTAAATTACTATTTTGTTCTCAGATGTGTACAATCAGTTGCTATTTTATGCCATTTTTAGTCATCTTAGCACCCAATTTTTTCATATTAAAATTGTAAATATAAAATGAGGAAACATTGTTAGACCATCAGTTTTATTTGATAAACAAAGTCTTGTGCCTTTAAAGGACATGCATAAATATGCATAAAACATGTATATAAATACATAACCTCTGATTGAAGGCTTGAATTCAAAATATATGTAAACAAGAAAGACCTGAATGCTCGCTACACATCCAATAGTGAAACATGCCAAAAAGTTACAATGAAATGCATCTGACTCAATGGTCACACGTTGGTGATAATATGCTTTATGTATCGTCAAAAGCTGTAAAACTAAAATCAGTTTTGAAAGCCAATACAATGTTTTTAATGCTGTAAAGTTGGCTATTTAAAAATGTGAAGTCTATAGGAACAACCCCATTTTTGATGACTTGGAGTATTGGTAACTTTCCTAGAGGTGCTAGGTGGTTGCAATGTTTTTCAGTTTCACCAAACAGGAAGTGAGTTATTTTAACAGTTTCAAATAAATCCTTGTTATTCTGAAAGACCCCTCCAACAATTTTCCAGCAACCACTAAAATCAGTTAAAAGCAACTCGAGATATAGATGGTAATAAATTCCTGATTTCTTTGAACAGTTTGCATATGGTGAAGCGATACAGAAGAGCCAAAAATTGCAAATTGTCATGATCTGGTCATGCATAGTTCTTATCATAAAACTCCAGGTTTTTGTTAGCTATAGAGTTAAGAAAGCACTTGTCTGACAATTGTTGAAAAAAGTGCCACCAACTGGCCACAGGAGGTTTGTCACATCCAAAATTGTGTTCAATTATAATCTTATTTAATCTGCTCAGTATCAAACAGCATAATGTTTAGACATGGTTTATGTGTTATTCTGAAATGTTTGGATTTACTTGAAATTGTGTTGCTATTTAACATAAACAATGTTTCTGTACTGTTCTGTCAACATCATTTTAATACATTAATGATGCTAAATTCCAAGCAGATCTTTGCAATCTCAAACGCCTGTGGCAAGAACAAGTGGTTAGCCATAATCTCCTTATCCTCAAATTCACCATCCAAACATTTTAATTTATATAACACTAAAATAATTGAGTGGGAAAATGTTGGGAAGGGCATTAACCACACTGATTTAAAGGATAATTCAAACATAAACAAGTATTGGCAGAAACCCCTCAAGATATCAAGTATGGATTTTAATCATTATTTTGCCATTAATATGTCCCTGACAGAGTGTTTGTAACTATAAAGCAAGTTAGTGTCACTGGAGGTGCTGTGCTAGACTGTTTCAAACTCTAAATCACTCCTTGCATCTATATTTTAAAAAGTACAGTCTGGAGAAGGATGGATTTCATTTAAAAATCTATTTCAGAGATTGATTTTAGAGTTTAATTATACCTTAATCAAACTATATTGATGCAAAGCAAATGGTTGTACAGCTGACTGTATAATACTTTCATCAACTCATTAAGTGAAAGCAACGATAAACTCTGGATGAATACCCTCCTCTGCTGCATCTCTTTCTCTGGCCCAGAAGATTAAGGGCTAACTGAGCACAGACTAGACCGTACCACCTGTGAAATGCCTTTAGAAATGGGGGGAATTAGAGGTTGGAATCAGAGCAGTGGCGCTCCAGATGGCCATAGCTTGGTGTGTTTGTTCAAACCGCTGCAGGTGAGCATGTGCGCTGGCATGTGTCTGCATCTTAGAAGAGCTTCAGAATGAGTGTTGAAGTAAAGTTGAGCCGGACGGAGAGCAATTGGATGTAGCTTTCCGTATTCTACAATGGCTTTCGCCTGCTGTGTTCCGGTCAGGAGAGGTATGCTCTATCTGATAATACCCTGCTGTCTCTTCCTGGGGTTTAAATGGACTCTTTTTATTATTGAAAATTTTTTATTTTACTTGTTATGGCTTTCAACTTTTAGTTTAAAATGGAAAATCGGAGATGTGTCATTTTGTTATCTATGTTGAAAACTGACTAAATACTGTTGTAGGATTAACTTTGACACTAAGTTGATTTTCTCAGATTTTTTTTGCAGAAATGATTGCATATTTAAAACATAAAATCTGATTTTAAATGAAACATGCAACTTGGGTTATTGCATGATAAATATGCCGCGGTGTAATTTACATTTTTTACAGTGTACGTAATCCATCGCCCCACTCATTTTCAGCATTTCAGATTGTGTGTCTAAGCCTGCCATAGTGATGATGTCTGTGTCATCCAGATTGTCTGTCTGTGTTTGTCGGACATGTTTGAGCATGCAGCTGTTTGAACTGTGAAGTGCCATGTTGATGCATGCTGGATTATAGCGTTTGCACTGATGATGGACTGCTGTTCTTCACTGCCACGCAGACTTCAGGGGTTTTGAGGATTATTTGCAGAATAGCGATAGCAATATTCAGAAAATCTTCCTCACTTTAAAATTCACATTTTGGATATTCGTGTGGCATGTTTTTAAAATGAAAACTGATAGTTGATCTTTAGTGAGTTGTAAATTGTTTAATTTAAAGTATTTAATCTCAGGGGCAATTCTGTCAGCACAACAGCACTTTATAAATTATGCCGAAAAAGGTTTCCAAACAAGGATGACTGAAATTTTGGTGAATATAATTCATTACAATAATAATTGTTATTTTTTAAGAAGATATAAAAATGAAATTACTCCATATGAAAATTATATATTTTCATATTATACAATTATATATTCAGGCAGACGTTTTCCCATATAAAATAATTTAAAAAAAAGTTAAATATTGAAAATGGTCATTAAAACACTTTATTAACACTTTTGCTAATCAAAAAATATTTAAAATGTAATGTTTTGAATATGAAATGTCTTTTGCACATTTTTTTCACACTTATTCACTTAAAATATCCAGTTGTTTTCTGAAAAAATATTTTGGTTGGAAAAATCATACTTTGTACAATACTGTATTTTCAGTACACTGTCTCTTTAAAAAAAGTACTGAATTATTTAACTGACACACTGGCATAAAACAGAGTGTATTAGAGAGAGAGAGAGAGAGAGAGAGAGAGAGAGAGAGCTGTCCTACATCTAAAACTCAACAACCCCTCTGATCTGCTTATCCTCAATCTGTTTTACTCTCCTTCTATTATTTGACCAGAGAAATGCTCCGAGTGAATGGTGCTAAAAAGGAATCAGAAGGCAAAGAGTAGCTTTTGAACTGACATGTACACAATCAGATTTTAAGCTGTCATGCAGTGTGTTTGTCGGAGCGATGCAGTGGTCAGCACTACAGGCAGCGGTCAGTCTTCATGCCTCAGTGCCTCTGTTATGGCTCATTTGTAAAGGTCTTAAAGTCAAGTCTCTACAGGGCTCCTCAACCCTCATCCTCCAGCCAACCATGGAGCCCTCAAAACAGCCTTATCTTATCTGAAAACTCTTGAATTGATTTCAGGATTATCTAATCAAAGCAAATGCTTGGATTTGCATAAATAACGTTGTGTTTACCTTAAGGAGATAAATCCATTGAAATTAATTATATCAGCGAGCTTAGTTATTTGTGTAATTGCCAAATATGTTTTAACCTAACTATTTTCTTGTGATAGTGAGTGTGTGAATGTGCTTAAAAGTATGGTTTTAGGATTTGATCTTAAAATTTAGCTTAGAAAATCTATAGAAATTAATTATTTACAGCTCACTTGTTTCTACTGTTTAGACTTTGTTCAGTAGTAGCTAAATAGTAATCGTTCAACTATCTTTTTTTCAACCGACTGTTTTTAAAATTCTTTTAGTTTGTTTGTGACATGAATTTATCACATTTCAGTTACACGTTATGTTAAATGTTGAATTTCATTTTAACTCAAACAGAAAGATTTCATTTACCTCTAATCTAATAGTCAGTGTCTTTACTGCGAAAGTTTATTGAGCGGCTCATCTTAATTGTCCAGGTCACAAGAAGTTCATCTGATGGAAAGCTAGGGATCCCCTGCTGCCGGGGGAAGGAAATGTCCCTCAAAGCAGTTCAGATCCTCTGATACACGGAGCCCATAGAGTTGTTAGTGTGGTGTTCTGTCAGTGGGTATTAAGGGCTCCTGCAGAGGGGCCAGCTGTGAGACACGGAGTCCCCAGCCCCCATCAAACACAGACACACTCACACCATCTTCACTGCAACCAACTGGTCACTACAACCGCTAGTTAAATGAATAATGCTTTCAATAATAGATGCAGAAGGCTTTCTCATATGTCCATTAAAATTTAGGTTTACCAACTGATAATTCTGTGAGAATATTTGATTTTACCCCCCTCGCAGCATCTCAGCAGTGTCTTTCTCTGAGCTCTGCTTGGGAAGCTTGACCTAGATTCAACCATGCTAGCTAGCACATTGACTGCTAATGGCGGAAGCATCTGTATTAATAAAAGAAGAACTGCAACTGAACCTTTTGTTGCAGGAATCCTTAAATTTAATGTTATGTTAATGTTAACAATGTCATGTTTGTTTAATGTTGTTGGTTTGTTTTTATGTACAGAGAACAGTTGTTTTTACTGTAAGAAGTGACTGGTTTTCTTGTTTGTTTGTTTTTTTTGATCACATACTATTGGTATTCTTTTGATAATTGTACATTAACTAGAGTTTAATAATCTTTTGGAGCAGGTTTAGTTCTTTAAATTTGTTTACGAGATTGTGAGTGCAGTGAGGGCTCATTAGTAATTACTTAAATTTTTGTCAAAATGACTTGATATACAGGGGTTTTTAATTATTATTATTTCCACTAAGGTTTTTATCAACAAATCTGGTCCAATCCCAGGTAATGACATTTTTGTCTGTCTGTAATGAATCTATAAAATAAGTGTTCAGAGCAGTGGATGTTGGTGAATGTTTCTAGTTAAAATAATGGTGACCAACCCAATGGAACCCAATGGAACATAAAAGCCTCACATACTAACTTTGATATTTATGTCACCTTAATACATTTTTAACTGATTTACATTTTTTGTTATTTGTCACATTTTAGCATCTACGTCACTGTCAAGGATAGTTGAACCCTGTATTGATTGCTGCCACTGATTCAGTGTTGTTGTGTTTTCATTATTACTGGAAAAAAAGTTAACGGAATAAATCAGCTATGCCATCACTGGGAAATATTAGTACAAATATATAATTATAAATAATAAAATAAGTGTTCAAAACTCCTCTTTACAGAAGAATGCAATAACAGTTTAGTCTTTTTCCATGATTTGTAAGTTATATTAAAAATAATAAGACATAATAATAACTTAACACACAATATTTTGCATGTAAGAATACATTTTGTTAGTGTGAGTAATGCAAAATAGTTTGAAGGTGGTTCAGTGAATCATGTGTTTTGTTCAAATGAACCGAATCATTTATGAGCAAATTCACAGTAGGGGCTTTATTTATTTTCTTGTCAAAGCATTGTTCAACATATTGCATGTGTAATGCTAAACAATTATATTGTTGATATATAATAAAACTTTATATTTGCAAAAAAAAACTAGGCGTAAACGAAACCTCATTTATCATTGAAAGCAGATTGAGCCCAGCATCCAGCATCTCTCCTCTTTAATGTTTTCAGATGTTGTTTTTTTTACAGTGAAACAATGTTATTTAGAAGTTCATTATATACCATTGTAGATTCATGTATGGTCACCATGTACAAAATCATAATATTTATTATTATATATTTAGCAGGCCCATATTTTGATATATATATATGATATTAAATATATATAATATATATATATATATATATCTCTATCCTCTATCTTCTCTATATCTCTCTCTCTCTCTCTCTCTCTCTCTCTATCGCTCTCTCTCTCTC
Organism: Danionella dracula; assembly: GCA_900490495.1. NCBI lineage: Eukaryota > Metazoa > Chordata > Actinopteri > Cypriniformes > Danionidae > Danionella > Danionella dracula. The sequence continues at coordinate 5,954,101 of UELW01000012.1, forward strand.
TCTCCCCTGTGTGCCGCTTCTTGGTCCACTTCGTCTTTTGCCCCCTCCCCTCATCATGCATGTTGTCTTACTCCAAGCTGTATAGGCTCGAAAGCCTACTACCAATTAAGCATAATTGGTGTGCATAATTATTAGGCAACTACTTTTCCTTTGGCAAAAGGACTTGACAGGTTCCGAAAAGTCAAAAATAGTGAGATATCTTGCAGGGGGATGCAGCACTCTTAAAATTGGCAAGCTTCTGAAGCGTGATCATCGAACAATCAAGTGTTTTATTCAAAATAGTCAACAGGGTCGCAAGAAGCGTGTGGAAAAACCAAGGTGCAAAATCACTGTCCATGAACTGAGAAAAGTCAAGCGCAAGCCACTTGCCAACAGTTTTGCCATATTTCAGAGCTGCAACATCACTGGAGTGCCCAAAAGCACAAGGTGTGCAATACTCAGAGACATGGCCAAGGTAAGAAAGGCTAAAAAACGACCACCACTGAACAAGACACACAAGCTGAAACGTCAAAGAAGACAGATTTTTCTAAGGTTTTATGGACTGATGAAATGGATGGACCCGTGACTGGATCGGTAAAGGGCAGAAAGCTGCAGTCCGACTCAGACGCCAGCAAGGTGGAGGTGGAGTAGTGATTTGGGTTGGGTAGCTTGTGGGTCCTTTTAGGGTTGAGGATGGAGTCAAGCTCAACTCCCAGTCCTACTGACAGTTTCTGGAAGACACCTTCTTCAAGCAGTGGAATAGGAAGAAGTCTGCATCCTTCAAGAAAAACATGATTTCATGCAGGAAAATGCTCCATCACACGCGTCCAAGTACTCCACAGCGTGGCTGGCAAGAAAGGATCTAAAAGAAGAAAAAACTAATGACATGTCCTCCTTGTTCACCTGATCCATAGAGAACCTGTGGTCCATCATCAAATGTGAGATTTACAAGGAGGGAAAACAGTACACCTCTCTGAACAGTGTCTGGGAGGCTGTGGTTGCTGCTGCATGCAATGTTGATAGTGAACAGATCAAAACACTGACAGAATCCATGGATGGCAGGCTTTTGAGTGTCCTTGCAAAGAAAGGTGGCTATATTGGTCACTGATTGGTTTTTGTTTTGTTTTTGAATGTCAGAAATGTATAAAAGGGTATATATTTGTTTTTTGTTAAGTTGCCTAATAATTATGCACAGTAATAGTCACCTGCACACACAGATATCCTCCTAAAATAGCTAAAACTAAAAACAAACTAAAAACTACTTCCAAAAATATTCAACATTTTTTGGGTTTATTGAGAACATGGTTGTTCCATAATAAAATTAATCCTCAGAAATACAACTTGCCTATAAAATAGTTTTTAAAAATGATTTATTTACACTGGTACAATATCCTTTCTTCTACAAAGTTAAAGAATTTAGATTTTTTTTATTAACAGGGTTACGACTGACTGACAACGATTGGTAGTGTATGACAAGGTTTATGCACAACTATGGAAAATGTTTCATTATTTTAAATAGACTTTTCCTCTAACTATTTTCTTTTTGCGTTACTCATTAGAGATTTGTCAGTGATCTTTTTTTTTTTTCCCTGGCTGCTGGCAAAGACTTGACTTGCAATGCTGACTGTGCACCTGCTGGAGACACAGCGAAAGAAAGAAAGTGAGAGAGAGAGAGAGAGAGAGAGAGAGAGAGAGAGAGAGAGAGAAAGAGGGTGGTAGAGAGTCTTGCAGTAGTGTGAGCAGAATCCTTCAATTTGTTTGGTCAGTCTAGAGAGAGATGGGAAACTCTCAGAGGAAGATGCCTGGCTGTAGCTTAAAAATGAGCCCGAGGACCAAAAGAGGTAGCAAAAGCACAGGTCAGACCTGTGGTGCAAAAGGTAAGAGCACCTGATTTCATACAAGACTACATGTTAAATTTCTTCTGAGTTCAATGCAGTTGTTAATCAAAGCATAGACAAAAGATCTTAAAAGAATACAAAAAACTTTGTAGTCCTGAATTGAACCTGAATATTTTTGAGGAATGACATTTTCTATTGTGGAAATTTGTATCCAATGAGCTTAATTGACTAATGCCAATAAGAGTCGTTGACTGTTATATTCATCCATGCCACTTTACTTTGCAAAGCATAACTCTTCAGAGGACTCTAAAATGTTCTAGTGCATCGGGAATGATTACAGTAGAGGTCACAAATGTTCCGCATGAGGATCATTGATAATGCAGGGGAAGAATGAGAGGAACAGAGAGGTGCTGAGTAATAGAGTCCGATACTCATCCACGCATCAGTACAGCAAACACACTCCAACTGGAAAAGAAGATGGGGAGTTGTTGATATACAGAATTTTTTGAGAAAACTAAGAAAAATGCTGTGGCAAAATAATATTGTGTCTGATGTCATATTATTAATAAAGTCCTCAGGGATTTGAATGATTCTGTCTTAGAGGAACAGCAAAGGATTTGCTTGCATTATGTGAAGCTACATAACTTCACAAGTTTGTGTCAATGTAGTTTCCATCAATAGTTGTTCCTCCATGAGAGACTGAAATGGTCACATTTGAAATGAATTTCAGTAAAGGTTTTTATAGAGATATTACATTTGCAATAGAAGACAAAACCAGCACTAGCAATATCAACCACTGTCTTAAGTCAACTCTGCTCTTTGTTTGCAATATGGTGCAGTGGTGGAGTTGCTCATCCTTTAACTGGAAGGTTTGCAGTTCGATCCCTGCCAAGTCCATTCTGCCGTTGTGGCTTTTGGCAAGCTACCTCACCTGCATTGCTCTGTATAGATGTGTGTGACTGTTGGGGTGACTACCAAGGTAGCTTATCACCACATTTGTGAATGTGGAGTGAGTGAATAAATCTGTAAAATGTCTTTGAGCGTCTGGAAAAGCACTATATGAAAAAAGGCATTATTATTATTATTGCATAAATCAATATATTTATAAATACACAAATTAAATATATCCTGGTTAAAAAAATAATATCTTCTTTTAATTTAGAAGAATGTATCCTTTGAAAATGTGTAGATAACTCTTAAAATAGATTAAAGCTTTCATGTTTAATAGCTAGATCCCAAGCAGAATTAACAATACATCAAAGTTCTGGTTATATGTCAACCTGTTTAAAAACAATACAACAGTGTTTTCGCTACTTTCCTGTAGATGCTTTTATCCAACGTTACTTAAAATAGAAGGAGACAAAATTCACATTTTTTTTTACAAATGCAAAGTCTAGCTTAAGTAGCTGATGGCCTGAAGTGCTTTGAGGATAGGAATAGTTAGATCCCATTATGTTACCAATTATGGCCTGACAACACATGCACAGTCGAGTTTTCTTGTACATTTATTTTTTGTGTAAATTACGTTGTATAAGTTTGCATGCATGCAAACACACTGATCTTGTGGGTTGCCAGATTCATGTACAAAAGTTACCCCTGGGCAGTGGACTTCGCCGTATTGCTTACAGGAGCTAAAAGTCACTAGGGAAAATTAATAAGGTGCTTAAGCAGCTGAAGGGGAAACCAAAACTGGCCCACACCCAGAAACAAAGTACTACCATGGACAAGTTATCAATGAGAGCCTCTTAATTTAGACTGAAGCATGAATGCACTTAATCCAGATTTACATTCCTCACATTGACTCAGGTCTGAATCCATCAGTAACGTGTCATTCACACGCGCTTAAGAGACTAAGCATTCACGCTGTTCTAAAATACTGGCAAACTGGTGCAGTTTTAATTATTAAATAGTTTTTCATCACAGTTGATCAAGAAAATGAGGAATCTGAATAGTTCTTTTACTTCTTTCCCTAATTCACCCTGCATGTGGGATAAAACTAGAATAAAGCCCCACCACAGGTGCTAAAAAACTTTTTAGGTTTCTTGAATATATATATGTATAAGAATGAATTACCGTATATTAATTAGCGTTTTTATTAGGACAAATTATGATGCTTGGAAATTCCTGTACTCATTGACACAAATCTGTTTCTTAAAAAAAAATCGATTTCTCCAAAAACCATAATTCACTTCATTTCAGTCATCAAATTAATATTTAAATTTAGTTTGGTCAGAATTTCATTATTGCTATATTCTCAGAAATGGGCAAAATGTTTTAAAAATTATAAATCATGTAGTTTTCAGGAGCCATTCCAGCCGAGTTTCCTTGAGAGTCTTTTGTTCCCTGTACATCCAACAAAAGCTTTGTTGCTGTTTATTCCTCTGTTATTATAGGTGTCGGTCATCATCTGTGATGTTCCATGAGAGGAAACGTGTTTCTGGTTTTATTCTGCTGATCAGGGCCTGATAAAGATCTGCTAATTGCTTGTAAATTAGATATGAAGGGTTGCTTGGATACAGATGACTCTGGCTAGTTCAAGGGGACTGCTGTGTATTGAATACTGATGGGCAGATGCTCCTTTGTAGACGAGAGGAGGAAAAAAGAGACACTGGTGAAGGTGTCTTTCACCTTCCTCTCCCTTGATTTTTATGTGTTTTCCTGTGATTTATAATGTCTGTGATAGTTAGGGAGACAACATTCATTCTTTTGCTCATCAAGGGAAATAGTTTGATACTGTTGTAAATAGTAACATGTTTTTTTTGTCTGCCAAATTATATTTTATTTAAAAGCCTATGAGAAATTTGACAGTTGTACTCAAATTAACAAAGATAAAAATACATTCTGAAAATATTTATGAAAGTTAGTTTTGATTCATAGCAACTTTGAGCCGTAAAATGCAACAGCTTAATGGGCGCTACTGTGTTTTTGAGTTACATTGAGCTTCCATGACTAAAGCAGTGATTGCAAAGTACAAGATGATAAACAGCTAAAGTATAAAACACTTTAGTATGGTTTTATTTATAACTTAGTTATGTTTTATGACTTAAAGAACACCTATTATAAATATACAACTCAACCTTTGGAAGATGTTCGACCATAAATGTGTGCATTAACATTATGAACACACTAAAGTTATAGTGGTTTATATTCATAAAGTATTTTATTCATCAATGATTTTTTCTAAAAGGATCAAAAGTAGAATTACATCAATATTCTGAGCTGATTTGAGACACAGCAATTTATAACATCACAGACCGTTCTCTTCTGGAAGGCCTGGTTGCCACTGAGAACTTACAGGTGCAGTGGTTGTACAAGCCACAAATAATGTGATTTATAAGCTAAAAACAAGTGTAAAAATTGGTTTTAGGATGTTTATATATTAATTTAATGTATTTTATATATAGAATTATATTATATTATATACAGAATTTTATAATATGTGGAAATTAAATGGAAATGCCCCCCATAATTATATTTTTTTTTTATATAAAAGATCTGATGTGTATGTTGAACTGAAATTTCAATTGTTTTGTTCAGGAGACACATAAGATTGATATTACAGCACGATAAAAGATCATATTTGGTACTCTTTTTAACAATACTGGTCTGTTTGTTACATGCATTGCTTTTATTCAGTTGATAGACATTTTTGACCACTTTGCTCCTATTCCTACTTTACTTAAGTCTACTACTTAGCTGTTGCTACTCGCTACTCTTCTGTATGGAAGGGCAAGAAGTTTATAGTTTAGATTTGATATTTAAGTTTGATGTGCACTAGTGAGAGTGATAATAAATAGTTTCCCTGCTAACATGAAACAGAAGAGTTAATATTAATCAAAATAATTGAGGTATTTACAGAATTACAATGTAGGATTGAACTTTTGAAATCAGTAAACATAATAACCCTTGTTCAACCTACTGGGTTAATATTAGGTAAAAATAATTGGAAACCAAATTTGTGGTAAATTTAGAGCTCACAGTTTCATGTTTTTATGTTGTGGAAGGGAGAAAAAGATGTTTAAATGATGTTCATTTCAAATCCAATCTTTTCCCTTACAAAGGGAAGGGAGATGTTATGAGGCAACCATGACAGGAAGAGGCCTGTTCATGTATTAACTTTCTGCTAATAATTCCATTTTTCTTTCTTTTTAGCGGTGTCAAATCTGGACACGGAGAGTAAACTAACATCCCACTATCAGGCACCATGGCACCAGCAACACAATTTGTTCCACACGGGCACACGGCCGCCATGTCTGGACGAGTTACACCAACATGCCAAGCTCAACCTGCGGGCACTGCACAGAGGTAACTTGGGGAGATTTCCGAAATATATAAATTTTACATTTTAAATCTAGAGGAGTGCAAAATATTTTCCTTTTTGAAGGCAGCCTTTTCATCCATGCATATCCTATATCATAACAAAGGTAACCAGATCTCTCTTGTGGTTCCATGGTCTGCCCAGCAGCACAGTGCTCATATATCAGTGTAAAGCAGTGACAGATCAGAATGGATGAGAATTATGATCCTGCAATTTCCCTCAGGGATCAATAAAGGCTCGATGTGTAGACCTCAGTCTGTCTCAACATCTGTCTTGCTCCCAGATCTACCTGCAAATCTACATCTGACCTTAACCCTACGGCCAACCTTTTTCTTTGATTAGATTTACTGTAGCAAAGGATTTATATTCATTTCAGTAATTACACTTCACAATCCACAATCTCTTCCACTTTATTTATTCAGCGTAGTGCACTACATGTAGTATGTGGAGTGTTTGTATATTTGTATTTTAAGAGTAGTGCACTACACAGAATGAAATGAATCTCCAATCATTAATGTTATATATACGCTCTAGTATTGATATGTTTTTTGTTTAATTACATGAATTGTGTTAGAAAAATGCAATCTTTTAAAAAAATGTATGTTTATTCACAACTATTTAAAATGTTTTATTTATTCTCATTGGATTATATTTGCATAAATATTTGCATTAAAACAGACAAATAAAATACATTCCCTCTTCATTAGATAGACATGCATATGGTATGTTATTATCTGTATTGTATTAAAGTACAACAATAATCAAATACTCAAATACTTTTTTTATGCTGTACTGTAATTTTTATGTTTTACTTAACTGCACTGCCCTCTGGTGTTATACAAAGGAAATCTCTTTCCTGATTTCATTATGCACCTTATGATAATTTATCATTTCTATTTTACAAATATATATAAACTATTTTTATACTGCAATAAATCCCAGAGAGCTTTTTGAACACGGAAGTGTTTATAAATTCATTGACTTTTTTTTTTTTTTTGAGCGCTAAACTATTCCGAGTATTTGTTTTCTTCATAGACCAGCAGCGCCAGCGCTCAACCAGCAGAGACCGCAATCGGGTCACTATTTCAATTTCTGTGGCTCCACCAATGCCAACCTACCCATCCAATCACAAGCTCAAGAGGCGGGAGCAGAAGGGCAGACACTCTCGCCTGGTAAGACACAGCCACTTTGTCACTGGCACTGCCAAATGTGTTGTATACATTCAGAAGCTCCTACAACAGAACTTATGTTCATTTTAAAGTGATACCTCAAGCTATTACTAGATGTGTTTTCTTTAAAATATACAAATGTCTGGCCTAAGATAGCACACTCTCTCCTGACATGCACAGCAGGAGAGGACTGTTAAAGAGACGGATGTGCAGACCATCCAGAGAAAGGTAAAGAGTTGTCTACATGTCATCTGTAGAACCATCCCATTTTTTTTTCCAAATCTTCTTTTTATTTTCAATGCGCCTGCTTTTTTATTCTTCCCTCCTTTGTGTGAGTGGAAGAAATTATATTCTCTGTAGGATTGAAAAATTGTTTTAAATTCCCCATATTGGTTTGATCTCATGCCACAGAACTTCTTTGCTTTGAACATAACATGTGTAGAGCGTAAATGGCAAGCACACATGGTTCTTTTAAGGTTTTCTACACATTAATTGTTTGCCAGTGGATTTGTGTTGAATGTGCATAATGATAGTATCTTATCTTTGTGAAATTTAACCTTTTAATATAGAAAAGAATTTGCAGTAACATAAACTGCACCTGTTGTGTAAGTAGATGTAAAGTTTCTTCTTGGGACCGGGCGTTTACTTTCTTAGAGGCATAAATATGAACCTTACTTTTGTGCAGGTTGTCATATGAATCAAACTGGAAAATGCAAACCTATTATGGATTACAAGTGAAACAAACAAGGGATTTGAGTGTTACTTGATATGATTGTATGGTAGCATCTTTCATTTAGCAGCATTTCCTACATGGTTTAATGTAGAGGTGGACACTAGAGTGGGTATCTCATCTGTTGTATTTCTTACATTTAACTGCTGCAGGAGAGGTCAGCCAAGGAGGCTGATGTAAAACCTGTCCTCAAAAAGGTAAAATATGTGACTGGTTGTGTTGTAAAAGAAATCAGGTATTTTCCCAAAGAGCAGGTTTTTTCAACAATGGGGAAAAGATGGAGGAACAAAACCTTTCCACTTCAGTCTAGACCCTTTCTTTAATAATCTTAATTTTATCACTGAAAAAAAGAAGCTTTATATATTGAATATTTAAAACCCTCAATATTGGTTTGTGTATTGGTTTGTGTGTTGTACTGTACAGTATTTTTTCCCTTTGTGTCATTTTTTATTTTCTCATCACTGAAATCATCTCCATCATTCAATTTTTGTTTAGTCCTGTTATTCGTCTTTTAATTTTAGCATCAACGCTCCCGTTCCTCCTCCCCTGTTCAATGTTGCTTCTTCATTCCCTGGATTAGAAAGGTATTTCGTAACTAAAAACTGTTCACGACTATAGAACTTTTAACCATTTCCTGTTTCCCCTCTTTTACCCTGTTACAGTAGGCTTCTTCCTTATCCACATATTGCTGTGCCTGTTTTGTCTTTGGCCACATTTTTTTTATGGTTTTTATATTCAAAATTATTTTATTGATGTTTTTGCTTAGACCCTAAATATTGTTCCATTTTGAAGGGGAAAAGGTTTTCTTTGTCTACTATTTCCATTCTTCTATTTTTCTCTGTGATTTATCTCTTATCGATGCATGCATGTACACTACCAGTCAAAGGTTTGAAATCACTTTGCTATTTCTTGCCAACTTTGTCCTATATTACATCAGGATAATGATCTGGTATGCCTCTAAATCAATTCTATGAGCCACAAAAGCTGATCAGTCCCTGGCTCGGAACTCAATTGAGCTTTGTTTTGAGAAACAGACTGCTGATCTGATTTTTGAAGAACACATTTATCTATGTTTATCAAACACATTAAGTCCCATTTTTAAAATGATCAGTTTCCTTTGAGAGAAATAACTGTGTGATGTCAAACTTTTGGTTGGTTATGCACGAATATGTTTACTACAGTTTGCCCCAAAAATATAGACACCTAAAGCTACTTGTGTACGTTACTTAATCAAATACTAATTTAATTGTCTAACAGTAAATGAGACTGATACCCAACTTTAAATTTCCTTTGTTAGATTTTGGTGACGAATTTGATTCAAAGAGGGTCATTTTATCTTAATTTCATGTCTTCAATGACAAATTTAAGTGTACCCTTGATTATAATCTTAACTGTTCAGAGGCAGTTTCGTAATAATAACAGCAGCAAAATTTCTATATTTTATTTTAAAAAAATAAGTCGTTTTTGTAATTTGAATAAATAACAGAATAATCTTCACATTTACAATTTGCCATGCCATCATTGGAAACTAATTTGGTAAAAATGTAATAAAAGGTGCCATATTTTGCCCTCTTAAATTAATAAAGATGAGTTTTTGACCCCTCTAGAATATCCTTAATACCCTTAATAACCTTAAAAAGGCAGTATTTATCGTATCAATGTCTTTGAATCATTACATGGTTGCGCTCCACAAAATGTGCCATATCCTGCCTGTTCTTGCCACCGGCATGGTTTTGCCACTCCCACTGCTTAGCGATTCTCACCTTTTTTTATCGAAACATCAGCGTTTAACAATGCTTGCAGTACTTCAGTTTGCAGTTCTAGAGTTACTCGATAGAAAATTTCTGTTCGTGAATTAATAGTTGTATTTATACAATCCAGGGTCTGACCCTGAATTTGAGTCCACCAACCAACTGCAAAGACCCCGAAGGCTTCTTGAGGAAGTTTCAACCTGGTAAACAGGATGTCGGGATGGTCGGAAAGGCGTCTGTTTTTAAAACCAGCCTTTTACCAGACCCTATTACAAATTCTGGTGCATTTAGAAAACTGTCAGATGTAGAGTGCAGCAAAAAATAAAACTCATCTTTCCTAGTTTTTCTTGTTGGGACACAGATAATCCAACCATTTAAAACTAATAAAATCCCTTTTTGGTAAGTCTAAAACACTTTTATCCTGGGACACCCAAAAACACACTTTCTTTTCATTGAAAATGCGATTCGATTCTGCTGTGGCTACACTTCCGGATCAGTGAGCACATGCAATCTTCATTGAGATTGGTTTAATTGGTTAGTGGGCGGTGCTTTGGCCAATTGGCATGGCTACAGTCATCGAGTCGTTTTTAGTTTCCAGAAAAAGAAAATAAGACTACACAAACATGCAAGAAAATGTCTGAAACGTCGGGTTTACATGACCTTTAAGTAATTGTTTAATGCATTCAGAACAATTGCTTAACACTGCTTATGAATACAAAAATGTCAATGTTTTTGAGGCTTCTGTATGTAAACATGTTAACATTTTTCTTAGATTCCACTGTGTTTTTACTCAGCCATGTGGTCCTAATTTTATTATCATTAAATTTAGGCTGGTACCAACACAGAAACTGATGGAGAATTGCAAACTATGAACCAGAGGCCTAAATGTCCAGTTCCCAACCTACCATCTACCCTGGACAAACAGACAAACTGGTCCAAAGCCCTGCCACTTCCAACTCCAGAGGAAAGATCGAAGAATGACTCTCAAGTCATTTCATCTTGCATAATTCCAATAAATGTTACTGGTAAACAACTTGCTTAAGTTAAACAGCTTAAAAATGTATGTTATGTTCAATTAATATATATACCCTATTTTCCCAAGGTGTTGGATTTGACCGAGAAGCCAGTGCTCGTTGCTCCCTTGTTCACTCGCAATCAGTTCTACAAAGACGTCGGAAACTCAGGAGGCGAAAAACTATCACTGGGATCCCCAAGCGGGTTCAGCAAGATATGGGTGTGTTGATCTCCCACATAACACATACAATTTCACATGCAAAGTTTACATTTTTTTATTTTCTGATTCACTTGCAGATTCTGATGAGTCACCTGTTGCTAGAGAAAGAACAGTGTTAATCCATACTAACCAAAATAAGTCAATGTGGGATGAAGAGCTCTCCCTGAGCGGTCGAGCATTGCACACCAAGGACTCTGGCTGTCAGACGGATGACATCTTGATTGCTGCACCATCCAGGAGACGAATCCGTGCCCAGAGAGGTCAGGGAATTCCAGCCTCACTCTCCCACTCCACTGGAAACATTACCTCCCTGCCGGATTGTTCTGATTGTGTATATGCAGCTGCATCAACTACTCGCATGCGCTCTAGAAGCTTACCACGTGAGGGCGGACGGCTTCTGGATGAGGATCAAGATGACAGTGGTGAAGATGATGACGAAGATGATGATGATGATGAAGAGGAGGATGAGGAACTCTCTCCTTATGAAACAGAAGAATTTCTTCCAGGTCCAGGACAAAGAATTCCAAAGGATGAGGAGGAGAGCACTGATGACCAAGCCATGCCGGAACTACAGTTTGGAAGTCTCAAGCGGATTCAACATCCAGAGAGCCCTGACCATGCGTGGATTGAGAGAGGCCGATCCAGGCTTCCACGCAGAGTTGACATGGGCAGTTGTGAGATTTCCTCCAGCTCTGATACTTTCAGCAGCCCTATCCACTCTGCATCCACTACAGGAGTTATCGGGAGCCAAATGGACCATAAAGAGGATCACCAATCATCCAGTGGAAATTGGAGTGGAAGCAGTTCCACTTGCCCATCACAGACTTCTGAGACTCTTCCACCTGCTGCTTCCCCTCCCTTGACTGGATCCTCGCACTGTGATTCAGAACTTTCACTCAATACTGGGTCTCATGTCATTGATGACACCACTGGCTTCATAATTGATCCTTACCACATGGAAAATCCTCAAGGACAGGGACAAAGGTCCAATTCTTTCACTTCTTCAGCTACCGATCAGATGGATGATGCTGGTGTCAGCACCGCTAGCGATGGTGAGTGGAACTGTGTCCAGGATCAGCAGGATCAGCCCTGCTCCCAAGATTTCAGTCCAAAGCATTCAAGAGAGGATGAGAGTGGAGTCAGCTGCCCCAGTTATTCTAGTGGGGAAACCTATGAGAGTTTCAGTGACCAGGCATCAAGAAAATCAGAGATGCAGTATGTTGTTGCAACTGAAGGATTCTACTCCTCCATGCACTTTGACTGTGGACTTAAAGGTAGCAGAAGCTACTACAACTATGCAGCCATTGAACCAGACTGTGGGCCTAGTGGTAACATAGCACCTGGCATGGGAGACCACCTTGACTACAGAGACAGCAGGACCCTTGGTAGATCGTGTCTCTCATTAAGAAAACCAAAGGCCAAGCCACCCCCACCAAAACGTAGCTCCTCATTAAAGGAAACAAGCAGTGGTGTTAATCTTCTAGAGCAGAATGAACCAAAGATCTCTTGCGAGTTACCACTGCCCTTGTCTTCCAGGGAGATGAAACTTCAGCTGGATTTGGCTGATTCTACAGGGCATCTTGACACTCCGTGTCTTGAATCACTTGGTGCATGGGGAGTGGGGAATGTTAGGGACATACTTGACTGCTCCTCTCCATTCAGTTCCTCGGACACACATTCCTTCAAAGATGAAGGTGCTGTGCAAGCAGACTATGCAGACCTTTGGCTACACAATGATTTTAAAACAAATGACCCTTACCAGTCTTTGTCCAACTCTAGTGCTGCAACTGTTATCGAGTGTATAAAGTCACAAGAAAGTATAGAAATCCAACCCAAGTCCAGACCTTCTTCCCCACCTCTTCCTCCACCTGAAGGAGACTTCAAGCTAGCGTCTCCTGAAAAGCTGGCCGGCTTGGCCTCTCCTTCCAGTGGATATTCCAGTCAGTCTGAGACACCTACATCTTCCTTCCCCTCTGCTTTCTTCCCAGGGCCCCTGTCTCCAACTAGTGGCAAGAGGAAGCCTAAAGTTCCTGAAAGGAAGTCATCACTTTGTTCCTTACAGCAGCAGCAGCTCAGAGACCCAGGCATTTTCTCCAGGAGGGAAACTGACTTCCATGTCCCTCCCAGTCACCTTGATCTTGGTGCTTTTCACAGCAAACATGTTCCTCATAGAAACCAAATGCTTACAATTCACCAGAATAAACAGAAAGCTGCCATTGCAGCTGCTGCTGCTGCAGAGGCTCGAACTGCTGCTGCAACTGCTGCTGCTGCTGCTGAGACCCGCCCTACCGCTTCAACTACAGATAGTTCAACAAACACAGTGGCCAGCTCAGCCAATTTGGCTATTACACCAACTGTTCTTAGATCAGTGCAACTCCGATCCATCTGTAGACCAGCTGAGGATAATAAAGGGCATGAACTGTCTTCAAACCCAGCAACTCGACCTAAATGTTGTACAATAATAACTGATTCTCCTAGCACTATCAACAGGCACAATAGAAAACCCCCTGCCTACAAGCCTCCTGCTTCACAGATTTGTGATTCTCATGTTCCATCAGTAGAAACGGTTGCTCTTCTCCAGGAAGAAGTGAGAGTGAGACAGGAGAGGCTCGGTGCTGGTACATACTGGGCAATGACTGCTTTTAGACCTACAACAGATTTTCCTGAAAAAGAAGTGTCTTTGACAAAGTCGTCTCAGTGCCCTGAGCGAGATCAGGATGTCAGAAGGCACCCAGATGTGCAAAAAACATGGTCACCAGAGAGACTGAAACAAGATCTAAATCGGCTTTTGCGGTCAGACTTTTCAAAGCAGCGTGTGTGTTTGTCCAGCACGATGCCACCCCCAGCTTACAGCGAGATACAGAGGAGCAATTTTTTATTGTGCAACAGTCCTGTCAAAGTGCCTGTTTCAACCCAAGAGGCATCGCACACTTACCCAATCAGCGATGTACAAGGCAGGGAGGAGTATTATGAGACATCAGGTGTTGCAACCAGAAGTGCCTCACAGGACATAAGGGAAGAAGAGTCAACCCCAGATACAGAGGATTATTTCAGCAAAGGTAATTGTCCTGTAAAAAGCAACATTTAAAACAGATACCGGTGTTGTATCACGCAGGCATGTTTAAAGCAGCGCCTGCAAGCTATTTACCATAGAAAGATAAACAGATTTATTTGGTAACAGCTCAACTTGAATGAAGTGTAGTTTATAGTTTATTTATTCTTAATGACACAATAACTGTTGTCTAGTAGTTACATAACCTTTTTTAGCTTTTCAGTTGATAAAAAAAGTTTGATCCGTTGTCAGACGTTACTGCTTCAAGTGTCTAATTTGTAACACTGCTGCTCATGCTATCAAAGTATTTCAGAGAATGCATGTTTACAAAAGTCAGACAACAGATCAAACACCAAGTTTCACAATACAGAGACAAGTAGACCAAAGATAGCAATTAAGCATAAAGCTGTTGATATGGCGGAGTGACGGGGAGACACAACAGCACAAGAACCAGTGGGACAGCGACTAGTTTTCTAATGCAGAGGTGATGTGGCAGGAACAGGAAGTGACAATATGTGCACAGCAACAGGAAGTTGTCGAATAGCTCTGAAAAGCAAACATTTCCTTCTCTTGTCTTTGTCTGGATACAACTGCTTCCATGCAATGTTAAACTTTACAGTAAAAATAAATACTGTTTACAATTGGTAAAATTATACACTGTAATAAAAATCTAAAATAAAAAAATAATTTAATCTACCACAACTTGTATTTGCCTTATGCAATCACCTCAATTTCTAGGTTCTGTAAAATGGTTGTGCCAACAACTCATTTGTTCAGATTACTATTATTCAGATTTCGATTTAAAATGTCACTAAGCAAATTTCTTCAAACTAATGAAAGGGCATTTACACTCATTGAGATTTTTTTTTACTTTTATTGTAATTCAATATTTCCCTCAAGCAAATCTCAAAGTGAATTTTATTCTAATGTTATCCTACAAATAATGGTAGAATAATTTGCTTCATATATGACTTACCTGAGCCACAGGGTTTTATTAGTTATTTATTTGTTTGTTTGTTTGTTTATGTTTTTATTCGTTTGTTTTTGTGGTTGTTGGCTTGTTTCTTTTGAATTATTTATTTATTTGACTACCTCATATTTATTTGAAACCTCAAGCTTTCCCTCTCAATGGATAAAAGAAAGCGACTGAATTGCAGTTCATCTTCTGACCACTCCAGAAGTGAACAGGCTCTAATTGACAGCAATGTTAAAGATTTACACCACAACTTTACACCAAAAAAAAACAAACAAACAAACAAACATGGGACAAAAAAAAGTCTCTTGGCTCCCTTTGTTTCTTTATGCTTTTGCTTGAGTTACCCTTCATGATTTCATGATATATCTAGATTTTTTAATAACTAAGGACATGGCTACTGAAACGAGTGCCATTCAACAGCACTTTGGTGGTGTTCTGGTGATGTTTTTATTGATCATATCATGCCTTTTTCCCCTTTTAACTCTCCGATATTGATCTTTCTCTAACCAGGACACTGCTGATTTACCCCAATTCTGACTCTCTTTTGCTTTCTTCTAAAACCTGGGTAACATCATGCCAGGGGATATACATGCATGTGGATTACTCTTACCCCTCAGTAACAAACCTATAAATCTACTGAGTCACCTTTGAAGTTGAAAGACTGTTTTCCCCTAAACACAAATCACACTATTTTGTAAAGTTTGTTTTAGTACTGTTGATTTAAACAAAAAGCTGCTGAAATATGACTTAAGTCCAAATTAATTTGACATTTTGAATTTTATTTATGTTGACAGATTCAACTCCCAGTGATAATTCCACCTCCCCTTTGACGGATGACTCTAAACACGATGAAGATGTTTTCCTGTCACCCAGCAAACTACGCACAACTGAGGATCTGTTTGCTATGATACATAGGTGAGACGACTCATTCTACATACAATTACAGCCGCAATTATGTGCACGCAGTCATAGAAATTTGTTCAGACATTCTCAGTTAAGCTATTCAAATCTACTATTTTTCCAGATCTAAAAGAAAAGTTCTGGGACGTAAGGACTCAGGGGAAGCGAGTCGGCCTGGTGTAGCGCCTGCAACTACTCCTGTTAGCAATCCTACAGTATGCCCGGTTACGCCTGCAGCCTCAGTCCCTTCAAACATCTCCCAGCGAGCCTCAGGACCCATCTACAGGAGTGCCAAAAAATCCAGTACGTCTAGTGAGGAGTTCAAACTCCTGCTGCTAAAGAAGGGCAGTCGCTCAGACTCGAGTTACCGCATGTCTGCTACAGAGATCCTTAAGAGTCCCATCACACCCAAAACCCAAGGGGAGCTTTTGCTAGAGATAGCAAGCCAACCAGAGGAGCCACCTGTGTTCCTACAGGATTTCACCAGCAGTAGTGATCATCTTTCTTGCCCACTTCCTAAGACCAACAATGAAGGTTTCTCACCGAAATTACTCGCCATGTCAGCTGCTGCCAGACAGGGACGTTCCAGAATCCCCCCAGCTGCAAACAGCAGTCGCTACAGCACGCGGAGTCGTTTGTACACGGCCCCAATGCAGGCCATATCAGAAGGAGAGACAGAAAACTCAGATGGAAGTCCACATGATGACCGGTCCTCCTAGTGGTATAAACATTTCTTAACCACTTAGCAACTCTTTTTTTATTATGAAAACACTGTTTGAGAGTGCTTTATGCATTACAATCTACCTAAGTTTTCTCCCCAGTGAATTTTTTTCTTTCTGCTCATTTTGTATTTTTTATATCAACATTAGTTGATGATGCATTGGTCATCAAAGATTGATTTTCACCACAATCCCACAGTTTTGTGCTCACAAAGTGAGAACCTGAGATTAACTGCCCATCTTTAACACGACATTAGAAAAATGAAGTTTTCCTTTTAAAGTCACAGATCTAGAATCCATTGCAAACGTATTTGACTAGTTGGATATTAAGCTTTTCTGAGGACAATCGCACCACAGCCTTTCTTAGCAGGGTGTCCAAGTGTGCAAACCGAAAGACTTCTGAGAGAAAAGACTGTTTTGCAAAACCTTGAATTCTTTTGCACTTAATTTGGTAACCTTGAAAGAAACAATCTGGATGTACTGTTAAACACAAGGTTTCTCTTTCCAGTTTCAGTCTAATAGAACATCTGTAATGTTAGACTCTTTTCATAGTTTACTCGAAATGTGAACAAGCATTCCAAATGAATAAACCCTTTGACACATTTATGATTTCTTTCTTCAAAGACCCAAATTGGGTTGTGTACTTATTCATATTGTTCATTATGTAATATCAATCAAACACATGGCAGGTTTAGTGACTATATGTGAAATGAGTTCTGATAAGTTACACCTCAAGCCCGATGTATTCTGTGAATACCTATTAAAACACCCTACTGTACATTTGAAGAAGAATTGATTCACTTTGAAAGTGAAGCTCTTCAGAGTTCAAAACTCATAGCTAGATTTGTCAAGCCTACACTGTGCCACTGAAAGTAAGGTGACAAGCTGTGAAGTTTTTTAGTCACCCATGTCTGACGAACCCTTTCATTATGGTAGTATTCCGTTTCTTCATCTTCTTTATAGCATGCAATAAAAATGTTTCTTCACCTTAAATGTATTCCCTCAACACTTGAATTTATTCGAGTATGTGCTTTGTTGTAAATGTACAAAACGTATAAGATATGTTGAGATTTTCTGTTTGAAATTTATGTGAACACATTACGAGCGTTTTTCAGCTTGAGTGGAGTGAACGGGATCACAGCATTATGTTTTAGGGTTTAATTGGCATACAAATTGTTTGAAATCTGTGACCAAAAATGTCAGCGCTCATATGTTTTTCAAGTGTTTTCTGAAAATGTTGTTGTTTTGTCATGTCTAAGATGTTTGAGAATATAATTCTGTTTACCTTCGTACAACAGTTTAGAATATCTTGAGACACTAACAACACTAACATGTATTTTCTCGCTGCAATGTGTTGTTTTATTTTGTGTTTTACACAACCCGGAGTAATTGTCACAATTAACTTCGCTTTATAATTCCATACTATGAAATCTTAATTTCGAATGCAACATTTAATAATAAAAAAAATATTTTTAACTAAGGGATATTTTAACCAGAGAATTATTTTGATAATAAATTTGGAAAAGAATAATGATAAAGCTTTATTTACCTAATATAGGGAAAATGTTTCATATACATATGTATACAGCAATGATGAAACAATGAAAAAAAAATCTAATTAACTTTAAGCTTGCATAATGAACAAAAAAAGCTGTATCTTATATAAATATGTTGGTGCAATCTAACAGTCAGCCCATATCTCTTGCAATTCAAAGAAAATAACACTGAATTTATCATATTTTCTTAGTTTGTAATACCAAAATCATGAAAATGACTATTGAGAGGGCTAAAAGATTGAAGATGTAGCATCTACCAAACATGTTTTTTTGTTTTATTTTCATAAAAAACAGTAGCATTGTTTTCTTGTAGTTAAGCTCAGCACCAAACAGTTCAGGCCTTAAAGGTGGTTCATTAAAAAACATGATAATAAAAGAGGTGTGATGATGCTTGAGGCAGGTACTGGAATGGTCAGTCAGTGTAACAGAAGAAAAAGCGATCTCAGTAGCGTTTTCTGTTTTATAATTCGAGTTCCATCATCATTTATCATGTTTCTAGACAAGTTTTCCTATAGCTATTACTCCTCGTAAAAAGTTAAGCACGTGTTTGCCATGAGAAACAAAAACATGTATTGGAGTAAAAAAGTAAATAGTTTGATGAACTGATGAGAATTGACAGCGAAAAAGTCTAGGAACAAGATGCATTTCATTTTCTATTTTTGTATAAATGTGTACATAAAATCTTTTTAAAGGAAAAAGAGAAGACACAAATGCTTCACTTTGTAAAATGTTTCAAAGTTTACATTACTTCCAAGCCTTTGTATATTTTAAAGTTGTGTAACCCTTTCTGTTATTTATTTTGTATTCACCATTGTGAAAACTCCATTGTAAATTTACACCATTTCTTGCCAGCTTAAGTGACTGCTTAGTAACTGTGCATAGAGTTCTTAATAAATGTGACTGCGTTGAAAAATTATTGGGTTGAGCTTCTTTTTTTAGTTATGCTGTAGTAAAGGTGTCAGTTATGATATTTTTTTATCATCAAGTTAAAATTTGAATCCATCTACTACACCGCATTATTTAGTTAAAGCAGTCGACCAACACGCTAACAATTTTGGATGCAGATTAGCTAGGCAAGGCAGTGTTTCTCACCTGAACGTCTAATTAGTACATCTGCATCATAGATAGTTTTTGGCCGCCATCTTGAAATCTTGTTTTTTGTCGAAATAAAGTTTGTAAAATTGAACAACAAAAAACAATCAAATTAATTCTTGAAATTAAAAGGAAAAAATCATCAGGGATAATAGTTCATCATGATTGGCACAGAAGGTGAGACTATTTCACAAGCACGAGTGTTATTTTGTGTGTGCCTTTGTAATACTAATTAAATCCGAGTTAATTTATTAAAACATAAAAATTACATTCGTAGGTCGACTATTATTCCAGAATTGTGTGGAATAAAAATAGGTAAAACGTGTTACATTTGTATCCATATGTCAAAGAAAAAAAGTAAGTGTTGTTTGTAAGCTACCTGTTTTTAGTGTTTTACTTTAGCTGCAGAACGATGCTTTAGATATTCAGGAAAATATTACGTAAAGTTATATAAGTTTAAAAATATATGGTAAAGTTGTAGTTTACGCCGCAGTAGATCTTACTGGCTTATATGCGATTCTCAAAGTCTCCACAAGGAGAGGCTGTTATATAAAGGTTTGTTGGCTGATGAGTTCATGTAAAAAGACTGAAAATACATATATTCATAATACATTGAAAATACATTGTTCATAAAACCAGGTGTTCCAAAATCTTTTTAAAATGTTAGATTTTTAAAAAATTATAATAATTTATTAATCAGTTAATAATGAAGTAAAGTAAAGTAATGAAGGTAAATTAAATCATTATTTTCAGAAAATCAATCATTATTATCAGAAAATACAACTATTATAAGCAATACAACTTTAAAAGTTCCACACATCAATATATAAATAAAGAACTCACTGGATTGTCCTTTTAAAGGAGGAAACAAAGCATTCTAACTGCTGAATCACTGGTGATTTTCAGCCAAAACGTTTGATGACTTATTCTAGGCATGGCACAAAATAGAAACACATATGACGAGTTAAAAAATACACTACTGTATAAATGGAAATATTTATTAAATGGTAGAAAAGTGTTCAAAGAAGTCAATACAAAAGTTGAACCTGAGTATAAGAATTAAGTAAATACAGTGTTTCTAAAAGAAGCTAAAAGGATTTGTATTTGAATGGGTTTCAATAAAGGCAGCACAGTCACAAAATAATTATTGACTCGATTCAGTCAAACTAATCTCTGTCTATTAAATAAAAGATAATAGAACACAGACCGTACAAAGCAATAAGGGGACTCGTTTCTGGGAATATTCTCTTTAGCCATGCAGATAAACCTCTGAATTTTACGATCATGTGTGCTCCATCAGAGTTGGCAGAAGTGCTCATGAAGTCACCATAAGTAGTAACAAATACAAAGTTTGTAAGAAAACAGACTGATTATAACATTACAACTAATATTAGGAATACATTGACAGTGTATTTTAAACAATGATTGGAATTTAAACAAAAGAATCAGACAAACAATGATTTGTAAAAATGAAAAAAAAATTGGGAAAAACTTTAGATATTAGATATTTCAGGTTTTTTTAGTTTCCGTGATTTATATGATATTTCTACCAATTTTAACAAATTAAAGAGCCACAGTTAATAAATAGTGAAATGGTGTAAACAAAAATCCTAAAAAAATAACGTTAAAAAAAACTAAAATATTTTTATGTCTTATTTTCTTCAGTAATATAAGTTCTAGAAGGATGACGATGTAGTATTGGCCATGCTTTTGCGGTTACAATACTTGGGACTCATTAGACTGGGACTCATTAGAAATATCATCTAAACTACTGTGATGCAAACCAAAATTAATAGAATGTAGGATTTTTGTTTTATTTACTTTTATATATTTCATACCAATCCTTATTTGTCATTGATCCAAAAACAAACCACACAGAAGCATTCTCCTTGAAAATTAAATTTGGATGCAACAATTGCAAAGGTTGAACAATAGGACTACATTAACTACCATTATTATTCTTCATCAGGTCTTAAAATACACCGAGTAGTGAAGGTTTTTCAGCTGCCTAAGTAGACACTGTAGATGCTTAAACGATGGAAATCCTTTGGGATTTAGCTTTGTCCACTCTTGTCTGTAAAAGCAAAATATTTTTGAGGTACTGAGGTGTGTAGCTGCTTGAAATAAAATGAAAATCCTGTACAAAACAGTATACAATTCAAAGAAATCAAAATTTTTATATTTGTCCAGAAAACAACTCTCAGACCGTTTGGGATCCTTAAACTTGAAAAATCTTGGTGAATATTAATACATCTTCAGAGAAGCTTCTAAAGTTGAAAGTCTGTTTCCTTCTAGATTTCAGTTTCTATTTAGCTTGCTTGATTCTCTCAATGTGATGGCAAAGCTTGAGAGCAGGACCAAGCTTCAGTCCCATGTACTTCATGATCATGTCACTCCGTAAGAGCATCAGGGCCTTCCCATCAATCTCCTGTAGGACAAGCACAACTATTAAACCATGTTAATATAGCTCGTATACATGCTTTTAAATCTTGTTTGCTAAAAGATCACTAGATTAGAAGAAAGCAAAACTTCTCACATGTTTCCTAAAGAGCTCTGCGTGTGGTCCCAATGCCTGCGGGTCAGCCTCACGCACAAACTGCATCACTTCCTCGATGCTCCAGGACGCCGGGCTCTTGGTGGAAGGAATGGAAGGCTCTTTCTCTGTTGCTTGATGGTCAGGACCAGTCGTTGAGCTAGCGGCTAAGAAACACAAAGTTTGTTTAGAAAACAAAACACACCATCTATAGAAAAGTTAATCTTATTGCATAGTGAAGATGAACTCAGCAAAAAAAAAAAGCATTTTTTTTTAAGGGACAGGGTCTATAAGGTGTGCATGAACAGTGTGAATTCATTCATGTTGAAGTGGTTTAAATTTATCAAGTACTTATTTGTACATTTAGTACAAATGAAATGGTATCAAAAATTGCTATTTTCTAATTTGTAAAAATTGAGAGTTACAATGTAACTAAAGCTCTTGGCCGCTCTTGGCCTCAACAACGTTACTGATTGATAGGGTTTCCAAGCATAACGAGAGTTATGCTCACAAAGTTCAAAACTAAATCAAAGACATATCTGTTTAATTTAGCATTCGCATAATTGGCTCTTGGTATTTGTCTAAACGGATATGGTGTCTTAGCACCAAACAATATGGTTCAATGTCCCTATCTAACGTATCCTCATCATTTATCACTCATCCTGCAGCTGATGCTGATCACCTGTTTGTTGTCTGTGTTACAGTTTTCTAACCGTTTTTTTTTTCATTTGTTAGTTTCTGTTTTGTCTTTGTTTTGTTTTGGGTTTTTTTCCAGGTGTTTTTCCAGGTTGTTAGACAAACTGTTCGTCAATGGATATTAAGTTTGTATATTCTTTATGCTGGGGGATGTGACTAGCACCTGCCTCAGTGAGCGAGGCTCCCAGGGGCCTCACGGAGGGAACTCCTATTTACTCTACCTGATCCTCACTAGGACTTTGTGAAGCTGCTTTGAAAGCAATTGCTAAAGAAGCCCTATATAAAAACTTGATTGATTGATTGATTGATTGAGAACTAAATATGTGAATTACATGCACAAAACAAACACAGGAAACCACTTTATTAGAAATAAATTTTTAATACGAGGCATTTTTAAAGAATATATTTTGAAAATGTAGATAGAAAGATTATGTGAAAAAACGGCCGCTGTTCTTGTGAGGTGTCTGCCTCCCACGAATTGGACATACCCTCAAAATTAAGATCTTTTTGAAACATGAAGATTTATAAACCTTTAATATATATTTTCTGTATCATACTAGCTCCCATTTAATGTTTAGAAGAAAAAAACACAACAGTGAAGGTTTTAACTTATGGTCCTTACACATCAGGCACGATACAAATTACCAAGATGGAAAAAAATACGAAAACATCCCTTTTGCAATTTAAACGCACAGTGCAAAAACGAATCAAATATGCATAAAGCAACTCGCTAAATTTTCAGATTCCCTATCAAGTGATGAATAATTGCAGCAAAAGTAAAGGAGTTGATTTTGTGCTGATTCTTTAATAAAGCAACCTAGAGAGTTTCCTCGTTTGGTACAGGAGCTGAAGTAATTTAACGTAGTTTAGAACATTTGTGGGACAGTTTGAGGAGCTGCTGCTGCTGACACCAGAGCTTACGAGGCCACATCTGGCTGTGTTCAGTTGTTTCATTCAGCATGTTTCTTCATGTTTTTCTTCATCTTCTTCCTCCTTTTTAATCATGTAAATGCTAGCTTACATGCAGAAAATGTTCATTCATTCATCTTCATGTCAGCTTTCTTCCCTTTTGGGGTCGCCACAGCGGAATGAACCGCCAACTCTCTGGCATATGTTTTACGCAGCGGATGTCCTTCCAGCCGCAATGCAGAAAATGTTCTCACGTGCTAAATAGTTCAAGAATATAAATGGCTGCCATTAGCTTAATTCTCAGCATTCTCAGCAACAATGTTAATCTATCGGTCCAATGAGTTCAAAGTTTTGAGTGACATGGAATCAAGCTGCATTGTGAGTGGTCAAATATGTTGGGAGTAGCCACGATGAGCCTGAAAACAATGGACGTTTGTTTCACAAAAATAAGTTGCTGTGAAAGGAATCGCTAAAATATTTTTTGTTTCAAATAATATTATTGTTTTACAAATAAATTGTGTTAAAATCACACCCCCACCCCCTGAAAGCTGCTAAAATTAAATTTACTGTCAGTCTTCAATAAAAAGCTATCAGCATTTTCCAAGAGCCAGTGTAAACATCAGTCACCATAAATAAAATACAATTTTATTAAAATACAATTGTATTAAAATACAATTTAAATATGTTACTGATTGTTGCACATTATTACACCTTCATTACACATTACTAGGCGATCATGGGCTGTTTTCTGAACTGTTGTTGATCACTAAAATAAGCACGTGTCTAGAACTAGAACAAATGGTCCTGATTATGATAGCTTCTGCTGATTGGCTACAAGTTTTTTAAGATCTGGAAAGTGTGGATCGACCCTGCTCCTTAAAACCATTTGTGAAAACTTGCATAACTACGCTTATAAATGCAAAGGTTTAGGATCTGTCTCTCAATGGCTGGTGGGGTCTCACTCATGTAGAGATGGAAAAGCTTCCTGATCCCCTAACATCAATCTTATTCTGTGCCGCAATTTAAATAAAGATGGCCCCCTGAGCCGCTAACAGGCTTTAATCCATATCAAAGCCCATTGTGCCACTTGACATTTGATCAGAAATACATCTGCTGCTCACACAGCTTTTCATCCTGACCACAGAAATAAATCCAACTCTCTGAAGAGCATTTGAGCTCTCTTCAGCTAAGCTCATAGACTGAAAGCTTTCAGAACAATACACCAGCTCCAAAAACAGAGTAAAGTCATTGATACCTATCTTTGATTTTATTTACTTAATCCACTTTTCTAATGAGTATAATATAGCACTTATTACGTAAAGTTCATGAAAGATCTTAAGGGAGGTACAAGTGCATTAAGTGATTTCAGGAAGCCAGAGCTGATATCATCAAAACAAACATGCCCCCCCTAGACCAATATGAATATCTCTTCATGACCGGCTACAAGACTGTTTTATTTCTAACAGGAAGAACTAGTGTTTTGGAAAGATTTGTTTTAAGAGAGCAAGAATAAACTCTAAAGCTAAGTGCTGGACAAATCAAAGCAGCACCAAGCCTAAACTCTGAGTGTCTGAACAAAGCGCTCTTACATAGCCTACCTTCCACTCGTCTGTGGGCATGAGGTCCTGGCTCAGAGGTGTTGGAGGAGAGTCTGCGCAGGGGTGTGGGGTGAGACGGGTAGTGTGGGCTGCTTCCATTCGAGCTGTGAAACTCAGATGTGCTCCGGAGCGCAGGAGGACGAGGGGTTGCTGGTTTACATGAAGAGTCCATGGGCTCTTCTGAGAGCTGTTTGTCTTTGGTTACACCATTTTTCGGATGTGTGATGCTCTCTGTCACAAGAAACCAGTCAAATGTTACTTTGGAAATTGAAGCAAAGCGTTTGATAAAAAAAGAGAGGAAAAAATGGGAACATGAATATGGGTGGCTTATTTATTTAATCTGTTAACCATTTTGAAAATCTTACCCAATTAGTAGAACTGTCCTGAACAAGCTATAGTAACCATTGACATAGCCAACCATTGGCTTGCTGGAAGTGCATCACTTCCCGCTAACCAAATATAGGTCCAGAGAGGCAGCACATGGGTGTAGCACAGGTGTCTGATAAAAAATAATTCACCCTCCTTAGAATGTTCATAAAGGTCAAAACGATCAATCTAAATAAAAAAAAAAACATTACAGCTCTAGGGGTGTAAACATGTTTTTCCATCTCCAAAATTGGCCATTTTTACCATTGGAGTAAATGAGAACTAGCTCACTTCTGACCCTTCCCCACAGCCAGTCAAGGTATTATAGTTCAGTCACTTTCTACTCCGCTGGAGCAGGGAGAGTGGGGGTTGCCCCTTGGATGTCCCTCATAGGTTTCTGGTGAAGTTAAAAGAAGCTCAGAATGGCCGTAACAAATAATCGAAATTACATCCACAGAGTTGGGACATGGCCATAGTGAAACGTCTGATTGGCTGAAGGTTTAAACTGTAATGTATCTTAAACAAACAAGTTAAAAAGTAATTCACCCCCTCTGAGATTGCTAGTTTTGATCTTTATGAGCACTCTATCAACAAACCTAATGGAGCCAGGAGTGGAAACATGTTTTTTCAGCTTCAAAGTTGGTTAGTTTTCACATTGGAGTGAATGAGAACTTTTGGAGACAGCCTCAAGTGGCCGATCGGGGACCTGCAGTTCGGTGACTTCCTATTACGCATATAGAGAGAAAGCAGGAGGTTGCCTCTTGGTAGTAACTGTAGCAACAGGCTGTAGTAACTTACCGTCAGTGGGCAGAGCTTCTGTTCTCTGCAGTTTGGGAGGTATGGCAGCCGAATAGATTGATGAATCCCTGTTCAATCGTCTCGTGCCTCTCGCTACAGATAACGCTTCTGAGGCTTCCTCTTTAACTGCATAACAAGAAAAGGCCAAACCATTTACAATGCAGGAAGACTGTTATTCTGGGAAAAAACTATGGCTAATATACAAACTAATTAAAGGAATGACAGAAAAGGAATAAAGAACTGCTAAAAAGTGGGTCTTGTTTTTAAATACAATGACAAAGCTGGTTCATGATCGAATGTAGAGGCTGCGCAAATAAAATCTTCTGTACTTTTTCTACGTTGATAAGCTTGCACTTATCCAGTTATTGAGTTAACAAACTCTGCTTCAGTCACAAAACATGAGAAGGTGTTTACACTGGAGACTTTAAACAATATCGAACGCCACACAGCTAAACCCAAAAACTAGCAAACAATCTAGCAAGAATTTAAGAATCTAGCACCTGAAATAGTCGTTTTAATGCAGACTTAAAAAGCTGCACTTAATCATGGCCGTACTTTGTAGCCTTTACGCCGCATTTCTTGAATGCTTTTGATGCCATCATGCAGCTCACCGTCATCACAGCAGGGAATGTGTTACTGTTAATTGGGCTATTGCCAATGCTATTACAACTTTTACATGTGTTCGGGTAGGCATTCATTGATTTAATCTGACCTAAGTCTAGGACACATTTATTTTCACATGTGCCATACCTGATTTGGTCCTGTCATATGCTGTGTGTGAGTTGGAGTTAAGAGGACTGAATGGCTGGCTGCTGAACAAGTTTTCACACTGGAGGTGATGGCAAAGAGATTCAAGGAAGCGCAGGACGAATGATGCACTAGAGGCCGTAGGCAGCTTGACATAGTGGATTCCACCTTCTGAGCGAACTGTGTGAAGGAAATAAAAAATGACAATGGATTCAGAAAGTTTTCAAAAAAAGTTTTAAAGGGTTTCAGCAGGGTCTTAAAAAGTCTACATTTAAAGGCTAAATCGTATGCCTTAAAAACTATTAAATTCACAGTTCTTGGTCTCCAATAATTTTTCACAGTTCTTGTTCTCAGAATCTGTTCACTTTTATACGGTAATCCTGACAAATGTACCCTTGTGCTAGTTTCCACTCAACAAACAATGATAAAAAGGATTGCTTTTTCTTTTATGTGATCTTAGTTACAAGATTCCAGATATCGTTCCTTTTAACTGAGAATATACTTCAGTTGTTACACCTATATATAACAGCACACATGCACGTTTTCCATGACCGTGAGATGTTTTTTTTATTAACATGGTAAGAGAGCTTAAGAATGTTAAACAAGTCCTCATTTGTGCAAAGACTAATAGGCATCAGCACATGTACTTTTAAAAGAACAATAAACACTGATTACAAAACAATAATAAAAATACAAAAAGTTATTTCATGCTTATTTAAAATGTATGGTTGAAATCGTCCTTAAATTGGGTTCTCATTAACCTATAGATAATAGTTTTTAAAGACCTATGAACTTGTTAAAATAAGTAAATAAGAAGACACCATGCTGTGATGTTGAAGATGGTAACAGGGTCTCAAAAGAGGAAGCTTCCTTTGAGGGAGATACAAACTACCAGCAAAAAACATGTTAATCTTCTGTTAATCTCTAACCTGTTTTATTCTCCTCTAAGCACTTTTAATTGTCTGCGCGTATGAAATGTGCTATACAAATAAAATTGCCTTTCCTTGCCATATACAGTGTCTAATAGTACAAAAAAGAATCAAAGTTAGATAAAATACATTACTCGTAGTACCCTAATCTAACACTTTGAATCTTGGTCTCTAATGCAATCCAATCTATGTCTCAGATGCTTGTTTTTTACACTTTTAAATTGCTCGGGAGGGGGGATGAACGGACTAAATGGGTGGTGATTAAGGGGCCATGGCATCACAGCAGATGGTCCCACAAGCCAAGCTTGGGCTCCCCCCTGCAAACACTCAAACACAGACAAGCATACACACATTTGATTCCCTCGGGTATACCCAATCAAATGATCCAAACCAGGTTACACACAGATGTCATTCCTTATTACTTGTAGTGCTATGACATGAGCTGTGCTCACACATACTAAAACATGCTCAGTTCCCTTATTAAAGCACTTCTCTTTTCACGTCTTTCACACACATGGATACTTTTTATAATGGACTTAATAACTTTTTCTTGCAGAATTCTACATTTATAGCCTTCATTCTTTACAAAATAGCTGCACATAAAATGTAATCGTTTTTTTAAACAAAACAAACACAATAAAACACTAATTGGAATCATCAAGCTTTTTAGTTTTTTTTGAGATTGTATAATATGGCATTATGTACACTAAGTGTATGCCACGTTTTTTTGGTTGAACCAATAAGCTGGAGGGTTTCTTTCACAAAAAAACTTCTTTACGTCTTATTTAACAAACACATTTACAAGGCCTTGACACCATTTCAATACATTTTAAAACACAAAATTTTTGTGTAATGGTTGTTAAGTTTTTTTTTTTTTGCAAAAACTGTCCAGAGTGTACCTTAGTTTCGGGGTTTTTTATATGTAGAAATACAATCAAATATTAATTGAGTGAATACTATATCATTTCAGTAAACTGTTACAAAGCATCTTTTACATTAAAGTGTTTTAATGCTAGATTTCTCTTTCTCAATGTTAGAAAGGTTTCTAAATCCCATAATGCAAACTAACCTCGGATGATTTCACCGCCATCAGACTGAGATTGCAGGAAGCTGAACAGAGCTTTGGGTTGAAAGGCACAGTCCACACAGGCTTGAACCGCATGCTGGAGAACTGTGTTTACTGGACCTGGCCCGAAATGGTCTGGCAGTTGCAACAACAGCTTCCGGTCCAGATGTGGCCCAGAATTACCATGTTTGTTCACATACACACAAACTGGCAGAGACAGAAAACAATAAAAGCGTAGAAGCAAAATAACAATCCTGTCTTCAAATATCTTTGGCTACATGTGCTGGATTCAAAAATGTATAAAAGATGTTACTTCAACCAAATAAAGAACTGCTAAAAAGTGAGTCTTGTTTTATAATACTATTTTTTTCAGTACATATTCACCATCGAAAGCAATAAAACCTACCTGTAGAAACAACACCCGAATCTCTTGTTGTCTGCAGACTAGACAGCCTTCCGTCTGATACAGACGAGCACAATGAGTGGCTAGAAAGGGAATGAGGGACCTTTGGCTTCCTCTGTAAATACACAAGAAAGAACGAAAAGGATAAAACATCAATTCAAATCTAGCCAAGCCCTGCAAGCATTTGCCCACCTTATGACCCTCAGAACAATGGGAGGAGGCTACAAAAGCCTCATCTCATTTGGGACAGAGTCTTGTCTGAAACGAGTCGAATCGAGCCTGTTTAATTTACCGTTCATGAGGAAAGATTACAGAAGAAGCATTAATGTTAAATTTGGATAATCAACTGAGACATATGACCCAGCCTCGAATCAATCTGAAGCTTTGTTATTAGTTACTGGGGTCTTTTTAAAAGAATGTTAACCCCTTTATTGTACCTTAAACCCTACAAAAATTGTAACAAAAATAATTGCAATATTAATACATTGAATATGAGTATTTAATATACAGTATATTCAAACATACCAATAGTGTATTTAACTAAGTAAAATGTAATTAAATTTCAAATACATTCAATTAAAATAGGAATGGAAAAAAAACTATGATAAATGTAATGCACCAGTATATGTATGTGAAATACATAAAATATGACTTCTTTAAATAACACCAAAAGATTTAGGGGAATCCTAGTCTGAGTCTCAGATGTCAAGTCAGCGGAATGCCTTCAGATTGGGAACGTCTAGAATGTTCCGCTACCGACAACTTTCGCTCCCCCTCCTCAATCCCCCACAGTTTTATGTACACAAGCTATTTTTCAGATCTGTTTTGGTGATGCTTACGTACATACGTCACCGGAAACACGTAGCGGGGATGGTGGAAGAAGAAAAGATGAAATCTCTCACGTCATCAGTATGTGACTGCTCGCCGAAATATACTATACTGTTTGTACAGAATAATGTTGGTTACTTCAGAGTTTTTGTGCGTCCTTTCGAGCTGAGAGA
The DNA here is from genome assembly GCA_900490495.1 of Danionella dracula. Classification (NCBI taxonomy): domain Eukaryota; kingdom Metazoa; phylum Chordata; class Actinopteri; order Cypriniformes; family Danionidae; genus Danionella; species Danionella dracula. The sequence goes on from UELW01000012.1 coordinate 5,984,461, forward strand.
CTGGATGCTCTCGTTTCCCCAATTTTCGATCAAACACTCAATTTCCTTGCTCCTCCACAAACATCCTTTTCCAGTCATGTTGATCTGTGTATAAACAGCAAATGAGTCTAGAAGTTTTTACGTCACTACGAGCAACTACTTTTTTTGATCTACATGTCCTGTCCATATCCCCGCTAGACCGCGTGAACCGTGAGACTACCTCTGGAAGCGCTTTTGGAAAAGGTTCATGGAAACAAAAGAACTGCTCGCACACACTCTACAATGAACCGTTACCAGAGCAAAGTGTTTTTGGAAACGCAATACAGATGCCAGTCTGAAAGGCCCCTAAAGGTCTAATGAGTTTTGTCCAGAAAGTTGGAGACACTTCAAGAATACTGAAGTCATGGTTTTATTGGTTAAACTTTTCCAGTAGTAGCGAGTGTCATGTTTATGATGTGTGATTTTAAAGATGTTGTGGTAACATTTCGCTCCCCAAAACATGACTTTATGCAAAATGACATGGGGTTGGTTGCATGTCAGTCTCACGACCTTATGAACAGTTCTTCAATAAAAGCTGCCAAAACTCCCAGATGTTGCCTGAACGCCTGACTATACGAGACTACATGAATCCCACATCCACTCTACAAACCCACCAACTTAATTTCCAAAAGCAACACGTAGTTGTACCTTGCTGCCGGGTTTAGGTCCCCTCTTCTTGTATGGTTTGGCAGCAAGGGGTGAGCTGATGGGGCTTTTGGCTGTGCTGGACTGTGATTGACTGGTCATTGTTAGACCATTTCCTGCGGCTGCGGCTTCGGCTACTGCTTTCAGCATGGCGATGGTCTGGCTCTTGGGTCTCCGTCCTCGCACACCCTTGCGCACCGGCAGTGGGGGCAAGGGGTGCGGCAGGCGGTACGGGGACTGCATGGAGCTCCAAGATTGTCCAGACCGGCTTACAGTCGGAATAAGTGTCCTCGGTAAAGTCACTATAGAAGGGAGAAATTAAGAAACAAAATATTTAAATATCAACCATAGAAAATTAATTTTACATTTTATAATTTAAAATGTAATTCATTCATTTAAATGGAATTGAGTTATAGTAAACATATGGTCCCTTTCTCAACACATTTAAACATTAATTTGTCATGTGTTCATTGTGAGGTTCCAAAAGACTATTACATTCTTAAAATACAATTATTGTAGTTTGATAGTGATTAATTAAGGGACGATCGGATGTTGGAAAGTAGGAAGATATTGCTAAATTGGCACTGGTCGGTGAGCATGATTAGAGCCCAAACATGAAAACATGATTAGAAGAAGCGGAAGCTCCTCCCGAACGTTATATATTTAACTTTTTTTTTTTCCAAGAAAGGAGGGGTTAGAACCAGCAGCCATTTCACAGTAGATGACCTAGACGCTGACATCACAGACTTTAAAAAGTGAGTTAAATACAGATTCAATGAAACCGTTATAGTTTGAGGGTTTTTCTTATATTTTAGAGGCTAGGTACACAACTCTTCCAGCACTCTGGGATTAAATATTAGGTTTCAAATTCTTAAACCATCACACTACTGCTCCAAAAGACCCTTATCACCAATTTGGTAACTCCTTCTGATTGGCTTATTGTACCCTTCATGTAGCTTCAACACAGCTCTCAAAGCATTTTTATAAATCACAACGCTCCGACTTTAACCCCTTCAGACCTGGTTTATTCTACGTATATTCCTAAAATATTCTTTTTCTTAAGACTTACTCGAAAATACAAAATGCTGAACATTGTCAACATTGATTTTACTTCACAACCAATATAAAAAAGTGAGAGAAAACAGGCTGTAATGGTTTTTTCACAGAATTTTTTAAAAATATTTTAATATAACAACTTTATCGAAGGGATATTTCTATGTTTGATTCTCAAAACATTGCTTGACAACAAAAAATGTTATGTGATTTTTTTTTCTTTGTGAAAATCTACATTAAAAGTGCATGAACACATCAGGACATTCAGTAAAAAAAAATAAATAACAATGCCAGGTAACTGTTTAACACAGGAATCATGTCATCACTATCAAAGCAACTGGTTTTTCACAGCAAGCGTCATTCAACTGCTGTGTTGCTGCAATTTATCAGAATGCAAAACTATAAGCCTATGCCCAATATCCGCAAGTCAAATGAGATTATGCATCCTGACACTCAACAGAGCACGATTGAAATCTTAATGCAATAATTTCACCCGTCTGTCTCACAAGCTGCCATCATTGAATGCATACCGATGAGGACCCCTTCCTCCCAACAAACATTCATTCTTATTCATGCAAATTCAGCATTAATAAAAAAATCACTAATACATTTAAATATTTTGCAAATGGTTTATTTCCCTTTTTTTAAATCTTTTGAAGCTTGAAACAAATTAGTTTTCAGGGTCTGTGCAGAATGAATCAAAATCAGCATTGCTATATTCACTTTCACTGAAACCATTTCAAGAAGCATCACATTACAGCCCCAAAAGCAGCTGTTTGGAAACTGAAGAGAGCAAAAATTAAGTTATCTAGGGAGCAGCTTGGGGAGTTTCAGTTGGCCATTGTACCCAATAGGAGGTATGAGCTTTTCAGCCCCCTATTGTTTAGTGGGCCTCCCCCCTACTGAGTCTATGGTCAAAGACTTCTTTTCTGAGGGTACAGGTACAGTAATCCTCATTAGAGGTAAAGAACAACCCCCCCCCACCACCCCTTTCACCTAAAGCAGCCAAAGAGTCAAGCTCTGGGAAAACGTGAAGGATTTAAAAGCTTGCTTCATTTCAAAGCCAATTTTATCTGCTGTAGAGCAACAAACAACCGTCTATGAATATTTTTGAGCAGGCAAGCTAATGAATTATTCATGGTGTTACTGCTTCAAAATGCCCTGCCTACTTTATAGTCCGATTCTGAAAAGTACCTTAGGTTTCTCCTTTGAAGTGTTATTAAAGTGGTTAATTTTTCAAGATATACATTATACAAAATAAAGGAAAGAGGCAATATTTTAAAATATATTCATGGAAAAATGCAACAAACAAAACCATAAAATAGCTACCAAATAAACATTTTGAGCATCAAATGCTCATCCTGGTTTGTAAACTAAATTACATGTTATTAAATATCAGAATTTGGCACTTCAGCCACAAAGCTATCAATAAAAGAGTTTTTACACTTTTCAGGTGTAACCATTTTGTAGTATCTTACAACATTGGAGGGAATGCAAACACGTATTTAATCTCTTGAGTTCTCTTAGTAAAGTAAAATAGCAACCTGTTGCAATAAGATGTTTCAAACTAATTGTTGTGTTACTGTCTGTACAGAAAATGGCTGAAACTACAATTTAGTGACTGATCCCTTAAAGCTGTCTCAAAAAGAAGCGCATCTATCCTTCACTCTGTGTTCAAGTGGCAAATTTGCAGCAGGAAAAACAAAACAGCAAAAACAGAGGTTTTTGTTTTGTTTGTTTTTTCATATGTTAAATTTCTGCATAATTAAAGACCTGGCCATTTGAGTGACAGCCATAGACCAGCACCAAGCAGACATGTTTGGTTTTGGTTTCCAGCCTTTTAGCACATTCACAATTATACAATAGTGAGGCGCTGCCAAGAAGAACCTTTAAGTGACAGCGTGCCACAGACACTACAGTCTTTTTATATACCCTATAGTTCTAAAGGGTCACATTAAGAACTAAACCATGTGCTGCGGAATGTATATATAAATATATATATATATATATATATATATATATATATATATATATATATATATATATATATATATATATATATATATACATGAAAATGAAATGAATAAAAATTATTTAACTGTGTCAGTTCTATATATATATATATATATATATATATTTTTTTTTTAATAACATCTCAGTTACTTTATAAGTTCTGTTAAATATATACTTTGAGGGAAAAGCTCTCATTATTAAATGCTCTGGAAAAACAGGACGCTTGTTACTGAGTGGTCACATTAAAAATAAAATTGCGTGGCTTGCGAGTGATTTACATGTTAGGTCAATGAGAAGGTGTCACAATCTTGAATCAGTGCTGAGAAAGACTATTGAGAGTTCTTAGGTGAAAATAGTGTGCAGTAGTGGTGCGGAGTGTCCAGAAATCATGGATGAAGCTTTTGAAGGGTGTGCCAACCAATCAAGAGTTTACTAAAGAAGCTACAGGAGGAAAAAAGAAAATAAGTGATTTCATGTTTTTTTCCAACTGTTTGTGTGAACAGAGTTCCTATTATTAATTTGAAAGGAAATGTATTAAAAGCCTATTTGCATCACTTATTGACCTTAAAATTCTCAATGGTTATTTCAAGTTTTCACTGAATGAGTACATAAAATAAATTGTGCACTTAAAAACTATTTAGGCATATGTGTTCATTTTCTCAACTCTTTATAAAATCATTTAATTAAGCATTAACCATACATGATCCTTTCCAACATTAGTTGATGAACAAAACGATGCGTGGCTTTGACCAAATTCCCCAATTAAAGCATCGTTCGGGGTTATCGGTGGGATCAGATAAGGGTCTCATGTTACAGGGTGGCCGACGAACACTCGGGAGATGTGGCCTTTGCTAAGTACATCTGGGAGCTTTCACAGAGTCCTGTGTGCAGCTGCTCTCCTGCGACTCAAGAGAAATGAAGTCTTTAATGAGGAGACGGGAGAAAGGAGAGCTTTCTTTCGTTTGAGCCTCGGGCTGATTCTTATTCAAATATCTTATGAATATAAGGGAGCACATGAGGAGTCAAGCTCTTTTAGCCGAGGGATTTTCTTTTAAACTGCGAGAGACTTAGTCAAGAGCTATATTCACGTATTCATCAAGTTGACTCTTAGGTGCATTGACACATATTTCAGCTCTGTCTGGTCACGGGAAAGGTTGCAGCTGATGTGAATGGAAGATGTTCGTGTAAAACCAGGCTAATTATGCCATCTCTTCCAGGTTTACATTTCAACCCTAAGCAGACCCAAAACCTGGGTAATCTGTCTAGAACTCCAGCTTCAGTGTGAACTCGAACCACATGTTGTGGGGGAGCGAAGCCAAAAAGAGTGTGAGGCAAAAAGGGATATATGGTTCCTTGAGCCCCGGGCAGTTTAATCGAACAATGCAATCTGGTAAAGAGCTGAGGTCAACACTGCTACTGCAGCTCAGCACAAGCTTTGAAAGATGCCTGCAGCTTATGTAAACAAAAACTTTGTCTTCCACATCTATCGTTTAGTTTTCTTGCCTTTTTCAAACATTTTTGACTGAAACTTTTTGCTGAAAAATCTAGTGTCTTGGCTGATCATATATGCAAATCTACCTCACAATCCACATGCACTTAGTCTTTACAGACTATAATATTTCTCACATAATTTTTTTTCATTAATATAAAAGATTTTTTTTTAATTCAATGCAATTTAATACACTCACTTACTAAAACCCAACATTACAAAGCAAAAAGCTACTATTCCTTAATGTTTAAAATGGCTTCTCTGTTTTTGTGAAAAATTAATAACAAATAAAAAATAATTCAGATTGTTTATTGCAGCATATGCCTTAGTTTTTTCTATATAATTGAGACTGTTCATCTTTTAGCCACTTGAATAAAACAAATACAAAACCAATCATACAAAATAATTCAAAAAGTAAACAATATGGAACATTAGATTCATTAAAACTATACTTACTGCTCTTTTAGCTGCTTGTCATATATAATAAACATGCAAAATGCACAAAGTTACATAGTTTTACTAAATACATAAATATTACAACAGCTTGCTAGCCCTGGGCTTTCAACTCTGCGCATGCTTTTCAGAAAAAGAGAAATTAAAACTGTCGAGTGTCTTCCTCTGTTAGTGAACTAAATAACAATAGTAATCGAGTCCTGTACTTTCGAAAGGGCATCAGATTAAACTCGTGCCCTAGCTCTAAAACAAAGCAACAGACATCAGGGACAAAGCCTTGGAAATGTGAAGGAGGAACTCACCGACAGGATAACTTTCAGCAATATCCGCGTGTGTTGCTCGCGAAAGCGGCGGGAAGTGTGTGAAGGAGCTGCTTTTAGCGGGAACAAGCGGTTCGCGCTCACTTTCGCAGCCGGTTAAAGCAGCGGCGACAGCGGAAGACGCGCATGACAAAGCCCGGAGCCGGTGGAGCTCAAGCCCCGATCGGGTAATATCTGATTAATATGGAGGCGGGGACGAGGAGGGGAGCAGGGGGAGGGAGAGGAGGAGGAGGAGGGAGCTGGCGCGGGGGAGTACATATCAGCCAGAGATCATTACTACTTCTGCTGCTAACTGTTTCTCCAACTATTACTACTACTTCTGTTATAACTAACAACTAAGCATTTTAATACTACTATTACTAGTTATTTAATTGATCAATTAAACATTGTGATTTAAGATTGGATTCTAAAACAGCCCATCAAGATAAAAATAATTCTACATAAAAAAATTCTAAATGTGAGGCCTACAAAAATACGCAAAAACTGTATAAAAAACATTATATATTTGTGTGAGTGAGTAATGCTTAACTTAAATCTTAAAAGAAAGAAAGTATATACTACAATTACAAGGAATTTCAGAGCAAAAGTTTGGAACATAAACCATTAAAATTGCAAAATTGTGCAACACTAATTTTTCTGCATATGCAACCTCATTATTAGGAATTATTTCAATGTTTAAGTTTAATTATGGATCGTGATGATGCTGATATGTAGCTATCTGTGCATAATTAGATGTTTAAAAACATGATTAATACAATTGTGCTGAAAAAGACTGCACTTAAAACCAGTCGGGAAACTTTCACAGTGAACATCCAACATAATTATCAGTTTTCTGCTATTTCAAAGCTCCTCGCTGGCTTTTAGGGCTGAAGGGTAAAAGGTCAATGGAGATCATATTCAGAGAGGCATAAATGATGCTCCAGTTGGAGGCATTTATGTTCTTCCCTACACACCCTGCTGCTCTGGGCCGGTAACCAACTCACACTGCAACCAAACCCATTCCTCATCACTGGGTTTCTTTTATGGAGAATAACACCAACAGACAGACCCATATACCTCAGTGTATTCTCAGTGTATTCTTTACAAATGGAAGTTATTGTAATTATTACTCACAAAGTAAGAAATCAAGCTTGACTGAAACAGTCTTCTTTTGTTCCTCAGATACTTTAAGCATTTTATTGTCTGTTAAATTACCTTTTTTTCTTTCTTTAGGAGGACAGGGACGAAACTAATTCTTTTTTAGTGGAGAACTCATTTAAAATTTAAATAGAAAACTGATTTTACAATTAAAATTGTAATTGTACAATTTAGAATTATTTCATTTTTATTTTTAATCAGAAACTGCACATTTCACACGGCTTAATTTACAACAAAAAAACAGCATCTGATTTAAACCATATGCCTATCCTTTGTCTGGCTTAGCAAATGTATCTGTTGTTCTTCCCTGCATTATTAATATATGTATGCACACTTGCACTATGTTCTCAGCGCTTGAGGCATAAAAAGCATAGAAAAAAAAACTTACTTTAGCCAAAAGCAATACTCACTAATAATATGCTCAAACAATGGCAAACACACAAAGAAATAAAACAAACAAAAACAGTTTCACAGTGTAGTAATTACAGATTTAAAATAATAAAATAATGTCTAGCTAAACTCTTAAATTTGTTGAGATAATTAGAAGCAGACTTTTAGGTCTGTTTTCATATAAAATGGAATAACAACTTACACAATTGTTCAAGGATTCATCTGCGTTCACAGAGATTTTTAGATGTTGAGCTTCAAAGATTTTGTATTTCATGAAACTAGTGCTAATAGAAAATTTTTAATGAAAGTCAAAACATGTCAATCATTTTACAAAACATAAATAACATGTCAAATATTTGAATAACTACATTTTGACCAAAATGTCAGATAGATCCTGAAAACCCCAAGGATACAAACTGTTACTAATTTTAAACACTTCAACTCTTATGCTCAAGAAAGAGTTGTTGTGAGCTCATATTGTATTACAACTCAAATATTTTATATAAGTGCTTAATACTGTTCTTGAATCAAAGCCCCAGAAATAAATCATGTATATTAAAACTTCAATTGCAGCAAATAAACTAACCCTACAAGAAGCTAGAAATCACTGTTGCTTTTTTAAACTCAGTCAAACCCTTTTCGATTCCCAAAAATAAAAACAAATACATGCCCTATAATGCACTAACTGTATCTTAAGATAACAATGAGCGATAATGTGACCATTCACATCAGCTCTACAAAAACTGTAAATCAGACACTTATTAATGAAAATAACTGTCAGGGTTCTAAATAGGGTTCTAAATTCCAATGTGATCAGTTCCTTTGTTCATGTGACTAAAGTTGCGTGAGTCGCTATTTGATGGCGCCAACAATACAAATGCTCCCTTGACCTGAACACAGAACAACCAATGAATAAAAGCATAAACACAGAAAGCATATTTACAGCTTCCATTTAGCCTTTTGTCTCCCGTTTAATGATAAAGCGGCATCTTTGTTAAGCGAAGGAGTGGTCTTCAAATGATATGGAAGAGTTCTTGTCAGTATCTATGGGTTCTCTGAATGAACACACAGCCTCTCACAGTGCAGATCTTCTAATTGGGTCATTAGAATTGTGCATGAAGAGAGAACTGTTTGAGGTGAACTCAAAGAAACTATGGGATTTTTGCAAAATTTGGGAATTAATAAAACCTAAGGGGTTCATTCCACTAAATAACACTAAAAGATTTTAGAATTGTATTATGACTCACATTCCAGTAAATTTGATTATCTCAGCAAATTAAATTACACTGAATCAGGTTCAAACTGCTGTTTTTGAACTATTTAATTTAAGATATTCCAGACACTTCCTCAGTCCACTTCCTCAGGGAACACAATTCAAATATGTGTAAATGTATTTCATGATAGTAATAATTAAATCTAATAATCAACTGTGCGTGTGTGTGTAAAGGCCTAGAATCAGACAATTACAGATATCTATGATTGAACTTCATAAACAAATATTGTAAATGGATTTTAAAACAAACATTACGTAACTCGAAAGATAGCTCACTTAAAACTTCTTTAACGGATTGAAGTTGATTTTCACTTTTTTGTCCTCACAAAAGCCGTCCCATTGGTATGACCATAGGATTGATGGGTAACTTCCTCAACACCCAGTGTGCGTTCTGCCTGTTGGCGTCTGCTCAGCTAAAAGCAGGAAGAAAGCCATAAACATGCCTCCAAAGGCTTCAGAGGAGGAAGAGCTGATAGGAGATGGAACTACCGCTATCCATCATGAACACACTTTTCATTCTCTGCATGTCAGTTCATCTGCTAGAACCAACTTCTTCAGCTCTGTTCAACTTCTGAACTGCATCAGCAGACAGCGATAAACAATCACAAACCAGATTTATGGCACTTCAGGGGATCTTATATGTGCACAGCAAGGTTTCCAACAAATGTGAGTGAAGCTGTTAAGAAGAATTACATTATGTCACCGCATGGTGCTCATGCTTTTACATTGATTTACTTGAGCATAAAAGCAGATTGAAAATCAAATATCTGATGTGAGTTTGAGATTTACAAAAATAAATTGAGTTAAATGAAAATTCTTCCAGTTATTACTTAAATAAACATGCAAAATGTCAAATGCAAAGTATATTAACTTGTATAATATGTCTTGTTTATAATTATATTATAAGAATTTAAATTAACTGAAAAACCTTACAAATTCAAAAGGGAGAGTCTGAGCTGCAATCTGATATTGTTGGAGTATAAATGATCTGTGACGAGACAAAAGGGAGATAATAAACGTGTGAAGAATTTATGAAGCAGCAAGTAAAATAAAATTAATTAAAGGAAAATATTACTTATATATATATATATATTATACAATATATATATATATATATATATATATATATATATATATATATATATATATTATACAATATATATATATATTGTTTCTTGTCTGATAAGTAGACCTTGGTCATTAAAAAATGTGGTTGATTTTTCACATAAAGTAAACAGTGACATCCTAAAGGTATTGCAATGATACAGAAGTGCACTTGGTGGCAGCATTTATCTAGCTTTATAACACTGCAGTGGTGTGGTCGCTCTTCTCTTCTCCTCTTGTACTTCTCTCTCTTGTTTTCTCTGTCTCTCATTCTCTCTCTATCTCTCTCTCTCTCTCTCCTTTACCTTTCTCATTTTCTTTCTGTCTCTCCTTCTGACTCTCTCTCGCTCTCTCTCTCTTCTCTATCTCTGTGTAAAGTGCCGCTGCAAATGTGATTCTTACACAAGCATCATCTGGCTTTCAAACGCAAATTACAAATAGATGTATAATAAAACATACAAAAATAAAATATAATATATAAAAGATAAATTGTTATTCCAAAACAGTACCACAAATGCAAAGGCAATTGAGCTGAAAAATGGGACATAGGTGGATCAAAGATGCTTTTGGTAAATGTATCCCAGCTCTACAGCGGCCTCTAGCACAGGTGTACTCACCGCAGTTTCCCGGCGGCTGAATGCTGTGCTCGGTCAGCTGACACCATCCCACTGGGAAGATATCCCTGCAGTCAAACTGACACCAGTAATCAAACGCTCCTCTCCAGCCATCAAAGCTGATGAAGAGGCGCTCCCCTCTCACTTCTCCTATGCTGGCAGGGCAGATGAGGAAGGGATTCTTCCGGTCCACTGCCTCCAGTTTCATACCAGCTTTGAAGAAGTTCTGCGTTGGTTTGGGAGGCTCCTGCGATGGCCACATAAAGCATACAAGCTATTGACAACAATAATTCCATTTTCATTTTCTGATGATTTATTCATAACCTGACTATGAATGTTCTGCATAAAACTGACAGCCTCTTTTAATACGTATTCATGGATTTATGAAAAGCTAGTGGAGATGGATTTTGATTAAAGCACGTACCTTTTTGAAGGCAGAAGCCGGAGCTATTTCTGCCCCACTTAACGTTTTTAATAGGAACATGGGCCATGAAGAAGCATTCATTCGGAAGCCTGGAGATGAGAAATTTGGCAGTGACCATCGATTGAATAATGAATAGAGTAAGAACATTTAGCACCAAACTTCCAAGCTGTGATTGCCATTTTTATTTGACATTTGAAAGTGACTTCATCAGCAGCCATCTGCAGTCCAAGAACTGTTGCCTACTAAAGGCAAGCAGGGTTGACCCTGGTTAGTACGTGGAAGAGTAATCTACTAGGGAAACCAGATTGCTGTAGGAAGTGGTGCTAGTAAGGCTATCATGGGTGCGCACTAAAGTGTGTTTTTGGATCCTAGTGTACCCTTCCCTTTCAGAAATCGGACAATTCCTAATTATTTTATGTTGAAACAACTAATAAGAACTGAATTGAGTCAATTACTTGAATTGCGCATGCTCAGAATACAGGACGTGACTGACTTGAGATGGGCGGTGTCAGAGGCTCATCAGGAGAACGAGTGGCACCTGCCTCTCTCCCTTTAAATTTGGCATCTCACATTCTGTTCCTCTCTGTTCTCCAGTTCTGTCTTTAGCATAACTACTAGCTCTTCAAAGTTAGTTTGGTGGTTTGAAATCGTAATAAAAACCAAACACATTTTCACTGAGATTATTGTGTTAATGTGTAGATTAAACTGATGTTTGGTGAAAATATTTTGACTAAATGTGAATTTTGTTCTGTGGTTCAGTCAGTCTAAAATCTGTTGTGATAGCATAATCATAATATATCATGATATGTTGATCCAACAAAAGTAAATTGTGTACAAGTTAATTCCACATATAATTCAAATGAAAATGATTTGATCTTATTGGCTCAATCTACCTAAAATTCGTTGAGATAACAATTCAGTTTTGAGTGAACGAGCCATAGTTACGTTAAATTGGTCCAATGAGATTAATATGTGTACAAGTTAATTGCAAAATATCATTTAATAATGATATCTACATTCAATCTACTCAAAATACGGTTGGATAAGATTCAATTGTGTGGAAATGTGTGTTGTAACTTTATTATGTGTATCCAACAATTCATTTTTTTTTTTGAGTGTAGTAAACTTAGTTTCAGTGACAAATAACATTCAATTTCTGATTGAAGGTAGGTGAGAACACACAAATGCATCTGAATAACACATGTCATCTAGCCTTTGTAAATAAGAATGAATTCCTGAGGCATAAGAAGAGATGCAACTGACGCAGTTTGTTAATGTGGTATCAACAATATGGTGGAGGACGTTTGTTTAAACTCCATACATACTACCTTTGTTTAAACTATAAAGTGGAAAGATGGTGCAGTGGTGGAGTTAGGGTCTTTCTGCCATTGTGGCCCTGGGCTAGCCACTTCACCCACATTGCCCAGTATGGATGTGTGTGTGACTGGTGAGGTGTTTTTGGTGGTGGGCAGGAGGCCTTAGGTGCAGAATGGCAGTGATTCTTTACATGTATATATGCATGTATCCTTATCAATTCCATACATTACTTTTGAGACAGTCCTCACTACGTCCACCAAAGATTGGAGCTGTTAAACGAAGAACGTTCTAGCTTTAACCCAGTTAAAACTACAGCCACACTGTCTAGATGATAACGCTATACCCATCACTTGCAAAAAAAAAACTGCACTTTCTATATTTGTGTAGACGAGCAGCATCTAAGTAGAAAAACACCTGAGCTTTCAAAAAAAGGGTCTTAAAAAGTATTTGAGATATAGCTTCTTTCTCTTACACACATTGAATCATCCCGTCATTACATGAAAAGTGCTGAAGAAGAAAAGCAATATATAATTTAGCTAATGTTTGTTTATACAGTTTATGAAAACCTTTTTTATAACGAAACTCAAAAACTGAAACTCTTCCAATCAAATGTCTTTTTTAGAAATTATTTTTATGGTAAAAACAAAAACAAAAAATTATGTGTTCATGTTTAGAAAAGGTCTGCCTTGTTTTGACCAAAAAAAAGTTGAATTTGTACCAGAGATCAAAATGTGACAATATAATGTTAATTATTGATATCGACTGATATGAAAAAATATTATCCTGATGACATAATTTTTGTCCATATTGCCCAGCTCTACATGACAACAAGTTTAGTTCCTTACACAATCTGTGTTTTCTATACCTTACATTGCAGGAAAGATTAATTTAAAACTAAAGGTGTAGTAAAACTGACTGAGGTAATGAATAATTCAGGAATTATATATATATAACCAAAATTAGCCATAGAAATTAAGTAAAATTAAATATTCATCATTCATGTGAAGGTAAAGATAGTCAAAAATGTTGCATTTCTTTTTGGAAACATTTTTATAGACCAATAATTTACACTTCCTACTAGAATATTTTTAGTTGTAATTACAAATCTTCCCAGAATGCTTTACAACAATCTTTACCCAGAGGCGGCTGCAGCATGTCTCCGCTCTTCTCACAGGTGCCAATCGGCTGAATTTCAGACGAATCCACTAATCTCCAGAAGTCATTGGTGCTGTCACTGCCATCCAGTCTGAGGCGCAGACGCACCCCCATCAAGCCCATCACAGTGGCTATGCACCAGGAGGAGGAGTTTCTTGGGTCACATGCTTCCACTTTCATCCCCACTCGAAAATCATTAGCAGGAGGAACTCTTGACTGCAGAGAGCAAAAGAAAAGGGCTATTTAAACCAACAAACCAATCAAACAAAAAGGCTCATTTTTTTTTTCAAGCAAGATGTTAAAAAATAAAACATGTTAGGGGTGTGTACCTGTCTGAAGCAGGTGGGTGAAGCGGGACAGGATGATGTCTCTCGCAGGTACACTTCCCAGGTGAATGCTTCTGAGTGAAGCAAACAGCCATTACGATGAAGAACACAGAAGATACTATTTTACAAGTGTAAATAAAACTGGAAACTGTACCTGTGCTGTTTGCCGAAAGCTGTGAATCTTCATTGTTCTTTCCTGTTTTGTCCTTATGTTTGTGGTTTCTGTCTGTAAATGATGAGTGGTTAAAGCAGAAATGGTTAAAAAAAATTGTCATACGAATTTAGTTAATCATTTAAAGAACAAAACTGGTTTATATTTAAAATGGTAGACAAAAGGAAGGCCTTCACCTTTTTGATGGGTTTTTCCCATGATGGTCTGGAAAATTACATGAAGTGGACAGACGCTTGATGGCTCCTTATCAAATCAACCCCTGACAGAAAGAAAGGGAATGATGGATTGAAGGAAGAAAGTTTGGATATTAAGAAAAAGAAAGAGAGGAGAGAAAGACAGGACGGATTGAAGGAAGGGAGAAAGAATAAAAAGAAAGAAAGGATGTAAATGAATGAAGGGAATAAAGAAAGGAAGGAATAAAAGGAAAGGAGGGATGGAAGAAAGAAAACTTTTGGTTTAAAGTAATATAAATCTGAGCGAGCATATGGACAAAATGGTTATTTTGTGAACTCTGAGAGGGCTTTAACCTGAAATTGAGTGAGCAATGTTGCTCACCACTACAGCATCTCGATGATTAATGTAAGCAAATCAAAACAATCCAGACTTTTAAAGGGAGACATTTCTTAAAGAGAAAAAAAAAAAACTATTTCAACAGTGTGTTAACCTAAACATGTTTTATGTATCTGCTGTGGTCACTTTAAACTCTTATCCCATATAGGATCAGTTTTATCCCAGCATTCGGCAACTTCTTTCAGAAACTACACTTAACTATTACGGAAGACAGGGATTATACTTTATACTCCTTTCTGGCCATTTACTCCATAGACAATGTACTTTGCAGAGAAAAAGAAAATCCCTAAATCACAAAAACCTTTAGAGAACCAAAGTACTTCACAAGGAAAAGCTTTTCTTCTATTTGACATCTTAATAAGTCAGAGACGCTTCAATGAGATCAAAGCCTGACTCTCTGAGCAAGTGATCCGTCACATCTCAGTTTGAGAAATTGGATGCAGCCTCTGCAAACTGCCAGTGGATGAAGCACTTCCTTTTTACTCCCCTCTCAAAATCCAGCAAGGGTTTCCTTTGAGTTTCAATCAAGTTGCAGAAAACTTAACTAAATCCTGTTATGTGCTTAATGGTATGCTTAATTGTAATTTAAGTACTATACAATAATCCCAATTGTGAAATATAAAAAAATAATTAGAAAAGTAAATATATAAAAATGTTAATCCAAAAACAGATATATATATATTTTATATATATATTATATATATATTAGATATATATAGATATATATATATATATATATATATAACATACACATTCATAATCTTATTAAGTTGAGATGCCACGATCACGAGGCAACACATCAGAGACTCCAAGAATCGGCGAGATTAGCGAGAATAGGACCTGTCAATCAAACGACACTGAGCATCACAGGGATTACGGACAGGTCAGGGTGGAAAACAGCCCATGTCTAATTTGCCCACCTCAAGGAGAGTGCGTACAAAACAGAAGCTGTTATGGTTATACTTTTGAAGATGATGGCGAATACAAGAACTAACTATAGCACTATTTCCATTTTTGCATGCCTTTGTTTCTTTACCAAAAAACATATCTATTATCATTATGTGCCAGATTTACTTAAAATCATATACTCTACTCTAAAAAATAAAAAGGAGAATGAATATAAAAATGAATGGATTCTAGCAAGCCTACATGAACTATTAAGCTGCATCACAAGCCTTTAATTAAGGTTGCAGCTAAACTGTGAGACACATGATGTAATGTTAAAAGATTTTTAACCAACCACACAACTTCCAAAGCAGATATTTTGTTGTTTCTTTCTTCATTTGTTTCTTTTACGAAACAAAATGCCATTGTCAAGCATCTCTGGATATATTGCATTGACTTTAAAAGTTCCCCGTTTATACACAGTTTTGGAAAACTTAATCAAATTCTTAAAAAAAAAAGGCTAATTTGTCAGCGTGCCGATAATGAAATGATCGGTGGACTCTTTTTGGCATAGGCAGACTGATTCAGTTAACATAATTATTTTGACCAGACAGTGGGTACTCCTACTTCATACTTACTTATAGTATAGACTACAGTTATAGAGCACACTACAATACAGTAAATACAAATAAGAATGTGTTTGGTGACTCCTCTCAGGACACCTAAGGCAAGTCCTGGATATGAAGATGTCAATAAAAGTAAAATCATTAATACAAGACAAAAACATTGAAGTTTAAGTGAGTGAACTTCGGCAGTGTGTTTTGGATTGTGGGCATCGCTCGATTGAATCCTGAGAATTTAACTATTTACTGTTTAAGCAGTTTCAGTCAGCGTAATTATTCAGGACAGGAGCGATGTGTTCTGGCTGAAGAGTTTTGATGGACAAGAGTATCGATCTGAAGAAAATCAGATGAAAATCCTCTCCACTTCATTATTAATAACTGTTTATGTTTGCGAATAGACGTCAAAGGCATGCACTAGGAGTGATTTGTGAACCAGTATAGTGTCAAGGATTGTGAGAGAGCAGAGCTTATGTAAGGTTTGAAGGACTTGAGTCCAGATAAAATGGAATCAAACTGAGAGATTACATTTAATGATATTTTCAGTCTTACCATCATTAGTTTCCTGAGAAACTTTCTCTTAATACATAATGTGGGTGGATGGGAAAGTTTTGAGAAAATCCAAAGTGTGTCATCAGTGTAACAATGGGTGTGAATGCCAAATCTTTCACCAAAACAGACTGAACACCATTAAATCACCACCAGCAAATGCATGGGAGAAAAGAGCGTGTGGAAACGGTGCTTGCATGTGAAACGTGACCATCTGTCCCGCTGCAGTCCTAATGGACTCTGATCTGCTGTGGGGGAACTAAAGCTTTTGGGATTGTAAGCATACGCAGAAGAGAGGATGCATGGAATTACAGACCCGGCAGATTAACAGAAACTCTCCATCTTTCGAACACGTTTCCATTATCGCGTGACTCTTTCATTAAGCCTTCAGTCGATCGTTGGTGTCCTGCAGGCTTTCATTTTAATTTTTGGTTTATTTTCTTCCACCAATCAAAGTAGAGAAGCATGTTGTAAAAATATACCATTACACAAATAGATGGAAGTCAGTTTGGATGCTGTTTATATTTGTGGAGAGATTTGGATAAGGCAAGAAGTCTTTGATTCTTTTAAAACCAGGCTGACAGACCTCTGTATGAAGTAAAACATTATTCTGATGATGGCAGGCTAACATAATAGTTATGCTTGCAGAAGTAAAATGTTTGTAAATTATAGTACCATCTTCGGCCTGGAGTCCCTTTTCTCACACTGTGAATGTTTTATAAGATTGTTGTCATTAGTTTAATCTCTTCTCGTGCCCATCAGAGTGTCCCTATCACAAGCCGATGGGTTTCGAGGCAGGATCAGTGGCTTCAGACCAGATCAGCTGTTCTAATGAAGAGCAGTACACAGGCTGGTTCTCCTCCTGGACTCCAAACAAGGCACGGCTCAACAGCCAAGGCTTTGGGTGAGTTTTTTGAAAAACTGTAGGCAGCAGTCTATTTAAAACCTAAAAGCTTTAGATGCTTTGAGATAATAAAAAAGCTGACCAGTAAAACAGTCCCCCTCAAAGCATTTGTTCTTTGAAAAAAGGAAAGATGTGAAGAGCAAAAGGGTTTTGTGCATTAGCTGCCTGAGCCAAAGGGGGGGGGGGGGGGGGGACATTTTTAACTTATTTCAAAGGCTTATTTTAAGCTCACGTTCTAAAGCCATAGAATGTGCTGAAGTCTTTAAACATTGATGTTCCCTTTTCTGTTTGTCCCTAAAAAATTATAGTGCGGATCTGTTCAAGAAAGGTTGTCATTTGTATTGTATTTTGCTGCGTTGTGCTGGCTGTCCAAGTTCCAGGACACCAACCAGTGGCTCAGATTGACCTGAAAGAGGTAAAGGTTGTTTCAGGCATTCTGACCCAGGCGCTTGATTCTGATGAATGGATCACCAAGTACACACGTGCAGTACCGCACCACTCAAAATCTCAACTGGATCTACTACAAGGACCAAACTGGTACAAAAAGGGTAAGAGGATGAATAGCCTTCTCAACACAATCAATTTATAAATGTATTCACAAATTTTAGGTATAATATTAAACAATTGAATTAATGCTAAATATTAACCAGTGAGGATTTTGTGTCACTTCAAATATATAAGCTACACATGTTTTTGGTTCTACAAGTTTAGTCTCTAAACAATTGATGGGAGGGATTCTAATTAGACCTTATTTTGTGTCACTAAACCCAGACAAGATCAACTTTTACCTCACTTAGGATGTGACTGTAAAAGGTGTTTAAAATAAGGCAAAGGTGTTGAGGAGTAAACTGACTGTAGGGTTGTCTAATCTTTTAGGGATCACAATGGCGAGGAATCTAATTTTTCTTATTATGGAAGGAAATGTCGTGGAAGGTGCATATTTTTAATCAAACTGACAAAAATTGGTTTACAGAACATGTGAATAGGTAGAGGGACAAATCAATGGTTTCCACCTACTAGCCCAAACCCAAGAGCCCTGCATCTGTATTTTATCGTTGAGAAATACTGCCACCTAGTGTGCACCTTTTACAGTACAAACATCTTTGGCTTGATCGTGAATTAATCCATTGGATGCTCAGCTTCAATGTTTGGTGTGAGATCAGAAAATGTCCACATTTGAGCTTCAAATAAAAAGTAGCTGTCTATTACAAAAATGCACTTATCATTTAATATGCTTACGAACGTTAAATACAGTTTTATAAGACCTTTTCTTTGAACCAATTGTTTCATCCAAGGGTGTCCAAATTCATGAGGGCCATTTTAGGTGCAACCCTGACCATTTAAGCATACTATCATGACTTCAGACATGCAACGTTAGATAGTGTGATCAGGTGTGCTATATGTTGGTTGAAACTAATCTGTCCAGGACTGACTTTGCACACCCCGATCTAGACTGCAGTGGAATATTCACTTCCAAATTTTCCTCAGGTGTTCTATGGAAACTCGGCCGCTCTTCCACCGTCCAGAACCTGCTGCGTCCACCCATTGTGGCACGCTATATCCGTATCATTCCTCTTGGCTGGCACACTCGCATCGCCATCCGCATGGAACTGTACTGTGCATGAGTAAATGCACTTGAGCTCACACATACCACTTACATACCAGCAAGATGATTCCCAACCTTCCCTGTTTCCCATCACAACATGCCAAAGTGAACATCACTGGCCAAACTCATTTTTACTACAGTTTTTGATCTGCAGTATTATTTTGTTGTCATTTGATATTTTGCTTTCAATGTTGGTCCTGAAGTACTTATATAAATACTTTTTGCTTCATGCATTTTTTTCAATTATTATTTAAAAAATAAATCATTACTGTTGAGTTGGTTTAAATGGGCACCTGGCGTGCTTAAGCTTTATCAGTCATGATCTGATAGAAATTTATAGAGAGATGAAATGGGATTGGGACGAGTGTTGTATTTTGTGTGTTCTCTGGTGTGCTTTGTGATGTTGATGTAGACCAATGTGTGTGTTTTGTCCACTATGTGAGCCTGTTTTGTTTCATTCTGTTTATGGGTACCAAAGCATTGTTCTTAATAAATGAAGTCTTCCTCTTTGCTTACTGTGCTTTATGGGGATACATCTCTAGCTGGCTCCACAATCAATACTCTATTAGGCAATAAATTTAACTTAACTTAGGCATACCTTAATCTAGAACAATCAGATTAATAATCATTAACATTTGATTTGAGATATACAACTATAACTCCAAAAGAAAAAATAAATACATAAAATATTACATTTAAAAAGGGCTTTATTTAAATACTACACTTTCGGACAGATATGACCAACGATAAATTACATCTGATAACTAGTTAAAATGTTAGATGGAAAGAGAATTTAATAAATGTTCAAAACTGCGCATGCGTTTACGATCTAATGAGGAATTACACCTGCTTGCAACTAATGAGGAAACGGTAACAAAATCCTTTAAAAGGTAAGTTTTTCGTTCCGTGAAAATACGTAATTTTACTCACTCCACCATGAAAGCTCCAGCTCTTAACAGTAAGCGGTGCAAGGCGTCTCGAAAGTCTATAATCAGGAGAGGACACGTCTCATTTAAGGCCACTGTCCGGCAACAGGTGTGGTAATGTGTTCTTCAAAAACCGGTTCAAAACGTTTTAATTCGTCTAAGCTGATCGTAACTTGATGAAAATTTATCAACCAGGTTAGTGAGGAAGATGTGAGAAGTTGGAGGAGCTTCGAGGGCTGAACCGGTTCATGTTGCAGAGAGTGGGTACCGAGGCGGCGCGGATTTCCTGCCTCTGCCGCCGCCGTAGAGCCATCACAAGCCGGGAAAGTACTGGAGGCCTGGAGCCACCTGAGGCGGCGCAGACACCCAGCACCGCTGCTTGGAGCGTGACAATTCGTGTGTTTTCTGTCATTTATTCATTATATCAGTTTTAGCCCCTCTGTAAATATTTATTTGTGCAATAAAGTTGGGTTGATTTCGCGGATTTCTTTTTGGTTTAATTTGAACTGTTTTAAGTTCGGAACGATGTTGACCACTAAATTATATTAAAAATGACCACGCAGGAAGCCCACATTCTTGATTTAATATTTATAAACTCTAAATAATTTAAACCAAACATTAGCAATTTCGAAAAATGTAAATCTCAATAGATTTTAAACAGTTTTTTTGATATAAAAATAACATTGAAAGCTAAATAGTATTCCGGAACCACTTAAATGAAACGGAAAAAATATATATATTTATACATAATAGTCACTAAGTACTTTTCCTTTTTCGTTGATGTGTGTAATATAATTTTAGAAATTAATTAACATTTTTACTTGCAGAAGTTACAAATGTATATGAAACATGCATACAACAAACTGAACCATAGAATGAAAGGAATTGCAAATGTATTTATTACTATAATTAATTGCTTAATTTATTAAGCTTTTTAACCTATAAAAAAATGTAATTGTCTTTTAAAAATACTTTATTTGTGATTCGTCATTAACGAATCTGAATCATTGGTGAATCCCTTGTGGTCGACTCAAACGAGTCGGTGAGAGGAGGTGGTACTTCATCACACACAGGCAGTCTCTCGCCGTAGGTCTCTCGAGTGATACCTTGGGGTTTATCGTTTGCTTTGGGAAAGAATGTTTGCCACTTTATATATGCATGGTTAGAGTTATTTAGCTATCATATTTTAACGCGTTAGCCTGACGTGAGGGATGCGGTCCAAGAGAGGTAACTTCAATCTTAAGCATCTTTTACAGCTCGGTGTGTTTGATTTGTTATTTATTTATTCTTGTTTCATTCAACTGTTTGATTTGACATGTTTACATCGCAAAAACAAAACGAAAAAATTATAGTAGACCTAAGTTGAGTTAGGCTATCGTTGAGCCTGTTATGTGTAAAAACAAAAAAAACAAAACAAAGCATCTCTGACTCTGTTGGTCTCCTTACAGTGATTGCTGAGAAGGGCTTTTAAAGGCTGCTTTGGACTACGCGTTACAGATTAAAGTCCAGCATGATTTGCCGTAAGTATCTTTTTGTAAATGCTTTCTTAACAGATACACAAGTTAACCGCTATTGCTCTGGTAATTTAATTTTCTGCACCTCACTGAAGAAAAGTACAATTTAACATTTAAAAGTTGGTGTGTGAATTCCTGAAGAGCTAACGCCCTGGACATTTTCGCTGCAACCTTTATTAACACCTGATCGGTCCACTTAATATATGATTGAAAGCTAAAGTTATGTGTTTATAGCGAAAAAAACTGAGCAGGATGTTGGCCCTGCAGGGATTCGTTTGACACCAATGTACAGTGTGCATGTTATTGCAGTGCTAGGTTCTTTGAGTAATATAGGTCTCTTGCAATTGAGATGTTGCACTAAGTTAAAGAGGTCAGCTTTAGCCATGTGTTCATTATCCCGTAACCAATCAGTGACACCTCTCTCTATTCAGAAAATCTCCTGAGGTGTATCCTAGGATTGAATGGCTTTCATTATGCATGAACTCGTAATCTCCCTCATAGTGTCGAAGCGAGTAATCATTCTCATGTTCTTGCAAGTCTAAGTGGTTAAATGCAAGTTAAATGTACTACATGACTTGATCACAGTTTTTTGTGGATTGTGCAATAGTATAAAAAAGGATGTTTTAAAGTGTTTTGCATATGGACTTTGTTTGATAGGGTATATTGTAGATATAGATATAAATTGTGAAGTCATGTAAGGCCAAAGGCTAAGAATCAATCACAGACAAGAGTTCATTCTATCCGACAACAGTCTGTTTAATCTGTCTGATTATTTTGCTGAACAGGGTTTTTTTTATACTGATGTTCTTTAAGATGTTTAATGTCCTGTTAATATATAAACATACTGTATAGTATTAGTCTGAATAATTTCTTTTGACAACATCTAAATAACAGACGGATCAGTTTTATGGTCACATTTTATTTTTGTTTTGTTTTTGGTCTCGTTGAACCATTTAACACAGGTTACCATTCTTAAACACGTTGTCTCTGTCTTTTTGGAAAAGTATCTGTCTGTGTGTTCTTTAGGGTACAAGTGAGAAAAAGCACCCCTGGTTTGTTTGGTTTAAATCCAGGCATGTCTGACTTCAACAGCATTTATAATGTACTGTAATTATATAAATTAAAATATGTAAACCAAACTAAAAAATAGATTGTCTCTATTTATTTAAAGCGTCTTTAAGACACACACAGAACAATCCTGGTTTGAGATTTAGTGTAATGGAAGTTTTTTTATGAAATATGTGTTATTTAGTCAGCCATAGTAACTAATTACAATTTTTTAAAGTATATTCTTCCAAGTAATTAAAAAAGTCAAGGTCTAATAAGGTTCAGTAGAGAAAAAAAGCATCTTGGATATGAAAATTTGGTTAAAATCAAACTACAGTTTGTTGTTGACTGATTTAATATTTTCTAATTGAGAATTTTCAGTGGCTGTTGTTGACTGGATTAAAAAAATATGTTCAGTCAATCTGTGTTAAGTGATGTGTTGAGTTAATTAAAAAAAGACAAGAAAAAAATGACTCGATAAATTTCCATAGAACGATTCGCTTAGCAATTGTATGTTGTCAAGTAATCTTCAAAGAGTAAAGAGTGTACACATATCTCTATAATAGTGTCATGTATAATACCTAGCAATCATTATTCTTGAATGCTTTAACAGAAACAAATAGTATCTTAAAAATGATTTGTTTTCTTTTTACAATTTCCTCAAGCAACCTCAACTTTGGTGAGACAAGAAAGCGTTTTATCGGTGCAAACTCATAAGTATTAATCTGCAAACTAAAAAGGAACAAAAATAAACTCTTCAAAATATCACCTAAAATATCATACCTTTCCATCTAATGAAAGTATAGTATGTGATGCCTTCAACACAATCCTAGGGCAGTTAAATGAGTTAATTGCAACCATTGAGCCATTAATTGGGTCACAGAAGGCGGCTGCTCAGCTTCACATTCAGTCATCATTTCCCTCTTTCTTAAAAGACAAGCAACAGACTGGGATGTGAACAATTTGAAAGTGGCTTTGAGCTGTAAAAAGGGAGGAGCTTTGAGATAAAGGGCATTAGATAAGGCCATTAGGGCTCTGTGGATTAGACTAATCCAGACCCTGTAATATCAGAGCGGTGGTCCAGCAGTCAAGAGAGAAGCACGATGGGGACCAGACTGAAAAACACCGGGCTGATAACCGTCCTGCTGCTGGCTCAAGGTACGTGCTCCGAGATGTTTGCAAACACTTAAATCAATTCATTAAAAGTGGATAGGATTAAATGAGTGTAAATGCACACTCTCACCTATTTTTATTTGTGGAGTATGTAAAACAAAATTAATAAATGTTTGTTGTGTGCCAAATTGTTTGATTCAACAAAGGTATTTCCATTTCCTTTTTGTTTGCTTTTTTTGGATCTAGGTATTCTTGGTCTTCTGGCTCAAAAGGTTGGTCCTCTGTTTAAAAATCCCTGGAATTGTTTAAAACGTGATATTGACAGCAGTTTTGGTTTGTGCTCAGGATGGAGAGGGTAATGATACCTGGGCTGAAAAAAGCTGTAAGTGTGATTGTGATAATTCTTCCAGCAAACTGGTTTCCAAGGGCTCTTCATCAGCATGGGCACAAGACATGGACTGCATGCCAGGTGAGAGCCAAGAATGACAGTAAATGTTGATCAAATTTAATTGTAACCTTAACGGCAAAGATATGCTGACTTTATCTTGCGTCTCTGGCACTAATTTGTCAGTGATGATCCACTAGCACCTATGCAACCTTTTTTATTTTATATAACAGAGACGTTGTGGAACCCCAAACTTTGCAACTTTCAGTAAACAGGTAATTCGGTGGCAACACGGTGATACACTATCGATAGTCTTTAGAACCAGCTTCCACTTTCAGTGAGTCTCTGGAGCTCAGAAGGATGGATTAGTTAGTGCTAGCGTGTGCCCTTTGGAAACAGGAGGCTTGGCATGTGCGAATGAGCTGGCATCTAAACAAGCCTCTGCCTGCAGGGCACAGAAAGTCATTAATCATTCGTTTGCTGCTTACCTGGACCGTGTGTGCCATCCTTGTACCCCGCTGGCACAGCACCAGCCGGCAGATATGCTCCATTAACACAGAGCCAATCAACATCTAAGTCCTCTGAGACTCAGGCGAATAACTCAATGAAAAGAGAATAGAAGTAACATACACATTCATAATCTCATTAAGTTGAGATGCCACGATCACGAGGCAACACATCAGAGACTCCCAAGAATCGGCGAGATTAGCGAGAATAGGACCTGTCAATCAAACGACACTGAGCATCACAGGGATTACGGACAGGTCAGGGTGAAACAGCCCATGTCTAATTTGCCCACCTCAAGGAGAGTGCGTACAAAACAAGATGCTGTTATGGTTTATCTTTTGAAGATGATGGCGAATACAAGAACTAACGATAGCACCTATTTCAATTTTTGCATGCCTTTGTATCTTTACCAAAAACATATCTATTATCATTATGTGCCAAGATTTACTTAAAATCATCATACTCTACTCTAAAAAATAAAAAGGAGAATGAATATAAAAATGAATGGATTCTAGCAAGCCTACATGAACTATTAAGCTGCATCACAAGCCTTTAATTAAGGTTGCAGCTAAACTGTGAGACACATGATGTAATGTTAAAAGATTTTTAACCAACCACACAACTTCCAAAGCAGATATTTTTGTTGTTTCTTTCTTCATTTGTTTCTTTTTACGAAACAAAATGCCATTGTCAAGCATCTCTGGATATATTGCATTGACTTTAAAAGTTCCCCGTTTATACACAGTTTTTGGAAAACTTAATCAAATTCTTAAAAAAAAAAAAGGCTAATTTGTCAGCGTGCCGATAATGAAATGATTGGCTGGACTCTTCTTTGGCATGGCAGACTGATTCAGTTAACATAATTATTTTGACCAGACAGTGGGTACTCCTCTACCTTCATTACTTACTTATAGTATAGACTACAGTTATAGAGAAACACTTACAATACAGTAAATACAAATAAGAATGTGTTTGGTGACTCCTCTCAGGACACCTAAGGCAAGTCCTGGATATAGAAGATGTCAATAAAAGTAAAATCATTAATACAAGACAAAAACATTGACGTTTAAGTGAGTGAACTTCGGCAGTGTGTTTTGGATTGTGGGCATCGCTCGATTGAACTCCTGAGAATTTAACTATTTACTGTTTAAGCAGTTTCAGTCAGCGTAATTATTTCAGGACAGGAGCGATGTGTTCTGGCTGAAGAGTTTTGATGGACAAGAGTATCGATCTGAAGAAAATCAGATGAAAATCCTCTCCACTGCATTATTAATAAACTTTATGTTTATGTTTGCGAATAGACGTCAAAGGCATGCACTAGGAGTGATTTGTGAACCAGTATAGCTGTCAAGGATTGTGAGAGAGCAGAGCTTATGTAAGGTTTGAAGGACTTGAGTCCAGATAAAATGGAATCAAACTGAGAGATTACATTTAATGATATTTTCAGTCTTACCATCATTAGTTTCCTGAGAAACTTTCTCTTTAATACATAATGTGGGTGGATGGGAAAGTTTTGAGAAAATCCAAAGTGTGTCATCAGTGTAACAATGGGTGTGAATGCCAAATTCTTTCACCAAAACAGACTGAACACCATTAAATTCACCACCAGCAAACTGCATGGGAGAAAAGAGCGATGTGGAACCGGTGCTTGCATGTGAAACGTGACCATCTGTCCGCCTGCAGTCCTAATGGACTCTGATCTTCTGCTGTGGGGAACTAAAGCTTTTGGGATTGTAAGCATACGCAGAAGAGAGGATGCATGGAATTACAGACCCGGCAGATTAACAGAAACTCTCCATCTCTTTCGAACACGTTTCCATTATCGCGTGACTCTTTCATTAAGCCTTCAGTCGATCGTTGGTGTCCTGCAGGCTTTCATTTTAATTTTTGGTTTATTTTCTTTCCACCAATCAAAGTAGAGAAGCATGTTGTAAAAATATACCATTACACAAATAGATGGAAGTCAGTTTCGGATGCTGTTTATATTTGTGGAGAGATTTGGATAAGGCAAGAAGTCTTTGATTCTTTTAAAAACCAGGCTGACAGACCTCTGTATGAAGTAAAACATTATTCTGATGATGGCAGGCTAACATAATAGTTATGCTTGCAGAAGTAAAATGTTTGTAAATTATAGTACCATCTTCTGGCCTGGAGTCCCTTTTCTCACACTGTGAATGTTTTTATAAGATTGTTGTCATTAGTTTAATCTCTTCTCGTGCCCATCCAGAGTGTCCCTATCACAAGCCGATGGGTTTCGAGGCAGGATCAGTGGCTTCAGACCAGATCAGCTGTTCTAATGAAGAGCAGTACACAGGCTGGTTCTCCTCCTGGACTCCAAACAAGGCACGGCTCAACAGCCAAGGCTTTGGGTGAGTTTTTTGAAAAACTGTAGGCAGCAGTCTATTTAAAACCTAAAAGCTTTTAGATGCTTTGAGATAATAAAAAAGCTGTCACCAGTAAAACAGTCCCCCTCAAAGCATTTGTTTCTTTGAAAAAAGGAAAGATGTGAAGAGCAAAAGGGTTTTGTGCATTAGCTGCCTGAGCCAAAGGGGGGGGGGGGGGGGGGACATTTTTAACTTATTTCAAAGGCTTATTTTAAGCTCACGTTCCTAAAGCCATAGAATGTGCTGAAGTCTTTAAACATTGATGTTCCCTTTTCTGTTTGTCCCTAAAAAATTTATAGTGCGATCTGTTCAAGAAAGGTTGTCATTTGTATTGTATTTTGCTGCAGTTGTGCCTGGCTGTCCAAGTTCCAGGACACCAACCAGTGGCTTCAGATTGACCTGAAAGAGGTAAAGGTTGTTTCAGGCATTCTGACCCAAGGCCGCTGTGATTCTGATGAATGGATCACCAAGTACACCGTGCAGTACCGCACCACTCAAAATCTCAACTGGATCTACTACAAGGACCAAACTGGTAACAACAGGGTAAGAGGATGAATAGCCTTCTCAACACAATCAATTTATAACTGTATTCACAAATTTTAGGTATTAATCTAAAACAATTTGAATTAAATGCTAAATATTAACCAGTGAGGATTTTGTGTCACTTCAAATATATAAGCTACACATGTTTTTGGTTCTACAAGTTTTAGTCTCTAAACAATTGATGGGAGGGATTCTAATTAGACCTTATTTTGTGTCACTAAACCCAGACAAGATCAACTTTTACCTCACTTAGGATGTGACTGTAAAAAGGTGTTTAAAATAAGGCAAAGGTGTTGAGGAGCTTAAACTGACTGTAGTGGTTGTCTAATCTTTTAGGGATCACCAATGGCGAGGAATCTCATATTTTTCTTATTATGGAAGGAAATGTCGTGGAAGGTGCATATTTTTAATCAAACTGACAAAAATTGGTTTACAGAACATGTGAATAGGTAGAGGGACAAATCAATGGTTTCCACCTACTTAGCCCAAACCCAAGCCCCTGCATCTGTATTTTATCGTTTGAGAAATACTGCCACCTAGTGTGCACCTTTAACAGTACAACCATCTTTGGCTTGATCGTGAATTAATCCATTGGATGCTCAGCTTCAATGTTTGGTGTGAGATCAGAAAATGTCCACATTTGAGCTTCAAATAAAAAGTAGCTGTCTATTACAAAAATGCACTTATCATTTTAATATGCTTACGAACGTTAAATACAGTTTTATAAGACCTTTTCTTTGAACCAATTTGTTCATCCAAGGGTGTCCAAATTCATGAGGGCCATTTTAGGTGCAACCCTGACCATTAAGCATACTAATCTGACTTCAGACATGCAACGTTAGATAGTGTGATCAGGTGTGCTATATGTTGGTTGAAACTAATCTGTCCAGGACTGACTTTGCACACCCCTGATCTAGACTGCAGTGGAATATTCACTTCCAAATTTTCCTCAGGTGTTCTATGGAAACTCTGACCGCTCTTCCACCGTCCAGAACCTGCTGCGTCCACCCATTGTGGCACGCTATATCCGTATCATTCCTCTTGGCTGGCACACTCGCATCGCCATCCGCATGGAACTGCTACTGTGCATGAGTAAATGCACTTGAGCTCACACATACCACTTACATACCAGCAAGATGATTCCCAAACCTTCCCTGTTCTCCCATCACAACATGCCAAAGTGAACATCACTGGCCAAACTCATTTTTACTACAGTTTTTGATCTGCAGTATTATTTTGTTGTCATTTGATATTTTGCTTTCAATGTTGGTCCTGAAGTACTTTATATATAATACTTTTTGCTTCATGCATTTTTTTCAATTATTATTTCAAAAATAAATCATTACTGTTGAGTCTGGTTTAAATGGGCACCTGGCGTGCTTAAGCTTTATCAGTCATGATCTTGATAGAAATTTATAGAGAGATGAAATGGGATTGGGACGAGTGTTGTATTTTGTTGTGTTCTCTGGTGTGCTTTGTGATGTTGATGTAGACCAATGTGTGTGTTTTGTCCACTATTGTGAGCCTGTTTTGTTTCATTCTGTTTATGGGTACCTAAAAGCATTGTTCTTTAATAAATGAAGTCTTCCTCTTTGCTTACTGTGCTTTTATGGCTGATACATCCTCTAGCTGGCTCCACATCAATACCTTAACTTAGGCAATAAATTTAACTTAACTTAGGCATACCTTAATCTAGACAAATCAGATTAATAATCATTAACATTTGATTTGAGATATACAACTATAACTCCAAAAGAAAAAATAAATACATTAAAATATTACATTTAAAAAGGGCTTTATTTAAATACTACACTTTCGGACAGATATGACCAACGATATAATTACATCTGATAACTAGTTACAAATGTTTAGATGGAAAGAGAATTTAATTAAATGTTCAACACTGCGCATGCGTTTACGATCTAATGAGGAATTACACCTGCTTGCAACTAATTGAGGAAACGGTAACAAAATCCTTTAAAAGGTAAAGTTTTTCGTTCCGTGAAAATACGTAATTTTACTCACTCCACCATGAAAGCTCCAGCTCTTAACAGTAAGCGGTGCAAGGCGTCTCGAAAGTCTATAATCAGGAGAGGACACGTCTCATTTAAGGCCACTGTCCGGCAACAGGTGTGTAATGTGTTCTTCAAAAACCGGTTCAAAACGTTTTAATTCGTCTAAGCTGATCGTAACTTGATGAAAATTTATCAACCAGGTTAGTGAGGAAGATGTGAGAAGTCTGGAGGAGCTTCGAGGGCTGAACCGGTTCATGTTGCAGAGAGTGGGTACCGAGGCGGCGCGGATTTCCTGCCTCTGCCGCCGCCGTAGAGCCATCACAAGCCGGGAAGTACTGGAGGCCTGGAGCCACCTGAGGCGGCGCAGACACCCAGCACCGCTGCTTGGAGCGTGACAATTCGTGTGTTTTTCTGTCATTTTATTCATTATATCAGTTTTAGCCCCTCTGTAAATATTTATTTGTTGCAATAAAGTTGTGTTGATTTTCGCGGATTTCTTTTTGGTTTTAATTTTGAACTGTTTTAAGTTCGGACCGATGTTGACCACTAAATTATATTAAAACTGACCACGCAGGAAGCCCACATTCTTTGATTTAATATTTATAAACTCTTAAATAATTTAAACCAAACTTAGCAATTTCGAAAAATGTAAATCTCAATAGATTTTAAACAGATTTTTTGATAATAAAAATAACATTGAAAGCTAAATAGTATATTCCGGAACCACTTAACTGAAACGGAAAAAATATATATATTTATACATAATAGTCACTAAGTACTTTTTCCTTTTTCGTTGATGTGTTAATATAATTTTAGAAATTAATTTAAAATTTTTACTTGCAAAAGTTACAAATGTATATGAAACATGCATACAACAAACATGAACCATAGAATGAAAGGAATTGCAAATGTATTATTACATATAATTAATTGCTTCATTATATTTAAGCTTTTTTAACCTATAAAAAAATGTAATTGTCTTTTAAAAATACTTTATTTTGTATTCGTCATTAACGAATCTGAATCATTTGGTGAATCAACCTTGTTGGTCCGACTCAAACGAGTCGGTGAGAGGAGGTGGTACTTCATCACACACAGGCAGTCTCTCGCCGTAGGTCTCCTCGAGTGATACCTGTGCTGTTTATCGTTTGCTTTTGGGAAAGAATGTTTGCCACTTTATATATGCATGGTTAGAGTTATTTAGCTTTCATATTTTAACGCGTTAGCCTGACGTGAGGGATGCGGTCCAAGAGAGGTAACTTCAATCTTAAGCATCTTTTACAGCTCGGTGTGTTTTGATTTGTTATTTATTTATTCTTGTTTCATTCAACTGTTTGATTTGACATGTTTACATCGCAAAAACAAAACGAAAAAAATTATAGTAGACCTAAGTTGAGTTAGGCTATCGTTGAGCCTGTTATGTGTAAAAACAACAAAAAAAAACAAAGCATCTCTGACTCTGTTGGTCTCCTTACAGTGATTGCTGAGAAGGGCTTTTCAAAGGCTGCTTTGGACTAGCGTTACAGATTAAAGTCCAGCATGATTTGCCGTAAGTATCTTTTCTGTAAATGCTTTCCTTAACAGATACACAAGTTAATCCGCTATTGCTCTGGTAATTTAATTTTCTGCACCTCACTGAAGAAAAGTACAATTTAACATTTAAAAAGTTGGTGTTGAATTCCTGAAGAGCTAACGCCCTGGACATTTTCGCTGCAACCTTTATTAAACACCTGATCGGTCCACTTAATATATGATTGAAAGCTAAAGTTATGTCTGTTATAGCGAACAAAACTGAGCAGGATGTTGGCCCTGCAGGGATTCTGTTTGACACCAATGTACAGTGTGCATGTTTTATTGCAGTGCTTAGGTTCTTCTGAGTAATATAGGTCTCTTGCAATTGAGATGTTGCACTAAGTTAAAGAGGTCAGCTTTAGCCATGTGTTCATTATCCCGTAACCAATCAGTGACACCTCTCTCCTATTCAGAAATTCTCCTGAGGTGTATCCTAGGATTGAATGGCTTTCATTATGCATGAACTCGTTAATCTCCCTCATAGTAGTCGTAAGCGAGTAATCAGTTCTCATGTTCTTGCAAGTCTAAGTGTTAAATGCAAGTTAAATGTACTACATGACTTGATCACAGTTTTTTGTGGATTTGTGCATAATAGTATAAAAAAGGATGTTTTAAAGTTTTTGCATATGGACTTTGTTTGATATGTTATATGTATATATATATATACATATATATATATATATATATATATATATATATATATATATATATATATATATATATATATATATATATATATATATATATATATATATATAATACATATATTATTACTATTATTATTATTTGTTTTATTTATTTATTTTTTTAGATCCCTAGATCACATACGCTATGTAGTGGTGTGGTAAGATTGTTCTAATCAGATTTTTTTCTGATCATTTGAACACAAGTTGATCTAGGTAGGTATTTCCTGATCCAATCCCTTTTTTTTTACTCCTGATACAATTCCAATAATTTTTGGACACAGTTTGGCAATGCATTAGGAATGAATAAGTTGCCCCAGCTTTCTTTTTATTATCTATTATCTATCATATATATTACATATATGTATATATATATATATATATATATATATATATATATATATATATATATATATATATAAGTTTATTTTTTTTTATTTTTTTTACCACAGAATCTAAACAAAACATATGAAAAAATTAGCATGCAAATAAATGCTCCACTGGCTCCCTATAAAATTTCGATCTCAATTCAAAATTCTTTTCTTCCCTTACAATGTAGTGCACGGCTCCGCTCTCTCCTATATTGGTGACCTTCTCTCCATCCGCTCTCATTCATGTGCTCTGCACTCTAGCTCCACCCTCTCTCTCACTCTCTCATTCTCACTTGGCGAACGAGCGTTCTGCTGTGCTGCTCCTTCTTTGTGGAACCACTTGCCCAGTGCTATCCGCATTAGCCTAACTTTTAAATCCAGGCTGTAAACACACTTTTCATACAGGCTTTTAACTGTTAATTATGTTATCGTATTGTTTGTGTGTGTCTCTTATCTGCTTTTACTGTTCTTGTTGTGCCTTGATATTTTACTGCTATGTGAGGTGTCCTTGTGTGTCCATGAAAGAGGCCAGTAATAAAATTTATTATTATTATTATTATTATTTAAAAAAAAACAGTCCTCAGGATCAGTTAAGGCACAGTGGCCCAATATTTTTTCCTTATAAAAATCACTTAATCTAACCCCGAAGCCTGAACAATATATATTTTTATTTATTTAGCTAATGTCAGTAAAGTCATTTTTTCTTTAATCTATACTCTATACAAATCTATACAAATTTATTTGATCTGTTACTGACTTTCATAGTAATTTTACACCAGGTTGTATATGCATACGATCTCCAACAAATCAATCATTAAAGGACTGCTATTGTAGTTATTTTGATTGATGATATATGAACTAACTGAATTTTTGATTGAATTGTTTAGTAAACTTAAATATTGTTCTTTGAAGACTTCAATGATTTATTACATGTTATTGTTCAAAAAGTACTCAACAGAAAATTAATCACTTTGAAAATCGCTTTCTCAATATTGGTTTACAATATTGGTATATCAAAATGTAATTATTTTCCAAGCTGTGCATAATTTCCAATAGTGGTAGAAAATAATTGGTGATTAAAATAGCATTCTTGTCTTTTTGGAATCAACGATTGGTTTAATTTATTGTCTCTAGGTTTACCCTTGCTTTATAAGTATATAGAGTTACACACAACCAGTACATTTTTAACCTGATCTGGAAAAGGCTGATCAATTAAATCTCTAAATATAACAAAAATAAATATAATATAAATACAGGAAAGGAGATGCAAATCAAATATATTACTTCATTTTTAAACGTTTTTACACCCTCGCATATAAACCATGTTCTTTATTTTTGTAGTGCCTCCACGTTTTCTAAACATTTTTTGATGAAGAGAACTCCAGGAGGTATCAGAGAGATGTTTCCATGATCAGCTGTGAGAAATTCCATCATGGGATGTGGCACATCCATTACAGTAGAGAATCAAACTCGCCCTTCAGAAACCGGTAAATGCTGATGTTTTACCTGTAGCGCCATGCTTTCCGTTGTTTGATTGTACTTGATGTATTTAGTTTGTTTTCCTAAAATACATTTTGCTCTTCTCACACAGATGTCTCAATCAAGCAACACAGCCCTGCTCTGAGTAAGATGCTTGTTCTTAATTGTATTATCAGTTATTTTTCTGTTAGGTAGTTCTTGTGAGAAAAGAGAGCCATTTCATCTGTACACAGTAAATGTTGAATGTTTAAATGCAAGGTTTTTAGTATAGTAATATGATCTATCTTTAAGCATTTGTAGCCTGTAGACTACATCTCTGTTTGTGTACATTCGAGCAGATCCTCATCTCTGACGTGTGTTGTTCTACTTAACTACTCTTTGCTCATCTTTAATTAGCACCTATGATATAGACCCCCCTGAGATCAGGTTATTTTTAGCTCCGTTCTTGCACTCAAGTGCTCTGGAGAGGGTGCAAGTGTGTTCATGAGTCATATGTGCATTAAAGCATGATTTTAGCATGCTGACGTGAGTCTGATAAGAAAATGACAGCATCACATCAAGATCTGTGATCTTTATGAGGTCTTTCAGAAAATTCTCGGGTCTACACTTCTATGCTAGGTCTTAAATGTTTTTTTATCCTGGTGAATTGAAAATGCAAAAATTCAGACAAATTTTGGATTAGTTGGCATTTGCATAGAATTGGCCTCTCGCTAAGTATCAACAAGAGAGATAAACTATTCACTGATACATTTCAGCAGGCCATATAAACCCTTACAAAAATGAATTTTGAAGCTCTCTTGGTTTTGTGAGATTTTTTAACATCAAAATTTGTTGAGCTGCGTGAAAGGGAAACGCTCAAAACAGCAAATCAACTTATGTTTAAGGCATCCCTAATGTGTAGCTAAACAAGCTCACATTTGTGTCTGCTCGCACTAATAACGGTTAATATTATTAACTATGAATCTGCAGAAATTAGTTTGATAGATCCTTTAATAGAGGTGATACAGTGTGAAACCTGCATGGTTTGTCTTCAAAAACTACATGTACAAATGCAATTATGGGTGAACCTTCTGTAAACTGTCTCTAAATGTCTTTAAATCAACGTCTAGAAGGTTGCATTTGCATTAGCCATTTGCATGAATTTGTCTGTTTTTAACATATCTAGCCATAAAAGCTGCCATACTTATCCAGCGCTGGTATCGACGCTACTGTGCTCGTCTGGAGATGAGAAGACGCTACACATGGAATATCTTTCAGTCCATCGAGTATGCAGGAGAGCAGGACCAGCTACAGGTAGATAAAACACAAAAAAAAATTCTGATTAATCCATAACGATAAGTGGAATGAAGTTATTTGTGTACTTAAAGGAGAATTGTTGTGAGAGTAAGATGATTGTTCATGACGCGGCTAACTCTTAACTGATATTGTATTTTTTTTCTCCATTTTGTTAGCTTTCAAGTTTTTTCAGCTTCATGCTAGACAACTTCACTCCGATGAATGGGAATGGACCAGGTAATAACTTACATTGTGTGCTTTATTTATAAATTATCTTTTATTCTTGTGACTTACAGTAGGGAAGAAACAAAATGCAATTTGTTACAAAGCCAAAGTCTAACTCAAGTTGTTGACATAGAGGTCATCTCAGCTGATCACCTGAATAAAGCAATGCTCAGAGGACAGGAATAGTCAATAAGGAAAGGATTAGAAAACAATTTGATTTGTTGACTGGCTCAGGGAGATTTTTCCACCAGCTTAAATGTCATTGTTGAATAGCATCACTTTTGTGAGTTTCATTTGGAACCAAATTAACATTGGCAACTATGAATTGGGAGTTATAGAACAGCTCTATTAAATGCAATTTAATTTATTTGTCAGATTTTTTGCTTCTTAGTTCCTCCTTGTTCTTTATGTCTAGTTCTGTTATGTCTAGTTTGTATACTTCTCATTTTCTTACATGTGTTAATATATATATATTTTTTTGATCATACCTACTTTTACCCTTCACCTTATTGACCATGTTTAAAATGCTTGTGGTCTTGATATATCACCTTTTTTAAGTCTCCTGGTTTATGTACGCCCCTTTTTTCCTAGTGTCTTTTTTTTCTAGCAAATGTGGTTTGGCAGCTTGGTTTGGCTTCGCTTGACTCGCCAAAGTTTGCGATTGTATTTCTACTGACTTATGCACATCACTCTGCTACATCAGGCTAGTTCTGCTTGCTTGGGTAATAGCAAAAATTGCATTAGAAATAGAAAAAGCTGACCGCTCGCAACACAGAACAATGGAGGCCATCAAAGGAGTTGTGCTATTTAAGCTGTGTACATAGTGACTTTTACCGTTCAAATAACAGGATAATGTCACAAAGATGAAGTTCATTAGTGTAAGTCAAGTTTGCCATGTTATTTCTAAGCAGTCTAAAAAGTCTAAAATTCTACTTTGTTTATGTCTTACATTTTTCACAAGTTTTGCTTTTCTAATATTCTTGCTCATTTGAAATGTGTTTTTTTTTTACTTGCTTTGCCAGAGATTGAGAAATGCTACTAAATGCTAAAAAAATAGAAATAATGTTTAGGGTTGCCATCGTTTCAGAAAAGGGTCAGATACACTCAAAATCGTAAAAAGAGGATAGTTAGGTTTGTCAGAGTTGCATGAGAAAACTCTTATGAACACTTATAAATGCTCAAAATCTTAAAAGGTTATTGTTAGGGTTGCCAGATATTGACATAAGTCTCAAATGTTAAAAAAATGTAAATGTTATTGTAAGAGTCACTAGAGATTGAGAAAATGCTCCCAAATGTTAAAAAATTTTAAAAAATTACTGTTAGGTCGATGATGTTTAGTTTGATATAAAAAAAACACAACACTTTGAAAAAGACATGGTTAGAGTTGCAGATATTCTAAATAAAAATGATGGTTAGGGTTTCAAACATTGTATTTGACTCATACTTTTTAATATGCAAAAAGCTTCTATGTGTTTTTAAGTTATGGTATAGGTCTTGATTCTAAATGGTAAATTTGATTCTAAATAGTCTTGAAAAGTTTTAAATTTGCTCTTATCAAACCTGCAAAAACTGAGTCATTAACCCTGATGTCCAGTGATCAACAGGATGCCACATCATCATTTTCTTTCCAGTCAGAAAAAACATACTGTTCAACTCAACTCAGTCCAATTTTAGAAAAAAGTAGAGGTACCAGGTACAGAATGTGGTGAAAAAGTATAGAAAAGCATGCTTAGTAGAGTCATAGTATTACAAAACAACTCAGTCAAAAGATTACATTCTATATATAATCCAATAAATAATATACAAGCCAAAGTGAACGAAATGCAATTTTATTTATTTGTGGCATGTATCAGATATGTTATATAAATCTCATCTCTATCTCTCTCTCTTAGCTTGAGCCACGGTGGCATCTTTTCATGTCTGAGAGCTTGAAACTTTCTTTTCTTCAGTTTTTTATTTGATTCTCCTATAAAGGTGGCTGTTGGAAAGGCCTAGCTGCACATGTGATTCTGCATCAAACAGTCTGCCACTCGAGTGCTACAAACCTATCCTTTCAATGCCCCTAAAATGCTATATGGAGACCCAGTTGCTAAGCAACCTTGGGAGGTCCCATTTTGAGTGGTGGTAATGCAGAGAGAGGCAGAAATGCACAAGCAGCCTCCACAGGCAGCTGTCTGATGTGTAGAACACAATTAGGCTCATCATTAGTCAAGCAGGAGAGAGGAAACCCAATGAGATATCAGAGAACACCGGAGGAAAACCTGTTCTTTGGTTTTTGCGAATAGTTTAAATGCTAGGCATTCATCTGTTTCACTCTAATGCAAGCTCTTTCAGTGTTTAACGTTGGTTCCTTTCTTCAGTCTGTGATTTCCTCAGGGAGGCAGCAAGTAATCAGTTCTCATTGAGTGGGCTGCTTGTGCACATGACTGGTCTTGTCAGGTAATGGCGTGTCTGGGGTTTGGAGTGCATGGTCTGCAGCTTCAATTTGATGGTTTTGTGGCTTCTTGCATTTGTCTGTTGGGAGCTATGGGATGGTTGTAGTTTATCGTCATTGTAATAATAATAATTATAATAATGCCTTCAATTTATATAGCGCTTTTCTAGACACTCAAAGACGCTTTACAATTATCAGAGGTTTATTCATTCACTCCACACTCTGGTGGTGATAAGCTACCTTGGTAGCCCTCAGCTGCCCTGGGGCAGTCTGACAGGATGTGGCTACCCACCACCAAACACACCCCACCAGTCACACTGGGCAATGTGGGTTAAGTGGCTTAATGGCCCCTTAACGGCAGAATGGCCCTAGCGGGATCAAACTACCAACCTTCCAGTTACAGAACGACCAACTCTACCACTGCACCATCTTTCCGCCCCTAAATTTGTCTTCAACTGTTCACATCCTTTACTCTACTTGAGCTTTATCCAGTTTTCTTTTACTATTTTTGTTTTGGGATTGGGTCTCCAACTCGTCCTGAGTGAAAGTTCACCGATTGGCAAACCCATCACAGACTCTACATGGGAAGATTGTGTTGAATAGGTGAAAAGA
Organism: Danionella dracula; assembly: GCA_900490495.1. Taxonomy (NCBI): domain Eukaryota; kingdom Metazoa; phylum Chordata; class Actinopteri; order Cypriniformes; family Danionidae; genus Danionella; species Danionella dracula. The sequence goes on from UELW01000012.1 coordinate 6,022,583, forward strand.
GATAAGTGCTTGTCAAAAGTATCAATTCTATTTATACTGTTTACTACAGCCAGTATTTTTATATCGTTTAGTTTTTATTTTTTGACCCTAGCTATAATAAAAATAGACATTTAATGACACTGAAGTCTTAAAGATGCAGTCTGTAAAATTTTAGCAAAACATGGGGCAATAACCACCTCTCACTTACCCATATGGCTGGGTTGCCAGATTGATGTGACAGTTATTAGTCATGGCGATTGACTAGATATACATAGCTTTAGTGTTACATGCTGTTTATTTAGTTATAGTTACAAAATATCCTAAAGACTTTCAGGCTACGATCAAAAATATTAAAGTTTGCTTAAAGTTACTGTCATAGATCACCCCAAACCAACATCTAATCTGATTTATGTTTAAAGAATGAATGAAAGCATTCAAAGATAACATAGTTTCATGTTATACTGCCAAACAGCATCTAAATATAGTCCAATGATATTGATGGAAATGATGATTAGCTGGTAAGAGTTTACATTTACGGATTACTTTTGGTTCAATTCTTAGAGGCTGCACCCTTTCAAGTTTTTCTTTTATCTTTTTTTTTATCTTTTGGAAACATTACCTTGAGAACAATTGTTGTTGTTTTTTGTCAGTAAATTAGTTAAACCTTGATTTTATTTAATTTTTTTTTGCTTGCATTAAATAAATAGGACTACATGTTAGTTGGGGTATTCAAGACTGATGCTTTTAATAGATATGCAATATAATAAAGTTGGAATGTAACAATTAACAACAATAAAGAGTAGCTGTTTTTAGTTTTTGGGTATACAAGCCTTTATTCCATAAGAAGAGACTGTAACGATATTTGGGAAATAGGCTTGAGAAAGTTTAAGCAATGGACCAGGGTCAGATTTGTCTCTGCACCATATGCCTGTATACTGACTACTACGTCATTGGTGGTGACCACAGTGGAGTTTTAGCCAGAAATATTTCTTGAATATTGTTGTATACCTATACTATACTAATCTACGACTGTAACTAAATTATCATTTAAAGATGTTGCAGCTGTGGTGGTTACTGATGTCAAAAAGGAAATAATATGCTAAAAACATTTAGTGTTACAACTGCATAAGTTATTTAATTTGTTCAACTGTTCAGGACCACTTGTGGAAACTTGAGACAGACTTTTAGGTCAGTATTAAAATGAACGGCATTCCCACTTGTGAACAAAGAAAACAAGTGAGCTAGGTTAAATTATAAAGCATAAGTCAAATATGGAGGAGGTAGTTTACAAGCAGTGAGTTAAAGAATCTGTAAGTCTGTAATCTGTAAAGAATCTGTTGATACAAACTCAGTACCGGGTCAGCTGGCCGATTAAGGCCAAGTTTCATGTGCTCTATTTAATTCTTGCAAAATCTAAGTTATATTGTCTATGATTTCGACATAATTATAGATTATTCATGTATACAAAGCTGTGTATCCAATCGATTTGATACCGAAGCCTATATTTTTCATCTATGAGTTAAATATCTCTAATACACTATGTTGAATCAAATAGAGCTTTTTTTATCAGACGGAGTCAGGTGAATCACAGTCCTGCATGTGGTGGTTAATCTAGCCAAGAAAGGAGTGTTTTATTTTCTGTGCCTTCAATACTAACATCTGTTCCGGAAATGCTGGTCTCTCTGCATAGATTTATGAAAAATGCAGCAAATTTGCATGTTCAAGAAAAAGACAATGGCTCCGCGATCTCAAATCCCAATGCAGAGTATAAACACTATGCTAATGGAAGGATGGCACATTGTGTGAGGGTGGGGTGTGCTGGGAATTTTTATGGGCAACCAAAGAAAGACGTTCATTATGGTCAACAGGTTTAGAATGAATTATGTATTAAAACCAGATGCATTTTTGCTTATTTGCATTGGCTAGGATTCAGTGCTGACAAAAAGGACCTTTTTGCATCTCATTTTGTGACGATATAAGATCTAAGATCACATAAGTTGGGAAATTTATGCTATTCTATTCATCAATTTTTTTTAATTGAAAACGGCACTGATGTTGAGGTATTATTTAGTTTTAATTTAGCCAGTGTACTTAATGCAGCTAGGGAGTTAAAAGTTTCAAGTTGACAATTTTTTTCTACCTTCATACTCAGAAAACCGGCCTTTTCCTCTGTTCCCCAGACTTGATCTCTCACCTCCTGAACCCTGTGGTTGATCCTTTAAGCGAGGAGGTCAGACAGCTGAAGTTTGAGCAGATTGTAGTGCCAGAGTCATACAACGGACCTCGGCTCTCCTTCCCTTTGAGCGTGACTGATACCAATGCCCTGCTCAGCGCCTTTAAAGAGGAGCAGGTACAACACCATCAAACTTTCACTGCTTGTCTGAACAAAAGCCCTTCAGAAACATGTGAATTTTTTTGCTTTATATTATTAATAGTAAATATATATATATTATTTTTTTTTTATACTTTATATTTTATGTCTTTTTTTTTAACTCTCTAGTCTCTACTGTGCTGCTCTGTGTTGGTATTTGTATTTATTTAAATGAAATGTTTATTTACTGAAATTTTTTGATGTTTTAATAGAGAGATTTTGGGCAAAATGAATAAATAGTTTTAATGGGCAAAGAGTCATTTTTCTAGTCTCGCAGACTAAGGCTAGTTGCTATTAAAATAAACCACAAGTGACCTTTTTGGACCCCTAGCTTTTCTGTAACAGTTTACCAACCAATTTATTTAGTTTTAAAGATAACCACTGTGCTACAAATGACTGTGTGTTTAACCTGACTGCAAAGTGTATTAGCAAAAAAATGTTTTGTAAATAATAAAACTGAATGTTGTTCCTTTAAATTGAATAGTTTTTATAGTTAAATATATCTTAACATTTATCCTAAACATTTGTTCAGTGGTTACGTTTGTTATAGAATTAAATTATGTCTTGGTCATTACCAACTGAGTTAAAAATGAAAGCTGATACAAACTTTGATATGGTTTTAAAATTAGTCAAATATAAGTTCCCTTCCATTTCACAAACTGCATGAAAAGCCAAAACAGTGAAGCAGTAACAGATTGAACCAAACATAAGTTATACAATTGCAATAACTACTCCTTTGCTAAAAAATTATCTCAAATGTGCAATTGTTGTTCAGCTATAAACTTTCCAAGCTTACCCTAGTAACTGACCTCAGCTTAGTAACTTGTGAATTAAATAGTTTCAAGTATGTTTAATTTCAAATACATTTCAGACACTTCATGGGAGGTACGTGCTGCAGCTTCTGTATGAAACTAAGAAGTTCCTGAAACAGATGCCGAACGTTATATACCTGTCCACGTCCTATGCCAAAGAGATAACTATATGTGGTGAGTGAGAGCCATCTATTCTGTGCAGTCTTCCATAAAATATCAGTAGATTTCAGATATTTGCAGTGTGACAGATCAGCTCCAAAGAAGAGTCGCATGAATGGATGAGTGCTTATTAAATTTGCTCATCATCAAACACTTCACTGGACCTCAATGGGCTCCTCATCTCACTCCTGTTCAATTACTGCAGAAAAGCATGCAGGAATATTTATTCCCATACTAGAGTAGTCTCAAAAAAATCATGATAGAAACTGGTACAAATGACTTGGTTCCTACATTGAACAACTGTTTTCCTTCACCAGGTGATCTGCATGGTAGACTGGATGATTTACTGCTTATATTTTACAAGGTAAATTCAGTTACAATTTGTAAAAAAAAAAAAAAAACAGAATCTCTTTGTAAATGTTTTAAACTACTTGTAAATGCCTTGTAATGTACTTCGATCCATCTCCAGAATGGTCTGCCCTCTGCGGAAAACTCGTACATCTTCAATGGTGACTTTGTGGATCGAGGGAAGAAGTCGACAGAGATCATCATCATTCTGTTTGCTTTCCTGCTGCTGTACCCTGACCACATGCATCTGAACAGAGGAAACCATGAGGACCACATCATGAACCTCAGGTTTGAAACTCAATCGATGAAGTCACACTTTAAATAAACAGTTGATTTCACTTTTAAATATGATTCATGCCTTTTTTTCAGATACGGATTCACCAGGGAAGTCATGCAGAAGTATAAGGTATTGTTTTTCTGAGCTTTATTTCTCAAGGTTTTTTTTGTATTGTTAATAGTCTTTATGCTGGGGAGGTCAGTAGGACCTGCCTCGGTCAGTGAGGCTCCCTGAGTTCTCCCGAAGGGGTTCTTCACTGGGGAAGATCTTTTCTCTGCATTTGTGAGTGTGTTTTTTACACCGGGTTCACCGGTTTTAGCAATAAAACTAAGTTTCTTTGTTGCTTTATTTCGCCACAAAATCAGTTTAAACTGAGCTTTTATAATAAGTCAGTGATTACTGGTCAATTTAAATCAACAATTTCCTCAGTCTAATAAACTTTACTTTTCAATCCCTAGGATAGCATTATTTGGTAATTCTATGTCTTCCCCATGCAATTATCCAATAGGAATTCCTATCTAGCTTAATCCACATTTGGCCTTTGTGAAGCTGAGTAAAACCATTTTGATGGATTGATTGATTCAGTCTATAAATGTGCAGTTTGTTATTGTGATATAAATACGTGTAAATCTATTTATGAGCTTGTGAACTGAAAAGGCTAAAATAACACTTAATTACAATAATATAAAGCTTACTGTCCGGGTGCTGCTTTAAAAGTGGTTATTCACCATTATGAATATCATATAAAGGAACAAACTTTTTTTTTTTCAAAAATATAGGTATAAAATTCATTATTTTCTATTATATCTACCATAATAATAAGTATTATTTTTGTAACTCTCATTGCTCAGAAATGATGCATTGTTTTTGCTTGTAAAGCATTTCTACAATGTAGGATCCATGTGGATTATAAGTCCATGCTGCCACCTACTGGCTGTTTTTAATCTTCATTTTGCCTGCTGTATCAACAGACTCATGGGAGGGAAATCCTGCAGCTCCTTCAGGATGTGTTCAGCCTGCTCCCTCTTGCTACGGTTATCGACAACAAAGTCCTTATTGTTCATGGAGGCATATCAGATAAAACTGACCTGGATTTTCTGGACACTGTTGAAAGGCATAAAGTAGGTCCCTTATGTTCTCTCTGAATTACAGTGATACACTCAAATAATGAATTTACATTGAAATGTTTTTTATTTGCCATGTATTCAATTCAGCGGCAAGAGATTTTTTATAATTTAATTGATTGTCTTTTTTTCCTTAAAAATATAAAGCTTAAAGAAACATTTCAAATGATTTCAAGAGTTTAGCTTAAACGGCGAATTAGCATTAATATAGTTCTCAAATGTAGTTTTATAATTAACTTTTTTACAAGGATACAAGTGATTGTCACTGTGCAAGATGTTTGAAGAGAAAGTAGAGAACTGTACAAATTAGCAATAAGTAAATTTGAGAGCAAATTTAAACATAATATAAGCAAGTTAATCTATTTGAATACATGTGTGCAAAACAAAGAGGATTTTTGAGACTGAAATCAGGGAATTATGAGTGCCTCGCCAACGAGCTGGTAACGACTGGTGTCCAGTTTTGAAGAAGATTGTTGAATACTTCTGTCACACTGATTATGAAAAGCTTTTTATCAAATGCCATTTTTTTGAAATAAAAATAAACCTATAATTAGATTTATACACCAGCCATTTGTTTCTGATGACAGACGTTAGCAAACACTTTATTTTCCTCACTATAATCTCTTGTCTAGGTGAAGTCGGCTCTTCGCTTGCCCAAGCGCACCGTTGATCATCTGAAGCTTGAATCTTGTAGTCGCAGCAGCAGCAGACACAGCAACAGGTCTCAACCTCACAGCCCTCGGTCTCTGTCCCGCAGCCGGAGAAAGAACTTCAGCAGCCGCTCCTCATCTTCATCCTCCTCTTCCTCCTCCGCATCCTCCATCTGTTCACCACGAGTCTCTGCCAAGAACACTCCACGTCATCGACCTCCAGCCTCCGCGGCCTTGCCAAGTCCCACAGACATACTCCAGGTGCCCTTCCTGGACTCCTTTGTATCCCTGGAGCCCCCTGAGCCACCGAGGGAGGAACTGGAATGGCAGCAAGTGAGTTGGTTTTCTCTTGCATTTGGAATTACTGTCACTGTAACCCTAACCCTTGTCAGAATCTTTATTTGCATTTTAATGAATGCTAATGAGAATCTTAACATGTTTGAAACAGGTTGTGGATATCTTATGGAGTGATCCTAAAACCCAGAATGGCTGTACCCCGAACTCTTTTCGTGGTGGAGGCTGTTACTTTGGCCCTGATGTGACACAGGAGCTGCTCCAGAGACATGGGCTCTGTCTGCTCATAAGGTCACATGAGTGTAAACAGGAGGGCTATGAGCTCTGCCATGATGGACAGGTGAATATAGAGACCTTCTGCCATCTTTTAACTGGGATCATCAGTTTTTATTTGCCCTGAAGACAACATTTAGCATTACTCTACCAAGTGATCTCAACTTTGTAATGAATCAAGTACATGTCAAAGCATTGATACATTAGTAGCTTTTCTCTTTTTATGAATTGAGGTCTTTTACAGAGAGTTCTAACAAATTGAAAGCAAAACCTTTCATTTTTTTTAATTCCCATGTTCTTACGTTGGTAAAAAGTACTATTCATTTGAACATAATGCCACTTATGTTTCATAGCATGTTCAACCAAAATTTGTGATGATTAAAATTAAGTGTGGCTTCATTTAAATAGGTTCATAATTAAATAAATGAAAGTAGTTAGTTTGCTATCTTTATGGAGAATTGAAATAATGGGGAGGTGGGAAAATCTTATTTAATTTTAAGCATCTTCAGTTTATTTTACAGATAAACCAATCAATTTATAGGAAAAATATAAATACAAACTAAAAAATGTCTTTAAGAGGCTTGCTTTGACAAAAATGTGTCTGTTTATTGAAGGTTATAACCATTTTTTCGGCATCTAACTACTATGAAGAAGGCAGCAACCGCGGGGCGTATGTCAAGCTGGGCCCTGAACTTGTTCCCCGTTTCTTCCAGTATCAAGTCAGTCGAAGCACCAGAAAGCTCACCCTCCATCAGAGGTACAAGAGAGAATATGGGTGTGTGAATAATGACAAAACCCTTCTCTAGTTAAGATAAAGGATGAACCAAAATGGCATTTGTTTAAATTGACGTCTGTCTGCATGTGTGTCTGTTTTAGAGTTCGTGTAGCTGAAGGTTCGGCTCTCAGGGCTTTGAAAGAGAAGCTTTATGCTCACCGCTCTGAGCTGATGGCTGCTTTTCAACTCTATGACATAGACAAAACAGGTGATGAACTCAAGTATTGCTTTATTCAGCTTTCTAATCTGCTTATGACTGTATTTGTGGGCCACTTGTGGAAGCTTGTGTCTAAAGCCTGATTTATACTTTTGCGTCAACTGGACAAATTGTCGTCTGCGTACTGATGCAGACCTTGGGCTGATGCTTCTGCGAAGCTTGAATAAAATTGTAATTTCGTGTCAAGGCTTCGCATACCTACGCAGACCACGAGCTCAGTGATTGGACGAAGTGGAGCAGTCTTCTTCCTTTGTTGTCTGTGCTGTGTTTTAGCAAGCTATAAGTTAGTATGGTCATCATGCCACACTGTGATATTGATCCGTTTAGCGAAAGTTTGTTAGAAGTTATATCGAAACAATTTATGGTAAGGTAAATAATATTTTGTTCGTATCTGTGTTGTGTTTTGGTTTGCTAGTAGTTGATATTCTTATCAAACAAGTATTGATCAGAGCGTACGAAGTGCAGACAGAGCGCACAATTTGCTGGAATATACCATTATTAAGTCAATATCATCCATGAACTAGAACTACCATGAAGATCAACAAACCATAAGTTGATTGAAGTATGGAACTGTAAGAAAACCTTACAATAGTCTGAGATGTTTGCAGTTAACTAGAGAAAGCATTACAGTATAATAGGACATAGAATTAAACATTCTTGAATATTGAACATAAAACAATTCTCATACCAAATTTGCATTGAAGTTATTCAACCATTACTACCCTCTAGTGGGATTATTAATCAATACAAGAAGTGTTCTTGTGTTTCTGGCAGGCCGCATCTCCTGTAATGAGTGGGCACAGGTGGTGGAGTCAGTTCTGCGGTTGGATCTGCCATGGAGAACCCTGCGCCCACGCCTGGCCCGAATCACCACAGATGGCAACGTGGAGTATGAATCCTGTTTTGAGGACATCAGTATCGGAGATCCCAGTCCTCCAGTCAGTCTGTTTATATTTTATTTCCAGACTACAGTATGTCACAAACGTCTAATTCTCTCCCTTGTATTTTAAGGTAACTCCAAACTTGGCCGAAACTCTTTATAGATACCGTACTGATCTAGAGATCATATTCAACATCATAGATAAGGATCACTCAGGTCTGTTTTTTATAAGATTGTGATGCTGGGTGTTAAATGATGATCATAACCACTCCCCCAACGGTCAACTACAGGTCATATCTCCATAGAGGAGTTCCGTCAGACGTGGAAGCTCTTCAGCACTCATCTCGGAGTGGCTGTGAACGATCAGAGTGTGGACGACATGGCTCGAAGCATAGACTTTAACAAAGATGGCAACATTGATTTCAACGAGTTCCTGGAAGCTTTCCGGGTGGTGCATAAACTAGATGTCAAAGAGCAGCAGCAGGGTTAATTCTGGATCAACAACTTTATAATTTCTTTAGTTTGAATTACAGACACAGAGAACATTTACACATTATCATCGTCATCATCTATTTTTCTTGGATAAATTTTTTTTTTTGCAAAGGTAGGTATTTTCAGTTTTAATGTTAACCTTGTGGCGTATGGGACTGAATTTGCATAAAAAAGACAAACTCACATCTTCAATTATACAGAACACAGGTGATCATAGGCCTCCATTTGAAATTTCAGACCCTGCAGACACAAAACTCCACTGCTCAAAAACTATATTTAATTGTTAAAGCAGCTTGTCTTTCCTGATATACCTTACCTCATCCAAAAATACTCCCACAGGACTCTAATGTTAAGATGAAAAAATTAAATTTTCTTAACAAGTTAAAAGTACAATGCTAAAAGTTGACCCCACTCTGATTTCATGTTTTTAACGTACATTTTCAAGGTACGATGTATGATTTCTCAGAGCCACTGTTGACATTTGATGATAAAAGCTCCTACCAAATTATAAGCATAGCATTTGAATAAATATGAATGCAAATAACTCTACTTTTATACAGTTATATTAATATGAATTAATTATTTACACATATGCAAAAAGAACTCGAGCAAGAAATCTAAAATTAGGTCCAATTATAATCAAATCACAATTTGATTAAACAGATTAGAACTAATCTATACCATTGATCTGAATAGAAATATAGGAATAAACAGGTATATATATATATATATATATATATATATATATATATATATATATATATGTGCGAGTGTGCGTGTGTGTGGTTTAATGGTTTATACAAGGTGTGTGTATATATATATATATATATATATATATATATATATATATATATATATATATATATATATATATATATATATATATATATATATATATATATATATATATATATATATATATATATATATATATATATATATATATATACCTTTTCACAGACACCAGTTACAAGTTATAAAGTGGAATAAAGAAGAAGATTCCTGGATGGATAATTATTTTTCTTAAATAAATGCAGTTATTAAGATCATTCAAAATAAAACGGTTTCTTTTAGCAAGCTCAATGCAAAATAGCTCATTATTTTGTTTTTAAAGGTTCTGTTTGTGATTACACAGAGCCAAATAGCCATCTGATCTGCACTTTGAAAAACTTCCAAATCGCTTTCTGTTTTGAAGAGGTTCAATTCTGCTTTCATGCCTCCTCCCCTCTTCTCTTTTTTTCCTCCTCATCTCTGCTCAAGACATCTCTCTGGAGCTCTCTTCAGTTGGCGGAGTGATCTTCAGCTTCAGTCTGACACTCTCAGAGTTCAAAAGACTTTTTATAAGGGAAGCTGGAATGAGCTCAATCATGTTATCATGGAGAAGTACACTTCTGTGTGGATTTTTGACCCAGGTTTTCAAATTCGCTCCAGGTAGTGTAGCTTCTGGTGGATAGAGGCACTTGTACTGAACTGTTTATCTGTTTAAACATGCTACTGAATAAGCAGATTTTTTCAATGTTTAGTTTGCATCACTAAAGAGATTTAACCGAGGCTGAATAAAAATGGCTTTCATGCAGGTGTTGCTGATAACGGATGCAAAGGCTTTGGTCATTTGGAAAATGGGCGTATGTTTTTCCGTTATGGAGGTTTGTATGTAACCTTCGCTTGCAATCCAGGATTTCGGATCCACGGTTACCGCACTAGCAGTTGCATGTCTGGACAGTGGGCCAGAGATCCGCCACTGTGTGTGGGTAAGTAAAGAATGATATTCTTCCCATTTCATCCTTTACAAATGAATCTAAAAAAGCAGACCATTGAAGCTCAGATAAGGATGCTTCTTTTGAATTTGTTATAGTTAGTATTCTTCAAGTTTGTATTATATTAAAAATTAAAAATGTTTAAAATGTAAAAAAAAGTTTCTTTAAAAACAGTAACTTATTTTAAATTGTTAGTTGTACAGGGTCAATATTGTTGTTTTTTAAAAGTTAGGGTTTTTTGGACAAAAATTGACACCACAATTAACTAATATTATTGTTTTATTTAGAACATTTTATTGTTTTTATTCGCTTAAAAATGGTGTTAACACTTCTTAAACAGTTATGTTTGGATGAACCATACAACATTTCAAATGTAATGAAATAAATAATAAAGTAAGTTCTTTGATCAAAGACATTATTTTGGATTAAATACAAAACCTCAAAAAATTATAAGTTGCTGTTAAGCAGATTTATTTTTTATTAAGCAGATTTTTCTTTTTAAAAAGTGAAGGTTTCCTAACAACCTAACTGTTAAATTTCAGTTTTTTTTTATTTTTATTAACAAATGTGTGAATTCAGCATCATGGTGGCGCAGTGGATAGCACGGTCGTCACACAGCAAGAAGGTCGCTGGTTCTAGGCTCGGCAGGTGGCATTTCTGTGTGGAGTTTGCATGTTCTCCCCGTGATCGCGTGGGTTTTCTCCGGGTGCTCTGGTTTCCCCACAAGTCCAAAGACATGCGGTATAAGTGAATTGAGGAAGAACGATTGCCCATAGTGTTAAAGTGTGAATGTGTGTGTGAATGTTTCCCAGCGATGGGTTAAGGCTGGAAGGGCATCCGCCGCGTAAAACATATGCCAGAGAGTTGGCGGTTCATTCCGCTGTGGCGACCCCAAAAGGGAAGAAGCCGACATGAAGATGAATGAATGTGTGAATTCATATTAATTTGGCTGATACCCAACATACATTTCAGGAATAGCAGAAGTATCTTTAAGAAATTGAAATCTGAGTACTTTTTAAATCATTTTAAACTTTTCCAGTGTAGTTGTATTCTGCTGGTGTGCTTGTTTTAGCCCTCTGCTTTACTTGTTACCTGTTAATGAAATCATCGGAAATTCATGAGAAAAAGTGAAAAACCGGTTTGCTTTACTTCTACCTAACTGGTTTCTTTGTTTGATTACTAAACTAAAAAAGTTCAGTTATAGTAATTATAAACGATAATCATTATAGTTTACATACATTCATCTGTCCACAGCATCAGGGTGCCCAAGCCTAGGAGATCTTCTCCATGGTCACTCCGTGGTGTCTAGAGACAGATCTCTGGCATCCTTCAGCTGTAACTATGGATTTAATTTGTTTGGCTCTGCGCTCCTCTACTGTAAAGGGAAGGACTGGAACAGCACCAAGCCTGTCTGCAAAGGTATGATTTAGACCATTCAGATAGTTGTATAATGATAATAATCCATATCAGTTATGAGTGCATTTTTTTCTTACAGTGGCGGACATCATGAGCGGTCATTTGAAGCAGGAGTTTTTACAAGGTCCTCTCTCAGCACACATTCTTACTAAGCTAAACGCCATTTCAACCAAGCATTTAAACACTTCTGTTGTCAGTCCTTCAAACAATGCTTTGCTCAATCTGCAAAAGATCCCTCGTATGAGACCTGATTTGTCTGATGCAAATATTAGAAAACCCTCAGAGAAACAACCCTTGAAGAGTCCAATACTTGAGCAAGTTACAACCCCCCAAAACCTTCAGGATTCAAACAGGAGCTTATTTTTCGTTTTAGAATCAAACGTCTCTCTTGCATTCAAGGAAGAAAAAAAAGGACATGTTATGGATAGTGTGTCATACAGACAGAATAAGAGATTGCATCTGGCTGTGCTTGCTACTCCTGTGTCTGGTTCTGAGAATTTACCGCTACACCACAAGAATAAGTCTAAACCATATGTCACCGCATCAGGCACCTATGGCCACCTAAACTCTGATACTTTCACCTCTGAAAATGCTGAGATTGTTCCTTTCAAAAGGTCTCCTGATTTAATAGAGTTTAAACACAAGTATGTTTCCTCACCATCCTTCACTTCTCATCCTCTAAACACCACCGGACATCCCACAATCAGCAGTCAAGGCTTGACGACAACGTCTAATAATCGTCATACGGTGGACAAAGCTGATCAAAGACAATTAAACAAAAGTCTTCCACAATTTCCATCCAGAGAAAATCGTCCAGTGTGTCCATACCCTTCGTTTCCATTGCATGGGACGTTCTATTTTCGGTCGATTAAGAAACCAAGGCCTCTTCAGTCCAAGCATTACATTCAGTATGCATGTTACCCAGGATACACTCTGACCGATGGGGACGTCTACAGCTATTGTCTACACAATGGAGAGTGGAGTGGCAAAAAACCTCAGTGTGTGGGTGAGAGTAGAACTTACTAGTGTCTAAAACTTTTATTTTATAGTCATAGACAACTGTTAGTATGTTGTTACAGTGGACATGAAGGAATTAAAATGAATGTGAATGTGATAAAATAATAGAAATTTTATTGTGGAAGAAATTTCTGTTAAAAGGTTTTTCTATCTTATATTTAACACATCTTCAGAGTGTGCTATAGCTCACCTTTCCCTTTTTCTCGAAAATTCAACTGATCTATTTTTGTGAACCTGATTTACTCAATTTAAACAAAATAATCATGACATATCTTTCAATGACTGCATACTCACGTCAATCCAACTGTTTACTTATTTAAAAACTAATATTAATCACTATATTTTTATTCTAATCCATAATATAGGAAAATAAAAGGGTAAAGTTTTAATATTATCTCGGCAAACACATCTGTAAACCTGTGAAGAATATCAACGTTTTGATCTCGTTAGATATGTTAAACAAATTATCTTGTTTTGGATGCTTTGATCTGATGACACTAATTCAATCTAATATTATTCTTAGAGTGCATGTTTATACATTTTTTTTCCTTCTTACTATTGTGTTTTTTTTTTCCGCCTGAAGAATATTTATGTTGGTAAAGAGTGTCCTTTTCCTTTTTTATTTTCCAGCTATTTCTCCTTGTTCCATTAATAATGGGGGCTGCTCACAGACCTGTAATGTTCAACACAATCAAGCTCAGTGTCGCTGTAAACCTGGATTTCTACTTCTAGAGGATCAGCGCACCTGTCGAGGTGAGAAATTGTTTTCTGTTTGGTGGTGTTTCACCCTGGAACTGCATTCTTCAGACAGCCAGACTCCTCAGATTACAGGTTCTTCTCTCTAGGAATGTCCTGATCTATTTTTCCGTTATCAGGTGGTCCAGACAGGGTTAAGAGCTTGTTTATGATGTTCTTAGATTTATGACTTTAGTTGAAAACCAGCTGTTATTCATCGATTCAGAACCCGGTGTCCCACTTGGATTTTTATTGTTATGGAGTAGAGGAGAAATAGCTATATAGTACACAATATAGAACAAGATATGAAACAACCCAAGACAGATAGAATCACATTTGACTGAACTTTCAGGTTAAAATATTCTCTTTTAACTAGGACTCGTTTTAGCGACTGTTTTAAAACTGCAGCAGGGAGTTCCTCAAACCTACAAATATGTTTCACACCACAGGTCAGTTTTAAAACCCCATAGTAGCAGCTCTTTAAAGGCACCTACAGACTGCACGGTTTTAAAAGTTGTTGTGTCACAGGCATGTTCACACGCTATGACTGTCTGGGGAGGCATTCAGTCACTGATGTGTTCATCTTGCATGACTGATATTTGACTTTATAAAAAAGTAACTTGTCTAGAGCAAAACACGTCTCGCACCAGATCATGTCACGTGAAACTGGGATAATCAACAATAACGCTAGTGTGCAAGAAGCTTGCTGTTCATATTGAATGTGCATAAATTTGCAGCAAAAAGAAGAAAAAGCGAAAAACATTATGGATGAAAAAGTGTTTAGGGAGACATGAGGAGCAAGTATTATGGATTTTGTGGTTACTTTCTTAACTCCTCCCACAACATCTTGACGCTGCTCTCTCATTGGCTGTAGGCAGTCACTGACTTCTCAGTCAGAATACCCTTCACACGTCATGACTGTCAATCACCGACAGGTCTAGATATGCAATTTGCCAGATATCTCACGAGTGTTGGTGACTAGTCTGTGCGCGAGCACCTACTTGCCAGTGATTTCGGCAACTTCTCACAAACCTGTTGCCTACTCAAAATCAGAGGCAAAATCATGCAGTCTGAACTTGGCTCATCCTAAATAGGTCATAAACTGGCGTTTTCCCCATTTTGTTCTTTTCAAAGATCTGTCTGTCATCACTAAACCCACCGTCTCAGTTTAACTGTATACAGCTGCCTCAATCAAATAAAGAAATAGAAAATAATTTTGCTATCATTTACCCCGAATACATTTACATATCTTAAGAATTAATCTAGATTTTTTTCCAGAGGGGTGTATATTGCGAATATAATAATAACATGAGTTTATGTCTGAGGTGTAGCCGAGTTTTTAAATCTGGTTTTAAATGTTTTAAATAAATGTTTTTTTTTTGTTAATGTTCAGATTTAGAAGATAAATAGAAAGGGATAGAATTATTACTAAATCATTATTTTTTTTATTCTAAAATAATTATTATTTCTAAATGCCCAGTACCAATTAAACCTCGGACCTATATTGGTCCACAGGCCAGGAGTTGGAGACCACTGCTATACACAATACAAATAAACAAATCACAATAAATGATCAATCAAATGATTTAACAGTTTTGTCCCTTTTATTATAATTTTGGCAAGATTTACTATGATTACCATTTTTAAATAAGTTGTCGAGTGAGAACAGTTTCCCAAAAATGTATTCCATCTAGTTGATAGATCATGTATAATTACATCCTTGTTTCTAATTTCAAATAGTGTGTGCTGAGGCTTTTCAAACCATGTCTGGTATTTCTAGATTTGGATGAGTGCGTGGAGCAGTTGCACATGTGCCAGCAGGCCTGTGAAAACACCTTTGGCTCCTATAGGTGCAGCTGCAATCCAGGATTTCAGCTCTCTTCTAATGAGACGTCCTGCACTGGTGAGGGACTATGTCAACTAAGATTATTTTTAATTTCAAGATTAATTTCTCTGGAACTAAGCCCTGCAAAAAATTGTGTTCATCATACGTTTGAAACTCAGCTCATTATACTGAATTAAACCTAGTGCTCCTGAACTGGGTAACACTGATATATCTCTGTGCAGATGTGGACGAGTGCCAGTATGTTGGCAGGGCTCTCTGTTCATTTGGCTGCATTAATACTCCGGGTAGTTTCCAGTGCTTGTGTGCTGAAGGATACCAGCTGGACAGTACTGGTGGACACTGTGAAGGTCAGTTATCTACAGTGCGCTACATGTACAGTACAGTAGAATCTTTTCATTTCCAGTGACATCCCAGTCACCAAAGTAAAGTAGATGTGACGTCAGCGATCAGATTATTTTTTTTTTAATTATTACATATGATTTTATTTAGCAGTTGTATTTTCATGATTTCTTTATCTTGATCATTACTTCCTACACTTTTTATTTATATCATCTTTGGTCATGTGTCCCCTTGATACAAGTGAGCCCTACTAAAATAAATACGGCACAAAAAACTATTGTTAATTGAATAATGAAAATGATAATTTCAGAGAGGGGTGTTTAGCACTGTATTGTTAGTACTCCATCCTACTCCATCCTCCCACGTGTGTACAATTGCCAACAAATCTGTGCTGCTCTTACCGTTGATTTTATTTAGAGCGAGGTAGGACGGTTTCAAGATAATCTTAACCCTGTAAAGCTGAGCTAACTTTATGAGCAGATCGGCTTCACCACATAAAACTATGGCTCTCTGATATGAATAAAATGTAATGTAAATGTAAATGACCCTAACTTTATGGTAGCGTATAACTATACAGTGTATGTATGCTTTTAGACATAAACGAGTGTGAGCAGATGGAAGGAATCCGGATGAGAGTGTTTCATAAGTGCCAGTGGAAGTGTGAGAATCTATCTGGTTCTTACAGATGTTTGTGTCCTCCTGGATTTAAACTGCACTCTGATAGACGTCACTGTGTGTGAAGGTCAGTATATAAGAACACACATCATACAGATTAGATGTTCTATTTAAAAATACAAATAAATGTAATTTTTGCTGTTTGATTTTTTTTAGATGTCATAGAGTGCTGGAAAGCAAAAAAATGTATTTTATATACCAACAGTATATAACTTCAACCATAAAGACTGCACATGTGCCTGACCAGAAACGCACTCTATCAACTGTACATACAAGAGAAAAATTTCATTTCATTCCAGTCAACATACTCGCCTTTAGAGGAATTTTAACATTTGTTGATTTTTTTTAGGTGAAAAGTTTATATTTTGGATATTAATATATTGTGTGTTTTAAATAATGTATCTTTCTGAAGATATTTCTGATAAAGTTTCACAGTTGCTTAACAATCATGTTCAACTTGTATTTTTCAGCTTCTTTACACGGTGTATCATTAAATAGTAATAAAAATTGTTTTTCAAAAGGTTAGGTGAAACAATATGTATTCATTTTTGGGGTCAAAGTTTTTTTTGCCAAAAGCCTTCGTAGCTCTACCTGCTGGCTCACAAAGGTACATGCTTTTTTTGTGAAATGTACCTCTGGTGCTCTCATCAGCCACTTAAATCCTCTGTGAAAGTGTAGCTGAAAATGAAGAGTTTTGAAGGCAAAATATTGCACATGGGTCATAAAATGGGTTCTTGAGCCTGGGCCACTGGATGGAGACGATGAGATGTTTTAAATCTTCTCTACAAGGTAATTAAGAACTACTGAAATGTATTGTAAATTCATGCTCATAAGCACATGTAAATATCACAATATCATACTGTCACTGAATGATGAAGATCGATACACAGTTTTAAAATAAGGCCCTAACTTTTGAGTAACTAACATTTGAATTGTGACAGATATTTTTTGTTTAGTAGAGATGAGCTCAATTGCAGCCTTGGAAGAAGCCTTCACCTTGTCTTGACCGTTCATGAAAGGTAACAATCTGTTTGGGGACAATACTACAGTTTGATTAGAAGGCTAATCCAGAAAGGCCAGATGGAAATTTGTCAAAAATAACTCTCAATCGCAAAAAAACACCAGCCTGATAAATGCAGGATGGAATTATTTTTTCTATTACCAAATTTATACATTATTACCTAAGTGTACATCCAGACATGGAAGGACAATGGCTTGTTAAACTTTATAATCTGTGATTGAATGCAAGATCAGTTGAGTATTAACAAACTTTATCTGTTTAAGTTGCCATTTGAACCATTCTTGCCTGTCAGTATGTCTATTCGGGGAGTTGGTGATGTGTTATTTGCTGTTCAATTCTTGAAGGACCTCTTTCCCCCAGGGGTAGATGTCATTCCAGGAGTGCCAAAGCACTGAACGCTTTCATTTCAGCCTTTATGAAAAACACATCTGGTCAAAATTATCAAGCTCCCTTCTGCTGGAGTGTAGCTAAGCTGCTGTGTGTATCAGAGCTGGGTTGGAATAGATGCGCATGATTTTAGTGTTGTTTATCTCTGGTTTAAGTCAGTGATGAAATTGATTAATAGACACCTAAATGTTTTTTAATAAAATGAATTGAGTTTTAGTGAATGAACAGAGTTCCAGACAACTCAATAACCAGGTTCTAGGACTAAGTTTTTAAGGTCAGTGTTTTTAAATCGGAGCTTGTCTGGGGTCCTGGGCATTCCAAAAAAACTCATTCCAGCAGACAGCGGCACTATGAGAAGAGCGATCCAATCGAACCACAACCCAGTATTGTAAGGTAAATATCTTGTGCATAAACGGCATTGCATACTTTTTAGCATCAATATTAGGTATGTACACAGTTTGAAGATAATATCAGTTAGTAGAAATGCTCAGACAGTTATGAACATGTTGAGGAGAGCATGATTTTCAGTCTCTTATCTACCGGACTAGAAAGGGTAACAAAGGTCTTGGGATTCAGCCAATAAACATTCAGCCAGACTTTGCACCCTCAGTTTTGCAAGAGTCATTGTGATCCAAAATTATTGTTTTCTTTTTTCCAGGTAGTCTTTTTCTGATTGTAACACAGGCTTCAAGAGCCAATCTCTTAACTAATCTAATCTGAACGCAGCTGGATAATCCTGCAAGGAATTCTCTCTGAAAAGCCAACTTTGACCCAATCTTTTCCACCGAGGAACTTCTACCTATAGCTTTAGTTGATTAATTCTTGCACGCATGGCTTTATTCTCAATTCAACCCGTATATCCAAAGGTAGGATGGATTGCAGTTGTGGGGTGCATCTTTCTCTCTTTTGCATCTGCAGAAGAAATTATGCAGTTGAGGAAACCTGGCTGGACTGGTTCACTTTTAGTGGTCCCAATGGATGGAAGCCACTGGACTGGCGTGAAAGCTTTGGCGGAGGAGATGGGGCGCAGGGGGCACAAGGTTACAGTGGTCATCCCGGAGGTCAGCGTGCTCCTAGGACCTGGTAAACATTATGACACTAAAACATTCCCTGTACCTTATGGGCAGAAAACACTTGACGAACTTCAAGCTCGAAACGCTGAGGTTATGGAGAACAAAAAGTTGCCACTGTTTGAGAAGATAAGTACCAGGTTTAGTAATATGAAAAAGTTTGTAGACCTCCAGAGGACCACAGCTGAGAGTCTTCTGTTGAACCAAGAGTTGGTGAGCTCTCTGAGGAAGCAGAAGTTTGATGCTGTACTCACAAGTCCTGCTGTGCCAACCGGTGCCATCCTGGCTTACAACCTTTCCTTGCCTGCAGTGTACATGCTCCGAGGCTTACCCTGTGGGCTTGATGCTGAGGCTATAGCTTGCCCAAACCCACCTTCGTATGTCCCAAGGTTCTTCACGCACAGCTCAGACCTTATGTCTTTTCGCCAACGTGTTCTGAATGTTCTAGTGAGCATCGTGGAGCCTCTTCTGTGTAAGCTGATCTACTGGACAAGTGAAGATGTGGCATCCCGATTCTTGCAGAGAGATGTCAGTGTGATAGAGATCTTGCGAAGTGGAGCTCTGTGGCTTATGCGATATGATTTCACTCTGGAGTTTCCAAAACCCTTGATGCCCAACATGGTTCTAATCGGGGGGATTAACTGTGTCTTAAAGCGCCCTCTCACTGAGGTCAGTGACCGCATGTTTTCTTGAAATCTTGAAAATTGATATGCCATTATGTTATGCCCCTTTAAATAATTGATAATAAATTATTTACCCCTCTTACCCTTAACAACCTTCTAATGGCAGTATTTATTATAAACAATGTCTTTAAATGACTTCAAATGGTTATGCTCGAGTCGTGTGCATTGTGTTTTCTTTCACTGTCGTGCTTCCTGCTGGATTTTTGTTATTGGCCCACACAAAATCCTCACATTTCTGACAAATATGTTCATCTTTTTGTAATCCAAAATACACTTATGGCATCTAAAAAACACACTTTATTTTAGTTTGTTTATCAACAAAGTTCTATTACAATTACACTTCCTGGTCAATCAGCACATACATTATTCATTGAGATGAGCTGCATTAGCACTTCATCTGATTGGTCAGTGGCTGGTGCTATGTTCTTTACAGTCATCAAGCTGTTTTGAGCTCCCATAAAAAGAAAAAAGGATTACACAAAAATTTTTTAACCTATCTGAAGATGACTTAATGCATGTTTTTGACTATGGTTTATTTGATATAAAAATGCCTAAAATTTGCCTTAACTCCAGATTAAACTTTAAATTCTATTAACAAAGCACCTTTAGTGTAATGAATTAAACAAATGCTTTAAAAAAAAAAATTCTGCACTAAACATGTGCTAAGCACAACAATATTCTTTTCAAAGGTTTTTATTTGTTGATAAATATGTTGCTGGATAAAAAAAAATGAAGTGATAAGGAGTCAGAGGCAGCATGCTGGAAAGAACCATGAACTGGGATTCAAATTTGTGTCAGCTCAAACGCTGAAAACACTGTTGGTGTGCCTCAATCGGTGCACTATGCATACTTTTAAGGATGCAGGGGGAGAAAAATGTCTCAAATACCAGTAGACACTCAACTGGCTGATTCACCCACAATGCATTGCAGGTGGGAACTTTCTCGCACATAGGACGTGTAATAATGTTTGTTTTTTTTGCCCAGATTGGGCACACAAAAGTTTTTTTTTGTGTGTACCATAAAACATGTACATTTTCTTATGTATCTCGATGTTACTTCACTGTATGGTATGCTCACTAGCCACAGAGCTAACATGGCTTTCTACAATTTGTTAATTAAACACACTGCAAATTAATCTTAAGAAAGTAGTTTTGTTAAAATAACAATAAACTGATTTTTTTTTAAATACTTAAACAATAAACTGGGATTCAAATTCATGCCAATTCTCATACATGGCACATGTAATGATGATGTCAAAACAACTTCCATCACATTTTAGTTTGTCTCAGGTTGAGCATGCTCACATTTTGCATACTAAAAGTATGAAGATTTTCTTCTTAAAATGATCTGCTTTAATGGAATAGTAGAAGCATTTGGATTGGTATGTGATGTTTTTGTAGACCTCACTGAGCTAGCATGGCTTACTACAACACTATGACATTGATCACACGCCACATTAATCTTATAAAAAAATAGTGCTATTAAATAGCCTTACAAACTATTTTTAGCTGTGCTGTGTCATGCCCACTAACTCCTAAACTACCATGATTGCAACATTGAGTATTTAATAGTATGATCTACTTACGTACATGTATTTCATTGATACTGGATATGAATGAAACGCTTTCACGTCCCTCACTTTTCTAATACAAATATATGATCTATAGTTTTCTTTTTAATTAAGTACATAATTTCATTCATTATATATAATATATCTTTTTTTTGTTTGCTAAGTTAGAATTAAAAGCTAACAGCTTATTTAATGTAACATTGTTTTATAAGAACAATAAAATCCAAATTGACCGTTCATAATGTGTTAACACAAAATATGGGTTTATCTTTTCCTTAAAAAAAAAGTTTAAAGAGGTCTTTTGATTTATAATCATGCTATATATATATATATATATATATATATATATATATATATATATATATATATATATATATATATATATATATATATATATATATATATATATATATATATTTAGCTGTGTATTGTTTAGTTAATATATTATATCTGTATCTCTGTTGTTGCTGTGTGACACATGGTTTGCTACTAGCATAGTTCATGTGTCAATAATGAAATTTACAATAGCTATGGTTTAATTATTTACTCCATGATTTCAAACTCAATGAAACGATAGATTTACAATGCTTGTGAAGGGTTGGTTTACCGATGATAAAGTCTAGAGCTGCCTTCCTTTAAAAACTACAAATGCAACCTAGATAGATCAGCACACAGTAAAACAAACACACGCCTAGGTAAAGGTTCACATTCAGTCTTGGCAAGATGCAGCGTGCAGTACTTTTGTGTTGGGTGCTTGCTGCACATTATGAAGTCTTTTGCTCGGTGAAGGATCAGAAAATATCAAGGGACAGCAGTTGGACTGGGAAGCTGTTAGTTGTGCCTATGGATGGCAGTCACTGGACAGGGGTGAAGGCTGTGGCAGAAGAAATGGGACGGCGGGGACACACGGTGACTGTGGTTATACCGGAGATCAGCATGCGCTTGGGTCCAGGCAAACACTATATTACTAAAAAATTTCCTGTGTCATACAAGGAGGATTTGATAAGGCAAGTTATGAAGCAATATATTGATGAAAATAGTGATTCAAATCCTTCCTTGATGACAAGTGTGACTTCAAAGATCGATCTCTTTGGAAAGATTACCAAATTTATGGTCTCTACCACTGAGAGCCTCTTCAACGACCAAGAGCTTATTGAGTTTCTAAGAGAGCAGCATTTTGATGCAGTTCTCACTGATCCTGCGATGCCGATGGGGGCAATATTGGCATACAATCTTTCAG
Organism: Danionella dracula; assembly: GCA_900490495.1. Classification (NCBI taxonomy): domain Eukaryota; kingdom Metazoa; phylum Chordata; class Actinopteri; order Cypriniformes; family Danionidae; genus Danionella; species Danionella dracula. Next base: position 6,044,990 of record UELW01000012.1, read on the forward strand.
TGCCAGCTGTCTACATGTTAAGGGGAATGATGAACGAGGCAAAATTCACCTTGAGCCCAGACCCTGTTTCATATGTTCCACGCTTTTTCACAGAATACTCAGACAAGATGTCTTTTGATCAGCGTGTGTTAAATGTACTAGTGAGTTTACTCGAACCCCTGATTTGTAAGTTAGTGTTTAGATATTATGAAGATGTGGCATCCAAATTTCTGCAAAGAGATGTCAGTCTGGTTGAAATTCTGCAAAGTCCAGCGGTTTGGCTGATGAGATATGAATTCTCTCTGGAATTCCCCAAGCCTATAATGCCCAACATGCAATTCATAGGAGGAATTAACTGTAAAATTAAGAGTCCACTTGACAAGGTAAGCAACGCCACTGGTTTGTAGCACTTTTACAGCCTGAACATTAAAATGTGGGGTAATTGTTTTTGCATTAATTCTTCCTGTTTGTTTCATTTTACATTACATTTACATTCATGAATTTGGCAGATGCTTTTGTCCAAAACGACTTACTGTAGGGGAGAGACAAAATGCAATTTGTTACACAAAGTCTATCAGCTTCTCATAATATAAATTGTGTCACCTGATCAATAAACCATAGCAGGAAGAAATTAAAGAGAGATGAGGAAAACAATTTTTTTTTTAATATTTAGTAGGTGTTCCCTGAAGAAAAGAGTTTTCAGTTGCTTTTGAAAGCTTTTTTTATAGATCAATTTGATTTAAATATGAGAAAGAAATTACTTATGCTTTAAAATGTCTGATATTTTAGATTAAAACCCAGCTTCGTTCAATTTAGTTCTAGTATGGTTGTTATACAATCTATTTGCTGTGAAATTCTTATTTCAAATTATTTATTAACATTATCTAGGGGTATTTGATCTTGGTTTGACACTTGTCTGTTTTTTGTTACTGAAGGAGAGGCCCTTTTTCATGCGTTTATGTTTAATATTGTTCCCTGCTAGTTGACTTAAATAAGCTTAACCGACAACGCCTCAAAAAGGTTTATAGTGATGGATGGGTTTCATTGTGTGGCTGATGTTCCCTGAACATTGTATATTTGTTTCACAAATGGGTCAGATGGAAGTGTACAGACATGCCCAGGGCTGCAGGAGGCCTATGAGAAAGAACTGCATAGTTTGTGGCAGGCAACTCAGCAGTGGACTTGACAATTTTTGCAATCATGTCAATATAGATTATGTTATCGAGTGCCACTGCTCTATTGACATTTTCAATCTTAGTTGAGAGAAATAATTGTAAAGATATTTGTGATTCAAGGGCAATTTTCATTGAATTTGGGTTGTTTCCAAGCATCATCAGATGAGTGTGTGGTTTATAATCATAATAAACATGAACAATTGGACTGTGAAAGTTTATTCTAATATGTATGTTGAACACATACAAAAAAACATTAAATAAATATAGTAACATAAAATGATTGTGACTTCTGCAGAGGAAAAGGGAAGGAGGAATTTCAAGTGGGGACACAGCATCTCATAAAGTATAAGTAGTTAATATGCATTAAAACCGTCATTAAAATAAAAGTTTGATACACTTTCTGTTGGTACAAAAATTTTACCCGTTTTTGAACAATCTTTTGTAAACTAGATTGAAAGGAGTTTTAACCCTCCTCCCGTTACAACGTTTAAGCATTTACAGCCTAATAATGGAGTCATTAATTCAGTATGTAAGGAATAGTCCTCTCGTATCAAGTTACAGAAGGCAAAGACCAAACCACACCTGTTATGTGACGTCATCTAATGGTTGATCGATCCCTCGCCAGAGAGATTGTTTTGAGTGGCTAATCAATAAGCAAGCGAAACGTTATATTTCTCCGTTTGACCTGGAGCTGCGATACTTGATTCCGTGTAAGTGTAGTCTGCATCTTTTCACCTTTTACACTTTTTTGTAGAGTTGTGACAGCATGCCTCATTCATCACAAACAGCTAGCGTTTAACGTGTAAATGCTAATACATCTGCTAACGTTAGTAAATTTGCTGCTTTCAACTTATTTTGACGCTTGGTTGAAATATTATGCTGTGATTAAGTTGATGTTTGTATTGCTGAAAACTAGTTTGTTGAACCGTGACAGAACTGGAACGTTCAGTTATAAACTGAGCTAAGTGCCTTGTAGCTGTTGTCCACTAGCTTCATGCGCCATCTAGTGGTTTTGGGTTACATTACCACCATTGAAGAGCATTGTTTCCTGTACACTTGGAAGCTGTCTGAAGGATACTTAACTTTGTTATTTCTGATCCTGTCTAGAGGGTGCTTGTTCTGTTACTTGTGCCTTGGTGTAAATTATTTATCATTTACTCAATTTATTTGATCTCTTTCCTCCTTTATAGGTGTTCTTGTCAACAAAATTTGATGAATTATTCAGGTTAGTAAGTCAAATTTAGCGTACCAAGTTATTTCTTGACCATTCTGAAGTTTTCAGCTTGTTGTCAAAGGCTATAATTGAATTGGACATACACACAAAGGTTTCTTTTTGAGGATTTTTTTTATTTTTGGTTGGAAAGATGTTCTGTCAAGCAGTTCTCTGCTCAGTTTTGTTTGCAGTCTGTTCTTCATCGATGAACCTGCAAGAATTCAGGAACAGCAGTTGGACTGGAAAACTGTTGGTTGTGCCCATGGATGGAAGTCACTGGACTGGATTGAAGACCGTGGCAGAAGAAATGGGACGCAGAGGGCACACAGTGGTTGTGGTCATTCCGGAGACAAGCATGCGTTTGGGTTCAGGCAAATACTTCATCACCAAGACCTTTCCAGGGACGTATGGACAGGAATTAATCAACCAGATGGTAGTGGATGAAATTCATCAGTTGACCCCTCCTGTAGAATCCTTGTTTAAGAGGTTGACTTCAAAGCTTCATCATTTAAAAAATATTTTGAACCTTGTGACCTCTACTGCGGAGAGTCTGTTCACAAACCAGGAACTTCTTGAGTTTCTGAGGGAGCAACATTTTGATGCTGCACTCATAGATCCTGCGATGCCGCTTGGAGCTGTTTTGGCGTATAATCTTTCTGTACCTGTGGTGTACATGTTAAGAGGGATGTTATGTGACGCTAGTATCACAGCCTGCCCAGATCCTCCTTCATACAGCCCACGCTTCTTGACCTTAAACTCTGATCAGATGACTTTCGGTCAGCGTGTGTTGAACTCAATTGTGAGGATGCTGGAGCCCTTGATGTGTACTTTCATGTTTTGGCCTTTTGAAGAAGCAACATCTAAATTTCTGCAGAAAGATGTAAGTCTGAAGGAGATCCTAAGCACCGGAGCGTTATGGTTGATGCGGTATGATTTTACCCTGGATTTCCCGAAACCGATGATGCCCAACATTATTCAGATTGCAGGAATTCACTGTGATGTTAAGAACCCTCTGACAAAGGTGAGCATGGCACTTGTCTAGAATGCTAACTTGTTGTGAAGAGCTTTTTTGGCTTAATTTTGGTACATTTGTTGGTGTGCCTCAGGTTGGGAAATTTCTTGGAAAGTGAAATGCTTCAGAATCTTAAATAGATTTGTTATTCATACTTACTTATGTGTGGTTAAAGTAAATATACTAAATTACTACCTCATCAAAAGAGAAAGGGTTATGAACATCTTCAAACAAACATGAGAATGAGTTGCTACTGAACTTGTTTAGGAAATTACTCACTTTGATTTAACCTAAAATTGACTCAACAATATATCCTTGTAGGAACCTTGCAAGTCCTTTTGCAAAGTTTGTGGTTGAGAGAAGTTTAGTATTCTTAGAAACCGATATTTTCCTTTCGAAACATTAAGTAGATTATTCCGTCTTAAAAAGTCTTATATTTAAAAAGTGATGGTTAGGGTTGCCAGAGTTTGACTAAACGCCTGTCAACACTCATACTTTCTCGATCTTTAAAGTGATTGTTAGAGTTGCCAGAATGCGAAAACCTTCATAAATGCAAAAAAAAAAAAAAAAAAAAAACATTTATTTGAAGCATGCTCATTATGAGAAAATGGTTGAATGTGTTTTTGATGTCATGATATAGGTCTTAAATTTGATTATCGTTAAAAGAACTTAATAAGTCTTAAATGTGCTGATGTTTGAATGTTGAATATTTGTTGAGCATTGTTGAATTAAAACATGTTGAAGCAGGATTCAGGAACAGGTCTTTCTCTAAAAACAAGTTTACTAATCACTGGACTAATTGAAAGCATTTGTTTGGAATTTGGAATAGTTTATGAGCTAAAAATTACTAGTTTCATACTCTGCTCTTGGTTTTTTCTGCTGATCTTCCAATCTGTTATTGTCTACTTCACTGCAACAAATCTTCATTGTACAGATTTTTATGCTTTGTCATTGTTAGGCTTCTTCTTTGACCTACAATTTAGTCTGTAGTACAAATTTTCTTAGCTTTTATATTTCGAAAGAAGTAACTAGACAGGGCTGTAAACATTATGATGGTCATAAAGGAAATGATGTTACTAGGCAATGGGTTACAATTAAATGACTCAATGGTGAATAGGTTTGGTTTATAAAGAGTCTGTTTTGTAACCATTTCTGATGTATATGTACCCTTATGATTGACATCTTAACATCCAAGGTTATAACGTTTGACATGAAAAGACTGCAGAGGTCACTGTTCTCTCTCCTTTTCTCAACTCAATCCAGTGCTTTAGAAATAAACTTCAGCTCAGATTTTTTCCTTTTATATTCCCACAGCTTGCCTGGGTGGGGATGGTTGAATTGAAGTAACACTTCTACAAATTTGCTTGTGGTTTTGTTGCATCAAGAGTTTTTACTCTGTTGACATGTGGAACATGTAAGTGTTCATATGTATGTGTACATATATGTTCATATGTAGGTTCTAATTTTGAAAATTGATTTAATTATGTCCTTAAAAATAGCAGGTATTTAATTTTTAATAAAAATTGTTTGCTTGTAAGACAAAGGTTCTCCGGAGTTAGAAGAAAATGAAAACTGCTTGCCACAATCAAAGGTTGGACTTCAAGCCACATCTAGTCAAAAAAAAAAATTGGGGGATGGCTGGAAAAAAAGTTATAAACGTGTCAAAATTGTGACCTCAATGATATGAAATCTTTCCAAAGTTTGAAAGATTTTACATTTGAGCATTGCAAATGTATTGATTTAACTTAATTATGTTATAACTACTTTAAACATGCTTTATGGGGAAAAAAACATCCCCTGGTAATTTGAAAACCCTTATTTTATTGTATAAATGGAATAAAACCTTTAAATGTAAAATATATGCTACTAGATAAACTTTTTTTTAAAAAAGGAACTTGAATGGTGTTTAAAATGGGTTGAAAGTTTTTTTTGTTAATTGCCTGCATTTTAACTTGATTAATCCTTGATTTTGTAAATTGTTTGATTGTCAGTTATGCACTTCTGCACAGTCTGACGTACTAAAGTTTGTCATGTAGAAATGCAAGATTAATTTCCCTTCAATGGGGAAGTATGTGGATATTATTAGTGTTATGAAATTCAATTTAGCTAGCGTGCGGGGGTTTATTGTTGGTCAGGTTATCTCGTGGAGATTGAAAGGAAAGGAGTGGCGAGCTTCTCACGCAAGCTGGGTTTGAGGGGGAGGGGAGGTGCTGGTGGGAGTTTCCTCCTGACAGCCTGTCAACAGTTTCTTCATTCTTCTGCTCCACAGTTCAGAGAAAGTCATAAATAACTCTTGGAATTGTTGTATGTTGTTTAGATTAATAGTCATATTTATGCATGTGATTGAAGATCTTTAGCCATAGTGTATAAATTGACCATTTTGTGATTTGGAATTGTATTGGGTTGGGGTTTATTTAACGATTTACTTCATCCCAATGCCTATTGTTATTTATAAAAGAGTCTTGATAAACTCTTTTGGCCTTTTCAGGAAATGTTTCGCAAGGCTGGCCAACTGAAAAATTTGCGTGATTAGCATCTGCAACCCAAAACACAGACAAATGTCCATCCCTCTTGTTCTTCCTCCCATTCTCTTGTTTCTCAGTCACACATGAGGGAGTTTAAACACAGCCCTTTCTCCCGGAGGAGGAGTTTCTCTTCCAATTTCCTTTCCGTGCTTCTTTCTGTTCTTCGTTGAGCAGTTATGTTGAAGGAGGTTTGGTGGAGGGGGCTGGTAACAGGGCTGCTGCTGCTCTGGCTGGCCGCCTGGCTGAGGCCTGTGCAGGGTGGCCGTGTGCTGGTCATGCCTGTGGAAGGCAGCCACTGGCTTAGCATGAAGGTGCTTGCCACAGAACTGGCTCGGAGAGGTCATGACGTCATGGTCCTGGTGCCCGAGAACAACATCTTGATCCAGAGTTCAGATCTTTTCCGCACTGAGACTTTTCCTGTGAATATTTCCAAGGAGGAACTCTCAACTAGTCTGAAAGGGTTTCAGCAGGGACTTTTCATGCGTAGCCCTGCTATGACTGACATCTACATTCAAGTCCATCGATTACTGCAGTTTACAGGATTGCAGGTCCGAGGGTGTGCATCGCTGCTTTATAACAAACCACTGATGGTGAAGCTGAAGGAAGAGAACTTTGATTTGGTTCTCACCGACCCCTTCCTTCCCTGCGGAACTATCATCTCTAATGCGCTCGGTGTCCCTGCAGTCTACTTCTTGCGTGGAATGCCTTGCGGCATTGACCTGATGGCGTTACAGTGTCCTTCTCCGCCATCTTATGTACCTCGCTTTCAGTCTGGGACCACTGACCATATGAACTTTGTCCAGCGCTTTCAGAATTTCATCATGAGCGGCATAGAACTTGCGCTGTGCAGAATAATGTATGCCAGTTTTGATGAACTTGCTGCAAGGTATTTGGATGCAGATGTGACGTATAAGGAGCTCTTGGGCCAGGGAGCTATTTGGTTGCTTAGATATGATTTTACTTTTGAGTACCCAAGGCCCATCATGCCAAATATGGTCTTTATAGGAGGCATCAACTGTCAGAAGAGGACAGAACTTTCAACTGTAAGTAGTCAGATGTTTTTTGTTTCTTTGTCAAAATGTGATGCAGTGAATTTTATAGTTTCGTTTTGTTGAACATTAAGCTTTAGCAAGCCAGTGGAATTAATGAATCAGTACACATGTGGCTCAACATATATTCTTGTTGAATAGGTAAAATAAACGCGTTTAGTTTCCTGATAAATTAGGAATAGTCTGACAGATAGATTATGTAATTTTTTGGCACTAGAGGAGGCAAAACCAATTTTATTTATAAACTAATCCGTAGCAGTGCAGGAATGCAACTGTACACGTTCATTTAGCAAATTACTGTCACTTGCTTACAGCTACATTAAGCTGTAAAAAAAAACTTCCACGGGACAAATGCTGTTAATCGTCCATTTTCATCATTTACAGGGTTTTATCTGGTATTGTCTTTAACTTTAAATACAGAGTTAAAACAATTCAAACTATAGTGGTCAGTGAAGGTTGTCTTTGGTTCCGAGTTTGAATCCTAAGACTAGATTTCGTTTACTTGCTTCTTTGTTTAAATGAAACATTATAAAATACATAAAATGTTACATTAATACATCTTTTATAAAATTATGGAAATATACATTATAACAAATTAATTAAGAAAAAAATGTTCCTGTAATTTTCTGTCAAGATGTTTGGTTTATTAATTAGAGTGTTTCCACATAGAGTTTCATAGTATATAGAACTATGTGATTTTTTTTTATGAAAAATTGTGAAATGGTTTTATAATTGGAACATTTTTAAGTAATTTAACCAAGGAACAGACAATGTAGGTGAAATTCAGATATCCATATTGTACCAATATGAGAGATTTTGATGCAGTTCAAAATCATCGCTGGCCCTTGTTCACCCCACTTGAATCACTTGGAGCTATTTGTGGTCTAGTGGCTTAGTTTGGTAATGTAAGAACTGTACACTGGATAAGACATTAAACTGAGGTTCTTACTCCAAATTTGCTTACTCTTAATGCATGTATTCTGATTGGCTATATTACTGTAATTGGCTATAAATGTGCCCTGTGACGAATAGCTGATGTGTGTTCTGGAGCAGTCACATCATCCAGCTGCACATTAGTGGTAGATTAGGAGACACCCCCAAAAGCGTATGGAAAAGGGCTAAATAAATGTCATTAATGATCATTTCTAAAGTCCTGGGAAAAGGGCCTGATTCACTTTTGACTTTAACTCATCAAATGTGTTAGCAGGGACTCCTGCATATGACTATATGTGTTTTTTTACTATGTGAGGTACTATGAGCCATAGATTATGGGTTTATTTGTGGAGAGGTTAAAAAGCACTATTGTCTTTGAGTCCATGATGGTTCTGGAAATGTCGGTTCTGTTTTAGAACTCCTTCCTTGTCTTTTTGCTCTAGAATGCAATAGTTTTACCCAAGAAAAAAGCTCATGGTAATATGATTCCTCTCTTACTCTCTCTCTCTCTCTCTCTCTCTCTCTCTCTCTCTCTCTCTCTCTCTCTCTCTAGGGCTTTGGTAACCTAAAGCAATCTGGTGTGCTCACACTATTCCTTGGCACGCAACTTACTCCATCCTCCTCCTTCCCTCTTTTTCTTGTCAGACATGCTTCCTTCTGATAAAACTGAACCAAGAACATCTACCTTTCATTCGTTTGTTTTTTTAAGGCAGGGGATCATGGCTGAAAACAATAATCATGAACTCAGTAAAAGCTTGCATAATGCATCCAAGCATGAGAGAAACCGTAACATGTTGGACATGTGATGTGAAGTTTCTGTGCAACATTTGGCAGCAAGTTCGATTTATTTGTGAATACTTTTAGAAGTTTTCCCTGCCATTCATTCAAATCTGTACCCGTATTATTCCTAATTAGGGTCACAGAGGTCTCTTGGATTCTATCCCAGTTCACTTTGGGTGAAAGGCAGGGATGTGCTGTGGCAGTTGCCACTATACATTTGTTTACATTTATGTAAATTAAAAGCTACACGTACATTTGCCTGATATTAGACAATTGTAATTTGGTCTTTATTATATTATCAGCATTTTGACCGGCTTCATTGCTTTATCTTTGTTTTTGCAGGAAGTGGAGGACTTTGTTAATGGATCCGGAGAGCATGGCATTGTGGTCTTCAGCCTCGGTTCTTTGGTCTCATCCATGCCTAAAGAGAAAGCTGCCATTTTCTTCAAGGCTTTCAGTATGATTCCCCAGAGGGTAAGAAAGAAAAACCCACACGCAAATAATTTGGGTATCTCAGTGATAAGCTGCTGTATATTTAGCAAATTGGTAGAAAACATGTTAAATGATCCCTAGAGTTTTAGAATCTGTACTACTTTATTCCTGGATCATCCAAGATGATACTCACACCTCGTGTGCAGAAGGAGGTTCATGACTTGAGTCTATTTCAGACTTGGGTCAGTATCCCAGATGTTCAGATAAGGATGCAGGGTATGGTTACAATTTACCCACTTGTGTTCTCAGTGAAGTAAAGTGTAACGTTAAGTGGAGGCTGCATGCAGAGCTGTAGCTAATGCTGGGGTGCAAGAAAGCATCTTGATCTCATTAAAGTTATTGTGTCTGCTGAAAGAGGGGATGGTGTTCCACAACTTACTGCTTGACTGGATTGGGTTGTAAAGCTGTTTGACTAAGCTCAAGTTAATGCTTACAAGTTACTTTTAAAGATCTTTCTGCATTTACAAAGGTATATGTGGGTTGATGGTCATTTCTACAAAGAAAGAGGAGCACTTGCTTTTTAGTAATATAGAAGTTTTTTTGTTTTGTTTTTAAGGTACTATGGCGGTATGTTGGAGAAGTCCCAGAGAATGTTCCTGAAAACATCAAGCTGATGAAATGGCTTCCTCAGAATGACCTGCTTGGTAAGTTGTTCCTTCTTCTCTTGTTCTCATTGCCTACTATTAAAATGCGACGTTGAAGCCCGTAATGAAAATATTTAAATATTTATATGGTTGTTAATGCGTGGGGTGCAACAATTTGCCTGGAAGTAACACTCCCTTCCTCTATTAGAAACCTACTTTAGGCTTTTATATTGTGTAGCTGAAATTGTCCGATAATACATTACCCATGGTGCGCTTTAGTGACTTATGGAACATAAAAGCAACTTAAAGGGAATGACCTCAAACAAATGTTTTGGTTTGCCTGCCCATAGCTTTAGGAAACTTTGTTAAATTCTTGTTTTAAATGTAGTGAAAAATATTTTCAAAACAATCATAAAAATCATGATGTTTGTATAGAATACTTTCAACTATATAAGCAAGATTTTGCGCAAAGGTTCTAATACCTCATGTAACTACATTTCTAAAACATAACTATTTTTAACAAACTGTACTGTATTGTTAAGTGTGCAATATAAAGACATTTGAATTATACCTAAAATTTTTGAAAGCATTGTTAAAGTTAATAGATTCAGTTTTTTTTCTCCAAGTTATTTCTTTAGGACTGATTGTATAAAATATGAAAAGTTTCTGCTCATCCTTTCAGCAGTATGTGAGCACCTAAAAGTTAAATGGAGAAATCTAATGATATTTGAGGCTTATCCCTGGTTAAGGATCAACCAACCACAAATTCCTGCAACAGCATGGATCATTAAACCGAGAACACAGAAGCAGCTTTTGTTAAACAAACTGTGTAAAGTCTATCATTTGTCTGGCACGTCAACTATGATTGCAATGAGCGGAGAGCAGCAGCCTTTCAGGCTCCCAGCGCTCGTTAATCCTATTAACGCTGGTTTAATTGGTGCTGATGCTGGACCAATGAACAATTTGGTTAGCTGTATAAATACTGGAGGACTTTAAATGAAGAGCGTGCTAGAGAAGTCCTGCTCAACCAGGGGTGCTGAGGGCAAACAGGGGCCTCTGTAAACTTACAAAGGGGGCTTAAAGGGACAGAGCCAATGAACAGATTGCTTTTTAAACAGCAATCGGTTTTGGTCCATGAGTCTTTAAAAATGCAGTACAAGTACAAGCAACATAAGTCTGAAATTTGGGTCTCGTTATGTTGTCTCTTTCGTACGTTACCGCAAGAAACAGTTGATAAAGTATGGAGCTTGAAAAGTTATCGACAATTATTTCATTCAAGCAAGAGTTTGGGGTTTGATTGCATTCATTCTTTGATTTTAATGCCTATTAGACTGAATTGAACATTTGTCTATTTTTTTCAAAAGCTCTTCTTAAATTACTTAGTTTTAAACATTGAAAGACAATTTCTAGACTCGAAGGAAGATGCAATTTTTCATATAGATACAGAACGTGAAATCCAGATCACATATATGCTGTGCAGCAAAAGATGGACTAAATGGTCTAAATTTCAAGTATTCTGAAAAAAATTGACAAAAAAACAGCAGCGCGCTCAGGACATTTTTATTTTTTCTTGATTGTTTGAAAAAAAAAAAAAAAAAAGAAAGGGGGGGGGGGGGTTTATCGTTGACAGAAATACTCTGGGCTGGAGTTGCAGGCTAGAGAACAGTTGAAATGTAAAGTGTAGAATGTAAAGTTTCTTTTACCACACATTTTTATTTACATTTTAGTAAATATACTATGACATCCAGTTTAATGGTGGGTCTAGAGCAATAGTTCTACCAATATATCTAACAATATAAACTACACATTTTCACACCTCTAAAAAAAACTAAATTTTTCGTTTAATTTAGCGTCACCAATTTTTTTGCAGATAAGCACTATTTAAAAAACTGATTAAATTCAACATTTTATTTGTAAAATAACATTGGATCAGAAACATAAGAAGAGAAAGTTGGACATCTGCGCAAGTGACTTAATTTTATCTCCCTTCAGGTCATCCCAAAGCAAGAGCCTTCATCACACATGGCGGGACCCACGGCATCTATGAGGGAATCTGTAATGGAGTTCCTATGGTGATGCTGCCCCTCTTTGGTGACCAGGGGGACAATGTGCACCGGGTGGCTACTCGAGGGGTAGGAGTGATCCTCAGCATTCACGACATCACCACAGAAACTTTGCTTGAAGCTCTCAACACAGTTATCAACAATAGCAGGTAAGCTTTATTTTTTACTTTCTCGTATGGGAGTTCAAGATTTTCTATTGTGACAAGGATTTGAAGACTGTAATGAAACTATTAACTCGAAAAACCTGAAACAGAAGCAAGTATAATAGTCCTTTACATTTATTATCTGGTAAATGTGACCTCTAGTGGAGAAGAGGAATAATGTACTTTTTAAATCTTAAAGCTATTCTTAACATAAAGAATAAGACTAAATCAATGAGTACACTATAGATTAAAACATTTTCTCTTTCAGTTATTAATTAAATATTGAAAAGTTGCAAAGAAATTTAAGATTGCTGTTAGATTAAATAGAAGTTCGTTTGAGTAGGCTGAATGATGTTTAACCAGCCAATGTTAACTGTAACTTTGAGAGTATAAACAAAACTCAAATTTGTATTATTTGACGTTAACATTAAAATTTAAGTTTCCACTAAAAATACATTTACCCATATATAATCAATTATAACCATACATAAAACATGTTTAATAGCAGATACAACTTTTTATTGCGATAAAAGTTAGTAATGCAATTGTTTAAAATCAAATTATTTTATTGAAAATGTTTTTAACATTTCTGTTTTGCTGTGTAGCAAATATACAGAGTTTGAGTCCTGGCCTCGAAAACTGGTCGATTGAATTGCCACAGTATGCGAACTAGATAAGTTATTAGAACCTTAACTAGTTTAATCAAATACGTTTCAGTTTGTTTGAATGTAAAATACACCAAACCCCAGAACATTTAAAGGTATGAGAATAGTTTGTGCAAGTAATGTAAATATCAAGATCAAATATTGCTAAGGTTTTTGAATATGTTATTTGTTTTGTCATGTTATATTTGTTTGAGTGTTGGCATATAACACTACCACTCTTCGTTTTAGTCAAGCGTTTATTTTCTTGTTTATTGCAGTTATAAAGAGAAAATGCAGAAACTCTCAGCCATACACAATGACCGTCCGGTGCAGCCACTGGACCTGGCAGTGTTCTGGACGGAGTTTGTGATGAGACACAAGGGGGCAGATCATCTGAGACCAGCAGCACATGAGCTTAACTGGCTTCAGTATCACAGTCTGGACGTTTTAGGCTTCCTGCTTCTCATTATGGTGGTTGTGACCGTCGCAATGTTTAAATGCTGCACTCTCTGCTGGAGACGCTGCTGTGGAAAAACACTAAAGAGGAAGGAGGACTGATCGCACAGGTATTGGAACAAATCAGTCCAAATTTGTTTGTCTTTGGCAAGTGCAGACATAATTCCGATTTGCGAATGAACTAAACCCAATTTGTAAAAGTGAAAGGTGGTTTGAGCGTAAGGAGAATTTGAATATTAAACGAATTAAACCCAATTAGCAAAGGCACGAGTCAGTTTGAGGATAAAGAGAATTTTATAAAGAAACAAACTAAGCCCAATTTGTAAAAGCGAGAGAAAGTTTAAGCTTAAAAAGAATTCGATAAGTAAATAAATTAAACCCATTTTGTAAAAGTGAGTCGGTTTCATCATCAAAAGAATTTTTAGGCAACAAATTAAACCCAATTTGTAAAAGCGAGAGTCGGGTTGTGTATAAAGAGAATTTGATTAGTAAATGAACTAAACCCAATTTGTAAAAGCGAAAGGTGGTTTGAGCATAAGGAGAATTTGAATATTAAACGAATTAAACCCAATTTGCAAAGGCACGAGTCAGTTTGAGCATAAAAAGAATTTTAAGACACAAACTAATCCCAATTTGTAAAAGCGAGAGCCAGTTTAAGTGTAAAAAGAATTCGATAAGTAAATAAATTAAATTCATTTTGTAAAAGTCGGTTTGAGCGTAAAGAGATTTATTATTATTAATTGAACTAAACCCAATTTGTAATAAGAAGAGTCAGTTTCATCGTCAAGAGAATTTTTTTAGGCAACAAATTAAACCTAATTTGTAAAAGCGAGAGTCGGGTTAAGTATAAAAAGAATTTGATTAGTAAATGAACTAAACCCAATTTGTAAAAGCGAGAGTCTGTTTGAGCATAAAAAGAATTTGATTAGGTATAAACTAAACTTAATTTGTAAAAGCGAGAGTCAGTTTAGACTATTAAACCCACTAAAACCAATGTAGCAACTTAAGTCAGGTGAGCAAAATAATTAATCCCAGAAATTTTCATTACACTGTTTTGGCGTATGTAATATCGGTGTAGACCTTAATTCGGAATTCAGTATTATTTGTTCAGCAGCGTGGTGGTTTCTGACATCAAAACTGGCTCTAAAAATGAAGAAGTACTTTTAACATGCATGTTCACATGAGAAGTTTTTTAGCAAATAAATATCTGGTGTGATATTAATTACGAGAATAATTTGACTAAGTTGTCAATTGTGTAATGTACCTTGGAATGTGTCCTTTAGTGATAAATCTACCAATTTAAAAATTATTTTTTAAATAATCATTTACAATTATACAGGTTACTAAAGATTTGTTTCTTGTTCTGTTTCAGAGACCCAAGTTTAAGCCTTGAGGAGGTGCAACGCTAAACCTTGACAGTAATATTTTTTCTAGAAGCAAGGGTTCACTCTCAAACACAATGGATTGTAAATATGTGAAAGATTAATTTTTTTTCTGGAAGAAAACATGATTGCTGAAATTTAATTTAGAGTAAAGAATGTTTTTAATTAAAGACTGATGTTTAAATAAACATTGTATTCTGTAACTGAAAGCACAAAAAGGAATTATCATTTCATTTCAGCCATTTATTTTACACTGAACTTTGATTTAAAAATTACTGACAGACTTCTATGTACATAATCAATAATATAAATTAGTAAAACATGTTGAATAGATTGTTGATCTTATTTTTTTATTATAAGATTTTTTTTTATTATAACAGAAGTTAATATAAATGCTGTGAAATACTAAGGTAGGTTATCTTATTTACAATTTAAAATTCAACAGTGAATTGTTCAACAATGTCTAACATTTCTATAAAGTTTTCATTTCATCAGCTCAAATGTTTAGACTAATGTATACTTTCATCTTTCTCTTTTGTTCAGATGTGAAGCAAATGAAAATGATTAAATCAGGAAATAAAGGAAAAAAATCATTAAATCAGGAAATAAAGTAGGAACATGAAAGTTTTTATTCTTCCTGTTACTAAAGGGATGTGAAGCTGGAGCTGGTAATAAAAAGAATTGCACCTTGCTTTGTTTCTACACATCACAAAAAGTTTTTCACTAAATAAACAAAGTATAACAATGTGAGAATGTAGAAAAAAATCCCTCTAACAATAGGTTCACTTTTAAAAGAGAGTTACTTACATGTACTTAAACTTGTAAGCAGTTATGTGTAGTTAGCCTTGGTGGAGGTTAAATCTAGTAAAGCGCTTTAAATGTAAGTAGTAATGGTTAAGAATTTAAAAAGGATTTGAGGGATTTTGTTGTTAATCATTTACACACACACGTGCGATATTCAACATAGCTCAAATATATATTACATATATTTTAGATACATGTTCTTTCATTCACATTTTTTATTCTCCTTCAAAAATTAATTTTCTAATTTTCTATAAAATAGCTGTGATATCAACATTTACAAAAGAGCAAAAAGAGCTGCCAAGGATTAAGTTCAAATAAATAGGAATGTTAAACAAATACTACAGCAGGTAAATGGCAGTGTTTAACTTGAACTCTGAATAAACTCATCTTTTAAATGAGCAGTTATTTAGAGAAAGAGTAGTCAAAGACCTCTTTGTAGCAGTAGCTAAAGGTAAAGAGCTTTGCGTAGTGTGTGAGATAGCTGAATGTGATACTTGTCAAGATTCTGCTGACTGTAACTGAACACCTCTCTATTCACTTCCGTCATCACATCCAATATCGGCACCTTTCTGCAAGTACAGAGAGAGAAAAAAAAAAATCAGTTTTTGTTTAATAATGCAAGTGGAGAATGTAGATATTTTATATTCCAGTGTTGCATTTCAAAATGCAACTAATTGTTTAACATGTTTACAGCATTTCAGTGGCTGTTCTGCTGCTCACTGAAAACTTTTTGTAAAGAACCAGTAGCATTTTTCCAGAAAAAGTAGCAAAATGATCTGAAAGAGCATCTGCAAATTACAGAGTATCTTTTCTTGTTCAAAACTCAACTCTTAAATTCCTGCATAATGTTCTAACACTTGCTTATGACTACTTGTTTTTTTCTTAGGCTGAGAATGTGAGGAACTTTACTTTAAAATAATATACATTCTAAAATAAGGGTTAATTTCAAAATAAACCTTATTCTAGGTGCAAAATGTTGTTTAATGGTACATTTCCACTGTTTAGAATGAGGCCAAGGGCAAAATAAAGTTAACACTTATTTTAAATATCGTCTTCTTCAGATTGATTTTTAGTAGGAGCTGGAATTGTGACATGGATATTTTTTCAGGTCATACTACCCAGCCCTAAAAGTAAAGACTCTCTTTAAAAAATTCCAACAAAAATGAAATGTCGATTAAATCAAGGACAGGCTGCTCAGAACATAAATCACTCAACACTGCAGGATTTAAATACAATTACAATTTACCAATGTTACAGGAACATTAGTGTCTAACGGTTACATCAATCATCTTATCACTCTTCCGAGGACAGAAACAAATGGGTCATAACTAGCGACAGATAAAATTCCACAGATTGTAGTGCCTTGGGATGAGTACTAGTATAAGATATTAATGTGGCTCAAGCACTGAAATCAGAAGAATTTAAGTGTTGGTAAGCTTTAGCACTATTTCTTCTGCTACCAGACCTTGAATTCTTTTTCTTTTACTATGCCTTTAGAGCCTTCTCCAGAATTCAACACAAAAACCATCAAAAAAAAAACCTCTTAGTCATAACTCATGGGTATGTGTGTAACATTATTGCTTTTGCTGTAAAGCGCATGTGATATAGACCATTTATCAGTGTAAACTTTGTCCACGTTACATGTATAGCAGCGTTTATGAAGATATGTATCATTGGAATAAACCCTGTAAACAATTTACTTGACATACTCTATTTTAAATTGAATTGTGTTTCAGAATAATCTGAATAATACCACAAACCAACTTGATCACGTTTCATAAGGTCAAATTTAAGACTTTTAAAAACTATTAAGAATCAAATTTAAGACCTTTATCATAACATTAAAAACACATACATTACTTTTTTGCATAATATGCTTCAAAACATTGTTGTAAAACCCTACAAATACATTTGTTTTCCTCAAACTCCATCAACCCTAACCATGTCTTTTACCAAATAGTTCATTTATGATCATTTTCTCACTCTACCAACCCCAACCAACATTTTTTTTCAATTCCTGACAACCCCAACAATTATTTTTATACTTTTGACCATTTATGCACACTCTCAATGTCTGGCAACCCTAACCGTCACCATTTTGAGCATTTATGTATAGTTTCTCAATTTATGGTAATCCCAAGAAAAAACTAAAACCGATATCAAATGGGTTTTACATGGACATCAGAAAACGAATTATTCAAATCCTAGAACAGTGAATTTAAACTTTTAGACAATTAAACAATTTTAGGCAAACTTTTTTTAAGACGTCCTAGAAACCCTGCTGATCAGCAGGAATCCACTGATGTAAATAGACCCATTTTAGAGTCAAAAAGTTCCTGGATTATTTCAGCAGCCTCGAGAATAGTATTACAACACTATGTAAATATAGCTTTGAAACTACAACTTTAAAGTCTAAATTTCAAATATCTTTGATCAATCTGCTATGTTTACTGGTACAATAATCTGACTAAATGATTTATGTGAAGCTAAGATAACATGCTGTTGCTAAGTCAGAACAGCTGATGACATTGCAAAAAAGTAATGTGCTACTTTAAAAGAAAAATAATCCTCTGCATTTAAAAGTATATTTGTTTTTTTATACTTGTTGGAAGAATTTAAGAAGAAAGAATTTGGAAGAAACTTTCAATACTAAACTACCAAACTATAGTGTTAACTAAAACAATCATGTATCCTTGTACAGAATTGATGCAAAGCAGGATGAAAAGAAACAAAATGTAAAACAATGCTCAAATTTACAGCATTAATGCACGCAATACAACAAAGTTACCAATAGCATAAAAAAATCAAATCTGCAACCAAACCTTTCGCGTCCTCGCAGAAGTGCAGTTTTCAACGCCTCCAGGTAAACCGACTGGTGTCTCGAGGCTTCCAGCATGGTGACATCTGCTGTGCAAACACTCCAAAGCACATCAGCGGATTTAGGAATGCTGCTGGAGTCTGACACCTGTCTCCGGGACACAGCACATGTGGGTGCATCCGTCTCCAGCTCATCATCATACCCTGAATCTCTCAGCGGGGGAGCGTCTGTACTTCTGTAGATCTGGGTGAAGAAGAGCTTAGGTTTTCCATACAGACCACGACAGCGGGTGGGGTTGAAAAACTCCCGGAGATCTTTTAAGCTGATGCCCACGCCGGTGGAGTCGGTTGCCAGCAGGTGGGTTTCTGTTCCTCTGCTTATAACACAACAGATCAGACAGCTGGCATTCTGAAGGCGTGTCAGGTCTTCCAACACCTTCTGGCTTTCTCTCACACCCAGGAGAGAGTGGAGGATCACCCGGAAACCCAGACGCATAAATGCACGGTTCAACATTTCTGAATGGATCAAACAGTACAAATGTTTTATATTAAATCCAAATTCTACATTTGGAAAATCACATCTTGAAATGTTATTAGAGAATAATTTACTGTTCAAATGGTAATTAACGGTTACTTTTAAATAGACATTGTGTTTAAATGAAAAACCCTAAATGCCAAAATATAGTTACTAAAAACTAATTTGCACACCCTGTTCAATTTTAATGGTTTATGTGGTAATTATTGGGAAAACCTGTGAAAATTCTATTCATTTACACACTGAATAACTCGTGTTATTTTCAGCACATCATCATATGTGATTACCTCCATCGGAACCCACACAGTCGATAATAACACACAGTCCGCTCTGCTCAGGATTCATTTGATACGCTTCTGTAAAAGCCTAGCACAAACATAAAAAGCTGAAACATAAAAGAGTCATTATGGGGAAAATATGTACTCCGTTCCCTTCATTTACAGTACCATTTGTGCAGCCGTTTCAGGTACAGAAAGCTTCAAGTTTTTAAACTCTAGAAGACAAACAGCAAATCAGTCACTAGATCTCACAGCAACACAGTGTTCTGTACTCATGCTTCTTAATACAAATAAATACCTCGAGTGCAGCTTGGCCCTTGTCTCATAGCTTTTACCGGATACTGACACTGACTTGGAGTGAACTGAAGTGAAGAATCATTCAGTAAAATAAACAATGTTTGCATTCTGCCAAATATACAAATGAACTGATTCTTACCTTAAAAGTCTTCGGGGCACTACGTGATCTGTTTTGACCTGAATAAAAATATTTTTCAAGCTTTTAACATGAATCATTTCAATTATATTTTATAACAATGCTGGTTGACACTCAAGTCAGCAATAAATTTTCACTTCAGTAAGTCTTTGTTTTATCTAGGAACTGAAAGTGTTTCAGTTTGGAGAAGGGATAGGGTCTTTGTGAGCCACAACTGGTTAATAGGAGACAATGAATTTACATGAACAATATGACCATGAACAAAAAACGTATTGGTTAACAGACTTCACAAAATTCCTAAAAAAAAAAAAAAAAAAAAAAAAAACACGATCACATTACACTGTGTAGGAGCATTAATGTCGATGTGATCCTAGCCACTAAGAGCCTAGAGAGTAGAAATGTTGGTATAATTTCTGTTCATTTTACATGGACTTAAATGGAATTATTTTTGTTACATTGATTGGTAAATAAAGACTTCTTTGCATAGTTTTGGTTGGAAACTCTGAGCAGCTAAAATGTTTGCGACTTCACTGTGCTTTCCTAGGTTTCTCACGGGCAATAACGTCGCAGAACATATAAGATTTCACATGTACATTTCTCAAAAACTAGAATGTTGTACATCATGGATCTTTACAGTGCCCTGGAAGAGCCCTATTTGACCTATCTTGATTATGCATCAACTGAGAGCAGGTAATATGCCAACATCACTTTGCAATTCCAAAACCAGATTATTTTCCAGAATTCAAGGAAAACAGTCTGTTGTCTTGACTAGCTGTTTCAAGCTTTTGGACAGGACTCAATTCTTTTTAATTGAATTGTTAATTATTTTTCAATTTAACATCCAGGAATTGTTTTAATAACCACACAATCAGGTCCATGGTTTAACACATAATAAATCTTGCATCTCATTAATTAAATGTTCCTCAACACAAACACAATCAGCAGTAAAGATTTAAAGTTTTCTGACCTCTATACTTGAAGGCCTGAATCCGTTTTAAAAGATCGAGTCTGTTAATGTCTTTCATACATCTTTCAAGAAGGTCCAACTTTTGGCAAGAAACTTCATCTATTTTCTCTAAATCCACCACCACATCAAGAAAGCTCTAAGAGAAAAAAGCAGATGCTTAGAAATCCAATAACACACAAATTTAACAAATAACCTAGAGTACACACAGCACACTTCTGCTCAGGATATAATGGTATAAAAAATTGGATGATAGCTATATCCAACTGCAATTCCTTACCGTGGCATGTGTCAATTTTTCTTTAGGTAAGGTACTGCTCAGCAGAAAAACAAGACAACTTAAATCTTCTTTATCTAAGTTTTCATTTATTTCTGCCATCAGAACCCTGAAAGATAAACAAGTCAAGCAGTGTAAAGTATTGTCATTGAGTTTTTTGTAGAGAAACATTTGGCTAAAACATAAATGTCAGTGTTTGATTGGACTTCTTCTTCTTTCGGCTGTTCCCAGTTTAGGGGTCGCCACAGAAAATCATCTGTTTCCACCTAACTCTAGCCTCAGTATCCTCTACTCTTGCACCAATTACCTTCATGTCCTCCTTCAGCACACCCATATAACTTGTCTTTGGCCTTCCTCTTGCCCTCTTGCCTGGCAGCTCCATCTCCAACATCCTTCTACCAATATAACTACTATCCCTTCTCTGCACATGTCCAGACCATCTCAATCTGCCTTCTCTGACTTTGTCTCCAAAACAACCAACCTGAGCTGTTCCTCTGATGTGCTCGTTCCTAATCTTGTCCATCCTTGTCACTCCTAAACTGAACGTCAACATCCTCATCTCTGCTACTTCCATCTCTGCCTCGTGTCTCTTCCTCACTGCTAAAGTCTCTAACCCATACATCATAGCTGGTCTCACTACTGTTCTGTACACCTTTCCTTTGATTCTTGCTGACACTCTTCTGTCACACAACACCCCTGACACTTTTCTCCACCCACTCCAACCTGCCTGCACTCGCCTCTTCACCTCTTTTCCACACTCCCCGTCGCATTGGACTGTTGACCCCAAATACCTAAACTCCTCCACCTTCTTGACCTCAGCCCCCTGTAACCTCACTGTTCTACTTCCCTCCCTCTCGTTCAAACAAATGTATTCTGTCTTACTACGACTGACTTTCATTCCTGTTCTTTCTAGAGCAGACCTCCAACTTTCCAGGTGTCCCTCCACCTGCTCTCTACTCTCACTACAGATTACAATCTGCAAACATCATTGTCCATGGAGATTCCTGTCTGACCTCATCTGTCAACCTGTCCATCACCACAGCAAACAAGAAGGGACTCAAAGCCGATTCTTGATGTAGTCCTACCTCCACCTTGAACTCCTCTGTCTGACCTGCAGCACATCTCACTGTTGTCATACACCTCTCATACTTATCCTGAACTACTCTGACGTACTTCTCTGCCACTCCTGACATCCTCATACAGGACCATAGCTCCTCTCTCGGCACCCTGTCATACACTTTCTCTAAGTCCACAAAGACGCAGTGCAGCTCCTTCTGACCATCTCTGTACTTCTCCATTAGCATTTTCAGAGCAAAAATTGCATCAGTAGTGCTCTTCCTGGGCATGAAGCCATACTGCTGCTCCCAAATATCCACTTCCCTTCTTAGCCTAGCTTCCACTACTCTTTCCCAGAGTTTCATTGTGTGGCTCATCAACTTTATACCTCTGTAGTTGTTACAACTCTGCACATCACCCTTGTTCTTAAAGATTGGCACTAGGACACTTCTCCTCCATTCCTCAGGCATCTTCTCACTCTCTAGAATCCTGTTGAATAACCTAGATAGGAACTCCACTTCTGTCTCTCCTAGACACTTCCATACCTCCACAGGGATGTCATCTGGACCAACAGCCTTTCCACTCTTCATTCTCCTCAGAGCCTTCCTCACCTCATCCTTTCTAATCTTTTCAACTTCCTGCTCTACAATGTTCACCTCTTCCCCCCTTCTTTCCTTCTCATTCTCCTCATTCATCAACTCCTCAAAATACTCCTTCCATCTTCTCTGCACACTCTCCTCACTCGTTAGAACCCTTCCATCTCTATCTTTAATCACCCTTATCTGTTGCACATCCTTCCCATCTCTGTCTCTCTGTCTCGCTAATCTGTACAATTCCTTCTCACCTTCCCTCATGTCTAACCTGGCATACAACTCATCAGATGCCTTCTGTTTGGCCTTTGCCACTTTCCTCTTCACCCTGCGCTGTGATTCCTTGTAGTCCTGTCTACTTTCTTCAGTCCTTTCGATGTCCCACTTCTTTTTAGCTAGCCTCTTCCTCTGGATGATGTCATGTACTTCCTCATTCCACCACCATGTTTCCTTATCTTCTTTCCTTCTTCCTGCTGACACACCTAGCACCTTCCTACCCGTCTCCCTGATCACTTCTGCTGTAGTTTCCCAGTCCTCTGGAAGCTCTTCCTGACCACCCAAAGCCTGTCTCAGCTTCTGTCTGAATTCCTCACAACCGTCATCCTTTTTCAACTTCCACCACTTGGTCTTCTTTTCCATCTTTCCTCCCCTCTTCTTCCTGACCACCAGAAACATCCTATACATCACCATCCGATGCTGTCTTGCTACACTCTCTCTTACCACTACTTTGCAGTCAGTGATCTCTCTCAGATTGGCTCGTCTACTTAGGATGTAGTCCACCTGCGTACTCCTACCACCACTCTTGTAGGTGTTTGATTGAACAAAATGTATAAATCTAAACTAAAACTGACCTGTATTCTGAAATGGCGCGGTCCTTCTGGAGATATCCTTCCACCTGTCTTTTGTTGGTGCTGAAAGCTTTTAGCAAATCAAAGCGTTTCAATCGAAAGATGAGCTCTAACAGCAGAGCTCTTCCAGAATTAGCCTGGTCAGCTTGACTGTTCTTCTGGTAGGCCAAGTCAAGTAACGCTCCTCTGAGATCTTCCACACAACTGCTGTCAAACAGATCCGTGCAGAGGTATAGCAGTATACGGCACTCTTCCTTGCTGAGAGATGCGATCACTTTGTTAATCATCATCAAGAATCCTTCTGCCATTTCACAGAATTATGTATGAATGCCAGAGACTGCGGTTGGGCTCATTTTAAAAGAGGAAGATTCATCATTGACTAGATTTTATTCTACAGATAGTAAAAAACGTAGTCCTTGAATATGAGGTTATTTTCCTGTTTTTGTAGTTTTGAAATGGAAATGGCCGATTTTGTTTACTATCATTTAGCCTGTATTGGTACGTTCTTCTTCAAATCAAAAGTTAAATTAGAATTAAACCTGTAAAGCAAAATATATGAACATCAGAAAACAAGAACAAGATAGTGAAGACTTCTCAAGATGGCTTGAATTACCTTCAGTGCCCATTGATTGGAGCACCAGAGACTTTGGTGGTTTCGCCGGCAGCGAGGCTCATCTTTCAGTGACACTAAACGAAACAGAGAAGAATAGTGGCAAACAAATAAAAGAGAAAGCCATTGGCAGAAAGTACCTGGCATCCAATCAATTGCCAGTTTCAACTTGCAGAAAAATCACCAACAAGATGGGTGTGGAGTGTATCGGATGGCTGTCACATTGTACACGTCCAGAAACATCAGCAAAATTATGTATTCTTAAAGATACATCATCATGTCGAGAGACCTTTAGATAGAAAATTTAAGCTGCTTTTACATCTGCCTGAATAACTTAGAGTGAATTAAACCAGTTATTTTTAACATTAGTTACTTAGTCAGCATCCACAAATGTCATTGATTAAGAGACGCACACTTTCCGGAGCAAACATATTCTATAATAATTGTATACAAGGCATATTTGCTTTCTTTACAATTATGTATACATATATCTTATGTTATGTATAAGTATAATATATGTTATACTGAATAATTTGAATAAGTTCTATTTGTATGGTGGTTTTCCAGAGCTCAAAGGCACTTTACAAAATCAGGGGAAACATTACAATACACAGCAAACTTAAGCCGCATTACAGTATGAAACACAAAACAGGCTATATGACAGACGCATAAGACAGTTAAACAATATTATTAACAGAAAAAAATGAGCGTGGTAAAGAATTGTAGCATTTTAATGCAATGACGCTAAATGATCTGCCACCTATCTAGGATTAAACCAAGGCTTTAAATGCAAGCAGGAGAAGTTTAATTTAATTTGATAAGCAACAAAAACCTATGGTGATTAAACAGAATTGACGCTATGTGAGCAGTGTGTTTGGTCTGAGTGCGTAAGAGTTTTGAAAGTATCGTAATCTCTCTATTGTAAAACCTATGAAAAGTGCATTACAGTATGAATGATGAGAAGAATGCATGAGTGATAGTAGGTTTGGTACGGATGAACAGAAGCGTGGTGATATGGCGCAAAAGAAAGAAAGCAGATTTAATGATAGAATTGATATGGGAATGAGTGGAGACTGAGATAGTTACAGTAAGGGCACTCCACTGCCGGTAGTATACTGTAATATATGTTCCATTTAAATTTTTTCTCAATATTGTTTACTATTAATAAAGTTGGCTTTGACCATATATTTACTCCCACAAAGAGTGCCCTCTAGCAGGGGTTTCAGTGTTTACGTCTTTCCTCTTCTGCTCATGCCGCATTTCATTCATACAGAAGACAGATAGAGGGACATTTTATTTTTAGTGTCAACGAATGCACAAATAAAAGTAGGATTTCACAAAAAATTTATGAATTTGGGCAGTAACACAATCAAACATGATTAGACAATTTGATGTGAGAATCGAAAAATTGCTGGCGAGTGATGAGTCCCAATGAAAATGATTTTAGTTTTGTCTATGAATACTTGATACTGATAGGTTGGCAGGAGTTGAGTGACTTTGAATATTTGAACAGGTAACCCAGGTATTTTTGCTCAATCCCTCATTGGTAACAGATTAACTATTTTAACAACAGTAATAGACAAAAGATTGATCACAAAAAGGGGGACTAGAACAACAGTAATAATTTCCTGGTTTGCTTTTCTTGGATTAGTTTCACACATCAATCACTTTAAACATTATTATTTTTCTTGTTTATTCTTCACTAGAAACACCTCATGGAGGTAGTAACAGGCTAGATAGATGAAAGAGCTGCTTCTATAAGGAAAAAGGAGAGCATGAAGTGACATCCAGTCCCTGTTTCATGTATTACTTCTAATTTAAAAATGGAGCTTCAAATTTACTTTCCTGTTTCAATCAGGCGAACACTTTACATTTGATCTGATTGTTTAGCAGTAAATCTGCCTTCAAAATGTAAGTCATAACTGATCATTGATTTTTATTCCTTACATGTAGATTTTTAGAAAATTTTAGCTGCAGAGTCAGAAGGTTCAGATACTTAGGGGCAAACCTCTACTATTTTGTAGAACTCAGTAGAAGTCAGATGATTAACTATACAAAGATTTAACATGTGTACGACCACATTCTTAGTATGGTAGAAAGAATGAAAGTCATTCAAGATTTGCTTGGCACGAAAGAGAGATTTAAATAACTCACGAAGATTAGACAAAGAGTAATTACTATGGCAGCTTCTGTATGTCCTCCAGCGTTAACTATTAGTAAAGCCATTCTTCTTCCCCGTAAAAGTTTTGCTCAAATTACATAAGCAGCCAACAGCTCTCCATAAAATGACAGCAACTCGGGGAAATACCCGTATGCTCTGACATTTTCTGAAAACGATAAGTAATAATGTTAAAACCGAAAAACACATTCACTCCGGAAGCAAATGACTCACTAAAAACGGAAGTCTTCTCGCATTCAGTTTCGTTTTTATTATATGTATTTCAACATTACCTTCAACGTAATCAAACCATATGGAAAGATTCATTCGCGAGTTATATTAAGAACAACTTTTACCTAATTCACGTCAACGGCCATTAACGTTAAATCGTCGTCAAGAAACCAACGTGACGTAACACGTCACCAACAAACCTAGCGAATACACTTCGAAAGTCCAGGAACCTTATCACCGAATGGCTTTCTGAAAATGCCAGTCTTTAAAACGCTACATAACAAACATGAGCGTAAGGCGGTTATTTACCTCTGCCGCTGAGCGACTGCATCATGAGGACCGAAAGATAAAACCAAACAAACGTTTCGCTCCGAGTAGACTTTCATCTAAGCCGAAAAGAAAAGCCACGCCTACTTCCCTTCATATTCAAACGTTTTTTTTTACATTCCAGGTTACAAAAAAGCTAAACCAGTTCTCAATTAGGTGATATTAATGCATTTTCCAAAAATTGAACTTTATTCAAACTATCTTTATCATCTAATGATAAACAATGGCAGTAAGAATACAAGTGGTCAAAGTTAAACTATAAAATACAAAGCACTGCTTTAAAAACTCGTTAATTGCTTGTGAATAATATTTTATCAAGCTATTAAACTATTGAAATCTTTATTTTACCCTGAGAAAAACATAGATAAAGTCTTCTGTTTAGTGAGATAAGAATAAAGAGACTAATACACAGCAAAAGTACCCAGGACATTTAGATTTCATTATTTAATTACTTTTGTGAGCATGAAAACAAATGAGAAAGTTTCACGTTTACAGAGATTGACAACTGTGGGAACGGCATTTGAGTAAACAAATGTGCGGTATTAGAACCAGTCTGGAAATTCTACACGGCAAACACACCTACATTTTACTAGCTCCTGCTTATTACAAGATTTCTTTTATTCTATCAGGATCTAGACCATTAAAAAAAAACATAGTTCAGATCGATCTGATGACCAACTTCTAAATTACCATGAAGAATAAAAGAGGTGATGCAAGATGCTTTTCCTGACCTTGTGTGTGTGAGAAACAGTCTGCGGTCTTTAATGGCTGATATTCTTGATCAATACTATTATTATTATTATAGCACCATGGTTTTTACCCTGCGAAAATACAGAACAAAGCACTACAGTGTATGAACCACAAGCACAACATCCTTCATTTGGGCACTTTCACATTCAAATGGATACAGAATCAAAATAATAATGCAAAATTTTTTTTTTTTTTTACAAAAGTGTCATCACTAATTGTAATCACTGAGAGTTTAAAGCAAACCCGGTGACCCATGTGAGTGTTAGCATCAAAGGTTTACATGAACATGCCAAGTGAGCATTGTTGGATTTCTTATTTGTGTGCAATGCAGGGCAAAGTAAAACTCCGGCTTAATTTCACAGCTTCTTAAAAGCATGACGGATTTAAAAATGTATGATCTGAAATTCACTTGTATTGAGAAGGTGATTGCCTACAAGCAAGGATGCTTGAATTGTTTGAAACAACCTTTTACTATGTTTTGTATTTTGTTAGTAACGTGTTTTTACTGTTTCTCTGTGTTCAGAACCCTGGTTAACCTTCTGGTTGTAATGAGGTGCTTTACAATTAAACTTGAGTTCGGCAAAACCACAGTTTTTCCTGTTTGGTTAAGATATGTCCAGTAACATGTATATTGTACCTGTATTATTTGTGACACCTCAAATTGAAAAAAAAGAATTCTAAGACAGACATTTGTGGTATTTAGACCTGTTATAAATATTTCTTTAAGATATCAATCTGAAAATATTTTATTCATGCCCAGCATATTTTTTTCCTGTAAACATGCATAGATGAAATCCGAAAAGGTCAAATGCATAGCCAAATATGAACCATTACTGCACCCTGATCAGACTGCATTATTGGGAAAAAAAATATACATGTAAATGCAGCCAGTATATAACTCACAAGCTTTAGTTTAGTCAAAAAGGTTTTTGTAGAGATTTTGTAGCATAAACTTTGAAAGAGGTGTACTATTAATTGTAAAACCTGCAGCAGGCGGAATTATACTGTTATTATGATGCTCTCATACACTTTTGTGATCATCAGTGAAACGAGTTAAAAAATTACTTTACAGTGATACACTGTAAAACAAACACCTGTGTTTAAAAAGTTATATAACAAGCTATTCAGAGAAAAGAATTACTCTTACATAATGCCCCTCCTTTCTAAAACAAAGCTAACTAGTTTAGAGCACCTTTAATGAGTGTTATGATGTGCAATATGATGTGTTTCTATTTTGAGTTGCATCGTAAATAAACATAAAATATTGAATACAAACAGTTTTAAAACCATCTATTTTCTTGTAGTTAGAATCTATAGTACTTAGCTTGCTGTTTAACGTTAAAATGTAGTCCCCTCACCACACCGATTGGCCCAAATTAAATTGATTATTATATTTTGTTAACAGGAAGTGAGGTCTTCTAAAAATATTACAACATTAAAACCTTGCTAAAGAAAGCTCAGGTCCCCCAACAAATTCTAAATCATTTATCCAAAACATAACATTTATCAGTACACCTAACTGTATTTTCTTTGGAGTTTTGAACTTTTAATAAAAAAAAAAAAAACACCAACACCACCACACAAGCTTTGACCAATCTTCTAAAAAAAAATTTTCTTAAAACAACAGAAAAAGAGTAAAAACAATCTGAGAATTGTAATGTTTGGTTGAAGAGTCCTTTCAAACGAACACCATTCTGTATAAAAATATAAAACAATCAACATAATTGGTCACATTGTCTTAGGAAAGGTCTCAGAAATGTAAAAGACAGATGAAAATCAAACTAAAATTCCAGTTTTGGTTGAAATTTCCCTTTGAGTTGAGTCAGAGAGTTTCAAGATTGCATCAACCTTTCAGAATGGCAAGATAAACTGCCTGATGTCAATCACTAGCATGCCTCAGATTCTTCTATTATCTGATCTTAAACCTAAGATGTTCCTACTCACAAATTGGAAGTTTGCTCAACCTCCTCCATTCTTTTCCCCTGGAGTGTCCCAGAGAGCGTGTCAGAATCCAGTAGCTCGACCACATTATACGGAGCGCAGTCCTCCAGCCCCATCTTCCCACACATCCACCCACAGAAACCCTTCTCCAGGTCCCTGACCGCCAGCCACCACTCTCCAAAAACCCAAGAGAGCTGGGAGACAGCAGAATACACTCCCAATCCAAAACACAACCCTACGATTAGCAGCGGGTAGGTCAGAATAAGCAGTGGACACACTGTGATCTTGTGAAGGAAGCTGCGTTCTTCATTGTAAACCAGGAAGACATTATACCAGGTCAGAGTACCGTAGTAAAACGATGTGATGAAGGCTAGAACGAAGATGAACGGTGAGCAGGAGAGGCTCCAGAGGAGAACATGAGGGCCCTGGCAGAGGCCTAGAGAACAAGGTTTTTGCTTAGCCTCAGCAACCTCATCACATTCTGCATCCAGGCGCTCTTTAGAACGTGCCATGTCCCTCAGCTCCTTGTCTGTGAGGGTCATGTAGATGTCCACCATCTGGCCTTTCCTCCTTCCTCGGGTGATGGTGCCAGTTAGGGTCACAAAACGGCTGTCGGGAGGAACTTCCTCATCCTCTGTAAGTGAGAGATAAGTGTTGAGATGGATAATGCATTAACAAAAGAGTGCTTTTAGAAACAGGAAGTGCCTTTACTGCCAGGAATTAAACTACACTTAAAACATTATTGATGCAAGTAGATTAGCATTAATGCCATACAGACAATAACATATATTCTGCCATCCCTCAGGGCTCTATTTTACACCCAGTCGTGTTTGCTCCCCATTGCTTTGATCCTGAACAACCGCAGAACCTCCACCTAACAAATATAATTTTTCTCTATTACACAGAAAACTTCTTATTACATAGAAAAATCTTATAATGGTAGAATAAATATGGATGTCCTTATTTCTTAATGCTGATTACAATCAAATTAAAATTTAGTGCAAAATAAATCTAAGCTAAGTGGTTAACTTTGTCAAGAGTGTGACTTTAATTTGTTAAGTGAGTGTAGTACTTAACTGTTAAAAATAAACTTGCCATTTTACAAAAAATAGTAGCACCAGGGCTTTCAGCAGTAAACACTTTTTAAAATAATTTACTACCATTTTTCTGTGATGTCACCACCAACCTTCTCCAATGAGGAGAAGCAATTATTTTATTTCTGGTAAAAACAATATTTCCAGAAATCAGTTCCGTACTGTTACAGATTTTTGTGATTTTTCACAGCAACAAACTGTATTTTCAGGAAACGGTTTAGTACTGTAAATTTACAGATTTATTTTACAGTGTAGCATTAGCATAAGAAAATACACTTTTCCTTGGTCTGGTATGCTTGTTTCACAATCATGCCCTTCACCCCAATACCTGAAAGTGGCTCCACATTTCACCACAGACCATAAAATAAATAAGTTTATATTTCAGCAGTTATATTTTAATAGCTCTGTAGGAAACGAAGAAATATGCAAAGAAAACCATCAAGCACCCTTGTTTTAATTTACAGAGGTATTATTCTAAACTTCTAATCTTAAACAGGTCTATAATTAGGTTAATAATAATTTCAGTCAAAAACTATTTTTGGCTACTGCTACAATCACTGAGATTCAAAGAATAGCGTTATAAACTCAAATCAAATGTAAGTAGCTGTCGTAAGTAGCTAAATATAGAACTTTTAACGCTATTAAAGGAGCAGCTGATTTTGGTACCGAATTAGTACGGGTCAAATCACAATCTGAACCTGGTGATGGAAATGCAAAGTTTGAAAATGATAAGTCTGATGACAATTACCCAGAGAATGACTTCCTGGCCAATAGCCATTGTTGCTCTACTCACTGTTATGGAGACAATACTGTACTGACTAAATCTTCAGATTGGTTAAAAAGGGGATTTGTTTTGTATTTCTCAAATGCCAAGTAGTTTAAAACTCAACATAAAAAAAGCATAAAATTTCCAGAACCTGAAATATTTAATAGACCAATTACTCATGCTCTCAACCTGCTATCTGGTCAGAGAGTGGACTGGTGCGATGCCTTCCATCATTCTCATTATAATGAACAAACAAATGAAACAAACATTCCAGTCACCTTCTTCAAGAGGGGGACTCAGCTCTCCATCCACATCCACAGAGGTTCCTTCCCCCGCATCTTCCTCATCCTCCAGATCAGAGCGATAGATGATCTCTTTCTTTTTCTTCTTCTTCTTCCTGCGAGTGCTGGTTCCCTCTGCTGCCCTGTGAAGAGTGTTCACAGGAGTCTGTGCCTCCATCCCTCCCTCCAGCTCCAGGGCACCGGCGTCTCCAGAAGCCCCTGCACTCATTATTTAATCCCTGAACGAGGTCAGTCTGTAAAACGTCACTGGCAGAGACTGGACCACCTGAAAGAGATACATGACGGAATGTTACTTAAGATGCCATTTTGCCCTGCTGTTTTAAGGAAAAGTAGTAGGGTCACACCCCATACTTGCTTTGGTATTTACACGATGCTAACGTGTTCTTACCTATAAGAAATTATTTACAAAGTCCGTAGAGGTCACTAATTAGTCCCATGCGGTGGTGTATAATTTTAAAACGTTCTCCACGTGTTTCATTGAGGCAGCAGCGGTTTGTTTTTTTCCCAGAAACCGCTTGGACTCGACATCCCCCTCTTGCTGCTACCGCTAAGGCTGTAGCCGGTGCACACTGCGCATGCTCGAGGAAAGCGGCGCTCTGCCTAGCAACAGTCGCCATCAAGGGGGATTTAATTCCTATGGAGACGCCTTAAAACGAGTGAATAAAATAATGAGGTCGCAACAATTTACAAATAAATTGTACAAAAACGTAATACTACGTAAAAGGTTATCTGCTAGGGAAAAAAATCTAAACATGATAAACGCTTGTAGAAATGTTGTTTGTGCACAATTGTGCACAAGGTTCCATTATGTTTCTTTGATTAAATATGGAATGTGGTATTCTTTTTTTAATCAACCTGTATATGGGCCAAAATCAAGGAGTCCTATAAGTAGCTTACAAAAATTTACAATAAACTTAAAAAGCTTTTCTAGAAACGCATTTGAGAGGTTAAAGTAATGAATAAATCAAGTAGTCACACAGCGAGTGTTTACTTAAATAAAGTATTTTTTTACTTTATTATTACATTAATAAAGTAATTTCATTAAAGGTTGTAATCATAAACTTATTTGTAAACCATTGTGAGCTAAAAAAAAAAATTATAAAATTAGTTTTTAATCATTTTACTCTTAAAGCTTTCTGAGGTTGTGTCGCTTGTCATAGCCCTTCTCTGCCCAAGGGAACTTTGAACTGTATCCATATAAATATGTTTGATTTTTTTTAAATTAAAGCTTCAGAGTGCTTATTGGAGATATCATTAAAACAATGAGGCTAATCGCAGTTTAAAAGTTTGTCCGCTGATCATCCTGTAATAAAGTCCATGAACTAATTCTAAACAAACAAAAAAAAAATATACACTTCATTTAAACAATTACATCTTCAGTTATTAACAAGCAACAGTCAGGTAGGGGACATGAGATGAAACAAAAAAACTGACCTGTATTAGTCACCAAACTTGTACCGGGCACCTCCCCCTCCTATAGCAGAAAGAGTTCTGCGATCAAACCGACTGGGGCAAAATCACACCTACCCACCCTTACTCCCCCAAAACAGGACATTCTGCCTCAAGACGGCGACCTTGAGGAAAGTTTTCAGAACAGGCAGATGTCCTCAGCCTCTTTAGCTCTTTCTTTATTAGCGATACAGATAAGGTCTGCTAGAAATAGACAAAACAAGTGGAAGAAAAGGTCTGCTAGAAATCAGAAATCAAGCAGACCAAACCTGATTAAAATAAACTGCAAGCCAGAGACCATCATATCACAACCCACAGAAAACAGGGTAAAAATAGCACTTCTAAACATTAGGTCACTTAGAAACAAGGCACACCTCATAAATGATTTTATTTTAACACATGACTTAGATTTTATGTTGCTAACTGAAACATGGCTAGATGATAGCTGTAGTGCAACCATACTAAACGAGGCTGCAACAGGAAACTTCTTATATAGTCATGCCTCTCGTTCTGATAAGAAAGGAGGCAGAATCGCAAGTATGTACAAGAACGTTTTTTAATGCAAACAGGTCAATCTTGGGGATTACACATCTTTTTAATATTTTAGTGTAGCTTTAAAAAGCCCCAAACCGGTACTTCTCACCACCTTATACAGGCCTCCAAAGTACACTGCAGCACTTACCGATGATTTCACCGAATTGCTCTCAGCCATCTCTTCGGAGTTTGACTCTTTTATCATCGCTGGGGATTTTAATATTCACATGGACAAGCCCGATAATAATGCTGCCAAAAAACTCAAGAATATTTTAAACACCTTTGACGTGACTTAACACATTCAGGGTGTCACACATTGTCACAGTCACACTTAGTAATTAGTAAGGTTTAAATATTTTATCCACCATTGTGCAAGATGTTGCTGTCTGATCACTTCTGTGTTTTTGTGGATGCGAAAATCTCCCACGTCAAAATTGCAAAATCAATTTCTGTTAGAAAGAGATGCATAAACGTTAACACCAGTGATATGTTTATGCATTCTGTCTGAGGATAAATGCAATGAGTTTGCTTAATTTTTCATCAATAAAATCAGTAGCTTTACAAAAGGCATTACTGCTTCCCCCTGCAGGGCTGGGGATAGACCTCCTCAGCCTCCTCTCTCAATTTGCACCTTTAATCTAATCGATAGAAAAACATTAATAGAGACGGTTCAGAGCCTTAGACCATCACATGCCTTGACACTCTACTAACAGTCTTTTTAAAAACGGTTCTTAAGAGTCTAGAAAAGGACCTCTTAGAAGTTATAAACACCTCATTGAGCTCCGGGTTTCCCCCCCAAATCCCTTAAAACTGCACTGGTAACGCCACTACTGAAAAAGACAACCTTAGACCACAAAATCCTTCTCGATAGACTAGAAAACTATGTTGGTGATTACATGTCGAGGTGGACTGCACGATCTTGTGGAGTCCCTCAACGCTCAATCCTTGCTCCTTTACTATTTAACCTATACATGCTTTCACTGGGCCAAATTATGAGAAGGAACCAGATATCATACCATAGTTATGCTGATGATACACAAATGTATCTAGCTATCTCCCCAAATGACTACAACCCCATAAAATCTCTCTGCCAATGTCTTGATGAGATTAAAAACTGGATGGAAAAAATTTTCTTCAGTTAAACAAGGACAAAACTAAAGTCATTGCATTCGGAAGCAAAAGCGAGGTTGTTAAGGTTAACACGTATCTCAATGCCAAGGGCCTAACAACTACAAATCAGGTCAGGAATCTTGGAGTGATTCTGGACTCTGATCTTAGTCTAAATAGCCACGTCAAAGCAATGACGAAATCAGCTTATTACCATCCAAGAATCAGATGGTTTGTTTCTATACAAGATTTAGAGAAACTGATTCATGCTTTCATCTCCAGTAGGCTGGACTACTGTAACGCTCTTCTCACTGGTCTTCCCAAAAAGACCATTAAACAGCTACAGCTCGTTCAGAATGCAGCGGCTCGAATTCTAACCAAAACCAGAAAGTCAGAACACATTTCTCCAGTTCTTAATTTCTCTTACACTGACTGCCGCTCTCCTTCAGACTAGATTTTAAAGTTCTGCTGCTTGTATATGAGCCCAAACAAAACTTAGCACCTAAATATCTAACAGACATGATCAGTGAATACACACCAAACAGGGAACTGAGATCCCTCAAATCAAATATATTAGATCTACCCCAGGTAAATTCCAAACAGGGAAAATACTCCTTTAGTTACCTTGCAGCCAACAGATGGAACCAGCTTCCAGAGGAGATAAAGGGTGCCAACACTTTAGTCATGTTTAAATCCAGGCTAAAAACTCACCTGTTTAGTTGTACTTTTGTCGACTGCACTTCACATCTTAATCTATTTTTTAAGCAATGTGTTTACATTTTCAGTTTTAATCATTATGATTTTATATTAGTTTTTAATGCTTGATTTTACTAAACATACTTTCTTTTTATTCTTTGTTTCCAATGTAAAGCACTTTGAATTACCCAGTGTACGAAATGTGCTATACAAATAAACTTGCCTTGCCAAAGGACCAAATGACAGACGTGCAAAAGGAAAGCGTTCTATATGCAGGAAAGCAAATAGCAACAATCATGTAACTATTACAATAAATCTGAGAGTTAAAGTTGACGTGTGCGCAGCTGACACACAAGACATTAACTTTTCAACAATATTTTATTTCATTTTTCCCTCCCAACCAACATACTTTCAAAGTTTAAAAATTAGATAATTAAAACATTGCAAAATACACCTTATCTAAAAATTTTACAATAAAAGTTATTTTTTATAAATTCACATCACATTTTGCACACTTTAGCAGAGTTCCAAAAGAAACCGTTAGAGGTAAATATGTAGAGATACAAATCAAAGGCCTCGATGTTGAACTGTTAATCAATCAAACAAGTAAAGCACACATATTTGTGCTGCACTCATACAAACAAGAAGATCAGTTGTTTGACAGTCCGTGGATTTATAATATAGAATCACAGCTTGGATTTGGTCAAGTCCATGATTTCTTTCAGAACCGCAGTGTTTTCTCCCTCTGGTGCTGTAGGCCAGGCGCTGTGCTCTAAACACACATTCAAAGTGAATCCGAAAGTTTGCATGTTTCACATTCAAGCAGCAAACATCCTGCTATTAAGGATGTGTCTCGTGCAATGTACTTTACAAGTAATCTAATATCTACCTGGAATTTCCCACACAGAGTGATAGAGGCTCTGACCCGCATCCACTTTCAGAGACGCTCCAGTGATGAAGCTAGCAGCTGGAGACAGCAGAAAGCACACGGCAGGCGAAATCTAAGAGGAGCACAGGAAATTTACAACTCATTTTATTTATCTTTAACTTCAAAGTCCTGGTAAGGTCACAAGTTTATGCTTATCTCCAGCTCAGATACTGGATGAAAGGCAGCCTACACCTTCAACATTCACTGTGGTCTGTAGGAGTAAATGGAAGTAATATTTTATAGCAATTTTTATAGTAATAAATATGACAGTAATATTTTAAACGTAAGAAAAAAAAAAAGATTTTTTCTCCATTTTTTGCTCCATAATGCTTCTTCAGACACACAATGTTCACTTTAACCTTAATATTCATTAATGAATCATTGCTAAATACATGAAAGTGACACGTTTACACTTCAAATACACTCAGCTAGCAGAGACAAGTGCACATATGTTATTCTCAAAAAGCGTTCTGGGGTTTTATGACCCTTTCATTCTTTTTTTTTAATTATGGTGAGTGAAATATAAAGGAAAAGCTAAAATCTCTCGTTTGACATTTAAAACGCCACACACCATCACTTTCACTTTCTTGCCTTTAAAGCACACTCACCGCTTGTGAATGTTCTCATTATCAGTAAACATGATTGATCATACATACCACAAATATGCCTAAACCCTGTTTAAGAGAATTCCAAGAAATGCAAAAAGCAAACAAAGGTAATCTATTTCTAGGGTTATTTCTTTTACAGACAAGGAAAAAGGTGAGAAAAGCAGTCAAAAATTGTTTACTTATATACCACAAATAAAATAATATAACCTTTTCCATGTACCACATATCAAAAAGATATAAAAAATACTTACATGCACGTGAACATGTTGAAATCATCTGGACCCTTACCTCTTCAGGAACTCCAAGTCTTTTTGCTGGAATGAAAGGCACTGACATCTTGAATAAAGTAGGACCGTATTCTTTGTAGTTCTCCATCGCAGTTTTGGAGATGATTGTTCCCTGTTTAGAAAAATATATATATATAATTTACTGTTTCAAAGATCCCCAAATGGCAAAATAAAAAGGCCGTGTTCGGCACTTATTGACATAACACATTGTCTTAATTTTTTCTCCTAAAACCTTGAAATATGGTAAAAAATTGCAGAAGTTGATCAGTGTTTGTTAATCATTAAAAACACCTCGTTCAAAGAAGTTCAGGACACAAGCCCCGCCCACCATCACTGATGCGGGTCTCCTGATTGAGCTAGCGGAATTACGGTTCATATTCAGTGCATCAAGAGAAGCCATATCTGCTTCAGCTTTCAGTGTGCCATTGAGAGCTGTTCCTAACATTGATTTATCAACGAAACTAGCATGTAAGTAGAACATTAGTAGAACATTTTTTAAATCTGCTGTAAAACAGCTTTGTTTTAATTAATAACATATTTATGTTTCTGTGAATTTTTACAAAGCAATTGACAATGGTAAAGTAATCAAGTAAAAAAAAAAAAACATTTAAAATAGTCGTTATCAAAATTTAACATTGATTTAACACACTGTTTACTAACCGGAGCAACGGAGTTGATGCGCACGCCGCTGCCGGCCCACTCGAGGGCGAGAGTTTTGGTCAGGTTATCCACTGCCGCTCTAGCTGCCCCTGTGTGCCTGTTATACATTATTTTAAATGTAATGTTTAAATTCAGCATATATGACTTATGATTATTTAATCAACAAACATAATACTTTACTGTAATTGTAGAATAACAACATCCAACTCACGCCATTCCAGGAAAGCCTCGCCACATGTCAGCGATGATGTTCACTATAACCCCGCCATGTTCCTTCATCCAGCTGTTATATGCTGAGAATAACAATGACATGTTCTCTGAAAGTTTCCTGTGAATGGGATCATTAACATTCAGGTTCTGAGCAGTGAAATTGTCATGTAAATATGGGAAACTGATAACTGCTTTCAAAAGGTTTTCAGGTAAAAGTTCCAGCGAATTGGCATCTCAAATTGAAAAATGACAAAAGAGCAGTTAACGGGGCATGAGGAGTTGCATTGGAGTAGTCGGCCATATTGTTTCTTGAGTTCTAGCTATTAATATGTTTACTCGGCCAGAAATAGTGGGTGAATACTTAAGTCTAGAGACCACAGAGCTACTTATATGGATTTCTGGTAAAGGGAAAACTTCAAGAAACTACAAAATAGAACTAATACCATTCATTTAGGTAATCATATGATCTGTCTGAGTCCTGCTGCCTCATTTGTCATATTTTCCATACGTTAATCAAAGAAATACGGAGCCAGCAGAATCAAAATAAGACTGCAAGTAAACGTCTGACCACACAATATGGTGGCCTTAAACGAGTTCTGCATAGGTTCTTTAGTGGCTTACACCCTCATATCATCCAGCTTTATTAGCAATCCTTACCTGCATTTCATTATTATTATTTTAAATGGACTGTATTTGCATTATTACAAAATCAATATTTTATGAATATTTATATTTACTTTACAATATCTTATTATTTGTTTAATTTCTCATAATAAATGAAATACATATGGTAAAAGAGGGCGTCATGGTGGCGCAGTGGGTAACAAGGTCGCTGGTTCGAGCCTCGGCTGGGCCAGTTGCATTTAGTTGGCATTTCTGTGTGGAGTTTTCATGTTCTCCCTGTGATCGCGTGGGTTTACCCCGGGCGCTCCTGTTTCCCCCAGAAGTCCAAAGACGGTATAAGTTTTTATTGCGGTATAAGTTAATTGGGTGTGCAAAAATTGTCCATAGTGTATGAA
Source organism: Danionella dracula (assembly GCA_900490495.1). Taxonomy (NCBI): domain Eukaryota; kingdom Metazoa; phylum Chordata; class Actinopteri; order Cypriniformes; family Danionidae; genus Danionella; species Danionella dracula. The sequence goes on from UELW01000012.1 coordinate 6,083,699, forward strand.
TGTGAATGCGTGTGTGTGTGTGTGAATGTTTCCTAGCAATGGGTTTGAGCTGGAAGGGCATCCGTCACGTAAAACATATGCTGGAATAGTTAGCTGTTCATTCCACTGTGGCGACCCAAAAAGGGAAAAAGCCGACAAGATAATGGATGGATAAAACATTATATATTTTTCAGAACCCTCTTATTAACGATATTCATCTTCATGCCAAACCTTCTTTGCAGCAAAGAAACGTTCCGTTGAGGTTGGTATCAACCACCGCCTTCCAGCCCTTGGCACTCATCATACTCGCAGGACTGGAAAACTGCCCACCACCATTATTCACCAGAAAGTCAATCCTGCCATGAAGCCGCAGTGTAGAGGCCATCAGGTTTTTCACCTGTGATATGCAACAAAAATAGAAAATCATCTGCTTTCTATGAATAAAAACACAAGTCAATCTTTTGTTTGGTGAAACAAAATGAACGTGAGTAATAATATTTTAATTATCCAACTATCCCGCCCTGCTTTTCAAATTAGGCTGATACAAAACAGATGATGTATGAGCAGAGATTTCAACGCTGACCTCTTCTTCATTGCGGATGTTGCATTCTATGGGGGTGACTTTAGCTGGGCTAGATGTAGGGATTTTCTGAGTCAGCTCTTCGGCTGCTGACTTCAGACGCTCCATCTTCCTGGATGAGATGACCACACTGCATCCTGCAACAGAACATCAGGTTTAGGAGTAACTTTAAATATTGACATAACTACTTTTTTTAATTGTATAAGAACACTAGGAGGAACCCCCGTTTTTAACATGCTACACCAATTTAATTTCAGGTTGATTTTTTTTGACACTGGCTAGTGTTATCTATGAACAGTTAAGAATGCTGTGAAAATTTGTAGTGTTTATTTACTAAAGAAATAATCTTTCAGGTTCTGTTGAGTTCAGATACTCCAACTTTTCACAAAAATAAGGACTTTTAACTTGACATTTCTCCAAGTAAGAATCTCTTCAAGCATGACTTAAAAAGCTTTCAGAATATCCTGCTGTCAGAAATAACTTTGGCATGTAGCTAGTTTCTTTAACTGACAATTTATACGAGATTATATTATAGAAACAGTGATTGTCTAAGAACATTCAAGAACGCTTGGGGGTTAAACTTGACCTCATAGCGCCTATCAATATCTGGTCTAAAGTTCAATACTGCCAAGGCAGTGACATTTAAATCTGTTATTAGTAGAGCGACGCACTTACCTAACTGTAAAAGCTCTGAAGTAATAGCTTTTCCTATTCCAGTCCCCCCTCCCGTCACGATTGCGACTTTGTGATTGAAAAGTCCTGCTTTAAAAACACTTGACGCTGCCATGACCCGAAATTCAGCATGTAGACAACTGTGAAGTCGGAATCAGAAAGAACCCGAATAAATTCAAAATAAAAGTACCCTAGTTGCTGTACATGAATGAATTGTTTAAATTGCGGTCACAGTGATGGATACCAAAAATCAACATACAAAACACTACTTTTATCTCATACATTAATACACACTTTGAAATCTGTAAAATGTAAGTCTCAATATTTTATTTTACAGTATGTACAGTGAAACAAATAATTAAAAAAAGTTTTTTGAAAAGTAGATTAATTTGCCATCAAATGTATCAAACTAGAACAGGTACTCTTTAAATATGGTATGAAAAAGAGTATTTACAAAAATGTCTGAAAAGAAAAGCTATTTAGTGTGAAATAAAACTATATGCACACTTTGATTAGGACATCAAAGGCAGGTGCGCTCAGATTTACAGTCTGACTAATTTACAATTCTGAAAGGAAGACATACTACATAACTGATTTATTGCTTATAATGCTTATTCATGTACAAACATTTACAAAAAAATGCATGTGGATATACCCCCATGTCATTATTTGCATTGTTTTGAACATACATGTACACAACAAAGTTTTAATCACATTGTGCAAATCTGAAGAGTGCATACTGCAGAGTTCAATCAGTTATCAGGGCCACTGAATTAAAATTCCCCAATAAAACACAATTTCTGTATATAAAAATTAGATTTTAAAAACGAATAAAACTATAAGAAGGCAAATCTCAGAAAGATTGGCACTTCAGCTTAATAATTCCACAACTATTGCATAAAACATACATTATATGACCCAGGTCATATTGAATGAAAATCAACCCAAAAATGAAAATTCAGTCATTATTCACAGAAGGAACAATCAACTGGCAATAAAACAACACAACAAGGGAATATCTTTACATAAAATTTTCATTTCTGGGTGAGCCATCCCTTTAATCGTACCTTACGTCTCACAGTTCTTTACAACAGCTATCCCTGTCAATTCTGTACAATACAACATGTGCTTAAATCAACATAATAATACAAAAGAGTATAACTCAAAAATACTACGTCTGTATGTACATGAATTAAATATGTGTCTTTAAGCACTTGTGTGGTTAGCGTCAGGTGAGAGTAATAAAAACAAAGCCAAGCTTTTAAAGCAAAAAATAATGCCCAAGAGAATAAAAAGCGAGAAGGCAAAATGAAAAAGAAAGTAGTGAAACAAGTAAAATAAAAAAATTAACATTAAAAAACAGTAAACAAACAGCAAACAGCAAAAGACAGAAAACAATCCAAATGTAAGAAAAAGCATACCACACACACCGAATAGATCTCCAAAACAAAAAACAAGAACAAAAGCCTAAAAGAAATAAAAAAAACACACAGAAACAGTGACAAAATAAATTAAAACTGCCAGTCAAAGTGAGACCTCGGCCGCAGGTAAGAGAGAAAGTGCATACTGTGGTATTGTGTAGTGTATCATGTGACTCCGGCCCATCTACTCTCAGAAAAAAACCTCTCTTCTCTCCCTGCTTCCATCCATTCTGTCATATTTCTCATTCCCCTGCGCTCTCAGTGGCCCAGCTATCCCTGCCGCTACAGAGTGGAGCTCTGCCATCATCCGGCCTCGAGATCCAGTCCTGCATGTAGTGTTTCTATCCCATGATCCTTTGCCTCAGTAGCTGTTTTCATGGCCTGCCAGGATGTAGAGATTGCTGTGTGCTGTAGGGTTGTCTGTTGGTCGGCTCTCCAAAACCACAACTCTATAGAGATCAACATAGAAAGAACACTTTCAGCAATCATTCAGCATTTAGTGTAAAGTAAAAACAAAGATGCTTTAATTTGATGTCTGATGCGTTATGTCTGGAGTGCTCACCTCTCTGAACCCAGCAGCCTGAATATCCTGGAGATGTCAGAAATTTCTTGCGTTATCTGGAAGATGAAGTGTGGTTAGAATTGTGGATCATTGCCATTACTCAACCGATTTGCAATATGTGTATTTTGGCCAGACAACTGCATTGTACAGCCATTCCGCAGGTTTGATCAAATTTAAGACTTATAACATAAAAACACAAAAAAACTCTAACCATCAGAATTGTGTTTTTGAGCATTTACGAATGTAACCCAGGCAACCCTAACAATTCCTTTAACAAACTTGAGCATTTATTAGCATTGTCTCAAACTCTGGCAACCTTCATTTTTACATTTTTGAACGTTTAGGAGCACTTTTTATATCTCTGGCAATCCCAATAATCACTTTATGACTTTGAGCATTCATGCGTGTTTTTACGATCTCTGACAACGCTTACAGTCACATTTAAAAAAAATTATTTTGTACATTTATGAGTCTTATGTCTATCTGGCAACCCTAGCAATCATATTTTAACATTTTGAGCATTTATGAGCGATCACAAGCTTTATAACTGTAACTTTTTATTTTAATATGATTATTTATATTATTTTAGACCTAAAAGAGCTTATTTTTTTTTACAGACAAATTAAATGGTAAAAAAAATGAACACATATATCCGGTTAAAATATCAATTTTCCTAACCCAATGAATTCAGTTTTTTCTCCAACAACTGTTTATAACTACATTAAAAGAGCAAATGTTATTCTAACACAACCTATTTTTACATTTATGTAATTACAGAACAATTAATGTATTTCAATAGCATACTTTGTAGGATTCTTAAAAGTCTTACACAGTACAACTTTAACATTTGGTGGGTTCAGACAAACGATCAAGCATGTGAGTCCACCAGCCCTAAAGCACCTGTCTGGAATTCCCTCAAAATATCTACTTTCTAATCATGTTTCGAGTTTAATCATGTAATGCAAACCATTTTTGTCAAATTAGCCAGATTATGTGAATCACATGCAAAGCCAAAATGTTATAACAGTTTGGAATATATTCCTTGCTTCTAATTTTTTATTTTTCCATGTTCAAGCCCTGTTTCAATGTGCAGGAATTTTGTGACTATCTCAAAGTAGAAGTCAGTGTTTTTCTTCCTTGGATGCTCAAGCTCTCAGTGCTTGTTAAGTTGTGTCTAGCCATCTGGTGAAAACAAAGAACATCTTGAATCTTCAAGTAAATTAATACATAAAAAGAGAGTGGAGTCATAGGCATGCTCTTTTTGAACCTGAATCTAAAATTAGAGTCAAACAAACAAGGAGTCTTCCTTATTGTACACTCTCTCTTCAGAGGCACCGAGAGAAAAAGAGGTGCAGATCTCAAGTAGATGCTGCAAAGAGGAAAGACAACACAACCTTTCTAACCAGAGTTTCCTTTGAGAGACCAAGATAGATTTTGAACGAAAACTTCACAGATTTCTGAGAGAGGAAGCTGCACTCCATTTGAATTCATACTTTGAAGAAGAAGTCATTTGTGAAGATGCTCTTACGGCAGCGAAAAAGACAAAATATTCTTTAGTTTCCAAACCCAACAGTGATTGCCCGTAAAATAACGAATAAAAGAGACCCACGTGGGAGTGATTCGACACCCCTGGTACACAAGTATAGGGTGGTGGCAGAACTCTTGGTGGACACAAACAATAACAATGGCAGATCTACAAAGAGGGACTCGCTTAGTGCTCACCTACATAGAAGTGCATCATGAAAATTCCATCAAGATCCTGTTTGATAAACAAAACTTCACATAGATGGGACCACTGTACACGGACGACGCTCAGTTGGATGGTGAGATGGTGAGAATGAGGCTTCTTCAAAGAGTCTGATATGAACAATCTCTTATGCCTTTTCTGATGTTTTTGTTTATGCTAGCTAATAAAAAGCAGCTGTACTCCACAAAACAGCATTATTTTGCTAAAAGTGTCTCAGTGAATCTCTACCACAGCCTGAAACCACTGACATGATTTTGTTGTTGTAAATATTGTAAAATATTGTATTTTGACAACGAGATCACGTTTTTCTTTCTTTTTTATTTAAATCTTTAATGTAACAGCAAATCTTGTGTAAGCCTTTCTTTCTCATCTTTAGGTTGATAGTATTTTATTGCTGGATATATGCTGGATTTACAATGGTGTGTAAAAGATTAAATTGTATGACGTGGTCTTTGTTCTACAGTATACGTCTGTGTGTTTGAGGTTCATCAATAAAAGGGCTTTTTTGTTCATGACTCTTATTTCATTACTTGGACCTTGCACTGAAATGACATAAAAGCTCTGTGTTGTCTATTCACTTATTGCAATTTTCACTCAAAAGTAACAAAATTGTTCATGGTTTTATTCACATTTATTGATATCGAGCAGAAATGCTCTATTAAAATATATAGATAAATATAGTGTTTTTTTATTGTAAGAGAGAAGCATTAGTTTAGACATGGAGTCCACTGAAAAAAGGAAAACAAAAAAGAGCTATTTTTAAAAAGTGTTATTTGAATCTTTAATAAACCCTAAAAACAGTTTTTTTCTTTAATTTCTTTAGTTTCAAATACTAGACAGATGATATTTTACTATATTTAATATAATTTGTAATATTTTCTTATCATTATATATAAAAAACATTCTAACAACTCGCAAAGATTTGGTTGCTAAGTTTGTAGATCATTACTAAAGTGAAAACCACCAAACTTGCCTCGTTTGACCTGAAGCTGCGTCCCTGCATGCCATGCCTCCAGAACGCCAATACACTGTCCTGAAGGCAAACTGAAATATTCAGAAAGAAAAGAGAAGGAAATTTAGTTGAAACCTTAAAATCATCCATAAAAACATGACTCTTTTATATTTTTACTAAATAAATTGGATAACAAAGGCACTCTTTGATAAAAAAAATAAAATAATCAAAGACACACTATTGTAGAGTACTATTAAATGCAATTCAACCCATTTTACTAAACATGTTCATTGTTTTTTATGCTGAGCCAGTTACATCAAATACTTAAAGATATTGTGCACTTTGAGACTATCTGAATCTACCTTAAACCTGATTGGCACATTACTAAATCAAAAGCAGTGAATCATACCTATGGATTCAATCTGGAAGTTAAAGGTCAGCTCCGATGAGAGTTTTCGACTGGACTTTAAACGACCTTGCAAGTTCACAATTTTAATGCACCCTAGAGAGATGAAATAGCAATTGTTGAAGCCTACATCTGTTGTATTAGTCAATTAGCAGTTAAAAAAAACACCACATTATGTTCTGTACTCACGATCGAGGCAGACTAATATTGTATCCCTCTCCAGCTGAGTCACATGGATCACGCAGCTCTGTGGGGTGTCTGAAACAATCACAACAGTTTTACAAATCCGGCATGTTCCCCAAAAGTAGGTTTAAGAAAGAAAAAAATGGTAACAATATTTAAACTGTGAAGGCAAAAATGACTAAATATATTTTAATTCATTAAAAGGATCATAAACTGACGAACTAAAAACTATGTTCTTTTGAAATATTCTTTGAGCAGATTGAACAATAAGACATACCGCATTTCAAATCAGTGTTTATAAAATGATACTGGATCTGAGAGTGAATGGAAGCATTATACATATGTAAATCCACAAATTTTTCAAATTCCTAAGCCCACCCACATGAAAGCCAATAATTAACATTAATACATTAAAAAATGTCAATATTGCTTTATCTAACTGGATACTAATGATCAGCGCAAAGCAAAAAATGAATAAATAAAATTAAAAATCCAGTTCATGACCATTTTAAGGAGCCATCATATGTTTAGGAGCTCCTAGTTTTGAAAGCTTACTCACCAGAATCAAACCAATTAGATGTGGAGCTGGGATTGAGGGTCTCGAAGCGTACCACCTGATTCAACTCGGTACCTTTGCTGACAGCGATGCAGATGAGAGGAAACTGATGCTCTGGGACCACCAGCATCTCGAAGACCTCCAACGGACATGGCAGCGGGAAGTCTACAGTCTACAAGAAACCAGAGGGCCATGTCTCACTTAGAAATCTTCACTTTCCTTCATTCCAAAACCGTACTGAAGAGTTTTATTTTAAACAGAAGTAACTTTAGCTTCTTCATTGAGGAGCGTTGTTTTTAAGGATCAGACTATACAATTACAGAGGCAGTTTATGTGATCTATTAGTGGAAATAAAATGTATTCCACCATTTGCAAAAGATATAAAAAAAAAACTGTTTTATTTTTAAAGAATTAATCAAACTGTAGGAACCACATGATGATAAAATTAACAGAATATTCTGGAGAGCTCTTCTCGAGTTTATAGCAGAGTACTTTCGTAAGCTTACAAGATGCGTGTTCAGTTTTCTTTGGGTTAGTGCTAAGACCTCCTTGAGTAAGTTTTTCCTTGGGTTTGACATCGACTTGATTAGACTCAAAAGATACAAGTGTACATTGGTTTTAAGCTCACCTTGACCAGCATGAACTTTTGCATGGTTTCCACCCACTCAAACAGTGCAATGCTGGACTGAAAAGCACCACACAGATACTTGTGACCGGTGTATGGATTCCTCACTGCCAATAAACACAGAAATATAAATACAGAGAAATGGCCTTCATCGTAGCAATGAAAAAATGCAAGCAATCAAAGATACATTCATTAGCAAACAAAAGATTTTTTTGTGTGTGGCTTCTAACAGACCGAATTGCTTTAAAAGTAAGAAACTGAATTATTCCTAGAAACACACACTTCCAAAACAGGTTTGACTCCAAATGGCTAAATTGGCAATGGCTATTTGACTAATGACTAAATGTTGAGAAAATGTTACGAAAACTATTTAAATATTTGAGCCCAAAAAGAAAAGAACACCTCACTTTTAAATGAAAAACAATAGCATTTTTTCATCAAATGTTTTCTTTACCACAACTTACATTAAAACAAACACTAAGTAAGCAAATTGAAGGGCTGGATTTTTCTACCTCAATTAATTGAATTTTTTGCGTGTCCAGATTTACTTCATAAAGTGCAATTGCCATAATTGTAGAACACATTTAAAAAAACATCACAAAAAAAACAAAAAGATGCTTGTATGAAAAAATAAAAGCGAAGTTGTCATCAAAAAAGTGAAATGTTAAATAGTGAATGTTAAATCTCGTGTGTGTGTGTGTGTGTGTGTGCATGGGTGTTTATTTTAGTTCATTCAAAGCAATTAAAATGTAAGTACGTTATATTTATTTCGAATGGTAGCTGTTGAAGTTTATGTTTAGCATTTAGTATTTATTCAAAAGCTAGAAAATTTTAAGACAATTCCATGCTATCATTGTGTACAAATACCAGCAATTGTTTTGTTTTTAAACTATTTTAACTTAAAATGTTTAAGAACCACATTCTTGTATAATAATTAAGGAACTTTGCTACTGAAACATCATGTACAGGGACATCACGCAGCGCCAGATTAACTTCTGTCAGCTTGATTCAATCTGACTAGAACTAAGCTTGAGAAGAGTCAAGTTTTAAAAATAAAAATGACTGAAACTCTTTGTTTTGAATGGAAGCGCTACTGGTCTAATATCATTGAATGATCTATGCTAAGCTATGCTAAAATGACTAGCACCAGATCCAGAAAATGGCTTAATGATTCCAAAATGGCAAACATTACTTATAAAATCTGAGGGAGGCAGAGAATGAGCCTGCTTCTTTGCAGTTGGTTCTACCTTTATGCTGTCTATACGGTATAACTGAAACAATAAACATTGACGTTTTTAGTTCTTCTCACCTACACAGCACCTTTGACATCCTTTAGTTTCAGGGATCTTGTTGGACACAGTGAATTTCCTGAAATTCGAATACAAATGAAGAAATGTTCAGACATTTGTGACCTGACGATCCAAAAACTACAGTCAGACATCCTTGTGTTTACCTGGGAATTATTTTATCAGGCAGTTTGTGTGTTGGTATGGCAACTGGAAGTTTCTGCATTTGCCGAGCATGTTCAAACAGACCCGGCAGACTGTGAGAGTACAGGTGACAGGCTTTTCCTGTACACCAAAACATACACAGAGCATGGAAACTAATAATTGTTGACTAGTTTAGTATCATTATCATATCAAAATGTCATAGATACTTAATTTTAATCATCCTTGTTGCATAACGGTCCCAAATATTTTACCCCAAATATTTAAATTATTGGAACTAATACACAAGCAGATTGAATGGTGTTAACCCAATTCAGGCACTCTTAATAATTAAAAATTTTCCTTTATAATTGAAGCTTTATTAAGTAGTATTAAGTAGTCAAGGATGATTTCCTTTTTTTTAATTTTATTAAAACAAAGCTTACCCGATATTGACAAAAGGCTGTTGCTCATAACATACAGCCAAGTACATCTCCTGGGGAAAAGCTGTAGAGGACAGACAGACAAACAGATTTAATACATGGATCATGACAAAAGAATGGATTGATGAATCGAGTCAAAATCTCATGCAAAGAGGACCCTTTATTTTTATTGTGTTATAGTTTCACAAGGTCAGTTTTAAGACTTTTTAAGACCTTTTTAAGGCCATTAAGATGATAATTAAATTTAAGACCTATATCATGTATGCCTGTACGCTTCAAAAACATTGCTTTGAAACCATAACCATCACTTTTATGTTTTTAAGCATTTATGAAGGTTTTACCAAACTCTGGCAACCCTAGCCATGACTTTTACAAAGTTGAACGTTTATGAGATTTTTCTTAAACTTTGGCATTATACTCCTTCCACAAGGTAGAACTTTTTGTCTTGACAGGGCTTGAGTTCACTCATGTCAGAACCATAACATGCTAATGTTAACATGCTAGCACACTAGTGCTAACCTATCAGTTTAGTGCATCACAGTGTTATTTTTTTGGAGCAGAAAAAACTTGTTTATGGAAAAAGAAGGGTTTATTTGAGCCAGTGGGTGCATCCTGTAAGGCTGGAATTTATAGGAGTTCTCCTGCGTCTGGGGTGTTGATTTTAGCATTCACATAATAAAACAAAAGAATGTTTTGTTAACCAGTTTATGTTTAATATTGTTTGAAATATATTACAGGGTTTAGTGCAATGATTGTAGATCCCAAAACTAGACTGTTTAACTCTTTCAACTGCTTTGGCTAATGCTCTCCTGATTTGCAATCCTAATTAAGTCACACCTCTCTCAAATGCAGAGCTTAGAGAAAGCCTCACCCTTTTTGTCTCTGAAATCGGCCCATGAAGGAAGAGCTATGGAGCTCCCTTACCATGTAGTAATCTTGGAGTTAAAATCTAATGCCATTTTTTTTAGAATGATCAATTCCAAATTAAGTGTAGACAAAAACTCCTTACTCTTGGTTCCTATTTCATAAGCTATGTGTTGGTTGAATCTAATGCATTCTTTATACACATCAATGATAATAAATGTTTGAACCTTTTCCAGGCATTCTTCTTTTACTGAGAAGCTGTTAAGGTGTAATAAGAATATTAACATCAAGTGTGAGTAAAATTAAAGGTCATTGAGTGGGTTAAAACTTAATATTATCATTAACAATTAACATTCTAATTTCTTTGGCTGAGACCAAGAATAGTGGTAAAGATAAAACCTGTATAAATCAATTATGGAGTCAGATATAAGAATTTTTGTTAATTATTAAAAATCCTTTAAGCACTGTTTTAAGACAGAACACGTGAGACTTCAGTCCCGTCTGGCATCTGTTTTTTGGCAAAGCACCAGGACCCTCCAATACTGAAGAAAAAACAAATCATGTACATAACATCACAAAATGCTTTAGTCTAGAGAACAGTGCATTGCACGTCCTGTTTTTAGCGATTCTCTTCAATATTATTCATATTATTGTGTTCGGTAACCTATAACTGAAAAGTGGGTGTTCTAGATACATCGATCTGCTGCTGCGGGGGAATAATTAAAGTGAAACACCAGAATTAAAGCTGTCACTATAGAAACAAGCTAGAGACTGAGAGCGCCGTGCCTGAATTAGCCTTGGCAGTGAGTTAATGCGCATATGCAGGCATGAAGTTAATAACATAATAATATATAGTTTTTCCTGATCGTTAATGAACAATATCAAAATCGTGATCAAAATTGTATTCATTGCCCAGACATTTTTTATGTTAAAGAGGACATTGCACAACTATTTTGTATATGGTAGTAAACACTTGATAATCAAATCTCAGAAAATACAACATAAACAATGTCATAAGTCATGTCAAAGCATGAAAACAGGTCAAGGCGACCAAATGAGTTTTCTATAAAATGAAGCACAATAAAAACATATTATTAATCCAACAAAGCAACAAGTAAATCCATATGGTGTTTCTATTGCACAACAACTAGATACGCACTTTGAGTTCAAGGAAAAATATTATTCATGAATTATGTATTAAAACTAAATCGATTTGAAATGAGTAGCCCACCTGCTCCATGGAGGTCTCGTGCAGCTCATTAAGGTTTAATGTGTAAATTCCTTCCTCCGCTCCAAATATCAGATATTGGTCTGAAACGCATGAACAGATGCATCAAAGGGGAATTTCATTAGCAGATACTTCTGTAGGAAATATTAATAGATGCACCAGGGTATGATGCAAGACTCACCTCGTGTGTCCGGGTTGATCCAGGAGGTAGCGCAGTGGATTTTTAAAGGGCAGCCATTGAAGACTTTAGAGAAGCAGGCTCCCATCTGGAGAAGGAAATCGGATGCTAATGTTTTAGGGTTTATGTCTTTTAATTTAAAAGTGATCACAGGCTGTTCAAATACATCAGCCAGAAATATGTAAATCACTTACATGAACCTTTGGGGTTGGAGGAAGACCGTTGCTTATAGGTTTCTACACAGAAACAAAATGTTGGGCATATGTTAATTCAGTTTCTTGTTAATACGTTGTATTTCAAAACTATATCCATCCAAATAGTTAACATAGAGATGTATATTTTTTCATAAAAAAGCTTGACATTGTTTGATATTTAACCAATTATTTAAATCAATAAAATGTGTTTTTTTCCTCTCAAATAGGCATCTCCAGGTCTTTGTCTTTTTTTACATTTTAAATATTGCAAGATAAAATCGTTTTAAAAAAGGAATGCTAATATTTTTTTTAATTACACATTTTAATGTCTTTATATTTTACAGAAATTTTAAAAATGCACATACCTTTATTTGATTGAAGAAGTCAAAATTAACGTATTCCTCATCTTAACCGTGTTAATCAATTGTTAACATTTGTTGATGTTATTTAATACATAGCTTGATGTAATTGTTAAATAAAATGAATATGTTTCAGTTCTAAAAAAAAAGCTATAAATAAGAAATATAAAAACATGAACATGATTTCAGAGAGGAAAAGAAAGCCATACTGGATAATCCTTCTTGTCCTTTTGTGTTCCAGCAGCAGAGGGCACTGTGGTCTGGCTTTCTTCAGAGGGTGAGTTTTCAGAGGGGCTGATACCATTACCTATAGAGGAGAAACAACATATCTTCAAAAACTGTATCTGGGTTTAAACTAATCACACACTTTCTAAACTAAAAGAGTTTGATTAAACTTGCATATAGCTACGATTTTAAAACTACACAACAGAAACTACAGACGTGTAGTACATTTAGAAATAATGACAGCAGAACTGACAGACCAGGTTGATTTGGCAAGGGGAGGATAGAATGTGTGGAGTGGGTGATACAAGGTGTTCTCAAGAGGGTGTGTGACATTTTCAAATACCGACACCGCTGACATCATGCCTCAGAAGGCGGGCGAGAGGAAGGAATGCCATGTCAACTAACTAGCAGCAATCTAATGGAATGGATTGCACTAAATCTATGGGATTCATCACTGAAAGAGGACTGTCTTACTGTCTCCTTCCTCATCCCGCTCCTCCTCATCATCATCAAACAAGAGCTGAAGCCTCTCATCGAACTGGCTACATATCCCAGCATCCCACTGGGGTTCCCATGGGTCATGTTCTTCTGGACAGGTTTCGTTACCTAAACTGTTGAGTTTGTTTGCAGGCAGTCGAGGAGGCGGAGGTCTAGGGGGGCAGTTGGTAGAGGACCGAGCTGGACTTTCCGCTCCTGGACAGCGTTTAATGGTACCCTGGTTCCCCTCGTGATCAGCAGAGGAGCTTTGATTTGCTCCAGGACTGGGCTTAGGCTGGAAAAAAGAAAAACTAAATTAGCAGCCGTTTACCGGCTTTTATCAGATCAATAGTGGAACAGCTAAAAATAAAAAGTGGTTGGATAAAACTGAGCTGATTTCTGGGAAAAGGAGGAGCTCAAAATAACAACACAAAAGTTAAATCACTTACAAATTATTTATAATCTTTGACTGTAATTAAGAAAATAAACATATTTAGTTATTCATGAATTAAATAAACATTTATTAATTAATTGATCATTCAAAAAATTACAGTTGTCAAAAATATTGTCACTTAACCAGTTCGTTGTAAGAAAATATGAAATAATTTTTTTTTTCAATTCAGTTAAATTATTTTCATTTTAAATGCTATTATTAAAAGTAAGAATTAAACTGCATAAAGAACTGCACACTAGTTAACACTTAATTTACTGTAAAATTTTCTAACCAAAAGATAAAAGGGACAGGGCAAAAATTTTGAATATCTATTCATCACAAAAAAACTGAGGTAAGAGATTCACAAATTGTGTGCCATATGTAATTTTATCAATATACATTTACATTTCTGTACTAAAATATTTATTCAAAAACACATCAAAAATCACTTTCAGTATGTTTTTTGTAATGTTACCTGAAGTACAAGAAATTAATTCGTACTTAATCGAAGCCCAACTAACAGATTTCCATGAAAGTTTTTACAAAATAAAAACATTTGGATTCTCACCTTGGGGGGAAGCGGTGGAGGGACCTTGGGCCTCATGGTGGAGCTTTTAGTGCTGAGACAAATCAGATATTCATTAAAACTTTCTACAGGGCTAATCATGAATGCTAATCATGCATCAATGTACACACTTCTTGTGTTCCATCTGACACTGGTCTAACAGGGGGGCAGTAGAGGACAGCAAACAGATGACAAACAAACCGATTGTTTGAAATGTTCACCATCAAACCTGTGTTCTGAGGTTTTTGTTCTCCCAAACACTACAACTTTAACCCTTTATAAGAAGGTGGCCATATGGTTAATTGTTATTTTTAACCCTTTCAGACCCTGCATCCATTACAGTACAAAATTTAACTCTGACTCTTATGTCTGAGAGTTTCAGCCTGAATTAAGACATTTTTAATGATTTCTGACATGTATTATCTATTTAAATGTTTGGAAAGCTGTGCACTTGCACCGTTTATCACTTTAGGATGCACTGTAGATTTTTGCTTTGACGTCTGTTTTTAAACCAGCATTTATATGAGTGTTATTGCACTACTAACACAATCCTCACAGAATTAAAAAAAAAAACAAAAAAAAACAAGGACTATTACTTTTGTCTAAAATGTTAAATAATTTGGGTCCAAAAGAGTTAAAGTTGTAAGAGCTCATCAGACCTGCAATAACCGCAAGTAATGCAAATTTTTTTTCCAATGAGTGTTAAATTACATATTTGGAAAAAAGTTAACAGAGAATGCAAATCAAGCATGTTTGGCAGTCAGATTGATTACATAAGAAATACCCATTTTTTACAATTTACTCTTTTAAATACATAAATAAGCATGCATAAACAAAACCAAGAGGCCAAAGTATATCATCAATATGTAAAGCCAGGAAAACATGACAAGCGTGACTCATTTAGGGCTGAATAGATGCCACAATAAAAAAAAGACTTATACAAAAGCTAAACAGAGGGAAGAATTGATGGTGTATTCATAGAGTAGGAAATGAATGAAAGAAGAAAAAGGCCATGATGCACTGGCAACCTTTTCAGACGACAATAAAAAAATGCATGGGACTTGAATAAAAAAGTGGAGAATTATTCAGATGAGTCGGAAAGAAATACGGAAAAATTTGCAAAATGCATTTGCATATGTCATAAGGTTGCCAGTGCATCTTGATCATAAAGTGTTTTAACCTTTAGAGCAGTACGAGGAAATCTGCTATTAAATCAGAGGAACTTACTGTTGCAATTCATCATCATGATCATCACCATCATCTTCACCCTGATCATCATCATCATCCTCCAAATGAGCCTCATGCCCCCTAATGAGGATTGAGAAGGTTGCGGCGCTCATTCATTGAAGATTAGCAGTTTCATGCAGCAACTTTGTTGACTTTCCCATAGAGTCGTAAAGAGATAGCTAATGAGTCATTCACACAGGGCCCTTTGTGTTGCTTTAATTGCTCCTTTATGCAAATATGCACTAAAAAGTCTCTGTGTGACCTTTGTAAAAAGTCATGCTGCCATGGTCTCAAACTCTGAATACAATATTTAAAGAAATTTTGACAGGTGTTTGAATACAAAAGCATCCTGTGTGAAAGAACCCTAACTGAACACAAATACAAACCAATTCAGTAGCATACAGACACAACTACGGTGACGTATACAAAACAAATAACTTGAGCAGTATGTGATTTTTCACAAACACTAGTCTGGCTTAGTCCTGCCAAACTCAGAACCAAAGCTTAAATCTTTTAGCCAATCAGGTGCAGCTAACAAAATAGGGGTGAGGTGCTATTGTTCTAAGGGTGTGCTTGTTTTGAGAATTTCAAAACTGGCTCTGAAAAACACATATGTTTTAAGTGAGTATGCTTTTTTCTTGTAATGCAAAAATAAATAAATAAATAAACCCTCTCACCTGACTTTACGCATTGCAATATCTGTCAAAAATGTACGTAACGCTTGCTTATTGTTAACTTTGAAATACTTTAAACTGTTTTAGATCACATTACATTTTAGCTGAAAAAAAACTGTGTACTAAAAACTTCCCTATTTTAGTACAGTTAACTCAAACAGTTAATTCAATCAGTGCCTCAATAACAAAAAAAACTAATTTTCTGTTTCTAAGCTGTTATGTAAAAAAAAAAACTAAATTAGTGGTGGTGCTGAACTGTTTTTTATTTTTATTTTTAGATCATTAGTTTTGACCTTCATGAACACTCTGATGGGGATGAATTGTTTTTACATTTGTTTGTTTATGCTATATTAAATTGAACTCTTCAACCAGAAATCTGTGATATGCCTATGCCCCGCTTCTCTGGACCCATTTTTGATTACCAGGAAGTGATGCACTTCCACAAAGGCAATGGTTGGATACAACCATTTTTAGTTCGCTTCAACGATCATATGAAACGTTGCGCATCTATGTTATTTACAGTCTATGAAAGGAACACATTGCTTTCGTGTGCACTGTTAAACTCCTAATTGTTTGGATTTTAAGTTTCAAGTGGTAAAGCAATGGAATCCTTGAAAAATTATCTTTTGGTTGCGCATTATGTTTTTGTTTTACCAGGGGACATTAGATACTGTAATTCAATAAAGTTGTTATTTATGTTAATTTCTATTGTTATTATGTTTTTATTGTAATAAATTAATTCCACCAAGATCGCTAATGCTTTTTCCATCAGTGTAGCTGTTTAATGTCATAATCCCAAAAAGATGGCAGCTTCAAACAATGTGAAAAACGAATAAGAAATCCCTAGACACCAAAATCAAGACATGCATGGGTGCAGACAATTTTCAAGCAGGTAACTGGTTAATTTTATAAAGAGGAATGGAAAATGAATACTGTGGCAAAAATAACACTGATCTCCAACATGGCATTTGCAAGCAAATCAGCCTTTGGTTCCACTCGGACAAGCACAAAAGGGCAAGGTTAGGTCACATCAAATATTGATCACATGGAAAGCCAGCAATGCAGAGAGGAAGGGAGGGGGAGAGAGAGCAAGAGCGAGAAAGAAGAAAGGAAAGAGAGAGAGAGAGAGAGAGAGAGAGAGAGAGAGAGAGAGAGGACAGAGAGAGAGAGGACAGAGAGAGAGACAGAGATAAGAAAGCTGCGAGAGTGCACAGGAGTGAAGGACACAAACGCAGCAGTGCTTTCTACCTCTGCTGCAGCTCCTCTTCAACAGATTTCAAGAGGCTCCTGTGAAAAAAAATAAAGCTCATCAGTAACAGGTGACTTTTCATTGTGCAGACACATGATGAATATAAAGGGATACATTAGTCTTAAATAAAAGGCTAAATAAAACCAACGTTAACTGCTGATTTGTCTGGACACAGTTTAATTGGAAGCTGTAGCATTTTAAGAGAATGTCTGCTTTCCCGACTGTCCACTCAAATGTTGTTTATCTACGTTGAATGTTAATTATTTAAGAAGAAGATCGGACTGCTTTTTTTAGTGGACTTAAATTGATTTGAAAGTAACTGGCTTTTTAAAGACATCAAGTACTTTTATGGTTGTTTTTATGTCAGTAAAAGACCTTCTTAGAGTAGTCAATCATGGAGTCTTTACCAATAAATCATAGCCACTGTAAAATTACATTTTTATACACCACGTCCAAGACAGAAAACACAATGATGGATTTCTCAATCATGAACTTAAGGTCGTTCCTTTCATTTCGGTTGGTCACCATATATTTCATTTGTGGACCAAGTTTCCTGAAAGCAGACATCCTTTTTTGTTAGTTTTTTTTTTGTAGTATGTAGATTAAATTAAAAAAAGACACAATCCATTTATTTCCAACTTACCCATCAGCTCCATGTCAAAAGGAGAGATAATCAAATCACAGAGTAGAATTTATCTTGCACAACCAAATTTGAACCATAGCTTCACTTTTGTACACACATTTTTTTGGATAATGGAAGTGCAGAAACGTCTAAATTAAAGAGGCACCCTTTTAGTTAGAGTTTTATAACAAACAAAAAAACCCTTGGTATAAAATTTTGTTACAAAAAAGCACTTAAGCACTTTTCTCAAGTAAAAAAAAAAACAGTTGTCCATTGTGACAACTTGTGTAAATGGTATCAAAATGGGTTCTCCAAAGGTTAAGGCTTTTGTGTTTTGGATATTATTAATATTCGTTCCAGTTTTTTTAAATACCAAGGTTTTTTTTGTTTCTAAAACCAGCTAAATTTATACCTGCCTTGGTTCTATTGGTGACAAAATACGTTGAGCAAAATTGTTTTACATAAACAATGGCACAGTGAGAAACCTGACTACTAGGGTTACTACAACTCTAAAAAAAAAAAAAAAAGGGTGACGCTTTAATCAAGAAGTTTTAGCAGTTCCATTGTCCAAAATTACATCTCAATCTATTCTTAGAAAACATGCATCTTCAAGGAATAAGGTAACAGCGTTATAATCAGTGTTGCTGTAAATCAATACAAGTCTATGCCGCTGTATTTAACACACGACTGTATAAAGCAAATAGCTGAATCGAGAACAGCTTGAAATAATAGAATTACTAAAATACCAGTTCGCCAGACCTTGCGTTTCATTATCCCAAAACATATCTCCGTCTGCACCTCAGAGGCAATATTGACATGTCATTCATTATGATAAATGTCCACTAATCCTGGCACCACTACTGTATATAACTACTCTAACACACATTTCATCATGAAGCTCACTGAGACTGAGACTAAATGTATGAGTGCTCAGCTAGACAGAACTCTAATACTGAGGGGGTGTCTCTCAAAGAACATGAGCCCCATCTGTTGATGAGCACTGAGAGCAACACCTCTGAACACATCCACAAACAACCAATGGTTTCAGTGCCTCTCCATCTGCTATGTACAACCTTCTGTTCACTACATAGCAAACACGGACAACAAGGTTCAGAGTGAACTACAAAAAAATAACAGTCTCAAAGACGGATGACACATTATACACGGTGCCAGACAGCATAGTTTGCCCAATGAGACAACAAGAATAGGGAAGAGAAAAAGCTAAATCTTCAAGCACCTCTAAAGAATGAATGAATGTCTCTTAGGAAAATATTGCACAAGTCAACCTTGAAACTTTTAAATTCAGCACACCAAGCTAATCACTTAAAGCTATGAGAAAATTGCTGTACAAACGCAATTGCTAGTACACACTAGTAGGACGATAAAACATGGATATAACACATGGAACAGTGTTATATTTTTATAGTATTTATAGTATTTTTATAAACTATAAAAAAAATGGCAAAAGCTTGGCAGAAACATTCAAACACAGAATAGAGATTTGCTAAAAGATGTTAGAAACACACTGTATGATATGTTAACAATTTGCTAACATCACAAACCATGCTAATATGTCAATGCAGTAAAATGCTAACAATGGCCAGTGGTTTGCTAAAACATGCTAACAATACTAAGTATCAGATGTTAGCAAATCCCTAATATCTTTAGACACAAAACATGCTCTAAATGTTATGAAAGTTGTTAAAAAAAAGATATAAACTATATAATTAAAGTAGAATAGACATTTTTGAAACTGTGCTTGCAATGTAATGTACAAGATATTAGCGACTTACTACTATCTTCAGACAAAAGCTATGGTAAAACATTATATAAATGATAAAAAAAACATGCAAACAATTATATATTTACATATTTTATATAAAATATTTTTTTATAAATACTTTTTAAAAGTTCTATCTTTTAAAGAAAGCCCAGAAACAGAATATAGCTGTCCCCCTTAACCTGGAATTATTGTGTGAGGTAAATTTGTCTATTTAAGAAGGGGAAAAATACTGGACAAATATTTAAACCATTGTTAGACATTTTTAATGTTTGTTTACATGATATCTATTGCATTGCCATTAAACAAACACATATTTCTTTTTTAAAACATTAAAAAATCATTTGTGGAATTTAACATTAAATTTTGACCTCTAATGTTATCTTTCTTCAGATATGTGAGCGTCATCTTTTCATAGGAATTTTGTGTGTACTCACTTATTTCCTCCCATAATGGAGCCTTTAGGGGATTCTTCCTCATAATCCATCTGTAAATCCTGGAACAAAGAGGAAGTTGTGTCACAGAAGGCAAAACTTAAACTTAAATGAACATATGGAAGGAAAGTCTGTTTACACAAGGCTTCGGCTACATTCACACGCCAAGAGATGCATGGAAACAGGAGAACTGTGAGTGTCACATGACATGATCTGGCACATCGGAGTTATGTAGACTAATGATTCAGGAAATTAGTGTTGTTTACTATTAACGCACATGCAGTTTTACTACCATTTCAAACTATTACAGTCAATTAGTGAGTGAAAAGATGATAGACACAAAAGATGAAGTCACAAAAAGAAACAATAATCGGTAGTGCTGTACATTAGGCTTATTATCGGCAAGCAACCAAACATTGGTCCAAAAGAAAATCTCCATTTAATTTTTGCACAACAGTTTAAAAGGGAGTAAATGTAACCCAACTGGAGATGAACAAATTATATCAGAGAGATACTTTGTATGTTCTTTTACATATATACCATGACATTAAATACTTTCTTATACAATTCTAAATGAAGACTGCTGAACACCACGTCATCATCATTAGAGCATTGTGGGTGGACTGGGCATGTGCTCCAGTATCTCTTCTCCCACACACCAGTATGATCATTCAACAGGCGTTTACTTGAAATAGCCTTGCTTTTAAAAATTCATAGTTATAAAAGAGAGACAGTATTAATGATAAACAGTTACTCTGTAACCAAATGTACTTGAGGAAAATGCCAGGCATTTTTTTATCTATCAGTGTGGGGAGAAAATATGTTTACAGTAATCAAGGTTATTGCAGATGAAATAGTATCATCATCTCGTGACTAAGATTACTATAGATCATATATGTTACTAATGCGGCACTGAAGCTGTAATCTGAATAATCAAAGTACTGCTGAGCATTGAAAGCTCCGCTGTCAGTCTTTTTAATATTTTACTATTTACTTAGAAAAAAAAAAAAAAAAACTACTGCATGGTCCCCTCTCATGACCAAGTGTAATAATAAACAACTTAACATTAGTCAAGAATCCTCACTGTATTCCAGGATTCCATGTTCCCAAGCACCTCACTGACATAGTGCTCATGTTTCCCTCATTATTTCCACATATTATAGGTTATTTTATAAAAAAAAACAACTCAAATTAATTTGCAGCTGCAAGCGAACAAGTATTTCATTTCTTAATCTTAAATCTGCCTAATTTGACTGAAACTCTCCTGGTTCCTAGCCCCTTCTCAAATCCCCGAAGTGGGTTAGTTTAGTTTAAAGCAGAAAGGATTATTTTCAAAGCATAAACAAGTAATCGAGAAAGATTTATGATCATTGGCAGCATAAAATTTCCTCTCTCATGACTTGATGACAGCAGACAGCCAGTGCAGTACAGTGATTGGCTCAGTGTAGCTGTCATCTAACCACGACTTGTTTTTTTAGGAGAAATGAGAACACAAAAAAAAACTTTAAAGTAATAAAAAAAAAAATGAATAAATAAATAAAAAAGAAAACTTTGGCTGCTTAGATATGGATTATAAATAATCAACTGCTATTCTAAAAAATTATAAAACAATTTTTTTTCATTTTGCTTTCACTCTTGTTGACCTTACATTAGGTGTCGAGGAATCAAGCAGCAGGTTGCGTGAGACACAACTAATCTTGCCATATTTACATCCCTTTCTCTCATTTAAGTACTGTATTAATGAAAATCACCCTCTTCTCACCAAAAAAATAACCTTTGACTCCAGATATTTAGGAACAACTTTTTAGGATTTCAAAATTGTTGATTGATCCGCCACAACCTCAAATTGGCATATTATAACCTTCCTTACAATCCCCTCCTTAGATCCTGGCAACCAGGTTTTGGATTTTACTACCACTTTAAAACCACCCCTCTTTTGGACTATTCAGGTTCTCCTCAGCAGGCCTCCACCATTATTAGTAAATTTAGATTAAACGTATAATACGCTGTTTTGCAATGATGTGAAATGATCAGCATTGCTCCATTCTAACAAAACGCAATATATAGAATGAATAACAATGATTTGTAGCTGTGATAAAACAAAATATTTATATTAGAACAACAATGTGCAAATGTAAAATTATATGACATAATATCTAAGATTAAATGAGAAGTTTTAAAAATGAATTACGATGCGATCAACTGCAGCTTCAGCCAAGGACTTTCCAATAATTACCAGGATGTTGAATATTAAACAAGACAATGTTCTCTCACTCTCTCTTGTAATTTTTTCCTCTCCAAGAGATGTTCTCCCCTCTTGCTCTCTCTCTCTCTCTGGAATACAGCTTTCAGCCACGCAAAACCTCATTGATTTTGCTCTGGACATTAACAAACCAAATTTCCTTTACGCAGCAAACTGTCCTATACTTATTCACTGACTGCCTTTCTGCTGATGAGAGGATTTCAGTGGAAGTGATGGAGAGAGGGAAAGCAGTTGGAAGACTAAAAGCTAACAGAAGATCGGAGACTCTCCGCTTCAATGCTTCTGTCACCTCCTTCTTTCATCTTCCTGCCTTTGCTTTCCTCATCCGCAGTCAAACACAGCTGCTCGCAGCATGCTATTGGCTGAGGCACCTCGGTGCGTGGGCTTCAGACCAGATGGGTAAGGTGTCACTCAAGAAAGCCTCAAAAATGCATAAAGATGAAAAAAGGGAGAAACGTTCCTTTGCGCAGGCGTAACCATGAGAAACTTTGAAAAACCGTGCAAACACAAGATCATTTAACACAAAGTTCATATAACTAACAAATGGGGACATTGAATGAAAACAGAAGGAGTGTTTACAGTCTAGTATAATGAGAATGATCAGTTTTTCAACTTTGTAAAAATTGGTTGAGAATAAGGACGTCATAATGTGGCTATTCTTTGTTAAGGAAGATTTTAAAGAGTGATCTACAATTTTAATAGAGCACACAAATGTTGCTATTTTACAGAATTAAACCAAATCTTTTTCTGTAATTATTTGACAAGTATTAAAGATGCCACATTTCACGTTAACCCTTTCAGACCCTGCTTCAATTTAAAAGGAAGTGAGGTCATGACTATGTTTTTATTGTCCTTTAAGTTGGATGTTTGTCATCCAATCAAATGGCAGCAAGACATTGTTTGATGCATTCGGAAGAACTTTAACTTTCGGCAGCACGTCACACCAAGTGAAGAAGTGATTTTTTCAGTAATTTTATTTACAATAACTGATGTAGTTGGAATTAGTTTTGTGAGTTTTCAAAGTTTCAAAGAAGGTTAAATATATATATATATATATATATATATATATATATATATATATATATATATATATATCAAAATAGTAAACAGCCTCAGGATTCATTGAACTTAATAATGTTAAAAATATATATATATATAAATTATGTATTTCATTTTTATTTATAATTAGTTTAAGAGCCTTTTCATCAGATAGCTGACAGATTTACTCAGATCCTTGCAACTTTTGCATTTTTCTTGAGTTGGAAAATAATTTAGGTTTGAAGGGGTTAAAACACATTATAATAGCTGCATATTACAAGCCCCTCTGGGAATTGACTTTGAGACCCCAGCTATATGCCAACCAAGGTTCCTCCTGAAAAAAAGTTTGTATGATCTTTCCATTCTTGCGTGGGTTTTCACTTTTTTCCCAACATCCAAAAACATGCTTCACATTAGGAATGGAAGGAGTAAATATTGCCAGGTATTTGTAACCTACTCTCTCATTAATATGGCTGTGAAATTTTATTTACAATAACTGATGTAGTTGGAATTAGTTTTGTGAGTTTTCAAAGTTTCAAAGAAGGTTAAATATATATATATATATATATATATATATATATATATATCAAAATAGTAAACAGCCTCAGGATTCATTGAACTTAATAATGTTAAAAACATAAAAAGTATTTTATACAAATAATAGTTTTTTTTATATAAAATGTATATATATATATATATATATATATATATATATATATATATATATATATATATATATCTTATATATTCTATCTCTCTATTCTATATATCTCTCTATATCTCTCTATCTCTATAATCATATCTTATTCTCTATATCTATCTTCTTATCTCTATCTCTATCTCTCTCTCTCTCTCTATCTCTCTATCTCTATCTCTCTCCTCCTTCTCTCTTCTATCTCTCTCTCTCCATATCTCTTCTGTTCTCTCTCTCTCTCTCTCTCTCTATCTCTTCTTATATCTTCTATTCTTTTTTCTTTCCTTTTTTTCTCCTTCGTTTGAGCCTTTTCATCAGATAGCTGACAGATTTACTCCGATCCTTGCACTTTTGCATTTTTCTTGATTGGAAATAATTTAGGTTTGAAGGGGTTAAAACACATTATAATAGCTGCATATTACAAGCCCCTCTGGGAATTGACTTTGAGACCCCAGCTATATGCCAACCAAGGTTCCTCCTGAAAAAAAGTTTGTATGATCTTTCCATTCTTGCGTGGGTTTTCACTTTTTTCCCAACATCCAAAAACACAAAAAGCTTCACATTAAGAATGGAAGGAGTAAATGTTGCCAGGTATTTGTAACCTACTCTCTCATTAATATGGCTGTGACTGAAAAAGCAATTCATCGGCTCTCCACTTGAGTGTGGTGCAAAATCTGGAAAGGAAGGAAAAAGTCTTTAAACGGAGCAGTATGCCAGCTGAGACCAAAAACGCATTATAGAAATTTTGATATCTGCTGTTGATTGACTACAAACTAGTTTTGGTATTAGCCTTGTCATTAGTCCGACTGAGCTTTCCTAAAGCATTTTTTTTAATTGTGGACAGTATCTTTAATCTTTGAAATACTTGGGGTCATAAGACCTAAATTTGACCTCTAAGGGTGGGGCATGTGCTACTTATTTATTACATTTAAAATTAACATTTCCAGTTGTGCATAACTGATGACAGTCATTAACCAGCACTACAAGCACTAAAATTTAGCTTTGGTTTGAATGTACATTTCTTGCTAGTCTGCAACTACCCACAATGACAGACTGACAAATAGGAAATTCCTGACAATGTCCCGTTTTATCTTAAATTGTAGGCCAGTTTATGCACTCTTTTTTTTGTGTGCGCTTGAAAATTGGGATCCTAACCAGGATCAAGTAAATAAAGAAAATACAGCAGTAGGAGTTAAATAGTTTTTACATTAAATTAAGTCTTCTTCTTATATGAACAAAAGTTTAAAAAACAATTCTAAAAAAAAGTCTAAAATCCAGACAGATATATATTGTAAACTTGCATGATTTGTAAGTGCTGAGCAAAGCCCTTACCATCATATTCTTTGCCTTCACATTTTTGGTGAGACATGCTCATTTGAATATCATGCTGTCATTGTCACTTCCCCTTTTGTAATGCATATGTTCACTATAAACCGCCCACCTGGAGAACACCTCTCCACATTTCTGGAGGATGGTCTGCTCTCCTCTTTTCCTGAGGATGATGTCAGCCCACTCATTGTGTTTGGAGACTTCAATGAGCGGAAAGATGGCGCAGTGGTGGAGTTGGTCGTTCTGTAACTGGAAGGTTGGTGGTTCGATCCCCGCTAGGGCCATTCTGCCATTGTGGCCCTGGGGCAAGCCACTTCACCCCACATTGCCCAGTATGGAGTGTGTGACTGGTGGGGTGTGTTTGGTGGTGGGCAGGAGGCCGTAGGCGCAGAATGGCAGCCACGTCCTGTCAGACTGCCCCAGGGCAGCTGAGGGCTACCATGGTAGCTTATCACCACCAGAGAGGGAATGTGGAGTGAATGAATAATGCTCTGATAATTGTAAAGCATCTTTGAGTGTCTTTAAAAGCACTATATAAATTGAAGGCATTATTATTGTTATTCAATATACATCTTCATAAACCGTACGCTACTGACTTTCACTCACTCATGTCCTCCTATGACATGACTCTTGTCCACAACACAGTCACACACAAATCAGGAAATCAGCTAGATCTCAGTTACACGCGCATCTGCTCTCCTCATCACCTCATAGTTACTCCTCTGCACACATCTGATCACTTCTTTATCACATTCAAACTCACACTGCCTACCTGTTCACACACCACGCCACCTCCTGTCACCTTCCGACATAACCCAAAAGTCCCTTGATTCCTCTCTCTTATCTTCAGCTGTGTCCTCTTCTCTCTCATCACCTGGAAACTTTTCATCTTTAAACATTCATGATGCAACTAACCATTTCTGCACCACACTCACTACATGCCTCAATCGACTATGCCCTCTGTCTTCCAGATCTGTCAGAACAACGCCATCAACCACTGGCTATCGCACGCTCCCCGGGAACAGAGGTTCACACTCAGATCAGCAGAGTGGAAATGGAAGAAATCATAGATCATGGCAGACCTCAAAGCGTACCAAACTGCACTCTTAACCTTCTCAAGCAAGGTACAAGACGCTAAGACAACATACTACCGCGACAAGATAAAACATGCCAAGGACAGCCAAAAGCTCTTCAGGACTTTTGCCTCACTCCTCTGCCTACCGCAACCTCCCCCAGTGACCTCTCTCACTGCCGATGACTTCACTGATCACTTCACAAAACCCTCACTATCAGCAGACAGTTTGCACCACCCTGCACCCAAATTCATCCACATTCCTCGACACCTTGCATGTCTCATTCACTCCACTTACAGAACATCAGGTGTTCAAACTCCTTCTCTCAGCGCATCCAACCACCTGCCCCCTTGATCCCATCCCCCTTACCTTTTACACACCATCTCACATACAATCACACCTGCCCTCACTCACTTCATCAACTCCTCGATCACTACTTGCATTTTCCTTAACACCTTCAACCTGGCCAGAGTCACCCGCTTTTCAACACTTCACTGGTGGAAAATTACAGACCTGTCTCCCTACACTGCAAAACTCATTGCGCGGGTCATCTTCAATCAACTCTCTTCTTTCCTGACTCAAAACAACAAGCTCGATGACAACGCTACAAGAATGGACACTCAATTGAAACGGCTTTGTTGTCTGTGACGGATGGCGCTGCGAAGTGCCACGGCTAGCTACAGATCATCTGTCCTCATCCTACTAGACCTCTCTGCTGCGTTTGACAGTCAATCACCAGATCCTTCTCTCCAGTCTCTACGATGGGCATCACTGGCAATTTACTCGACTTGCTTGAGTCCTATCTCACAAGTAGATCTTTCAGTGTCGGGTGGAGGGGTGAAGTCTCCAACACTAATAGACTACTCACCGGGGTTCCCCAGGGTTCAGTTCTTGGTCCCCTTCTCTTTTTTATCTACACCACCTCCCTGGGCCCCATCATCCTCAGACATGGATTCTCATACCAGTGCTATGCTGTTGACGTTTCCCCAGATGACCAATCAATAACTACCAACATAACTGAGTGCCTGAACGACATCTCTACTTGAATTACTCAAATAAATTAAGCAGAGAGAGGGTGTCTTTGGAAAAAAAAAAAGCAGAAATGTATAAAATATCCGAAATCTAAAGGTTGAGAAATGTAAAGGCAATGAGAAAAACTCTAACGTCTGAGAAACCAAAGATGGCATCAAAATAATTAATCTAGATTAATCATTTTAATGTATTAGTTGTGTACTGTGGCAAATGTAGCACTATTGTATTATAGCAATTTTAGGCCTAACGCAGTTCAAGTTGTAACAGTCTAGGTTCTAGAATGAACAGTTTGAAGCCTGTGAAATAGTTGCAAGCAATGACGAATCATAGCTCTCTTTGTGCATCACAATATGAGAGGAGACAATCAGAATTCAGTGTTTGCCTAGCTGAGTTAATCAGCACCAGAGAACAGTAGCTTGTTACTGCTGCAGAATTAGCTGATCCCTCAAACACAGAGAGAGAGAGAGAGAGCAAGCGAGTGTATGTATGTTTTGGGAGAGCTGCACAAAGCACTGTTTGCTGAGGCAATGTTTTCCCCTTCACTCACAGTCCTGCAGAGCACTTTGGTTTAACCGTCCCTGTGGGACCCACACACAGGCACTTCAGACTCTTTATTTCCCTCTCTCATTCTCATTTCTTGTTTTTCCCCCATTCACTTGTGCCACTCAACATCCATTCCGTCTGTCTACCCCTAATCTCTCTCTGTCTCTTTCTCTCTGTCTCTCTCTCTCTCTCTCTCTCTCTGTCTCTCTCTCTCTGTCTCTCTCTCTCTCTGTCTCTCTCTCTCTGTCTCTCTCTCTCTGTCTCTCTCTCTCGGTCTCTCTCTCTCGGTCTGTCTCTCTCTCGTTCTGTCTCTCTCTCGTTCTCTTTTACTCTCTCCCTTTCAAGATGTGTCTGATTGTGACAAGCCCTAAAAATAAAGCCCCTCTGAGGCTTCCGCTACATAAAATGCTTTGCTTTGCAATTTCAAAGTGCTTTTGATTACTGAAGAGTGCATCAGTGGATCGACTTGTATCTTGAAATCAAGACAAGAAAAGCCAAACAATTCAGCACAAACCAAACTGATGCAACAAATGAGATATCACATTCAGAAGCTGATGAGACACATTCTGCCAATATGGTAAGACAAAATCAATGGGATGAAATGAATGAGATGGAAGTCACATATGGGAGGATGAGTACACTATACAAGAGCAGCAAGCGGACAAGATGCTTTGAAAAATAGAGGCACACAGAGACGGACAGAAAAAGCAGAGTAAAATACAAAAAATACCAGGTTAGATCTTGCAGTGTAGTATATTTCTTCGGCACAGTCCAAAAAATCGTCATTGTCGGGCTGTTTAGTAAAAGGATGAAGAAACTTCCATTATTCAACACACAGGTGAAGCCCATGTGGCTCCACAGAAACAATGACTGATGGGTAATGGGAGGTTGGGGTGATGGGGTCATCTGGCCTCATTGACTTATATTGGCCTATGGGTTAACGTGACAGTCCATAATTGCTGAAAAATGTTGCTGGGACCATGGTATTGAGGGAAAAAAAACTTAATCATAACCCTATTTAATCTCAATTTTGGCTTTTAATTTGCATCAACATGAAGTAATTATAGAAACAAATTTTCTACATGTCATTGAGAGGCAATTCATCTTGCTTATAATCCCAATGAACATGCAATAATTTAAATAACCAAAGAATTTGGACCAAATCCATCAAAGAGCTGAAAAATAGAAATGACAATTAAATGTGTCATGTGCTGAAGAGAGCAGTGTTTATTCTAGAAAGCTGTTCATGTGAATCATTATCATGCTTTCACTGATCAAGCGATGTGGCTGCTATCAAACAGTATTCTCTCTTTTTCAGAATCTTGTTTTGAACACAATATTTCTGGTCAAATTTTCTATAATAAATAAAAAATATTCAACAGTGGCTTCTACCACTGCACAATTACTCAAATTCAAATCGTAACAATAATTAACATTTTTGGAATATAGATTTTACATACCCGATCTGAAGAAAAAAAAAAGTCTTATTTGATTATTTATTTTTTTAAATCTCAGAACAGCTTAGGTGTGGATTGTAAAGCATCAAGTTGCAATATTTCTATTCAATCAAGAGTTCAGCTTTAAACAGTCTCTTATAGCTACTATATGTGAATATTGCATTTTTAAAACCAAAATGGCCAGGCAGCGGCAGCAATTATGTTCTGTTCATCAGAGGGAGCGAAGCAACGTGATGTGAATCCAGAGAAATCAAAAGAAAAATCAAAGCGTGTGTTTGACGGGAGGATGGAGGGATGTTAGGTCCAGTTCAGATGATGGCATCATCAGCAAAAATCTAAAATTAGAATCATAATTAATTTGATGTCCTGCTGTTAAAAAAAATATCCGATTCATGAAAGGATGACAAACGCAGTCACACACATGAGAAACACTGAACGCTCAAAGGAGACGCCGATGAGTCAACGGTGCATTTTCTGCTGCGCATCAAGGAAGTCGTATTGATTAGATGCTACAGAAAGCAGCATCTAACCTTTCAATTATCACAGAGGTGAGAGCGCAAGACAGACATCTCAAATGCACAACAGTCAAACATAGTGAGGAAAAACAAGCTGCTGTCAAGTTGAAGTTGAGGTATGTGTGAGGAAACCGTTATATAGTTAAAAGTGGCAGATAACAGGGAAACACATTTGGTTTTCTCTTTACACAGGTGTATGGACTGACAGGAAATGTTATTGAAACAGCAAACTCTCATACTTCCTCTGCTCCAAAACCATGCTGGGTTCCGATAGAGATATTGCAGCAGTATTTTAGACTCAAAAGCCTCTATTAAAGATATTATTTGCACTCTTAAAATATGTGAGTTACAACCGTTAAGATCATGTGAGTTCATTTCGGGTTAAGATTTTTCTTTGCATGATGAGTTTCTGAGGAAATTGTCAGATAACTAGGTTTTCCAGACCCCACTGGAGTCTGAGACATTAATTAAAAAGCAACTCAAACAATGACTGTCATCTTGTCATAAGATTTTCTTAACAACGTTACATTTGAAATCAGTGATTTATCAGTGTTTGATTATAATATATTACAGTACACCTTTAAAGCTACTACAAGCACCCAATGTAAATATCTGAGTAACCAATGACTGCCTTTATTTCCCAATCAACTTAAAACCCCATACACAATTATAAAAAAAAATCCCTAGGTTTTGGACCAGAGCTACTATGACATTGCTATGAACTGAGATGTGTTCTGATTAGTTATTTCATAGAAAAGTTAACCTAAACAGCAAACATAAAGTAAAGGAACTCACCATTTCATGATGTGGTTTTGTCTCTGTTGTTAACGGGGGATCAAACTTCACCTGACCGACTGCAGAAAGAAAAACCCTGATTAGAGTGCACCTATTTTTGAAATTTAACAGGGTTGAGTTATGTTACCCAAATTTTATCAAATGTTTTTGTGCAATAGTTTAACAGCATAGTAATTCTGAACGTTTAAATTTATCCATGAATTTAGAAAATATTTTTGCCTTTCTTTCCTTGACTTGCAGGATACAATTGAGGTCATAAAATAAAAACATTCCTTGCGCTCAGCAGAAGAAAGACATTTAAACAAACCAGAGACAGTCGGTGAGTGAAACAATCATGTGCATTGTCATTTTGGAACGAATGTCGATTTAAACCATGGCTATAGAGTTCTTAAGCCAAGAGGTATCATGGTACAACTACTCACAATAGCTTTAATCCCTCATTAGTCATTGCTACAGATCATCTGCATCACCTGCTCATGCATTATGAAACATCCTGATTTGGGCAGTAAACGTGACACGAAAAGAACTACGAAATTGGCCTTTTCAGCTGTCGTCACAACCCGCCTTCAAAAGATTTACACAAGTTTTACAACTCACTGCTAAACAGCAAAGCAAGTAGGTAATATTGTTTTCTGACAAGACAAAGCAAAGAAAGCGTGAGAGTGATAAAGATGAGATGAAGAATTAGGGACCCCTGCCAGTGTTACAGCTGGGCTAATAAGTATTAATTATTACTAAACTGTCAGATTAATATCTTGCGCTCTTCACTAAACTATAAGTGAAAGTGACCAGTAGCCCAGATACAGAGTGACCCATACTCAGAATTAATGTTCTGCATTTAAACCATCCCAGTGTACACACACAGCAGTGAACAAACACACCGTGAACACACACCCGGAGCAGTGGGCAGCCATGGCTGCGGTGCCCATGGAGCAGTCGGGAAACGGGTGCCTTGCTCAAGAGCATCACAGCTGTGGTTGTTGAAAATGGGAGAGACTTCTGGGGATCAAACCAGCAACCTTCCGATCACAAGTAAATCTCCTTATCCACCAGACAAAAACTGCCAAGCCACCAGACCACAACTGTCACTATCCTATCAATAACATAACCTATCAATCTAATGTGCTATGCAATATAGATTGTTTAGTATTTTTAATAGGCATATCACATCATTACTTTGAAATATATGGGAAAGATAAGATCAACAACCAATTCAAATATAAACAGGCCAAATCATAATTTCTCCTGAATATAGAGGACTCAATATCTGATGACTTTTGTGGTATTATATGTAGTAATGCATAGAACAGTAGATAGTTTGACCCAGCAGATATTTTGAGAAAATGATTCAACTCGTGGCCTTCCCATTCAAACAGGCTGGTTTCATGCTTGCAGAAAATTACTAAAATAGTGGCCTTTTCAAATTAACAGGCCCGGCTGTAAAGGAATGCTTGTGACCACAACACTTTAAATGTGCCAAAAATCTATAACATCCCAGAATTTTAATAAATGCAGCTTCTGTAAACGAATGACATGATATGTATAAGCACTAACACATTTATTCTGTATTAAAGAATCTATTGAAAACTGACTCTCTTCTTAACCAACTCATGTCAGTGCTCCCCCTGAACCATCATAAGGTCTAATGAGATCTCTGGCATGGTTCTGAATGTTCCTAAAATATACTTTGTATCCGGCCAAGACAAAGAACCCTTCTGGAAAATATGTGAGAAGTGATGTTATTTACTGAAAGTCACAATGTGTATCTTATTGTTTGTCTTGGGTATAAAAACCCGTGCTTCGGATGAATGAAACAGATTCCAAATAATTCAGTAATCGTGTTTATGTCAGAATTGTGCAGTTGGATTCAATGAGAAGGATGAGCTCAGGAGATATCAACTAGCTGAACGTCTCTCCCTAGACTTTGAGCAACATTGTACAAGTCAAATTACATTCTTTCAAAAATGCTTTTGTTTTCAACTTGTAATCTTTAAACCATAGCCTTCTGTTTATGTCCAAACATAAAAGATCTTTAGTTCTTTTATCAGGTCAGTAGCTTTCACTACTTTCACTAGTTTAATAGCAATACTGTGCAACATAAAAATAAAGTTTTAATAAAATGCTTGAAGGCTACTTTGCTTAAAGACATGATTGAAAGAGAGTTAATTGGATTGCTTTAGAAAGTTTGGATTATCAACAGCTCTTCAACAAGTGTGCAACCATTACCGAAATTGTTACGAACTCTCTTCATTTGGGGGGCCACAAACAAAAAGTCCTACTGTGTTGTTTTAAATATGGAAATAATTGAAGATGATCATGTTGAGTGAATAATATTTTATAGATGTGAACAAAATCCCTTTAAAACCACTGATCAGGGAGAATTTGAGCTATTTATACCAGAGGACAGCGTCCTTCAGAAAGTCCCAATCAGGTTGACCCAGGGGAGAAACACAAACACACACTTACAGTTAATCTCTGACAGAGTCTTCCCTTCCCGACTCGTGCGGCTTGCTGACCGAATCCGATGGGGGACAGACACTGGTGGCTAGGGAGAAACAAACACCTAATTAACACACATTCTCAAGAACAAACTTGCGTAATGAAACAACCAAAAACATTTGTCCACTAAACCATTTAAACTGGAATTTAACATTTTATTGCTCTTACAGAAAAAGTTTGGTGCTTATTTTATGTCCTATTTAACCTTGTTTCTTGGTCATTCTAGAAAATGTTCATTCCTTTGGCACTAAAACTACTACTAATTCTAAGTCAAATTTAAAAACATCTTTTTTTGAGAATAAAGTCTGAAATAATACATGTGAAATAATAATAAATATGTAAACTTCAAAAACATGCAATAAATTATTTAATTTTAGCTTATTAAACAAATTAAAGTATTTTTAAGGATTGTTTAAACATTTAAAATGAAACTAAATAAAATATTTCAGAAATTGCATCAGAATTGCAATATTTAAACGTTAAATAATACCAAAAATATAATACCTAGGATAAATACTTAAAAATGAATTTACTATCTGTTTTCATAGGACAAAAAAAGTTTTAAAGAGTTTTTACCTTATATAGAATCATATTGTG
This sequence comes from Danionella dracula, assembly GCA_900490495.1. Classification (NCBI taxonomy): domain Eukaryota; kingdom Metazoa; phylum Chordata; class Actinopteri; order Cypriniformes; family Danionidae; genus Danionella; species Danionella dracula. Next base: position 6,117,596 of record UELW01000012.1, read on the forward strand.
TTAATGTTGAGCATAAACAATGTGATTGATGCCAGATTTTTGCAATCAATAATAACGCAATCAAATGCAGTTGAATGGGTTTATTCGTTAACCTTAAACAAAATCTCATGCACAGCTTGCATATTATTGTGCCATTCTTAGCAGATCTGATCAGGAAAAAACACTCAGTCAGCAAAATCAAGCACACATCGTTTCATTCCAGACAAGAGCGACCTAAATGCTCACACTCCACAGAACACTTAGTGACACCAGCTAAAAATACATGCCAGGCATCACACTCCGATAGCAGTGCGGTCACCATGCTGACCCTAAGAATCTCTGTCTGTCCGTCTGTCTGTCTGACATGACTCTTCCGTCTCACTGCATGCAGAGAAAATCATTACGGCCTCTAGAACGCCCCACCACAATGTCCCTTGTGACTGTCCTGGAAAGTTTGCTGTCACTCACGAATCTGAGAACAGCTTTCATCAGCAGCACACATATCCAGGCCTCTATCACCACCAGGGGACTTCACTCATACACATGCACACAGCAGTGAAACTAACCTTTGGATTTGTCCCCCCTTCTATTTAGTTTTTCATTTGAACTGTAACAGCTCAACACTGAGCCCTCAAAGTATGTCAGATTCCTTGTAGCTTAAAAAGCATCGTATCCATGTTTTAGCCACTAGCTGAATGACTTTTAATATAGGACTGGCTGTTTGCACGATAGTCTTGATTTTGATTTTTAAAAATTCTCATCGAGAACAGCTATAGATTTGGTACTTTAAATAAAATGATATCAGTAATCATGTTCTTTTCTAAAAGATGGCAAACACAAAAATTGACAAGTCTTTAGAAATTAAATAATTAAATAATTTAAATAACAGAAATAAAACTCCAGCTCAAAATTTCAATACATCAACAAACAGACTTGAATAATTACTAAATAACTGGATGAGTTTGATTGTCGAGTGTATCGGATTTTGTTTTATTCATGTTTTTTTTCCTCAAATCGCACAGCTCAAGCTTAAGTGTGGAGAAGAATTAAATACATAGCTTTTATTTTTGAACTTTAAATAAAAACAAATCCAGTAGTCATAAAAAAATAACAATAATGGTTAAAGAGTGACCTATAAAAACATAATTTTAAATGGTTTTTATTTAAAAAAAAACTGTAAAAAAGTTTTTCTTATCCATTTTTACTTAGGCCATTATTAAAAAACAAACAGTGTTTTACAATGTCACTAATTTCGACACTACATAACATAATTTGTGCTATACATATTATTGTGTGCGTATGAAAAGGCTTCTTTTGCATACATAAGCTACTTGAATATCTGGCAACAGATCAAGATATCAGTCACAAGTACAATTTGCACAACCTTTCATATCGTAATGTACAATATTTGATTGAGCTCATTGAGTTGCTCTACAATTGTGGCTCAATTTATCTCTCCTCATTGACGAGAATGTCCAACCTATATGCGAGTATGATAGAGAGATACTTTTGGGATCTAATGATAGATATGCTAAATGATACTCCATTATGGCACATCAATGATGCCATCAAGGAAGGCTATTGGTTATTCACAGTTCAGGACTTTCAAATTTCCAATTTATTCAGAATTTCAGAAAATCATAAAACGAAGGTCGCTGTGGATTTTGTACTTTTAAGGAACAAGAAATAATTTACCATAGATTTAAATGTATAACAATTAATTTGATATTAAATTACAGTGTCAAAAAGGTCTTGTGCCCTCAAGTTTTGACCATGAATGTACAAACACACAGACAGTTGGACATTTGAGTCCGGAAAGCAAAAGGACAATGTTCACTCCACTGAAGGAGAAGTGACGAGGAGAGAGATAAGGCAGAGGAACAGACGCTCGACCTTCAGAGAACAAGGACACTGTAGGCCTCTGAAATAGAACCAGACAGCATGCCAAACACTGCACTTGTCCTTCTCTCAGAGGATGCCTGCGAAGATGAAATCACACCTCAAAGCACTCGGCCTGCATGCTACAGGGACTGAGAGAGGCACTGTGCTTTCGAAAGAGTATGTTGAGTGTATGAACAGAGTTAGATTTTTATACTGCAAAATAAAACCCGAGATGAAATGAAGACAGTCAAGGGCAGCCTGGGGATATATTTTGTAACACTATAAAAGTGTGGAAAACTTTGCTATAGAACAGGTTCTGCCTAAAAAAGTATTTCAGAACAACTAAGGAAAGTTGTTTTAAAAATTATCATGTTTACTTTTTTTTAGGTTTAATAATATAACTCTAAAATATTAAGAGTTCAGAAGCAACTCCCTGAAATTGTGTCCACTTAAAAAAGTTTTTTAAAGGGCATTTTTGAAGTTCAGCAAGTTTCTTTTATGATGTAGAACAAATTCGTCAAGCTTTAAAGTGGTCATGAATTGAGAAACTAAAAAGTGCCTATAAGCCCCGGTGGCTACACACCTTTCTCACTCTCTCAACTCTGCATCCTCTTGTTTTCAACTCAGCTAAGCTAAGTATGGTAAACAAAAGACAAACAACGCTAGTAATTCCACAATGCTGAGTTAGCTACGAGAGAAGCAACACAGAAGAACTCTTAAGACACAGAAGAATTAACCACACAAGCCACAGAAGATGATGAGGGCCACAACCACTAAACAGAAGACACAAGACATGGCTGCCAAGTGGAATAATATCTTGCATCCAAAGTTACAGAGGGATTCCAAAGAGAAATTATGAACTGATAACCGCAAAATCTAGCCAACAGAGGATCCCTCAATATGTTTCTTCAAAAAAAGTCCACCATTATGTTGTTTGTATTATTTTTTGTGTTTGAGTGTACAGTCATAGATCACATTGGAATTTTCCTTTATATACATTGTTTGAGAGAGAGGAGAGGAGGGTTTCATTCAGAATTGCATTTCATCAAATGCAGATTTCAGAGTGGTGAAATATTTAGCAGCTAAACAAAAACTAAGCTTTTTTTTTCCAACCAATGACATTTTATATAAAAATCAGCATAGTGAGTACGAGAGAGAGATATTTTTGGGATCCAATGATAGATATGCAAAATGATACTCCATTCAATGCTATCAAGGAAGGCTATTGGTTATTCACAGTTCAGGACTTTCAAATTTCCAATTTATTTAGAATTTTAGGAACTCAAATTGAATCAAGTACAGGACACCACTCTCACAGGATAACCAGTTCCTAATTTCTTATCATCTACAATTTACCTGAACAGGCAAGGAAAATAAATTAAAAAATTGATTAAAGTACATTTAATAAAATCAAGCATAAAAAAGACATATAAAATCACTCCATTACAATCCAAAACAAACTCTTGATAAAATACACAAACACCACACTCGATCAATCCTGTTAAAGGGTAGTTCAGCCAAAAAAGAAAGTATACCCTTAGGTCATCCAAGATGTAGACAATTGTTTCTTTGACAGAACATTAAAGTGGCTTTTAAATAAAAGCATTCAATAAAATCAATATGTGCTCACTCCTGAGAGAAACATTTACATATAAAAAAGCTTTTGTCCATAGTTCAATGAATGAAAACATTTCAGGAATCAAAATCTAAAGCTCAGCCACCTGTCTTTTTCTTTAACTACAAGGATAATAGGGTTATTGATGATGATGTTTACATGTACATCAGTAACCCAGTTGTGCTCAGTGAGCCTATTTTATTTTCTTGTATTTTCTTGTAATGTAAACACTGAAAACAGGTTTCGGTTTTCAGGTTTTTGTTAAAATAATGGCTCATGGGAAAACCGATCAAAAACCTTTTATTCACGATAATAAACAGATTTCTCTTTGAATGTAAATAGCATTTATGCAAAGAACATCTGGTTGAGATAATAATTACATACTTTATTAAAGGTTCTTTAATTTAATTAGGAACAATTTGGGATAGTAAAAAAGTCTCCCATGGACCTACACTATCATATGGTACCAACTCTCAGAAGTCATTCATGATTGGGGGCTCTATTGGACATGGGTGATGGTACTTTTCTGTCTTATAAACTTCTGTCATTGATTCACACAAGAAATGCTCAATCACCAAAATAAAACTGCTGGCTGTATTGGAAATACAACAGTTGAATACTGCATAAAGTTCCACAAACTGAGATTTGTGTGATAATCTTACCAAATTATAGTATCATGTAAACATGGCTTTTTGAGTATGGAAATAATTATTCAAGAGTTATCCAGTTTTTTAAGTGCAGGTCATATTCCCAGTGTGCTTGGAGGAAGAAATAAGTTGGAATTTGTATGTTTCTTGTCCAATGTGAAATAAACTATAACCAACAGAGCTTAACAACTAATTACAATTTGATTATATTAAAAAAATTATTATTAAAATTCAGATTTCTATGAACAAGAAAGGGTAAGGATCAGTCAATGGAAATGTAACCGTAACACTTAAAAATGAAAGTTCTATTACTTTCATTCACAAACAGATGTTTACAAACACATTAATTTTTAATTTACAAACACATGTTTATTTTAAAGTTCTCTTTTAAATTAGATAAGACAGTCACCCACATCTTGGATTGCCAGCATTAAACTATTTTATTGTCTGTAATTTCATAGTTAATTTATTCTTTTAATCAAACCTTTATAGATGCTCACACACAAAATGCACATCCCAGATACCTTTCTGCGAGCAGCAAAGCGAAGGACTCGCCTCGAGAGGGGTGAGACAGGTAAAAACAAGCCTCTATATTTAAACTTCAGGAGAAGAAAAAACAAAAAGGGAAGGGAAGTGTGAAAGAAGTAATGATTGAGTCAAATGGACAGAAAAAGGTTAATGTTGTTTTCGTAAAATAGTCTCCATTCAGTGTTGAGATTTCACAGAGGTGGAATGAAATCACAAATCTTTATCAGCTGAAGTCATTCAGTGGCACAACAGGAAGAGATGTCATCGTAACTTTAGAGACTATCAAAACAAATGGCTGCCATTAAACCCTTTACAGTCTAATAATGTAGAGAGCAAGCCGGTGAAAATATCACCACAGTAAAACATATCAGATATAAAACCTCCCGGGGCTCACCAAAGTGACTTTTGCGCTGGTGAGATTGAAAGGCTAAAATCAGCAGATGGTTTGAGAACTGAGTTGTGAATAATAGTCCCACTGGGGTCTTCATTCGTCAAGTGATAGCTGTGATAACACTGAGAATCACACAAAGAGATTTACTGTACTGTACCTCCGGCTCAGGATCGTCGTCATCCAGCTCGGTGAAGGACGAGTGGTCTGGGTTGTTGGATTTATCCAGCAGCTCAATGGCCAAAATTCGGCTCAACGGCTGCGACACGAAGGGATGCTGGGTGGAGACAACGTAATTATAGTATAACATGTATAACAGTAAATGCATAAACAGTTGATTACATCATAGCTTCATATCAAAATTACACAACTGAATGTAACATTTTGAAGCAACCTACAGCAACAGATTTTTGAGTAAAAATGTTTTTTTTTAATTATGCCAAAAATGAGTAAAATATTTTAACCTTCATGTTCATGGGTTCAGATCCTTTTTAACTTACAGCGAATATTTTGGCCACATTTTTCACAAATGTAAAAATTTGAGAAGACACTCAATAATGGAAGGCCTTAAAATTGTCAAAATTGCAAATTACAAAAAAAACTAAGAAACATAGCACAAACATTAAAACAATAGATGTGGATTTAATAAACACTTGGTAGATGGAATCAAGCAACTATAAAAATATATTAATTACAAAATAAAAAGATCCAATTTATTTATATATATATATATATATATATATATATATATATATATATATATATATATATATATATATATATATATATATATATATATATATATATAGCTTAAATTATTAAAAAAAGACAATTCCTACCTGCAATAACTTGTCAGCTGGAGGTCGTTTCTTTGGATTCTTAGTCAATGCCAGTTTCACAAAGTTGTGGAAGTTATTGGTCCTTAAGGACACAGAAAAGATTGTCCATAAATCCAACACAAAATGATTTTTTGGACTGCGAGGCTGAGCAGTTTAATAGCACGAAATGTAATTAAGCTAATTTGATTTAACAGATCTGCAAGGTAATGGAGAAGACCTGACCAGATTCATAATCACCCAAGACGAGAGAGTTTCAAGACCAGCCTTATCAAAATTCATAAAAGGGCACGTGAGAGTGCTTGGCCCAAATTTCACAGCTGATTAATGAATTAAAGAAAAGGACGAATTGAACACACAGTGAAACTTGCTCAAATCCCTCTTGAAGCACTTCTTTCACATGTAACAAGGGAATGCCTCAAACCATAACAGTCACCTACCACTTAACTTTGTCTTTTAATTTGGGGGGTTGAAAGTTGCTTTTAGTCATCAAAAATAGAGCCCTGGAAAGGGAGAGAAATGAGTATATATCTCATATTCACACAAAAACAAGGTAGATTAATTGACGGTCATTAAACGTTTAGCAAATATCACAAAAATTAAGTTTATAACTGACAAACTAGACAAACTCACTCAAACATGTCTACCTCTTACCTCATTGGATGAAGGTCAAACATGGGAGGCTGCAGCTCAGCCAATTCAATACCAGTGATGCCAACAGCCCAGATGTCACACAGGTGATTATAGCCTCCCTTCCTCTCCACCGCCGCCACTTCCGGGGCCATCCTGTAAATCATATATACTTTCATCAGTCTTTCTAAAAGCATCAGAGATGTGGAAATAAATTCTTACAAAATTAAAACATGTGGTCTATTTAAATTCTTCAGCTGATAATTTTCTGCATTAGGGAAATCCAAATCAGCAAAAAAAGTAAATAATTTAGATTGCTTGCAAGTAATTTAAATGAAGAAAAATGGAAAGGAAAATGAATTAATTACACTTCTAAAGGCTAGTTTTTAGAAACCCAACACAAAAAAAAATTAATTACATGAAAAGAAATTGCTGAAAACAGCTTGTTTTAAACAAAAAATAGATATTGTGAACACCAACAACTTGACAGTCAAAAGTAGTAGCACCAGCGATAAAGATAGCTCTGATTAATGATGAAAGACAAGGGCAAAGAAAGCCATCGTTATGGTTAAAACTTAAGGACAGTCTATACTTGTGCGTCAAGCCTACAAATTTGCCCTTTGTTTTGTCACAAGCTAAAAGGTTAGCATAAATGATCAAGCTTGCAGGCCTTATAGCTTGAATGTTTTTTTAGGATTTTATACCACCTCTTAAAATTAAATTACTTTTAGAACATTTACAGTTAATTAATTGTGAAACAACTACAGTATGTTCAATTTAATCAAAGGATAAGCATATATAAAGCTAAATGACTTTTTTTTTGTAGAATGCCTGATTTAGGACAAAACATTTTTTTTTACATACTTCAAAAGTTCTACCAGAATGAAAAGAAATAATGTATTTCTGGACAGTAAAATACAGGAAAGTTGTAAGGTGAGAAAAAGGAGAGAAGGTTCAGCATTTAAAGTAACAAAAATGCACATAAGTGACTAATTACCAATAGGGCGTCCCAATGAAGGATTTTCTTTTAGCCAATGTAGCAGTGATCTGTGCAGATACTCCAAAATCAGCTGTAGAAAACAAACAAACATCTGTACTGCAATCCCACAGACAGCTCCCATATGAATACATCTCACACTTCCAAGTGTCTAATTGCATCTTATGAATTATGAAATTTGAGAGCTGTGTTATGCCACAGCAGATCAAATGCTCACACACGAGGCTGTGCTCACAGTCACAACATAGCACAACAGGCTCAACAGAAAACACCCTTAAACAGACAATAAAAAGCACTTTCTCAGATTTAGCCCTCCACCCGGGTGACCAAATCAAAATGAAATACCTCTGTAGCTCTAAAGAAATGATTATAAAAATAATAAATAGTACATTTCAAATGTGAATCTCACAGGGACAAGATAGTATTTGCTGGGGCTATAATTAAGCACTGTCGGCACTGCTCAGCTCTGAAAGGAGCTTCCTGGTATGTGCCGCAGGTCTTCCATGTGCTTGTGTGTGTGAATAAATTTGCATTCAAGTATAAATAATGACCGAATGTTGTCCAGTGAAGGACTAGCAATCTGTCCAGGATGTACCCCACCTTTTTGCCCAATGTGAGCTGGCGATACGCACAAACAGAACCATGTTACCTTAACCAGGATTAAATTGTTAATAGAAAACAAAAGAGAAATGTTTTTGTTTTGTTGTAAACAAAAGAGAAAAGTTTGCATGTTTTATTGTAATGAAAGTAAAGGTTTATTTAAAAAATAAGCAATTGATTAAAAAAAAAAGTGTTGCTAATATAAATGACACTTCGATTACATTAAGCTAGTGGTTCTCAAATAGTGGGGCTCCACTACGTTAGAGGACAGTGGTGCTGTCATTGGCAGAGTATGAAGTGTAGACACGAAGTGTAGAGGACTGGCGGAGAGAGAAGGAGATAACGAGACAAATGGAAGTCTCCTGAAAGCTAAGACGAAGAAATATGATGCGTTTGTAGTGCTTGGCTTCAGTTTGACTACGGTGGGACATAAGAAAGACTTAAGAAAAACATAGCTGTACAATAGAACATAGATAATATAGAATTGTGGGAATGGAGAACGGAGTGAACGTGTAGATTGGAATGTCCTGCGGTGTGCAAATACGCGGTAAAGTGACATATTAAGTGGCTTATGTCCATAAGTGTGTAGTGACCACTAGTTGTTCAGAATGTCCAGAGTGAGTGCAGAAAGGTGTGGATGTCATTGTTATGTGTATGAAGGTATGTTTCAGTAGATGCAATGTGATTTAAGTTGTATGATATTTGTGACACAATATTTGAATATTTATTTTAATGATGTCACGCTATTCCAGCGATTCTAGTTTCACAATTAGAATACTACGCTTACATAAATTCAATGAAAGAAAAAAATCTTACCAAGCTTGACGTAACCGTTGTCAGTCAATAAAATATTTGCACCCTGTGTAAAAAATTTAAAAAGCAATTAAAAACACTGTAATATCTAGGCAAAAGCAATTCTACTAAAAAGTTCTGAATTAATCCCCAGTGAACTGTGAGATAAAGTAAAACGCTGTCCTGGCAGTATTCAGCAGCTTATCTTTATTTAATACGAAAGCACTCTTTCGGCGCATGCTTTCATCTCTGATCATAGATCTGAAAGCGCTGTCTGAGAAATACTAATTACACCTCATCATAGCCAGGTAACAGTTCACTGTGAGAGCTTCACTAAATCTTCATAAAAAGGGCTTTACTGAAAACATCCTTTTTAAACATCCTACATGATATTCTACTTTATCTTTACCCATAGATGTTAGTGTGTGAACATATTTTAGTAAAATACAAGAACATGGTGGCATAGTTAGCTTATTATATTCTCTATTGTAGTTGAATAATACAACTCTTCAGTAGAAACCACTCAGGAGGCAGGAAAGGCTGCACAACGGCAACTTTATTTCGCATTTCTCATTCAAACAAACATTTATATCAAACTCTACTAAACCTGAAAACCCTATGCCAGCGCAGTGAGAGAAAAAGTGGGAAAAAGAGAGAGCAGAAACTCAGCGAGCAGGCTGCTTTATACTTTCTCCATGGGGAGTACGCATCCTACACGGAAACTCCGCCTTCTTCACCACTCGCCCCCCTCACAGGCAAGGCAAGAACTTAAACACACCTTCAACATGATTCATGAAATACTAATTAGGATACTCATTGCTTATTACCAAGTATAATACCAAGTATAATGATTTAACATTTCTATCACACTATCGTTCAATAAAAAGCTTTTGGTCAGCAAGAATCTTGAATGACTTTTTATCCTTGCTTAGGAGTAATACTACAACAGTGCAGTATGTAAGAAATGCTAAATAATTAATGATTCATACTCAGAATAGCTGGTCTTGATAAATGTGTGTTTACATTTTGTATTTTTGTCTGGCATGTCTCTGGCATTTGTCTTTACTTGCCAATGTAGATCTTAGTCACTTACTCTAGAAAAAGATGGGAAGCTACACAGTAACAAGATTCCAGTTTTTGTCCACACATTACATACTGTATCTTCAAAAAAAATTACCAAAAACCTTTGAAAATATTGTATAACTTTATCTATTATTTTACACTATTGTAATTTTGCTCTTAAAAGACTGCCTTACCGGTAGACAGACTTCTTTTTGAAAATGAATAAAGATCATTAAAGGGATGAAACACAAGTATGAATATTAATTAATTACAAAATTAATAAAGGAGTATTTTTTTTAAATAATCAGAGATCATTAAAAGATTCATTAGGAAATCTGAAGAAAAGAAGCTGTTTGTTTCTAGGCCATCAGCGACATAAAATATGTCTCCCTTTTGAGAGATGTTTTTTTTTCTTTGAATTGTATACTACATAAATTTCATATCTCATAGACTAAAGTTAGTGATTGACTAAATTTACCTCTTGTTAACTTTTATTTAACTTTAAACTGAAATAATACCAATACCTTTATGTCTCTGTGCATCTTTCCTTTGTTGTGCAGGTAATATAACCCCTGAAACGCACAAGAGTAAGGAATTAATATTTAAATGCTAAAAACAAAACAGTGTGTAAATAGTCAAAATATCTTGTAACAAAAATTTTAAAAAGTATATTTCAAAGTATTTATAGCAAACTCTTGGGGAAAAATATTTACCTGAAGGGTTTCTCTGGTCACATATGCTATCTGTGATTCTGACAGTGGCCCAGTAACTGTAGTAAAATAATCAAAACATTTATTTATTACCTTTTTAAAAAAAAAACTGTGAAAAGCAGTATATGTATCTTGGAATTCAACTATATTGTGGTAACATGTTTAAATGTAGCAAACCAAAAGACAGTAAAGTCTGAGTAACAAAATAAACGTCTTTTTCTTTTATAAATAATTAATTATTTATATTCTAAGCCATTGACACACCATGTGAAAAGTTAATCTTTGAGCCAACAGAAACTTTTATGGCTGAATAAAATGTGACAGAAACAGGAAGTGTGCTAATGGGAAGAAGTGAATAATAAATGGAGTAAAGGAAGTGAGACAAAGAGAATAAGAGGGGCTTTAAACTCATGCAATCTGTAAAAGCATTACTAGTGTGAGAGCAAATGTGCAGCTGAATAGTTAGCAGGTAATACTAAGAGTGTTAAAATAGAATAGACTGTGCTCACTTTTTATAGCATTAAATCGGTGAAAGATCAGGAAGAAGACTATTTTGATTTTAAGAATAAAAAAAATTTCTTATGTACAGCAGACTATACAAAATTTTAAACTAATTTACTGAAAAAACAATTTCAGTTGTTCAAACTGTTTATTACTTATTTTCATTTACAAAATAGTTCTCAAGCACTCAAGTAGAAAATAACTTTTTTAGTAGTCAAATGAATGTCAAAAAACTGTAACCATTTTCATCATATTATTGAACATGAACACAAATTATTTTGAATAATAAAGATGTATGATTGCATTACACAAAATGTTTTCAGCTCGCTCACTGTATTTACCTTAGAAAGTAATGCTTTGCTGGTTTATTTTACAGATGTGTTGAACACATGTTTTATAGAGTGAGTGTAGGAGGACCAGAGCCTGGTCTCTAATCATACCGGTGACCCTGCAGCTGTGGCAGCAGGGGGCTGTTATCGTGGGATGTTCGCTCAGGCACTAAGCTAACACGTTAGCACCATAACAGTATCTATCCCCCTCACACACAGCTACAGCTGCCGTGAAAATGAGCTCTAATGATGTGACAGGGCCACTCCAAAGAGCTTGGCTAAATTGATCTCATGGGAAAAGACAAAAGGAGACTTTTTTTAATAACATTTGAAAACATTTGCAAACTTGGGGCTGGAAAAAGGTTAAGATTGAATTCGGTTGACTTCCCAATCAAATTCAATATCTTGATTTTGAAAAGTTTGATTGTGGTTGGTGCCGATGTTTGGCTAAAGTGTTTCTGGTAAAGTAGACTGGTTTGGTTGCTAAACTATACATTGCAAAACAAATACATTACTCCTGAACTTTAAATAATAACTAACTAAAAATAAATCCTTGTGTTTTGTTCAAAATATTATTACCCATGTAATTTTAGATGATAAAAACAATCAATATGTTAGTCCACTTTTTCTTGCTGTATACTTTCTACCATTGAACTGCTGCATTGAATGGCTACATTCAGTCTGCAAGTCTAGATTCTCAATTCTGATTTTTCAGGGTGAGATCAGTTTATTCGCTATGTTTGCTCAAATTACAAATAATATCTGCCTGCTATCATCTACGAATAAAATGTGGCTTCAATGTAACATGTAACAATAAAACACTACATCATCCAGAATTAATTTGTAACAGAAGAACACATCTTGTGGCTTTGTTGATGTAAATATCTGTTTAGAGCTAACTTTATTAGTACTAAAAACTATTAGGAAAAGTAAAAAGCAAAATAGTAAATAATTTTTTTTTTTTAAAAAGCATGGACAAACAGCTGTGACTTCATTCAAACCTTTAAATATGTCTCTGACCACCTTTTTGAAACAATTTCAGTTAAAGACAGTCTTCTGCAGCGACTCGTATTGGTGAGAATTGTATTGGGTATTCGTATTGGGTATTATACGATATAAATTTGATTCAAATAATAGTACCCAGAGTCAGATTAAAAAACAAAACAAAACTGAATTTAGCTCTTCAGAACATCATAAAAATATCCAATACAGGTAAAATAATGAAAAATCGTGTCACTTTAGACTCTGCCCTCTGTAAACAAATAACTTTAAATATTTTTAAATATTTGTCTTTTCAAGGTTTTAGCATTTAAGGAAATGCCCCTGAACTTATGCCTTGAATTTTATGAACAAATATATAATCAAACTCTTTCTATTGAATTGTATTTCCTGTTTAATGAACATCAGGAAATGAACAAAACCATATTTGTTAGAAATATAACTGAGGATGAACGTAGTTAAAACTTTATCTCAGGTTTAATTCTCTTTCTCGTGTGAGGCAGGCTTTACGTAAATTCTCCAGCGACTGTGAAAAAAGCTGTGTTAAGCAAACAAAATCAGCTCATAAGGGCTAACGATAAGGGGTAAACGATGAGGATGACTGAACTACATGCTGTGACTGATGTATTTCTTTAAATAATAAATGAAAAGCACATATTGTGCTTCGCTGAAATACGGATCACTAGGTATTTTTGTTTTTGTAAACCTTTCCACAGTGTATCTTACCATGATAAATGTCTTGCAATGAGCCTCCCCCGCAGTATTCCATACATATCCATAATTTATCTCTCCTGAAAAGCCAGAGAAAGAAAAATACCAACAAATTATATTTCAATCGATGTATCTTGAAATAGTCCCCTGGCAAACCCATAGGGAAAGAAAAAGGATGCATACTTTTCTGGGTCATGACACAGCAAGCAAGAGACAGAGTCATAACTCAGGAGCACAACCTGCCTCTATCAAAAACACACTCTTTAATTCTGTAAGTAATTCATACAAACGCATGTCTAATAGTTAATAGATCTACTGCCTAAAAGGGATTAAAGTGCTCAGTTTTACCAGAGAACAGAATAAAATGCTTTAGAGTAAAGAAATCAAGGCTGGCAAAAAGATTAAAACTAATATTTGTAAAGACTTCCATATTTGAAGTCAGTGATGTTTGTGCAGTTAACAGTTATAAAGTCAGTTGTTTTTTAGTTTTGTTTTTAATAAATAATCTGTCCAAGAGTTTAGTAGTAGTTATGTTTACAGAGGAATTATACAGCATGTACTTTAAGAACACTAATAACAATTTTGTTAAATAAATATAATAATAATAATAAAATAATACACCTCTACAGTATTGTTTAGTCTAAGTACATGTTTTGAGATTTCTGCGAATAATAATTATCCAGCATTTACTTTAAGAACATTAATAACAATTTTGTTAAACAAATATAATAATAATAATACTATTAATAATAATAAAATATAATAATATAATACATCTCTACAGTATTGTTTAGTCTAAGTGTCTAAGTGTTTTGAGATATCTATAATCATTTGCTTTTGATGATAAACTACTGCAACTTATCTCCTATCATTATACATTAAGTTAAATTAAGGTAAATTACCATAGGAAATTGTAATTTTTTCAATAACACTTATAACATTAGGAATATACAAGTAAATTCAAAAGCTAACTAGAAACATAAATGTCTCTACAGGATCTAATTTATCCTCCCAAAGTAAAAAAAAAGAACAAAATTATCAGAAAAGAGAGGGGGTAAGGTCTTATCCTTGATGCCCATATGGATTGTCATGATAACAGTGACAAAAAGCGGCTCATAAAAATGATTAAAACCCTCAAAAACCTATGGCGCACTTGTCTGAACATGTTCTTTCAAAATAAAGTCAGTTAAAGAGAGTTGCTGAGACTCAACTCTACCAGCTCACACAGGAACCTAAACTGACAGATCAGGGGGCGGAGAGAAAGATAGAGAGAGTGGAAAAGTAAAAGTGTGGTCAAGCAAGTGGTCATTACCGTACCTTAAGTAACTACCAAAATAGGCCACAATATTAGAGTGCTTGCAGTCTTTCATCATGATTATTTCCTGCTGAACCACTGCAAAGTCCTCGCCTGTCCAGAGAACACACAAGGACAAAAAAGTAAATGAACATGAAATGAACAGAAAGTTTCACAGTAAACATGCACCAATTCATTCAAGAAAAAAAATATTACTATATTTACTACATTCTGGAAACTGTGTACATTTCTAAAATTACCCTTGAGAAAAATGTAAGTACGATTAACCGCTTGGAACTAGGTAAGCATAAAAAAATTAAGCCGAATTTTTATATATATATATATATATATATATATATATATATATATATATATATATATATATATATATATATATATATATATATATATATATATATATATATATATATATATATATATATATTAGGGTTGCAACAACAAATCGATAAAAGATAATAAAATCCGTTGTCAACGAATGCCGTTATCGATTAGTTGGCCTGATCATTTGAAGTCACAGAGGTGTGTGACACCAAGACGCTCAGATCAAACAAAGAAACACAGACGCTGCTGCAATGGAGGAAGCAGCGTGCTCAGGAAAAGCGTGCACCCAAAATCCAAAGTGTGGACTTATTTCTCATTAAACGCCCCTTAGAAGACGGTAAGCTGCATGCTATGGCGGCCAAGCTTTCATGGCATGGAAGCAAAACGGTGATGCACAAGCACCTTAAAAGAAAACACTTTGATATTTCGGATGCCGAAGCTAGCGCTTCATCGTGTAATATTTGTATTGTTTACTTGCGTTCGTTTAAACCGTTTGCTAACTTCGGGACAATCGTTCTAGATCTATGGGCTACATGCAGAATCTATGGGCTAGACCGCAGGATCTCTGCAGAATGTGTTTTCGGGGTTGGCTCTTTGTAGGCACTCCAACGGCAAATCCGTGACTTAAATGGAGTGTGTATTTTTGTAAGTCACGCACTCAATATTAAGATTTGCGTGAGTAGAAACTCAGCACCTCATACCTCACGCATCTCAGCTGCTCGTACTTTGACAGCGATACATTTCTGCGATCTCTAAAAAGGATTATTTCTGCTCAAACTGATTTGTAGCTCGTTGACTATGTTACACAGAGAACGAGAGCTGTCACACCAATTTTTGGAAATTCCAGCAGAGAGCGAGTCTAAAACCAAGCCGAGGCCATTGACTTTGCTATAACCTCAAGAACCCTCTAGAGTTTTCCACTCTGCCTAAATTAAATGTAAAAAAAGAAAAACAAACAGGTTCGATTAAATCAAACTATACGAGTCCAATCTATGGTTGTGCGTGAAACCTACAAACTGCTTTCTGTGAAGGCTCCGCATGCACCCATTTGTCAATAAAGCATCTATAATTCTGGGCTCTTGTTGCACACTGTCTTTGCTCTGATCAATACTGGCATTATAAGAATGCTAACTACTAGCTAACTAAAAACACAAAACAGTTGCTCACAAAGGACCAGTTTTATTTACCTCATTACGTTTCATTTAAATCCAACTCATCAATTATCTGCTGGAGCAGAAAAGTATAAACTATCTTTGTACTAATCGATATTTGTGGCATGATAATGCAAAGTTCTAACTTCTGGCCAAACAATGCTAACTTCTAGTAGAAAACAAAGGACATGATTTACTTTATCGGCATAGTTTTACTAACTGATCCAGCATTTAATATGGGGCACAAGTCATAAAAGCGATTGCTCTACACCACCTCGACCAATCACATCGCTCGCACTCTGCGACAAAGCAGGCTTTGCAACAGGGTCAGCACAGGAATATGTGAATATGTAGCCTTTACAAAGAGCAATTTGAATGCTTGACACACAAATATAGATTGGCCTTAAGTGAATCTGGAAACCTACATGTTAAAAAAAAAACCCAGTACATCCACACAATATGTTAGGTAAGCTTTTCAAAATAAATAACCATTAATGAGACAACTTTTAATAATTTTTAAATAGATGTATATATCATCACACTCATTTGTGCAATTTCACCAAAAACTGTATTTGCAGTGTTAAATTATTAATCAAGATAATATCGCTGATGATTTTGTTTCGACCAAACGATTAGAGGTCTGAATCTCAAAAAGGAAACTTCTTACTGGTATCACATTCTAATGATAGCTACACATTTCAAAAACATCAAACGCTTGTTTAGTTATGCACGAGATGATAAGAGGGAGTCCAGCCCTTATGTATATATTGCCTATACAGCACCAAGCACTCTTTAACATTCTGAAAGCATCCCATAGCTTTTCATCCCGACTGCTGATGAAGATGCACACTCCTCGTCCAAAAACCTGCTATCTCTCAAAACCTAACCTAATCT
The DNA here is from genome assembly GCA_900490495.1 of Danionella dracula. Taxonomy (NCBI): domain Eukaryota; kingdom Metazoa; phylum Chordata; class Actinopteri; order Cypriniformes; family Danionidae; genus Danionella; species Danionella dracula. The sequence continues at coordinate 6,134,482 of UELW01000012.1, forward strand.
TGGCAAACCTCATTGAAAAAGCCATCATTTGTTGCAATCACATAAAAAGAAGGTTATTGAGAAATAAAAAGAGGGTAGGCAAAGCAAGAAGGCGAGATTGAATATCTGAAGCGTGGTTTAGTTATTGGAAGTGATGGGTTCTGAGCTGATGGGTGACACGGGAAGGCAATCACCCATGATGCTCCATCTCAGCTGACCTTGATCTCTGGCTACGCTCTATAAATGTGTGTGTGAGTGTGTGAAAAGACTTGTGAGAGATGGAGGAGAGAACTGGGAAGAACAAAGTCACTTTGTTGTGACTGCTTGCTTAATGATGGAAGCTGCAGGCTCATTAAAAGTTTTTTTGCCCGTTTTTTCCTTGTTCTCTCCTACTGACATTTGCAACACTCTCCTTTAACTCCCACGTGGAGGGGAAGAGATAAATATTTAAACTGGCGTAATTCACAGCTAAACTGAACAGCACAAAACAGGTGCAGAGACCACTGATGGTAAAAAAAATTATTTAAAAAAATTTAATTAAAAAAATGTGTGCAAATCTGATCCAGATCACTTTTATAAGAGTTCCTGAATTCAATAAATATCAAGTTTTTTGGCAAGGCGACCTCATTCTTGACAGCCAGGTTGCATTTATCTGACTTTTACATCATTGTATGGGGACAGAAATTACATTTCTGGCCATGGATGGGAAGTTTCATAACAATCATGGGTGACGGCAGAGCTGAAGTAGTCGCTGGAAGGAAAGTGAAGAAATGAAATTAATAAATATTTCTTTTTTGTCTTCTCTTGATATGATTGGGTTGAAATGATGATGGTTACCATCAAAAAAAGAACTTAAAAAAAAGCCACACAATCGCCTTGAATCACATTTTCGTCCATGTTTACTTTTGTTTTGATTAATGGTATTTCCTGCGCATGCATGTCTCAGTGATCAGTAATGTTGTCTGATTATTTGAGGTTACCGTGAGGTTACCTAATTTCACTGGTAGATAATTTTCGAATAAACTGCCGCTGTTTCTGTGTCCTAAATATGGATTCGTTATAATTGGAAAGAAAAACTTTATATAACTGTAGCCTTAGTACATTTGCTGGTCACTTTTATTTTATGTTTAATTACCTTGTTATTTCTGCATAGCTAATCTCCAGAAAAGTGATTATCCGTGTAATGATTTTAAATTTAGAGAGTGACTTCTGTCCCTTTCAAAGTAAGATTAAACACATGGTTTACTAAAAAAATAAGGATGTTGTAATATTCATGGCAATATTTTAATAGCGAAGCCTCTAGGAAGAAGCTTTTGGACGTTTTGCATAATGTCCTTTAAGTGTTTATCTGTTTAAAAGACATTCTCTCCCTGAGGGAAGTGCGTCGTAGCAGCAGAGAGGTCATGTGACACTCACTTCCTATCAGGGCAAGTGTCGGCATGGGCAGTGACACTTTCCTGCACATATGGAGCAGAATGCTGTGAGAGACAGTGGGAGGGATCGCTCTCATCTCCTTCTGGCAAAACAGAGCAACTAACCTCATATTCACAGCACAAGCTACAGCATCCTAATCTCTGAGCAGGACACATTTTAATTGGAGCAGACTTCTAAGACAAGGTTTGATGGGCATAATAATGCTTCCAGGCAAAACAGGTTGGGTTTTGAAGGAGCTGGACGAGGAGGATTAGTAGGGCTGGATATTCAAGTAGTCTGTTGATTTGATTAAAATTTTATTATTTTTGTTTGTTCTAGATAAAGTGCAAGTTAATATTAAATATAAACAGTCCAAGAACAAATGATTGAAACAAGACTAAACTTATTGGAACAAGACAAGTTCAATTTGCCTTCTGTAATTTGTGAAGGAGATTTATTTAAATTGTTTGTATGCTTATGCAAAAGAGCGGGAAGGGTGCTTTGATTTGAGAATGAGCAGCTAAGAGTCACTCTTCAAAAATCTTAGCCGCCTTACATTGAAGAATGGCTGTATACTTCGTAGAGGTCTGGTAAATGTCCTGACCAAATTCCAGTACTGTACATGAACAATGACAGGCCAGTCTGCAGATGATTGGTGCAGTAAGTGAAGAGAATACTCTATAATGCCCAGAAATTAGGCCAAATTAGTCTAAACTGGGCTTATATAACAGAGTAGCAGGACTGGTTATTTATTTAAAAAATAGAAATAAAGAGGGGGGAAAGAACTGACACATTTTAAACGAAATTGCAAGTTTGCAGTCAGGGAAATTACACGACTATGTGGAGCATTTACACATTGTGGATAATCTGTAACCCACCAAAAGAAATGTAAAGATTCAAATGTATTCACAATTTTTTTTTAAATAGCAATCATTGTCAAAAAGTCTCATTAAGCAGGCAAACATTTAACTGCCAATGCAAACTTTTTGCTATAAATGTTAATAAATAAATGTTTATTCATTGTTCACACTATTTGGAAGCGATGATAATAGTCGTGGTGACTTTGTTATTGTTACTGCTACAGTTCTGGAGTACTGAGTTTGGTTACAGATATATGCACCAAAAAGATTTTTTTTTTAAAGTTTTCACATTCAAATGAATTAACATTTTTGTCTGCCAACATAACGCAAGTATAGTAAATCTGAACACTCCACAAGGGTTAAGATTGCAATAATATGAGAAACATCAATGCATGCAAGAATATCACTCAAAAATTTACTCCTTAATGCATGACCCCTTGTATAGACTCCAGTGTTTGCTGGCTACGGCTGCCAATCACAGTTTGCAAAATCTCAAAGAATTCAAGGATCCTACGAACGTGCACTTTGTCGAGTCATGTCTGCTTATAAGCACATTTTTCAGCTTTTGGTACCCTTTGATCTTCGCTGCCTTCTCATTCCTTGCCTGATTCTTGGACACAAACAATGGTCTAGTTTATAATTTTTAGGTACAAATCACTGGCATATTGGTTCCCAGTATGCATGAGCTCTTGTATTTTCAGTCACGGAATGATGTAAGCATTTCAATAGAAGTCTATGGGTAGCATTTGAGTATGGTGGCATTGTGGCTAACCCAAAAGTCATTGTGGCTAACCCAAAAAGTGGATAATTCCAAATTAACTTAATATTTGCAAGGAAGATAGATAAAAATATAATTTTAAGCAGGCAAACATTTCAGTGCAAAAGCACTTTTTTTAACAAATGTACATATTGGAAAAAAATTTATTTGTTGCCTGCTCGATTTGGAAGCAATGATTTATCATTATCAGGGCTAGTGATTCTTTAAAAATATGCCCACTTTTCTATACTATCCACATATCCAGTGTAATTTTAATACATTTTTTCGTCAAGAGTGGACCATCTGCACCTGGTATGATGCAAGTCTCCATACAGCACACACACTTTCCAACCAATGCATTAAGTACATATGCACACATCTGACTCAGTAGGCACTCTCCCCTCCCATTACAGCTAGTGACATTTCTGAGGGCGGGCGGCCTGCGAGCCCATGCATTTTAAATGAATGCCCTGCTCGCCCGCAGTGCCTCAGTGCTCCCAGCTGGATTATATCAGACCCACCTCCTCTTTCCTTTGCATGCCTTGCGGGAACCAAATCCAACAAAGACACAGCATGCAAACGCACATATCTAATATCACTCTCTGTACTACTTTAATTGAAGGTGCATTGCTGCTTTCTTAAATTTAGAGTAAATATAGCAAACCACTCAACTGAGCAAAACTACAATCTAAATTTTATATTTATTTTTGTATTTTGCTGTAGAAGTAGAAGGCACCTCTCTGAAAGGGTTCAATAGAAAAGTCAATAAAAAAAGAAACATTTCTATCATTTGAATTCTTAACAAATGTGTTATAGTTACTCGGAGTAATGAAGGCAAGTCTGGGTTGTGAATAGACTATAAGATGTGATCTAAAGACTGAAAAAAAATTAATGTGCTTGTAAATAGCATAAACATAACGTATGGGTGGATCAGTCCAATTTAATAAGCAAATAAAAAAAACTTTATGTCAAAAGATGGCCAGAGATCAGATTCTTTAAATGTAGGATTGAAAGATCCAAGGTAAAAACTGATTAGTATCAGACTGAGTAGCAAAGTGTAGTTGAGTGAAATGTAAACAGATTGTGACCTTGCAAATGAAATTAAACACCAAATGCAGTGATTGGTCTACCAAATATAGAAAATATTTCCTAGCAGAGAAAAGTCATGTACTGGGTACTGCAAAACTCATGTATGCAGAGCAACGAGTTATACCAAGAGCACTTACCCACAGAGGATGCATAAAGCCTAGAGAAGGGCTGTGTGTGCATAAGCTGAAAATTGTTCACTTTTGACAAAAAAAAAACAAGCTAACAACATGAAAACTGATCAATTATCACTACGCCCATGATCAGTGCAGCTTGCTATGAGAGAAAAAAAAAAAAAACGAATCAATCACTGGACTTCCAACCATCAAATAGCAACAGCAAAGACTCAAGGCTGGTAATTCTCAACCTGTCAGCTTCGACACGGAGCTAAACTTTCAGCTAGAAAAGACATCTTGAATCTGACGTGACGTTTACACATCCTCCTCTTGCACCATTGTGCATAAAAAAAACAGCCCATCTCTGACCTTCACCCAGATGTTACTATTATACGTGATCCCTGGATGCCAGCTTTCTTCACTATGCTGCATACCTCAAGATAACAGTAGCTCATATTTACTGCTACATGAAAGCTCTTTTGGATGGAAGCTTGTGTGCCCATTGAGTATGATGTGAGTGAAACAGAGTGATGCAAACTCTAGATTTGAAGAAACCGTGTCAGATATCCATATGATAAAACTTTTTACCATACACACATGGTATTTACATTATACATATAGTACATATAGTTTATGACCCCTTTAAATTGACTATAAAAAATAAGTAAATAAAAAGTTTCAGCAAAAACACTCGTAAACTAAATATAACAAAACTAATTCCATGGATTGTGCACATATGTTTGGTGTGCATGAAAACAATTCCTTAAGGATTGAATCTAAAAATTCCAATCCAACTAAAAGGAAAGGGGTCTGTTTGTTCCCAGCTGCTTAGAATATGCTCCTGCAGAAGCTGACATAAAGGGGGAAGGCGAGGCAGACTAAGTGCTTGTTCATGAGGTCGACTTTTTTTCTGGCAAGAATAGCCTTTGCTGTTCAGCAATAAACCGACACAGGTGCTCAAACTGACACACAAGCAAGTCAGTGTTTGCCTATTCACACAAACACACCAGTGCACAATCAGAAGCGTGAGCCTGCATTCACACCACCCAGACTGAAAAGGACATTAAACAAATTGATTCTCTCCAGACGCATCGCGCCATTTCCAAGGGGGGAATAGCTGCCTTCCAATGTCATAATCTCATCAATTTTGAATGAAATGTATGCCAGTGATGCACCTCAAGCAAAACCAATCCAAAACAAGCAGATAGAATAATAGCTATATCCAGAAACAACATTTCAAGTTTAGTAAAGCAAATCTCAGCACATTAATCTTTCCCTGATAAACCTTACACAAACTCTCCTCAGTTCTAGATGTTTGTGTTGCCATGTTTGTTCCCAAACACATGTATTGGGTTTTTTTCATGCAATCCCCTGTTGATTATGTGAAACTAATGAGCCAAATCTAAAAGCCTTGTCCTGATCCCCATGGTGCCAAAGAGGGAAGCAATCAAACCCTGAAAGTGAGCATGCATGTCCTCCCCCACGTCGACTTGTAAAGGCCAGCTCAGAGGTTTGAATCAGCAAGAGCGGATGTTTGCATGAATGTTAATTAGAATTATCATCTGATGTTGAATAAATATCACCAGAAAAACATTCATGTTAAAAGTGTGATTCAATTAGATAGAGTTCCTGCTGGTTCGCTGGAGAGGGGAAGGTAAAGTGCGTCTAATACCTGGAATATTTGTTTATCTTGCCAGCACAAGCTCCTTGCAAACCAATGCAATTAACACCACATAATAAAAGACAGCCCTCTGGGCATATTGCTACTGTACAAGTTTGAGTGATTAACGGGTTTCACAGACAGCTTACAAGTTACAACACACCTTACATTCAAGGATGTGTAAGTACTGACAGATAAGCACAAATAAAAACAATTTACTGACAAGAGATTGGTTCTGTTTTTTTTTACTGGTTACATCATTCATTTGACATATCGGCATGTTTGCTACTCTATGCTTATGAGTTATACAAGTGTTTTTACAAAAGTTCCCTTTTTATAAATATTCAATTTAGTAAAATCTTTCTGTTACTAGTCAGAGCTTTATTGAAGGTTTTCCAATGAACAATTGAAAGTTTTTGTTTTAACCTTTGTGGGGTATTCCCATTTTAAAAGCAATGAAAAATCTAAATTTACACCATAACACATTAACATATATGACTTATCTCAAATTCAAACAATAAAGAGAACATATCTTGAATTATTGCAACCAAGCCCTTCTAGAAAAGAATGTACACTTGTAACATTTTTATTCTTGTACAGATTAGAAACGGGTCAATTTGACTCGAAGGCCACACAAGGGTTAATAAAGCTTTTGTTGTTCTTTTTCTGGTTTTGAAAAAGTCCCTTCATAGTATTAACAGGACAGAGGGAAAAAAATCTAATTTAATTTATAAAAGAAGCAAAGCTATACAAAGTCTGAAAGAAATCATCACATATTCATTCCATGAAAGCCCTTCATTATAAATTGGCCAAGCCCTGCAAACATCACAATAAATTCACCTAAGTTACAAACTAACCAATGATAAGAAACTACATCTAAAAAAACATCCTAAAACAATTTTTTGATTTAGCATAAGAATACCCCCCCCCCCAAAAAAAAAAAAATTTACTAGATGCATCATGAAGTGTCCCTGGTGGATTCAAAATCTATAATCAAAAGTTAAAGGTCATGCACTTTTTAAATAGTTAATAATACATATTTGACTCACTACATTCTTAATCACTTTCAAAACGCAGTATTTGTTGTAAACAATGTGTTTAAATCACTTCAAATGATACCAAACAAGGCTGTTCCTCTCACTTCCATGCTTCTGCCGCGCCCCCCTGCTAGGTTGTTCTTTTTGGCAAACAGAAAATCCTCCCATTTCCAACAAGTACATTTATCATTTACTAAGCCAAAAACACACTTTTTTAAATTATTTGTCCAATGCAATTCTGCTACAATTACACATCAAGGTCTTTCAGCATGTACGTTCATCAAAGATATGCATTAGCAGTTCATCTGATTGGTTAAAGGCCAGTGTTATGGCCAATGGGTGTGGTATGACAATGGAGCCATTTTTAGTGCCCAGAACAAGAAAATAAGATTACACCAACATGCATGACACAATCTGAATATGACTTCAGGCATGTGTTTGACAAGGGAACAATACTAAACAAGCAAATTTTGGCTTTTATGAAGTCGAGGGCTCAACTGCCCTCGAAAAAAGTCACATCGTGCTTCGATCACAATCGAGCAGTCAACTATGACATTTCCAAGCTCTTCTGAAAGGGAAAATAAATGACAAATTACATTGCATAATTTTTTTGCAAACACAAAACTTAAAAAAATTGAATTGCTCTAAAAAAAACTCAAAAATGTAACTGCTTTTCGAATCCACTATTTTCATTTATGTATTTTTATGAATATTAATATTGTAGTTAAATGAGCACCATGGCAATTTATCTAAAGAGAGCAGGTAATAATTACCACATTTAGATTTTTTAAATGCAAGTGCCTCTGTTAGTAAACACCACCTAGCGACACATCGATTCAAGATGCATTGCTAATCGATTATTAATCAAATTGTGCCCCACATTCTCTTGGCTTTCACATGGTCCTTTTAATCTATACAAATGATATCAGTAGTTTTAACTCCAATTACACTGTCATTATTCAAATCTGAGCCATGAAGGACAGGCACACTTTATTGCACATCTGTATAAACGCAACTTATGTTTCCCATGCACTGTTTATTGACATCAACTTGGTCACAAAACTTGAGCAGATGTTTCCAAACGACTCACAGTTGATCAAACTCTTCCATCACAAACCGTGCCCACCACATCTGAGGCCAAGAGAGCATCCTATTACAACCGCAAACCCTCACTTATCTCACATTAGAGCTGAGAATGCAAAGTGCAGGCCCTCCAGAACCCCCCCCCCCAATCCCTTTTCAATCCTTCCAGTCTCTGGAATGAGAGGCATGTAGTAATTACCAGGCTAAAATCTGACTAATGCACCGTGTGCATCTGTGTCTACAAGTGTGAGAGGCCCCTGAAAATCTGGTTAATGCTTAAGCCAGGCAGCTGAATAACCCTCGGCACAAAACAAATATATCAGCAAACGTCTTGCCCATGAGAAAAACTATGGTTACATGCTTGTGAATGATATCACTACTTGTGTACATTATCTGTTATTGTTTAAACATGTTTTATCTTTATTTTCTGCTGAATGTACTCTGGGAAACTATGTAGAAGACATTAATAAAAAGGAAAAGTGAGGTGCCCCTTACAGAGAAGCATTGGTGAGTAATTATATGACCTGAAGTTGTTTTGATTTAGAATAAATAAGAGAAGATGCAAAGTCCAACTTGGATTATGAGCTCAAAAAGAGAGTCCAGAAATTCTAGTGTAAATAACCATCTCAGTTATTCACATTTTCAAACAAATGATTTTCTATCTTAAGAATTGGGGTGTGTAAAGGTGAAGAAACATTCCCTTGAAAAGTATTTTCTAGCATTCTTAAGTTTACAGGAGTATCTATTGATTTTCATAAAAGAAACAAAACCATTTAAGTCAAACCTATTATGTCGTAAAGTTGTTGTAGTGTGTATTTCATGTCTGTACTGAGTAGCAATTTAACAGTGTAATCAGGAGAAATTACAGTATTGTACGCACTACAAGCCACACTTAAAATCCTTAGGGGCCTTGTAGAGTAATACATAATGAACTTTGAAATGCGGAGTAATACACACTATTCTTCAGCTATTAACTTCATCCGAAAATGGACCCTGCAAAGAGACACATGTGCTTGATGCAGAACTGTCTTATTCAGACACTGGTGATGAAGGATGGACTTGTGGATGAGGAATTAGCTGAAAAGTAAGTGTGTTCATTTGTATTTCACGTGTTACAACAAAAAAACGTGAAGTTATTCAGTTGCTATTTCAATTTTATACATTTATGGAAGAGGAATTGATTGACTGTGTATTTATTATATTATATTAAGTGTATAAGTGTTTATTAGTGTATTATTATTTATATTAAAATGTTGAGTTATATTTGTTTGAATTTTAATTTATGGAAGAGAAATGAATAAAAAATTTTTATTGCTTTGTATTTCCCATGTTCGAATCAACAAATGTTGCTATTTTAGTAACTTAATTAAAATTTCATAAAGTTTTATTGTCTGTTTTGTTTCGCTTAATACTTAACCTTATAGTGCACAAAATAAAGTAAGCTAAAAGAGAAGCCCTGTTTGAATACAGTGACTGTTTGAAAAAAAAACCTGTCTTCCTAAACAAAAGAGAAATCATCAATGAGAAAAACTGAAACTCTTCATTCTTAATGGTGATGGAGTCTGACATTTAATATATTTTTGAAAGTCACTATAGACAGTGAACGCACTAGCAACAAAAACTCTAAACATCATTACTCCTTAATATTAGGCTTTAAATATTAATAAATGTACATCACTTGTTCCATCTGTACAGTTTCTATAGTCTTCTGAAACTGCACTGGATAAAAAAAGCAGCTTTACAGCCTTCAAAAGCAGAAGTGCTGTGGGTTCTATCTGGATAAAAAGGTTGGAGGTCTGCTATTGTTCCTGCAGCCACAGCGAAACAGCCCACAAATAGAATCAGGATGAAATCAAAATGAAAGTCGCACTTGGCTGGTTTCCTTCAGGACAGAAGATGGCATTCATCAATCCAGGTGGCTGGTAGATAAAACACGGACATCCTTTACCACGACAGTGATATGCAATATTGTCAAACCATACCAATCCCTATCCCCATTTGATGTCTTCTCTAGTATTGGTCTGGGTTTAAATCAAAAGGTTTTTCCACTGTCACAAATCATCTGTGTTTGGCTTGATCAAACTTTGCCAGCTCTGAAGGCTCAAATGCAGTTTAAACACATCTAATAGTTTGCATGCAAAGAGTAAACCATTATCTACTGTTATATTAATATCAAACGTAAAGCGTAGATAATAGCTTTTTACAGGACATTTTATTGAGTAAGAGCAAAGTTTTTGGTTTTCCCCCTCATTTAGTAAGCATAAAGGCAGTCATTAAGCAAATGCTTTTATCTGGAGTGACTACCAGTGCATTTACTGCAGGTAAAAAAAAAACACCCTTGAATAATCTGAGGTTAAGTGCTCTGCTCAAGGACACTTGCTGAAAGCTCATGGCTCATTCGCTGCAGGGCAGCACACAGTACGGCTTTCTGCACACCAGCTTTAACAGAAACAGCACGTAACTTATAATCTTGCCACTTCATAATCTTTGATTTAAAAAGCACCGGTTTCAACTAAATCCAATTTTTTTATAAAAATACTGGGGAAAAAAACCTAAAACAACGCAATGACATGTCATAGAATGCTTTTGCTCATCACAAGTAACACTGCCCAAAGTGTCTATTTTGTGGCGTAACCCATACGTGCCAAGTGTCCTGCTTTGGCTGGGAAACTAGTGTTGTACTTCTCTTTCCCGTCGTTATTCCTTATTACTATTTTCTAGTAATTACTGTGTTTTAAATAACTGAAGGGAGTCTCACTCATTTTGTCATTTTCACAACTCTGAATCTAGATTTTCACACTCAAATACTGTATTATGACAATGCTCATTAAGGAATACCGGTATATTTTACTGTAATTGAATGGTGGGGAAAGATTTTAACCATGTAATAAGCACAGGATGACTATACACGTTATCATGCTTCGCATTTTTAATATAATGTAATGTTTAATGTAATATAATTTCTTGTATTTGGCAGCAAGTGGCTGAAAATGTGCCTTGATTTTATAAGGCATATTATATAGCATTGTTTTAATGAGATATATATATATATATATATATATATATATATATATATATATATATATATATATATATATATATATAGAGAGAGAGAGAGAGAGAGAGAGAGAGAGAGAGAGAGAGATGTTTAATAATCTAATCTAATGTAAGTGAGGAACAAGCAGAATAATGCTTACAAACCATGTAACACCTTACCACTAATAAAAAAATAAACATGAAATGAAACCATCTGCCTGAAAGCATGAAATAATAAAAACTGTTGATCGATCATACCTCAAAGAAGGGAATATTTTTCTTACCTGGCTCCAGTTTAATGACCTTGATAGCAGCCAGCTCTCCTGAAGTGACATTTCGAGCCTGAAACATAAGAATTTAAAAGTTCTACTTCAGATTCAGGGAAACCCGCGAGCCTTGATTTTAAGGACTTCCTCAAGCCTATATAATGAGGCTTGGACAATGGTGAATTTTATTGCAAAGTAAAACAAAACAAAAGAAGACTAATACAAAACTACTCAAATTAGTCAGTGAATAAATGTATTTCTTCCCTGAATGAGTAATGAACAAGAATTTACTTAAAACCTTACATTAACATTGATTACCAATAGTGCATTGTCAATAATGCTTAAATGGAGATATAATCAACATAATATAAAGATATAATCAAAAGAATGGTTACAACATTAGCACTTTATCACTGCAGACTCTTAATTTTTATGCCTTTTTTACCATTAAGAAAAAAAATCTTTGTTTGTAGAGAAGATTGATAATTCTCAGCCAGACGCATATATAAACCCTAGTTATTACATGATCCAGGAGTGCATTTCATCACATTTAGGACCTAAACACAATCAATGCTTTACTGATGAGGCAAAGGGAATGTGTGTTTTTCCTTCAGTGACTATAAAACCGTTCTTCAGTCCATCACTAGATTATTCGATCACGATGTGGCGGCAGGAAAAACATAATGCAGAATTAGCCCTGATTTCATTAAACTATCATGCTCGAAGTGGGCAGTGTATTCTGTTTCTCTCTCCTAGCAACAGTGTGAGATCTGACAATGAGCCTCTGGCAACAGTGAGGAGAACCACAGGGGACAACGTCCACAAGAGCAAAACAGCAATGAAGGCTGCATTAACAGAGATATCTGTGAGAAATGTGTTAGGAAAATGTAATGCTATAACTTCTCAGAGAATTCTCAGAGAAAAAAAACGCTTACCATCTCTGTGAAGGAAACAAACCTTTCTTCACAAAGACAATACAAAGTCACTGAAGCTGCAAGTCATGGCCGCTTGATGCTCACAAAAAAAAAAGAGTCGATTTATTGACTCTCTAGCTCTGCCTTTGTATAGATTTAATTTTAAAAGAGTAATTAAAAGATTTTAGCATATTTATGTTGTTGATCGTCATCTGCTCTAGGCATACAGCCCTGATAAGTCTGGTCTTATATTAATTGATTATACTGAGTTTACTTATCCTAGTAAAGATGCAAAAGATCTTTCTTTCGAATGACACTTTCCAAGTCCTCCTGTTATTCATGCGGTTAAGTAAACAAATAAGTCTCAATGAGCAAACAACAAAATCCCATAAGGGGAAAAACTAAAGTATAGAACCTGTAACAAAAACAGGTGTTAAATACAGATAGGCAGGATAAACAAAGATAGACAAATCAAGCACAATTTAACTGACAGAAAACACAAACACTAAAAGGAGAAGATAATACCCAGGAATGTAAATACAATTGCGAATAATACAATTGTAAACTAGGAGCTCACCAGGAACAAAGAGCAAACTATAATAATAATAATTACAATAATAGGAATATAATTAATAGGAATATGAAAAGAATCAGATGAACGAGTCAAAGAACAGAAGACAGAAATACAGTGCATGAGAGGGACACCGGCCCCGCGACCCAGAATCACTTTCTTGATTAATCTCAAAAGGTTCAAATATACCTCAAATTATTTTATGTCAAACCAAAAGTTACCATCATCAAGTAAAATAAGTGAAAATTACTTAAAGGTCTCTTTCAACAATCTTACACTTTCTAAACTGATCCCAGTAAACAGTCCCAGCAAAAATTATTTTGGGAAACAGAGAAAACGTGGATGTGGAACAACGCAGCACCAATGAAAATGTGTGACATTTCACTGTTTGTTCAATGGAAAAATGTTAAAGGACAACGGAAAAATCACCTTCAGGAGACTGAATATTAGGATTGCTGTTAATGTGTGCTTTGAGCACGCCCTATTTTTAAATCTTTCAGTTCAAAAATATAAAGTACATGAAACATACTGTAAGTAATAACAAATGGCACAGATCTTGCATCATAATACAAATTTTAGAGGCTAATTTGAGCAAAACAACAACATATTAAAGGGTTTCTTACTGGGTAATATGTGTAAAATAAAAAGTATTATATGCAATCAATACTATGCAGTTTTTTTATTTAATTTTTCAAGTAATAGTATTGACTGATGTAAAAGTACAAAAAAATCTACAGTTTGAGTTCCAGTTTGATATAACGCATGTAGTCATTAATGAATAATTAAAAATCTGTAATGGTTTATGAACACATGACTATTCAATTTGGTTTGAAAGTAAAATACAAAACTTGAAAAAGCAAAATTTGATGATAATTCAAAATTAGCTAAATTTGCTTTTGGTAGTATTGCTTCTTTTTCAGGTCTTTAAATCGGATTCAAACTAGTCCAAATAATAATTGTTACGGATAAACCTGATTATTTCATGCAATTTGTAATTCCTTTCCTCTACATTCTGCTTGGGTCTACATGGTAACAGGATGCAGATTAGAGTTGATCAATAACTTCATCAAGCATCCAGGCGCAGCGGTCAATACCTGCCCTTGGAGTCAAGCAAATCATATTGTCTGGCGTGGCTTAAAATGATGTGTTAATGATCTTGTATAATGAGTGCCCAAAGAAGGTGAAAGCAGGCGACCGTGGGAACCAAACAACAAATGCATGATCGGCTCTGATGGGTGACAGAGGTGGGATGAAAAAAAAAGTACTTCAAAATGATGACTCATCTTTACCACACACACTTCAAAGCTTTCAGTTTAGGAAGTAATCGTTTGCCATTGCATTTTTGAGCTTTTATAAGATTTCCAAGTTCATCAATAACAGTGATACTATGTTAACTTTCAAATTTATATGATTAAGAGAAGAACACCTAAATTGCTTTAATAAGGTCATTGATTCAACAAGAGTTGTTTGATTTTGATTAGTTCATCTTCTGATTTGTTTTGAATATTGAGCCATGATTCAACTCAATTGCGGTGTCACGATGACACTAGTTTTCAATTTAATTTTGAGTCATGTGATGATTCAACAATTGCAATGATTAAATTAGTTCATTTTGATGAGCTTATCATCTGGTAAAGAGATGAATAAAGCTCACTGATTGGTCAATGACAAATGATATCAGAACACAACAACTGGTTGTGGTCAAAGAGTGAATCCAACTCAAACTTCAAAACAATTTTTATTTAAACTCCATTCACAGATTTGGCAGCTGAGTTGCACAAGAATGTTCAATAGCCTTATTTTTCATCTTAAAACAATAAAAGCATACAGATTCTGTCACCATCCTGCACTTTGTCTCCATTTTCCTAGAGGTCCCCGTAGTTCGCCTTTTGCCTTTGTTCTTCCTCATGTGCTCTTGTTTACTTTATTTCTATCACCTGTGACTCGTTCCAGCCCGTATATTTAAGTTGTCACTTTTTCTCTGAACTTCACTTGGTTTTTGAGTCAGCTTCAGTGAACTTGCTGTGCATTCCCTTGAGGTCCTGCGCTACGTCCAGTAAGACTGTTTGATTTTCTCCTGTTGCCTTATTGTCTATTTGTTTTCTCCCCTCGTGGAGTTTTCTTTATATGTTCGTTAGACTGAGTATTTTTATTCCTCATTCCGAGAAGAATCTGAGTTGTGTTTTTGCTATATTATTATTTTTTTTGTTATTGAGAAGAAGTTAAATTTTTTCTAATAAATCCTTGTATCCTGGATTGCGTCTTGGAGTGTATTTCCATTGGGTCCAACACACCTGCTCCTGTGGTTCAGTGGTTCACACTTCAGTCTCCACCCCAGAGACCCGGGTTCAAGACCCGGCCGTGACAGAAAAACCAAGTCAGACATGGACCCAGAAACACTCAGTGCCAAAGATCTGTTGGCAGTGATTGCCAGCCATGAAGCTTCATTCCAGCGCCATGAAGAGGTCCTCCATCGTCAAGAGGAGTTAATGACGAGACACTCAGAACTCCTTTCAGAAGTTATGTGGCAGCTTTCTGAAAGCCTCCCTCATGCTTCTCCGGCTGCGCCACCTCTAACTACCACCGATCCTTCCATATCTCCTGTAGCTGCTGCAGAACCTCGACTTCCACCCCCTAAACCATTCTCGGGAGATCCTAGTTCTTGCCAGGGATTTCTCACCCAGTGCTCTCTCACTTTCGAGCTTCAGCCCTCAAGTTTTCCCACTGACCGCTCGAAGATTGCTTATATTATCACCCTTCTGACTGATAAGGCTTTAGCTTGGGCCTCTGCGGTGTGGCAGTCCCAGACTAGTTATTGCAAATCATACACAGCCTTTGAGAAGGAGTTTAAGCGGGTCTTCAATCATCCAGTTAGTGGACAAGAAGCTTCCAAACGTCTACTAACTCTCCGTCAAGGGTCCCGCAGCACTGCAGACTTCGCCATAGAGTTTCGAACCATCGCAGCAGGCAGTGGATGGAACGACGAAGCCTTGAGGGTCTGCTTTCAGGGAGGATTAGCTGAATCTCTTCAAGATGAACTGGCCACTCGGGAATCAGCCAAAGACCTCGAATCCCTTATTGATATGGCCATTCGCCTGGATAATCGTCTTAGAGATCGGAGAATCACTCGAGGCAGAGCATCCCAGTCCCAAGCTCCTGTTCACAAACCTGTTTCTCCAGTTCATGCCCCACCTGTCAGATTCCTCCCAGTCGGTGAACAACCTCCAGAAGATATGCAGCTAGGTCGTTCCAGACTCTCTCCCAGTGAAAGGGAACGGCGCATGAAGGAGCGACGATGCCTTTACTGTGGTACGTCTGGACACTTTCGGTCCACTTGTCCAGAATTATCGGGAAACGATGGTCCCCACCCAGTTACAGGAGGACTGTGATGGGGAAAATAAGAGCTCCTCCTGCCAATACTGTTCTAGCACTCCAAGCCCTTCTGTCCTGGGAGAGCCATCAGCTTCCAGTCCAGGCAATGATCGATTCAGGTGCCGCAGGTAATTTCATAGATCTGTCCTTGGCCAAGAAACTTAAGATCCCTACCCACCTTCTCCCTCATCCCCAGGCAGTAACTGCATTGGATGGTAGACCCCTAAAACCTGGCAAAGTAACTGAGGCCACTCAGTCCCTGAAACTCACCATTGCTAAACATCAGCAGGAGGAGGATTTCTACCTTATTGACTCTCCCGAGTACCCTGTTATTCTAGGTCATCCCTGGCTGCGCAGACATAATCCCCATATCAACTGGTCTACTGGTTCCACTCTAGATTGGAGTCCCTCTTGTCACTTCACCTGTTTAACCCAGAGCCCCACAGCTCCTCATCCCGAGCCTCAAGAGTTTGTAGATCTGTCTCAAGTTCCCACTGTCTATCATCAGTTTAAGGCAGTGTTCAGTAAGTCCCGAGCCACCTCTCTGCCACCTCACCGCCCGTACGACTGTGCAATTGACCTTCTTCCTGGTTCCTCTCCGCCTAGAGGCAGAGTCTTCTCCTTATCTCCCCCTGAACAGGCTGCCATGAATGCTTACATCAAGGAGTCCCTGGCAACTGGCATCATCCAAGCTTCCACTTCCCCTGCTGGTGCTGGCTTCTTTTTTGTAGGGAAGAAAGATGGGGGGCTTAGGCCATGTATTGATTACCGAGGTCTCAACAAGATAACTGTTCGGAATCGATATCCCCTGCCTCTTATGGCTACAGCCTTTGAGTTGTTGCAAGGAGCTTCCATTTTTACTAAGCTGGACCTTCGCAATGCCTACCATCTGGTGCGGATACGGCAAGGAGATGAATGGAAGACAGCCTTTAACACCCCCACAGGCCATTATGAATATCGGGTGATGCCTTTCGGGCTTTCCAATGCCCCTGCCGTGTTCCAGGCACTTATCAACGATGTCCTCCGAGACATGTTAAATAGATTCGTATTTGTTTATCTGGATGATATACTAATATTTTCCAAGTCAGTGGAGGAGCACCAGGGGCACGTCAGCAGGGTTCTCCAAAGACTCCTTGAAAATCATCTGTTTGTCAAACCAGAGAAGTGTGAATTTCATGTAGCTCAGACAAAGTTTCTTGGGTACATCGTCACCCGTGGTCACCTGGAGATGGACCATAGCAAGATTAAGGCTGTTCTCAACTGGCCTATTCCAACCACAGTAAAAGAGGTGCAACGGTTTGTGGGTTTTGCAAACTTTTACAGGAAGTTCATCAAGAATTTCAGCTCTATTGTGGCTCCCTTGACAGCGCTGACAAAGGGAGGAGGAGTCAAGATTGACTGGGGTCCTGAAGCAGCAACTGCCTTCCAGAATCTCAAATATCAATTCACCTCAGCTCCCATTCTCTCTATCCCTAATCCAGACAGACCCTTCGTGGTAGAGGTGGATGCCTCAGATGTGGGGGTAGGAGCCATCTTATCACAGAGGAATGAGGAAGGAAGACTACACCCCTGTGCTTTCATGTCACGTCGCCTGTCTAATGCCGAGCGCAACTACCATGTAGGGGACCGAGAGCTGCTCGCTGTAAAATTGGCCTTGGAGGAGTGGCGCCATTGGCTTGAGGGTGCTCAACATCCTTTTCAGGTTCTTACAGACCATAAAAACCTGGAATATCTCCAGCAGGCAAAACAACTGAATCCCCGGCAGGCTCGATGGTCTCTGTTTTTTAACAGATTTCAGTTCATCCTGACTTACAGACCCGGTTCCAAGAACCTCAAGCCAGATGCCTTGTCCCGAGCCTACTCTCCCGAGACACAGGAAAGGCCTGTTTCTTCTATTATTCCTAGTACAAGGATTGTTGCTCCCCTTAGATGGAATCTAGAACAAGTGGTCCGGAAGGCCCAAACCAAGGAACCTGATCCAGGCAATGGGCCATTGGGTGCTCTGTATGTTCCTCGCCACGAGTCCCCATTGACCTGCCACCCTGGTAACACCCGTACTCTAGAGTTCCTCCAAAGGCGATTTTGGTGGCCTTCCATGAAGAAGGACGTTAAAAGATTTGTGGAGGCCTGCCAAGTATGCTGCCAGGGAAAATCATCACACCAACGACCTCAGGGGCTGCTCCATCCCTTACCTGTTCCCCACAGGCCTTGGTCACACCTCTCCCTGGACTTTATTACAGGGCTTCCACCCTCCCAGGGCAACACAGTCATTTTGGTTGTGGTGGACAGATTCTCTAAGGCAGTTCGGTTCATTCCCCTGCCCAAGTTACCATCAGCCAAGGAGACAGCGGAGCTCATAATGAGCCATGTTTTTAGAGTTTTTGGCATTCCCCAAGACATTGTGTCTGACCGAGGCCCACAGTTTTTGTCCAGATTCTGGGGAGCTTTTTGTAGACTCTTTGGGACCACTGCCAGCCTATCTTCCGGGTTCCATCCTGAGTCTAACGGTCAGACCGAACGAGTAAACCAAGATCTTGAAACCACTCTACGGTGCATGGCTTTCAACAACCCCACGACTTGGTCTTCTTACATAATGTGGGCCGAATATGCTCACAACACCCTCAAGTCCTCAGCCACTGGACTATCCCCATTTGAATGCCAATTTGGTTATACCCCTTCATTGTTTCCTGAGGAGGAGGTGCAGGTGGGAGTTCCCTCAGCCCAACACTTCGTTCGACGCTGTCGACTAACCTGGAGGAGAGCTAGAAACGCTCTCCTTCGAACCTCACTGAGATACCAGCATCAGGCTAATCGCCGTCGTCGAAGGGCCCCCGCTTTCCGTGCTGGTCAGAGAGTCTGGTTGGCCACTAAGAACCTGCCGCTCCGGGTGGAGTCAAGAAAATTGTCCCAGAAGTTCATCGGGCCATTTAGAATAGCAAGGAAAGTTAACCCTGTTTCTTATCGTTTATTTCTTCCTCGTTCACTTAGAATTAATCCCACATTCCATGTCTCTTTATTAAAACCTGTCTTGTCTTCTCCCTTTGCCCTCCCTCGCAGACCCTCTCCACCCCCCAGGATCATTGACGGCCAGCCAGCCTATACAGTCCGCCGGATACTGGACTCCAGGAGGGTCCAGAATTCACTTCAGTATCTGGTTGACTGGGAGGGCTACAGGCCAGAGGAACGCTCCTGGATTCCGGCCAAAGACATCCTGGATCCTAGTTTAATCCGGGAGTTCCATGCCCAGAGGCCAGGGAGCTCTGGTAGGAACGTCAGGAGCCGTTCCTAAAGGAGGGGGTCCTGTCACCATCCTGCACTTTGTCTCCATTCCCCTAGAGGTCCCCGTAGTTCGCCTTTTGCCTTTGTTCTTCCTCATGTGCTCTTGTTTACTTTATTTCTATCACCTGTGACTCGTTCCAGCCCGTATATTTAAGTTGTCACTTTTTCTCTGAACTTCACTTGGTTTTTGAGTCAGCTTCAGTGAACTTGCTGTGCATTCCCTTGAGGTCCTGAGCTACGTCCAGTAAGACTGTTTGATTTTCTCCTGTTGCCTTATTGTCTATTTGTTTTCTCCCCTCGTGGAGTTTTCTTTATATGTTCGTTAGACTGAGTATTTTTATTCCTCATTCCGAGAAGAATCTGAGTTGTGTTTTTGCTATATTATTATTTTTTTTGTTATTGAGAAGAAGTTAAATTTTTTCTAATAAATCCTTGTATCCTGGATTGCGTCTTGGAGTGTATTTCCATTGGGTCCAACACACCTGCTCCTGTGGTTCAGTGGTTCACACTTCAGTCTCCACCCCAGAGACCCGGGTTCAAGTCCCGGCCGTGACAGATTCATTGCCAAACAGATCTTTGGAAAAAGCACCATCATTGTAGCATTCACATCACTGCTTTGCTTAAATAGATTGGATTGCTGTGGTTTGTTTTCCCAATTGGTAGGAAAAGTGCCTTGAGTGCACACCAAACATAGACCTAAAAGTAGAAGGAGATGGGGTCTTGGTTCACATCAATATAAACCCTTGTCATTTGTGGTGAGAATATCATTAGAACTTCTGAAGAAACCCTATTGTGTGTGGCATTTTCAGAGTGGCTTTGCTGACAGAGATTTAGCACTACAGCTTCATGGCAACAATTAGATAAGTGTATGTTTTATCCTCTAAATAATTCTTTATCTTACGCTGCTTTTCTAACTGATTTTAGTAATGGCATAATGTTACTCAATTGACTGACTTCACTCGACTCTCCAAGGTATCCACCGACTTTCAGTTTCAGAACGGAGTGGGTTTGTTTTAGACATGTCACTCAAGAAGGGCCACTTCACTAAATCGGTCTAGTTCCTTCTGCTGTGTATGTGGTAACTCTAATGAAAAGCTTTGTTTAAAAGATGGATGACAGAAAGAAGAAGAAAGACAATTGCAAGAAAGCCCTTGAGCACGATTGAATTCACTACGTTCTTTTTTTGACGTTATCAAAGCTGTTCAACTGAACGAGAAGATCATACCATCATGCTTCGAGGATCTTCATGCTACTATTTGTCTATTTGTTCATGACCACATGCTTGTATAACTATGATTTGCTAAATCTATGACTCAGACAAA
This sequence comes from Danionella dracula, assembly GCA_900490495.1. Classification (NCBI taxonomy): domain Eukaryota; kingdom Metazoa; phylum Chordata; class Actinopteri; order Cypriniformes; family Danionidae; genus Danionella; species Danionella dracula. The sequence goes on from UELW01000012.1 coordinate 6,155,233, forward strand.
AGACCTACAACGTGAACACGCACTGTGACTAAGCATTCAGGGTACTGTAGTACTTATATTGCAGCGCCATCAGAGAACACGCATAAATAAAACCGTCAAAGATTGACACTTAATACCACTATGGCAATACGGACAGTTATTTCGCTAAAACCTAATCAAACAGATGAAAAATGATATAATTTCCTTATGAGGATAACTATTTGATTTTTAACTGATTATTTGCAGTGAAACCTTAAAGTCAAGACACATTTTTTTCTTTTTGTCATCCAAAATATCGATTCATATCGTTATTGCCGAAATCCCCAAAAATATTGTGATAATATTTAAGGGCCATATCACCCACACCTATTTAAGAGGTACGTTGAAGTTCCCCAAATGCTAATGCTGATGAAGCGAGAAAAAAAAAATTTCAGAAAATATGCTTAATGTGGCATGTGGCCAATGGGGGATGTGGTGGGTATGTCACATGATTGCATTTTGATTCTCTTCTGACAGTTTGAGGGTGAAAATGACCAAAAACGACATTTAACTAATCAATACATCATCTCGTCTCCTTGGTCTGGATCAAAAAAACAAATAAATGTTTTGAAACCACCCTTCCTCTGCATTGCCTCAGTTGTCTCATTTCAAATTTCTCTGAGAACTGTATGCACTTTCACATGGTATACTCTTTTGAATAAAACAATATAATCTAAGCTTTAATATTCCTGTGACTTCTAACACAAATACATATTTTCCAGTGCCCTTTTTCCCTAGCAGTGCCGACACCCCGAGCAGCATCCAAACTCTCCACCTGCACAGGTGCAGCACACAGTAGGGCTCGATCTGCTGCCATGTCAGGTAATTACAAAGAGGAGGATAAATCACTGCAAGCTTGGCCCTCTACCAGCCAAATCTAGGCCAATAATTTTCTGCACTGCCTGGCAAATTTGATGCCTTGTATTAACAATTCACTGTGGCAATGCGGTACTTCAGATAAACAACTAATTTTCACCGTCTTTTCCTGCACTGGCAGTATCAAACATTTCATCGGAATCATTAGTCATGCTAGATTGTAGTTAAGCGCAGAGTACATAATGCATCACATATTCTGGTGCACACCAACAGAAACGTGCCTGGGCTTGCTAAAACCTGATTATGAAAGTACAGTGCATTAGAGACCATTGACTTCTCTGACTCTCCCATCAATGATTTAGTTTGGACATTTGAATGATTCTTCCTGCACAGCTGATTAACCCTCTCGTTAATCTTCCTCTAATTCTGCCATCAAACATAATTAATTAAATCACATTGTTTTCCAAACAGAGACAGGATATCAGTAGCTTACACTCACTAAGGGAGAATACAATTTCTCTGGACGGCTGCATTTGTAAGACAGTAGATCACTCTGATCTGTGTTTCTGCTTACTCACTGAAAGGATGTGCCTAGGACGGTCGAGACTGCTTTAGTCTATAGAATAGGGTGGAATTACAGGCCAACAAAAAGTAGGTTGAAAGGAAGGATCTGAAGTTATGAGAGACGTTAATTTGGTCTGCTGTGAATTTCCTAAAAGTGTGAACGCATTAAACACATGAGGGAAAAAGTGTTGACAGCTATTCTAGAAAAAAAGTGATGAAAGGACAAATGTGTGATGGTTGCAAAAGGTTGACCTCAGTTTAGAGAGACTCTGGTGAAGGTTTCCAGGAGGAATGCATTGAGGGCTCTGACTTTGAATTTCATTACAAGGTTATGACAAATTACTATCATACAATAAAGCATTGACTTCAAATATTCAGACTAATTTAGAAAGGAAGAAATCCAAAGTAACTTTTATGACTTTCTACTCTCATGATTTATCAAAACTACCAAAACCTAAATGTAAATTAAAAAAAGTTTTGAGATTTGTTAAGAAACAATGCATGGACAAAAACGGGAGAGAATTACTTTGGAGACAGCTTCGAGAAATGCAAGGGACGATCATAGAATGCATAAAGTGTTTCCGATGTCACCACAGTTTTCCCAAGAGAAATGGAAGCTAAAATTGGCAGCTACAAATGTGAAATATGGGAGGTGTTCATTTGAACTCTAGGAGAATCTAATCAATAGGCATTTTTAGGTTTAAAAAACCCTAAATAAACTATTTCAAAGTTGGCACAAAGGACAGCCTTGTTTATTTTTATAATCCGTGTTAAAATTACTTAGAAATGTGTTTGAATTCTGCAGCAAATTTAGCTTGTTTAAAGGTGCTGTATACAATGTTACTGTAGCCAATCAGCAGGAACTTTCCCCAAAAATTTCAAGGCCCTACGTGTTTAGACAATTGTTTTCTTTTGGGATCAACTGTTAACATTTGACCCTAATTTGATCTCTAAAGTGGCCAAGAGGTGCAAAACAATTGACAATTATGAAAGCATAATAACAAGTTAAAAACACACCAGCAAGTAATAAAACAAAAAAGCAATACATGTTTTTTAAATTGTTAATTCATGTTCAAATTTGTCAATGTGTTTTCTGAATTGTTATTTGCTTTCATATTTGTGAATTGCTTTGCACCTATTGGCCACCATAGATCACACATAGTACCTTTAATATGAAAAGATAGCAAAGCAACTATTAAAGCTTACATCATGAAAAAACACTCTACCATCCATAATAACAGCTGACTGATGACTTTGAGAAGGGCCGGATCAGGATCAGCATTATGTCATGTTAATGAAAAACTACTTAATTTGATTGATGAATTAATTGAACCCAGCCCTTCTTGCAGTTTCAGTGACTTCCATATTAGCTTCAGGCAACAGATGCCCTTTGAGATTGGCAGAGGCTAATGTGCTAGGATGTTGTCAAACAGACAGGTAAGGAAGTTATTTACCTCATGCATTATCTCCATTGGCAATAGTGTCCATTTGTCAAACTCTGTTTCTTGAGGACGACACTTCTGCAGTTAGCAACAACCTTAATGCAACACTCCAGAACCAGTACATCCTTCAGATATGTTTGAAAGCGAAATGTCTTTGTGGAAAAGTGGTTAGAATTAAGCTTTGGGGTGGACTGAGGCCCTCCAGGAGGGTGTTTTTACAACTGGAGCTTTTCCTTCCTGTATTTAAGCAAAAAATCATCCACATCCACATGTGCTATCAATTGAAAATGCCCGAATGCTTAGAGGGGTGACCCTTAATCTTAACCACAGTCAGATCTGCCAATCAGAAACTTTCAAAATCTGATCAACAGATTGTAGACAAAGGATTAAAAAAACACTATTTTTGTATGTCACACCATGACTGCACTGTACAAAAAAATCTCAATTTGTCCCTTTAAACTGCAAGTTGACAGCAAACACAAAATCCCTTGTTACCGCGGCGCTTTGACACATCATCTAATATAGATATTATAATTATTGATTTGAAGATGTTGCCGATGGCAATGTCGTCACCAACTGGAGCACTTAGGTGTCTTGTTGTTGCTATTCTCAATAGACAATTACTGTTGGTTTATTTACTGTTCGTGTATTTTATGTTTTTAGCGTAAAAAAAAGCCATATAAATCATAACTTTAATGTATCTGCAAATACGGCACAAACATCCATCAATCGGTAATTCAAAAATTTGGATCCTTCTGAAAGTTTCTGAAGCTCAATCACAAATTATCAACTCTGTTTAAAGTGGATGTAAGTTGCGCATATATATATATATATATATATATATATATATATATATATATATATATATATATATATATATATATATTTTTTTTTTTTTTTTTATTCAGTTCTCTTCCACAAAATTATGAACACGTCTTCTTCAGCTGAGCTAATTTAAATGGGACGACTGAAAGTCAGGGTTGAAAGTACGTCCCTCAAACTGGCCGATAGCAATCTCAGAAGCATGATAGTGTTACAGGATGGAGCACCGCCCAGTTGTTGAAACAGGTGAATAATTAATGATCATTTTTTCCCGACAAAGTCAATTCAGAAATGCCCTCAAATCAGCTGAACGGCGGCTGTACACACAGGGCACATGGCTCACGGAAACTCAACCATCTTGAATTTCATGCTGTCAGAATGTTTTCACAAAAAGCATGATGCAGGGCACTTGAGGAACCATTGTCCTGTGTAATCGCTGTGATTGAAGGTGACTATCGCAATCACAAGTGACAAGAAGAGCGATTTTTGTCTTTAAGGGGAACATGAAACTTCCTGCTTGTGGGGAGTGAAAGAGATTAACCGAATAAAGGAGGAATTGTGACTTTAATCCACAGTAAAACCCTTCTCGAGTCAAATCAAGGCCTGGGCTAGAGGCAAGAAAATCTAGTTCGGAAGAATCTGAGAAGGAAAGCTGTAAGATAATAGGTCTGGATTTCATCAAATGGTGTATATGCAACCATGTTAGAGTTGTTCATTCATCAGAATGTAAGGGAAATCAATCCCCATGGGCCAGAAATAAACAGATTTTGTTCTGCTGACATGAACGAACATCTCACTTTTGTTCTATCGAATGCATTTCAGAGTCTGGACCATTTTCAAACACCATTCAGCTCTGCAGTGATTCATTACTGTTTAGGCTGAGCTTTGCTTTTAGAAAAAACTTAGGCAGTGAGAAGCCAAATCCAGTATGAGTGCAACAACTCTGATTTGAAACAGGCCAAGAAAAAGAACAACACATACAAACACTTACAAGACAGTTTCTCTTTTTCCATAGCAACTCAAGAGAATTCAGTTTGAACCTTTGAAACAATGAGTTCCTCACTCTCAAATTCATCTTCACACAAACGTTGGTACGAAACCACTCGAATACTAAGAAGGCACAAAGCTGCAAGGCTTGACAAGAAGCCAATACAAACTGATCAAACCTGGTAATTAGTCATCTCCTTACCCATGATGCAGTAAGCTTTTGTTCAATACTTGCCTTCTGTGCTCAATCAATACTTTACATCTCTGTATGTTTTCAGGCCCTTTAAAAACCACCCAGAGCATTTAAGGATTACATTTAGGTGAAACAGTTCAGAAAATTAAGCGACTCAACAGACAAACAAATCAGATGGTGTATTGAATATGATGTGCTATTTTTATCAGCAAACACACATTAAAATTAAGTGTATTTGGAAGAAAAATGAAAGTTATGCAAATTAGAGGACAATATAATGCTTTTCTTCGGCTTTGTTGAAATCTCTGCAGAGCCAAATTCATTAGGATCAACTAATTTTAAGATAATTGAGTTGGTAGATGACACAGAATAGTTTTGGTGAGTAAAATGCTGAGATATCTGCACCATGTTCATTCCTAACCTTTAAATTATAGAAGCATATAAATAGAGAAATACATTTTGAAATGTAAACGGGCAATGAAATGTGTAAAATGCAAATATATTTATGTGTAAATTAGCATCTTCTTTATTAAAAATGAAATTAAGTAATTTAGTTTTGGTATTTACAACTGTACTTTTAGTATACAAGTTGCATAATTGTTTAATAAATGCACTCCCCACATTATTAAACTCTGCACATTATAATGGGAAAATAAAAAATTAAAGATAGATTCACACTTTAAATATTATATATATATATATATATATATATATATATATATATATATATATATATATATATATATAATATTACAAAAGAAATAATTCTACTTATATGCTTCCATAATGAATACCTTTCTGAGCACCTCCCTGTATTAATTTCACTTCTCCAGAAACTCATATCTGTGAGAAAGCATGCTGGAAATGGGTTCTGTGACGTACAAGCCACATACATGTGACATTAAGATACAAACTGTGGCTGCATTACATATGTATTAGATCTAGATCTTAGAGTTGGATTTTTAAAAGGGTTGAACAATTAATACAATTTGCAATTATAACACAATATGAATAAGAACACAATATAGAAATTAGTTTTCCTTTTTATTTAAGTCTATCTGACAACATTATCGGTTATTATAAAGTTGACAGATTTTATTACAGCACCGCTGAAATACTTCTTTAATCTACACATTTTTTGTTACGTTTACATACATTTTTAGAAGCATACAATGTTGGAAATTCAACAAATCAATATTTATAGGACTGGTTGATGAAATTAATTTCAGTTGTACTGATTGTTTCATTACAGGATTTCATTGTATTTATGTTTATGTTCAATAACAAAGCATTTGGGTCACTTGGATATGTTAAATTAGAAAAGCAATTTATCTGTATGAGGACAGCTTTGTTTGTGTTGATTAGAATAATTTGTTAACTTTTGCAAACTTACAAAATGTTAATTGGCATTGACATTTGATAGAAACACACAATTTATTTTTATTTGGGCACTAAAGGTTATGAAACCCCTTGTGGATTAAGTGACAACAAACTACTCAGATTTCCTGCGACTTGCGCATGGTGCTATCAAAGCTATGCTTGTGTGTTTGAACGAGAACAAGATATGTTCAAATGCACCGATGGTTGCTTTGGATAAAACGACTGTCAATATAAACTTAATCATGTAATTAAATATAACAAAAGTTTATTTAACTTTTTCTTTTAAATAACCATCATGTTATGTTGTACGAGCAAATCAAACATATCAAAGCTGATGTGTATTAAAACTTCAATTAAAAACACTAGCATGTCGGACATTACATTTTTGAAAACGTGAATTGAAAATGATAAATACTTGTATCTCTCGCAAGTGGCTAAAGCAGAGAATCATGCACATGCACTACTTGAGATCTACTCTTTTGTTGTCTTTGAAGTTGCATCTCTCCCTTGAAATTAAACTAGACACTCATGGTGTCTGAATTTCATGTGAAAGCGCCTTAATATAACAAAATGCTTTTACATCATCAATTCGTGTCAAGACTTTCCCAGAATTATGTTTTCTTTAGTTCAGGTAAAAATTTGTATGAATTCAGAAGGACAAAATCAACATGAATAATATATATAGAAAAATGTATATTGTGTGTTTATGTTTGTTGACTTGTAAACTTTAATCTGAACAAGAAAAGGATTTCACTCTAATAGCAGTAGCATACTCAGAAGTCCCATCAGTCGACTGGAATCGAAAAAAAGTGATCTCGCTCTACTACAACATTTCATGATACACATATAAATTAAGGTAATCTTGACTTGCTTGGCACTATTCCTGTATATGTATAATGATGTAGAATTGAAACTAAAACCTGCAAGGCTGTGGCCTCCAGAACCTGCTTTGAACACACCTGCCTTGAAGGTATTTAAACACTGCGGGAAAACCCTGCATTGATGACTTGCAGAAAAATTTAGTTCCAACTATGAACCAGATCCCTAAAACAGTCCTCAACAATAAGGTTATCATAAGAGCATGTTCTGATTGCAATATTCACTGCACTACAAATTCACAAACCAGACAGTAGCCAGCATAATCCATTATCTGCTATCTAAAATCCATCCATTCAGCATAAACAGAACTGTATTAATCGCCCATATAATCCTTTAAGTCTCTGTCTGATAAAAAAAACACAAGAAGATTTACATCCTGATCAAAAGATCAGCACACATACAGGCACAATTTACCATGCTTTGTTAGTAAGTAACAACAAAAAGTCCAAGTTTCACACTTGACAACAAGCGAAAGGCTTGCAGAGTGATTCTGACATGCTGAAGCCTCACTAAGATAAGGATGCAGATTATCCAGCGCAATTCTAACCACTTGTGCATATCTTCCATGAGAACCACTAAAACAACAATAGCATTTCAGTTCCACTGGGCAGCTGTCATCAAACTGATCTTTTCCGACAGGGCTTGGGTGGGTTTTCCACAAGGCTTCCCTTAAATGTTGTCACATCTAGCACAATGTGTACAACAGATGGGACATCGTTGCATTGCAATCAAAAACTGTTTGTAAACTTCACTGTAAAATTTAAATGTAGAGAACATCATGGTGGCATGGTGGTTAACGCTTGTGCCTCTCAGTAGACTCTAAGTTTAGGCATTTAGCTCTGAACATTTCCTTGCACAATCCCGGTATCCAAAACCATGCATTGGTGGCGAGTTAGCCATTTCTATAATATACCAAGGTAAATGTGGCCAGGACAGCGGTCCATTTAATTATTATATTAAGAATGTGTGATCAAGATTGTTTGCATGAAGTCACCACTTCAAGGCTGGTTGTGGATTAGGGCCACTGTAGAAATTAAAGTTATAGTTTTTATTTTATTCTCAGAATTCAGACTTTTTTTTTTAGAATTATATATATATATATACATATATAGTCAAAACAATGAGGCATTACTATCTTTTCTTGCTTTCATTAACGTATGTAATGTTAAGATGTGTATTAAGGGTAATTAAACAAATTCACTTAAAGAAAAATCTGTGCATGTTTTTTGTATTATTTACACTAGTAAATAACAGATAGTATTATTGTTTTAATAGACATATATTGCTTCATTTAAGCTTACGCATCATTAAAAAAAATCAACTCTATGCGAAAAAGGAATACTAGGCAATCCAATTGTACAAATACATCAATACCATCAAAATGTCAAATGAGTAATTCTCAACCCAGTATTCTTTACAAGCAGCAGAGCTAATTTGAGCCATTTTTACAGTATAGATGTTTTAAATGTTATGATTGAATCACCCAATGTCAGAAAATAAGAACTGGGAAAAAAATGTATTAAAGAGACTTTAATTTCAACATTCAGATAATTATCTACATTTTGATATTAAAGTATTTTTTTTATTATTTACTGTATAATATTATTTACTGTTGACCTAATCCTAATCCTATTCCATAAATGGTATAATTGTGGAAGAAAACAACAAGGGCAACAGATTACAAAGCACTCTTTTAATATCCCATATTTTTTCATGTCAGATTTAGATTACTAAATGTATCTGGTAAATCTGTTAAAAAAATACCTCAGCATAAAAATGTAACCTGATTTGAAATGCACTACCAGACTTTAAATGGGCTTTTCCTGCTTTAAATTTGGTTAATTTTACAATGGGGTCTGGATACGCTTAGTTTTGGGACTAGTCACAAGTGGTCAGTCTCTGAAAGAAAAGAAAAAAAAAAAGATTATGAAGATAATTTTAATCATATATCTTGTCAACAGCTAGCCTGAATCCCCTAGGTACATTTATCAACTCCACCACTATAGCAAACAGCTGAATGTTGATTGAAATTATAGCTTTTTGGTATACCTATCAGATAACAGATGGACAATCTCAGATATGGCTTTGGGTGGCTGACTTACTGATCAATTTGCACTGCATTTACAAAGATTATTCGTTATACAATGTTACTGTGTTTAACTTAAACTAATAGTTCACTGGGAATGGATTGACAGGTCATGTGATGTCAACATGGCGGTGCCCATCAGGAGCCACTCCGTGCAATAAAACCGCGTTTCTGGAATTCTGAAGGGTATTTCTCTTTGTCTGGCATGGTTGTATAACATTTACGACACTTTCCAGCAGAACTAGTGAGTAAAAAAATAACATGGAATAAAAAATGCGTACACCTTTAAGAGATAAGAGTCCCAGTGTTAAGAGCAGTAATTTTCACGTCTTAAAACAAACAGCCATTTAACTTCCATACGTCATATACTGGCTCTATCAGATACAACTTTTCCTTAAACCTAAACAGCATCTGTGTTGTTGTTTGTAGGAAACACGTTTTACCTTGTAAACATCCCCGTAGGTCCCGCTGCCTATCCTTTGGATAAGCTCGAAATCCTCTTGCGGATTTCTCCTGGACAGATCGAAACTAGAATCCATCTTGGGGACTCCGGCCTCTGACTATCAGCGGTAGACTCGCTGGGCCCCGGACACGGATGAAACGAGAAGAGAAGAAAGAAAAACAAACATACAGCGTCAGAAGGGAAGCTCACTCTCAGTTCTTGACTGTAACTTTAACATGGCTTCCCGTGAGCTCCATTGCGCCTGCGTGAAACTTGGAGAATGGAGAATGCTTGGAATGGAAGGATGAAGAGAGGAGGAGGAGTATGGGGTTTGTTAGATGACCAGAACAAAAACACACAACAGCAAACAGCCTGCTAGTTAAGTTGACTAAAACCTTACTTGAAATATTGATGTTCCAGAAAGGTGACATTTGTATATCCTAATTTGCCATTAGAAAACATGTTTGTTATATCTTGCATGCATTTCTTTCAGCTACTTTAACAGAGCAAACTTTCTTGAAGTCTGTGGAATTATTAAAAGTTTGTGTATATTGGATAAAAATGGCAATAATCATTAAGATAATATACAGGTTTACTAATTAAATAAATTAATAAAGATAAGTCAAACTCAATCATATGAGTGTTCATTGAATTAAATGTAACTGCATTGAAGTTAAATTATCTGCCATTTTTTAAAGTGACTCTGACCTGAGAAACTGGTTCAATTAATCCACATACAGATATTTCTTTACTGCAGCTGCTGCTGGTTACAAGAGAAAAGCCTTAATTACTGGAATTTGTTCCCAAAATTAATAGTGGTTTTCAGATTTGAGGAATGAAGAGGTGTGTTGTGGTTGTGAACTATGTAGTGAAAGCTAATACAAATACAAACAATGTAATGTTATTTATCCATGTCTTTTACATGGTCAAATAATAAGTAATAAGTCAAATAATAACACTTATTTAATTATAACTGTGTTTTGACTCTGTATGTACAGCAAATTGAGGCACATTATAATTGCAAAATTAATACATTCAATCTTGGTATCAACGAAACATTGACACACTGCTAAACGTAACAAAATGAGAGTTAAAGTAACACTGAGTGTTGAAGTAACACTATGCAAGGTGATTTAAGGTCTTAGAAGATGACATTGATTAGGGTGTTAATTCTACTCTCACACACAAAATCAACACTTTTAACAGTGTTAATTACTGGACATAGGGTAACTTTGTAATAGTGGAGTTAACAGTACAAGATTTGAATTGTGATATGCAAGTCAAGTTAAACATAAACATACCGTTAAACTGTCATTTTCTTCATTCAATGTTTTATAGTGTTATATTTAACACTTTGCAGTGTTTATACAGTAGGCATAACAATCAACATGAGGTGTATTGATTTTTTTTTCTGAGTAGCAAGGCCAAGGTTTGGTGTTCACGTTGGTGTTCTGGTCCACGTTGGCTACCAGAAACTGCATTCTGGAACTTTAATTAAATTGAATTTCGGATTGCCAAATTCAAAAGATTGAGAACCACTTTAGTTTAACACTGGTTACTTGAGATTTAAATTTAATGTACGATTTAAAGTGGAACTAAATTGAACAAAATGGAATGCATTAATCAATAACACATAAAGACATTTCTCAAATAAAAATAACACAGTTTTTGAGTTTTTTAACACCTTGTGTAAGGCTTATTTTATGTATACGCTATTTTGATTTATTTATACAATATTATAAGCACATTGTTTTAAATATAAATTCTTTATTTTTCACTCTGATGATGTTAAAGTAGTGTAACACAGTGTGCTGTTTTCTTGCACATATCTCTCCAACGATGTGGCAGTTGACAAATTAACAGTTGTCTGGATTCTCCATGTGTTTGTGACTTACATCACATCTCCTGATTACCCCACCATATTATTCTCTTTCAGCTCTGACAGGATTGTGATTCAGCGCTATTTATTTCCGAATCACAGAGGAGTGTGTGCCAAGAGTGAACTTCGGAACACATTTGTACCGACACCGTGTGCTCGTTATAAGGGCTTTATGAGCCAGGACTAGTCAGACTCATTTATTTCTCAAATCCCAGGCACGCGTCCAGGATGCAGTTTATTGACGGATTATTAAAGCATGCACTGGCACGGATCTAGCTCTCAGCAGGGCACCGGTTGTCATGCAACACATACTGGCCTCTCCGGTTTAGACTTGTGTTGTTTCTTTACCAAACATGAAATTATGTTGCTTACATTGTTTTGTGAGTTTATGGAAAGCTGAAAAAGGCTGTTTTGTGAGTCAGACACATTAACAGAAATGTTAATGGGTTACAAACTTGCTAAAGAGTCCATGACCATGATGTGTCATTTTTTACTATCTCCCTCAGAACTACACCAAGAACACCATGGCGAAGCTGCTGTAGAACTGCTGCCTCTCATTAAGAAGGTTACTTGTTCAAGACCAGCCTTCTTGGAGTTTACAAGCTATATTTGAGTGATTTCTCTGGGTTCCTCTTACAGTAAAATGTATGCTTTAGGGCAATCGAAAGTTCTAAATTGATCTAGTGAGAGTGATTTCTGTGGCATACTCAACCTTTTGCCCAATTTCAGCTGTTAATAACCCCTAACAGAGCTTTTCTAGCCTATGCAGAACTAATGGGTGAATGGGTGGATGAGTAAAAAAAAGTCAATAAATGCTGTAGTCTTCATCTATTATATTTACCTTTTATTGGAATAAAAGGGATTAACCTACATTGAGAAAAGCAGAGTACCCCCTGGTATGGTACAGTAATTTGATCAATTTTATCAGTCTTGAACTGAAATTCTGAAATAGCTTTACTTTCAGTGTTGGAAGTTATTCGCGTATTAATCCTACTGGTGATGTACACCATGTATGAAGAATCCATAGTGGGGGGGGGGGGTTTCTAGAGCTTTTGTTATTCTGAGCTTGTGTTCAAGGTCTGCAGTTCAACAAATCCCCTCTACGCAGTGAGCTCCAGTCCTTTCCCTCCATGGAGTTTGAAGGTTTGAGTTTGCAGCTCCTCTCATGCTTATATCGGTCCTCTCAGGTGTTACTGCACTCATCTTTCACTTATTGACCTTGTCAAATTTGTCCTCCTAACAGGACCACAAGTTCATAAAGAACTATAAGCTTGGTCGACTCCATACCTAGGTGGAGACTTGTAGCTGGACCCAATATAAGCTCTAACACTTGAATCCAAATGTAAATAAAATCAAATAAAATGTTTTTTAAGACAGAAACTGACTTTTCAAAACTGACCATTGCCATTTTATTTCCTATTAAAGTGTTAAAGGTGTCGATTTATGTCCCTTTAAATAATTTACAATACATATTTGACCCTTCTATACTTTTGAAGTAGTATCAGAAAGATTTTTATTGTCAAGTGTGCAACACATGCACACGCACGCAAGCATGCACATGCACATACACGCACGCATGCACACACAACGAATTTGTCTCTCCAGTGTTGGTACAAAAAAAACACACAATAACTTGGCACAGTAACACAGGTTATACAAGTAAAGGGCTCAAGTTAAAAGTAAATATAATACAGTAATATTCTTGAAATAGAGGTAGTAAAATATAAAGTAATATAACTATAACTAAAGAAATTCAAGGTGCTTAAGAGATATGCTTTGGAGGTAAAGTGCAAACCATAGCGTAAAGTAAAAATAAGTCAGCACGTTACGGTCTGCAATTGAGATGCATTAAAGGTTAATCTCATTGGTTAGTGGGCGGTGCTATGGCCAATTGGTGTGCCTATGTGATTGTGAGCTCCCAGTAAAAGAAAATAGGATTACCCAAACATGAATGAAACAATCTTTATATGACTTAAGACACAATTTTGATGAATAAACAATATCCAAACATCGATAAAATGTCTGAAAAGTCGAGTTTATATGATGTGGCACCTATACAAGTTATAAACAAACATTTAAGACTTTAGAAAATACTGGAAATACTTTCCCCCTCCCCTTCATGTATTGCTGAATTGATGTTTATCTGGTCGAACATTCTCCTCCTCATCATCAGAAAGCGTGAGGCGCTCGGAGGGACCGCCTCGCCAGTCTCCTTGACACACCCTTCGCTATTGTTGGCACGGATTGCGCGCGACCACCTTGACAAACTCACGCGCGCCTTCATCTGCACGATCCCTTTGATGCACTCAATTACCAGCGCAAATTGCAGGCAGGATAGCAGGCTACTGCGGATAAACCAAGATGAACCGAATGCAGGTGAACACTCTCACGGTCTTCTCGCATCTCCATTTACAGTAGATGCCCCCGCGCGCGCCGCAGAGCCACTCCGCTCATCCACCTGTGATGACAGATCGCTGCTCGAAGCGGTGCATCGCCCCGAGAAAGCCGGGTGGATGTGAGCCTTGACTGAATGAGTTGCGCGGATGTTGGAGACATGGAGAAACTGGCTCTTGTAACCGCGATGAGCTTGTCCATGAGCTTGCTCGCGCTCCTGCTGCTGGTCACGGCGATCTTTACCGACCACTGGTACGAAACCGACACCAGGAGACACAAGGAGAACTGCGACCGCTACGGATCCGAGTCCAACGACCAGAAGAACCGGGAGATGCCGATCTATCACCTGCCTCTGGTGGAGAGCGGGAATGCCAAGCGCAACCTGGCGCTCATGAAGCCCATTCATGTCGGGAGTCGGGAGGAGGAACTGTTGGAGAACTGGAGGGCGATTTTGGGCATGGGGATTTTGGAGACAGAGTGCGGGCGCCCGCTTTTCTCCACATATTCTGGACTTTGGAGGAAATGCTACTTCCAGGGGATGGATAGGGATATTGACAAACTCATTTTGAAGGGTAAGACCTTGCTGGAAAGTTCATTTCGTGGCTTGATGTCCACTCTCACACTTTTATTCAGAGTCAGTTTGATTGGACGGGAACCACGGGAAGATGTTTTCGTTTGGTTATGCTCCAAGTGTACACCTGTTTACCCCTCTCTGAAATCAAATAGCATTCTAGTAGCATTATTAAATGTAGACTTTTTGTATTTTTGTAGAGATTTTAGCATTGGTGCCTTCAAATCTATCTCAATCAGCAAATGTGTACAAACTTCTATCTATCTATCTGTCTGTCTGTCTGTCTGTCTGTCTGTCTGTCTGTCGGTCGGTCGGTCGGTCGGTCTGTCTGTCTGTCTAAATTTGTTTTCTGGCAGGTGACAGTTTTCTTGTAGTCATAAACTGTCTGCATTCTTAATGTAACTTAGTGGTTCCTTTTTACTCTTACACACACACTGTTTTGTCCGATTTGTGGGGGGTGCATTAAAAGTCATGTGTAAAACAAGCCAATCAAAAGGCAATCAGGAGGCGTGACTTACCTGTAGCTTGGCTTGCATCAGTTTTCATAGTGCAACTTTTGAAAAACAAAAAAATCTAGCCTTTTTGAGAAAAATATATCATCTAAAACACGTGACACATTTACAGATTGAAGTATGACTGTAATTCAAAGCAAACTTGTGAATCTACCTATTGACAGATTTTTGTTGTTTGCATTATTGCATAAAATCTTCATACAGATAATGTTGCTAAAATATAACCCCATATTAAACCAACTTCAACAGAGATTAATGCAATGCAATTAATCCAACTCACAAGCAAAGCTTTAAGCCACAAGAGCTGACTTAATTATGTCAATAAAAAACAGGACACCTCTGTATTCGATTGTAAAATCTAATGTTCCGATAACATGGTAAAGACTGTGGACCAGATCGAATCCCCTCTCTTCTAGAATAAAGTTTTTAAAGTTCTAGGCTTTCTAGACCATGTTACAAATGAAAGATGATTGTTTTACTGAAAGATGACCAGACAATACCAAAACGAAACATAAACACTATTTTAGTGCTGTAACATATCTTTTAAAATGTAAATATTGTGTCAAGATGACTACTTTTGGTGATCTCTGCTTGAAAGGAATGAACACGATTCTTTAATGTTTCTTGAACAAGGCAATTATATTATCTTACCTTATTTTAGAATCTTACAAAATGAAGAAAAATAAGAATGTTAGAAAAGTTTGAATCGTTCAAAAATGTTTTTGGACTTGCTATGGTGTGATTCTGTTTCATTTGATCGATACTGTCAAAGGTCGTCTCTGCTCAAAATATTGTCTATTTCTCTGTGGATTTTGTCTGTAATGTATGAAGTAAAGGAGGCAGCTTTAGCTTATTGCCAGAAGACTCCTAATGTACAATTACCAATCAAATTAAAAAAACTATGTCAGTGTTTTAGGATACCACAAGAAATAAGGAAATACATACCCAAAGATTGGATCTACTTATCTCATACTTAATCTTAAAACCTGCACAATTAGACTGGCTGCTATGAAGTAGATGAAAAAGTGTGTATTCACATTTGCTTTTTGACTTTATTTAAGGTAGTGTAGGAGGTTTTTAAGCTTTAAGATGATATTTCAGGTGATTACAATATATTTTACCTAAAAAATTAATAAGCTGGTAGATTTTGAGCCAGCATGCTAGTTTCCAAGAAAGAAATATTGATTTAATCCATATCCAAACTTAAGCTTAATGGACTTTTTTGCTGAGACAAGTGCTTGGCATTTTCCCAGCTCTTGACCTGTTTATTTTACTGCAAAGGCACTTTCTGCAAATCAATTTCATGCTTGATAGACTTCCACAGAACAAAACTTATCAAACTGCAATCCAAGGCAGCTGTTGTGAGAAAGTTTCCTTTGAAAGAGATGAAAGTCTCAAGGTGAAAAAAGACACAGGAAATGAGTGATGATTCACAGTCAATACAGATTACAGAGACATGATGATGTCAGGATTAAAAGCGGAAGCCGTGTGCCATTTTGCATTCAAATCAAGCCCGAAGTCAGAGCGATCACTTGACCTTCAGCACCAGGCTTTGATGTATGACACAGTGTATTACCACGAGTCCCCAAATCAGCTCATCAAAGAGGGGCTCATAAGAGCTTCTCATCATATCAGACGAGAATCAGCTCAGGTCGAGTGTGCCATGGTAACCAGATGGTTGCAGTTTCTCTTTATTTCTTTTCATCATTTCTGAGACATGAGCATCCTGTCAAAGAACCGTCTCTATTCAATTGCAGGCCATTCTTATACTGGTAGATCTTTTTGATTGTTATTTTTCCTCATTAGTGATTTGTTAAAATTTGTAGTAGTTTCTTTTACTGCTTTTAGTCGCTAGTTTTTAGTTTTTCAGATTTTAAATGGTATTCAAAAAAAGAAGAGAACCAAGAAATGTCAATCAGTCACATCAGATGAGACACACGTTGGGGTCTTTTACTCACCTGAAAATGTGTTTTTTAGAGTCCGACAGGAACTTGGAATTCTCTGAGAATCCCAACTGTCGTCAAACTGGTGACCTTCTATTTGCTAGGCACAGCGTCACCAATAAATACAAAAGATTAAATAAAAATTAATCAACAAATGTAGCAGAAGAAGCCACAAATATGAGTCAGAAAATGTTTTAAAAAACATAATAAATTTTCAGTTGTGAGTTTTTAGTTTTTAGGCTTCAAAAAAGCACAGAATAAAAAAAACATTATTTGTATCAAATAAATATGCTTACAATAAAATTGGACAATAACAACACAATATTTTCATAGAAGTTTGGTGATAACGATTTGACAACATATATTTTGGATAACAATTTTTTATAAAGATATTTGATCAATTTGAAGAACATACAATTATACACAATAATTACTTTATTGTTATCTTAAACTAATTTAAAGTTTGGATAGCAAGCTTCATGTTTGCTTGAGAAAGCTAATCTTTAAAAGTTTGTTAAAGCTTTTTCCAGTTAGGAAAGTTCAAAGCTTGACACAACCCAAGCACATCATGTTATTAGCAAGAGTTAGTCTTCTTTGAATATTGGTTGCTAGGGTAAACCGTCTGTTCCCCTTGTCAGTATGAGTTCTATAAAACAAATCCAGAGTCTCAACTCTTCTCCTAAGCTAAGATATAGATCTTTGAAAATGGTTGCTAAGGTAACTCTATGGTTGCTATGGAGGCATTAGTGTCATAATGTTTCCCTTGTTAATATAAGTAAAACAAATCAACCCCCATGCTTTCTCCATCTTTATGCGAGTCATACACCCCCCTCCCTCCCTCCTATAAATAACAATTACAGTATACCAGACCACTACGACCAACAAAACCTAACCTCTAGCTTTCTTTGTGTTTTAAATATTGTGGGACCCATTCCCAATTCAGTTGGCAATGTTAACAGGCAGTCAGTGCATAGTCACTACACAGATCGCAAAGCAACATGTTTTAAAACATATCATAGAGTAATTGTTATATACAATTAGTAACAAGCTGAACTTAACAAATAAATAAATTAATACAAATGAAATAAAACTTCTTTATATTTAGTACACTCTAAAAAAGTTACTTTACTCAACATACAAATGTTAAGTGAAAAGCTCAAATTGAAAAGCTGAAATTTTACGAAAGTGACTCAATTAATTTTTTAAGTGACTTAACACGTCACTCTAACTCAGCTTAACTCAACAGTTTCATAATATACAACATTAAAAACAACAACAGCCACTGAGAATTAGAATTTAATTAGAAAGAAATAATAATAATAATAAAAATAATAATTCAGTCAACAACTCTCCAAGAAAAATTGAGACAAACTAAAAAAAATAATTGACTGAATTATTAAACAAATCGTAAAAATATTTAAAAAAATGTAGTCAACAAACTTTAATTAGGTGGAATTGTTACCGTGTAAGTTCCCACTTTGACCTTTAATGGCTCAAGATTAATGTCTTTAACGCAAAGTTCAATTCAGCTAAACTTTCCCTCAAAGAGAAATACAGCAATCGATTGAATAGACATGCATGCGGTTCTGGTTTCATTGAGAACATGAAACATGAGAACATTCAGTGTTGTGGTATTTTTCTGACTGGACAAATGATATTTTGAATTTTTATACAGTGATCAGATGAATTGTCAGCCTAATGTTATGTTTAATAATGAAAACAATACAGTACACTATGTGCCACTTAGAGTAAACCCCTCACTGAAATACTCCCAAACCTTTCAACTTAAACAGAAAGGTCACAGTTTAGCATTCATTAAATTGCTTATCTGAAACTTTCAATGTGAAAAAAACCTCCAGTTGATGTTATTATCAGTGACTGGGAAGCAGTGCACACCTAAGTTTTTAAAAGGCCTTCTTATCTAGTCTCCTCAGGATCAGTCCATTTCAGTTTCAACCCATTCTTAAGAAACCAGCCAGTCTGAAAACCGCTGTCTAAACCGTAAGTAGCTCTCATTGGTAGCCAAATCTGAATAGTGCGCTGTGAACCCAAAAGGAAATAATGACAGCAGGTCACTCCATCGGGGAGGTGCCTGTCTCAACAGTGGTTGAGCCTTTAAAATATTTACTTCAGTGTTAAACAAATAAAATAAACTCAAACAGGTTTAAAACAGTAGCAGAGTCGATTTTTAAATTGAGCCTGCCTTGTTTTTATATGTGGCACAGATTTTATTGCTAAGCTTCATTTGAAGAGCAGATTTAATCATAACCAAGTGTTTGATCCCTGTGCAGGTATTGCTGAGCGCTGCACATCTGTTAAGTACCATTTCTCACAGCCCATCAAACTCAGGAACATCCCTCTGAACCTGACCAGGAGCATCCAACAGGATGAGTGGCATCTCTTACGTAAGCCTTCTTCACATCCATCAACAGCTCTACAGATGGCATGAATATTTTATGTACCAAGTTTGAGTTTCCTCACAACAGAAGCAATTTCATGATATATTGACACTCATGGCTAATGAGGAAAAAGCCTCAGAAACTTTTAAAATCTTTACCCAGTATATTTCCATGTATTTCATGGTTTTATAATGAACTTTTGTAAGTTATATATTCACTTCACTTCAATTTTTTTTGTTCCCTATTAATAGCACTTTAACATGCTAAGACTTTTAGAATTGAAATATAATATGAACATGACACACAGACCTGTTCTTGGCCCTGTGCCACTATGTAAAATTTTTTTCCTCTTTGTCCTGGAAATGCAAACTGGAATAAATGGATAAATGGCAACACATTTAAGGTGCAAGGCCATTTAAAATCAGCCCATTATCAAATCAAAACATTATTAATCGTAGCAGAAAAATGTCATAATAAATTGTCACAAAGTTTATTGAGAAGTTGCTAGGACTGTAATCTACTTTGCTAATTTTTAAACACGTTTAAAAATGGATAACCAATAAAAACTGTTACACATACAGTTTTGTGTTTAGGAACTGGAAACCCTGAAGTTGATTGCAGAGCTTTTAGTCACGTCTGAAAAATCATCTCTTAATTAAGAACTAATGGGGAAACAAACAAACAAACAAAAACAAATACCTTATAAAACATGTTGTTAAAAGCACCGTTTTGCTCAGTAAACGAGGTTAAATGCTCTGCCTTCAGACTGCTCCCTAGCGTGAGTGATATGGCAAATTCTAACACAGATTAAATAAGAGCTGGTGTTCTTAGCTTTTACATTAACGAGATATTAGATAAACCTTTCAGTCAGTTTTTTTTCTAACAAAAAACTGATTAACTAAGAACTTGTCAGAAAGGTAAAATCACTTTAATTGGTTATCATTGAAAATTTTCTGTATAGTTTGGCTTCACATGATATTAATATATTTACATAACCACTTGTGTACGGCAGTGCAGTTTGTCTGTTTTTCTTATTTTTCCCAGTTTTTCCTCATTATTTTATGGCTTGATCCATGCAACAATATCTTTTGTGTCCAACCAAACCTCTTAATTTGGTCTACGTGGTCACCATGGTTAATGTGGATATGTGGAAAAACCATACATTTTTTGGTAATATGGGTTCTATTCTGTGAAGTACACTTTCAATTAACATAAATGTCCAATTAATTGCAAATGGAGAAAAGCAACATTTTTAACCAAAGTAACACTATTTGTAGTACTATTGTGTCCCTGTAATGCCTGTTACCTATGTTTTTTATGTTACACATCATTAGCGTCAGAAGGACATTTGTCCCACAAAATGTCCCACAAATGTAAACTTTTTTTCATTGATTACCCGGATAAATCAAATGCTTGATGCATAATGACATAATATGTGCCACTAACTAAAAGCAATAGATCAAAACTACAACGCCGCTGGCTTCAGCTTTCAATTCAATAATAACAATGCAGCTTATCTTTGTGCTAACGCTCTTATTGCATGTACTGTCATGAATATGTAATCATAACCTTTTCTTACATCTCAATGATATGATTATATGCCCCATGGTTCTGTTTTGCACACACAAACTTGGCCAAATGTCATGTCTGATGGAAAAAAAATCCTATTAGCATTTGTGTAGTTGGAACTAAGCAAGTATTGAGGAGGCTTGCATGCCTAAACGAGAGTCCTCATTAGACTTCCACCTTATCGAGCTCTATATCATCCAATCTGAAGTCAAAAGCATGGAGTCTCTTATGAAAGCTAAACCCTGTCATCTCAGAGAAAGTTTCTAAAGATAAGGTGTTTAATGTAGCTGTGGGTGTGAGTTGTAGGATGAGTGGGAGGTTGTTATGGAAACGGTGCCATATCTGCTCCTCTCTGCAGATCTCCGGCGCATCACGGCGGGGTTCTTGGGCATGGCTGCTGCCGTGATGCTGTGTGGAAGTATTGTGGCCGCTGTGGGTTTCTTCTGGGAGGAGAGTCTCACCCAGCATGTGTCTGGTCTCCTGTTCCTCATGGCAGGTACACCGTTCTGCCTTTCGCCCTCATTCTGAAATGAAATGCTCCTGGGAATTTTTTCCCACACAGTGCTATTTGTCACACGTTTGTTGGAGGTGGTTTACTTTCTCTTCCTAGTTTTTATCTTCCATGTCTACTCCCACATTTTTTACTTTTGTGATTAACTCCTTCTACCTAAAATAGTTTGGTCATATTTAACCAGCATTCATATTTAAATGCCCTTTTTTATTCTCTTTTGAAATAATTTATAAAAAAAAGTTTTGACTCCTTTAGACTATCACTAGAGCATTAATATGCTTCAACAGGAAAGTATTTTTGTCTTTGAATCTTCTCAAATAGTTTCTGCCAAACAAGCAGTAAAATATTTCTGTTGTATCTCTTATCACAGAATCCTTCATTTTTAACTACACGAAATATAACTATGATGTAAAATGTTGCTGTACAGAGTGAATAAAGATAATAATAAGCAAATATCCTAAATATGAAAGTTATCACAGTTTCATGTTAGTTTTCTGCTAAACATAAATCAATAAATAATGATATAGACTTACTTGTAAAGAAAAAAATTGTTCTGAAGTTCAGCTAAATATTATTACTCTAAAATGACGCATTTAATCAAAAATTTTCTCTGAAGGCCATTCTTCAAAACTAAAAATTTTACCCAAAAAATGCACCAATTCTGATCTTTTATTCAGACAATTATTATATTTCTCTCACAAGGCTCTATGCCTGGCATTTTAGCTTAAACTTTGCAAGCATGAAACCTAAATATATTCAGAAATCAACCAGTGAATGTTCCCCTTATTATAGAATAAGCAAATATGTTGAATCTCAAAACCTCTTCACTTTCCAAGAACAAAACTTAACTTATTTGCATACAATAGATCATACACTTTCCAGAATGTGTTCAAAATGTTATACCGAACTGGGGACTATGACGCACATTATCTGGGAGTGTAAAAAATTCAACCTTTCTGGCATGAAGTAGATGCTATCATTCAAAATCTGTTGAAAATAAATTTCTCTACGTCAGCACTAATTTACTTACGGAATTGGTAAAACATCCTTACATCTTACACCTGAGTTGTCCTGTTTGATTAATTTTATTATATATTTAGCAAAAAAATGCTTTCTTATTTTGTGGTCAGCACCCCGTTTGCCGTCTGTCGAGATGCTCCGAGAGCAAGCCGCAAAAACACTACCTCTAGAGAAGTTGACATATGACTTGCAAAATAAAATCTCCATGTTTTGTAGAATTTGGACCCCTCTCTGAAACTTGATATTTGATTCCCTTAGGTAATAAGATTAATGTTTGGACTGAGCGAACAAGTAGATGTGCATGTATATTTTTGTGTTGTACCACCCAATATTCTCCTGTGTGCTGCCTCACCCTCAGGGTTGCATTTACCCGTATCCTATCTCATTCATTGTCTTTCATTTATGTGATTGTGTACTCAGTAAAGTTGTGTATGACTCTGATTTAAATAGAAATAATAATACATTCAAAAATGTAAAAAAAAATGAAGAAATCTCAAAAAACTTCATGAGGCACTCTTTTTACCAGTGAAAATTACATTTCGCTTAAGAAGACAAGTGTTTTCAGGGGCTGAGCACCCCTAAAATTTTGACTCTAGACTCGCCCCCGACGACACCTTTAAAAAGATCACAAAACTCCTTAATGAGATTAATAGAATTACATCAGTAACATTGAAAATAATACGAATTCACTAAGATTGTTTATGTTACTCTGTGTTTGCCTTCAAAGCATTCGATTTTTTCTCCCACAGGAATCTTCTGCACAATCTCGCTGTGCACCTACGCAGCCAGTGTCTCCTATGACCTCTCGAGGAATCCTCCGTTCATCTACGGCCTTCCAGGAGACGTAGACCACGGCTACGGATGGTCCATCTACAGTGCTTGGGTCAGTCTGGGCCTGACAGTGGCGTCCGGATGCATTTGCACAACGTACCCTTTCCTTGGCCGCTCTAAGGCTCTTCGCTCCAAAACAGCCAGAGAGTCTTCGGTATGAGCGCTGCCTCCATGAGGACTATGTTCAGAGACTCAAGAGGACATCAAGAACTGATGTTTTTTTGTTAATGAGAAGACTGTTGCATTTCCGGTGTCTTCTACAAACATTTGCATTCAAATCACAGGCATATAATGAAAGTGTTCTGAGATAGGGAAATAATGAAGCTAACCTTCGATTTGAAACGGTCGATGTGTGTTTGTGGATCGATGTGATGCCATCACTCTCGGGATCAGATGATTTTAGGATCCGAGCTACATTTTTATGCAAACCATCTGAAGTTAAACTATAGTTATGGCCAGTAATTGATTGGTCTTTCTAAAAGTAACGTGATTCACACAACGACTTGGCAAACCTGTTTTTTTGGCAAACCAAGAGTTATTTTTTCTATTGTTATACATATATTGGTTTCTTTACCATGTACAAGCTCATGGAAGTTGGAGCCAAAAAAAAAAAAGATGGTAAAGAGTGGGTCGTATCATGTCATCACGTCATGCAAATGTATAAAGGCATGGGTGCATATACCAGCTTTGGGTAACAGCTGGAGAAAAATCAGAGGAAGTACGGCGAGCTGTTTCAACATTTAATGCTCTTTCAGTCCTAGATATTGTTCAATTTTGACTAGTCTAAATTCTAATTGCTGATATCTACAACCATTTTTTGACTAGTCATTATTGCATTTAAGATATCTTTAATGTGATTGTGATTAGTCCAAACATCTACAATGTGTATTTGACTAGGAGTAATGTGTATTTAAAATATTTGCAAACATTTATGACTGGTGATAATCCTCCATTTACTTCCATAAAAAAATTGCAGATACTTTAGATACAGCATCAAAATTGAGTTTTGACAAGACACAAATATATTTAGAGATATCTCTTAATGAGCTTTGATTAGGAATAACTATCTCTTTATTTGGTCCTGGTCACAAATCTAATTGCAGTTATCTACAATTGTAATTTGACAAGTTATACATTATTTACAAATATTTGTAATTATAATAACATTATGTATTATAGATATCTTTAAATAGAACAAATATTCAAAAAAGAATCTGTGTACCATTCATCCATTTGATTTTTCATTTTCAACAAACCAAAAACACAGTCGGTGACGTCATTAAACTTTCGTATCATGCTAAGCTTCCCCAAAAGAAAAATTCAAAATCAAAATGGATTTTTTCGATTTGAACACAGCAACAAAACATTACAAAACATATAAATTTTTCTTTTTTTTTTGTTTTGAAAATAAATAATGGAAAACAAATTTGCTTTTCGTTAAAAAAAAAAAAAAAAAAAAAACTAATGGTACACAGATTAAAATAGTTATGACTTGTAAAAACTCAGTTATAGATATTTTTAATTATAGATTGCACTAGACGCAACTCATTTAGAGATATTTCTAAATCAATTACGACTAGTAAAAATATAATTATAGATATCTCTAATTAGATTTGCACCTATTGTAACGATGTTTAGAGATATCTCTAAATATATTTGTGTCTAGTCAAAACTCAATTAAAGATATATACATTTTCTTTCAATGGAGGATTATGACTACTCGTAAATAGTTTGCAAATATCTTTAAAGCACATTACTCCTAGTCAAATTAAACATTGTAATATATCTTCAATGTATGTATGGACTAGTCACAATCACTTTATAGACAACTCAAATGCAATTGTGACTATACTAAAATTACGTTGTGGGTATCAGCAATTAGAATAGTGACTAGTCAAAATTAAATTATAACTAGGACTGAAAGAGTATTAAATGTTAAACGGTTCCCCATAGAGGAAGTCTCCAGATCAAAGATGTGGATATGCAAATACATGATTGGATAAGGTTGAACGTGGTTGTCTCTAGCAGTGCAATCTTATTAAGGCAGCATGCTTGAAGTGGAGCTCTCCAATCTGCCAGCCACTCACGATGCCACCGTTCAAAACAAAAGTCCTTCCTTAAAAACAAACATGAAGATAATATTATCTGCTGGATACTGTTCTCCAAACTGAGCCAAAACAGTGACATATCTCTGTTATAAACGGAACTGTTCGCCTCAAATCTTCTGTCGTGTTCCTGAAAGTGTATATCAAAGTAAGTGTATATTCTACTGATGAAATAAAGGTCTATGAAGAAACCCAATGCTTGCTGTGAGCTTGGGCAGTGCCCGCCATATGGTGGCTCATTTTAAGCAGTGCCAGCATGTTTTTGGCATTCTCTTTTTCAAGAGTACAACCTCTGCAGGAATATGGAACAATGCTGCTTGCCTCAGATAGCTTGTGGCTGTTATGTATTATTCAAGAAAATATACAAAAATTTTAATAAATAATTAGAGTAGCAGCAAGAGATCTTATTCTGGTACAATTATGGATTCAGGCAGAGAGTTGATTAGAGTGGATTGATTAGGATAATCATATTTATTTAATTCCCAATTTAGCATTAATTTTAATATAAATTAATTGGCTTAATCCTGATACAAACTGAGTCTAGCGCAAGTTCTAATTAGGGCTCTTATTTTAGTTCTAAATTTTAATAAAAAATGGTAGCATGTTTTTAGTCATTTTTAAGACTTAATTGATAAGAAAACAGCTAATTTTTTAATATTTTGTAGATTTGTAGTTAGAAAAAGCACTTGTAACACCCAAATTGTACATTTTTTATAAGTTTGTAAATGTGTTTATACAAAAAGAAATATTTATAAATGCTATGCCCAAAACGGCATAATTCTCATTAATAAGATGCTCAAAAATATCTTTTTTAGGCTTTAGGTTTTGATCAGTGAAGGATTGAAAGCTGTTTGTTAAAGCAGGGTAAGAGCTGTTCAGGGTGTTGGACCTCCATGCACTCAGTTTGACACTCCTATAGGTTTCAACCTAGCAACAATTAATTTTTCCACCAGAAGAGGGAGCTACTTTCATACATCATATGCAGCCTTGTAAAGCTACTTTGTACATTTGCTGGTGGATTCTTTTGAAGTTTTAAAAAAGTCTTTATGGGGAACATATAACTATTTTATAACATGTAATATATTTTACACGGATCCGTTTTCATACATTTCTAAAATGATAAAATAATATGGAATAATGAAAAACATGTAAAAGAAAATATGCAGAATTAGGAACATTAAAAAAGTTTATTGTTTTACAGACTAAAAGGTGACATACAGTTAATTATAGATTATAAACTGAAAATACTTCAAGTCATGTGAAGCTTTAATGTAGTCAACCAAACTGTTTTAAGTTTAATTTTAAAAACAGTCAAAAACACACAAGTCACAAGTAGTTTTTGATGTTTTGAAGACAAACCTTTTTTTTATTAATGTTGACATTTAGAAATATTTTTATGACACAATAGTGTATTTAAATATTCTAAAACATAACATTTTCATTTCCAGACAGTAACAAGCATTGCAATAGATTCTGAGTTGTACAGTTATTTCACTTTATGAAATGAAAGAAAGCCATTTCTACAATTAGAAATGAAGAGATTAGAAAAAGAACTGATCCCTAAAACAAACAAAGAAAAATGTAGTATGGAATGAACAGAAAAAGGCAGTTTGAATGAAATCAAATGTTAGTATTTTGTAATTTACTTAGTAAATCTGCAACCTAAAGTGGACCTTTGGAAAAACAATAACATGTTGGAAGTCTCTCATGCACAGAAACAAGGCTACATCAAAGTATATGTGAGAAAAGCTGAATGTTTTCTTCTCATTTGCACAAACATCTACAACACCAATAAAAAACATTAATTGAATTTGATAACAGGCAGAAAATCCGGATAAACTTTATATTAACATTAAAGAAACAAGGTATGTTTGTCCTTGTCAGCTGAATATTCTCACACACACACACACGCACACACAACATACAGTGTACAACACGCCCTCGGGTCAATAATTCACCTGCAGTCCAATGCTGCTGCCTCATCTTTCCACCTCCCACTCCTTTCCCAGGGATTTACTAACTTCCTGTCTGTTTAGAATCCCTGGATGAAGCAGTAGGCCTCCATGGAGGACAGGATGATATACATGAGCCAGAGACTGAAGAAGAGTGTGGTGGTAAGAGTTTTGGGAAGCTGCGGCCCACCCAGCTCCCCCCCAATTTCAGGCCGGCGGCGGTACATCAGGACGGCGATGCAGACAAATGCGAAGATGGTGAAGAGTGTGACGGAGAAGGCCAACGTGCCTGGATCCACGTAGAAGTACTTACCATGAGCCTGATGGAAGATGGCAGCGATGGACCAGGCCACGCCGATGCCCAGGAAGACATTGACTGCATTGCTGCCTGTCACGTTCCCTATGGAGGCGTCGGCGTATTGGTCCTGGATGGCAGCCACCTTGCTGGCAAACGTGTCTGGCAAGAGGTAAAGAAATCGGTGGAGCAAGGAAAATTTTAATTTTATGTCAGGCATAATGCTGGTCAACTTGCTTGAACTCTATCTTAATCTATGTCTTAATTTCCGTTTTTTAATTACTATGTTTTTGTATGGGTGGGGAGGGGGGGGGGGGGGCTAACACAAACTTACTCAAACAAAATCTAAACATTCTTACTCAGATTTGATAAATTAAGGTGTCTGCACACCTGTGCATCTCCTGCATGCGTTCACTGCATGTCTTTTGAACATGTGTGAAATTGTTACGTTTGGAATCATTGTTGACAAAATAAGAAAAAAACGTTTTTATTCTTTACTTTATAAAGCAAAAACGTAAAAAGGAAAAACTATTTGTTCTCACAAAAAGTGTGAAAGCTGAAGCGAATCAAGTGACTTTCACTACAGTATAATTACAGTGTTGTTACATGCTGCTCATACTCATGCCTCAAATTCTGAGACCTTTAAGACAATGAGCACCAGAAGATTTTGTGTTTATAACAATGTGATGAACAAAGAACATAAGAGACTTCACTAAAGTTATCTGCAGATTAAAATAATCTTTTCCCCCGACTCAACACCCCAGGGTATAAGTGCTAATACTAATCTTATGAAACCTCTTTCTAGCTGTTTTTGTCGAAATATTCCATGTTTGCCAAAATGTATGCGTGTCTATGCGCAAGTACAGACAGGAGACAGGTAAGGGAGCGTCTGCAAAGAGCTGACCCCAAAACACTGATGCCAGAAGAAGATTCCCTATAAAACACTCTATTTACTCCAGATACAGGGTCTGTGCTGCTCAGTCTGTGCGAGATTAGCGATTGTTCTTTGCACTAGAGCTAATTTTTTATTATTAAAAAGTATTTTACTTTAAATAAAATGTACTCAAGTAAAAGTAAAACCAGAGAGTTGGCGAACAACTCAAAAAAGTAGAAATACACAAATTAACAAAATATCTGAAGACACAATAGTACTGACCAGATTGTGCAAAGACACTGATATTGTGAGAAGTTAAAAGACTATTTAGTGTGTACCTAATATAACTGAAAAGTCAGTGTCTTTAGTACCTGGCACAGATGTTCCCAGTGCCACAAACACGACTGCAGTTACAGAGTCTTTCAGACCAATGGTGCATCCGAAATGAGAGGCCAGGTCTCCGATGAAGGCCGTGAGGACCCCGATCATGGCGATGGAGACGATGAAGCAAGCCCAGCCATTCCAGTAGTCCGTGGGTGGCACAAAAGCAAACAGAACCTTCCAGAAAATTGTCAGGAAGTGCATGACGTAGTCAAAGCAAGAAGGCATCTTTGTTTCTCCACACTCATCATCATCATCATCACCTGAGTAAGAGAGTAAAAAAAACTGTAGATACATTTTACTAGATTTGTTTGCTTCTGCACATCAAGGGCCTTTCTTGATCAATGTTCCATTAAATA
Organism: Danionella dracula; assembly: GCA_900490495.1. Taxonomy (NCBI): domain Eukaryota; kingdom Metazoa; phylum Chordata; class Actinopteri; order Cypriniformes; family Danionidae; genus Danionella; species Danionella dracula. The sequence continues at coordinate 6,184,457 of UELW01000012.1, forward strand.
AAGGAGGTTTGTAGTCTGTGTTGATCCTAGTTGATATTAGGAATGTAATTTTAAGCATTTAACAAATAATGTAGGCAAACAATATCTGAGGCAACCCCAAGAAGAGACTATTATATTACACGATACTCTTTTACACTCGCCTTCTATAACCTGATAGTTAGGATCACACGAGTCTGCCGGTGCCAATTCGCACTAAAAAGAGATTACACTTTTTGAAAGGTCAAATGCAGTGCCATTTCAGACTTAGTTTTATAATTTTTTTTTTGCATTTTACAATGATTTCAATCTAGATACTATTCATCATCAAATTGCTCTGTAGTGCACTTTCAAAACAATAGATTTGAGATTTGACCAAATATCAATAAAGTTTATTTTCATAATTTTCTGTAAATGTCCTTTTGAGCAGAGATAATGACATGCGCTCCTAATAGTTTGATGATATTTGGTTTTGCTTTGTATTATTCAGATCTAAAAGTATATCTTTACTTTTACCTGATCATCATGAGAGATAAACAGCTAAAGCTATGGTAGAATGTTATTGCTGCAAAGAGGATGCTTAGTGTTTTTTTAAGGGGAGAACTGATGAAAGCATTGCAAAATATTGTTCTATTATATATATCTTTTCAGTACATGCTATACAAATAAAATTAAGCTGTACTTGACTGGCAAAAAGTTAAGATGATCTTCAGCTTTTTTATTGCCAAGGTGTATAAAAATGTGATCGACAAATAAAAATGTTGTATCTTTCCTTGGCAGTATATATATATTTTTTTACATCAAATCTTTTACCATGATTCATAAAGAAAATTAGCTTTAAGAACAATAAATCTTTGAGAAAAATATCAATGGTTTTATTACTCCCAGCCTTTCATTTCCACATCTCATCATGACAAAGGAAGTTCATTTAAGTTCAGAACTGCAACGCTGCAGAGTGAGGCGGTCACGTGCAAAGAGCCTGTTCGCTAATTATAAAAAAAAATACTTCTGGAATTTCGATTAAGATTCGCCTTCTTCCTCTTGGCACAGGAACTAACAAGCTCTGTCAGCTTCAGTCAGGCCCGTCAGAGCCAAGAACGATGAGATCTTGTTTGTGCGTGAGATGGAAAAACAGTCAGAGCTTCTCCTCTACACATTTCTTATTAATACACTATGATGGATGAAACTGTTGGGATAGAGTGCAAAACAAAACAAGAGACTGATGCTGGCTTATGTTTGGTATTGCTCAGAGTAATCTTGACTGATGGAAGAATTAGAAAAAGAAATGGATAAGTTGCAGCACCCTGACCTCTTTCCTTCACCGAAGTTCCACTATTGTAATAGTATAACCAATACTGGTTATATACCAATACATCAATAGTGGGATATTACCCACTAGCAATCACTAGTTTTTAACACCATCAATTTCTAAGAGAAAACTTTTGAATAAAACTTCATAAAATGCAAAAATATAAAGACACTCCCACAAGCCTACCTGTTACCATAACAACGGATCCGGAGTCATTTAGTGTGTAATGCCATTACTAATCATTTGAAGTGTTTTTTGTGTGGTGAAATTAACATTTGGTGTTACACCGAACATAAATTTTTTTTTCAAATTTAGGAACCTTACAAACATGATTTGCATCTCATTGCTGAGACTCGAACTGGTCTGCCCGGGATTCTTGTTTGATAATGCACCCACATGATGAAAATAACAAGAAATTATTTTCTTCTAGGTATCACTCTACAACCCATCGACCCATTTGGCAGTCATTGCACACTAAGACAATACATTTCCAATTCCAATTACAGTAATGTAATGAAACATCTGGAGATAAACTTGCACAGTGTTTGAGAAGGATTTAGCCTTTCGAATATTAAGCAACAAAGCTGTCGCCTACCTTTCCCACAATCAAATCCATCAGGTAACCATGGGATTGTTCTTAGAGTTTATATGTAATTATTAACTCCTTGATGATAAACTTACCTGAGCTTACAGTGATGGCTTCTACAAACTGGTCTCTCCAGCTGTTTGTACCAACCACGAGGGCCAAGTTGGTTTTCTTTATGAGTTTGTCCACTGTGCTCTGGAAAAGAACCAAACAAGTTCAAATACAGAATATTAAGAGTGTTTCATCATTGAAATTTTACTCCAAGACATCTGTCTAAATCATTATTGAATCACAAAAGAACTTCCATCGCTTTCCATGTTTTCAAAATTCATCAATGAAGAGGATCATAGGAGTTTGTTCGGGGTGAAAGGTTATGGGTGCAACCAACACACTCTACTGTTCCATAAGAGAGTTACACTCTCACTCATCAACAGTGTAAAGGACATTTAGTTACTAATCAAACACACACACGCGCACGCACACACACACACACACGCACACACACACACACACACACACACCCGCACACGCACACGCACACGCACACACACACACACACACTCTTGTTTGTAAAATTGGACCAGTGCAATCTTCTGTTCTTAATGCTCCCTAATTGTTCTCGTTTCTATAATCTGTTATATTTAACCAAATGTGTAATGTTTTTCTTTACTCACTTAAGTTGTGTTACGTTTCACATTTCACATTAATCACCCTCTTATGGTTTTCCTGTGTTCTGTGTAGATTTTAAGTTTTTGTTCTGTTGCAATCATTTTATTTTATATGTGTATTCTACTGTGATTCACTGGTTGATACTTTGCTAACCGTGTTTTTATTCCCACTCCTGCTCCTTGTTGTAATTTTTCTCAGCTGTTCCGTTAATTGATTCTTTCTGTATTTAATCTCAGTCCACTTGTGTGGAACTATGTTCGAGTAACCCATATTATGCTCTTTTCTGTGATTTTTTGGGTTTTGTTTATACTCCAAGACTTGTATTTTATAGTCTATGTTGTAAATCTATGTTCCACTGGATCTTTATCTGCAGCTCTGCCCATTACCATGAAACATATATGTATAAACTTGAAACATACTGAAGTGAACTGCTAGCTCAAAATAACAAGATTAAATTCTGAATAAAGATGCATCTTGATTTAATTCTATGAAGAGAGTATAATTTCAGAATGTACTATGTGTCTTCCCTTCACAGTATTTTTTATTACAATAAATTTTCAATGAGTAAAATAGTTAGGAAGTGTTAAGAAAGTGTTAAAAAAGCAAAAGAGTCAAGGTTTGTTAAGTCCAAGAGCCTATTCTGATAATTTATTTATTTATTTAGATCTGAATCTTTAAATCTAAGTTAAAGTTGACTGTTGACTAATACTCAAAAATAAAAATAATACATAACATTAGAATCATTTTCTTAAACCCAACAAGAAATTTAGAGACATGTTAAAGGTCAAAATAGTGTCCCCCCAACATTATGAACTTTGGAATATAAGGAACAAATAAAAAGTTAACACTATTCAGCTTAAATCTAGAGGTCTCGCGTATCACTCATGTGGAGATGCTCTGTCGTCCACTCATGCTTCTAAGGCCTCCTTGTATGAGTTTGATGAAGCTTAAGTGAAAAATAGAAACTATACCTTAAATTCATAGGACTCCTCAATGATCACTTCAAGTTTTGTGTGTTCGCCCAGTGTTGGGCGTCCCAGCGCTGCAATCCGTCTCTCATCCTGCTCTTTTTTTGTCAGGGACTCATCATCCCTGTCCTCTGGGAATGGAAAGGAGAGATGGACATGGGAATAACACATGAATTGTACATTAAGAATACATTTAAAATAAAATACATTTTATTGTGTAAAAAATTATAAAAAATCTGCTGTGTAAAATATTTGCTGTACATTTGTTCAATAGTGTGTGAACATTCAATACAGCTGTCAAGCTTGGACTGAGAACATTTAGGGTGTGAACTTGGAAGGGTATACCATGACAACTTGTAACTAAATTTAGGAATGGACATTATGTAGAGGAACAGGTCCCTCACATGTTCCACTCCACTGTTGTTTGATTTTTTGGTTTTGGGTGTTGTCATCTGTATGGTAGGTATGCGAGAACTAAGGAATAATTTAGTGGCATCCATTCTTTCTGAAGTTACTCATGTTTTCATGCCACTGACTTCCCCAAATAAATTGTTGAATAGAAATTTCATTAAAAAATAAATAAAAAAAATCAAAAGACAAAAATAATTGAGAGATGATCAAATAAAAAGAAAGCAAAAGTCCCAGTAAAAAAAAAACTTATTTATAAAAGTGTACTCTAGTCTGAATGGTCAGAATTTTTATCAGCCTCTGAAAATATCTTGTAGCTAATTTATTCTGTACAGAAAACAATATTTTGTGTGCTTTATAAGCACACACAGAGGCTGAAACAATGAGGAAAACAATTATTTGACCCCCTGTTGATTTGGAAAGTTAGCCCACTGATAAAGAAATGGCTAGTCCAAAAATATGATGTGACGTTAACACGCTGAGACAGATTAACAGCGGCAAAGAAAAAATATAGACAAATTAAAAACTGACTTGCACTTATGTGAGTGAAATAAATATTTGCCACACCCCAAAAGTCTAGCTCCTAGATGACCTTCATAAAGAGATTAGGAACCTCTGTTGAAGAGAGTATCACCTGGTCATCACAAACCTAGCTGAGGTGTAAGCATTTTGGTTGGATGGGATCAAAATTGGGTTGTTTGGAAGAAACTCAGCTCATTATGTTTGGAGGAGGAATGCTACTGAAAAGCAAAAAAATCTCCACCTTCAGACAAGGTGATGTGTTAAGAGGCAGATATAATTCTACAGTTTACTGTGGGGTTGGGGTTGTGGGGAGCTGTCCTCTTCTGATTGGATAACTGATGGGTCTGTTTTGTACAAAGGTCAGTCTTCCAGAAGAAAGAGCTCACTGGAAGTGGCTGAGAACTCCTTATTTTAAGCTTTTCTATCATATTTTATGTTTTAGGTGTCTGTAACTGTTGAAATGAACATACCATAAAATGTATGTTCTCACATGAGAAAACCTTCAAAATCAGCAGGTCAAATATTTCTCACTGTCCACATGTATAGAAATGGCATGAACTAAAATACTGCTTGCGCTATTTGAAAATTTCCTTTATATCGTCCTATTCCAATAAATAAATAGCATTTACCAAAAAGCTTTCAGTCGCTGAGCAATTTTTATTTCCTTTCAAAGGCTATTTTTTAAAGGATTTGAAGTTAACCACGTCAAACATGCACACAGGGAATGATAACAAACACAAACAATGAATCAATCATCAACAAATGCAAAGATGAGGAGGAAATGAAATACCTGAAATGCTGATAATGGCAGATGGGATCGGTTTGTCTCTACCCTGCACTTTCCGGTACACATCCCTGCCTGATGAGGCCAAACAGATTCCCTCACGAGCGTTATCAATCACACATGGAGTAACACACTAAACACAATTTTTATTAATGGCTCAGAGAATAGCCTGGTCCTCCAGCATAATGTTTTGGATTTCTTATAAAATAAAAACACAAAAATCAATGTTTTCACAAAATAAACTGACTATTTTTAGCTTACAGAATTATGACAAACCTTAAAGCGGCCTTAAAGCAACACATAAGAACGTTTATAGGTGTGGTACCTCTACATTAACAGAATCTTTCATTCAGAATAATTGACGTTCTTCAAAAATAATACACACCCAAGGTGTAACCACTTCACTCATTACTACAATAGCTAGTTTTCATTCCTTTTCCCAGTTGAGTGCCTTCAATACAGTTTGTTCAATGAAATATAAGTTGTACTCATATCATAAAATCAATTTTAATTGATTGTAGTGCTTATTAAAAATGGTTCAAAAACTTTATATAATGTCAGTAAATACTTTTCGCTTGTCTGTTTTACTAGTGTAGCAGGTTAAATCTTGCGACATCACACGACATAGATGTTACTGTGAATACCATCACCACCCCTTTCCAGAAAAGCAGATTCTTTTCATCTCGGTGAAGAAATCCTCAACCAGACACTCCTCAGGCAAAGCAATAAGGTGTAAATGGTGTTTGCATGCAGTTGCAGGAAAGCAAGTTCGACAGGCCACTTATAAAAGCAAAGAGACGTCAGCAGAAGGTAGAGCAGCTATGCATTTTCATTAGAAAATAGTCTGCTTTGAACAAAAACAGCCACTATTACTTAGTGGATGATTGGCTAAGCTCTCTCTCATGTCACAACAAAATCACAATGATAAATCTAATTTATTGTTTAGAAACTGGTGCTGCAACTTTATATGATATAGCATCAAAAGTGTGCTTGTTTCAACATTTTAAATGTTTCTTTACTTTATGAGCCATAGACTCCATCAAAAAAATGTCTTGTTCTTATTGATCTAATGTAAAGGTTCATTATCTAATAATTGTCATACAGAAGTGGGCTATTTCAATAGTTTAAACTTTGTATCTTTCACCAGTGGAAGCAAGCAGTGATCAAACACATTCAGGGTTAGCTTCAGATTCACTTTGTGAAAATGAAAAGCAGTATCTTACCAAAAAGTTGATTATCTGTCGAAGAAATAGTTTAACATTAAATCTATGGAACTGTCACCAAAGCAAGCTGGGAGAAATGTGAATAGAACATATAATTACCTGTCTTTATGAATCCACCTACAAGAATGAACAAACCAACAAACAAACAAAAAATCACTTGTTTTTCGGTTGGATTTTAAAGGTTTCGTTTTTTTAAGGTTATCCTATTGTCTCAAACAAAAGAAACTTCAAGCAACTGATGAAGTATACATTAGTAGATAAATAAGCATTCTAACTAATCTGTTTGAGTAGTATCCAACTCTATCTTCTTAACCCACTTAAGCGTGGTAAGAGCAAGGTTCTGCTGGTGCCTATCTCCAACTCACATCTGATGTAAGGCGGGGTACAGCCTGAACTGATCACCAATCCATCTCAGCGCACAGCAATCACTTCAGTGTGGAATTTAGAGTCACCAAATCAACTAAAGCATGTTTTATGAACAATACCAGGAATAAACCGACACAAACTCTAGGACAGGAGTCTCCAAATGCAGTCCTGGAAGACCAGAGGCCTGCACATTTTTGGTTTGGTCCTCTCTGATTGTATGAAGCTAGAGTAGTATGCGTACTATGGCAGGGTTGAAACTAAGATCTGCAGGACTGCAGCCCTCGACCGGATTTGGGGAACCTTGCTCTAGGAGAACATGTAAACTCATCTCAAGAAAGCCCCATATCTGGTGTTGAACTAGTGACTGTCTGGTGATGATAATGTGAGGATAAAATAATGGGCAACAAAAAAAGAAAGCTTACCATATTCATGCAGCAGCATAGCTGATGAAGATAAATGAAAGACAGACAGGATATAGGGGGAAAAAACAGATAATTGAGATAAAGAAAGATTAAAATGAATAAAAGCATGCAATAAACTGCAGGCATAGCTTGTTTGTTGTTTTCAGAGCACAACGTCAGGACTGAATCAGCTACTTTTTTTCCCATTGGATCGGGTCTGATTCAAATTTGTAGAGATGGTCTCTATCTTCAGTTTAGGTCTGAACTCTAATTTCCAGCGAGTAAAAATGAAACTCATTTCATTAAGAATTAAAGACAAATCCAGCTGAGACAGCAAGCGAAGCAAAGAAGCAGAGGATCAGACTTGAAGGAGGAGTGGAGGAAGGGAAAGATTGAAGCCAGAATCAAGCGGAGAAAGAAAGGCTGGTTCGATTGATTTTGCTGTGTGGCATCTTTCACCTGTCCATCCCCTCCTCCTCCATTCTGGCTCCTGCAGCTGTAGGAAGAAGTTTGCATGCTTGTCATACTCCTCATGGTCAAGAATTTTTACCTTTATGGTCTTCCTGTGGGGGAACATAAAATTACTTTTGAGCCATCAAATACTGGTCACATCAAAAAGGTCAAATATAGCCTTTTTATATTATGTATAATTTATATTATAATGAAGAATTGAATTACATTGTTTTTTAAACACAGCAGCAAGCTGGATGAAATTTTTTTTTTTTTTTTTGCATCTGGGGCACATGATGACTGTGTGAAGCAGGGATGGACTTACCATTTGGCAAAGGCAGGCAAACTGCATTGGTCCCCCAAACTTTTTAGAGGGCCCGTACCACAAGCTCAATCAGCACACAATCGAAACAAATTTACTTTAAAATTTTTTTGCATTTAACCTGAAATTTCTCAAAAATTTCCTGAAGGCTTTAAGGCCCTATATTTTTTACTCTTAAAATGAACCAAATGTATGCTTTTACTCTGAGATTTCAAGTATGCTATTTTAACAGGAATTCACTATGCTCAATGGTACACTATTTTAAAAAAACTGAACATGTTGAAAATGTAAGATTTAAACCTGAAAATTTCACTAAATGTCTCTGGACCAGAAAATATGGAAAATTAACCAGATTTTTTTGTTTAGTTATAAGTTATATACATTTACTTTTGTTGAATAACTTAAGTGACAAACCACAATGATAAACCATTACAGGTCTGAGCATAAAATAGCATTTTAAATAACATTAAATAAAGTGATACTTTATGTGATTTTCATTCACAGATTATAATTATTATATTATTTCCAGGTCCTAAGAGCCCTTGTTTTCATTTGTTTAGTCTCGTCAGGTTGTTCTAAGCTGAGTAAAATCAGATTTTTTTTAGCCCTGCAGAAGTTCTGTGAGTTGCGTCCAGCAGATGGCAGCGCAGTCAACAGCCCACCTTTTCTCTCACTCATTTCCACCAACTGTGGAACTCCAATCTCCAGGAAGAAGTTCTTATTCTTTTCATACTCCTCATCATCGATTATACTGATTTGTATAGTTTTGCTGGAAGAAAAAGAAAGAAAGAAAAAAGAGCACAAGTTCGCAGACATGAAAGAGGAGAGGAACAGGAGGTGGTTTAAGCATCAAGCAAAGACAAGTAGAACCAAAGAAGTTGAAAAGAAATAAGCAAAACAATTTATTAATCATCTCATAATTTATGTGTTTCATATTTATTTAATTTATCTTTTTCTGAGAGTTATATATGGCTATGCATACAAATGTGATAAATGTCGTTCATTCCTGTATTGTAAAATTTCAGAAAACAAAAGTAGAAACTAGTAAATAGAGAGGAATTTTTTTTTTAAATATATTTGTAATACCATGTAGAGTTTAAAATAATGAAGTAGTAAATAAAGTTTAAAATTAGCTGTATTGTTAGCTATTATACAATTTTCCTGAGTGATCAATTAATTAAATAAATTGAAAATTAAATTAAATAGATTGAAAATTGAATAAATACATTTAAAGCAGTCCGTCTATCAGCACTGTTTGCTTGTTTTTGTTCATTCACTGACTGCTCAGTCCCCTCTAAGGCAGCTCTGGAGCATTATTTATCACATACATTAATAGAATGCCACAGGTAATGAAAAGTAAAGTAGAGCGTTTGAAAAAATATATAGCTTTTTTTGCTGTTTAATGTGCATTTGAAAAGTGTTGGTTTCTCAAAAGAAAATAAAACTATGCATGGTAGGTGACAAAAAAAAAAAAATCAGGTTCCAAACGGTAACCTATAATTCAAATGTCTCTCTTATAGATACCTAAACAAGTTTCCTATAGTGAAAGTTCAAATTAAGATTTAAATTCATTAAAATGTCTAGCTTAAAATGTATCATTATCAAACATAAATTGATTTTTGAACCAACATTTGACGAATATGACAAACTTTTTGTCTGACTTAATGGCCCTTACTTTAATAAAATACATTTCAATTTACTTGAGCAAACTATTAGAATACTTGCAATATTCAAATTTTTCCAAAACATTATAATCTTGTCAAACATTGTATTTAATTCACTTAAAACAACTATTAAGATTTCAAAATCCTCAAGCATAATATAAAAAACATATAATATATAAGTGTCTGGTTTAACCCATTATAGTGTATGTTTCCAAATTACTTTGTGATATATTTCACAACGTTCCTATTGAATAATTAGTCTGAATACAGCGGTACAACTCACTTTTAGTTTGTTTGAACACTGCCTCCATTTTCTAAAATTATTCGGTTCAGCTTCATTGAACAATATTCTACAAAAAATAATGTTGATAATGAGGTTATTAAAACCTATGTCATGATTATTATGCAATACCTCTGCAATGTCAACAAATATATAGAGATTTTCAAGAAGCAAGCTAAAATGTAAAAAGGAAATGTGGCTAATTTCAGGAAATGTTGTTTGCTTTTGTTTGACTGACAGTGTGCAATGCCTCAAAGCACACGATGACAAACAGTGACCAGAACAAAGGTCGCACACAGACGGAAGTCTACATATAAAAGAAGAGGATGGTGGCATTGTGAGTCTGAGAGTACATACTCTTAGGATTTATGCACCAGTCTAAGCGATTGCTTAATGTGTTGTTTATTGATGGATTAAAGGGAAGGGCTGTTTATTCATCTTAGTCCTAGCCTTTTCCTCTCTTGGATAATATCTCTTTACCCGAGCAGGAGGGACCTATTACGAAAAAATTAAATGTAGGAACTAGCAGTGTTTTCTCCCAAACATCCTTCTCCTCTGCATGTCAAGTGTAAAGAAAACGCAAACAAGCAATCAATTTAGTTTATGGGAGAATCCACAGCACATCATCCCCAGCGTTTGAGCATCTCCAGAGACTCGTCATCTATCACAGCTATGATACCAAATATGGAATAAATAATGTGAGGCATAAAGGATTTTACTCTTACACACACTATATTATTGCCAGCTCCAATCCGCAACCTATGATTTAAGTGTACTAATGAGTACCAATTTTGACGCTATATTAAAATAATTTGAAATAAATAATAATATCCATCCATCCATTTTCATGTCGGCTTTCTTCCCTTCCGGGGTCACCACAGCGGAATGAACCGCCAACTCTCTGGCATATGTTTTACACGGCGGATGCCCTTCCAGCCGCAACCCATTGCTGGGAAAAAATAAATAATAATATAATAATATAAAAAAAATTGCATATCATTTGCAAGATGTATAAAATAACAATATAAACAATATAACAATGCAGGTATAATAGTATTATTATAATAATATATAATATATAATAATATATAATAATAATATACCTGCATTGTTATATTGTTTATATTGTTATTTTGTGCATCTTGCAATTGATATGCAATTTATTTTATTATCAATTTTATTGCAATTTACTTTACTATCTTTATTTTCTTCATTTGTTCTATTTCTCATAAGGGTCTGGGGAAATACATTGGATAACATGAACAACAAAAGACTTTAAGTTCTGAAGTTATAACAAATTCAAACTTATGTTATTTTGTTAGATGAATTGAGAGTCTTTAATAGTAAAGATACGTGTTATTACATCATTAAAGCTGCCGAATTGGTCGTTATCAACCCCATTAATAGGGTTCGGTAGTTGCTTAATCAACCTACTGGCAATCCTGACTTGGTGTAGAAGTTCTTTATCTAACAAATGTCCAGAAGGTCTTTGTTACTCTGCTACTGTGTTCACTGAAATTAACTTAAAGTGTTACAATAAGCCTGAATCAATTACGATTTATATTTATAACTTTTTTATTATATTTATAAGTTTGTGAAAAGTAATGTTTCAAGTGAGCTGATCAATGTTTCTGTTTTAAGTGATGCAACATAGCTCATTTAAGTTTATCTCAATTCAAATATTTTCACAGGATTGTAATTTATTGTAGATAATGAGCAAGTTCTTGTTAAAAAGCTGGTTACGTGCTGCTCACAGTGAATTATCAATATAAATAGTGTTATAAAATCTGTTTCTGATGTTTGACCATTTATTATGTTGTTTTTTGTTTATAATGATGTTTATGAACTAGATGCGATGAAATTGATTTAAGGATTGGTGTCTGATCACTTTTACTCAACATCACCCCACTTAGAGTAGCAAAATAAACTATGATTACTACTATAACAGTTTATGACTTGGGTGACTTAATAGTTGAAGTATCAAAATAAATAAGTCTAGCTATTTTAAGTACAATAATTTTAGCCATAATAATGCAAAATTTGTAAGACATTTTAATTAATAATTTAAATTAGTTAACATTTTTTCAGAGTCAGTGTTGACAATTTGGAAATCACCAAAACAAATACAAAATAAATCAATAGTTCTTTGTCAAACTTTTTGAAAGCTTGTCGGGCAGAAGTTTTTTCTTAAGCACCACTAGCTTACTGTACCTTTAACTAGAACCCAAAGAAAGTTTTTAATTTAAAAGTATCAGATACAATATGTGACATAATACAACATTGAAACCTATTCATCTATTTTTGCTTAGCAAAATACTTTACGCAAGTGACCTCAATAAAGTAGTTTAAGGATCTCCTCTTCCGTCTTTTCTTCTTAATTTTTAGCCCTTCTCTTAGTTCCTAGTTGACCCATTTAAGCATAACTGAATGCCATCAAGGCTTTTTTCACATATTAATCTCATCAGCCCCAGCGCTTTTCAAATCAAAACCCTCAAATTCTCAACTGACAGTTGCTCCTCAGTTTACCCCACTGAGTCTAAACAGACTGCTGAAAACGTTAACCATACAGCCAAAGCAGATACTTCCCCTAACAAGATCTGTTTTAGGAAACATTTCCAGCTCTTAGCTGGTTTAATTTTTCCTGCCAATGAGTACACTCATCTGATAAGAGTTCATTTGCATTCTAAACATGCAACAGCAGTTGTACAATGATCAGGGTTATGTTGGCCAGAAGTTAGGAGATGGATTACAGAAGCATGAAAGTGGCTTGTCAGACACAGATTCCAATCTATGGCACTGTGAAAGACACGAGACATGCAGAGGATGAGAAACATCAGTCATGGAGGTTTTACATAAATGTTCTTGGTAGAAGCATGACTCTTCGAAGCATGGTATTACATAATAAATGAAAAAGAACATTTGGGTAAAAATATGGTTTCTTTGTAAAAAAAAAAAAACTAATTTTGCTAAATGAAATTTATTGTGAAGAATGTAATCTATTAGATGAGCTCTACCAAAGAAATGAAGATATTATTACAAGCAAATACTTCCTTTATTAAAATTTATTTATTCCTATATTCCTTTATTATGATTGATTAAAAATAAACTAATGCAAAGAATGTCTGAAGAAGGAGCAAATTCATTGCAATAATGGAGGATATCTCTTTTACAAAAATGCTTTTTTCTCCTTTTATATCTCACATTTGATTAAGAGCTCCAGCATGTAAACAGCAAAGGTGCAGCTGAATGACATGGCACTGCAGATGGAGATTAGAGACGTGAGAATGAAACGTCTCTATAGGACAAAGTGAGATAAGCCTGTAATGTTCCAGACAGCACCGGGAACAAGCAATACAGATGATAAAACAAAGACCCCTGATTCTCAGCTAATCCCCTTTTATCCAAATAAAGAAGAAAAGTACTACAATTCAGGACACATTACGAAGAACACATAGCTCAAGCACTATTATGCAAAATAGGATCTTGAATGTCAGTTTTATTTCATTTCCTGCCCTGTTTGTCATCAAAGTCAAAGAAACAGATAATTTTTTGTTGACTTGACATGGCCTGTCTGTTCTCTCTCCCGAGGCAACTGCAAAATGTGCAGATGGAGATTCAGAGACATGAGAGCATCTGAGTTTGGGTCATCTTCAACTGGAAACTCAAATTCTTGCCCTGGGATCAGCTCCAGGGAAAAGAATCTTAGTCAGTGGAGCAAGATGCCTTGCTCTAGAAGTTTTTGATGAAGACATTTTTTTTATATCCATCCATCTTCTTGTTGGCTTTGTCCCTTTCGGGGTTGTCACAGCGGAATTAACCGGCAACTCATCTGGCTAATGTTTACGCATCGAATGCCCTTCCAGCCGCAACCCATCAGCCGCAATTCACATTCACATTCATACTCTATGGACAATTGATTTTACCCAATTCACCTGTACTGCATGTCTTTGGACTTCTGGGGGTAACTGGAGCACCCAGAGTAAACCCACGCGATCATGGGAAGAAAATGCAAACTCCACACAACATGCCAACTGACACAGCCGAGGCTTGAACTAGCGACCTTCTTGCTGTGAGACAATTGCGCTACCCACTGTAACCAACATCTTTCATACATATTTTTGAAACATTTAAGATAATAACATTTAATAATGTATGGCTTTTTAAGTTACTTTTATTTAAGTGATGAGTATGAAACATGTTAATTAAATACACTTGTATTAACACTGTCTGAAGAGACCATGGTGTGCTTGAGCTAAAAATGGACATTTGTTAAAAAAAGCAGATCCAGCTATAAGGATGACAGAGCAGGCTGGACTGTCAAACCACCAAACACTGTCACAAAACAGATTCATAGGTGGATGATACTATCTCCGCTTGCCTGCTATAGTACTGCACTATCCCTCAGTAGGTCAGCTGGGGAGGATACCTCATATGGAGTCTGACTCTGTCTGAAGTGCGACATCATCTGCCTGCATCATCATCTAGTCCATTAAACTGAAAAGCACATTCTCCTCTCACATACATCCCCCATGTGGCTCAGCTTTACTTATCATGTTGCAAAGATAAAAAGAATAGCAGCTTCTACAGTAGATGCTTAGCTCATAGAACAGTTAATTAAAGAGCACTATGACACAATGTCCTCCCTGAACACTATATCTGTCAAATGAACTAGTTGTGAAGTTGAGTGGATAAGATTCAAACACACCCAGGCTGACTATCACCCACATGCCTCAGTTTCCCCTTAAAGTGCACTGTGTGGGCAATATGGTTGTTAGCATCTTTCTTGTTAATCCTGTTCCAGAAATTAAACTAGACAACCTATATTTTTTTATCAAGTTTATACGGCTACATCCTCACAAAACGTTACTGAAGAAAGATCACAATCAACACACAGTTCAGCACCCTGTTTGCATTCTTGCACACCAGAGATGAATCAGCACTGACCCAAATTTTCAAGTGATAATGTCCACAAGCGTTGAATGAAGATAACATACATGATTCATGAAGTGCTTCCATTTTCAGACAGTGTAACTTATCTGAGAGGCGCGAAAGCATCACAATTTTATAACCTCTTTTAACCTTTGATATACCTCTTGGTTCTACATTTGAACACACAACATTCTGTAAGTGCAAAACAACTGACATGCAAACCCAGATTTTTTGTTTATTATGAGTTTTATCTTAAGATGTTTGAAAAGTCTACTGTAAATATCCCACCCAATGTGCGCAGGTTAAGGGGACAGATGGCCTGTTTCAAAACAAGGTTATATTTCTAATCCTCTTGTTTTACTCTCCCATGTTCACCCTAATCTATTCACGGGCTTAAGAAATACAAAATAATGTTACTCTAACAAATCCTTATCTGATTTCAGAACCGAAATAAATAATCTTTAAAAGATACCACACACTTTCATTTGGGTTGTAGAAAATTGATAGAAAAATAAAGCAAAATTAAAAGTGTAAAAGCAAAATGAGAGTTCAAGAATTTGAAATTTCATTTCAACGAAGCCTCCTAGTAAAGTCTCAATCCATTCACTGCTTCTGATGGACTGCAGTCATTCCTCAGCTGAAAATATAGAAAAGGTTCTTTTATCAGCTCACTGCATTCACATATATAACAGCCTGACAAATACAGCCATTGGATTTAGGCAGAAACCTACATTTTTTGGAGCTTATACAGAGCTTCTGCTCCACTGCCTTTAATAGGAATGCTCAACTGATTATTTTTTTATAAGATTACATTTTTTGTGGCTGGAAAGGCATAAGAACATTTTCACAGTTCCTTAAATCATTCTGATTGACAAGAGGGAGATTATTTCTGTCACATAAACCATCTCCGAAACCCTTTCTAAACCATCACCCTTTTAACAGTTCTTTCAGTATTTTCCTATTGAACCCAGAAGTGAGTAGACAGCACGATATACCGTTTAAAAGAGTAACCAATAAAATATAATTTGTAAAGTAAAGATGACTTGAAACAAGTAGAGGTTATTCCCTGTATGTAGAGTGTTTAATTTGAGATATTTCTTCCCTCTCCAGTTAAACATGCTGGAAAACCAGGCTGTCGTTGCTGGGCTTTTTTCCATGGACTGTAGGAGGATATTTCCCATCTTCCTGCCTGAGCTTGTGTTTCTGTAAGGCTGAAGTCATGGAAAATCCATCATGCACTTAAAGCAATGCTCAAAATAAGCAAAAGGCAAATGAGGAGATCCTTACACTATGACTAGAGGGAGGAAGCAGAAAGAATATAAATAGACTGAATGTAGTTGGGATTAAAATCAGGACTATTTGAAAGCAATTGATACAAATTATTTCAGATGCAAAACTTTATTAAAAAGGGGTTAAATAACTCTTTATGGTTAACAGAGCTTAATTAATCATAAAAAAGGATTAAGAAAGGTTTAAAATTCAAATTCTGTAGATTCTAGTCATCTCAGATTTACTTAATCGCAAAAACTAGAATATTATGCAGAAATATTTTATGTCGCCATAAAAAGTATACAAAAAATACCATACTAAATTTATATCATAGGACTACAATTATCATCATTAGTCTAAAATTACATAAGTTATCAAACCTTTACATTGTTGAAATAAAATGTTATATTATTTAGCAATGCTGATCTGAAGATAAAACAAAGATTCAGGAGGAACAGGCAATATATAAATAGCCTAGCCACGTCCAGAGCGCACTCAAGCTAATCAGTTAGTACAGCATAAAAACAATCATCAAACAATCATTATTTATTCACCGATGACCAAAAAGCTTCCCACCATCTCCCATTCACCACAAAAAGCGAGACAGCTTTCCTGGTTCACATCATCAAACATTGCTTTGCAACAGCAAGATCGACTCTTTAAAGTGTGGACTAATTAACCATATTTAATCAAACTTCTCTCAGAATAATTTGAAGATCTTAAGTGTGGTTCATTAATGCCTTGAAAGTTCCCATCTCTAGCCAGCATGCCATTTACTGCCAGCAAAGTATACACTTAAAAGACTATAAGAGTAAACTTACAATATACCGTCAAATTGCCTAAGAAATAAGGATTTTTTATAATGAACATTGTTTTAACAAAGTCATTAACAATCAGCAAACATAAAAATCAATGGAAAACAGTAAAGGAATTGATCCCAAATGATCATCAAAACAAATGGTTATATTAACTGTCCCAAAAGGTCTCTCATAATCTGATTAACAGTCCAAGCAAAGACGAAGCAACTACTTCTTCCCTTTTTCCTGAGCTTTGCGCAACAAGTCACATGAAAACAGTTATAGTGCTGCTCTTTTTCTCTGCTGTGGGGACAGAAGACCCTCTCCTCGTTGTTTCTAGGGGAAGCATGCTTTAAATAAACTACAACAATCCCTTGGCGTCTTTATAGAGTCTTGAATGTAGTAAAACAAGCCCTCAAAAGTAAATTCTTGCCTTTTATTAGAGCTGAAAAAAAAACAGCCAAAAGGTTTTCGACAGAAGATACTGAGTTCGGAATGAATTCAGGAGATTGTTGAAGAATTGGAACTGATGTAAAAAGGATTTTAATTGCCAAGTTTATTTATCCAGATAGAGTTTAAATATTACTTTTAATACAGATCTAACATTAGTGACCTCAAAGCAAAGTTGAAGCATGACCATCCTTTTTCTGGGAGCTCATTTAGAGATGCACTGGCCGAGGATTACTGTCAGTCAGATGATGACTGAGCGAGTCATTTTTTTAGCCATGGGCACAAGCAAGAAGCGTGCATCATGGCACATGCAGATTCAAAGCGTGTCCTTAAAATGAGGGTCAAGCTGAAGCCCCGACTGCTTTTTCTCTGCTGCACTAAATAAACTAAAGATTCCAAACACATTAGGAGATTTGATAATAACCCTCAGGCAGCATGTACTTCTTAATTACCTACATAAAAATGAAACTTGTATGCTTCTGCTGACCCTGTTGGTTCAAAATACTACACATACTGTATATTTAACAATTAGAATAATCTTACATTTACATTACATTTACATTTATGCATTTGGCAGATGCTTTTGTCCAAATCGACTTACGTTAGGGGAGAGACAATATGCAATTTGTTACACCGTCAAAGTCTTTCTCAGCTTCTCATAATATAATTTTTTTTCTTCCAACTTATTATAAACACTCCATGTAAAATATATCAATATACCTCAGACCCATTGGATTAAGATAACAGATGTTAACTATAAACCCATATGCTTAAAAAGATTGTCCAGTCAATAAAGTGTGTATAAGTGGCCCAGTCTTTCATGAGCTGTGATGAACGTGTACAAAAAAGTTATTTTTCTGCTCATCGGATTTTTTCCCCAATGTCTCAATTTGATAGACGTTAATTGCTTCTTCTGTCTTAAACAGTCTGTGTTAATAATCATCGATTTAACCCTAAGGCACAGCAGGAAACACATACAACCTAAAAAAATATTCATGAATTTTAAATTGAGTCTGAAAGGAAAAACCCTAAGAGAGCACAGATGGTTTGCCAGTGTCTTTGACAGCCTCTTTTAAGGAACCCTATGCTAATTTATCAGGTACGGATCTAAAATAGTGGAGACCATGTCATGG
Source organism: Danionella dracula (assembly GCA_900490495.1). Lineage (NCBI taxonomy): Eukaryota > Metazoa > Chordata > Actinopteri > Cypriniformes > Danionidae > Danionella > Danionella dracula. The sequence continues at coordinate 6,202,963 of UELW01000012.1, forward strand.
CAATTATATTGTTATGATATTTTGGCATATATGTTTTTGGATGTTCTTGTTATTTAAATTTCAATTTTAAATTAACTAAATAAAAATGTTCTTGTTAATTATTTTTATTTATGGTTAGTAAGCAACCAGTCAATCAAATGCTTGTATTCAGCACTTTTTAGTAGGTGTTGGAAATTCCTATTGGATAATTCTATGGGGGTAGAAATAAAACTACCATATTCTGCTACCCTAGGTATTAGTTAAATGAAATTGTTGATTTAAACAGACCAGTAACAACCACTAACTTTTTATAAAAGCTCGGTTTAAACCAATTTTGTCTTGAAATAGAGCAACCAAAACACTTGTTTTTTATTGATATGGAAATAAACGGAGTATTAATATATATATATCATACTGGAGTCAGATACACAATAACAATCAAACCAAGAAAAAGAAGATGAAGGGTTTCTTTGATGAAAAACTAATTGAATCGAGTCAAACAGATGCTAAACATCCATACATGTGCCAGCACCACTGAAACAACTAAGCTTGCCCATTCATTTCACTTTTGCATTCTCATCTAAAATATGACCTCTTGCTTTTTATGCTTTCCCAGCCTGGCATTACTTCCAAACACACTTTAACAAAAAAAGTTTTCCAAGCATCATCAACAGTTGTCCTCAAATAGGACCTAGAGTCAAGACCTGTCCATATATGGATCTTCATCAGTCAGGATCTGCAGATGTGCATGGGGTAGGCTGCTTACTTCAAAGCACTGAATTTACCTCTGTTTACACATGTACAAGTCCTCCCATTAATCACTTAAAAATAAGCACACACAAGGGAGCTTTTCCATTTTAAGATCTTGGAGCGAATTCAGCGCTGTTTATCTTTGACTGTAAAACTGTTATCATAATATCCTCTCTATCATGGAAAAAAATCAAGAGGCCACCTTGTTAAACAAGCGTTCTTCCCAATAAATGATCCAAGATAGTGAAGAGAGCTTATTACCTCACAGTTTCCTTGCAGCGCAGCTCAATGATTGCAACAGTTATGGAAATGCAATTAGTCACCCAAATGAACAGTTCTGTAACCGAGACACACTGTGGTATGTCTGACTGATTTGACTGTGGAATGCTCCTCTATACCTCACTCACTCTAAACCAGATGCTGTTTCATTCAGTTGAGACTTCGAGGGTCACGTTTGTCAAAGACTTTATTGTGTGTCAAAAGTCTGTTATTGGAGAAACTTAAAAGTCTAAGGAAATAATGGAATGTGTTACTTCTGATCGAGCACAACAGCTTTTAATACTACTTTAAAGGGGACACTAGAAACCAATTTCACACAAGCTGAAAGTGTTTTATGAAATGTCTGTAACAAAAGTAAGTTCTTATTTTCTCAATGTTTTTATCATATTGTCAAAAACACTTCAAATAATGAGCTTTCTGCTTACACTTATTATTCTTATACTCTTTCTTGACTGATCACCTCCCTGGTACCTCTGTTTCAGACATTCCTCACTTCTAAAATAGGCTAGCCATGTCTCATCTATCGTAGTGACACAATTTTTATGGTTTTGTCATTTTATTTTTGCAATTAAAAAATTTTAGATGGCAGATCTTGGACAGTCCTTCTCATGGTTTTGGGCATACCTTGTTTTATTTTAACCCCTCTCTGTTTGTTCTGTTTTCCTTTTCTTTGACCACTCCAGTCACTAGGTGCAGATCACATGATCACAGTCACTGATGATGGCCATCTTTGCTTTGTTTTGTTTTGTCATTGTATTTTGTCCAATGTTTTTAACATTCGACTTGCTCATTTACTTGTTAACACTTTTGTTGGAATACCTTGTTTGCTCCTTGTTGTGTTTAATTGACTCTCCTTTATAATCTTTTGCTGTAAATAGTTAAAGTATTTCTTTGCTGTTGTCTCCAGTCCTGTATTTCAAGTATTTTAAATGTTATCAATTACGCATACATTTGTTTATGGTGTTTTAGATAAAATGGGGTGCTGCTGTTTAAATTGACAGATAAGAGATGATAGGATGAATATTGAGATATTGATTTATGGATTGATATGGATTTACTAATCTTACATTTAGTGTATATTATTGAAAATAAGCTAATCTATAATAGAAATTAGTAACAGGAGTAAATAAGACAGAAAAGAGCAAAATGTAGATCATGGATATCTTGGCTCAAAGATAGAAACCATAAACTTTCTGAATTCATCTTTTTTCCAAATAAATACTTTAAAAAGGAAATATGGCAAAACCATCTTAAACTACTTTCAAATTGTTAAAGATGCTAAAAAACTTGTCAGGGTTTTGCTTCAAACCCATGATGTTGAATCTGAACAGCAGAGTGCTTATAGTCATACTGGAAAGCTCCATTTAACACTGTTTTTTTGCACCACAATGCCACATATTTTAAAATGCTAGATATTATAGAAAAATAAACACTTACGAAATCTCATCATTTTGGAACTCCAAGACTCCATGGGTGTCTTCAAAATCCTCGCCTCCACCTTTGGCTGTTCCTTCAGTGGTTTTATATGGGATCACCACAACTCCACGTGCCCCAGATGTACGAACCACCTTCACCTCCATCATGCCAATGCTTTCACTGACATGTACAATGGGTTCCTCAAAAGTGAAGATGCCAGCATGGTCATCATCAAAGATAGTCACGGTAGCTGTAGAAGGAAGGCCAAGACCAGCTAACGTTTCAACATGATTGGTCCCTGGGTTCCCATTGTTGATTCCTTCAGATACAACCTTGACATTGCTGAGATGTACCAAAAAGTGTTCGTCTTCTTCAAATATATCATCATCTATGATATTCACTCTAATCTCCTTTTCTGTTTCACCTGGTTTGAAGACTACAACACCCTCAGTGAACTGGTAATCAGAGCCTGCATTGGCAGTGCCATCCTCAGTTCTGTACTCCACTGACACAGTGCAAGTTAAGTCACCACCACGCCGTACCACGTTCAAGGCCATGGTGCCACAATTCTCAAGACACTGATATGTGCCAGGGTCAAAGAAGATCTTGGAAGAGATATCGTTATCTGAGACTTCAGATCGAAGCTCATGAATGAAAAGGGCTTTTCTGGCTTGGTCTGCGGCATGCTTTTTCAGTATGTTACCTGCACCAGTCATGAGTCTTGTGGCTTGACATCGATAAAATGCTCGACTTTTCTGTTGATGGTTGAGGACATGGTAGTTGGCGAGCTCAACCAGCTGCTCCATTTCTTTTTCTGGATGTTTCTGTTTCAACTCCTTTAGAATTCTGGCCATTTCTCTTCTGGCCTCATCATCATCCATGTCCTTATCATCACTATCAAGTGTCCCGTCTAAGAACTCATCGCTGTGAGAGTTAAGCATACCCACATTCATTTCAATATCTGCTTTAGACTGGAGGTCAGGCTCACCTTCAGTCTCAATGATCATTCCTCTCTGTTTACCAACTCTATAACGTTTGTATACGTATTTGTAAAATAGAAGTCTGCGGTCTGCAACCCAAGCAAATACAACACAAATCGGAAAGAAAAAGAGAGTAAGGAGTCCCTCCCATACTTCCACAATCCCTGGGGAAATCACAGCCAAGATTAGGTAAAGCCAAATATATGCAAAGATACTCCATGTGGCAGTGACAAAAAACACCCGTAGGTGTTTGACCTTCCGATGCTCTCCTTCAGGAATCACGGAGACACAGAGCCCAATGATTACAAACATGTTAAAAGCTGCACTTCCCACAATAGTGTTTGGACCCAGCTCTCCTGCGTCAAAGTTGTGCCCACACACCTCAACCACAGAGAGCAAAATCTCTGGGGCGGAGGATCCCAGTGCCATAAGAGTGAGGTTCGAGACTGTTTCATTCCAAATACGAACTGTTGTTGTTGTGGTTTCACCGTTGGGCTTCTTAATGGTGATTTCTTTCTCCTGGGATGTGATCACCTCAATAGAAGCCATAAAGCGGTCTGCAATGATGGATACCCCTAAAAACATGTAAGCCAACCCAACAAAGTACACAGTGGCTCTTGCCAACTTATCCCCAAAGGACGGGTTGTCTGGAGTCCAGATTGGCAAGATCACTCCCTCTTTACACTCATAACTACCACCACATGTCTCGTCTGAAGAGTTTGTGTCAGAAGTAGCTACATCTATGCTTGATTTGGAACTGCCAGCAATAACTGGCACTAACCTACAGGAGAACACGAAAAAGATGATGCTGAGTTTTAGAGCCGGAGAAATGTAGGCAGATATCCCAGATTCTCCCATGTTGCTAGTGGGGTTTTTTTCCCAGCTCCTTGGTACCCTGAGAACAAAAAAAGTGAACATAGTAGTTATAATTCATATAAATAAAACATAATACATTAAATATGAATTCTCAGTTCTGATGCTTTGATAGGTTTGGGTATTTTAGGAGTTGTAAAATTAAGTTGTTTTTTTGCCATTTGCCATTGTCAGTGTCCTCAATGTCAATATGTCAACTTAGTGTTAAAGAGTTAAGCCTCAATGAGAATTTGTCAATTATTGAAAGTAGTAGCATTAACCATTGCTTGAAACATAGAAAACATTGAGGAAATGTAAAACATAGTTGACAAAGTAATATTGTGACAAAGTAATATTTTTTGTTGGGATTACATTTGTTTGTGTCAAAATTAGCTTTTAGAACATATGATTCCAAACAAATATGAAACTGTAGATTGAGGGAACTGAAAACTTCAGCTGGTTTCATTAACTTTGAGAATGTTTGCTTTAATTTTTTTAATTTTCAATTAGCATTTTGTTTATTCAACTTAAATTCAATTAAAAGCATATAGGATTTTTTTTCTAAATGCATATTTTAGACGCTTGTCCTTAGAAGAGCAGCATGGTAGAAATGCTGGTGATAAGTAAGAGGGTTGTAAGCTCAAGACCAGCCAGGGACCTTTCTTGGAAACCGGTGACATTAAAAAGAAGTTCATGTCATGGATGTATGACTTCCTTTGGTTAAATTGGTTCAATTCAGCTGATTCCAGAATGGAGTTTGCATGTTATTCCCTTGCAGTGGTTTCCTCCGGGATACTCCAGTGTCACCCCCAATTAAAAAACATTCTTTATGTGAATTAAAGCCTCTTAATTATCCTCAGACAAAGAATGTGACTGGTAAACATCGGTCAGAATATTTAAGGCAAGAAAAATAGCATTCAACTGTATTGCATAAAGCAGAAAAAAATCTGTAAAAAAAAAACTAAATTACATAGCATTATCTAAGTGCAATAATTAAGCTTAAAACTTTATCATTCAAAAAGTATGCTGCTGATTTAAAGGTTAACTTTGTAGTTTGGGCTAAATAACAAAAATGATTACATATACGTGAATCAATGCACGTTTAAACATCAAAGGCATCTCAGATACGATTAATAGCAAATGGTCGCAGTTCTAAATATAATGAGTCTATTACTGCATTTTTCAATGCAAAGCAATTCTACAAAAATGTACCTTCTATAACAAAACGTCACTGAGTTTTGAAAGCCGCATCATCTGCACAGCTGCGAACTCGGAGATTCCAGCACAACCTCAGTCAGCAAGACAGCTGCCACCGCTCACATGGAGTTCCAAAAGTTGAAGCATTCCGTGTGTGAGACGCGAATCGCGGATGAGAACGGCGCGATTAGTGAGCGCGTGTAGCTGAAAGTTGCAGGCTACTTTTTCCAAGTGCTGCAAGCATATTTTCCGTGCGGACGCCGTGACCGGAGGAGAAGAGGTTGAACGCGGATATTGCGGTGGTTTCGAGCCAGACCCCCCCCCCCCCCCCACGAGCGGAAAGGACCCGCGCGCACACATCCTACCCCGACACACAAGTAGGGTGACCATATTTTGATTTCCAAAAAAGAGGACAATCACAATCACAAATTCAGACAGGCTTCTTGGAGGTTGATAAACATGCTTTATTATGCTTATATGGTGAAAATCTATTTAACTTATGTAATAAAATAAACTTACATCTGTAATAACTTGGAGCAAAATAATAGCTCTCTTAGGATCTTTTCAAATAAGTAAATAAATAATATGAAATAATGTTCTAAATGTGAACTCTTATGTTAGAAAATCCTGCTTCAACAATAAAAAACTGTCATAAGATCAATAAAAGAAGTCTCACAAAGATACTAACTTAACAAACAAAAAGGATCTATATTTTCTCCAGATCTCCAGTACCTTTATTAGACACTGAGACATATGTGCCGGCTTTACACACGATGAACTCCGCCTCCAACTTGTCCCAACCGGAACGGTACGTGGGAATTTTTTTTTTTTTTGCAGTTCATCTGTGAAGATGCAATTGCGATTCGTGAATTTTCGTGAACGGAGGCCCCGAACTGCAAATAAAATGTGGACATGTCCGGGCAAAAGTGGACGCTTGGTCACCCTACATATATCCCAGCTTAACGGGGAACGTTCTCGTAACATTCGCTAAAGTTCTTTAAAGGTTGTTTACATGTTAGCTCATAACGTTTCCAAAATAACTTTCTAGTAACGTTCTAATAACGTTAAATGCAATAAACTAAAACGTTATCTAAACAACATGCTCAGAACATTCCTAGAACGTTTTTTGTGAGTGATGAATGTTCTAAAAACGTTTTAACAACCTTGAGAGAGTGTTCAATGAACGTTAAACAAAACTGGACAAAACGTTTTTGCAACGTTAACGTTTCTTTAACGTTCTTGTAAAATAAATTTGCTAGCTGGGAGGTTTATTATTACAGAATTAAAACAGTATACATGTCAAAACATACATGTCATTAGTTCAAGTTCAACAGACTGCCCCGTCCAAATTTATAAGCTCGTACAATCTTACATGTCCCCCAGAAGCTTGCATTCAGAAAAGAAACATCATCTTCTGATTCAATCTCAGAAAGGCTGAAACCCTTCACCAGAACTTTCTCTCTCACTGTACTCAGCAGGTGGATAAATCTCCTCAATCAATATGGAAAGTACCAATACTAACAATTAAGCAACTAAAAACTCCTAAGCACCTATTTTTTTAAATTAAATTTTGTTGACTTGTCCTATTATCAGACATTGTTTTGTTTGATCAGCTATAAGACGACTTTTGTGTGAACTTTTGTGAACTAAAGATGTTGCCCCTGTATATCAAATAGCATTTTATCTTTCACTCTATTGTAAGTTTATGGCATAAAAGCTTTTGCTAAATGCATAAATGTAAATGTCAATTTATGGCAAAGCTTTTCAATGTGTTCACTTGAAATGTATAAATACGCTGGAATTGGAGATGAACTGATTTGAAACAATTAATCATAGCATTGAGGCCTCTCATCTTTAAGGCTTCTTATTTTTCGTTATAGAACGTTTATGTTCTCCCTTAGCTTTAAATAGCTTTTTAGACACTTCAATTTCACAGTAAAGTTACAATTCAAATCAAGGAGGTAAATGTACTTCTGTGTAAAAAGACAAAAGGTGTGATGACACTCATGACACATCATCAAGGCTTTCAACTTTCACCCAATTTGACCTGGCACCAGTGATCCACCCTTACTCTAATTAATAGTTTTATGAATAGAATCCAAATCAATATGTTTTCAATTATATAAAACCAGACCCCACAAAGAACAGTGAAGAAATTCCAGGAAAATAATAGCAGTAATATGACTTGCTATTTTTCATCAGTGACTATGTAATATGTTTTATCCTGCGTTGTGCTTGTCAGAACATATCCAGTATGTTTTCAGTTCAGTGCCATGCAAAGTAATCTGTGTTGGTCACTAAACCGCAACTCCAGAAAATCTAATTTTGTGCCTGATCTAGAGTCAGTCAGTGTTATGGTATGCCAGGTCACATTTGCCCATGACGTGGTCTCTGTCGTGATGTGTCTGGCTGCGTTAGGCTACTATGACCTGAAGGGCCTTCATTAATTTGAATCATGTTTCTTCTGTGCCTTGATGATGACCCTTAAAACAAACTGCATAAATTCAAATAAATGCATGCATGCAGTAAAAAATCAGTATTGCAGCCAGTCACAATGTGATCCGAGTTAACTACAATGATCCAATACAGGGGGGCTAAAGCGTATTGCTAATAACCATAAATAAACCTTTTACATTAATAAATATCAATTCAAAATATTATTTTTCTTTTGTCAAAGAAAATAGTTTGCCAGGTCATAACTGTTCATCATGCTTGTCCAAAAATGTGAGAGGGTGATGCTATATTGCATGCATATTAACATATAATCACTCATAATATAGCCGCTTTTCCACGACCTGTTTTGTAATGGCACAACATAACATGGAGTGCTTTTGAGGGCCTGTCTGTATGTTTACTTGGTTTCATAACTGATGGGATGGGGCTCTAAAACAAGCTGAGTGTAAGTGATTTTTTTGTTTTATTGTGATGAGACATCAAGCTGATCACTTATTGGTGAATCGCTGAGCTAACTAATTGGTCAGAAAAATGGTAGCAAGTGCCCTCCTGTGGTTATGTACAACTATTTGTCTTGCTGCCATCATTCATCTTTTAAACAAAGCTTTTAGTTTAAGCGATAAAAGCTACAGCATAACATATGATGACTCTCACCTTACCTCAGAATCTGCCGATTAGTAAAAACAGTGCAAAACTGTAATAACTGAAAATCAAGAGTGACATATGGGTATAATGTCCATAGATATACTAGTATAAGGAGGTGATCTGAAGTTTGAGTCATCTTTGCTGTGATCGGTTAACATACTCTGTAAAAAAATAATACTTAAAAAAAATAAAGTGAAAGTACTGGCAGAAAATTTAAGTGAACTTTTTTTAAACAAACATTTATATATATACATGTGATGTGACTACAAAGCAGTCAGTTGGAGATTTTAGAGAAGAAGTTTAAAGAAATCTAATTTTAAAGCAAAATGTAATTTTTTAGTACTTCAGTTTTGATGTGTAGTCCGTTTGGATGACTTATATTTAGAGCTTTCTTTTTTATGCATGGTGGGCAGGGTCTTTGCTGTCACATGGCCATGCAATGCCCATCAGAGCTCTCAAAAGCTAGTGTGACCGACGCTGCACATTACCCGCTAAACTGCTAGTGTCTGCTAACAACTGATTTATCTTTAAATCAAAACATTCTTACAATTGTCAGACTCATTGAAGTATGTTCACTAACTCAACACAGACACCATTATACTGAAACATTTCATTTAAGCATGTATTTTACCTTCTCCACTGACTAACTTAAAAGATAAAGATAGACGGCATGTGTTAAGGATATACTAGAACCTGTGCAAACAGTAGATCCCATAATGCAACATGACTGATTCTATAAAATAAACTAGTCATTTGTCCTGTATTTTCCTTATTGTCTAAGTTTCACATAGTCTCTTTTTGTTAAAATAATGTCATTATCTCCACAGCCACCTCATACTAAACTGGTTCAGTTTACTCAATGTATGCCTCAAGGCCCTTGTTTCGTGTTTCGGTTAATGCCTATGCCTACAAAGCCTTTATTTTTGCATTGTGCTTACACTTTTCCTACTGGATTATGACCTTTACTTAGATTACCCTTATCTGACCCGTTAGACTGTGTTTTATATTATCTATTAAAACCTGCAATTTGCTCGGCAATTCTTGACTGTATTATCAACAGAACTGTAAATACAGTGTTGTTTATATAACCATCATTTCAGGCAAGGACAAAAATTAAGCTGTTTTGGACATTTTAGATAATTTATCAGGGATGAAAGACCATGAAAATATGTTATCTGGCTTTATTTGATAAAACAGCAATGATTATAGACATTATACATATTTTAATACATTTGATTTTATAGATTTTTTTTCAGTTATAAAATGGTAAAAATATGTTCCATTATATATGAGTTTGTAAATGAAAATGGGAAATAATATTGCAGACAACTTTATATTTTGTCATATATGACAGAAGGTAATGACATAAAATCAATTACGTGGAAACGAAAACAACAGATTTGAACATATTTTGAAACTCCTCATAAACTTGAGAAATATAAAGCTTTTCAAAACCCCTTTCATCAAAAATGTACCGCATTAAAAAGGTTATATTAGGTTAATTTTCAGACATTGTATTTTCTTCATGCTTCAAGTCAATATACTCTCATTTCAAGTAAATATTTTCACCGAATTAGTGTTAATTTCTCCAACACATAAAAATATAAATCAATTCAGAAAAAAAATTTAACCAAACAAAAAAACCTAATGAGCCATATTCAAATAATCATAAAAAGTGTATTGTATCCTAACTAACGAAACTAAATGCTTCCAAGTCATTTTACCTTGTCTGGAGATGTGTTAGTGCTGTCTCCCCTCTCTGTGCTGTGAGAGCCAGTTCCAGGCAGAAGAGCGCTGGCCGATAACCTGTCTAAATTTAACAGAAGCAGGCATTGTCTCAGGGCCCCAGTGAGCGTCTCTAAACATGGACAGTTTGTTTCTTATCGTCCTCTTCTCCCTGGGCTTCTTCCATACAAGGCTTTCCTGGAGTTTGTCATCCACTGCCCATGGTTGAAGCTCTCCAATCTGCCAGCCTCTCCTCGCCAGCAGACACGTGCCAGATAAAGAGGCTCCTCTGGCAGCTCACTGTCTTCTCAAGCTAAACTGTGTGTGTGTGTGTGGGTGTGCGCGTGTGTGTGCGTGTGTGTTTGAAGCGCTCCAGGTGATTTTCTACACTTCCCAGGGCTTCGTTCAGAAGATCTGGCATCTTCGGTTGCAATGAGGCATTCTGAAAAAATCACAAAAATCCAATGTTATTTCCTTTTCAGTGTTGGTAACAAATAGAAAAAGACAAGTATTTGATCCCCTGTTGGTTTGAAGTTGAACTTTCACTGGGCAAAACATAGGCACATACAGACAAAACAAATTGCAGCTATATCAAATCAACTTGTTTGAAAAAATTATTTTGGATAATGAATAATCACCAAGTTTACAAAATTAAGTATTAGGACAATAGCATTCAGATACCAGTTTATAATCTATTCACTGGTTTTTGAACAATGCCGGTTGATGTTTCCATTCAAACATACAGGAGGCAATGACAAAACACAATTATACAAGAGTAGCATACACCATTTTGGTGCTTTGGCTACGGTCCAGTAGCAACAAACTACAACTCCCATGAGCCAATAATTCGATGTCATGTGTTACTTTTTATTAGCATCTCCAGGTGTGCCTTGTCATGCTGTTTGTTCTCTTTGCAAACTTACAACTTCCTTGGTGTCTGTTTCCTGGATATACTTAGTCAAGCAAGGCCTCCCAGCTTTGTTAGAGCTTATTACCTCCATCATTCATGCTTCTCTCCTGTCTGGTGGGGTTCCCAAGTTACTCAAAAAACCTGGTACTGACCAATGCAACCTGGAAAACTTCCGTCCAATATCAAATCTGCTTTTTCTTGCTAAAATACTGGACAAGTCTGTTAGTGTGCAGCTATAGGACCTCCTATCCAATAATAATCTTTATGAACAGCTTCAGTCAGGCTTCCGTCCTCTACATAGAATTGAAAAAGCTCTTCTCAAAATTACTGTCTGACTCTGGCTTTGTTTCTTTACTCATCCTACTCGATCTCTCAGCTGAATTTGACTCTCTAGCCCACCATATTATTCTACCTAGACAAGAGAACTTTGGCCTGTCTGGAATCAGCTTTTTTTGCTCCAAACTTTCTTCTGTCATATCTAGTGTCCCCCAGGGGTCTGTACTTGGGCACCTGCTATTTCTAATTTACATTTTTCAGCTCTGTAATATTTTTAGGAAATACGATATTAAATTTAACTGCTATGCTGACGACAGCAAGCTGTATATCTCCACCAAACCCTCTGCTTCACTGGTTCCTCCTTTTCTTTCCTCCTGTCTCTCTGAGCTGAAATCCTGGTTCACATCCAATCTGTTAAAACTCAACAGCTCAAAGACTGAGATAGTTTTAAGTGGTTCAAAAATTTTACTCTCTAAAATACAGACACATACAGTCTCACTAGATGGCATAACAACGATCCCCATCTCCCACCAGGCCAAAAGCTTAGGAGTAATCATCTCACTGTACTACTCCTATCACTATATATTCCAGCTCGCTCTCTCCGATCACAAGAAGCAGGACTATTGATTATACCAAAGGTTAGTAAATCCACAAGAGGTGGAAGAGCGTTCTCGTATAGAGCCCGAAGCTCTGGAATAAACTCCCGGATGTTGTCCGGAGCTCAGCTATGTTCACAGAGTTCAAAACTAAATTAAAAACATGTCTGTTTAATCTAGTATTCGAATAATTATCTCTTGGTATTTGTCTAAACAGATCTGGTGTCTGAGCACTACATACAAACTGTTGAAGAAACAATGTGGTTCAGTGTTCCTCTCTAACCTATCCTCATCATTTATCTCTCCTGTTGTTTCTCCATTTGTTAGTTTCTGGTTTGTCTTTGTTTGTTTTATTTTTTTCAAGTGCTGTCCGGCGAACTGTTCGTTGATGGTTTTTAAGTTTGTAGGTTCTTTATGCTGAGGAGGTGACTAGCACCTGCCTCAGTCAGCGAGGCTCCCAGGGGCCTCACAGAGGGACTTCTATTTACTCTTCCTGATCCTCACTTTGTGAAGCTGCTTTGAAAGCAATTGCTAAAGAAGCGCTATATAAAAACTTGATTGATTGATTGTACGCTCATCTCGACCGTACTCTCTCACTGGAGCCACACATTAATTCTGCCACACGTACTGCTTACTTCTATATCAGGAAACTTCATCCTATCTGTCCATTTCTCATAGAGTGCTACAGCAACACTAGTCCATTCCTTTGTAACCCCCTGTCTTGACTTCTGTAACTCACTGTTTCATGGCCTGCCAGCCAAGACTCTAAACAAGTTACAGCTAGTCCAAAATGCAGCTGCTAGACTGAACAAGCACATCACACACCCCGGTCCTCCAACGGCTCCCTATAAAATTTCAATCCCAATTCAAAATTCTTCTCCTCACTTACAATGTAGGGCACGGCTCCACTCTCTCCTATATTGTGACCTTCTCTCCATCCGCTCTCATTCATGTGCACTGCACTCTAGCTCCACCCTCTCTCTCACTCTCTCATTCTCTCTTGGCGAAAGAGCGTTCTGCTGTGCTTCTTCTGCTTTGTGGAACCACTTGCCCAGTGCTATCCGCATTAGCCAGGATCTGCAAACATTTAAATCCAGGCTGTAAACACACTTTTTCATTCAGGCTTTTAACTGTTAAGTATGTTATCGTATTGTTTGTATGTGTCTCTTATCTGCTTTTACTGTTCTTGTTGTGGCCTGATATTTTACTGCTATGTGAGGTGTCCTTGTATGTCCACAAAGGCGCCAGTAATAAAATGTATTATTATATTATTCCTATTATACCATTGTAGACTATAAACCAAAAGTATCAGGCTGATTCTGGTTTACCTTGTATAGTTTGTAAAAACATTTTGTTCCCAGTTTTTTCATTTTTTTTGTTGCTGTCTTTTTGATATAAACACAATACAATCATGGAATTCATTGCTTACAAAAAAGGCTGAAAAAAGCCATAATTTAGGTTAATTAGGCCTGTTAAATCTAAATCCAAAAGGTTTGCAAGTGGTAAGCAATAAACATAAGCAAGCTATTAACCTATTATTATAGTCAAATATTTGGTATGATATATAACATCTGGGTATATTTAAGGCTTTTGGCATGGACAGTAGTGCTTGTCCTCCCCTTTATCACATTAAAGACCACTTAAGCAAGTGTTTTGTTACTAATTTTGTCACACAATCAGTACATGAGGAATGCAACATGAACTATGCTCTCTGAAATTCTCCATTACATGTACATGTTGAAGTAATTGTATCAGAAACAAAACTTTTATTTATTTGCTTGTATATTTGTGAAAATGAAGAGCATTGTTATGCCAGTAAAGTTCCATCCTTATGTTCATAGAGGAGGAATTGAATCATTTTTGTTGTCTTTATGCTCAATTATTTGATTATTTTGGGACATGGTTAGATCCAAGAATGTAAGTTCTCAAAAGTTGTGAAAAAATGCTATAAACAAAGAAAAATTTCAGAAAGAAAAGCCATTAGTTCAGAACATTTACACATTGTACTAAATGGTACAACCATTTAGTGTCCTGAGAAGTCTGACCAGAATGTAGCATGCTGGCCACAGTTAAGGACTAAGAGCGACTACGCCACCCTCACAGAGGGAAAGTAACTAGAAAGCATACTGGTGCGTTTTCACCAGTAAGGCAATTAAATGGGCATGAGACAGAGCACAGTACAAACTTTACAATTATTAAGCACAATAAGTTATTTAAAACACAATATTAAGCCCACTGATGGCAGCACTGGTTCTCCAAGACGGGGCCAAGCCTGGTCAGGGTACGGCTGCCTGCAACCAGGTGAACACTTCAATACATTTGCCACAGGTAACCATCAAATAGTGCAGTAATACCAACTCCACGCTGCTTGCCTTCCCCTGGCACCCACCAGCTTGGACCCCGTTGAAGGGACAGATGTGCAATTGAAATATAAACAAAATTAGAGTTAACGTAATCAGAAACGAAAACGAACAGAAAACAAAATAAAGGCTAATCACAACACACTTAAACACTGGATAATGGGAAAATATAAGTACACATACAAAGCAAAAACACAGAAACTTAACTCAAAGGGAGAAGCCGCTCACTCACAGTCCATTAATCTAATTTAATTGTCTGTGTACACTTAGGAAGTGCCGACAGGCTCCCAGTACTCAGACCTGGTTCCCACCCTGCTGCTGTTTTGCTTACTTTATTTTTATTTCTCGGCTCCGTCTCGCCGCTTCACTGCCGGCAGGTGTTGCTGCTGGGCCTATCACTGCCCGCCCCCTTGCCGTTCGCTCGCCAACCGCGCTGGCAGCCCTTGTCGATGTATAGTAATGGACTGTGAGCGAGCGGCTTCTCCCCTTGAGTTAAGTTTCTGTGTTTTTGCTTTGTATGTGTAGTTATATCTTGCCCTTAAAAGTATGTTGTGATTAGCCTATATTTTGTTTTCTGTTCGTTTTCACTTCTGGTTACGTTAACCCTATTTTTGTTTATATCTCAATTGCACTCTTCAAAGGGGTCGAAGCTGTTGGGTGCCAGGGGAAGGCAAGCAGCGTGGAGTTGGTATTACTGCACTATTTGATGGTTACCTGTGGGAAATGTATTGAAGTGTTCACCTGGTTGCAGGCTGCCTACCCTGGCCCGGCTTGGCCCCGTCTTGGAGAACCAGTTACACCATCAGTGTGCTTAATATTGTGTTTTAAGTAACTTATTGTGCTAAATAAAGTAAAGTTTGTACTGTGCCCTGTCTCATGCCCATTTAATAGTTACTTTCCCTCTGTGAGGGTGGCGTAGTCACTCCTAGTCCTCAACTGTGGCCAGCATGCTACAAGAAGTTGTGTTCAAGACTTGCAGCGAAAAAGCCATACCTCCAACTTAGAAGCTGTGATTCAAGTATGTACGAATTTAAGGAGCTGGGTTGCAGAATTTTTTTTTACTGAACCAGAAGGCAGTTTGTTTGTTTGTTTGATGAAGAGTGGTAGGGATTAATGTCTACAGGTAAAAGCATAACATTGGCGTTGCAATTATACTAAGGGAGTTTGAGATTTAGTCGGTATTAATGTTTTTGTCAATGTTCCGAAATACAGCCAGATCGTTAAAGGAGGCATATTCCCTTAAATTTATTCTGTAGCAGGACAACTCCAAACGTAAAGCCAAAGTAATTTGGAACAATTTTCAGCCTAAATAAAAAATAAGAAAGAAGTAATAGAAGTGATGGCATGGCCCCCACAGAGCCTTGATCTCAACATCATTGAATGTGTTTGGATTGCTAAAGAGACAAAAGAACATGAGAAAACCAACATCCACAGAGGATTTGTGGCTAACTCTCCAAGTGTTTATAACAAAGTTCTAGCTGGGTTTCTTAGTAAACTGTGTGCAAGTGCACAAAAAAAGTTACTTCTATTTTGAGGAAGAAGGGTGGTCACAACCAAACTTGATTAGATTTTGATTTGTCTTTTGTTTATTCACAGCAATATTTGTTGACAAAAAAGATAATGTAATAAGGTATTCATACTCTCTACCTATAAAATAAAATATTTAAGTCTTTTATTTCCTTCCTTCATCTATTCATTCATCAATCATTTCATTTCCTCTCCACACTGGGAGAAGCAAGACCTTCAAAGGAGAAAGATGAGTTATAATGGCATAAAGATGGCTTCAGGTGTGATCATTTCCGCAAAAGATGGCTGTCTGTTAGAAAATGGGTTGCTTAAAGATGAAAATGTCTTTTATTCAACTTGCCTCAGAGGACTAGAGATGATGATGGTAATTTTTGCAGTGCTGGTCCTAGAACTGGTGCTGGTTTGAAGAGGAGGTGGACAGAAGGGAGGAGGTGGTTTGACTGAGAAGATTGTGCAGTAAGATGCAGAGCGGAAGTATATTTATTATAAACCAAAATGTGGAAAAATCTCTTGTGACAAGCCAATGTTTTTTCAATGGTACCAATTAAAAACAATGTAAATGGTTGCCAGGTTAAAAGTAAAGTAAAATAGGTTAAAAATAAACGTACATGTTTTTAATACAGTAGAAAGGAATTGCAATTGTTAAGGTGGGAAAATGGGTGAACCCAAATGCAAGCGACGACTCAGAAAAAGGTATATAGAAAAACTCCTTTTAATAAAAAAAAAGAACAAACGATGGGAAAATTCCAAAAACTGAAAACTGCACTCTCCTAGAGTGGAAAATCAAAACTCAACAGATTTCTGGTTGCTGGTTAGGCCAAAAGTCCTCCAGGGTCTGCTAGCCTTGCTTGTGGCTGGTGGCTTGCTCTGAAAATAGTAGGAAAAAATGATCAGCAAAATCACCACAACATCGAGAATTCAGGATAGTTTAAAGCCAAGCAAAAGACTGCTCCTAACATGATTTAGATCAACGAACTGGCAACGGCTAACTGCAGATCCACCGCTTATATCCAGAAGTATCCAACAAGCTCAGGTGGATGCAATCAGCCTTAACAGCCACACCTGAAATCAATGTAAAAACCACACAGCAATCCCAAAAACTACAAAATAAACCTCCATTATAACAGTACCCCCCCCCCCTTTATGAGAGCCTCTTGGCGATCAAGGGTTCTTATGAGGGTTGTTTTGATGAAACTCCCTGATGAGGTAAGGGTCTAAAATAAAGGAGCGAGGAACCCAAGATCGTTCTTCAGGTCCATATCCCTCCCAATCGATGAGATACCGAAGACCTCTTCCCTGTCTCTTGACATCCAATATCTTTCTGACAGCATAGACTGGGTCATTGTTTAACATCTGGGGTGGGGGAGGGGGTTTGGTAGGTGAATTCAAATTGCTCTCTTTTACTTGCTTTAGTTGGGATACGTGGAATGATGGGTGAATTTTCATAGACTTGGGTAATTTCAACCTCATCACTACAGGATTGATTCTACGTAGTATTTGAAAAGGTCCAAGAAAACGTGGAGAAAGTTTCCTGGATTCTGTCTTCAGAGGAATGTTTCTAGAGGACAACCAAACCATTTGACCTGGTTGATAAACAGGGGAGGAAATGCGATGGCGGTCCGCAGTCATTCGATTACGCTTTGAAGTCTTCAACAGGGCTGACCGAGTCAACTTCCAAACTCTACGACAGCGTCGAATGTGGGAGTGGACTGAAGGAACTGCAATTTCCAATTCATCCCTCGGGAATAACGGAGGGGTGTATCCCAAAACACACTCAAAAGGCGACCTGCCAGTAGCTGAACTAGGGAGGGAGTTATGGGCATATTCCACCCAGGGTAGGTTTGCGCTCCAGTTAGTTTGATCCTTGGCAGAGATGCAGCGCAGCATTTCTTCGAGTTCCGGGTTTGTCCTCTCTGATTGTCCATTGGACTGAGGATGGAATCCAGATGACAGACTTACAGTTGCTCCTAGTGCCTTGCAGAAAGCTTGCCAAACTTGAGAGGTAAATTGCGGCCCACGGTCAGAGACAATGTCAAACGGAATACCATGAATTCGAAACACATGTTGCACTAGAAGATTCGCCGTCTCCATAGCTGATGGTAGTTTGGGTAAGGCCACAAAATGGGCAGATTTAGAAAATCTATCCACTATAGTTAGAATAGTAGTGTTGCCTTGGGATGGGGGCAATCCAGTGACAAAGTCTAAGGCAATATGGGACCAAGGACGACTCGGGATAGTTAAAGGATGAAGCTGACCTTCAGGGGGACGATGAGTAGTCTTGCCTTGAGAACATGTTCTGCAAGCTCCCACATATTCCCTAGTGTCCTTGTCCAAAGTTGGCCACCAAAAGTGTCTTTTCAGAAGATGAAGAGTACGATTGATACCTGGATGGCAGAAAAGATGGGAGTCATGCACCCATTGGAAGACCATTGCACCCATTGCAGAATTATGGACAAACAGCCGGTCAGGTGCCCCATCTCTTGGATCAGGTTGTTCTTGTTGAGCCTCTTTGATTGTCTTCTCGATTTTCCAATTGAGGACACCAACAACAAAGGAAGATGGAAGAATTGTGTCCGGATTAGTGGAGGTGTCTTCAAGATTAAACTGCCGGGAAAGGGCATCGGGTTTGATGTTTTTAGAGCCAGGGCGATAGGTGATGGTAAAATTGAAACGGCCAAAATATAAGGACCACCTTGCTTGGCGAGCATTTAATCGTCTGGCGGATTGAATGTAAGCTAGGTTCTTGTGATCAGTCCAGACTATGAATGGCTTTTCACTGCCTTCCAGCCAATGTCTCCACTCTTCTAGGGCTAATTTTACAGCCAACAATTCCCGATTTCCAACATCATAGTTCCTCTCTGCTTTGGATAGCCGCCGCGAAAAGTAGGCACAGGGATGAAGCTTATGATCTGATTGCGATCTTTGTGATAGGATGGCCCCCACTCCAGTCTCCGAAGCATCCACCTCGACGATGAATTGATGGGAAGGATCAGGAGGAATCAGAATAGGGGCAGAGGTAAAGAGGTCCTTTAGCTTCTGAAAGGCTTTGTCCGCTTCTTCAGTCCACTTGAAAGGAATCAAAGGTGATGTCATGCGAGTAAGGGGAGAAGCTATCCGACTATAATCTCTTATGAATCTCCTGTAGAAATTGGAAAATCCCAGAAAACGTTGTAGTTGTTTGAGATTACTAGGAAGTGGCCATTGAACTACTGCTTGGATCTTCTCTGGGTCTGCCCGGACCTTTCCATCCTCAATGATGAATCCGAGAAACTTGACCGAAGACACATGGAACTCACACTTTTCCATCTTGACAAAAAGCCTGTTCTCCAGAAGTCGCTGGAGAACTTGACGAACATGTAGAATGTGTTCAGACAGGTTGTTAGAAAAAATTAAAATGTCATCGAGATAAACAAACAGGAACCGGTTCAAAAAATCACGTAAAACATCGTTCACTAGAGCCTGAAAGACAGCAGGAGCATTTGTAAGTCCAAAGGGCATGACCAGATATTCAAAATGTCCAAGGGGTGTGTTGAAGGCAGTCTTCCCTTCATCGCCCTCCTTGATTCTGACAAGATGATAGGCATTCCTTAAGTCCAACTTGGTGAAAACCTTCGCTCCCTGAAGTAGATCAAAAGCGGAATTGATAAGTGGCAGAGGGTACTTGTTTTTGACAGTAATGTGGTTAAGGCCACGGTAATCGATGCAAGGCCGAAGAGATTTGTCTTTCTTGTCAACAAAGAAAAATCCTGCACCCAGTGGAGAGGAGGACGGTCTTATGAGACCTGCAGATAAGGACTCCTGAATATACTTTTCCATAGCTTCTCTTTCCGGATGGGAGAGATTAAACAAACGGCTGGTGGGCAAGGGCGCTCCTGGAAGAAGGTCAATTGCACAATCATACGGTCGGGGGGGAGGCAGGGAGAAGGCCTGGTCTTTGCTAAAAACTTGATTAAGATCATGATATTGGGAAGGGACAGACATTAAATCCAAGTTTTTTGGTTCTGGGATTGGCATTACATCTTTTGCTGGAGGAATCGCAGAGAGCAAACAAGATGAGTGACAAGAAACACTCCAACCAGTTATTCGTCCATGGACCCAATCAATCTGAGGATTGTGACATTTTAACCAAGTATGACCAAGTACAATTTGTGTAGCAGGAGAAGAAATTAAATGGAATTGAATATATTCTTGATGGTTTCCAGATAATAGAAATAACACAGGAATGGTTCGATGGGTTATCTGTGCAAGGAAACTTCCATCCAATGCAGTGGCAGAAATGAATTTCTCCAACTTCTCAATGGGAATCTTCAATTGTGAGGCAAGACTGGAATCAAGAAAGTTATCTTCTGCCCCTGAATCAACCAGGGCCTGAAGAGCATGGTTTTTCTGCCTGATAATCAAAGAACAAGGTATAGACAAACGATGGGGGGAAGAGGAGGAAAATGAAGTCTGGCTCACCCGACACTCCTCCTTTACGGTTGAGCCCACTCTTTTGGTAGAACAGGACAAGATTTCAAATAATGCCCCCTCTCTGCACAGTACAGGCAAACCTTAGCTTGGATTCGTCGCTGGCGTTCGTCAGGGGATAAACGGGTACGGCCCAATTGCATGGGTTCCTCCTGGGGAGAGAGAGAGCTTAAGGATAATGGAGCAGCAGAAATCTCTGGAGCAGACCAAACCCTCGGTAGGCTTGCTGTATTGGTCAATAAGGGATAAGAACGCTTGGTCTTTTCCCTACGACGCTCTCTGAGGCGGTTATCAATGCTGATGGAAAGTGAAATTAGAGCATCCAGAGTGTGACATGGTTCTCGAACTGCCAGTTCATCCCTAAGTTGATCTTGGAGTCCCCGGATGAAGACCTCTCGAAGAGCTACGTCATCCCAACCAGATTCTGCTGCAAGGATACGAAAATCAACAGAATATTCAGCTGCACTTCTCTGCCCTTGATGAAGTGAGAGCAACTGCTTTGAAGCCTCTCTGCCCAGGACTGGATGATCGAACACCTTCTTTAACTCTGAAGTGAAAGAGGCAAAGGAGTTTAGTGCTGGGTCCTTCTGTTCCCATAATGCAGTAGCCCATGCCAAAGCCTTGCCCCGAAGTAACCCCAAAATGAAGGACACTTTGGCAGTCTCTGAGTGGTAAGTCTGAGTCTTCTGATCGATAACCAAGGAGCATTGAAAAAGGAAGGACTTGCATTTACCCAGGTCGCCTGAGTATGGCTCAGGATCCGGAACATAAATCTCTTTCGGGACTGAAGAGGTTGGTGGACCATCCGCCATGGTAGAGTGCGTCGACACCGCCTGTGAACTGAGTCCCGAAGACAGTTTAGTTAATTGCTCACAGAGCTGAGATATTTGCTGAGCCATCATCTGACTGTTATCCAACAGCTGTCTTAATTGTTGGTCATGATTACCCAAAAGGGATCCATGACTTGCTAGCGCTTTCTGAAATGAATCGGTCTCTGCTGGGTTCATACTTGTGGCCAGTTCGTTCTGTTAAGGTGGGAAAATGGGTGAACCCAAATGCAAGCGACGACTCAGAAAAAGGTATATAGAAAAACTCCTTTTAATAAAAAAAAGAACAAACGATGGGAAAATTCCAAAAACTGAAAACTGCACTCTCCTAGAGTGGAAAATCAAAACTCAACAGATTTCTGGTTGCTGGTTAGGCCAAAAGTCCTCCAGGGTCTGCTAGCCTTGCTTGTGGCTGGTGGCTTGCTCTGAAAATAGTAGGAAAAAATGATCAGCAAAATCACCACAACATCGAGAATTCAGGATAGTTTAAAGCCAAGCAAAAGACTGCTCCTAACATGATTAAGATCAACGAACTGGCAACGGCTAACTGCAGATCCACCGCTTATATCCAGAAGTATCCAACAAGCTCAGGTGGATGCAATCAGCCTTAACAGCCACACCTGAAATCAATGTAAAAACCACACAGCAATCCCAAAAACTACAAAATAAACCTCCATTATAACAGTACCCCCCCCCCTTTATGAGAGCCTCTTGGCGATCAAGGGTTCTTATGAGGGTTGTTTTGATGAAACTCCCTGATGAGGGAAGGGTCTAAAATAAAGGAGCGAGGAACCCAAGATCGTTCTTCAGGTCCATATCCCTCCCAATCGATGAGATACCGAAGACCTCTTCCCTGTCTCTTGACATCCAATATCTTTCTGACAGCATAGACTGGGTCATTGTTTAACATCTGGGGTGGGGGAGGGGGTTTGGTAGGTGAATTCAAATTGCTCTCTTTTACTTGCTTTAGTTGGGATACGTGGAATGATGGGTGAATTTTCATAGACTTGGGTAATTTCAACCTCATCACTCTGCTAACTGCAGATCCACCGCTTATATCCAGAAGTATCCAACAAGCTCAGGTGGATGCAATCAGCCTTAACAGCCACACCTAAAATCAATGTAAAAACCACACAGCAATCCCAAAAACTACAAAATAAACCTCCATTATAACAGCAATGGCATTCTGCCATACAACCAGGAATTAGAAATCTAAAAGAGCAAGCCTAAACATCTTCTCTATATGGAGAAGACAACAGAAAATAGTCTCATTAAAAATAAGGAAATAAAATAAAATTGTAGTAAAAAGTAAATCATTTTCTGAAAGTAATGGAGGCATATCTGTCTAAACTGGGAACAGATCTAGAGTTTTTTAACCCCAGTTTCAACCTGTCAAGAGCTGAGAGGGACAAGGATCAGGCTGGGCAGTATCAATGAGATTACAGGGACACTCACACCTTCCAGAGCTATTTTTCCTTTCTCTATCTACTTTCCCAGTCAGATACGCTCCTGTGGTGAGGGTGTCAACATGATGCACGTGCTGATAGACATGCAGATATATGGATGAGAATACTTTGGAAACTTCGGTACTTCACACTCTAGTGGATAAAGGCAAAAGTCTATTTTATACTTAAATCGGCTGGTTACTGTCTAGAGAATATTGAGTTTTTAATATGTGCAATGCATTAACAAAACTACTGATGCAAAAGGTTTTTTGAGTTGACTTAACTTAAACTAGCTAAATAACCAGTATATTATTATTCTATAATACATTATTTTAAGATAAAGTCTATTGTCTATGCCTACAATTAGGTCTATGCCCTTTATTTATTAACTAAAACATAGAACGAATCATGAACAAATAACATACAAACAAATACAATTATTTGCAAAATAGTACATCAAAATTGTGCGTTTTACTTTATTTACTGTGGCATTATTTGTATATAACCGATTAGCAATTAATAAATCAAAGTTTTGTAATATTGTCTCCTTGAAATTTTAAGGGGTTATCTGTGTTCAGAGGGTTAATGAGATATTTAGCTTTTCTCTTTAATTATATATAATATAAATGACATTGAGACAGTGACACTTTAAATTCATCCTTGTGTTCAAATAAATACCATTTGAGTGAATTTACATTGACGGTTTAAACTCAAACCAAAATATTGCTAAATTTCCTCGTTTCATTATATGGCATTTTGTGAGATACCAACTGAATCATGCTAATTTCCTAGACATCACCTTCTGGCTCTAACTGATCCCTGTTCTTGGGCGGACGTCTGTAAACTGCCTGTGTCCTACCCTAATTCCAATCCCCGTTTCAACAGGTTAAACCAGTTTGAGAAACGCAAGAAACTCAGTAAAAGCTCTTACATCAAAACACTATCACACATTCTAGAAGCCACACCAAAATAAACAGAGTACAGTATGGAAACAAACATGATGTCAATCCAAGCGCATCGTTGAAATGCTGCGATTGCATTTACACAATCCACCTCCGGTTACTGGGATTGTTCAGTATTGGCAGCAAGAAAAACACCTTCTTGATTGATAAAAAAAAACTGGATTTTTTGTTGTTTAATTGTGTGCGCATGCGCTGATCATGTTCTCTATGGGCTTTAATTTTTTTTTTTATGCTTTTATTTACTTTTGGAATAACCATAAGTAATATGTTATTACAACTCTACCCCAGTTCTAGGTTAAATCAAGAGTATGTTAAAAATGATCACGTGAAATGCAAAATTACTCAGTCAAAACTCAAAATATCTTCCTTCACTGATTTGACATTTCAAAAGAAGCACACCAAAACAGTCCCCCCTTTCCTGGACCAATAGAAGTCCCCGTTACTATGCAGATCCGCTTAATTTTGAAATTGCAGACACATTAATTCTTTGACGCGGAGAACTGTTAACTTTCTGCTATCATATGAAGCCCATTTATTTTTACCAACTTTGTATTCAAGTTTTTCTGTACTGAAGTACCACTGGACCACGCAACTCTTTGCATGTGTACAGCTTTAATTTTGATTCCCAATCGCACATGCTTCAGTTCATGCTTAATCATTCCTTGCCCTGCAAGTGTGTGCTAGTAAAAGAGGACAGGACTTTGGTGAAACCTAAACACAGTTGGTCAAAAGAGACATCTAAATTAAAGTTTATTCTAAGTGGAAAAAGAAGTCAGATTGAGTTCAAGCTAGAGTTATTTGCACCTACAGTAATTTCCATTACTAACGTTTCACCAGTGTGTTAACCAGATCTACACTTCAAGGACCCTGAAGAACAGATAAACCACCAGTCTAAAAAGAATTATATTCAGCTTGTAAATTAATTAAATATTTCATGGAAATAATATGAGGGTCAAATTGATTTGTAGCCACATGGAAGCAGTCTCATTGTTCTCATTTTGTACAACCACATAGATCCTTTAGTTCAACAATGAAACACAAAATCTGTACTTATCTATTTATTACATTAGACATAATTACAATAATTTAGGTGAGAAACATTTACAAAAGAAAAACCAGTTAAAGATAGCATTTTATGATAAATACATGTAAGCAGCATTTTATGTCACCATAAGTAGATTGGAGAGCATCATCACATGATTTATTACAGAAACACTGAAAAGTTTTGTGTAAAATCATGATTAAGGAGGTTAAATCATAAAATGATGTCGATTGAGCAGATGTCTTAGAAAGACTTCCATCTGATGGCAGAGAAAATTGTGTGGATGACATACAGCAAAGTATTGAGGAAGGAAAACACCTGCAATGAAAGAAACGGAGGCACTTAATCAAAAAACTCAATTATTTGTATTGTTAACGAATGAGACAAATTATATTTAACAAGAGATTCAGTTTAGACTTTCTCCACAATATCCATTTTTAGTTATCCCAGGAATACATTTTTGTGTTTGAGCATATCAACTAAAACCAGATATATGGGGACTTACCACTGCAGCAACATCCAGTTGGTAAATTATTGTGCCATTTATATCTGATTGACTAAATATAATGGTGACCCAAGCTAAAAGTACTGAAGCACTGAGGTAGAGGAGGGCTGCAAATCCATGGTATGCTACATCCTGCGAAAAGAGAAGATTTTAAAAATCAGATACTAGAGAAACGAGACAATGGAAAGTGATTAGAGAACGAGATTATGAACCCACCGCGCCAACCCAGGAGCTTTTGTTGCGATGACTTCCACAGGCAAACACCATTAACCACAGGAATGTCACAATGAAGCAGAAAATTGCGACAGAAATCACATATGCCTGGGGATTGTTTGGCACTATGTACGTGGATGCCACCAGGGACAGCACCAGACCACCAAAGATCTGTAACATGGCAATGAAGTTTCACTTAACAAACTCAAATCTTTCTTAGTTTATTTGAATTTTTAGTAAGTGAATATTTTACAACAAATTGTAAAGATTTCACACACACACACACACGCATGCGCACACAAAGTATTAGACTCAACTTGAACAAAAAGTTCCACATACATTTTATGTTGAGTCAATTGAGTCAACAAAGAATGTAATTGGCTCAACTAATCATTCTGGCACAGCTTGACTTACGGACTAAACTTAATTCAGTCAACAAAAGCCACTGAAAATGTGAACTCTTTTCTAATTAAATTAGAAAATATTCATTCAGTCAACAACTCTTCAACAAAAAATTCAATCAAGTAAAAAATAATAAATCAGTCAACAATTCAACTAATTTATATCTGTAATTTAACCTAAAACAAATATCAAAGATGTTGCTTCTTCCATCACATTTTACATGAAGCAGCATAACAATAAAAGTCAATAAATGAAAACTCACAAGTTCTGGAAGGTAGAAGATGTCAGGAATGGTGCAGAAAATCGCTCCTCCACTTGGTAGGAAACCCATTTGTCCTGTATTGCTGGCCATATGCTTGTCCTCCCAGCCCAGGTAGATCGAATGCGCAGAAATGCTGAAGATGAGCTTTATCACCGAGGCTAACGGGGCTCCAGAAAAACCAGTTCATCTTGACGGGTTTGATATATTCCTTGCAGACCCACCCAGAACACGTTTGTGTACTATTTCTTGAGTGACAGTCTTTGTTTACTGATGAGTATGAGGTAATCACATTTTAAAAAAATATTACAGAGGTTTTTATTAAAAATGTAGTTATCTTTATTATTTGATATTGTTTTATTGTCACAACAAACAACTCACATTTTTGGTGGTGAAAAAATAATCAATAAAGATGTCAAAATAAAACATACCAAGCTCAAATCGAGTCAAATTTGATTTTTAAACCATGCAGTAGACTTGCCAAAACAACCCTTTTGACATCCCCATGACATTTATGATGAAACAATAAATAATATCATCTTGCAACGGTCTACGGTTACTGGCATGTTATAGGATTTGGTTTTATGGGTGGTTTCGATTTTGTGTTTGACAAGATTAATGTTGACCCATCAGTGTGGGTGTCAGAATGTTTCTCTTGATTCACATTGAGAGAATATTTGAGTTATGAGTTATGAGATATTAATCCAGTCTAATAGAATTGAAATGCTTCTCATCAAATATATATTATTCAACTTGATAGACTATTTTATTCTAAGAGCTGTGGTGAAGATTTTATATATTTTGAAAAGACTAATAGTATTCTAAGTGTGGATATGTTTGGTTTACAGCAAGTGAAACAACATATAACTGAAGGATTCAAAAATATCTCAAAATGTATTACTACTGGAACGTAGAATGTTATTCGCAAAACATCATGTTAACAATCAGTAAAGACTTGCAGAGGCAGTTTGATTTAATTAAAATAGATAACAAAATATTAACTGAAGCTATCTGTATTGGTAAACTTTGACATGTTTTCAATCAATTGTAATATACATGCATTATGTTTAATGTACCTAAGCTATATTGTTATGTTGAACTCGGGCCATCCCTTTTATTATATGTAAAATATATTACTGCTTAGTGCACGGGTCAATTTTCATTCATAACATGGCACCTTATTAATCCCTGACTCTGCTACCTATAGATATTGATATACCTACGATGTGGTATGAAGTTGCAAGGTTCTACTTTGTTATAACCTTTTTTGACTGAGGATTAAGATGCTTAAATAGAAGACCCCAGATTCAAGTCTGAATACTGCATAAGAACAAGGCATTTCTTCTAAATACAGGTCATTCTAAAAAAATGTGCATATTGTGATGAAGTTCATTATTTTCTGTCATGTACTGATAAACATTAGACTTTCATATATTTCAGACTCATTACACACAACTGAAACAGTTATATCATTAAGCCTTTTATTGTTTTAATATCGATGCTCCCAAAATTCGTATCTCAAAATATTAACATATCACGAAAAGGTTGCTATAACAAGCTATTTACCTAATCATCTGAATCAACTAATTAATTCTAAACACCTGCAAAAGATTCCTGAGGCTTTTAAAAACTCCCAACCTGGGTCATTACTCAAAACCGCAATCATGGGTAAGACTGCCGACCAGACTGCTGTCCAGAAGGCCATCACTGACACCCTAAAGCAAGAGGGTAAGACACAGAAAGAAGTTTCTGAACGAATAGACTGTTCCCAGAGTGCTGTATCAAGGCACCTCACTGGGAAGTCTGTGGGTAGGAAAAAGTGTGGCAGAAAACGCTGCACAACGACAAGAGGTGACCGGACCCTGAGGAAGATTGTGGAGAAGGCCGGATTCCAGACATTGGGGGACCTGCGGAAGCAGTGGACGGAGTCTGGAGTAGAAACGTCCAGAGCCACCGTGTACAGATGTGTGCAGGAAATGGGCTAAAGGTGCCGCATTTCCCAGGTCATGCCACTTTTGAACCAGAAACAGCGCAGAAGTGCCTGACCTGGGATACAGAGAAGCAGCACTATTAACAGCACTGGACTGTTGCTCAGTGGTCCAAAGTACTTTTTTTTGGATGAACGCAAATTTTGCATGTCATTCGGAAATCAAGGGGCCAGAGTCTGGAGGAAGACTGGGGAGAGGGACATGCCAAAATGCCTGAAGTCCAGTGTCAAGTACCCACAGTTAGTGATGGTCTGGGGTGTCATGTCAGCTGCTGGTGTTGGTCCACTGTGTTTTATCAAATGCAGGGTCAATGCAGCTAGCTATCATATTTTGGAGCACTTCATGCTTACGTCTGCTGAAAAGCTTTATGGAGATGAAGATTCAATTTTTCAGCATATCCTGGCACCTGCTCACATTGTCAAAACCACTGGTAAATGGTTTACTGACCATGGTATTACTGTGCTCAATAGGCCTGCCAACTCCCCTGACCTGAACCCCATAGAGAATTTGTGGGGTATTGTGAAGAGAAAGTTGAGAGATGCAAGACCCAACTCTCTGGATGAGCTTAAGACAGCTATTGAAGCATCCTGGGCCTCCATAACACCTCAGTAGTGCCACAGGCTAATTGCCTCCATGTCATGCCGCATTGAAGCAGTCATTTCTGCAAAAGGATTCCCGACCAAGTATTGACTGCATAACTGAACATAGTTATTTGAAGGCTGACTTTTTTTGTATTAAAAACACTTTTGTTTTATTGGTCGAATGAAGTATGCTAATTTTTTGAGATAGGAATTTGGGGCTTTAATGACCTTTATGCCAAAATCATCAATATTAAAACAATAAAAGTTTTGAACTACTTCAGTTGTTTGTAATGAGTCTGATATGAAAGTCAAATGTTTATCAGTACATTACAGAAAATAATTAACTTTATCACAATATGCAAATTTTTGAGAAGGACCTGTATAAACGCTGAAGCCATGCCGTTTTTTGCGTTGTATGATAAAGTCTTAATGAGAAAAGGTTTGGTTAGTTGTTATATAAATGTCTACCTAGTAACGTTATGTTTATTGTACAGTATGTTTGGTGTTACACTAAAACTTATAACTTATTTATCACAAAGCAAACTTTTTAATTATTACTTTCATGACTGTATAGAATGTGTGAAACATATAATTGTGTAAGTTAAAAGCATTTACAGAAGAAGAAAGTGCGTTTATCCAGAAAAGGCAAGTGACGTTAGGTCCAACAAAATATTGGTACAGTAAAGTGTGGTTAAGCAAAAACAAATGAGCTTTGTCGCTATCACTGTAACTTACATTTGCTGTTTTGCTGATTTTGAATGAGTGGCTCTTTTTTTTTTTTTCAACCCGTACAGTTTTTATTTCCACCTCGCATTCTGATCCTGATGAGTCCTGATAATGGAGAGCTATTTTGTTAAGTAATTTTCCCCCGCCAAATTTTCCAGGGCAGAGCAGGCAATGTTTTATCCCACACTGCCATCTACTGTCTCGTGAGAGGATTGCACGGCTTCAAATCATGCGTCACGTGTTTTCCGTCACCTCCCGTTAACCGTGTTGCGGTACCGAACCCATAAGCTAACACATGCTTGTGGTTCCGAACCTCATTGTTCTGAACCTACCAGGTGACCTGTCGTTCTCAATTCTGCGTTAACAATAAAATTACCTCAAGAACGAGTTTCCTTTTGTTGTCGCCAGGTACTGCGTAAACGTGAATTTATTTTGGTACGCGTTCGTTTGTATGTTACGGTAAAGGAGCTGCTGTTGCCAAGTGAAATATTTGCTTTACGTACACAACACATGAAGCTATATGGTTGACCCTATTTCAATGACGGGTGTGTCTTTTCTTCGGTAGGCGACCAACTCTTACAAACCGACAGGTATACATGTTTTAATAGTTGTTGTTATATTGTCATTCTATATTTCTTCGCTTAACTGCTTATAAACGGTCAATGTGGACGGCCCACATGTGGGGAACAATACAATTCTTTCGGGTTGATTTCAATGACAATAATGATCATTGCTGATATAAAGTGTCTTCTGTCCACACGAGCTGTGTGTTTGCGAAAAGTCAACCTGGATATTTCTTAGAAAAGCTATATATTTTTATCTCAAAATCATTTTAAGATCAACAAAAATCAAAGCTGGTATGTTGGTTAACAAAAAGTTGAAAATACATCAGCGCATTTTATATACAATTTCTTTATATAAAGCTTGCCGTCTACATGAAGTTGTGTATCCTGGGTGAATAACAGAATTCGTGAGTTTACATTTTTAAAAAAGCTACTGGAATAATTACTTGTGTGTTTTACATTTTATTACCTTGCAGAACAATACATTGTGTTGGAAGGAGTACTGAAAAGTTGTACTCAATTATAAGTACAGTTACATTGCTGAAATTATACTAGTTTACTAAGAATTATTAAGAAAAGTACTTTGGTTTAAAAGTATCAAAGTAAAATGACAAACTGCTCTTCAGAAATTCTCAGTACTACTTACTTTTTTGCTTGAGGTATTATTTTAATTATTCATAATTGCTGAATCGTACAAGACCCAGAAACTTGTCAGAAACAAAAGAACAAAACAGTGCAGTTACCAAATAATAAGTAAATATATTAAATGTCACACAAATAATGTTATAGGTTTTCTTACCTTCATTTTTATTTTTAGATTAGGTCTTGTAAATTAGATTCCATATGAACATCATGAACGTCACAAAATCATGGCTGATGATGCACATAATAGCCCCTCCAGGTGTAGCGATGGCCATTCATCCTCTGCTATTTCTTAATGTCTGCATTCTTCAGCTTTTTTTTATAGCTGCCTTGAAACTCCAATCAATAACTTTGAGACTAAATTATACGATGAAAGCTCACATAACTCTTCTGAAGTACCCTCAACTTGTTTTTCAACACTTTTCATTGTTTTGTTAAGATTGTATATATTTATTGGCTACCAAAAATGTGAACCAGTGGTTGAGATATTAAAAATACAATACTCTGTAATCAATTAAGATTTTAAAAGTTAGTTTAATTTGCACTCAATAAGTATACGTACAGACTTAAAATATATACCTCCAAAAATTTACTTAATTACAGTAACGTGAGATGTTGTAATTCTTTACCTCCAGGGCTGCATTCGTTTTCCTCAATTTTTTTATACATTGGACTTATGAGAAAATGACTCTATACTCTTTTCTACAGCTACCTTCAAGTTGTTAAAGAATTTATTCGAAGTTGGCAAAATCTGCATCAGCATCAACCCTTTACTAGTTCTGCTCTTCGGTTCCCTACGCATTGAAGTCAACCACATTGTAACCCAGAGTGAATAAACGCTCTCAAATGTCTCGATGGAGGATTTGTAGGGTCAAGCCCTTTCAGTGGTCAAGGCAGATAACTCAAGGGCTAATATTGTGTCTTTTAACCTTTGGAGTGATACTACCTATATGCTGCCATCGTCTACTCTACTCATATTATTTTTTAAAGACTGTATATCTTGATTCACTGAGTGATGCGTCTCTACAAGAGAGCTACGACAGAGGTCAGGAGGCTCTGCGATTCTGGGAGCGTTCTACCTCAGTGAAAAGCCTTAAGGAACCATTGAAAAATATTGTCCAGGAACCAGATCTTCTGGTGATGATAGTTACATCCAGGAGATCAGAAGGAAATGACTATCACTACCTTTTACAGGTGGCAAAACAGCTAAAATCACTCCTTACGACCTGTGGGTCCAAACCATGTGCTGAAGTCTTGCTGTGCGACGTAGAAAGTGGCCCTCCCTGCTTTGAAAGAGGACGCTTTACTGTTGGAGGAACACTTTTTGGTCGTTCGCCGTTCTCCAGATGAGAGATTGCAGAGCTAACATGTGGTCAACGTCTTCGAGAGGAAGAAAAGAGATTACGTTTTCTGTTTACGGAAAGGGTGGGACCTGATAAAGCCAAAGCATGTAGTCGTCCTTGAAGATGATGCTTTTCCTCTCTCTGATTTCTTTTCATCAATCAACAATTTACTGTTACGGAAGTTTGCCTTAAATTCTTTATATATTAAGCTCTACCATCCGGAACGTCTGCAGAGATACTGGAACCCAGAGCCCTACCGCATTCTTGAGTGGATCGGTCTTGGCTTTTTTGGAGCTACCATCCTCCTGCTTCTTTTTTATCACTGTACACCTCTTTCGTTTACTCTCTCCCTGTCTCATTTTCTCTTTCTTGCTCTCTACACAATGGCAGTAGTTGAATTGGTAGGGCGACACTATCTACTGGAAGTCAGGCGACTCTCCCCTCAGCTCTACGTCGTGTGTCCTGCCACGGAATGCTGCACCCCTGCAATGCTCTATCCAGGGAATGCCTCTCTTCGTGTCGCTGAATACCTGGAGCAGGCTACTTGCGCTCAGGGTAATGCCAAAGATATGGTGCTTTACAGAGTCGCCAGATCCATGCCAGGTGAGAGGGCACACAGCGTGGAACCAAATCTCATCAAGCACATTGGGGCCTACTCGTCTGTCAGAACAAACCCCAAGCCACCAAGGTTAATTTGATATCAGAATGTTGAGTTCTTATAAACACTTATAGGTACTGTTGTCCATACATATTTCATACAGCAGTTAATCATGGTGAAACACAGGTTTAAGATTATCCTATTTGAAGGTTGAATTATTTGTAATTCCTGACACAAAATCTTTGCACAATCTTTGAAAAACTTTTGCACTTTTCCGATTTTGACATTGTTAAAATGAAAATATATTTTTATTATGATCATTAACATTGTTTTTACATAGATGATTCTGCATTCAATATGTATTATTTTTTGTTATAATTTGTTTGTACATAGTCGTTGGTCATTCGATAAATGAAGTTCAGAAGATGCCTCAAATCGACGCAATCAAAAATGTTTACCCAGAGATTCTATTGTGATCGAGAATATCAGTTCTGATCATGTATGAAGTGCCGGTCTTGCCCTCAGGTGGAAAAATATTCAAACTTCCATCCAATTTTTTTTTAATAAACATAGTTATTTAAAAAAACGTTTTGTGACATTTTTATGCTTATGCATATGACTTTAGATAAACATGTCACCATTAAATGAAGAAATGTACCATTTCAATTTTCTGCTTGTTCAATGCAAGGAAAGCAATACATAAAAGTGCTTTGTCAGAGACAAACTTCTTCCTCATCGTCAGCTGTGCATTTCTTTGCTTTTCATTACGGTTGCAGCTAAACTGAGCAGAGCTATGAGTGTCAAGAATGGAGTGTGTGATGTGTAGTACAAGTAAGACACAATGCAGTTCAAGTTTACATTATGATTTAAACATTATAGCATCATTTGCACTGATATTCTTATTCAAAACTATATAGCATTCATACATACGGCTGCAATCTTTACAATGATGTATTTTGAATCTAAATCTATTTTCTACGATATAATAAATATAATATAAGTTTAATTGTCTCTGACTTTTAATTTGAAGACTACTAACTTCACTTTTAATTGTTTCACCAAAGAAATTAATAAATACTGGTTTCAATGCTGTAAATATATTCTGTCTATGTCCATAATCACGATGGAACGTTGAGATGGTATAATCATAAAAAAGTCGATTTTTTTCTCCCTGTAAAACTTTCTAGCAACTTGGCTATTTCCGCTGGACTTTAGTCACATGACCAATCAGACTAGAGTAAACAAACAGACTTTACAAAGAAATGCAATGATTTATTCATAAACACATATCTTTTTTGTATCAATTGACCTCTAGTATTTTTACACAGACGTTTTCGTCGACAAAAAAAACGTGTTTTAGGAATTTAAAGGATTTTTTACTACGGATAAGTCTACTCATGAATATTATTAGAATATGTCCTATCATACCGGAGTGTTTTCTACTCCTTGTTAATATAAATGAGATGATGCTGAAGGTGATTGGTCAGATGGCGTGCTTTACTGAATATTTACAAACTTTTCAACGCGACCTGGTAGACAGGAAGGCGTGGATCATGAATCTTTAACTAAATGCTTTCATTCGCCATAGTATGATTAGTAAATGCGCTTCGTTTGCAAGATGAACTTTTTAAAGACGGGATTTCCTGCGAACTGGAGCTATCTGCTGCGCAAGGACGAGTGTAGGGATAGAGGAAAATGTTTGAGGAGAACACCGAAAAAGCGACTGCTGCTAAAAAGTCGAAAGATGAAGGTTTATCCAACGGGAGAAACAATCTTTCCAGTGACTCTTCACAAGAGATGACGGAGGTATGTAAAAGTAAAAAGTAAATAACTATAAGAAGTTCTTGAAATCCCAATTCGTCTAGGAAAAAAGGACACCGTTGGCGTTCTTGTCCTTGAACTGTTTTGATTCTTTTGAATTTTAAACGGGATGCTACTGTAGTTTGATTGAAAGTAGCAGTCTTAAATCTGCTTTTGTTTGTGGAGTAACAGCAACATCTGGAGCTGAGAACCTGTTCTGAGAACATTTTCTTTGCTTAATTACTTGAGTTTGCTATCTTTAAACTTTACCCACTTTTCAGTTTTAAATATTTTAAAGTCAAATTGATCTTCATACATTCCCTTATATTGATGTTATAATTTGTGCATTTACTATTTATTTAACCATACATATTTTTTAAAAACTACATATTTTAAAAATGAACAAAATTTGCTTAGTGTACAACTGCACAGAGAAAGTTGACTTTTTTTTTAAATTATTTGTCAAGCTAATTACAGTAATGTTTATTTAATGGCATCTTTGAATACGT
The DNA here is from genome assembly GCA_900490495.1 of Danionella dracula. Taxonomy (NCBI): domain Eukaryota; kingdom Metazoa; phylum Chordata; class Actinopteri; order Cypriniformes; family Danionidae; genus Danionella; species Danionella dracula. Next base: position 6,237,781 of record UELW01000012.1, read on the forward strand.
TAACCATTGTATATAGTTTTGAATTCTGTATGTTGTGTGTAAAGTAAGCAAGTAACTTTACAGTTTAATTCAATTAGAGTAAAAAACGTGTAAGTGCAACTACAATATGTCATGATGTACACAATTTAAAACAAGTAAATGCAATATTTTGAAATAATGATAACAACACATTTTGTTAGATTGTTTACTTGATGCAGGATGGTTAGTGACATTTCAAAATTACCTCTAACTGATAATGTATATCTGCAGCACTAGGAAACGTTAAGTATTTGTCAATAAAAATAACTTTCAAATTAACTAAAATTAGTGATAATTTCCTCCCTTTTATCACTAGTTGATTTTTTGTTCTTGTGGTGTTTCAGAAATTTGACCTCGCTACAGTCTATGTGTCTGATGCCCAGTATAACAGGAACATCTATTTTAACTCCTCGCCACAGGCTGTAAGGTTAGAGACATTTATGCGGGCAAATATCTGCCATGTACTCTCATTATGTTAGATTATATAATATAACATGTTCCACAGGTTGTACCTACTGTATAATCACTGGCTCATGCAGACGATGGTGTATTTGTTCATCATCTTTAATCTAGCCCTGGCTATCTTTGAGGATCCTGCTGTTGTGCTACTGCCGATATGGGTATGTATGGATTAAGTTTGTAAATGAAATGACACATTTACATTGCAAGTGTATTTGTCAAATTATCGAAATTTACATATGTGACTGATTCCTTCCAAAGAATTTGCATACACCATATTACAGACAGCTTTTGTACACAAGGGGACATTTCCTGGTCTTATTAATTAATGTTGTGCTTGTCCTTAAAACAGTTCCCTCAAAAAAGGCCATTAATTCAAGATATATGTTTTTTTATGTTTTGCATTTTAAAAACTTTTAACCTGTCATTAATGTTTTTACATAACAATATTTGTGGTGGAGACAAAAAACAGGATAATAAAAGTCGAATTGTTAGTAGATTTTGCTTGAATTAACCATTGGGTGTAACTCTGTTCTCAAGGCAACTTCGACAATCGAGGCCATATGTCTGTCAATATTCACTCTGAGGATGATCCACTATGCTAAAGTCATCCCAAAAGAAAAATTTTGGAAGGATCCAAAAAATATCTGCATCATTATTATTATAACGGTGAGCCACCTATCTGATTTACACTCTGTGGGCGGAAAGATGACGCAGTGGGGGAGTTAGTTGTTCCGTAACTGGAATGTTGGTGGTTCGATTCCCGCTAGGGCCATTCTGCCATTGTGGTCCTTGGCAAGCCACTTCACCCACATTACCCAGTATGGATGTGTGTGACTGGAGGGGTGTGTTTGGTGGTGGGAAGGAGGCCGCAGGCGGAAACTGGCAGCCAGGTACTGTCAGATTGCCCCAGGGCAGCTGAGGGCTACCAAGGTACCAGAGTGTGAATGTGGAGTGAATGAATAATTCTTTGATAATTGTAAAGCATCTTTGAGTGTCTAGAAAACCGCTTTATAAATTGAAGGCATTATTATTATTATTACTCTTTACTCGCTGCTTTACCCCAGACTTGTGACTTCTATTAGCTTCATCATATGTTCAGGTGAAATCTCTATTGCTTGTTTCCCTGTAAAACATAATGTTTAATGAAATGAGCACTAGAGAATTCACCTGAACTTTTCTTTCTGAAGCACAAAGAATGCGCTCGTAATAGTGCAGTGAAATGAACTTTAGCCTCTGGTTTGTCATTCTCAGCAATCCTGGAAGATCACCAGGAAATGGGACAATTACTGACTATAAGAAGACATTCAGTAAAGTCAGGCTTTTAAAGGATGTGTATTTGGAATAAAGCTTGTATTTGCAATAGTTTGAAACTGTTTTCTTGTTTCCAATCTCACAGTTGTCTTTCATTGATCTGGTTATATACGGGGCTCTGAAAGCATCAGGCTATTTTGGGATTCGCTGGTCGAGAGTCTTGAGGCCTCTTCTGTTGGTCAATGTTACAGAAGGACGACAAGTAAGAACACCATTATAAAAAGCAAATCTTTCATTTCATTTTAAAATAAATAAATCAATGCACCAAGTATGCAACCAGGTATGTAATAGTGCATTCGGCTTATTTTCACCTCCACATTTTTAGAGAACAAGAATTATATTACGTAGACCAGGCGTGTCCGAAATTGGTCTTGGAGGGTTACAGCTCTGCACATATTGGCTTCAACCAACATAAAACACACCTGATCTCAATAATTAAGCCACTGTTTGTTTTGTTGCTTGATATTTTGTTTGTCTTGATTAGTATGCATGCTAGTCAAGAGTTGTAACTAAAATGTGCAGGGCTGTGGCACTCCAGGTCTTACTTTGGACATCCATTATTATTTTTTTTCCTGTTTTCTTCTCATAGAGATTTTACATTTTTCAATTAAAAAACATAATAAGTTTGGAGGAACTAGCATTTGATTTTGTCATTTTGTTGTAAAACGATCATTTTGAGTATGCATTTTGAGTGCTGTATTATGGTTTAATTTCTTGTTAACACTAATAATTTTTTTTATTTTGGAAGTGGACTCAAATAAGCAGCATAGATACATAAAAAATTTATTATTTCGTTTTAAATTACATTTTTTGTGTGTAATAACTAATGATCTTGTGACTTTAATATGCATAAAAGTCATATTAGTTTTGCATATTTGATAATGTACGAGTAACACATACCTCTGTCTTATTTTGTTTGTGTCTGCAGTTACGGAGGGCGTTCAGAAGTATTCGAAATGCTCTCCCTCAGATCTCTTATGTTTTCCTCTTATTCATGTTCAGTGTGTTGGTCTTTTCACTGATGGCTCTTAAACTGTTTGGAAAAAGGTAGAGTGAACTTTCCCAGTTATTTAGACTATTATACTCTCGTACAAGTGTAAAGACTAATAATATTGTTTTCTTTTCCTCAGAGGTCTTCTCACCATTGATGGTTCACCATATTTCACAGACTACATGGACATTGTTTTTGAACTTTATGTTTTAGTGACCACTGCGAACAGCCCTGATGTTATGTAAGGTGTTCAAAGTTCTCCCCTCTGTTTACATTTGAACGCCTGTTATTGTCTTTTTAAGAAGTTTACCTCTTCGTACTTTATTGCAGGATGCCGGCGTACAACTACAGCGTCTTCTTTACTATATTCTTCATTCTGTACATTGTTATCAACACTTACACCTTCATGTCTTTTTTCCTTGCTGTCGTCTACAATAACTACAAAAAGTACCTTAAGGTATAGACTGTTATTTCTGTCTTCCATTTGAAGGTGTATGTTTGTACTGACTTTTCTTTCATGGTTTCCAGGAGGAGGTGCGGCAGCTGGTGAAAGCCAGACGACTGAAGATGTGTCGAGCGTTTGCTCTGCTTCAAGAGCCCCAGAACGAAGGGGGCGAGCCTGTGGTGACCCAGTCCAAATGGAACCATCTGGTTAAACGTGTCAAGCCCAGCATCAGTGTTGCTCATCGGGAACTGCTGTGGAGCGTCCTAGATGATCAGAATAAAGGACTCATTGGTTTGTGAAGTTTAAAAGACCCCCCCCCCTTCCAAATGTTTATTTTTCCCTAATACATTTCTTTGTCTGAACAGGGAAGTTTGCTTTTGTCCAGCTGGCTGATCTTTTAAGTATCCAAGTGATCACCGTGAAGACTCAAGCGCATCCAATTCAAGTCTGTTGCCCCTCTTTGTATAATTCCTCAGTCAGCAGATTTATCCGCTCAATGGTGCATCACAGGTATTAGATTTTGAGTAGAGTTTTTTTAACGATTATATTGTTTACTGTTTGTTTGGTTTTCCACATCAGAATGTTCATCTACGTCTATGACCTGATCATCCTGGTGAACGCTGTGTTCATTGGTCTGGATGAGGAGAACCCTGTTGTATCAAATGCCGAGTGGGGTTTCTTGGCTCTTTATATGCTGGAAATCATTCTCAAACTCTACGCCACAGAGCCTCAGACATTCTTTGCTAAACATCAGTTCTGGAACTGGTAAGAAAATCAGTGTTTCCATGTCAAGATGGGGTTTCGTCTCTACTTGTCTCATGATTTTAATCCCCTCATGCTCACTTTTCTCAGGTTTGACGTGACTATTGTTTTGTCTGCTCTTTTTGGAACCATCATCAACTCAGCCCTCAAACACTGTATGTGGCAGAGTCTTATCGGACTTGTTTTTACACTCCTTTAATGTTCTGTCAAACCTCGCACATATGTAGTTTACAGGAGTCTCTTTTATCTCTGTTTTGGAAGTGTTTAACTAGATGTTTGTTTGCAGCCGGAGGCTACACGAGCCGTCAGATCTTGGACATAGTTTTTATCTTGCGAGTTCTCAGACTCATCCGCTTGGTGGATTCCATAAAAAGGTCAGATAGAGTAAACTCAACCTTTTTAAAAATGTATGTAATTTAACTATAAAAAAACTTTCCATTTGTAGATTTCGTGCCATCATCAACACTTTTATTAAAATTGGACCAACTATTCTTACGTTTGGCCAACTCATACTGGTGAGTGTTCAACGATTTGACCATGCAATTAAAAATGTGTTTACTTTTATAGAAGTTTTGTTTGTTTGTTCATTTATGCATTTATTATTGTCAGTTAGTGGCTTAGTCAGTTAAAGGTGCCATATTATGTCCCTTTTAAATCCCTTGTAATAAATATTTGCCCCTCTAGACTGTCACCGCACCCTTTGTTTCTTCGTTTTCAAGACAAACATAATTTGAGTTTTGTTAGTAAGCTTTTTTTTTCCTTGTGTTTCATGTAAATCTCCTGCCTCCCTCAGGTTGTCTACTATGTGTTTGCTATGGTTGGCATGGAGTTATTTAAAGGCAAAGTGCAGTTTTTTGACCGCAACTCAACAAGTCCCGATCGAGAATACTGTGGAAACCCTCTTCTCAAAGGAACTACATTTGCTAAACTCAATTACTGCAAGAATAACTTCAACAATGTGGTTTCTTCGTTCATCCTCTTACTGGAGCTTACTGTGGTAAATCAATGGCATGATATCCTTTACTGGAATGTTTAGGCAAGACAAGTTTATTTGTATAGCACATTTCGTACACAGGGTAATTCCGAGTGCTTTACATTGGAAGCAAAGAATAAAAATAAAGTACATTTAATAAAATCAAGCAAAAAAAGTCATATAAAATCATAGTGATTCAAAACTGAAACTTTAAAAACATTGATGAAAAAATAGATTAAGATCGTGAAGTGCGGAGGTAAAATAGTTGTTTGGATGTTGCTGCTCAGTCGACAAATGCGCAAGTAAAAAAAAAGGTCTTTATGAATGGCTCATCTACAGTAGTGTGTGAAGGTCAGTGGTTTTTATGGGGTTTTTGTACATTTTTAATAATGGTACTCACTTGTTGTGACGTTCTCTTAACTGAGCTGCACTCGTAACCAGTGGCTTCACAGCAGTCACACATGTTTCTGCCAGAATTTTCTTCATCCTCTTCCATATCGTTGTGGTCATCATCATCATCAAGTAAGAACAGGAACTGAAAAATTGAGCTATTTGAGTTGTGGATCTTTATTTGCTATTATATTTGTCCCCAGTATTTTTGTAGCCTTTATCTTGGAGGCTTTCTTGGTGGAATACTCGGTTGATAAAAGTGAACTGCAGACGTCACTGGAGAAGAAGATCGAGGAACTGGAGCTTAACGTTCAGTAGTATGTGCCACTTGACCTGAATCATATTTTCTGCTGGTTTGGAATTATGATGGTGGATGTTTTGCGTTTCAGTGAAGATGTGGACTCTGGGCTTGTAGATGCGATGGAAAACACTGAGAATGATCTGGGATCATCGGAGCATGGGAAACAGAAGCCCTCCCTTATGTTCAAGATTGCTTCCAGAAGTACTTTTATTTTTAACTTGTATTATTTTAATTTTTTTTATTTTGACACCTGGTAAGGGTCAGGTGGTTCGATTAGCTCACTTAGGGGGAAAGGTGGGGTATACTCTGGAGAGGTTGTAAGTGCCTTAAGTAAGTTGCATTTATTAGAAAATATAAATAAATTTTTTTATATTTTTAATTTATTAGATTATTTTGCATTCCATATTGTTAGCACAACATCAGTCCTTTGTGACCATACTGTTCAGACCTTTCATGTTGTTTTTACTCAATATTCATTCAGTAAAAACATTGCCATAATGCTTACATTACATGCTTCACAGACAAGCTATGCCTCACGTCAAAATTGATTAGTTTTGTAGTATTTATGAATGTTAACACAATAGCAAAAACAACATTCACTCCCTTAGATACAGTATAAAAACTGTCAGTTCAAAAACAATATAAATTTCCAAAATATCTCAGCAATTTTTTTGACAATTGAATAATTGTTAGTGTATTTATGTGAAATAATTTGGCCCACAACTGGTTCTAGTCTGACATAGACTCCGTGGCAGGTTGTTTTTTATATTTAAACAATTACAACATTTACACTTGCACAGTATGTTTCATGGATATTTTGTTGACTATAAGCAGTAATTTAAAACTTTTTCTTTTCAATCATACCAGGTTTTTTACCGTTTGTAGTAAACAGTGAAAAAAAAACTTGAAAATTTTGAATGTGAACGTTATTGTATATGTGGATAGACAGTTTCCAACCAAGAAATGTGTCAAAATGGTACCTGTAAATACCTGTTTACAGGTACTTTATGCTGAAGCATAAACGTCCTTATGGTTTTTGAAATATTGGTATTTTATAATGCCTGTATTTTGAAACCTGGTGTACTTTAATTGACTGCACGTACACTGGGAAGTGAAAACCAGTGTTATTCTTTGACACAATAATTTCATTTTGAGTGAGATTTTCAGTGTTTTGGTGTGTAAACGCAGTCAGTGTGTGCAAAGAAAGATGTGTTCTATGTTGAAATTAAGAGTTAGTATATATTTAAAACAATGTATTTTTGAGAAGAAATGTGAGCAAATGTTTTTTTGTAGTTGAGAGTCTGTGTTTAGAGTTTTTAGAGAAAGTATAGCAGTACCTGAAACACTGAGGGAAAACAAACAGAAGCGAAGGGGAAACTTTGAAAGCATGGTCTGTGAAGTGGCATCCTTATAACTTACTCACTAATATACTTAATTTTACTGAGAATATTGTGATTTATACTTTATTTTATTTGCTTACTTATAGTTTTCAACTGATGTCTTTATATTTATTTATTTTAAGTTATTTTATTTCCATAGTCATCATTACGGTAGTTGAATTTTTGTTTTTATTAACTAAAAAAATGGTTTGCATGGTTTCTTTAGGATCCCGAACAGTTGATGGACTTCTGCAGCGGATGTTTGAAACAGATCTTCGTCCTGAAGATTTCAATGAAGAGGAGCAAGAAAACACCAACTTTTCAAACCCTGTTTTTGACTCTGTTTGACATGTTTATATATAAATAAATAGTATTTGAATTAAAATGTGTAATGTAACTAACATTTGATTAAAAGGATGTGAACCACTCCCAGTTATCATCATGTATATGTTTTATCCAGTTTATGTACAGTATGTTTGTATTATATATTACAGACAAAAAAAGAAATATACTCCTTGACCAAAATAAAGTGCATTGCTATTAAACAGGATGTCTGTTTAGTTATTTTGCAGATGTTTTATTCAATACAACTTGTTGTGATGTGCAGGATTGACCAACAATGAACAGCGTGCTTCTAGCATGTAGAAGTGGAGGAGGCCCAAGAGTGAACAAATATCTCCCTTTCTTTTAAAGGGTGCTGTTGTTTTACAATTCAAATGTTAACTATTTACACAAATGAACTAGCATTTAAAAAAAATATCTGTCTATATTTTTATCTGTCTTTTTTTATGTAAGTATTTACTAAGACTGATCTTTAATGTCAAAAGTGATTCTTTACCCAGGTGCTTTTTAACTATAGGCAAAAAAAAGAAAAAATAATTGTAGCAAAATACAGTTTTTGTTAATGAAATAATCATATATAAAATACAATTATAATTGCAATAACCTGTGTTTCAACCAAGACTTTCATATATTTTACGCTTAAATCAAATAATTTCCAATGGCCATTCTTACACATTTCTTTTTCGTTGTTATGTTCGTTTTTTCTTTCTTGTCCAACATTTGAATGCATTTCATATAATACATGTGGTAAATGGCATCAGTAAACGGCATTTCTTCAGTCAGGTACACATTTAGCCTTGTGCAGTTGAATGAAAAAATTACAAACTCATAAGTAACCAATTCGTCTGGTTTTAAAGTCTGTAAGAGCACAAAATCTATTTAAAATGCAATAATTTAACTCTGCAATTTAATTTAAGCTTAAAAGCTTAGTTGAGGAAAACGGGAAAAAAGATTTTGACACATATTTGGACATCAAAAAGTATGAAAAATCATAATAGAAAGACAGTAAGGTTTTTTAATAGTAATTTGACAACGCATGTGAATTTTAAATAATATCTAAAGAACATAAAAGTGGACCTGACTGAAGAAACACCCCAAAAAAGGACTTAATTTAATCATTTAATTTAATGGTGTGTTTAATGTAAAATAAAAAGGGAGACCTGCAACTAATTGTTACGAACAAATGCTTCAACCTGTAGGCATTCTTTTTCGATTATTTGCTTCTAAACAATCATTGTTTAATCTAAAATAATTTTAAACATTCTTTTTTGCTTTTAGAGACTTTTTTTGTGAACGCTTCTGAGGTCCATTAATATGCTATAGACGAGGAACCACACGTGACCCGGTGGCCGGCGCGTCATTTAAATGCTCCTATTCCAACGACGTTAATTTATTATGCAATATACGGTCGAGAAAGGTTTGCTAAGTTTGTCCCACATCGAGATGTCGTCGACAGGTGAGATGAAAGTAAAACACTGTCGAGAAAAAGTTAATATAAAGTTATTTGCTCTTTTTCTGTGTGCTCGTTTGTAACGTTACAAAGAGCAATCCTGAATTTACTTTACTTGTATCTAACGAATGAATTGCGGAAAATAGTGTATCCCTTTGTCATTATAAGATCTTAATTTTTTAAACTAAAATATTAGACTTTCAATATAGGCATAAATGTGATGCACAGTTCCAACAAAATAATGTATCTTATGTTGTGCTTTTGGTTGTTTTATTAATAACAGATAGGATTTTAATGGGTACCTGCAAGTTGCTACAAGAACATTTGCAAGATCAAAATAATATCAAAATAACTAAATAATTTTACTTAAAAAGTAAAGTTGTATCCGCTTTGTGCCTCATGATTTGTTCATCAACTTGTTATGAAATTTACATTATAAAAATGATCGATTATGACCATTGTAGGGTTCTGTCTCTTTATGAGAAACCCTGGGGAAACCAGGTACTGTCGCTTTAAGAGGAGAGCTCTTGAGTGGGAGCAGGGTTTTAGAGTTGATTCGTCGTCATAAAAGATTACAAAACGTTGAGACCAACTTAAAGTTTATTAGGGGTCGAGCACCGAAGGTGCAAGAACCCTATTGTTTTTCGAAAAATTCTTATTTTTTATTTTTTTTTTATTATTATTATTATTATTATTCTTTTCCGTCTTTCCGGGGACTTTTGGGTACCTGAACATTAATGAAAAGTCCCAGATTTTTGCACACATCTCAGACCTGGTGAAAATTTACGTTTGATTGTGTTTCGAAAAATGAATAGTAAAAAATGGCTCTATAGCGCCACCTAACGCGTTTGTGCAGCTGTTGCGCAATCAGTTTGTCGTAGGCGGATGAAATTTGGTACAGATGTGTAAAGTACCAAGCTGCAACTTTTGCTAATATAAAACCTGTTTCCAAAATCGACAGGAAGTCGGTTATTTCGCAAAAACCTCTAAAAACGGGCGTTTTTGCTCGTTCTACTTTTTGACGACCTTCTCCCACAGATTTTATCTAAACATCTCCAAACTTCTTGGGTATCATCATAAGGCATACGGCAAGTGAAATTGAGAAGCTTTATTGACTATCATAAAGTATGTGGTCGTAACGGCGGGCCAATGTCCAAATTTCGAATCGAAACAGGAAGTTGTTATAACTCGGGCATAGAATATCCGATCCGGCTCAAACTTGTTTCATTCTCATCGTAGTCCAAGCCCGAGAACAGGCATACAACAACGAACATAATCCGTTATAGCGCCACCTAGTGCCGAGCATTTAAAGTCTGTTTTTCATAGTTTTAACCTTCTATTTCAGGCAGTGTATTGCATACACTCTTAGAACTTGTCGCATGCGTGTAGGACCCTAAGACCTACAAAAAAGTTCATTGGGTCGAGTTTCAAAACCGAACGGAAAACCGGATATTTTAGGGTTTATGTAAAAAACGCAGACTTCATACTTTGACGAACTCCTCCTAGGCGAAATGTCCGATCCAGCTGAAAATTGGTGTAGTTAGTCGTAAGGCATTAGGGGAAAAAAGTTATCAAAATCTAAGAAGTACGTCAAACGGCCTTGGGGTGGCGCTCTATAGCGCCACCCTAAGCGGGTTTGTAGCTGTTGCGCAACCAGTTTGTCATAGGCTAATGAAACTTGGTACACATATGTAAATGACCAAGCTGCAACTTTTACTAATATAAACCCTGTTTCCAAAATCGACAGGAAGACGAATATTCCACAAAAACTTCAAAAAGTGTGCATTTTCGCTCGTTTCAAACTTTGACAAACTCCTCCTAGGCGAAATGTCCGATGAAGCTGAAAATTGGTATTGTTTCTCATAACGCATTAGGGAAAAAAAGTTATCAAAAGCTAAGAAGTACGTCAAATGCTCTTGTGGTGGCGCCCCAGGAAAGTTCAACCTTCAAAATTGTGCAAAAACAATTTACATATTTTGGACTTTATCTCCGTTCTAGGTAATCCACTATCAACAAAAATAGCCTGCCATGATTAACCTTGTCAGGTTGAACAAAAGGATATGCATCACTGTGACTGCGCTCCAAAAATTGGCTGTACAGCGCCCCTTTATATGTGACCAAAAACATCGCTTTAGCTGTTTTTTAAAGCTGTTGCTCAAGCAGTTTGTCGTAAGTGAATGAAATTTGGTACACATGTGTAAAGTAGCAAGCTGCAACTTTTACTAATATAATCCCTGTTTCTAAAATCGACTGGAATTCGGTTATTTCGCAAAAACCTCTAAAAATGGGCATTTTGCTCGTTCCACACTTTGACGAACTCCTCCCACAGATTTTATCTAAACATCTCCAAACTTCTTGAGTATCATCATACGGCATACGGAACCTTAAAATTATAACTTTTTTTCAGCTATCATCAAGTATGTGGTCGTGGTCGCAGCCAAGGTCAAAATTTCGATTTGAAACAGGAAGTTGTTATAACTCGGGCATAGAATATCCGATCCGTCTCAAACATGTCTCATTCTCATCGTGGTCCAAGCCCGAAAACAGGCGTATGACAACGAACATCATCCGTCATAGCGCCACCTAGTGGCGAGCATTAAAAGCGTGTTTTTGATAGTTTTACGCTTCTATTTCAGGCACTGTGTTGCAAACACACTTAGAACTTGTCGCATACATGTAGGACTATAAGACCTACAAAAAAGTTCCTTGGGTCGAGTTTCGAAACCGAACGGAAAACCGGATATTTTAGGTTTTGAGTGCAAAAATATAGACTTCATACTTTGACGAACTCCTCCTAGGCGAAATGTCCGATCCAGCTGAAAACTGGTGTGGTTACTCGTAAGGCATGAGAGAAAAAAAGTTATCAAAAACTAAGAAGTACCTCAATCGGTCTTGTGGTGGCGCTCTTTAGCGCCACCTGAAGCGGTTTTGTAGCTGTTGCACAACCAGTTTGTTGTAGGCAGTTGAAATTTGGTACACATATGTAAATGACCAAGCTGAAACTTTTACTAATATAAACCCATTTTCCAAAATTGACGGGAAGACAGATATTTTGCAAAAAGCTCAAAATGTGTGCGTTTTCGCTCGTTTTAAACTTTGGCAAACTCCTCCTAGGCGAAATGTCTAATCAAGCTGAAAATTGGTGTGGTTACTCATAACACATTAGGGAAAAAAAGTTATCAAAAGCTAAGAAGTACGTCAAATGGTCTTGGGGTGGTGCCACAGCAAAGTTCACCCTTCAAAATTGTGGAAAAAAATTTACATATTATGGTCTGTATCTCTTTTCAAGATAATCCACTATCAACAACAACAGCCTGGTATGATTAGCCTTAACAGGCTCAACAAAAGCATTTGCATCACTGTGACTGCGCTCCAAAAATTGGCTCTACAGCGCCTCCTCACTGCCCCCTTAAATGCTACCAAAATCTTCGTTTTAGCTGTTTTGACACATTGAACATGTTAGAAAGCCCACCAAAATTAGTTCGAAGGTCAAAAAACTCGAAAAAGGCCGGGAGGCGGTGTTTTCGCTCCTGCGGATGCATCGTGCGAGACCCCTTCCATCGCTGCTTGCAGCTTTAATTCATTTTATGTTCCCAGCGTTGGTGAGTTGTTTGTATAAAAGTTTGAATATGTTTTCTTAGTTTTATAGTTCGCGTTGCGCTTTAAAACTTTAAATTACAGACCTGTCTCTTTGCTGCCCTTCACTGCAAAACTCATCGAGCGAGTCGTCTTCAATCAACTCTCTACCTTCCTGACTCAGAACAACAAACTTGATGACAATCAATCAGGCTTCAAGAACGGACACTCAACTGAAACAGCTTTGTTGTCTGTAACGGAAGCGCTGCGAGGGGCCAGGGCTAACCACAGATCATCTGCCCTCATCCTACTAGACCTCTCTGCAGCGTTTGACACAGTCAACCATCAGATCCTTCTCTCCACTCTTTCTGCGATGGGCATCACTGGAACTGTACTCGATTGGCTTGAGTCCTATCTCACTGGTAGATCTTTCAGTGTCGGGTGGAGGGGTGAGGTCTCAAACACTCATAACCTACTCACCGGGGTTCCCCAGGGTTCAGTCCTTGACCCACTTCTCTTCTCTGTCTACACCACCTCCCTGGGCCCTATCATCCTCAGACATGGATTCTCCTACCACTGCTACGCTGACGACACTCAACTCTATCTGTCGTTCCCCCCTGATGACCTGTCAGTAACTACCTGCATAACTGACTGCCTGAACGACATATCTACTTGGATGAAGAACCATCACCTACAGCTCAACATGGCCAAGACAGAACTTTTGGTAATCCCAGCTCATCCCTCTGTGCATCACGACCTCACCATCCAGCTGCAATCCTCTACAGTCACCCCTTCTCCTACAGTCAGAAACCTTGGAGTGATTTTGGATGAACAGCTGTCCTTCAAAGACCACATCACAAAGACAACTCGAGCGTGTAGATTTGCGCTGCACAACATTCGAAAGATCAGGCCCTTCTTAACTGAGCAAGCAACTCAACTCCTGGTTCAGGCTCTGGTCCTCTCACGTCTGGACTACTGCAACGCTCTCCTTGCAGGACTTCCATTAAATACGCTCAAACCTCTGCAGATGATCCAGAACTCTGCAGCTCGTCTTATCTTCAAGGAACCGAAACGAGCTCATGTTACTCCCCTCTTCATCACTCTTCATTGGCTCCCCATTGCAGTTCGGGTTAAATTCAAATCGCTAATGCTGGCATACAAAACTATCTCTAGATCAGCCCCTGTCTACCTCCATGAGCTCATACGCTCCTACATGCCCTCCAGAAGCCTGCGCTCAGAGAAGGAACAGCGACTTGTGGTTCCATCCCACAAGGGCAGAAGATCTCTCAGCAGAACCTTCTCTTTCACTGTCCCTGGTTGGTGGAACAAACTCCCTGATCCAGTCAGGAAAGCAGCAACACTAACAGCTTTCAAAAAGCAACTGAAAACTCTTCTCTTCAGAGAACACCTACTATAAAAAAAATAAAAAAAAACTACTACCTTCTTTTTCCCTCCTCTGTCTTTACCTTCTTCCCCTACTGCTTTGGTTTTTTGATCAGTTGATACAATTTCTATTGTGAGAAGTTGAGATAGACTTTGACGGCGTAACAAATTGCATATTGTCTCTCCCTAATGTAAGTCGCTTTGGACAAGAGCGTCTGCCAAATGCATAAATGTAAATGTAATGTAAATGCCTACGCGCAAAAGATGTGTGTTGTTTTTTGCTGTCCGTTTTCAGTTATAGGGGTTTATTAACATTTATGTAAGATTTAAATGTATGATGCGGTGAAATTTGAAATCTAATTTGATAATGTGTCGTAGTGTGCAGCGCATTTAGTAATCTAAATGTTTTTGTTCTGTTTAACAGTTTGACCGCAAGTGCGCAAGTACGTACTTGTGAGTGCTGCACAAGGGAATAAAACAAAACTAACAAAAATTCCACGTTAATGTTGTCTTTATTGATAACAACCATTGTAGTTTTTCTATCAAATGATTGTGAAATTATACAGTATAGGGCGTACTCCTGTGTACTTCATGCGTATTAGGAAGTGATCAATCAATCAATCAACAAATCAATGTGAAAACCCCTTTCCACAAGAACAAAGTGGTTCCTCTGCAAGCTCATCCAAGTTTTGAGAGCGGTGAACTTGCACCAGATGCAGATAGCATAAAAAATCTTTCAGCGACTCTCTCTGGTCCTGAGAATCCACGGAATGTGTGTATTCACGGGCAACTCATAGAAATCAGGTTACCAACGCTGCCAGCTCCCAGAGATGGTGCTGAAGTGGAGAACACAGAATCTTCATCCTCACTTCAAGACCACTCCTTTATTGAAGTCTCTGATGGTTAGTCATTTTTTGACTCAAGTCTACATTTTTTTTTTACTCCAGTCTGATATTTCTAATCCATAGAAATATCTATATCCATAGAGCCACCCTGCAAGATCCTAAGAATGACTTATGAGGTGGAACCATCTGTTTCACCACGGATGGAACGCGAGATTACATGTGGTGAGTCTTCTTTTTATGGCACTCTAGCATAGAACTGTACTGTAGTACTGTAATGAAGTTTTCCAGAAACGTTTTGTTTAATTTGTTTTCTCATTTTAATTGGTCACTTTATTTCTGGTTTGAGATGTGAAGCTTCCTTTCTGTAAAATCTTTTTTTTGTAAAAAAAAAAAAACTCTTGAGTTTGTATTCTCAGAACTAGAATTGTTCAAAATCTAGAGAAAGTCAGTGGTTAGGCATATTAAATTGCGTCTAATTAAACTCTGTAACAACATGTTTGTTTGTGTCTTTACCCTTTTTTCAGGATCGGAGGTGTCAGGATTTAGAGTTGTCCGGAAACTTGGAAAAGGAGGTTGTGGAGAAGTGTTTGAAGGGAAGAAAATAGGCGATGAAAACCATAAGGTGAACACTCTTTTTCAATCAAAGCATGTTTTTGTTCTTACTGTATAGAGATTGCAATACACCTTCTCTTTATTATAATCTTTCAAGATTTGAAAAAAAAAAACCATAAGGTAAAAAATGATCTTTCAGGTGGCCATAAAGATCATTGGAAAGTTGCATGGTGACCAATATATTGAAGTGGTAAGTTGAAAACTGACTCAAATTATATATAAATGACCCATCACCTATAAAAAATTGTCAATATGTCAGACTCTGCGCCATGATTTCAGTTTAGTTTATGCTGTTTGTGTAAACTTTCATTTTTAGTATGATTTGGTCTTTGATTATAACCATTATACACTACACTATATGTTGACGTACCACAATACAGGTGTTCGTGTACAGAACCTCTATGGTAATTGTACCCCAGTTGGAGAAATGTTTTAGGTCATATTCCTCTGTGTCCTCGTCTGTTTGGCAATGGGACACCATTTCAATAAGCTGATCTAAGCTGACGGGTTTGTTTGTCTCTAGGACGGTCACAGCAAACCCCTTTTTGCGGAAGTGGCGAACTTGCTCAAGGTGGGAAATGCCTGCTCCAACATTATCCAGCTCCACCAGTGGCTTGAGATGGAGAAAAGCTTTAATCTAATCATGGAGTTCCCAGCACCCTGCAAAACGTTGAACGACTTCTTCCAGGACCAAGATGAGATTAGTGAAAAGACCGCTCGCTGCTTGTTGTCTCAGCTTCTCCAAGCAATAAAACATTGTGTTGCTTGTGGAGTCTTTCATGGGGATATTCACTCTGGCAATATCCTAGTGACCGAGCCTTCTTTACATCTAAAATTGATTGATTTTGGTTGTGGGCTTCTGATGAGCGCAGAGCCCTTCCGCAGCAAAAAATATGAAGGTGTGTTATTCTCTCAATCTCTTTGATCAGTGTCCTCTTCTTAGTGGTTCTAAAACAGAATATGTGTCTCTTACAGGATGCTCAGCCTATTACCCTCCAGAGATCATCTTGCACCCAACCTTTCACTTCCTCCCAGTATATGTGTGGACGCTGGGCATAGTTCTATATGAGCTTTTACATGGCTATTTGCCCTTCAACAGCAAAAAGGAAATTGTGGAAGGAGACATCTTCCTGTATGTCAACATCTCAGACGGTAAGCATCATATTCTTGATTTGAGGATTTGAGTGATTGCTTTTATTCTGAATCTTCTTTGGTCATTGCTCTTGGAAAAAATCTTGTCTCTCTAAACCCTCTACAGCATGCAGTGACCTGCTCTCCCAATGTTTGACTGCTGATCCAGCGGCTCGTCTGACACTGGAGGATGTTGAGAACCACAAATGGTTCACTGAAGATCTGCAATAGATCTTTTCACATGCTGGCTTCAACATGAATGTTGCTTGTAGCTTGTCTGACTTTTATATTGTTTATTACTTTTATGGGAAAGCCAACATACTTTTATTGTTTACAATTGACTTAACATGAGGTCAAACATTGTCAAGCTGTAGCTCAAACTCAAAATCTTGTAGAAACTTCAAACTCACGACACTTAAGGAACTTATCATTCTGAGCAATGCCATTATGAGCAAGGTGCAAAAGTATTTGACCCCTAGGCTATAGAGGGGGTCAAAGTTCACTATGGACTTAAAAAATAATGATAGGTCCCTCAATATCTCAAGCTAGAGACTGTTTTATAGTGTTAAATTTTTTCACCTTCAACCTTTTTATTTATTATTCTCAGGTTAGGTTAAGTAAATCCAATTCGCCCTAAATTCAAAGCTTTAAATGCTTAGAGCTTGGTCAGTAGACTCCTTTGTGGTCAGTTCTTTCTCTTAACCTTTGACATTAAAAAATCTAAAACATTTTTTAAATCAAAAACTCGATAGTCAGTAATTGCAATCAATAAATTTTTTTTAATTAGTCGTTTTTAAATATATTACAATACATAATATTCATCATAAAGTAAAATAATACTCACCCAATGTGGATACAAGTTTGTAGATACTCAAAGTTTTTTTGTTGTCTAAAGTTTTTTTTCTTTCTGCTCGTCCATCATCAGCTGTTCCTCTGGCTCTGCAGACGGTCACTGCCTTTTGTCCCGTCTGTCTGCTCAGTACATGTCTTTTATATACACATCTTTTATACCCCTTATGACGCATTCTAAACTCAACAGTTCATTAGTTCTTCATCCACGTTATCTTTTCATGATACTGCATGTCCAACTCGTGTCCAGAGCTACTTATTTCACCTTCCCCCTACATCAGTTCTTTGAAAACAGAATGCAGCTCAAAAATACCTCTCTTGCAAGACAACTCCAGCACATCTTCATTTAGTACCATAATGCATATTATGTCTTTAAATTAGGCATGAGAAGTTATAAAAGGAAGGAGAATTGCACATTCTTGAAGTTATACAACAAGACACAAAGGTTTGGTTATGTTGGTACTAGTGGCAAGGTAGAATTTTTAATTGTCACCAACCAGATATCAAATTTTAATTTTCATTCATGGCATAATAATTTGCGCAATGAGTGTAAAAGTTACAATTTATTGGTAACATAATTTCAACATAACCAGCTGAATGAGAGGGGTTTTATTTTTAGGTTAAGTTTAATTATTTAGATTTATTTTGTGATTTACTTATATTATTAACATAAAGTGACTTGAGTAAAATGGTATTTATATTATTTAGTTAATTTTTTACTTAAAATTGTACAATTTTGTGGCACAGAAGATTTCAAACCAGTCATATGTGAAAATAAAGTTGTTGTCAACTTCATAAAATCCCAGATCAACAAGTAATAGAGAGCAAGAGAAATTAGCCAGCTTGGCATAATGAGAACATTGGGCAATGGAAGAATAGGGTCTATTAATATGTTTTTATGTATGGAGGAGTTAGGGTCACCTGATGTGATTAAGTGAAGGGGTGTTCCGTTATTCCAGTTCTCTTGCTAATGGAAATTATTGTGTTGGCAATTATTACACTATGTTTACCTATACCATCAATTTGTGGTAACTGTGGTACTATCAGTAACTACTGACTTTAGCGATTACTTATCAATAACAAATATTAACAAAAAAATAACTAATTGATTTGAGCTGTTATGCCTTAATATTCTATCAGTAAATATTTATTTCTGTCATAACTCCTAAATAACCTCCAGTAATTATTTCATTTAACTATAACACCTATATCATTTCTAGTAAAAATCTGCTGGTTTGGCTTCAAGTCAATAATAAATGAATGATATTCTTACAAACGTATTGTTATTTCTGTTAATGTAGAAATTCACAAAAAAATGCATGACAATAGTAATAATACTATTAAATTAATTTCAAATATTAATGTTCAAAATATAATATAAAAGTAATATAGATTTACCCCTGACATGCTGACATGGGTCAAATGTACAGTTGCTCCAGCAGACAGCTTGTTAATTGTGTTTGCTGCCTTCTGCAGAAAAAAATGTATCAACCCCTGCAGTTTATGGAGTCCTGCCTATCATCCAGCTCTTTAAATTCATTGCACTAGTATTTACAATCTGTTTATAAATATTGAAAGGGAAATTTTATATTGTGTGCTGTTTAACTAAATTGCCTGGTAAAGTCCAACTTATCACATTTTTAGTTTTGAGAACACATACAAAAGAAATAACAAAAACATATCAAATAAAATTAAAACTATGTAATTCCAACTGAGAACATATGTGTAACGTTCCAGCGATTAGGGTGTTTGCTCATTCCCAGACAGCAGAAGAAGAAGTACATTGCTTTATTTCTGCAACAAACTGAATAGGAGTTTGCCTCGGGTAAGATGGCGGCGATGTTGGCGTACGCTACAATCATCAAGATGCAGCTAGAGCTACAAAGGGTCTATGGTGCTGATGCTGAGGCTGGATTCTCGGGCAGGGAGTGAAACGCGGACCTTCAACATCAACAATGGTGGACAGATGCCTAAAGAGTATCTTCATGGAGAAAGAGTGGTTATGATTCTCCACGTGTAACAAAATGAGCAGGTAATAGCTCTTAATCCTTCTGTTTCAGTAACGGAATGAAAGCGAGCCAACTGGTGCTATAGAACAACACGAAAGCAGAAACATTACAGGAGATATTTGCATTAGACCCCAATGAATGTTAGAATGCTAATAGAATCTGGGTGAACACGATCAGAGATGTTTGTATTGCTTAAACTATCGTAAATGTTTAATAAAAACAACAGCGTTTCAATTAGTTGTTTGTAGAATTGCGTTCATTTTGAGATTTTATAGTCGTGTTGAAGAGCTCGTTTGTTTACTCGTCCAAACGACCGTTGGTGTAACCACGGATGGTATTATTTACTATGTATGTGGTTATTTTTAAATGACTTGAAATTAGGATGGTTTAACAGTGACAGGGGAAAAGCCTTAATGTATACCTTATGAATAATATCTAGACATCGCTTTGAGTGTCATCGGGGATTTTTGTTCATATTAATAAGCCTAGCATTAAGATTGGTTATCTAACAAGCGCAGCCTCCACATCTTAGCCAATGATGAACCTGCTCTTCATGAACGTAACACTGCATCATGAATATTCATATATCATGCGCCATCTACAGCCTCTGAAGCGTCAACGCATGGGTGTTAGATGCGCTGCAGTGCGGACAAGGAGCGAAAAGATGCTCAAACCGGACAACTACAGTGATAGGAAGCTAGCTGTTTTGTTTGTTTGTCAAAAGGCTTTCAGGGTGTCGACATTTTTTATTAATGTGACTTTTTGTATGATTGCTGTTCGTCGCCGTTAGACAGCAAGCCACGAGGTTGGGTTTATTACAGGATATCACGTGCCATATTTGTATACCTCCTTTAACCTTGGACCTTATGGTAGGAAAATGCAACTTCTAGTTGAAAGGTATGATTTTATAAGTGACTAATGGCACGTCAGCCGCGTATTCTAGTTGTCGTTTGCTGTTTGGAAAAGGGTTAACCTATGTAACTTCTGTTGACTTATGTAAAATAGAGTTCTGTTATGAACTGATTGGCGCCTTTTTGCTGTAGGTTGCTAGATTTTTGCAGCAGTGAGCAACTGAGCATATGTATTTAGTTTCATGGAAAGTCAGTTACAAATGCAGAAAAAGGGCGTTTTTACAAAAAAGGCTTCTGGTTACTGGTTTGTGTCTCTGTGAAGTCCCAAATGAAGATTTCAAAACGACGAAAAGGACTGACTTTTCCTAGCCTGTGTGCCAGGTAGGGTCAGAGCATCCTCTTGCATTTTCAAACAGGAATTTTGCTCATTGTCTTAACTAAAGCATGTGGAATAATGTGGAATATGGTGGAGTAAGGATTGTTATGACATGTTAGTATTATGTAAGAACATAATTTGCTTAATTGTGAAAACACTTTTTATGTTTGTTGCCTACAATTTTTACTCCACCTCTTCTAACTTGGTAGGGGTAAGATGTGTCTGTCTACTTTGGAAAAATAAGCAAGGTTTTCTTGTAGTTAATCTGTTCTTGATTACTTTGTATGTGTCTACAAATTTATGAAAAACTTTGTAACCACGCTAAATGAATATAAAGTTGTAGAAATACTCAAACATTAGGTCAAATGTTATTTATATGGCAAAAGACTATTGCTTGTTTTTCCAACTTCTTCCTGTGCTGTGTCAAATAATGTGACAAAGAGTAGCTGGAAAAGATATTAGGTTTTAATATCTTAATTAGAGTTTAAGGATCATCTTCCTGTTAAATTTCCCTTAGAGAAGATCCCTAACTATGCTTTCATGCTTTATTTTCAACAAAGGACACACTCTAACCTAACATAAAGAAATCAGCTTTTAATGATGCCTTTAATGGCAATCAGGAGATCTGTGTAGCAGACTATGGAAACAGTGACATTTTTAGATCTTAGATCAATCCATTTTTGTTGTTATCAAATATTACACACTAAAGCGGACTCTTAATATTCAATGAAATTATCCATTCATATCAAATATTAAGTCAAAAAGTCTACTTTAAAGGGGGTTGGAAAACACCCAAAATGTCTCATATTATTATTATTCAAATATAAATCTGTTTTAGTTTTTTAACAACGAACAAAATTTAAATTAATAAAATAACTATTAAATTACACATCTAAGTTTAAGAACTTATTTAGCAATCGTCAATGAAACAAAAAAAATCCCCAACAAAATAAGTTTATTACCCCTAATTGTTTATTACTGTTAAACATTGCACTCTAATACAAATATTCTGTCAGGAAACTCAGTTAAAGCATTGGAATGAGTCCAGTTTTAGATTTATTATAGATATGCATCATTCTAAATAAAAAAAGGTTCACAAAAACAGAGCTCTTCAGGCATCAAACACAGAACATCAGTATTTACCAAATCAAGAACTGTTAGAACAGAAGTAGACCAAATAATATACTGGTGGAAAAGTAATACTGTATAAATATAGCAATGACTCCAATTACAGGTTAGGGTTCGGTTAAAACAGAAGGTCTTGTCATACAAATCCATGTTTCTCTATTTCTTTCTGTAAACTGGCAAAGCTCACCCCCACTGTCTCTGCTGTTGTGAAATCATTGTGTTGTGTTTTTACTGTCTGTGTCTTCCTTTAACTATATGTGAATAGTGTGATGTATTTTGTGTATGTTCAGTATCTGTGTTCATCTCATCGTATTGCCAGTGTGTCTTGTGTTCTCTTCAGTTCACAGGGCTTTCGTAGCAGTGATCTCTTTTCCTAATGTCAAGTCAAAGACATTTTTTCCCTTTGCGCATCCGCTTATGATTCAATAATGCATGTATCACCTTTCTCTGGGACTCTGAGTGAAAAGTGACCTTCGTGACATTTATCCTTAAGGATTGAGTTTCTGTCCGAACCATGTTTACCTTAAGATGGATGGTGAGTGTCAAAATAGTGAAAAGAGGAGCTGCTGATGGCGGAAATCAATCGGTATTGACCACTTTGCCAAATCTTTTGGCAGAGAGAAAGATCAAAACATCTAAAGCGATTCCTTGTTAAGTATAATCCATTTCTTCTTTTGTTTTTCTGGCTTGTAGGCTGGCAAAGGAGGGTTTTGGCGTCGACTAAATTGGTCAGTTGCAAGATTTTTGTGAAAGAGAAAAGGTTTTTGCAGAGATTTGTGAAAATGGTGAGAGAGTTGCACCGTCCTTCATAGTCTCCCCTCTCCCTTCCTGGAAATGTGGCTGCACTTCACTTTTCAGAGTTTGATCACAAAATGGCTGTTGATGCTTCCCTTCCCTGGGATTCAGAGGAAATTAAACAAATCGAGTTGTTAATGGAGCTGACCTGAATGAAACCTCCTTTGCTTTTCACTCACCATAACCTCATACCCCATGGGTTCCCTTGGAATGAATGGAATTGAGAAAGAGCTCACTTGCAGTTTAGCAGGACTACAAGCTACGAGATTGAAAGTTTTAGCTGTTTCGCTAGCATTACAGCCTGTGCGCAAACATCCATGAGAGTGTTGAGGGCTTGCTTGTTAGTTCGGTGCTTATAAGGGAGAGGGTTAAAGCAGCTAATGTAGATCATATGAAAGTTAACTGTCTGTCCTTTGGCCTAGATGGATTCCATTTATAATGGAAATTAAGCTGTAGCATTTCCACATATTGGCAGTACACAGAGTAAATTTATGGCCCATTTGAAAATTGTTTAGCCAATGACCCCAATACAGAAGTGTGAAATTATGTGTAAACAAGATGTTTTTTTTAATTATTTCAGATTTATTTATTTATTTCACATCGCTGTTTAAAACACGAAAACCTACAAATCAGAAGGCAGGCTTATTGTTAAAAACAAAGTGCATTTACAGGATTCCGTGGGGTCTGTAAAAGTAAAAATTTTAAAGCCCAAGTCATACACTTTTAAAGACACAGTCATACGATATGCAGTGAAATGCTTAATTCCCAAATTCAAATAAAGTCTTAAAGTCACTGTTTTACGTTTTAAATATTTTTCTTATGTCTATGTATAGCTCATGTGTTTTTTTATGTGGGGTTGGAAGTTAAATATATGGTTTGTTTTGCCATAGTGTGAGAAAATGCTCCTAAATCCACACAACCATAAAGTTATTTTTATCAGTGCTATAGTCTGAGAAAAAGCTTATACACAAAATCGTAAAAGTGATGGTTACTTGTGCCCGAGTTAGAGAAAACACTTGTGCAAACTCATAAATGCTCAAAATCTTAAAAGGGATGGTTAGGGTTGCCAGATACTGAATAAGACTCACTGATGGTAAAATATGTAAATGTGATTGTAAAGGTCGCCAGAGATTGAGAAAATGTTCATAAAAGATTAAAAATGTAAAATGACAGTTGTGGTTGCCAGAGTTTGATTAAAAACCTTCGTTAATTCTCAAAAACATAAAAGTGATAGATATGGTTTCAAACAATGTATTTGAAGCATATTGTTTACTATGCAAAAAAGTTGTCTTATCTTGATGTTATGATTTAGGTCTTAAATTTGATTCTTCTTAACAGTCATAAAAAGGTCTCAAAAAGTATTAAATTGAACATAAGATTTGTTTTGAAACCGGGGATGGGCAATAAAAACAAGCTTTTATATTGAGTTGCTTAAGTTGCAACTAAATAAAATTGACTTAAACTAATTGTATCATGCATTGTATCAAAGTAACATAAAATGACATACGTATATAATTCTAGATTACAAACACTAAAAATTACCAAAATTGTAAAAATACATACAGATGCAAACATTCTGCAATCAGCAACTGTGTTTTTATTGATTTCAGTGCAAATAAAAAGATTTAAATGAAAACTCACATTTTGACTTAAAAGCCATATTTCAGGAATACACTTCTGCACAAAATTAAATCACATATTCAGTGCAAGGAGTACTACAAATTTGATACAACAGGCCTTTTTAAAAATCAAATAAACCTAATGTAGTTTTGATATAGACTAAACATTACTTCTAAATCCAGTAATGTCAGTACTTCAAGTTTTATAAATGTTGTATCTGTTTAAAAACAGAAGCCAAGCCAAAGAAACATTGTCTGTTCCGTTCAATCGCTAGATTCGCATCACAGACCAGTGGTAGCTTTTCAGTTTGCACATTCTCAGTTCCTGAATAATTTAGGAATTTTCTTCCCATATCATAGCTTATTCACGCAAGCCCTTACTTTCGCAAAAATGTATCAAAAATAGCCAAAAAACTAGCTTTTTACTAGGTAGCAGAAGGTATATTTAATGCTAAAACAAGCCAATTTGTATTTTATTTGGTGATTTATTGATATGAAACATACTCCCAGATTAAAAAAAAATACAACAATTAGCAGTTATTGGAAAGCGACAGCATAAAATTAAGTCTTAAGGCTTTTACAATGATCTTAACACAATAAAGTGATTCTGTAGCTTTCAGAATGAAGAGGCCATTGATAAGATGTCTCTGCAGTATGTGGAAATGCTGGCTTTGCAAACTCAGGTCATCTCTCAGTGTTTAGAACGCAATATATAGTGATTAAACCCACTATTCACTGCTCACATTCTTTTGCCAACTCATGTGAATTCGGACTCCATTCTTAAAAACTTTGTAACGCTTATTCACCTCTGCCAGTCATTCATTTTCTAGTGATTGCATAAATCTCCTTCATAGCCTCTCTTTTTGGTGCATAGGTTTCTGTCACTTGGCACATGAGTTGGCAATATTGCGCTGTCACCGTTCTTGGCTGAACCTTGTTTATCCAATGTCGTAGTGCAGATTTGTTCCTAGATTATCTGGGGAGCATTTCTCTAAGATGCTGCAGTTCTTGACGGATGCTGGGCTTGGCATGAGTTAGCAATTAAGCTGCCGAATCTGAGCCGAGCTGGGCCCTGCATGTGTAACCAACAGTACAATGATGCTGCATGTCAAAATAGCATGTTATGGTGCTCTAGTATGTATCCTTCTTTAAATCTTCAAAATGATTTGACTACAAATGCATCCTTTGGGCAGAATTATTTCCTGTTTGATTTTAGTGATTCAAATACATAGATGAATCTGGAGTTACAGGAAAGCGTCAGAAGTTACTATATAAATGAACATTCATTGAGCCCTAATCATCCTGGTTTAGTAAAGTTCATCTAAATAAAAATTATGGCTCAGTTAAGCATGTATAAACATCAATCTATACCTAACAGCTTATTTTTAGGTTGTTTTTAGTAAACACAGGCTAACAATTACACTAAAAGCAATTAAAAATATATTTTATTTATTTATCGTTACAGTTCAATTTTTTTCTTGAACTTAGAAAACAGGCAAAAAGACAAAACTCATCTGAATGTATGTGATTGACTTCCTGCAGCACTGACCTATCCTGAGATAACAATGATGTCATCATTCCAACTGCCTGGTCTTAAAGGGATCTTGCTGCGCTTAGAATGTAACTTTGCATTGTATCTACTTTTGCAGCAAACTACATGCTGTGCTGCAAAAAAATCTAGTTTAAAAAACATAACCAAGATTACCACCAGCCATGTGACCTGGTAAAGGTCACATGACTGGTACAAAGAAAACAAGGAATCTTGTGCTCCTAGTTAGAAAAGACAGACTAAGAATGCAGAACAGAGAAATGACAAAAAAAACACTAATAACTTAAAACACAAGACAAAATATTTTATAATATACATTTATGATATATTTTGTCTATGACATAAACTGTTTAATCCAAATTTTATTTTTTTAGTTGTATTGCATCTGTAACTTATTTAATGCTTAGTCACGAGAAAGTATACTCGCAATGTTTTAGGTGATGGTGTTGGTTGTCTGTATTTGTCATCCATTTGATATTTAACGTTTAATGATCAAACTTTTAATACTCAAGTTTGGGTGTATGTTGTCAAAATAGAAACATTTAACACAATGTTTTTCTTGGTAACACTTTGTTTATTTAGGTTTTAACCATCTACAACATGAAGGACAGACATGAACAATAAACTTTAAATACACCATTTAGAATAATTAGATATAAGACAAATATAAGATCCACTAGTTACAGTTATTGGTAACTGTTTTTGGTGTGCCAATATTGCATTTGAAAACAATTAATATTAAAACATTTACAAGACAATCCAGCTTAAAAGCTATAGTGCTAATGATATAAAGTACATGAACGATTGGGTGCTTTCAGGATAGCTCTTAAAAGACTTGTCTCAAAAGCCCAGCACACTTTAAGGAACTGTTTTAATATTCTGGCTTCAAGCATTGAATTGTTGTGTTAGAACAATCCGTATTGTTTTTATTTATGTGGGCAAGTATGCTGTCGTTGTTTGTGATTTCTATATCAGTTACCTATTGTTTGCTACTATTTTATCACAGGTAATTGGATCAGATTGTATATGGGTCAAAATGACCCTTGTATACTTAAAAGTTCTTTGTCTCATTACAGCATAGAACAAAACACTGAAAACATGTGAGCACTACTCTGTTTTAATGAGATGAAGTGATATTTTCATCTATTGTACTTTAAAAAAGACATTCCAAAGATAACCGCAATCTTTGAAATGTTACAGTTGGATTTTGACTGGCTATTGCATGTAGTAGACAGGTCACCTGACTAATAGCACACCAGTAAGACAGCAGCACTGTTATGTGTTCAATTGATCATTTTAACTATATTTTTCTCTTGCAGATAAATGGCTCATTTAAGCTGGGCGCTGCCAGAGTGCTCTCAGGGTTGCAGTGCCTAGCACCAGCTCTGCAGGACAACGCCAATATGAACGGCACCACAGAGCAGCAGGATATACTGCCCCCTAACTGCATGGTCAAAGAACGATGGAAAGTAGTAAGTATTGTAGTACACTTACTCTCTCCACACAGGGAGACAGTTTTCCAGTTTTAAAAGTGAAAAAAAACAACATTACTGAAAGATAGGGCTTGGTTAATAATTGTATTGTTATTTGATTTATATCAAATATGCATAGTACATGCATACAGCATTTGCTTGATTTTTACTCTATTAAACATAAATGGATTTTTATGATACAAAGGTTTGATTCTAGGGTATTTAACACATGTGAGATCATATATATATATATATATATATATATATATATATATATATATATATATATATATATATATATATATATATATATATAAATAATCGACTGCATTTCTTTTCCCTAGTACCCTAGTGCTCTGAGTCTATTATATAACAGTAAAGCCTATTGCTGCTCTAGCCTCAATCATCAGAGCTGTCTAGTTGAAAGGCAGCACAAACAGAGAATTCCAGAAGTGTCCCTTATACACGTACACCGATGAGTTATTCCTGACTGTTTGATAGAAAGACATCCTTTCTTGCATGAATTTTCTTTTGAAATATGGAATTTATGCATTTGTTTGTCAGACCGACATTCTGTCTTCTTGTTGTTATTAAGATTTTATTTGTTTAAGTTTCTTCTTCGTCTTCTTTTTTTTTTCATTGTTGTCTTCTTAGTAATAGTAGTAGTCACTAACACAAAGTATCCCTCCTGGCAATGAAGAACAAAACCCAGCCATTCCGCCACCACCGTCGAGGACTGTTTGAGGGCTAAACCCAAGCAGACAGGCTACACGCACGCACTGCGCACGCACGCACTGCGCACGCACGCACGCACTGCGCACGCACGCACTGCGCACGCACGATAGAATCTACCAACAGATGGGGTATCTGGAGCACAATATGTAGGACCAGTCCTGATTGCTTATTGGCTACCACAAGGAAGCTGTTGAAAGGTGATTAGCAGGTATGGAGACAGGTGTGTCTAATGATGCTTGCTACTACAAAGACTACCTGAATGTTAGCTTAGAAAACACAAATACTTAACAACTTTCATGTTGTTTCAAGTGTTTTCTACTTGCTATTCACCTTTATTTAAAAAGGATAATTAGTTTGTAAAAGTGAAATGATATAATGCAATGCAATTGATCTGTTTAGCCCCTCCACCAGTCAACTAGAGCTTAGTATTCACTGCTTGAAATGGGCAGAATCAGAATTTTTGCTTCAGAAGAAGGGTTATCAACTGCTTTTAATTTTTTCAGCAAAAATTATTAAAAAGTGTGAATGGAGAGTTGGTAAAAGAGATGCAGTATGATTGGCTAGCAAGTTGTTTTGGTGGCTGCTGAATGACTGTAACCTCCAGAAGATCAATTTCTCTGTCTTGCGCTAGTTCATATTTTAATTGTTCTCTTATTCGAGCTAAACAAGCTTACAGTAGCACATACACTACCGGATTATGCATCAACACCTCAAGAAAACTGATTTAAACAATTCATTCTTCAGAAATAAAAGCAATTTTCTAGACTGAAAATGCTGTTGCTGGATGTTGTACCTAAAGGAATTCCGTTATCTGCTTTTTTACCTCGCGAAGCATTGTACGCTTCTCCATTGCTCGCCAAACCCGCTTGCATTACTAGGCAATTATGAGCAAGAGTGAACTTGTGAATTGTTACTAGTCTCTCATTCCATCTTAAGGCATTAACAAGCATTGAACCGTTCTCACAGCTAGTCTGTGCTCTACATGTAGAAAGGTGCATGCAGCTTAGCAATAGGCCAATTATTGAAAGTGAGTAATTTCTTGACGACACATTCACACTTTTTCCAGTTTGTGCAACATAAGATTTCATAGTTGGATAAAATCTACTGGAAAAACTTGTTGAAGAGTCAATTGTTGTTGTAATGGAAATCAATACAAGAAATAACATTGTCATGGTGAGTTGCATAGAGCCTCTAGAGGAGTTTGTTACTGTAATTGAAATCAATATCTCAGAACAACCAAATGTGAATCTTATTAATGCAAATAAAATGAAATATTTTTTTAAAGCATGCATATGTTAAAACACACTTAAAGGGATGGATTGTTAAAGGCTCATATTCCAAAACGAAAGGGTTAAGGTGACAAGATAATAAAGCAATGTGGTTTCTGGGTTTTTTCTATTTTTACTCTAGCTGAAGAAAATTGGAGGAGGGGGCTTTGGGGAAATCTACGAAGCGTTGGACCTGCTGACTCGGGAAAATGTGGCACTGAAAGTGGAGTCAGCTCAACAGCCCAAGCAAGTCTTGAAGATGGAGGTGGCAGTTCTGAAGAAACTGCAGGGTAAGACTTGCTCATCATTAGCTTTTGGTGTTTCTGGTTGAGTTTCAGCTTCACTTTGATATTGACAAGATGTCCAATAAATCAGCGGTCCCCATCTTTTTTGTGGCACGGACCGGTTTTATGTCAGACAATATTTTCAGGGACCAGCCTTTGAGGTATAATATAAAATAATGTAATACGATCTGCATGTAAACTGTGGTATTGTCTAAACATAATAATTAACATGAATCCACTGTTTGCTACTACAGCGTCTCCTAACAAGAGTTTTGAGGTCTTCATTGCCCCATTGATACCCGGTTGCCGCATATTATGTAGAGTGGGTTGAGAAAAATACGTATTTTAAGTAGGACTCTTGATATTGACTGTTAAATGCAGCTTTCTTTTTCTTGGAAGTTGCAGGCACTCCCTCTGTCTCCTCGTTGGGCCTTTTCCCATTCGCAAAGAAACTTTCCAAAGAAGTTTTGCTTCCAAACTTGTTTGGCTAGCTCCTGGGCTTCATTTCAGCAGTAACCTATCACGTGACTGAAAAGAGCACCTTGACCTACGTCAAGAGTGACATAGACGGGTGTAACTAAGAGAATCAGTATTTTTTTCAAAATAAAACATTCAGATTCCAAAAATTATAAAACTGAAGTAATGTAATTTATTTATTCTTTCTGTGTGACCCGGTACCAAATGACTCATGGATCAGTACCGTCCGCAACCCGAGGGTTGAGGACCACTGCAATAAATTATCTTTTTGGCTTTATTCATAACTGCATGGTTTCAAATCCTGTAAAAGTGTACTCATGCACATTTAGAAGAACATGTATGTTAATGCATTTTTTAAATATATTGAATCATCAAGTCAGCTTGGGGGGTGCATTGATCTTATAAAAAATGTACTTTTAACTTACGGAAATTAAGCTAAGTAGACTGATTCAGTGATTGATAGGACATTTGAAACCATTACTCATTCTTCCTACAACTGACTCAAAATTAATATGACGTCTAAATCTATTGTTTTGTTTTAAAGACAGTAGAAAATAGCTGTCAACAACAGAGCTAAGCCAATCAGATGAGAGAAAGGTGAAAACGTCAAGATTTTTTCATTGTCAGGCCAGTTTGAACCATCTGCTGGGCTTTATGTTTGACACCCTTGATCTAAATAAATGCAAATTTTTTCCCTTCTTCATCAACATCCAGAATGAGGATTGTTTTTAAGACAAGGTCTTAAAGTATTTTAATCAAGCTGTACACTGACTGAAGATTTGTTACTGTTCTAAAAACTGTCACAGCAGGATCCATGTGCATGTTTCAGTGAATGTTTTCCCAGTGCCATGAAGCAGCAGTAATACAGTCTGCGTGGACATGTGAAGGGTTCAGAAAACATGCGCACACACATAATCTGATGATTCACTCGAAATTTTAGTCATGACAACAAAGCAAGTATAGCACAAGTAAATGTGAATGCTATTCTATCAATGAAATTGCTACTCATTAAAATATACCATGCCTTAATTTTGGTAAAATACTAAGTTTATTTTGTTGATTTTGTTTGGCTGTAAAAATCATGTGTGCAAGTGTATAGGATGAAATTGCTACCCATTGAAAATAACTATGCCAATGTTGGTAAAATACTATGGTTATTCTTAGTATGTTTTTTGGTTAGAAGATGACATGTTAACTTTAAATTCTTATTTGTAAAGTTATAATAAATGTTGGTATTTAATGGATTTTTCTACACTGGTTACAAATAGAAGCATATAATATCAACATTAAGTGATATTGTTAAATTAGTTTACTGTAAAACTGAGTGCCAATTAGAAAAAAAATAATTACTGATTTAACTAACTGTGTTATTTAAAAAAGTTTTTGTGATTTCTAGGTAAAAATCATGTGTGCAAGTTTATTGGATGTGGCCGAAACGAGAAATTTAACTATGTTGTCATGCAGCTTCAGGTAAAGTAGAAACAAGTCTAATAATTAAATATGACCAGGATAATATGATTGACAAAGGCACTGGGACTTAAATACTTTTTTTCTTGTCTTGTTCCCCTCATAGGGCAGAAACTTAGCAGATCTTAGACGAAGTCAGCCTCGTGGTACTTTTACCATGAGCACAACCCTTCGCCTGGGAAAACAGATACTAGAATCCATAGAAGCCATCCACTCTGTCGGCTTTCTCCACCGAGACATCAAACCGGTAAAATTGCAGTCATTTTTGGAACAAGATCATTTATATTTAGAGGAGATTTCATACATTAAAGCATGAATTTTCTTTTCAGTCAAATTTTGCAATGGGAAGGCTGCCTTCGACATACAGGAAGTGTTATATGCTAGACTTTGGGCTTGCACGTCAGTACACAAATACCACTGGAGAGGTCCGACCGGTATGTCATGATTAAACTTCCTTTTTAGTTTTGTAAGTTTTGTATTACTTATATATATTAAATATATGTCTTATTCAACATGGACTCTACATAATGTAGCAAAAAAAAAGGTACTGGTTCGGGTCAACAAAACAAATCATTTGTCTTACATTGCTCATAAATGTGATGCTTCGGTCATATACTATATTCAGTTTTAACCATTCTGGATATCAATTTTATGTTTTGATTTGTCTCAATGGTGTATTTTATTGAGCATCAATTGGGATGCAATGCAGCTGTAAAGATGCGCTATTCACTGCATCAGTGCAGTCTGGCAGGGCTATAGATGTAGCTCAAAGCTGACGAGTGCTTTACTGAGCTTTCAGAGCTATCAGCTGCTCAGTGTTTCTTATTTTAGCACATCACAAGGAGCTCTTCTTTTCCGCACATGTTCCTCTCTTCATCCTCCACACTATCTCTATTTCTCTATATTGTATGTGCAGGTTTTAGTGCAGCGCTTTGAAAATTTAATAAGACTGCATGCATCATAGAGCAATGCCTGGAGGCTCAGCCAGAGAGGGTCTTTCTCTCTCTCTCTCTCTCACTCTCTTTTCTCTCTTGTTTCATTTCTGCGCAGCTGACTCAGCTGCACTCATTGATTTAGGCAGGAAATATAGCATCGCCTTTCTGTACATCCATCTTTTGAGTTTCGGGTTTTCCCAAAAAATCTCTCGATCAAATAAAAAGTTTAGGCTGTTTAACTATGAATAAAGTGTAATAAAAGCTTAGAATTTGGAAAGCTTACAGGATATATAATGTATAGACAGTGTAAGAGTCATGCTGCGATTGTTGCTAATCATTTTACATTTATTTTATTCAAATTTTTGGTCTTATCTTTTTAGTTTTAAATCCGTTGCATGGAGTCCTTTTGTCTACAGTAGTTTGATATTTATTTCTGTCATTTCTATTGTTTTACCATCTTGTCTTATTTTTCAGTTTGCGTTTGGGGTTTTAAGTTATGACGTGCATGTCTGACGTGTATCTCCATCTGTTCCCTTCTTCCCCATACTCTCACCAATGGAAAGAGTTTCATTGTGAGTCACTTCATGGAGTATTCATCTTTGATTTTTTTAAAGCTTGACTTCCATTATGCATTCCAGAAAGGAAAAGCTATTTTAATAAAGTGGTGAACTGATTGTTTTTGTTGGCTTTTATAAAAGAATGCATATTACATTCAATTTATTGCTTAAATGCTTGCCAGGTCAAATAACAGGCTTTCAGTAGCGTCTTAAAATGTCTTAAATTTAAAAGCCCAAATTTTTGTTCTTACTGTTGTAGCTATTAAATAATTTTATTTTATTTACTTATTTTTCTGATGTCCATGCACCGCTCATCTCATGTGTTTTTGATGTTGCTTGGGGTTGCAAAAAATGCTCCTAAGCGTTAACATTAATAAAATGGTTAGGGTTACCATTGTCTGAAAAAAATTTCTTACATGCTCAAAAACACAAAAGTCATGGTTAAGGAATAGTTCTGTAAATCTTCAAAAATATAAAAATGACATTTAGTGGTGTCATAGTTTGAAAAAAGGCAGAAAAAAGTATTGATAAGGTTGCCAGATAATGATATAAGACTCAAAAATGTTATACATGAAAATGAGATCGTAAGGGTTGTCAGAGATTGAGAAAATGGGCATACATGTTCAAAAGCATAAAAGTAATTGTTGGGGTTACCAAATTTTTAACAAAATGTAAAAAAAAGGAGTAGCAAATTGTACTTTTAGGGTTGTCATAGTTTGAGAAATTGCTCATGAACTTTTAACTTTGTAAATGGAATGGTTAGGGTTGCCAGTGTTTGAGAAAACATTTATAAATACTTAAACAAATAAAAGTGATGGTTAGGATTTCAAACAATTTATTTGAAGCATAATATTTAATATGCAAAAAAAAATGGTATGTGTTTTTGATGTTGTGATATATGTCTTAATTTGGACTCCTAACTGTCTTAAAAAGATCTTAAAAAGGCCTATAAACCTGAAGAAACCCTGAATTAAAGGAAAACAGATTTTAGCACATTTGTGATTCATTGTGATGTACAAAATCGACAAAATAAGACAATTATGAAATCAATTTTAAGTTTGATCATTGCTTGATTGAAGAATAGGGAGATGTGTTTTGTTTTACAATAAAATTTAAAGCTGCAGTTAATTGCAAATTACATTTCATTTCAGCAGTGTGAATTGAATGACCTTCCAAACAATTAAATGCATTCAACTGAAATGTGATCTTTTCTGAAACGCAATTTACTTGTCAAATAGAAGCTAGACTGTAGTTAATCTAAAAGAAATTAGAAGAGCATGTTTTCTTGTATGCATACTGTACATATAAAACTGTACAAGTTTGTTCTGCTCAATTCCCTTGAAGAATAAACATTATTTACAAGCCCCCCTTGTAGTCATAATCTTCCCCCAGCTTTTTAAAGTTATATGTGTGAAAGCATGACTCTTTTTGTATATATGTAGTCATTATTGATGAAAAAATGTAAATGAATTCTTTAATGAGATGTTTTTCTTCTTATAGCCGAGAACTGTAGCAGGATTTCGAGGGACTGTTAGATATGCATCTGTAAATGCACATAAAAACAAAGTGAGTGCTTGAGTTTACTTTGACTTATATCTCTGTAAGTAATTTTTTTTTTACTTTAATAGAGCTTTTAAATTTGCAGGAAATGGGTCGCCATGATGACTTGTGGTCATTGTTTTACATGCTGGTTGAATTTGCTGCTGGGCAGCTGCCATGGAGAAAAATCAAAGACAAGGTTATCACATGACTCCTTGCATGCTTTGAAAGTCTATGATTATGTATATGGTTTTGCCCTAATTAAGTTGATATTTTACAACTGTGTGACATTGTTGAAAGCTATTTTTGTCTACTGCTTCGTTTAGGAACAAGTGGGTCAGATTAAGGAGCGATATGATCACAGAATGCTTCTCAAACACATGCCATCTGAGTTTAACGTCTTCCTGGAGCATGTTTTAGGCCTTGACTACTACACTAAACCAGACTATCAGGTACCTAGATTAAGTGGTGGCTTTATACATTAGACAAAATCTTTCTACAGTTTGATCTCTTTTCTATGTCAGCTCCTGATGTCAGTGTTCGAGAACAGTATGAAAGAGCGCGTTATCACAGAGAATGAGCCGTATGATTGGGAGAAAAGTGGGACTGACTCTGTGATGTCAGCCACCACACCGACTGCCGCACAGCAGAACACACGGCCTACGGCAGCAATGGTTGGGTAAGAATGGCATGCATGTGTGAACACATCACAGGTCACATGGATATGCCTGTGGTGGGCCAATCTATGCATCTGTTTATCCAAGCATTATCTCATTGCCAAAGATCCTTATGTTGTGTCAGTTTTAAAAAACAATCCTTCATGAGCAGCATCTCATGGGACTTCTTGTTGTCACATAAATACTGCAGATGAATGGAAGTCATGAAAAAAATAACGTCAGGCTTTAATTTGTTATTTAATATTCAACAGCTCTTATTTCCTTTGCGATAATTAATTATTTTCTGTTGAATACACACTTGCAAAGGCTGTTTGATAGGTACTTTTAGTATGGTATTTACTGTGTTTGAAAAAATTATTTAAATGTCACAGGCTTGTTTAAGTCCAGTGCCTTTCTTAGAAGGGAGAGTGGGTGTATTGCTTCAGGACAATTTACCATGACAAAGAAAAAAGTATCTGATGACTGACATCCCCAGCTGCATGACAGCATGTTTCAAAAACTCTAGGTGACATTTGAAAAATATAATTTTAAAAAGCAGAAGCATGCCATTTAATCACCATTAAATGCATCAAAAGACTTACTAAACTAAAAATGTGACTGTTTTTTTATCTTCTTGAACCAATAGGGTCATAAATGTTAGCCAGGTGCCAGGTGAGCATCAAAGGGAAAACACAGATGATGTTGTGAAGGATGAGCATCTTAGCGACCAGGAAAATGCCCCTCCGATTCCCTCGGGGAGACCTGCTGATGGCAGTCAGTTACCAACAGATGGAGATGGATGGGAGGAAACGGACTTCAATCGGAATAAACTCAGGATTAATCTTGGAAAGGTGCTTGATTCTCATGTTTAATAAAGTGATCACATATTCTGTTTGCTTTCAAAACTGGTTGAAGACAGAAATAAACTTTCCTATTTGCAAATTGCTCAGGGAGGACAAGAGGATGATGGGAGCCGGGGTGTGTGTCCTGTGTCACCACAGAGAGGAGCATTAGACTCTCCGGGAATGCAGGTTCACTCGCTCCGATATCGGAGGGTCAACAGTCCTGAGTCTGATCGAATGTCTGCTGCTGATGGACGGGACGGTTATGGCCAGCGGTGGGTTACTATTTTCTTTCAATGTCATCCAATCAAATCTTTAAGGAATACATTCATTCATTCATCTTCATGTCAGCTTTATTCCCTTTCGGGGTCGCCACAGCGGAATGAACCACCAACTCACTGGCATATGTTTTACGCAGCGGATGCCCTTCCCTGCCGCAACCCATCGCTGGGAAACATTCACACACACATTCACACTTTTAACACTATGGGCAATTGTTCTTATTCAATTCACTTATTCCGCATGTCTTTGGACTTGTGGGGAAACCGGAGCACCCGGAGAAAACCCACGCGATCACGGGGAGAACATGCAAACTCCACACAGAAATGCCACCTGCCCCAGCCGAGCCTAGAACCAGCGACCTTCTTGCTGTGAGACGACCGTGCTACCCACTGCGCCACCGTGACGCCTTTAAGGAATACATTTGTTTAATATGTTTTATATATTGTTTAAGCAAAATATACAGAATTCGGGATGGAGTGCATATCACATATCACATATTATGCCTCTGATATAAAAATCGGCTAGTAGCCCAGGCGTATTTTTAGATTGTAAAGACATACACTTGGTGGGTTATTCTAGGAGGGACCTCATAGATAGGAAGAACCAGGAAACCACTGATGCTAAATGACTAATTATATTTTATGCTCCTCCAAAAATTATATATCGCATACCAGGCGAGCAGTCAGTCTTCGGGCTCTGGACACCCCTTTGAATAGTGTGGTGAAGAAATGGTGGAGGGTTTTTGCTGTTTATATATATATATATATATATATATATATATATATATATAAGCGTCACGGTGGCGCAGTGGGTAGTACGGTCGTCTCACAGCAAGAAGGTCGCTGGTTCTAGGCTTGGCTGGGGCAGGTGGCATTTCTGTGTGGAGTTTGCATGTTCTCCCCGTGATTGCGTGGGTTTTCTCCGGGTGCTCCGGTTTCCCCACAAGTCCAAAGACATGCGGAATAAGTGAATTGAATAAGAACAATTGCCCATAGTGTTAAAAGTGTGAATGTGTGTGTGAATGTTTCCCAGCGATGGGTTGCGGCAGGGAAGGGCATCCGCTGCGTAAAACATGCCAGTGAGTTGGCGGTTCATTCCGCTGTGGCGACCCCGAAAGGGAATAAAGCCGACATGAAGATGGATATATATATATATATATATATATATATATATATATATATATATATATATATATATATAAACAGCAAAAACCCTCCACCATTTCTTCACCACACTATTCAAAGGGGTGTCCAGAGCCCGAAGACTGACTGCTCGCCTGGTATGCGATTATAAACCAATTCTTTGTCATTAATTGTACACAGAGAATCAAACTTGTTTCAAAATGTATTGATCCCAGCAAAACTATTTTGTTTTGAAAATGGAAGCAGCCCAAATTTTATAGACCCACCCACCGCCAATTTTCTCAGCTCTGTTTAACCAAAAATATCCCAGTTGGGTGAAAACAACCCAATCTCACAACACTGCATAGAATTCTGTAGTTGAAAATCGGATGAAATCTGCTTCCTTCAACCATCTGCTTGCTCTAGACTAGTGACTATGGTTTTCTGGAGGGCGGTTTCAACAATAAAGTGGAGAAAATTAAAGTTAGTGTATGGACACCTTCTGTTTCTCAGCAGTTAAGCAGATCTTGTAATGCATTTTCTACTTATTTAATGAATTTAATGACACTGTTAGCTTTAGCCAATATATTAGTAATAATCTAGGGTGTTTGAGAGGGAACACACAGGGGTTCTCTTTCTGGTGTTGCACCGGGGCTGTTTATACATATCGAGAAATGATACTAGTGGAGAGGGAACTTGTGAAATTAATGAAACGGTGATGGTCAGGTTGTAAAAGTCCACTGTTATCACTAAAATTTGAAATGTTCTTTCCTAGCTCTCGAATGGACATTCTGGGTTCTCCTTCTCGGCACGTTTACTCCTCTCAGCCTGCTCAGATGCTGTCTGTTGATGGTTGCCGAGGTCGCAATGAGGCCTCCGCTTCAGTGGACCAGGAAGCCCACAGCAATGCCTTCATCCGCTCCGTCCCACTGGCAGAAGAGGAGGATTTCGACAGCAAAGAGTGGGTCATCATAGACAAAGAAATGGAGCTTAGAGACTTCCACCACCTTCCAGGAGCTGAGCCCACCACGTCCGGCACTACCGATGATGAGCCAGAAGAACTGCGTCCGCTTGAGGATGGAGAGGACAGGAGGCGACATCGAGGGACAGATCCATCAGTCAGAACAAGGACATCACATGGTGAACGGACTACACGGGGTATGCTGCCATTGACTGAAGAGGAGACATCCAGGAGGAGCGGGAAAGGCCAGTCAACGTCGATGGAGAGCCCTGCGCAGTCCCCCTGCCACTCACTTCCCTCAGGACGGCCACGTCGGAGAGAATCAGAAACCAACGGACCTCAGAGACAGGTAAGATCATCCTCTATATTCTACACTGATGCTTTTTTAACCGTAATAAATGCTCACTGATGAGAATGAGGCTGAAAACACTTAATGGATGTGAAGAAATCCTGAGGTCAAAAAGCTTTTTTTAATAAAACTATGAAGATTTGTGGATTTATTTTAAAAAGCTTTGATCAGCTAAAGACTTGATTTTAATTACACAAACATGGCAGAAACTTAATAACTGATTCAGTCTAAAATACCTATTGAAAACATTACTACTATAACATTATTTTTGTGGCTGAGGGCCAAAAATAGAAGCAACAAAAAAAATGTAATGTCTCAAAAAATGTTTTTATAATCTTCTCAAAATTACAGCAATTTGTATATTTGGACCTCCATGAACAAAAATGTTAAAAGTAAAGAAATCCTGGTAATGGCTCTTGATATTGTGACTGCAAGTTTTTATTGTTTTTTTTTTTTCAATAGATTTTTGCTATAAATACACATAGTATTAACCATGCCATATTCTTAATATAAAAAACATACAATCATATTCTGAAATATTAGTATTAAGCTTTTGAACTTTATTTTACTTAAAAGAAAACCAGGCTTTGCCAACAGGAGTTTTACAGGTTTCTTTTCTTTTTACAGGTAAAAAGAACAATTTAACCAAAAAAATTAAAACTTTTTTAATACTTTACATTGACAGCTGCCTGGTGACATGTTGGTATAAATCTTCTAGAGTCTTGGGCTATTCATAGGATGAGATATGAAGTATGAAACTTTTCTAATTTTACTGCCAAAATTCGCCCCAAATGAAGTAAATAATAACTCCTTTAATAACTCCTTCAGGTTACATGTTCATAACTCAGGCACAATTTGAATAGTCTGCCATAGGTTTTACTTTATGAGAATACTCTTGTCACTGAACTCTCAAGAAACTTGAAAAAAAGTTTGTCATTAAAATATATTGATTTTAACAAAGATTACTTGCAATGGAATTTAAAGCTTTCAATTTTATTTTACAAAACATATTTTGCCTTCTTAAAAATGAGAACAGTTTTTTCCTATATTGGTACAAGAAGCTTTTTGATCTAAGCAAGAAAAATCTGGCAGCAAAATAAACTAACAAATAAAAAAATGGTTTCCCAGTGATGGGTTACGGCTGGAAGGGCATCCGCTGCGTAAAAAATATGCCAGAGAGTTGGCGGTTCATTCCGCTGTGGCGACCCCGAAAGGGAAGAAAGCCGACATGAAGATGAATGAATGAATGAATAAAAAAATTGTACAATTAGTTAACAGTTTAATGGGAAATGTAACAGCAGCTATTTAAACTCTAGTAATGAAAATTCAATTCTAAATAAAAGACAAAGATTGCTCTCTTACAATTCTGTGTTGGAAAACACTCAATGTAAACCTTTTTTTCATGATTAGCTATGATAAATTTAGCACAAAGTAATCAATCTATGAATATTAAAATCCCTTTTCTGTGGAAGTTCCTGAAAACATTGAGTTTTTGTTTATAAACTATTTTACAGCTTCATCATCTACAACTTACCGTTATCAACTAACAACAATGACCAACAGAAAGAATAGCAAAAGTTTATGTAAGGTTAATCACTATATTTATCACAACTTCATGGAATCCTTTATGCCTCGGCTTTTTCTAACAATACTGACAACAACATCAGAATTTCATCTGTGTCATCATATTTGTTTATGTTCACCAGGTAGTCAATCTACTCTGCTATTATTAACTTAATAATAAATCAAATCTAATCGATTGGCTATATTAGGAATCCCAAATGGTCAAAGCGGGATTTTTTTTCTGGTTTTGATTAATTTCTTAGTGTTGGCGAGCAACAAATGAGTAAATTAGAAGGATATGATCATAGACACATTTTTTTTTTAATTGTGTACATTATAGTTGTCTCTTTTTTATATATTTTTCCCTTTATTAAAACAACATACTACACAAATAACTTTAGCAGTAACAGAGTTTTGTCAATCCAAAGAACTAAATTCTACTTCTCTTTGAAAATCTATCACCCTTTTCTTCGTAGTCTGAAGAGAAAACCTAAATCAGTGATTTATTCTACCTAAATGGAAACCTGCTCTTTTTCTAGATGTTCCATGAGTGAATGAGTCTTCTTGTTCAAGAGGCTTGGTTTAAGCGCTCTAATTAGCTCTTTCAGTGCTTTAATTATGACTGCTGGTTGGGGGTTGTCTTAAGATGCTTATTTTTTTCTACTATTTTTGCACGCGTTCAATTATGAGAAGTATGACATAGTTTTGTTTTCTGTTTACAAACTGGAAGACAAGAAGTTTACTTTTGTGCGATGATGCTATGATAGTTAACCCAGTTCAGTATATAGGCGGATTTTTAAACATTAATTAAATTTGGCTGATTATAATTTACATGCATTAGGGATCCAGAAAGTCCAATAGATCACAATGAAGTGCTTCGATAAATTTCTTTACTTTTTTGCTTCCCCAAGTACCCTGATAGTTTGTTGATCTACAATTTAAATGTACCAACGATGTTTTGTTTGAAAGACCTTCTAAAGATTTGCTTATTTATATGCTCTTAATGTATATTTGATTATATAATTTGCGCATTTAATTTTATAATAAGGCATTGTTGAATCAATTTTCTTTTATTTCAGCAAAAATATGTTTGTATCCATTCTTGAGTTGTATAAATACATGTATTTAAAAATCTGATTTAAAAATTGGCGTCACGGTGGCGCAGTGGGTAGCATGGTCGTCTCACAGCAAGAAGGTCGCTAGTTCAAGCCTCGGCTGGGTCGGTTGGCATTTCTGTGTGAAGTTTGCATGTTCTCCCCATGATCGCGTGGGTTTTCTCCGGGTGCTCCGGTTTTCCCACAAGTCCAAAGACATGCGGTATAAGTGAATTGAGTAAGAACGATTGTCCATAGTGTGAATGTCTGTGTGTGAATGTTTCCCAGCGATGGGTTGTGGTTGGAAGGGCATCCGCTGCGTAAAACATATGCCAGAGAGTTGGCGGTTCATTCCGCTGTGGCGACCCCGAAAGGGAAGAAAGCCGACATGAAGATGAATGAGGATTTAAAAATTGACCATCAGCTACCAAGATTTGGAAATGTTGGTATTAACATTTATTTATTTAGTTTCAACATCATATATATTTAGCATTAAATTTTTTAGGGTTGAATATGGCCCATTTAATTGATCAAAACTAGTTTAAATGGTTTCTATGTTCATTTTATATTTATTTGATTAAAATGTATGCTGTAGATAAACTGTACGTAAAAAAACATGTTCTTTTCTTGCTGATTTCATTTAGTCTGATTTCTTGCACCTAAAGTGTTCAACGTTGTCTGTGGAACAGTGATTCAAAGGTGTGTGTGTGTGTGTGCGTGTGCATGCGTGCGTGTGTGTGTGTGTGTGTGCGTGAGAGGGTGAATGGGGTTCTCTAGGGAAAAGATGCATAAAAACAAAAGCACTTTGAACTGAAGTACTGCCCTTGTGTGTTTGCTTGTTTTGGTTGAAATAAATGATCTAGTGCTGAGCATTCCTCCTGATTGTCTATCATCATGTCCTAACTGTGGTATTTCCCCTTTAAGGATCCTCAGCACTAAACCATTCAGCACTTATTCACATTAAAGGATTTCATTTTCATATTTTGATGTTTTTCATCTCTCATAGTCAGTAAGCTGCAAAAGGCTTTGCTAGAGCCGATGGCATTGTAATAAAACAAAAGCAGAACACGAAAAAAATCAACTATTCTAGACAATAAAGATGTGTAGGGGCATCTATCATAGAATATTTCAATAAATTTGCCTTACTATCTTATTGTCCTGCAAAGAGTTCCAGCCTTTTCAAACTGAACTTAGAGTGCTGGATTGTCATTTTGTAAAAACAGACCGATGAGGATGCTCCTTTCCTAGCCGTTTTTCTCCTTTTTGATGCCCACTGCTTTTTTGCTCAAAATCACGTATGTCACCTAAGAAGAAAATACCAAGTTCTGCTGCGGGAGCCACAAAAGAAGAGTGAAAGAGGTGTTTGCGGTAAGCACAGTTTAGGCTAGTCCCTTTTGTACTTGTTTGATAAACTTGCTCATTTTTCTTTCTTCTTGGTTTCTGTTCGTCATCACTTTCTCCATGTTTACCCATTTTTATCCATGTGTGTTTGT
Organism: Danionella dracula; assembly: GCA_900490495.1. Lineage (NCBI taxonomy): Eukaryota > Metazoa > Chordata > Actinopteri > Cypriniformes > Danionidae > Danionella > Danionella dracula. The sequence goes on from UELW01000012.1 coordinate 6,280,423, forward strand.
GTTTGAATGCCTGACGAGTTAGCTATTAAGTTGTCCTTGTTTTAATGGTCAGCAAATGGTTAAAAAGTACAGTGGTTTTGCATCTCTTGGTTCATCGTCTCATACATAAGACACATTTTTTGAGGAGAAGCTGCCTCTGTGGAATAAAGATTAATTTTGGCTCTCAAAAAGAGCAAAACGTATCAACCCTTTTAGCTTTGTCTCTTGTGCAAACCTGTTTCCAGGCAACCCATTGTAGGTCTGTGTTAAGAGAGCCTGTTCCTCTCTTTTCTTCCTCTGACTGTTTGGCCGTCTTCTCAATGCATGCGACGAGGAGATGCCTTAAATGTAACAAATACAACTCATCCTTTGCTTTACGAAATTTCAAAGCAAGCTCTTTCTCCTCTTCTGGTTTTAGATGGATGATGATCGGCCTCGCTCTAACAGCCAAATTCGCCGTTTGGCCTCATACGTCTTCTCGTCCTCCACACTAGAGACGGAGCAGTACCCACATGCCGCTGGATCCTTCATCCAGCGCAGTCGTTCTGCCGAAAGCAGCCCAGCACATGGTAACCTCCGGTCAAGCTCTGGGTCAAGGCGGCATGCTCCTCTGCAAGCACCGGGAAGTCCTCGCAGCAGACACTCCATGCTTAACACGTCTCGTCTGCAGCTCCAGCAGATGCTGGCTAAACTCATGAATAAGAACAGCTGAGCAGAGCCCATGCCTGCTTTACTCAAAACATGTTTTTCTAAGTGGATGAACATTTATTTTTAGAAAAGACGTGTCTTTTCTGATGCAATAAACTGTGAGAGCTGTGAGAATGAAATGGGAATGCTGGGCTTTTACAGCTGTTCACATCTGGCACTTTCTGCTGGTTATGAATAGGCACTTACTGTAAAGTAATTAAGCCACTTTGTTAGTAAAAGTATTTCTAAACTGAAATCGCACACTCTGTTCTAACCAAACATGATGCAGTCAAAATCTAATGCTCGCATATATGTATTTCAATAACAGCCAATCAGAAGTCTTTTGCGTGGGAGCTCTTTGAAGAGGATTGAGTCACAAAGGGTTGAGTATGTAAGAGTTAAGGGAAATCGATAAATCATGAAGTTTGCTAAAAAATAACTGACTGAGTTCCTTCAGTTTTTTTTGTAATTGTATTTTGTACAATTTTCACCTTTTGTGATTCTCTTAAAAGGGATCGTTGATGAAAACCACACTGGTCTAAGTGCAAACTTTAAGAAATTACACCTGTTGAGTTTATGAGTTATTATCATTACATAGTAAATATTAAATTATGCACCAAAAACACTAAAAAACATTACCAGTGGCATATATTTGTCAACATTTGGACCTCATACAAAACTCAGATCAACAATCCTCCAGCTCTCAAGCCCCACCCACTAACAGGAATGGGTAACAAACAGTCCCAGATCAGTTGCTATGGTAACAGGGAAGAGAAATGTTGACTTCTGCATTTATTCAGCTTGAGAAATAAGTTCAACCAAGTAAGCAATATGGCACTTACATCTAAGATTGATTAATTCTTCAGTAAAATTCACAAAATAAAAAAACTTTATTATTGTGGATAGTAACTTTATTAATATGCTGTAAGGGATTTTAATAGCCTCTCAAAAAGATGTGTTCACAGATTGCTGTTTGTGATATCACAAACCTTAGGATCTTGTCAAAGTCCTTTTAGTAGCAGGACCCTGTTGTTGTTCTGTAGCTCACTACACTTGTTTATTATGTCAGTTAAGAAGCGTGTTTTTGATGAACCCAACAGTTGACAGTTGCTACCAAACGCTTGCTAAGGATGTAATAGACAACTTTTGCATGATAAGACGAGAATCAGCAGAGGCTAAAGATAATTTGAAAGGCCAGACTCAGATGTAAGTCATTCTTTTTGGAGTTGTGTTACTAATTTCTTACACTATTTTTTAATCTATGTTACCAAAAACAAAGAAAGCTTTTCGTTTACTTACTCTTAGTTTTTGAAGATGTCACTTGTTAGCTTTTTAGAAGTTAAATTGTACTGATTATGGCCTTTTATTATGGCCTTTTAATATCCTGTAAAATAAATCTGATTGGTTTCCTGGACATAACAAGCTGCACAAATGTACATTGAAATATCATTTTAATAGGTAAGGCAAGGCAACTTTATTTGTATTGCACATTTCGTACACAGGGTAATTCAAAGTGCTTAACATTGGAAACAAAGAATAACAAAAGAAAGTACATTTAATAAAGTCAAGCATGAAAAAGTCATATAAAAGCATAATGATTAAAAACTGAAAATTAAGACACATATTAAGATTAAAATAGTTGTGAACTTGTGTCTTTAGTCTTTAGCCTGGTTTTAAACGTAACTAAAGTGTTGGCACCCTTGATCTCCTCTGGAAGCTGGTTCCATCTGTGCCCCGCATGGTAACTAAAGAAGTGTTTACCCTGTTTGGAATCTAATTTATTTGATCTGAGCGTTCTCAGCTCCCCGTTTGGAGTGTATTCACTGATCATGTCTGTTAGGTATTTAGGTGCTAAGTTATGTTTGGACTTATATATGAGCAGCAGAACTTTAAAATCTATTCTGAAGGAGACCGGCAGCCAGTGTAGAGACTTAAGAACTGGAGAGATGTGTTCTGACTTTCTAGTTTTGGTTAGAATTGGAGCCGCTGCATTCTGAACGAGCTGGAGCTGTTTAATGGTCTTTTTGGGAAGACCGGTGAGAAGAGCGTTACAGTAGTCCAGCCTGCTGGAGATGAAAGCGTGAATCAGTTTCTCTAAATCTGGTCTGGAAACAAAGCATCTGATTCTGAAGATGGTAATAAGCGGATTTGGTCATTGCTTTGACGTGACTATTGAAACTAAGAGCAGAGTCCAGAATCACCCCAAGATTCCTGACCTGATTTGTAGTTATTAGTTATTAGTGAGATAAGTGTTAACCTTAATAATTAAAAATGTAAATAATCTCTTTAAGTGTGTTTATTTTTTATTTAAAATGTTTTAAATCAGATATAATTACATTTTCTGACCAGAACCCATTCAAGCTGTTTTGCATGGTTATCAAATAAAATTAAAAGGGATCTGCATCCACAAGTGCTGTAAAGAAATTTTGAAGCCTCTTCAGTTAATGAATAAATTCTGATTTAAAACTCCTTATAAAGCAGACTTTATGAGAAGTGGCAAAACAGGTGTTTAAGCAATATAATGTTTGCGTTTTCTGCTTGTTTTAAGCATGACATTTGCTCAAAATGCGCATATTTTACATTTACTATATATTTTTACTTTACAAAACAACCTTATGAATTTAAACCTTTCTAACATGAGTGTGTTCACAACATTTATCATCATACACATGTTTATGATCAAACACCTTTCTTTAACACATCCTGATGCTTTGAGAGTCCAAGGAAAATATTCAGCAATAAAGGAAGATCATTTATATAAAAATTAATTGAAAATGAAAAGTCCAATGAAGTGAAAGATTGGATCATTAAATATATATATACTGTTGAAAGTCACTAAAAATGTATGAACGACTGGAGAACTCATGACCATGCTTTTGACCATAAAAGTGGCCTACCTGGAAACTTATGATTGAGCACTTAACCAAGCTCTTGTTTTGCATCATGAATGGGTAGGACATTGTGTTATCTCTGTGTTTTTCACGTGCATGTGTTCAATTTGTGTATTGCAGCAGAGTGCACTAATAAAACGTTACGTTAGCCTCACTGGACCTGCTGCCTTTAATATGCAAATAATGTCTTCCACTGGAGAGCTTTTTTCTTTTTCCATTTTTCTTCTGTTATTTTAACATTCTCTGAGCCATCATCCAATGCACATGAATCAAAAATATTATGTGCTCTAAAGGTGCTTTGCCTCATAAAGGAAATGTTATGCAAGTTGAATGATCTGTTTCAATCCAAAATGGAAACATAGGAGCAAAAGGGAATACTATGTCTATGCTTTGTCAAGTCTGATTGATCTGTATAAATGATAACTGATGATAGTTCTTGAGAGATGTTTGAGCATATATGTCAACAACGATCATAATTATAGCCATAGAATAAGAAGCAAAAAAATTCTATTGTCAGCGCCTTTTATTTGGGGTGTTTATACAATTCTGTGGTGATGTAATTCTTCATATTTATGTGCTTTGAATGCATCATATAAGCATTCAAGTGTTATTGAGTGTCTCCTGCTTGCCATGGGTTTGTATGCTCGGTTTGTGAGACTTGGGTCTTTAAAGTACTGTTTCTCACTATTGCACTTTATAAAAAGAAACAGATTTGGAGCCATAGATGTTCCTTTGGTGAATAATAAATGCAAATGATTGCAATAAGGTGCAGGTTTATGGTTTTGGGTAGAGAAAATTTCTTCTTGAAGATTTTACTGAGACAAGGGCGTTGAGCGTAGAACATAGAAATCTTTTTATGCATAATTTTTCCGGGTAAATTTTCATTGATTTATTAATTTAAAGGATTATAGTTAAGATGACATAATCATTTTAACAAGGTTTCCATCCATCTGTGGCATACAAATTATGTGGTGATGTTAACTGATGAATGCTTATAACAAGGAATTGTATCTGTAGCATCTTTTTATGTATTTATTATTAGGTGCCAAAGGCTACCTCTTCCCAACAATGTTAAAAGTTATGATGAAACAGAATAATAAGTAAATGGCGTCCTTAAAGTTCTTGTAATGTATCTTGAAACAATGTGGCAACATGCAGTGACAAGCGGCATAAAAACATGGATGGGTGGTTTTAGTGAATTATTTATTCACCTTAAATATATCATTAATGCCTTGAAAGTCCAATAAAATGGTATTATTTTTAATTTATGAATATGTTTTTATAATGAGACATTGAGAAGAAAATGCAGTTTTTAGGTAAATTACTTGTTTGAACGTATGTCCTGCTTCTTTGTAATTAAAGAGTGTTGCATTTTCAAATTAAAAAGATTTTTTCTGATGGTTTCTGTTATTATCATAGTCAGCTTATAACATGAATGTACTGCTCAGATATCCAAACAGGCTGCTAATTCCTGCACTTGTTTTGCACATCAGCTTTTCCTAGTTTACATCAATGTCTCCACAGTGATTAAATTCCTTGCTGTTGAGACTGTCAAGGTCTTTTATCCTATGCCTTTGTAAATGGAAATGGAGACGTGTGAACATTACAGTATGTGACTTCCATTGTGGTATCCTATTATAACTTAAACTTTTCGGGTCATAGTCAAAAGTGAACTCCTGTTAAGTACCGAAATATTAAATCAGCTTAGAGACCAGAGTTCTTGTTCTTCTTCCATTTTTGATAGAAGTCGAAGACTTTCTCTTATTTTTTTCCAAGGCCTTTTTTTGTTTAGCTAAACATGAACATCTCCATGGGATCTTTTAAAATACCAAAAAAACCTGTTACCCTCAATGAATTTGTTCTTGTGTCTTGGTGAACACCTATACACAATGCCTTTGTCAGGAAAAGATCTACGCTATATTATGGCTGCAATGTGCATGTTGTAAGATAAATTGTTGAATGCTGGGACACTATAATATTTGTTGGATTCAGGAGGGTGTTTTGAAGCAAAATGTCATAATTACAGATGTTTTTCTGTATAAATTCTGTACAAATTTAAATTAAGTTTAAATAACTCTTAAAGACAGATTAAAAAGCAACAATTTTACACCCAACAGGTGTGAGATGTAAAAATGTAATATTTGAATCATAGCAACTATTACGTTACAGTGTATATTTAATTTTTAAATAAGAGAAATATACTGGGATTAAATCTGTTGGTTTTCTGTACAAATAATTATATACAAAAATGTATTTACTGTACAGTATGCTTGTGATATATAAAGGTAAAGCATGTATTTTAGAATTTTTTTAATAAAGCTATATGTACAGATATATTACAGATCAAGGAACTGACTTGATACTGTACACTTACAAAGCATGTTATCTGGTTGGTTTTAATCTGTATGTACTGTATAGAAATGCTGTTAACACTTGGAAGAAATAAGCAAAAACTGGCTGCTGTAAAATGGGAAATTCTTTATCAATTTTTGTGCCTTTTTTATGTCATTATCTAGACAATCTTTAACAGCTAACAGCTTGTGTATGATTAAAGTTTGACAACAAAAACAAACAAATCTCTTGTCTTTATTAAAAAAGTGAATAACAATCCTGTAGTCCTCAATTGTCAATTCAGCATAATCATTCTTTGAATTTCAGGGTGATATGGATTTAATTCTTGAAACCTAATCATCTGTTCTTTATATCAATGTCAACTAATAAAAATGTTTTGGTTTTTTAGTTAATCTAAAACAATATATTGCTCTAAAGACAATTATCCAAAAAATTATATATATATATATATATATATATATATATATATATATATATATATATATATATATATATATATATATATATATATATATATATATATATATATATATATATATATATATATTTACATTTTCTAATTGTTTGGAAGTCGTGGGGGAAAAAGCTGAGAAGTACCATTACTAAAATATTGTGGATAAAGTGGCACTAGAGTAATGGTTAGGTTAATGGTAAATAATTTTAGCAAAGAAACCAATGCAGCCTTATGGTAGCCCTATACATTTCAAGAGATATGCTTTAGCACAGAGAACAACAGCGTAATCCCTTTCTCTGTACCCATTACAACCGTATCAAGCTCTGTGAGCAAATGCTGCTGCCTCAATAAGCTCCAATGACTCGACCGAACTCTGCCTGTAACCAAAATAAACGCGGTTAGGCTGTTTACACAACTAATCTGTAGCTTTAAAAAATTACTTAGGCCAGAGTATAAAAAATACTCAGTTAACGGGGAAATGCTGCTCTGGATACGTATGGACAAACAGTGTAACTGCATTCAAAAAGCATGGTTACAAAATAACCGGGTATGTGAGGCCTTTATTGGGGAGATCTGAGGGCAGTCCAAATCGGAGTATTGGTAATATTAAAGTGAATTTTTTTGATACTGCAGAATGTAACCTATACAGATTTTGGCGGGTGGGTCACCAGTACTCAAATATATTTAAGGATATTCAGTTTGTCCAGGAGTGTGTAGGAGTAAAAATTGAAGAACTGAATTGAATAACTCTTTTATATTGCAATCACTTTTTAGCACTATTGTATCATTTGTGTCTGTAACCTTATCTAGATTGCTCAGGAATTCTTCATTATGATTGATGGCGACCAAACTTGTACCCCCCCACCTGAGATCCTGCTCTTAAATGTCATCTTAATAAGTATCTTGTCATGTTTTTTTTATGCTGACCATTTGATGACTTCATGAATATCTGTGGCTGGGCTACTCCTTCAGGGTGCTTCATACCGGTCTTAAAACTCAATGTAATGCATTGCTAAGTTATAATTTTTGGAAGATTCCAGCATTTAACAGTAAAGCTTGTGATACCCCAACAATCACCTGGTCTTCAGTTGTGAGTTTCCTACAAGTGTCAAAAAACTGATTTGGCGTATGCTCCTGGAGTTTGACATTCCAATGAATACTTATATACATATCATCAGACACCTGGAGTTCCCCCCTCTGTCTATATGTGCATTGTTCACTGCCGTATCTTAAAAAAGCCACAATGTAACAGTCAAATTTATCTTTCTTGTAGGCTGAAACACCATGTGAGCCTTTATTATCACCAACTGACTATAGGACTAAATCCCCATCCTCAGAAAAGGAGATGTTCCACATCCTTCCCAAACTTCAGGCTAAAAGAGCCGACTTCCTCACTGTCATGCTCACCGGAAGTCTTCATCAGCGCCGGGCATTCACAGCCACACCACCCGAGACCCAACATGAAGGCCCCAGAGATGATGACGTGACCAAAAGTGAATCAAGTAGTGGGGCAAGTGAAAAGAGCACTGAGCGTAGTCAAGATGGGGCTCCATCCACCCTGGTGGCAGATGATCCAAACAAGGAATCCAAAGATCAGGGCTCAGTGGCTGACGTAGATCCGGATTTAGAGGAGGTCTCCAATACACTTGTTTTGTTTTCTCCTGGAGAGATGAAGAAATCTCCAAATGCAAGAACTGAAGTTGAAGAGGGTGTTGGAGAACATTTTGGTCATTTAAATGTAAAGTTAGATGAAGGTGTACGGTTAGAGGTTGAGAAACCGTTAGAGATAATCCAAACAGACGACTCTACAAACGCACAGCCACCGGATTTAAATCAAGTATACACAACCTCACAGATATCAAAACCAGTAGTATCCATGTCAACAACTCCAGTGGCCTCTGTCTCAATTGCATCGCCTCCTGTCTCTAAAGTGGAGCAAACTTTTGTACACATCGCAGAGAAATCCCATCTGAATATCATGTCTTCCTGTGTTGCACAAGTTCCTGAGGGATTAGAGGAGGTCAAAGATAGGCTGCAATTTAAGCAGATGAAGGACAAGCTAGTTCTTTCTCATGAGCAAGATGGAATAGAAGCACATGTCAAATCTGAAGTCACCCCTCAGTATTTTACAGGCGAACCTCAGGTAGTAAGTGATCCAGGTGGGTCTTTACCTAAGGAAGAGAGTAGCAAACAAGATGGTCCAACATTTGAGTCGAAAGCAATTCCAGATTTCACAGTTGACTCCAATCAACTCTCTACAAAAAAATCTGACGATAATGAAAAGAATACAGTGCCTCTTTCTAAACGGCAACGGCCAAGAAGCAAAAGCCGAATTCCTGTTTTAGTGCCGGAAGATGAGTTAGGATCTGATAAATCCTTGTCCACCAAAGAAAGACTGCAGAGAAGAGCCATGCAGCAAGATCTTGCACGGCAGGTTGTGGATAGGCAACGTCAAGGTCGTTGGATGAGACTGAATTCCAAGACTTCATCTTCATTCTCTTCTGGGGATGAGCCTAAGAGACCTTCCGAGACTCTTTCTACTACAGGATCGGAGGAAGATATCCTTGAATCTGACGATTCGCTCAACAAGTTGAAGAAGGAGGAAAAGTGGCAAGCTGGGTGGCACAGTAGGATCCCACGACCAGTCACACCAATAAGAAAGCCTTCTACTAAACTTGTAGTTGCAGCATCGTTGATTGATCCAGAAGCTGGAATGACAAATTCTGAACAGAAACTAACCAATGGGTAAGTCTAGTTTTACTTTTGGAGTCCACATAGGAACGCTTAAATGTTTTATAGCCAAGATTGTGGATAATTTTTAATGATATTTCAATAAAATTACTCTTAAGATATAAAATAGAATGCTTGTCAGTTAACATCCATGCCAATCTCTGATCTTAAATCTCACACCAGTCAAGATTGGTTTATGCTAGTAATGGTTTAATTGGAGGCCCGTTATAGAATACACAATCAATTTGAAAAAAGGCATATAACTTACGCCAAAGGGTTTCACAGTTTTCACATGGTTTCATAGCTACATGTTTCACAGAAAACACATTAGAATTCCACACATTTTAGCGCCTAGGGTACTGATATAATATACAAATTCATAGAGATGCTAATGATGCTAAATATGTTAATTAAGATCATAGAGCCACAAATGACAAAATTTTCCAATCTTTTATAATACATTAGAGCTGTTCTGCCACCATCTAGTGATCATAGTGGAAATTAAGTGCTGTTCTGCCAGTGAGTGTAGTGTAAATTGGGTGCTGTTCTACCCACTATCTAGTGACCACATGGGAAATTGAGTTATCTTCTGGTGTCATCTAGTGGATATAGTTGCAATTCAAGGACTTAACAATGAATATTGGTGGTTAAAATATTGTCTGTCTCAGATCTCCAAAACATGTTTCTTACTTCTAAAAAATTTCTCATTCAATATTTATTTATTTCTCATTCAATCTTTCTGCTTCATGCTTGTCTAAACCTGGTTAGGATCAAAGGGTTCTGCAGGTGTCTCAAGTTTATTGCAAAATTGAATGTTTGTCTAACTAAGGCATGTCAAAAACGGTCCCTTATTTTTAGCGTATTAGCTTATTATTATTGCTTCATAAGCAGGTTTGAAACTAAAACCTGCAGGACTGTGGCCCTCAAAGATCAATGCAACATCCTCCAATCAACCCAATTCTGGGAATTCTGTTACAGATATATTTATGAAATCTAAAAAATTACACTGCTCTAAGATTGATTTTGTTTTTTCTTTCACTTTAGCCCAAAATCAGGATCAAGTGTTTATTTGCTTCAAGGAAGATCGAAATCAACTCTGTCCCGTTCGACTGTGCCTAGTGGAGCCAATCACATACCACTCTCCTGTATTCCTGCATCTTCCCGCCGCAGCTTAAGCAGCACAAACTGCACTTTCTCTTCAACCCGAATAGCTAGTCCTTCTCCCCATAGGCTTCCCTTACGAACTGCAGTTAGGGAATCCCGCAAGCAGCCATTTCCTCTCCGAACCACTATAGAGCTCCCAGTAAAATCTAGGACTAATACTTGTAGTGGTCCCTCAAACGAAGCCAAACAATCAGCAAACAAAGCCACCAATGCTCCCGTCAAGAACCGAACCAAAGCTTCGGCTCAATCAAAGAACATGGTTCCTTTGAAAAGGGAAAAAAGCACAAGCAACACTCCGGCTGCGGCCAGATAAGGCACTACTTGTTTTTTTTTCACATTTACTTGAGTTTACCACCTCAAAATTAAGTTAGCCACTCACGTTTTTGATTCTCTAATCATTTTCCTAGTCACTAATGGCTGGCTCTGGTTTGGATCCTTCACCTAAATGATTATGTTGTAGTTTGAGTCTTGTGAATTACAATATAGGATGTCACTTTAGATAACATGGTGCTATACCGTACTTGTGCTGTTCTGTTGTGAACGTTTCATATTTTCATTAATATGGTTTTGAGGGTGTTTTTTTAGGATTAGTTAGATTCCAAGGTTACTAATCTTAAACCAACAAAAGGGATCTTAACATTGTTTCTTACAATGTCTAATCTTACAGTATTGTACTTCTATACTATTTACACGATAAACCACGAGGCACACAGAAAAGTATTAAAACTGCCACACAATCTTGAACAAATGCACATGTGTTCCTCTGGTCTGAAGCTCTTGAGTTTTGTAACCTCGTGATGATGGGCATGCCTCGTCTTTAGCTTGTAATCAAGTAACTGATGAAAACGCTGTATGTTTGTACATATTATTTTCTGTATTTATTACAGAGACCTCTTTATTTTTATTAGGCAAAGATAATGGAAATGTGTTGCTTCACGGAGTATGGTTCTCAAAGCACGGTTCAGCTCACACAGTTAATTACCAGTTATTTTCAGTTACTGTATTCCAACCTCTTTTGGTCTTGTTTCAGTATTGAGATGTTAATCAAAGTTTCTGTTGGAACGAGGAGCATAAAATGTTTAAAACATGATGGTGGTATGTTGTGTTTTTCCATGAAGTAAAAGATCTAGATCTTCTTTCTAGAATTATTTTCAGGAAATATCTTACACTTTACAGCTTTCCTGCGATTCTGAGATTATGGCAAAAATACATTTGAGTGTAAATCAATCACTTAAAAAGTAAAAGAAAGTAAAGAAAACGTGTTAGCGTGTTGCCACATGCAGTAGTTAGCATCAGTTTATGCTATGTTTAATACTTTATAAAAAAAGTTTGTATCTTTTTTCAACAAATTCTCAAAGACATTTCTTTTTAAATTAGTGTTTAAATTTTTTTTATTTGAAGCCATAAAAAACAACAGCCATGTAAAAAAGATTTACATTTAAAACAATATTTTAAGTGTTATTTTTTTACTAATATGTTTTTACAAATACAGAGTGACTAATAGTTTGATCTATGAACATCTTGGTGAATATGTTTATTTTTAAATGGTATTTTTTAACTTTTAATGACATGTTTACAGCATTTGTAAATGAACCTGCGTGTTTTTAACTATGGACCTGATTAATTTGACTTTTAACCAATAATATTCATTCATTCATCTTCATGTCGGCTTTATTCCCTTTCGGGGTCGCCACAGCGGAATGAACCGCCAACTCACTGGCATCTGTTTTACGCAGCGGATGCCCTTCCCTGCCACAACCCATCACTGGGAAACATTCACACACACTCATTCACACTTTAACACTATGGGCAATCGTTCTTATTCAATTCACTTATTCCGCATGTCTTTGGACTTGTGGGGAAACCGAAGCACCCAGAGAAAACCCACGCGATCACGGGGAGAACATGCAAACTCCACACAGAAATGCCACCTGCCTCAGCCGAGCCTAGAACCAGCGACCTTCTCGCTGTGAGACGACCGTGCTACCCACTGCGCCACCGTGACGCCTACCAATAATATTATCTAACCAAAAATATATAATAAGTAATTTGATTTTACTAATTCATTTTATATTAAAAGGGAAGGGTTTCCAGGTGTTAGAGAAACTGACAGATGCTTGCCTGTTTGAATTATTGTTAATTGCCAGGAAAGGGTTATCGAGTTTACAAAAATGTCTTTTATTAGCATCAAAGCATTAGTTTAATTACTGTCTTTTTAATTACTTTAACTAATTGAAATGCAAATCTGCCCCATTGATTTTCACTTCAATCACCTTGTAAAAACCTTGTAAAACCTTGTAAAACACCTTGTAAAGTATTATAAATAAGGCAAAAAAAAGAATGTTTCAAACCAGTGCATGCACATTCAATCAGCATTTTTTAACAAAAAGAACAAGATAATTACAGTGACGTAAATAACCATTTGAATCTAAGTGTTATCCAACAAAGAAAAGAACAGTCCACAAAATTAGGGAGCGAGACTTCTTTGTGTCTCCGTGAATAAAAAAATCAACTGATTATCATTTTTAAGATGTGTTTACATGACCTCTTATTTATCAGCTCTTACAATTAATTTAAGCAGCTCCAAACATCTGGAACAAATTCCAGTTTTTGCAGTTCCAAACTTGCATATACAAGGAAATTTCCATTCCTGAAGATTTTTAAATTTAATTCCATTTAATTTTTACTTTGCACTTTTCTTTGATTGTGAATAGGTCCCTTTGTAAATAAAAGTTATTAGTTATTACAAGAAAAATCTGATCTCCATGACAGCCTGTTAAGCACTTTATTGTGAAGCGCTATATAAATTTACTTAAATCAATGCATTACTTTGGTTATCGATCCTTCTCTTTGCTCACATTATTAAAAAGCATCATTAATTTGATCTACCCATTACGCTTTAAACACATTGCTATTTCCCCCACTGAATATTTAAATGCAAACAAGGTCAGTGTGTAACCAATATATTTTATATTTCCTCTCTCACTAGTCAGGTGAGAGATAGTGAACTTTCAAAGCCCGGGGACCCATGTTCTCTTAAGCTTCTCTAGACAAAGACTGTCTTGTGTCTCTCAGAAGCTCTAAAAGGCATGACTAGAGAATCGTGTCAAGGTCTCCAGCTTTCTCTACTCACTACAGAGCAGCCTAGAAGAGAGCAAACAAAAAGATCAAGATTCGGAGGGCTCAATAGAAGCTCCAAGAGAACAAGAAGATTCAGTCTGAACGCCAGCTCAACTCACAAACAACCATGAGGTTTGAGGATCTTCTTCATGAAATCGGTGGCTTTAACAAGTTTCAGTTTCTTGTTTTATACATCCTATGGCTTCCTCGGGTTATTCTTCCACTCCACTTCCTGCTCCATAACTTCATCTCCGGAGTTCCTCCTCACCACTGTGCTCTGCCTAATCTGGATGCCCACTTTAAAGATGGTGAAACACCTCAGATTGTGAAGCTTGGACTGCCACAAAATTCAGACGGCTCCTACAGCTCCTGTCAGATGTATTCTGTTCCTTCAACGTTAGATCCTGATGCTGACATTTCACTTCTCTATGCCAACCAGTCAAATGTGTCAGTGCCATGTCAGAATGGATGGGTATACGACCACTCACAGTTTACCTCAACAACTGCCACTGAGGTAAAACAACGAACCAGTTTTTTCTTTTGTAAATGATGTTTGCAAATGAAGATAAAGTACTGGGGAAGTAGATTTCAGTTTGATCCCTCTTTTGCTAACAGCATTTTTTAAAAGTTCAGCATTTTTTTGCTTATAGTAAGAAGATGTTAAGGGTTTATTGTTGAATTAAATAAAGGTCATCCAAATTTAAATAGATTATTTGAGTTTTTACAAATCCATGGATTGATCCAAACATTTTCTCAAAAATATATGTAAAATGATCAAATAAACTTCTCTTTTAATGCTTTTATTAACTGTATTTTCTAAATAATCTAAAAAAAGCCATCCAATTGTGAAAATCACGCTTGTGTTTTGCAGTGGGATTTAGTTTGTGACAGGAAAAAGCTGAATCAAGCTCTTGCCACATTTTTCTTCATCGGTGTAACAATCGGCGCTGTGGTTTTTGGCCAGCTAGCAGATAAGTATGTTCAATGGATTATACATCCTTCTTTACAGCTATTTAACAACTCTAAACTCTTTTTCAACACAATCTGACAGCTAACCGCCTTATCACATGACTTCTCTACAAGGAAGTGTCCTCACTCACATGTTTGAGCTTGAAAAAGGATCCATTTCTCTTCATTTGTTCTGCATAACCCACTTTTATATGTTCATAACCCTTCTTTGATTTTGTAACTGAAAAGCTTCACACTACATGTTATGGAACTTGTCACAGTTCCACTTTGATTTCTTTAGACTATTTTAGGTGCTGGATGGTGAATGTGTACATTGTTTCCTCTCTTTTAAGATGTTGTAATAAGCTGCATGGAACAACTTTATCATTACTCTACAGGTTTGGCCGGAAACCAATGATTCAAGTCTCCTTTGTGGCTGGTGCTATTTTTGGAATAGCTGAGGCATTTTCGACATCATACGTGATGTTTGCCATTGCAAGGACCTTGTGTGGACTGGCTCTGACTGGGATGTCTATCACCACGGTGGCCCTGTGTATCTGTCCTTCTCATACCCTTTGCTAATCTTAAAACTGAACGGATGTTTCCCTACGAAATCAATATTTTGGGATTTTGTCAGTACTACTTTATTTCAAATCCTTGACATAGGGACAGTGAAGAATTAATGCGTGATTAATTCTGTGGTTGGTTTAGCTCATCGGTGACTGTCATTAGTGTAAGGAAAGCAATATTGGTAACACTTCACAATAAAGTCGCATGACTCATCATTGGTTAATGCATAAATTACTTAATGATGCATTAACATTTATTAACTTTTTTGTAGATGCCAATCTAATGAATTAATACATAAGTTGCTAGATGAATAAATGATTATTTTCCGGTAAATTAACGGATTAACACTTTAAGATAATTGAATTAATCATAAAAAAATGTAATTCATAATTAAATAATGAAGGTGTGCTGCCTAAAGAAAAGTCACAACATAATTATATTATTATTATTATTATTATTATTATTAACAACAACAATAATAATAATAATAATCAAAATAATAATATTCGAAAACATAATACTAATCATGTACTAATAATTAATTAATGAAGAGTTGATACATACCCCTCTCCAGTATAGTCTCAACTAAAATATAAAACTACGAATTACAAAGTTTCTTATAAGTTCATTATTCAGATTAGTTCCTTATTTTTGGTTGAAGTGTTCTGGGGTTTATGTTTTTCATCGCGTGAATGTTAATACCTTCTTCTATCTGCAGGTGTTGAGTGGACTGATGTTAAGCATCGTACATTCACGGGAACTATAATCAGTCTAGGCTGGAGCGTAGGGAACATGCTACTGGCTCTCCTAGCTTATCTAATCAGGGACTGGAGGCACCTCATCCTGGTGGTGACGTCCCCCTGTCTTGTTGGCATAATTGCCTGGTGGTGAGTAATGGAACTGCAAGCCTAAAAAAAATTGCACCAGAAAGTGTAGAGATCATAAGCAGGGTTTCCACAGTCTTAATTGTTTTTACAAAAATTAATTCACTCTTGTACGTCTTAAATATTTTTCACGGGTCTTATTCTTCTGATGTCCATTTAAAGATCATTTGATATGCGTTGCTTGGCGTTGCCAAAGATTGAGAAAATGCTCTTAAATGCTAAAAAAATATAAAAGTCATAGCTAGGGTTGCCAAAATTTAAGAAATGTTTCGTAAATCCTTAAAAGTGCTTTGAAAATGCTTCTAAAGCAAAAGAAAATGAAAAAAGTTACGATTAGGAGTGCCATAGTTCATATACTGTCAAAACTTTAAAAAGTGATTGTTCAGATTGGCAGATATTTACGAGACATGAAATGTAAGAAAGTGTAAATGTGACTGTAAGAGTTGCCAGAGATGGTGTAACCACACTTTAATGTTCAAAAACTTTAAAAAAGTAATTATTTGGGTTGCCAGAGATTGAAAAAAACGGTCCTAAACACTCAACTGCGTAAACGACATGGTTAGGGTTGCCAGAGTTACTCTTCATAAATAATAAGTGTTAAAAAGTGTATTTGACGAGTACTGTTTATTATGCAAAAAAATATGTACCATTGGTCTTTGATGTTAGCTGTCTTCAAAAGGTCTTACAAATTTCATTTTATAAAACCTGTAGAAATCCTGAATAAGTGAAAGGGACCAGTTTGGCCAGATATGGAGTGATCCATATGGAAATTGTGTACTGCATTAACTCACCCCAGTGTACACACACCCGGCCAGAGCAGTGGCCCCCTTGCTGAAGCCCCCAGGGTGCTTGCTGTCTGGAACTTGAGGCTTAATCAAGAGCGCCACAGTTGGGGTTCTTGAAGATCGAACTAGTAACCTTCTGATCTCTTATCGGTCTCCTTATCAACCAGGCCACAACTGTTTACTACTAATAATTAATCCAAATGGTTGGCTATTAAACATATAAGAAATATTACTATAAGTGACTATTAATATAGACTAGTAATTTTTCTAAGTTATATAGCATATACTATAAAATACTTTGAATACTTATAAACAAAATTATGCACGTATTAATGTTTGAATTTAGAAATTGTCGAATTGCAAGCTATACTGTATGAGAGAGCATAATCTGAGAAACAAGAAAACAATTGAAAACCATGTTTATTTTTCCATCTCTAAAGGTGGATTCCTGAGTCAGCAAGATGGCTGCTGGCCAACGGAAGGGTAGAAGAGGCTCAGAAGTATCTCGTTCAGTGTGCCAAGATGAATGGAAAGTACAGTTACACTCAAAAACTAGATATTGAGGTAAATCTCACCTGAGTTTTCTGTCTCATTTTAACAAGCAGTCATGTTTACGTCTTTAATATTGTTAAAAAACCTCTGGCTATCTTCTTATCCGCAGTCCTTGAAGAAAATTACCATAGCTGAGGTCTCTAAAAAGAATTATTCCTACCTTGATTTAGTGAAGACGCCGAAACTGAGGACCATAGTGCTTCTTTCTGGAATTTTTTGGTATGCATGAAGACAATGACTGATCCTTTTTAGGGAAAAATCGCTATATGATAATGTGAATTAATTATTAATTTAAAGGAAAAACATTAATAATGATGTAGTTTTGTGAGAAAATAAAATGCTGTATTTTCTGGAATCCTATCTAAAACAATGAAAAAACATGTTAAATCTACAGGTTTGCGGTTGCTTTCACCTACTATGGCATCAGCTTCAACATCACTGGTTTTGGTCTCAACATCTATCTTACTCAGTTTGTCTATGGAGTCATTGAAGTGCCTGCAAAGATCGGAACCTACCTCACTCTGGACCGGATTGGACGGAGAAATGGTCAGGGATGGTCTCTCATAATCACCGGAACTCTGATTGCAATAAACAGTTATATTCCAACAGGTACCACAATATCCACAAAGAAATCTGAAGCAAAGAGTAAACAATTCTGCAGCATAATACAAGCCACATATTTTATTCTCAGAGTTTACTGGTGTGCGTACTGGAATTGCAGTTATTGGGAAAGGATTCTCAGAGGCAGCATTCACCATTGCATTCTTATACACATCTGAGCTGTACCCTACTGTACTCCGGTACCAAATCAATCAGTTACTCTGTCAATTAATAACGAACCTCAACATTTTCAACATTTTTCTAGCTTTTTAAAAGGGACTAACGCTCTTCTCTTCTCTCCTCTCCTCATCGCTCCTCTTCTATTCTAATCTCATCTGTTCTCTTCTCCACCTTCCCTTTTCTTCTCTTCTCTACTTTATCTTCTCTTTTCAACGTTATCTTCTCTTTTCCCCTTTCCTCTTCTCTTCTTCCCACTTTTCTCATCTTCTCCACATTATCTTCTCTCTTCCCCTCTTCGCTTATCTTCTACACCCCTTCTCTCCTCTTTTCCCCTTTCTCTAACTTATATTCTCTTTTACACCTTCTCTTCTCTCCTCTTCTCCACCTTCTCTTCTCTTTTTCCCCTTCTCTCCTCTCCTGTCCTCTTCTCTTCTATTCTCTCCTCTGTTCTTCTCTTCTCTTCTTTGTAGACAGTGTGGTTTGGGATACACCTCCTTCATTGCCCGGATTGGAGGTTCTCTGGCCCCCATGGTAATCTTATTGGAGGACATATGGAAATATGGCCCACCTGTTGTGTTTTCTGCCACTGCTATTTTTAGTGGATGTGTGGTCTTCTTTCTTCCTGAAACCACCAATGTGCTACTTCCAGAGAACATTCTGGATATAGAGGAGGGGAGGTTGAGTACCATTTTTACATTTGTTAAGAAGCCAACCTAACTACTACAAATTCAGTCAACAAACGATATTTAATAACATACTGCTAATTATCAATATATGAAATATTTCTTTGTGGTTTCTGATTACCATTGTATTGATTTCAGACACACAAAGCCTGCTGAATCGGAAAGAGAAGTTGAACTCAGTGAGATGAATTCAACAGCTGCGGGTTTATCAGAGAAGGACACATAAAACCAAATGTTTGATGTGTTAAGTACAAAAATGCTGTTTACATTTAATTTTTTGTAGAGAAACTATTGGTGTCACATTTAAGACAGCTGTGGTGCTCTAGGGAAAAATACAATGTGACATTCTTGACGATGCAATGTCAAAAAACGTAATTATATTCAATGGTCATAGAATAGCTGTGAATCAACTATTAACAAATGAAATGTTGTCTGTCCGTGTGTTTTCAAAGGTTTTATTAAAAATAAAATGTCAATGTGAAATGGCATGCATCTTGATGTTTTTTTTAGCTTTTTAAGTTTCAATAGTGGGTGCAGAAAAGTGATTGTTGATTTCTTATATATATATATATATATATATATATATATATATATATATATATATATATATATATATATATATATATATATATATATATATATATATATATATATATATATATAGCACAGTGTGTCATCATCTCCCTCAACAGGTAATAGAAACAAAAATATGTATGTATGAATAAATGTATGTCTAATACAATTCTATAAAATATATTTAGCTTTAAAATATAAAGACTTTGATGATTAAAATGTCACAGATTTTCAGAATAAAAAAATCAAAAGTCTGTGAAGAATAACTAATTTCAGATAACCGTTAACTAGTCATAATTTTCAGCCAGAATCTTGATTTGAAAATACGCTTCTTTCTTAGAATAATTAAGGCAAATATGCACTTTAAGGTTGAATTTAAACAATATGAAGTTTTAACACAAGTTGAATCAGATTTTTAACTGTTGGTAATAAGTAAATATATTATAGAAATATGTGTGTAGTTGTAAAAATGATAGAAATGTCATTGCTCTATGTTAATTTAAATTACTACAAATGCATCGATTCTCCTCGCCGGGAGGGGTTGCTAGTGACTAAGTAGTAAATGAATAAAACAGCAGGCGTGTAAAATCTTCCTGTCAGCTCAGCTGGTCGTTTACGGTCTGCAACTAGTCAGTCTCTCAACTGTGTTCTATGTTATAAGATTTTAAAAATGAACGCAAACAACATGTCAGATCCACGAAGACCAGCTAAGATTTTTCGGTGGGTGACCTTATCCGTGTTTAATAGAGCTGTTTCAGTGTTTTATCTACTCACGTTAGCTCCACTGTTAGCATATAGCTAATGATTAGATGAGATTAAACCAGATTTTCTCAGATGTAGATTCGTGATGTGAATACGTTATTTTGGAAAAAGACATATGTTATTTATATCCATCACTTTAATCTATGTTTAAATAAATACTTCAGCTTTCTGCCAATGTTACTGGTTGAAGTGATTTTATCAACACAGTTAAAGAGTAGAAACTATTCCTTTACTTGAATCACATTTTTAAACATCTCCACACCATATAAATGTCAAACACAACAAAACAGTTATACCAAGCGCGGATATCTCAATTTTAGAAGAAGAATTAAAAACATGAAATCCTATTAATTGCATTGTCTTCCTTAAAGCTACAAGCCTCCTAACACAGAAACCAACCCCACGCTGGAGGACCCCACACCAGATTACATGAACCTGCTCGGCATGATCTTCAGTATGTGTGGCCTGATGCTCAAGGTGACCCCATCACAAACTAACTTTACACACAGAGACATATTTGCTGTCAACAGTCTTATATTCTATGAGCGTCTCATCTTTTTTGCAGCTTAAATGGTGTGCATGGATTGCAGTTTATTGCTCGTTCATCAGTTTTGCAAATTCCCGAAGCTCAGAAGACACCAAACAAATGATGAGCAGCTTCATGTAAGTTTTTGGCATAGATTGTTCAAATATTTTATTACCATTATTGGTACTACCTTGTGTTACAAGGAGTGTATGGCTTGTATTGATTTGTAAGATGATTTTAGCTTGCGTGATGCATTTAAACACTGACTGCTAAAACAATCAATCAATAATCAAAACGTATATTTAACTTTTTTTTTTTAATCTCAGTGTGCATATAGATACCATGAAGGAACAGTCTGCTTATTGTTTAAATAATTCATTGTAAGACCTAAAATATGTTGCTTGTAAACTTTGCATGTCCAGTGATGCATGTTTTTTGTTCCTCCAGGCTGTCCATATCGGCAGTTGTGATGTCCTATTTACAGAACCCTCAGCCCATGTCACCTCCGTGGTAACAACAATCTGGATTCCAATTTAAGGTCTCTCCAGGGCCGATGTGAAAGCCAGCCGATCCTCCCTCTTTCCTTCTGGAGCATATGGAGGAGACTAATCAGCTCAGATGACCAATCAGAGGCTGACTTATTGACCGATGTCACTCCAGTTGGAGTTAATCAGAGCTTGCTGGTCGTTATGTAAATGTAACCACATAATGCTAATGATTGACATCTAGTGAAGGTTTTTGAAAATAAATACATTTTAAACATAAAAGGCTTTGAAATGTTTTGTTCAGAAGAAAGAGAGAGATAATGTTTAAGATATCTTCGACCGTAGGCATGAAGAGAAAATAAATTTAGTGAAAATTTTACTTTGCTTTTCTTATCAAAAGATTTTGATATCCTTATAATTTTGAATAAAACAAAAGCTATGGGAACAATAGTTCTTGTTTTGAGATTTTTCAGTGTTGTGTATTAAAGTACCACTAGATGGGGATGATGGTACGCTATGTTTATGATCATCCTTACACCTCATCCTCATTTTTTGGGTGTGAAAAATAATGTGCTGCACAAAATAAATGAAATAAAACAAGGTGCATGTTAAAATCATTGTGATCATTAAATGTTCTCAATGTTTCAAGACGAATATTTAGTTCTGAGACAAAGTTGTTTTTGTCACCTGAATGAATTGCATTTAAGATAAAGTCTATTTTTCTTTCTATAAAAATCTAGCCTTTTTTCACTATTGTAAATCTTCTTTTTGCTTGTGGATTTGGGGTACTGTTTTATCTCACAGTTGTGTCTTGCTGTACCTTGTATCAACGATTTAAGGGCGTGTAGAACAGCAGATTTGTGAGTGTTCAATCAACACTCCTAGTGTCAAATGTTGGACCCATATAAACCCAAAAGTGTTAAATGCATCACTATGAGAGTTGATTTAACACTATCTGAGTTGGATTAACGTAAAATGTAACATGGCTGGAGTGTAAACCTAAACTCTCATAGTGTTAATATAACTCGAAGTGTAACAATTCATACGTCCAACAATTTAAACTAGTGGTAATTTAACACTTTCAGTTTGTCTTTGCAGGCTCTGAGCCACTCGATTGCAAAAGCACAGTGAGTTACAAATAAAGAAATATAACTCACTTTTTTGTAAAAACAGACAACTAAAAATAAAGATAGCTCACTCGATTATACAAACACAGCCATTTAAAAACAAAGAAGAAAGCCACATAAAGATAGGCGGGTGTACATAGTAAAACACTTGCAAATATATATTTTAAATGTACTCTTACCTTGCTTATTTTTGCACTTCTTTTAAACAGCTCTTATTTTTTGCTTTTAAAGCACTTTTTTTCTTAGAATTTTCCCTTGCATTGTCTAAAATAGTGTGCTCAATTCTTTAACAGATGACACATATTTTATATGAACAAAGCTTATCTTCAGCGCTCTTACAAAAGAACATAGTAGTAAGGGAAAAAAATGGTTAAGAATGTTGTTTTCCTTTTTCATCTTACTATTTTTCTAAGAATAGTATGTGTTTATTGTCAAGAAACCTCAAAATTCAACCACAGCCACGATCCATTATCCATGATGTGTTGCAAAAATAGTTATTAATATAGTAGCATTTTTATGTCTAAACCAGCTCCTTTATTGACCAGCTTGACAGAAGGCTATTTTTTTAATTATCTGTTAGTGACAGTCCATTGAAAAGTTTGATAATCTGATTTGGTTTTGACGATTGCCATTTGTCCAATGGCAGTAACGCAATGAAATAGCAGCCCAAGCACACCCGCAGCTAGAGCTGCAGTGATTGTAAGCCCCGCGACGTACAGTCACGTCTCCGATGCGCGCGCACTCCACAACTCTCTCTCTCGGGAGCTTTCGCTGTCACAGCTGACAGAAATTAGTAGATTAAACCGAGGGAGGGAAAACACAGCGGAACATTTTCGGTTTTGCCCTCCAAGAAGACACAGAGACAGAATGTTCCGAGCCTAAAGATGGACAAGATCTGCAGGTCTGCGACTACGGAC
Source organism: Danionella dracula (assembly GCA_900490495.1). Classification (NCBI taxonomy): domain Eukaryota; kingdom Metazoa; phylum Chordata; class Actinopteri; order Cypriniformes; family Danionidae; genus Danionella; species Danionella dracula. The sequence continues at coordinate 6,303,392 of UELW01000012.1, forward strand.
CTCGGACCCTTCAGTTTGTGGAGTTTTATTGATAGTTTGGTCGGTTATAAACGGCAAGAGATCCAAACATCCTCTGGTCCAGTAGCATTCCCAGAGCGTAGACACGTGAGTGCTCTCAATTGCTTTCTAAACACTTTGTTTAAAATATGGCTATTTATATCTTCAGTCGTTTGTTTACTATTAGCTATTCAATCGCACATGATTTAGATGTTGAATGATTCGTTTTAGCATAATTACTGGTGCCACCTTACACCTTCTTTATTTATTTATTTTTTTTGCCTTTGGTTTCAAAGTCTTGTACAGTCAATGTATGCTGTTTTTTGCTGTTCAGCGTGTAATGGCAAACAACCTGAGCAATTTATCACAATGTGTTCACTCAGCAGGTGACATTATTAATGCTCTGAAGATCAGTAAATGCAGCAATTAATTTATTGTTTGTTCACTCATTTTCCTCACATGTCAGCGGCATAGATTTAACTGAGAACTGAAATTGCTCAACTTTTTCTGTTAGCAGTTCAATTACATCCATTTAGATTATGTAGTTACATAAAAACCTGGGATAAGTGTTTTGTGACAAATATAGAGAGCTGCTGTGGAATTTATTACTTGGTGGGCATTATTTTGATAGCCTTTGTCATTTTAAAAACTTAGTCAAATTATACCCGAAATTGCTTGTCTTCATGCTCACCTACGCAGAGGCTGCCTGTGGGCTGCAGTGAGGATCCAACCCACACAGACAGCCAGTTTTTTAATGTACAATGCATGTGAATTCACCTTAAATTGGGTCCTACCACACCGTTTGTGGCTGTCTTTGTTCTTATGCCTTGCCATTACAGAGAGATTTATGGTGGTGTCACCTCAGAAACAATGCGGATAGGGATTCTTTTGTCCCCTCTCGCAGCAGCTTGTGCTTGGAACTGATTAAAAAACAAATGTTTGAAAAAAAAAAAAAAAAAAAAAACCTGAATATACTGAATGAAGGCTACCTTTGTTTTTAATCCGTAAAATAGACTTTAAGAAGACGGTAAGCAACCAGTTTTGGGCTGCAGGGGATATGGGTGTAAACCCAAATTTTGATTAGATTTTTTTTTGTGTGATTAATATACTTTTCAATTGAACAGATATCAGGACGTTTGGAGAAATTGAACAGTTTCTAAAACAAAAACAACACTTACCACCTTTTAACCCACTCAGGAATTAAAGTGTTGTATCATGTAAACTCGACATTTAAGATATTTCTTACATGATTGTAACACACTTACTCACTCACTCACCAATCAGATGAACGACTAATGCAGCTCATCTCAAAGAAGAACATGTGTGCTGACTGACCCAGAAGTGTAATCGTAATAGAACTGCTTCGATGAACATTAAAAAGATCATAAGTCATAAATTATTTAAAAGGAGCATAATATGGCACATTTAACAATGTGAGAATAATCTAAGTAAAATATTTTGATAGTCTTTTTATTTTGATGTATTAAGACAGTTTGGATTCAATTATTGGTTCAAACCTGTCCCTTAATTAGCATTCAACATTAATTCACAACACAGCTTTATTCATCATTTTGTCGTTGCCAATCTCTAGATCATTCACCATGTACATTTTTAAACAAAATTTAGCCTCAGTTTTACCACCTTCATAAAAGGCAGAGTCAAAAAAAGGACTCCAGGCTTTAGATATAGTTTTGATTTGAGTAACAGAATAACAATAAAGCCTTTGATTTCGAAGCTAGAGTTTATTGTACATATGGAATAACTTGCAACAGTGAGTGTTGCCATTACTTTAAAGCACAGAAAGATCAATTTGCTTCTTAAGAGATCAGAGTACTTTACTAGTGAGAACTATTTACTTCAAGCTCAGATGGACAGATGTTGAGTTTGATCATTTCTCGCTTCTTCCTTGTAATCCTGCTCTCCTGTCGTGTACATAACATCTGCTTCATCTACAGTTATTACAGGATACACAAACTGTCTATGTTTTAGGATATTTCTCAATGGACATTTTACCTGTACGTTTTGATTGATCAAAAACATATTCATCACTTTCAGGAGGCTTAATGATACAACATTCCCTATGTCTAATGTCAATCTCATGAACTGGGATGTGCAAAGTTTCAAATAGCATATTTAATTCCATCTTGTGTCTTAGCAATTAGACAAGCTGTGTCCTTTCTAATCACAGCCTGACAAAAGACTGGAGCGTTAATGTATTCCTCTGCTTTTTTCAATCTGCTCCTTCTTTTTGTCTATCATATCCAAACTGGGAGATTCAGTAGGGCATTTGCCATCTTTTCCATGCTTTTACTTTTTAAAAATAAAACAATTAGTCTTATCAACCTTCGTGGTCCGTATCAGAATACTCCAGAAATATCAAAAGCATGAAGTCCTGACTAAGGCACACTTCATTTTGTACTGTGCACCCAAGCGTGTGTTTCTTGAAAATGTGGAGTGTCTATGTGTCACTTTAAATTAGTTTAGTCACAGCGGACAGATTCTTCAGACCCTGTCAGCATATATCATTGCTCTGGCGCACATCATTTGTTTTTCACCCGACGTTGTTCTGTTGCAGTTTTCTCTAAACAACTGTGCAGTCGTTTTTAATTAAACCTCCCCTGGTGCTTTTTGTCTTCCTGCTGCTACCTTTTGTCCTTTGATAATGTGACGTATATTCCTTTTCACAGTTTGTTTATTACATTATCTTCACTTCATTTTAGAATTATGGTAGAAAGAGCCTTGAGTCTACATAGCTGACTATTTTTGGATCGAATCATGACCTGTAAATGAAAAGATGTTTTATGAATGAATTTTAACATATTTTACAGTAAAGATCTAGGATATGAGCACCAAGAACCAAGACTGCCCACATATGACTCCTCGCATATGAATTTAAGAGACATCCCATTCCTTATCTATTGGGTTCAGTATGATGTCAGTTCATCCTTTGCAGCTATAGGAGCGTCAGCTCTTCAGGTAAGGCTGTCCACAATGTTTAAGAGTGTTGATGGGGAATTTTTGGCCATTCCCCTGAAGTCACACTGATGAATCTTCTTCCATAATTCATCTCAAAAGTTTTCTGTCGGGCTAAGGTCAGGATTCGGCGTTCGTTTATGGAACTTGCTTTGTGCATGAGCGCACAGTCATGTTGAGGCCAACTTTATAATGTTCCCACAACATTGGGAGCATGGATTTGTCCAAATGCACGCTATTGGAAACAAATGGATCAAGCCCAGCACTTAAAAAAAAAAACCCAAACCATAATCCACTCTCCACCAAACACTTGGCAAAATTCACATCTTCCTGGCAACCCCAAACACTAGACTTGTTCCCAGATTGGCATACAAAGAAGTGCAATTTATCTCTCCAGAGAAAATTTCTCCACTGCTCTAGAGTCGAGGGTGTTCGATTTACACACACTTTGCATTGCACTTGTTGATGCATAGCCTAACTGAAACTACTCATCCATGGAAGCCCATTCAATGAATGACTTCGTGCATTGTTCTTGAGCTAATCTGACGGCCACATGCAGTTTGAAGTCTTTAATGATTCACTCTGCATTTGAATAAGTTGGCTGACTTTGTGGCTGAGTCACTGTTATTTCCACACTTTCATTTTCTTACAATATGGCTGAAGGATGACTGAGGCATATTTAGTAGCAAGGAAATATCACAATGGGATTTGTTGCACAGGTGGCATTCCATCAAAGATCCATTACTGAACTCCTGAGAGAACCATTTTTTTTGCTAATAGGTGTAAAAACAATCTGCATGCTATGGTTGCTTTTTTTATACACCTGTCCCCATGAAAGTGATTAAAAAACCTCCTTCCGATTGATATTTGGAAGGGTCAGTGAATAATTTTGGCAATATAGTGCAAGTTATTTGAGATGTCAATACAAATAAGTTTACCAATATTATTGTAGTTAGAACTTGCCTTTATCATTGTCACTTGACCTGTGATGCAATGAATATATGTGTAGTGTCAGTTATTGGCTGATGACACACAAAAGCTGTATACTCACACAGACATCACCCAGTACACAGTAATTTCAGCAAAGTTGCCTGTTTTGGGAATGTGACCTCAAGTGGGAAACTACATTTTGTAAGTTTCACTGCAATACACTGTTAAAAATCCAAATAATTAAACTTATTCTAAACGCACATTTCAGTCAACGAAAGAGTTGTAGACTGAATTAATTTTTTTTCTAATTGATTTCAAATTCTCAGTGGCTTTTGTTGACAAAATTAGAAAACGTACTTTCAAGGTTGTGTCAGAGTTATCTGTTGTCAATAAAAAATCTCTGTAAGGGATGTAATATTCCATTGGAACTTTTTGCTTAGCGGTTGTACATTGAGTGAACTACATTTTTTTTAAGTGTAGGATTTCAAAAACGCAATGTAGGATTTTTCCCAAATAGATCGAAACATGTATGTTATATCATGCATGATTAGGCCAATTTACATTTGTGGGTAACCACTTTTATATCTAGAATAGTTATTCGGTATAAGGAATTGCTAGAATTTGGGTTAAAACACTAACCTCCCTGTTTCCTACCCTCTAGAGTCATGATGTCTCCCATGTATTCAGACAGCTCGATAATCACAGAGAGCGTGCCACACTTGAGGACAGGAGGGAGAGTGCAGCCTCAGGGGCACAGACTGCGTTGCCATCCCCCCACCAGCGGGAGCAGTGTTTGTGCCAACCCTACCTACTTCCACACAGTTTATGACATTGGTGATGAAGCGTACCAAGAGGACTACAGCAAAAACAATGGAGGGGAAACCGTGGTGACGGATGGGACGCTTTACTCTTTGATGGCCAGTGAATCTTCAGTCCCTCCAGTGAGAAGAAGAGGAGCTCTTGTAGACCATCGTGATGTCATCAAAGCACACCAATCCCATAAATTACAAAGCACCCCACAGGCCCGGCGCAAACAATGGGAGTGAGTATTAAATAATTCTAATGTCTTGAGTTCTCTTTGTTTTAAGTCCTTCACAAAGCACCAACCGTGAGTGATTAGTCATTGCGTGACATTTACGTTTACTACCATTTTCTCAAATACGTGAATGCAAATGTTTTGAAAGGGAAATTATCAACAGGATAACATTTTTCAAATGAAATGTCATGCATGCTCCACATTTTAATGGAAGTGTCCACCCACACAATTTTTTGCATATTTTCTTCTGTGTTTATTTTATCAGGTCTTGACTTTTTAAGGGAAAGCTACCCGGCAGAGACCTTGTTTGTTTCTATGCCTTCTTTAAAAGCCTTCAGGGAGCAGACTGTCAGTCAAAATATTCATCTCCCATCACATCTCTGTGAAGAAAGGCCAGGTCATGTAGGTGTGTGTGAGTGTGTCTGGCGAGGATTTGTGTGGTAGTCGCAGTGATGGACACACTGATGACCTCTGCTTCTTATGGACAATGTGGGTGCTTGAGCCTGCTAGTGGTTTCTGGTTGGAAACACACTTTTCTCTAAATTTAAAATGGGGTAGAGGAAAATGTGACCAAGATGGAAACATAATAAGGCAGAAAAAGACAGCTTGTGGGAAAGGTGTGTTTTTGTGTTGTGCATAGAGAGGTGTTTGTCATTTTGTTTGCGATTATTGGGGATTTGGAACAAGCTCCTCAAAAACTTGTCAGCTTCAGTCAAATATTCTGCTGATTTTAGCCTACAATTGCCGCCTGTCTGGATGATTTATTTATTTTTTTAAAATCTAGCTGAGCTGAAAAGAAAAATAGCAAATGATGGTCATTGCAATGTTTATGTGAAGGTTTTATAATAGCCACATTGGAACTTTTGAATGAACAAAAATGTATTACTGATGATGTTGCATAATACAGATTTCTATACAGAAAAAATAATGCGAATAAATGGATTTTTTTTGTTAAATTTTTTTATGAGTAGTCATAAATAAATTTGCATATTTTTGATGTAACAACCATGTATGGATCAACTAAAATGGAAAATTCAAAAACACTCTCTTACAATGAACTCTTTAAATCAAATTTGTTGAGAATTTTTGTTCCAACTCTGTTTCAAGATAAACACCAGTAGCTTCAGATGAGCAAAGAGGAGCTTAATCAGTGGAATCAGATAAGATTAAAGCTTGACTCTAAATGAATGGTTTAGTTCATGTGACTGGCAACAGTGTTTATTTTTCCTCTTGTCTTTATTTTCCTTTGTTTTACTTCAAGGCTCATTCAATACAAATAGAATACAAAATACCACATTATTACAACTTGCATGTATTTAATTCAATGAAACTTTCAAGGAACTTTCTGCAAACATATTTCATAGTCAGCAATTAAAAAAATAATTTGAAATTTATTTTCCCACAAATTAGCAATTACAAAACATATTTGTTGTTAGTTTTGTTTACTGTTGCTAGAAACATTGTATGTCCCAAAATGCATTTCATATCAAATTTCCATCCGATTTTGACTGGAATAATATTTGGACACAAAAAACGGTTCATTTGTCACCTATCATAAAAACCCTGCTTCCTCCACATCAACAACAATAGCAGTCTTGATTTTGCCATGCCATGGTTTGACTTGGCACTAAATGTTTATTATTATCAAGGGTTCGTCATGGAAGCTTTCTTGATTTTAAAAGTCTTAGACATTGGCACACAATATTCCTACATGAGGCTCATTGTGTTTGCAGATTTAATCCAAGTACTATTCAGAACGTTTTGTCTTTTTTTATAAGCTGAGACAGATTTGAGAGAGTTGCGCAAATTAAAGTCACCCACATTGGGAAACAACATAGATATTTAAAATAAATACTAGACCGTCATGAGCTGTAAGATATCTTTTTCTTACAGGACTGTTCTGTTTAAGGTAAGGTGGTGAACTCTTTGACGAATTGCTGCAGCAGGACACAGAACTTCTACTGTTTATATGCGCCTATGGACAACACCGCTGGAAGGTTGCAAAGACATTAAGTTCGGTTCCTTTAGCTCTGCTGAATATGCATATCTGAACACTAACCGGACCATGATCAATTGTTTCAAAATCGATCATTTTTGCATTCTGATCAAAACTTTACAAACCAAACTAACTAAAGTATGAATATAAAGACACCTTTAAATTGTCCTGATATTTCTTTTATTGTTTAACACCATGACATGTCACATGTTTATGCAACTCATGGTCTCATGGGAACCAAGAACCATTTACTGTCATTCGAATCAGATTATGACTTGCTAGATAAATGTTTAGGGACATATGAGATTTCAGCTTGGTGTTCACTTCCATGTTGCTTTCACTGTTGGGTCTTAGAGTTAACTGGGAGTAAATGTGAACCCTGAGAAGATGCAGCAGTCTAGAGAGCTACAAAATTGAAAAAACAAAAAAAAAATGGCAAGAGGGTCAGAGAGACTGGGAGACAAACACAAACCCATAAACTGCCCATAACCATAAAATAAGAAATGAACTCTGTAAAAATTGCCCATGTTGTGTATGCTGTGTGTAGAGTGGGGTCTGAAAGGCTAATAATCCAATATTTGTGTAAGCTAAAAGTCAAAATGATTAGAATTTTTTTTTGCTCTTTGATTTTTCAGAAAGCATTTATAAGACAAACAGAGTACTCTACTCTGTTTCCCACTTTCTCTTACTGCTGCCTTGTGCTCTGTGATCTCCATAAACATAGGGCACGTCCCTCACATGCGCTCAATTAGCGCAGCGCTATATTAAAACAGGCTCTTAAGGAGACAAAATAACCCTTTGTTGCATCTATTCTTCACCCATTTTCTTTGCTGTGAAAAACATTTTAGGATGAGTGCCCACAAATCCAACCTCATGGGCTGAACTATTTTATACATGTATTGGGCAGAGTCAAACATGCATAATCACACTCGAAAAGACCATTGGCAGATAGTGAAGATGGATCAGGAGGCAGAATAACAAGAAGGCAGCTTCAAGTGGACGCCTCCACACTTTCTCTTGGCAGGAGAAACCTAAGCCACATAAATAGAGTAGTGTTCTATTTTTAGCAGCCATAAAACTGGCTTTTTAGCATTACCAAGGCCGCAGTTAACCGAAGTGTTGATTTAAAGCGGAGAGTGCAAGTTGATTTGTGGATTCTGACTTTACTAGTGCTGGGGAGAGCATGGTGGTTCAATGTCAGCCTGAATGATGTTGGCACAACTTTTTCCCAAAGACCATGAGAATGCCAAGAAAGGATTTACTTCCTGGTTAGACTGAGTTTGTTTGACCATTAGAGAGCTGAGTGTTTGTTAGTCACTTTTTAGTAAGCAGTGAAAGGGGCCACCCATTTAATTAAGTGTCGTATAGGGAACTCTTAGTCAACTAAAAAAAAATTGCTCAGAATTCTAACAAACTTTAACTGAGTATTCACCATGAATTCTGATTGGCTGATTTCATAAGAGATTATTTTCGTAAGCCACGCTCTGAAGTAACACTCAGTTTAACCGACACAAGGATACACTTCACTGACTCATATAATATATAATTATATTTAGTGCGATATTTAGACCATCATAGTTTCTGTAACTTTCTAAATGTTTGCAAATTCTTTTTCTTTAAGCAATTTTTTAACGTCTTTTTCCAGTACCAAATTCGTGCCATAAGTATGTAACAGTATGACAATTAAGTTCTTGAATCCTTGAAATGACGGCTACCAGGATATGTCTTAGCAAGTTTAAGATAAAATCTGACAATACATTCAGATTCAGTACAGAAAAAAATCTTGTATAGGGAGTTTTCACGGCACGTCGGCCATATTGGAAATATTGGTCGGAAGGCGGAGCATGTATTCACATTGTCCCGTGTTGTCTCTAATGTTTTTGTGCATTTAAAATGTCAAACATGTTGTGCCATGCTTACCTCAGGTCAGCTTCCATATGCTAGCTCGCTGAAGGTGGAGCTGCCAATTTTCATGCTTGGGGAAAATAAAACAACACGCTGGATTTTTGGAGTTGTGTTCAAAAAGAGAATTTTGTTTTTATTTACAAAAATGTTGAGGATGTTTGTGTTAAAGCTTGTGTGTCAAATATCAAAACCTTTTTTGTTGCCCTTTTAACTATTTAGTATCCCAATCAAAAATACTACATTTAAACAATTTGTATGGAGTGTCTCATCACTGTTTTGCTTTGGTACTATTTTTAGACCTTGTTTAAGAATGGGTCCCCTGATATTGATTAAATATTGGTATTAGAGTTTAATAGACAGTTCAGATTGTCAGATGAACCCTGTGACTTGAAAGAATTCTGGTTTAACAAATGTACTTTAGTGAAATGTATCTCAATTTCAGCCTCATCAAATTTAATATACTCCAGGGTAATGAAAGCACAGGCTTTTAGAGAATGAATTTTTGGAGATTGTTGAGAAATAATGACTCCAAATATATCTTACAAAAAAGAAGAGGGAAATGGATGCATTAAACACTGACTAATAATCTATGACAACGTTGGCGTGTCAATCATGATGACATTTTTTTAAACATAAACATAGTTTTGTTTCTGCGCAATAAGATATTTCAATTTATTCTTTTGTGTTTGGGTTAAGGCTGAGAACAGACACTTTAAGTGACTTAAAGTACATGAAATAAGCGCTCATCATCACTCATGCTGCAAAGAATAGATTTACAGCAGTATGTCAGTCATGCTTTTTGCTTTGCTCAGTGAAAAGTACAAAAAAAACTGCTTTAGTGAGCAAAACCCAGCAGCAATGAAATCAAACGTGAAGTATGTTGCATTACAAAAAGTGTTTGCAAAGATTCTTAATTCACAGAGATGCTATACCGTACATTACAGACTTTGTGCGGGCAATTGGAATATGCTGTAAAAGGTTTTTAGTATTCCTCCATAATTTGGCACAAGACAACCAAGCAATTTACAAATTGCTATGAATGTGACCGCATTCAATTTTTCTTTCACAGACCTTGTTTATATTTAAAATGATTGATGCATCAATATATCATCATCTAAGGAAATTAGGAAATGGAAAAGTAAAGAATGAATTATGCCTCTGTCAAGAGAGCGGAGACAATAAGAGATGAATGTGAACAGATGGTATGATGACCTAGTGTCATCTTAACAACACTAAGCTGTTGTTTGCTTGCTTTGCTTCCAATTTATCTGTCTAAACCATCCACAACCACTTTCTCTTTCTTTCCTTTGGCTTCTCCTTTTATCTTTCATCAATCTGCCTGATTGCCATGCATTGGAGACCTGTTCCAGACAGAGGTGTCCCATAGGAGATAGTTTCTAAAACCTTTGTGTGTGTGCGGGTTTCTAAATCGATTGCTTTCAATGTGGTTGGAGAATAGTAATTCCTGATGTGTTTCAAACCTTGTTGTTATTGAGCTTTTCAAATACACCTCAGCACTTTCCCTACAGCCTTGCATTAAATTCGTTAGCTTACACAATCAGATGGCTGAATCAGACTAATGCTCATAGGGATGATGTCAGTTCGGGCAGCGTTAACATAGTCCAAGAAAGGTCTAGCAGGTTTGTGAGCCTATGGCTCCTGTCAATCTCTATTTTCTCTCAGGCCTATGAATGCACATTGGCAATATCAATTATGCATTTGTGCTATACACTGGTACAGTTTGTGTGTCCCTGTGTGAGAGAACACAAGTGGTTGACAGTCCAATCTGAAGACTCATTTGAATGTAGATTTGATTTCTTTCAGGAGGATTCATCTGCTTGCTTTAAACTAAACTGGCAATCTCAGTGCTGAAGGCTTATTTAATAATAATTTTCAAATTTAAAGGTGTGTATCACAGAAGGTAAGTTAAAAAACTTTTGCTAACAGGTTTGTATAAAGTAGTGATCTTTTAATGTTGGTGCTGGACAAATAGCCATTCAAAAACTAAATGTTTTAATATTTTACCTTTTTAGCAGTTGCGTCAAAGCAGCTTCACAAAGGCCTAATGTGGATGAAGAGTTCAATTGGAATTCTTATTGGGCAGTTCAATGGGATAGAAATAGAACTGCCATATGCTGCTACCTTAGAGGTTGTAAAGTTTACTAATATGAAGTGTTGATTTTGATTGACCTGTATTCTCTAACCTATTCTCCGGTTTAAAACAATTTCGTGATTAAATAAAGCAAGCAAATCACATATTTTATTGTGTGGAAAACAGAGAACTCTGAGTAAAAAAAAAACCACATACACACACACGCGCAGAGAAAAGATCTCCCCCAGTGAAGAGCCCCTCTGTGAGATCACAGGGAGCCACTCTGACTGAGCAAGTGCTAATCACCTCCCCAGGATAAAGCCTGTTTGAACTTAAGGCCCTGTCTACATGTTCACGGTTATTTTGTAACTGCTTTTTTTTGTTATGGCGTTACAGGGTGTCTACACGTAACTGGAGCAGTATTTTCACTGTAACGAAGTATATTTGAAATTGCTGGCCAAAGTGACTTTTTTTTCTTTTTTGGAAGCGCTACTGATTCATTTCCATGTGGACAGGATAACACACAAATTCTAGTTCAGGCGAAGTTTGAAGGAGTTATATGAGCTCTTTAAAGCAGCAGCATTTGCTCAGATCGGAGATGGACTAAGGGTTTGCGTTGCGGCTTTTTGTGCTAAACCATATCTTCTGAAATGTACAGGACTACACAAGCACACAAGATATTTAGTAACGTGTTGAATCACAGAACATATGACTCAAACCACAGCAGTGTGTGTGTTATTGCTGTAGACGCGCTCACCTCTTACAAACACAAAAAGCAATTAAAGGGAAGCGCTGAACTCAGCCCAGATCCGATTTAACCTCAATGGGTGAAGAGTCTGCTGCCCTCTACTGGGTAGACAAACTCTCTGCAACGTTCAGATCATTTTACCTGGTTTTGTGTGGACGCATTTTTTTAACCCGTGCTCATGTGGACGCAATTAAAATTTTTTTGTAAAGGGGATAAGAAAAAAACATTTAGAACAGTAACTGGGTACGAATCATCGACGAACAAATTGCCGCAAACCACCTGTGAAAAACAGAAACAGACAAACAGTGTTTAGAAAATTGTAACACAAACAACAAACAGGTAATGTGCATCAGCAACAGGTTGTGTGTTAAATGATAGGTTAGAAGAGCTCATTTAGCCACATCAATATGGATTTTCTATTACAACTACAGCAATTTGTATGTCGAGAGCACAGACATCACAACAGTTTACGCACATACCAGGAGCCAGTTGTTCGAAATCTAGGTTAAACAAATATATTTTTCATTTAGTTTTGAACTCTGTGAGCAAAGACTAGAAGACATCTTTTTAACTTTTGATTGAACAGTGTTCTTGTCAAAAGTAAGTATGAGTAATACAAATGTTTCTACAAAAGCTGGAAATGAAAATCACCCTCAGATTTTCAAACATACAAATGTTGCAGCCAATTTGTAAAATTTTAAAAGGAGGTCTTTGACTTACTAGCCTAATATTTCATCCTGTCTTGAGCACTTTACGGTCTTATCTTTTCTCTGCCATGTATCCCTTTCTTTGAGCTATTTAGATGCTAATGGTGTTCGTGGGTCCGTTACATCTGCTCTTGCCTAAAGGTCAGGCCTTTTGCACATACTACATACATCTAACATGCATGCAATTAAGTGAATTGGTTACTCTGCATTGTCAATAAATAACAATTATCTTCTTAAACATATATTAATAAGTATAAACAAGGGTCGTTTTTAATTTATGGTAGAATTTCAGAATAGAGTTAAGTAAGGAGTCATAGTCTCCCTCGTGAGATAATTTATTATGAGTTTGGAAATTAATTTGGACTACATTAACCCTTACTTTACTTTGTGAAGCTGCTGAGACCCACCCCTACAAAAAAGCCTCATAGATACATTTTAAATGATTGATTGATTAATATAAATACACATATATTGTTTTAAAGAGCGTGAAATAGCCTGGTTGATATATAAGACTTTTGGGCGGATGCGTTAGTCTAAATGAGAACTTTGTATATTTTGCAATGCATCTTCTTTAAAACAAATAGCTTTAAAAGTCATACCTCTGCAGTGAGGCTGAAGAGTGAAATGAAAAGGTAAGTGCTTTAGTATAAACTTCTCTACATTTAAAATATGAGTCTTTACTTCAATAAAATATGTGTAAATATTTATTATTATTCCATTAAACAAATTTACAAAATGCTTTCCTGAAATGCATAGTTGTTTGTGCAGAAAACTAGTGAACAAACTGGACGAATTACATTGAGATAATTCTTTAGTTTTTCATGATGAAGAAGCCAGTTCATTTTCAACAGCAAGACATGCTTTGTTAGCTTTATTTTTGGCAAAGCTGTGTTCATAACATATTTGAAACAACTGTAAGCTTTAGGCTTCAGAGCTGAAGAAGGATCTTTACATAACCTTGTATTGTCTTCCCCTGATCTGCTCTTAGGCAAGTCATGGCTGACTAGCTAATAAAGCCTGTTTAATATTCAGAATTACACTGAAAACATTATAATATGACAGTTTTTACCCTCTAGCCAACAAGGCAAATTAGGACATATCTAGTTTCAATTAAAAAAAATAAAAGTGATACATCAGAGCAGCTTGAACTAAAACTACACTTTAAAAAAAAAAATTTCCAAATTTTTCATGACTTATTTTTACTTGAGTCGATTTTTAAACTGGTAACTTTTATTGTATTTGAGTACATTTTTTTTACTAAAGTACTGGTATTACTATTACTAGTACACTATTACTACCATTAAACAGTAATCTTTCCACCCCTGTTCACGCCATATTACCCCCTCAGTTTTCAAAGCTGTAACATGATTTTAAACAATTATAGCTTGAGATAAATCCATAAATAAATAATGTATCATTGCATGTGATTGTTTCCGAGTATCAGAATATGCTCTAATCTTCACTTTTCCTCCTGAACAAGTCGGTCAGTTAAAATCTCGAGAATTATTTACAAATGTAATTCTCTAGGACTATCTATTATACTTTAAATAGGAAAATTATAGAGGAGAAGCTAATTAATTCACAGAATGTCTGTTTAAATCTGTCAATGACTACACATTTGAATGTAAATAATTTATTGCAAATAATTATATACGTATTGTTTTCAAGTCCTATGTACTGGTATCCTGTGTAAATATTACTACATTATCATGATATAGTTTTACGTAAACAGCTTCTACATAAACTACTTAAATTTACAGTTTTTGAGCTACTGCCCTCTTCTGGATACTGCATGTAATTCTGAGTATTTGTAAAATAATTTCATCAAAGCAGGACGTTTATGAATGCCATTTTGTACGTAGATATTCTAATTTGGGATTCTAACACCAGTTACAAATGAACAAGTCAAAGTGCACCGTTGTATTCATCCAAATTCGTTGATTTTGTTGTTATTTTGTATTTGTATGAATAGTTGCTCATTTAAGGCATGTTTAAAAAAATGAAGATCCGAACTACTTTTTTGTATGAAATATTAATATTGGACTCCAAACAATAATACACAGTGTTTATTTTTACTGATAAGTTAATAGAAGACTGCTCATGATTTTTGGACATGTGATTAATTCTGTTCAAGCATTGTCACCTTTAAACAAAAACAACTTTCGTTAATCTTAAGCAAAGCAAAGTTTCATCAGGCATTGTGTGGATATCGCCAGCAACGCACAACTTTCTACAGGGTGGATCTACCCCTGCCTCCAGCAGATGGTGCTGTGAAACATCTTATTGTTTTCTCCAACACTTCAGTAGATCAGACACTGGGAGGCACTACAGGACATAAGTGAGTTTTTTTTGTGTGTGTGTGTGTGTGTGTGATTCCAGCCATAGTTTATGGGTATCCCCCGCACTCACATTGACGGTATTCTATTCTTTCTCACCCACTCTCTCTTGTGAGGAACTACCCAACAGGGATGGGAAAATCTGTCCATACAAATATCTGTCTTTGTAGTCCAAGTCATTTTTCAATCTCTTTGCCTCAGGTATTGACTGGTTCCGCACTCAATGTGTACACTTATACTTATGTGTTACCAGTGTGTTAAGTTAAGAATTAAGAAAACCAAAGATTTGGAATATAAAGAGCAAACTGAACAATGTGTTTCGAAAAACAATTTATTTGTTCATTAGCATTATGCTCAATTTGTCTTTCAAATTCTCAATTTTTTTTTAAATACAGAGGCTGATTTTGGCAATTTAATTACCCATAAAAATACTAATGATTTGAGTTTTGGGATTAAAAAGAAATCTGTCGTGTATAAAAATTCCTCGTCGCCTGTGTGATCTACTGTTAAACGCTCTGGCCTCTCTCTGACAGGCTTTCCTCTTTTCAGGGTCACTCTTTCTGACTGGCTTGCTGCCAGTTTGAGCTCAGCTCTTTTCTCAATGAAACGTTCAGAGCGAGTGATTTACGCTATCCTAACAGCACGAGCAGAAAATGAGATTCAGCAGAGTGCAGATGATGGATGCCCTCACACACAGGCACAAGTGCAGAACATATCAAAGCAACAGAAACATTGTGGCTTTGAAAAGGCACAGCAGAAATGGTCCATTTTGATGCAAGTTACGTAATTGTATACATGGATTTTTGGGATGGAATAGAGAGGTTGGATGGGGTGCAGCTTATCATGAACGTGATATTAATTGATTTAAGTGTGTGGCAAACAGGAGATCTTGATGAAAAAAATTAAACTTTCTTTTAGGCCCAGCACATGGTACAGTTTGTAAACCAGACCACATTTTAAAAATAATTCCTCTGTTTAGGAATTCTGAAACATTCTGAAAATCTCCACCTTTAATGGCCTATATTTATACAAATAATCTGAATTACTTTTTAAATAAAATAAATTAAAAGCATGTGTAACATTTTTTGACCATTTACAGCATAGATCACAATGGATTTGCTTAAGAACACACATTATTTGCAGACTTTAGCTGTTTTTTTTGTCTCAAGGAGATTTTTTTAGCTGAAACTTACTGGGACAAGTTTTTTTTTTTTACCATTTACCTTTTTAAAGGTGCCGTATCATGTCTACTTTGCAGACATTTTCAGCTTATTTTAGCCTTCTAAACAAAAATAAAACAATAACCTGCTTCAAACACCTAGATAACACCTGGGTAGATTTCAACCCAGTAGTAAAAAGTTTTAGCTTAGTTTTCCAAACAAATGATTTGGATCTACTTGGTCAACGAAATTCCTCTTAAGCAATATAAAAACATATTTACTATAAATGATTCTGTTGAAAGCTCAAAAAAGTATAGGTACATGTAATATTTGAGGAACTACTACCAATTATTATTTACAATTTATGTACTATCTGATCTTGTGGGATGAGGAACTGACATTAGTTAAATGTACTTTATGGTACCAAATAGTAAAGCGGACCTAGTTTTTAAGATATTACCTTGAACTTTGAGTATGTTATTGTATTTCCCAATGCTAATACCTTAGTTACTAATGTATATTGCTGTTTTTTCACTAATGGTTAGGTATTCTGATTTCAAAATCACATTATCTGCTATTTCCCAACATGTGTCATGCTTCTATGGAGCCTACACTGTGTGAATGGTGTTAAACCAGGCTGCTTTATTTATATCCACCTTACTTTGAAGAAGAATTTGAGGAATCCAGTTTATCTTTTAACTGTTCATTCCCTTTATCTCTCTATTCATTCTTCTGTTTAATTCACCATGTTAACCTTCTTATTCTTAGCATTTGGATTTCGGATCCACTTTAAACCTATTTCCCTCTCCACATATACAGCAGACACGGATACAATGCAGACAAACAAGAACATATACATCCTTCTCTCTCTTTTACCCCTCCCTTTCTGTCTCCATCCATTTCCACTCCTCCCTTTCTCTCTCACCAAGTGTTAATTGAAAGGCCCTCGGTGATGAATCAGGGCTGATTTGCCATTTGCAAGTGCAGAAAAACCAATGCTCAGCATGCTGGCTAGAGAGTGGATGGATGGAAAGTAGGAAGAAAGCAGGGGAGGAGGGACGGAGAAGATATGAAGGGAGGGATCGATGAACTGACATGGTCATAGGGCTCTCTGCTAGACTCATTCACCATCTCTCCTGCTTACTCACAATTTCCCATCCACCTCAAGTCACACCTCCAGCTTTTAGCATCATTTCCTGTCTCTCATACGCTTATTCATGTTCTTTTTTGTCTTTTAGTCTACAGCAGGCCTGTCTTTGTCTACCACATCTTTGTCGTCAGCATTTGCGTCATTTGTCTTTGTTATGAAGCATTTATTATGCCTAAAAATGCTGATCAGCCAGCTAAACACTGAAAGATTTGCTGAACAAAGATCTGTGTTTTGCAACAGAAGTGCTGTTTATGGAAATGTGCTTTTCAGGGATAAATTGTGGGGCTCTTGTGTGATTGGATCTGTCAACGATTTCTGGTCAATGAGCCATGTCCTGACATCTTAGATTGTGCTCAAACCTCAGTCCATCCCGTCAATATTTTGTGATGCTGACAGATTCAAAATAACCAGGAAAGACTGATCACGAGTCTACTATGTTTTAGATGAAGAACTAGTTTTTATGTGCACATTGTATAAGATTTACTCTTTGGTTAATGTACAATATACTATGATTCACTCGCTGAAATGACTGATGACTGATCTCAAATTTGCATATAGTCGATGCCACTAGAGCATCAGAATTGGAATCATACGTTCATTTAGTACTTTTCTTGTCGTCCAAGTCCACACTGTAAACCTGAATGTTTTAACTAATTAATTTATCAACTTTTTATTAGCTTAAAATGTTACAACAAGCGAATGCTAATTAGTTTGTTTTTTCATCAAGTAAGCTGAGCAATGTTCCTGTTGTAAGTTATGCAACATAATTTAAGTTTAAATTAAAATAATGGAAGATTGCAATGGATTGTGGGTGATTAGCAAGTTCTTGTAAAAAAGCCATTTGTGCTCTTTATCGTGAGCTATGTACAGTAATGTGTGTTTTTAATGTTTGACCATGCATCATTTACAGTTATGAGAATTTAATTATTTTTTAATGTAAATAAATGCACTCAACTAATGTAAGTCATGTTGTTTGAGTAAGCTCAACTTATCTGGGTTTTCAGTGCAAGGTTACAGCTATTGAGATCTAAAGTAAAAAATCAGTCCCCTTTTCAAAATAATTTTTTCAAGATTTGAGCCAGTGATACTTAGTGAAAATTACTTTAATATTCTTGGTGCACTCTTCTATCAATTTAATATATATATATATATATATATATATATATATATATATATATACTTTATCCAGGTCTATAAAATGTATCAAATATTGTAAAATTAATTTGTGATTCATTGAGTCTAACAGAAGCCTACGAACATTTTGAGGTAGTTGTGTACTTGGAGTGTGTGCAAACGCTGAGCGTGTGTAAGTGCTGATGTGTCTCAGTAGATGCTTACACAACAGCAGTCTCGGGCCATTAGCTGAGGCCAGCAGAGCAGCCTCCCCTCAATCTCTACTCATCAATCAGTTCATCAATTAATACACAGCCGGTCCAGCTGCAAGCACACTGGACAGCCAAAAAAGAGCAATCAACTGATTACTGTGGCTCATCTCCCATTCCATTCTTTTACTTTGCACACTCTGTTTATTTCACCTGAAAGAGAAAAAGATGCAATCACTGGAGTGACAATTTTCCATGTAAATACTCAGACTGGGTCTATGAACACTTTTTAGTGTGCCCCATCTGTTTATTTAAGTCTTATATGAAAATGATTTAGTTAAGTTTAAATATATACATAGCTTTATTTTAGTTTGTCAAACGAGATTTTCCTTTTTATTTTCCACTTACTACTTTACTTTTCTTATAATCTTTTATTTTCATTTTTATATTGATTTTACTTTTATTTTCATTATTAATTTGTTTCTTTATTATTTACTTTTTTGAGGTTCAGTTTATTTTTTTTATTTGTGTACTATTAATTGTATATTATTTACTTTTTATTTCAGTTTTTACTTTTTCATTTTAATATTAACTTTTTAAATTTAGTTTCACTACTAACGTCATTTTATCATTTTCATTTTTATTAATACTTTTTGATTATCTACTGTTATTTGTTTTACTTATTTTATTTGTATTCAATTATAATATGTATCATACTTTTGCTTTTTTCTTTTGTTTGTTGCATTCTTATTTATCAGTTTTTTTTGAGAAGAACTCATACTCTGTGCCCTTGAAAAAAAATTATAGTCATACTGTACTTCTGTATAATTAGTGTAAATCTGTATATTAGTTTTTAAATGTGCATGAAAAAGACAGTATTTATCTTTAATTGTAATGTGCATATTATTATGTATGATTTGATAATAAATAATATAATAAATATCTACTTAAAAATGTGAAGATCATGTTTTATTATTTGTCTATTATATTTCATTAAAATAATACAAAAAATCAATGCAGTAAATGGTTACATTCTTCATATTTTTGCATTTTGGCTTAGAGTGTGTGGAACCAACCTTGCACCGAAAGACATTGTAGTCAAGGCATTGCTTGATGAAATATTAATAAACTGAACACGGGCCAGAACGCATCGGTGCATATATATAATTCTGGCTAAAGCACTTTGAGTTTGGCGATCCTGTTTCTACATCCTCTATTTTATCTGAAGTTACATAAAGATTATAAGGACAAACAGAGGGGGTCCTGGACCTCCTGAGTTTGGAAAATGATGAAGCTGCATCATTGGGCAAACTTGTGTACATTGGGAGACACTGCAGAGAGTTAACCAGATCAAAGATTAATCAAGAGAGCTAGGCTAATATGCATGGTGCCATGAATTATTCAACTTTATGAATCATTGAGTATGGATTCATTTCTGGAATGGGCTCAAGAGTGGCCCAGTTTTAAACCAAACAGCATATTGTCAGACACAAGTGGCACTGCAGACACAGAAAACAAACAAACAAACAAACAAACAAATAGTCGTGTGAGACTGGTATAGAAGATTACTGAACAAAGCATGAATAATCCAACAGAAATTAATCTAAAGGTTTTCTTTGAACTTGGTTAAGTATGTGTTGGAATATGTTTTTATAATTATGATTTTAAATGCGGTGTGTAATATAAATGACAACATGAAACATGCCTATGAAATACAGAGAAATCTTGTGCACTCAGTAGTTTTTTTTTTATTACATTTTTGTTTAATGCAAGATGTATACTGGTAAAGGTAAAAACAAAACAATTTATCTGACTTTATAAGGATTTTAAGAAGAACAGCTTGTTCTTGCCGATATAATGACATCATCTATCGCTGCCAGCATGGCTCTGTCACAAAGGGTTTCTTTGATCGATAACAGCTTCTCTGCAGAATATTCTAACCTTTTGCGATGGGCCACACACCCAAACAGAGCCACCTCCAGCTATAATACAGAGATAAGCTGAGAAACTTTTCTAAAGTCTTGTCTGAGTCAATATAGTTGTGTTTGCAAACAGACTTGCGTGTTTGCATACACACTCTTCTTTACAAAGGGCTCAATACTCTGTGACAGGTGGTTATTTTTTATAGATGTTCTTATAATTCAACCTTTCTATTGCCATTTTCTTTAATATGAAACACTAATTACTCACACTTATCAGTTTTTCAAATGTGAGTGGAAAAAATTATCCTATTAGACTTTTAGAATTGTGCAGCATTTCTGTATTTAAAAGGGACATTTGATTTCACATTAGCCTTATTTGATTATTACAACTTTGCTGTGGTAACATGAGTCTGTATATATTAGTGTTTTTAAAGAAAACACAGGGTTTTTTTTCCCCATCATCAAAACATGTTAATCAGAAAATTAGCAATGACTAACCGTCATTCCTTTCAATCAGGTGATTCTCTAAAGAGTGAAATTTGAGAGTAAGACCTGTGTAAACATAATTCCCAATTGCCCCTTTAAGATAAAATGCAATGCACCAAGATCAAGACATAATATAAGGAAGTGAAGAGCTCAAAAGAGAACCAAACAGCATTGTTTCCAATTATATTTTCAAAAAGAAACACATTTGTGCATATGTTAGAGCCATTGGGTCCCTACAATAAATCAAGTTGAAGCAGACAAATTGGGTGTTATATATTTTATTTATGTATTAAATGTTAACATCTAATACTAACTCATTTTAGATGCCAACAAATTTCTGGATGTAATTTTTCTAAGATGTCCGAGATCCTATTGGTTCTAATGCACACCTCTTGCCTGTTCGAACAAGCAAGATGCCATCCTCAGTCAAAGCACCATCTGCTAACAAACATTCCTGAAGATATAAAACTTAACGGGCATAAAGTTCAAGAGTTACTTTTTTCTTTCTAACCAGCCACACACATATTTACATTTCCCATGCAATCTGATCTGTTCCCTCTGTTTGCTGCTCTACTTGAGGCTAGGTGGGTGCAGAGAAAGGGAGGGAGGGGAAGGAGAGGGAAAGCATAGGCAAGAAGTAGAGTGAGCGGATGAGGGCGAGAGAGAGAGAGAGAGAGAGAGAGAGAGAGAATGCGGGGGAGCACTGGGTACTTCCTGCAGGGTTGCCGTATGAACGCGCTCGGAATGACAATGGTGCACATCAGGCCCTCAGCACGACTCAGTCTCAGCACTCAGCCAGAAACACAGCTACATGTAGCAAGCTGCCACTTATAAACACAGATCAAAGAACATATCTGCATACCTTATAAACATCGTTAGCGTTATTTATCATATATTAACTGGTTGTGATGCAAATCTTTAAACTTGAGGTTCAATGAAAAAAA
Organism: Danionella dracula; assembly: GCA_900490495.1. Classification (NCBI taxonomy): domain Eukaryota; kingdom Metazoa; phylum Chordata; class Actinopteri; order Cypriniformes; family Danionidae; genus Danionella; species Danionella dracula. The sequence continues at coordinate 6,325,096 of UELW01000012.1, forward strand.
TGCAGGAATTATAGAATAGTCTAGCGTTTGATAAGTACTATATGTTCTCTATGTATGCTGCAATGGTGATCTCTCTCTCTCTGTCTTTTTCTGTCTCTCTCTCTCGCTACCCAGTGCTTCATGTTACGAAACCTTTTGTCAAATGGTCTCCCCAAGCGAAAGCATTAGGCTTTAATTAATCATGTCTCTCAACGCGAAGGCTCATCATCTTTGTTGCTTTACAGCAGGCACTCTGGCAAATCCGCATCCACACCCCTTACCGACACTCACAGGACAACCACTCCGCCTCCTCGCAGCGGAAATCCTCCCCTTTTATTACGGCCAGCCTGAGTCAAGAGCTCCCGAAACAAGTTACTAATCATGCTCTGCTGCATTGTGAACTCAGATTTTGGGTCGATGAAACATTTTTTTTTACTTTTTTTCTGCAGTGTATTATTTTTTTTAATTCTTTTTAAATGAGGATGTTGGCTGTTTAAACTAATAATGGACAAAAAAAAGTTAAATAATCATGTCAACAAATTAATTAATTCTTATTTTTTTGTAATAGAGAAGACGGCCTTGTCATTTGTCATAACAACGCCCACTAACCAATTGGATGAATCGCTTATGCATCTCAATGAAAATGTATGCGCTGAATGACTTATCATTATTATTATTATTATTATTATGTTCCTGGCCAAAGGTGTGTTTTGCTTACCAACGTTTGAATGTATTCATTAGAAATGGGGAGATTTTCTGTGTGCCAACAAGCAAAATCCAGCAGGGGGCCTGCCGAAACATGGTAGTGAAAGGTACATGGCTCGTTTTGAGAAGTTATGATTCAAAGACATTGTTTATGCTAAATACTGCCTTTTGGAGGTTACTAAGGGTGCATTCTGAAAACACTTGAACTCTGTTTAGTTCGAAACAGACACATCCTTAATACCTCTTTCTCTTTTAATCAAAAAGTGTGAAATTATGGGTTTAGTGAAGGTTACTGATACAGACTTGTCCGCTACACACAACCAATTTTCAAGCATCTTAATTCAGACAGAATACTTTTCAGAACCATGGACAGTGCTCTGCAAGGACCATGAACCATAATCTAGAGCACTGTTTCCTAAAGATTCTGTTTATTTATTTTTTTAAGGAAACTTCAGTTCAAAGGTCTGTCTGTACCATGCCAGCAGCTGTCTTCAGATGGAAGTCAGATGTGTTTCCTCTTTTGGTGTAGCTGGAGATAAGTCCCAGGGAGGTATAAACCAAAGGCTTTTCAGAGCCTGGTGCCAGATGGACAGATGGAGATGATATAAGCGGAGTGTTTTTAGAAAACACACTCTCTCCTGAGCATCTTTTCCTTGCTTGGAGAGGAAAACTCACTTTACAGTGTTGTGCAAAATTGTGTGATTGGTTATTTGTGCTTTACATTGTTAGGTCTCTTTAGAGAAAACGTGCTCTGATTTAAGGGAATAATACTAAAGTGACTTAATTTAGTAAGAAATATTAAATCCATTATCTGTAGCTTAGTATGTTCAAATATGTGAGGTTTTAAAGTAACCTAGCTACCATCTGCTTTTAATTATTTTCTAAGAAAATGGAAAAATGTATTTATTTTTTATTTAAAGGTGCTTAAATTGAATTGCAAAAGCCCTTTTATGTATGCGTGGTATAAGTACAGTACAATCAAATTTTAAAATGACCAAAGACATTCCCCCTTTTTAATATTCATTTTTAGTTACAAAAGTACTTAAGCACATTTAAGACCCTTTTAAATAATTTATAATAAATATTTGACCATCTACACTCAATTCCGCTTTAATAACATTCAAAAAGTAGTAATTAGCAATGTATTTGAATCTCCAGGTGGTTTCCTCACAACTGTACCCACTGATCTTCTCACTGATTCTGTCACGCATCTCCTTGGATATTTTGCTTGTTGCCCCACTCGTATCCGATGCGGGTCAGCTTCACTTACACTTCAGAGTCAGTCAGCGCGTACATTCTTCATTGAGCTGCATTCATCTGATTGGTTAATGGAAGCTGATATAGCCAACTTGCCTGGTTATGGTTATCTGGCTGTTTTGAGCTCCCAAAAAAAGAAAATAGGTGTACCCAAACATGCATGAAACAAACTGCTTGCTCGAAACGTCTGAAAAGTCAAGTTTGCATGATACGGCATCTTTAAAGGATTGGTTTTGTACATCCAGGTAAGAGATTTTAAAATCTTTCTTGAGATAAAAGGTTCTTTCACTGTCCCTGGCTGGTGGAACAAACTCCCTGATGCAGTCAGGAAAGCAGCAACACTAACAGCTTTCAAAAAGCAACTGAAAACTCTTCTCTTCAGGGAACACCTGCAAAAAAAAACACCTGTCTTTATCATCTTCCTCTACTCCCTCACTGCATTGGGTTATTGATCAGTTGATATCAATTTCTATTATGAGAACCTGAGATAGAATTTGACGGTGGAACAGCTTGCATATTGTCTCTCCCCTAATGTAAGTTGGTTTGGACAAAAGCGTTTGACAAATTTGGACAAATGCGTAAATGTAAATGTAAAAGGTTCTATCCTATTGATCTATGCACTGTCTTTTATTCTTTCTTTGAGATCTTTTAGTCCTTGTCTGAAGAGTTGCACGTATAATTTCAAACTGGCTTAAACTAAAGCCAGGTTCTGATGTCCTCTTAACATTTTGAAACTTTTTTTCCACTTTTCAGTAAAAATCACTGCAGGAAATACACCTATAATTGAGGGGCTAACGGAGAGTTTTCATAATAAATTTGGTCTCATTTTCTGATGTCAGTGAACACTTCTTTCTTTGTACAATTTAGTGCTATCTGAGGGTGTACCTATCTGTGAACTTGTTTTAATTATTGTAAAATTGCCTTTTACTGTCAAGACTCCTTAAGTCTTCACTCGATCAACAAGTACACACACCCTTCTCCGACAACGTCTGTGACTCAGACACCAAACATATGGAGAGATGCGAATCTTTCCATTGCGCTCGGATACTGCCTGCTCTCTCACCCAGTTAGCGAGAGGAAGCAAAATGGCACGCATTTCTCGCTCGAGTCTTGCGTTGGCCTTAAGGAGGGGTGAGCTGGGGGGGCGCGCGTCATGCGCTGCAAGGCTTGAGCACGAGCGTTGAACTGATCGGATGCTCGAAACGCGCCAGCTGAACTGAGGACGCTTGCGCTCCAGATCCCCTGCGATTTTTCTCACTCGACATAAACTCAAATAGTCGCTGCTTCTCCTCCTAACTGACTGGGTCTCAGTGTTTTTCGGGGGCTTCAGGCGATGAGTGCGTCTTGGTTCATCTCGGCTTCCAGAGAAGATGCGAGTTCGAGCTTCAGCCCAAGCGCTTCAGCGCCTCTCCAAAACTAACGATGCTCTTTTCAACGACCACCGCTGGATTCGTCACATCATGGATTTGTCTACGAGTTTTGGAGTATAGATGATAACAGTTTTAGGGAGAGCCCGCGGGAGATTTTCTCAGTATCGTTTACATGGTGTTTTTTTGTTTTCCCTGCGCGCGCACACCCACCCTTCTTGGATCGATATGGCTTCTAAAAGCAGATAAACTTACACGATTAATATCAACACATGTGACTGAGGTGTGAATTTTTTTGGGGGGAACCCATCGGGTGAAATTCGAGTTTAGTGAACGGAAGCTGAGCGTTTCCACGGTGTACCAAACATTGCGGATACCACATGAATACATTATTTATTTCAAGAGATTCACCATTTTTGCACTCCAATGTTTTCTGTTTTGGCTGTTAAAAACGAAAAAAGCAACTCTCTGATAAAATCATGATTGATGAAATTGTTCTTATATAATCTGGCTTTTCCTCTCGAGTGGCATGGCTGAGTTGAGAAATTGTTCTTAAAATGTGGATCCCCCCTCCTGGGGATATTAGCGGTCGACGTTTATGTTTTTGACTGTGTCTTTGACTGTTTGTTGAGCAGACTGCAGCACTGAAAAGACACTCCAACTATTGCATCAATCCATCAGCCGGCGTCATCTGAGCTCCCGACCACTCTCAAACACATTCCCACATCCACAAATCTCGTTTGGTGCTTTCTGATGGACGTTTCTGAGCCATGGAGATCCGATCTGAATGTCTGTGTGCTCTGTGCTAAGGCGGATGGGGTGTAATGTGGTGTTGCCGCCCTGAGACTTCTCCCCTTCTCGGTTGCTTAACGATTGGCGTTTGGTGTCTACAGAATGGCTCGGTTCGGAGACGAAGTGCCGGGTCGCTACGGTGGCGGGGGCTCCGTTCAAGGGGGGCCCGGTCGCGGAGGGAGCAGGCAGGGCGGCCCTCCAGGGGCCCAAAGGATGTACAAGCAATCGATGGCCCAGAGAGCCCGGACCATGGCCATCTACAATCCGATCCCGGTTCGACAGAGCTGCCTGACGGTCAACCGCTCTCTTTTTCTCTTCAGTGAAGACAACATAGTGAGAAAATACGCCAAAAAGATCACCGAATGGCCATATCCTTTACTAAATCCAGCCTTCAGGGCTTCTGGGAACAGGTACTCGTTTATGATGTTTTATGTGCTGGGAATTCTCTTGCCTAATGGTTGCTGCTGATTCTTCTTTCTTGATGGAAATCTCCAATGTAAGCTGAACGTTCTAAATAATTAATCGTAGAGGACTTTAGAAAGCAATGAACTCTTTGAAATAAGTTTTTTTTTCTTTACATATTTTCCATAAAGTATCACATTTATTAAAAAGGCCACGATGATTCCATGTTTCCACTTTTATTAAATATTTCACATGATGGAAAGTGATTCTAATGTTCAATGTGGGTTTTAACAATTGGAAATTATATTTATTAAAATAATAATTATTAAAATAACTTGGTTTGTGAAATCTGAAAACCTTCTCGGTGATGAATGAGCAGCTTCATGAAATAACTTTTTCTGTTGCTAAGTGACAATCAAATTTGCGCAGATGATTCATCTTGTATTAGTTATCATCAATTTCAGTAGCCAGGAATAGCTATTTTGTAGCATAATAACAAAAACTATTTGTTTGTAAATATGTTCTTGGCAATACATGTAATGTGTGTACCCTTCAGTTTCAACACTTTTTTTTGAAGCAGCAGTGCATTTAATTACTCACAAAGAACATCTCAGTGATACACTTTCTTTCTTTAAGAAAGATTTTTATATTTGAAAATTATAGGGTATTAAAAGTTTCATTAGGGTAGATAACAAATATCAAGCCCACAAATGTACCTTAAACTATTTAAATAAGATTATATGAAAAGTTCTTTGGGACCTAAAAAAGTTGTTTGAGAATTTGCTTTGACTTTGAAATTCTTGTTGGTTACATTATAATAATAGTAAGATGACTGTTATTGAGGGCATAACTTTAGTTTAAGTTTGTTTGTTTTAAAAAAAACTATATGTACATTTTTAACAATTTCAGGTTATTGTGTCTTGAACATAATTTACACCTCAATCTCATCCAGAATTCAGTTCAGAGACCTGCAAGTGCATTCATCTGGTGAAGTCTGTGCTTTTAAGCAGCTGTCCGCATGTGCAAGACTTGAATTGCCCCTTATAGGGTTGAACCTGATGTGCTTGGTTTTCAGATAGCTGTGTAAGCATGTGTTACTTGCGCAGGTCTGAGGCTGCGTGGGTGTGCGTGGTTTCCCGCTGCCCAGGATTGGCGGAGTGTGCCAGTGACTGTTGAGTGCTTGTGCTAGAGTGTATCTGAACATGGGGGGGGGGGGGCTGCTGATATCAGCAGATGAGCTTTAGAAGAACAGAGTTATACATGAGGAAGGGAGAGAAGCATTTAAGTTCATTCAAGTTTCAGTCCTGATTTGAATGAATGTGGATGGTCTGTAAAATGTTTAAGAGCGAGAGTCAAATGTGGTGTTGCTGTGGGAATTAAAGCATGTTTGAAGTTCCAATAGAAAACTAAATGTTGCTATTATTTGCCCTTTCACAAAGTTTTCATTTGGTTCGGGTGATTATAAATAATGATTGAATTTAATTTAGTTAGGAGTTAAAAACAGTTTGCTGAGATATTTAATGTTACATTTGTCATTTTTCTTTTACTTTCTTTTATGGTCTTTTAAACATGTTTGACTTTTTAATTCAACACAACAGATCTAATCACTTCACCAAACCAGGTAAATAATAATAGTAATAATAATAATAATAATAATAATAATAAAAACTTCCAGATCGATGCTTGGTCAATTTATGTCTGTTAACAAAACTCAAGCTTCTTAATCCATAAAAAATCAGAGAAGAAGTTTTCTTAAATAGTCGACCTCCGTCTTGACTTTTGGTGACAATGACACACTGCTATAAGCTAAAACTAAGTTCTGTTTTCCCTCTGTGGTTTTTGATTCTCTTCTGAAAGGCACGTTGACATGTGTTCACATTTAACATTTTCTGTCAATTGCCAACCACTTAATTATTGGAGTAATGACAAATGCAACTCACTACTGAGCAGTATGTTAACAGCTTTCTTATCACACTCCTGCCCTTTAACGGTCTAGTTTTCTGTCCTTAGCTTTCACTTCATTTCAGCTCTCTCTTCTTTTTTTTATACGAACATGAACAGTTTGGAAAAACGCAGATAGAGGTAAACAAACATAAGAAACAAACTTAAAGAAGGTTTCATGTGGTATTTCTCATTTTGCGTTAGCCTAACTCTTTCAGTTCAATTATTTAAAAGTTTATAGCAATATTTTTAACTTATAAAGCTGGAATGAATAGCCTGGACACTTTGTCTTTTTACACTTAGTCAACAACAAAAACCTAAAATGCTTATGCTCCTCTGTTTTGCGTCTACTTTTCCCATCTTTGCATCTCTCCCTCCTCTCTGCTTCTCTCTGACCATCTGCTCATCTCTCTGTTGTCTGTATGGTGCTGGAGCTTCCTGTGGTTTTGTTGGACACTGGGTATGAGCATGTGATGGGAAACAGTTAAAGAATGGGAAAAAAAAAGAGTTCTCTGGAGAGATCTGTACACTGGTTTATGGCCATGTGGGAGAGCACATTTATTTGCACGTGTATACATGATGCAAGTGAAACAGGTTTATAGTAATTCGATGACCTCATAGAGACCAAAGCCGTGCTATTATTTTAAAAGTCATTCTCTTTTAAGTCATTGAGTTACAAAACAAGTTACAATTGTGTTTGTTTAATTGTTATTTAGACAAAAGATTAGGTTAGTTTACAGTTAAAGTGTCACTAATGACTATTTTACTTATACACTTCCTGTATTCATGCATTCCAAACAGTTTACAGTATGCCTGTGAAGCAGTAAAGTTTATTTAAATGAAAGTTTTCATACATTCTACTGGGGGTTAGGAGCTGGTTATTTTTTGACAGAGAGATCACAAACAAAGTGAGCGTGGCAGCAAAACACACATAAACTTGGAGCTTCTGTCTGTGGATGGGTTTCTGTTAATCTCTTTGCAAAATTTACCTGAATGCAACATAAAAGTGCACGAAGAACTAAATAGAAGAAACATTGAGCCTTTCCTTGCCATTGCTGTTTCAAGTGTCAAGATTACAATGTTTTGTTTACTTTGTTAGGGTCATAAGCAAATATACAGAATATGTTCTTGTTTGGGTATTTTATGCAAGTGAGATTAGAAGTTGTAGATATAATTCTGAATAGCTAGACAGATATTTCAAAATCTCAGTTGTATCTCTATGTATTGGTTGGATTGTTTGGTTTCCAGATTAAGATCAGTAAGATTAAGATTAAGTAATTACATATTAAGAATATGTAATTAAAGTATTTTATTGGGACAATATAGTATTTTCAATAACTTTTGTGCATCTTTTTAGATTGTAGAAAAATACTTTCAGACTCAGAGTGCTTGAAGTAAAAAAAACGTATAAATTAAAAAAGTTATTCAACATGTTATTTTAAGGCATATTTTAGTACCTGACTACAAAAGTTATTATCTACTGATAATGCTGGAGAATGATTCTTTTCGAAGAAATAGAACATTGTGTTTGGATTTTATAGTACAAAAACAAAACAAAAAAATGAAAGTGTTGAGTGCTATTTTAGTTTAAGAGGAAACAATAAAAACTAAACCTTGTGAATTGAGCTATTGCACAATTTGTGTGGATCACATGAAATGGAGTGAGAACAATAGTATCTTATAGTGATCATGGTAGGAACCTAAACAGAAATAAACTAAATTGATTGCACTTTGTATGTTGAATGAAGAGCATATATAGAAATGTGTTAATCATAGTGACTTATGTTAATGAAAGTTTCTTTAATAGTGCCATATCATACCCCTTTTAAATAATTTATAATAAATATTTGACCCCTCTAGATCGTCACTGCACCCTTGAAATCACCTCAAATTGTTGTGGTCCACCAAATGAATCACGCACCACTGTTCCTCCCACTGGAAATCCTCCACCACACACTTTCTTGGGTTATACTTGTTGACGCACAGAAAATCCAATCATTTCCGACGAATACGTTCATCTTTTGGTAAACAGAAAAAACTTTTGGACAATGACACCCAAATACCCACTTTCTTTTCATTCTTTAGCCAATGCGTTCCTGCTACTCTTACTCTTCCGTGTCAGTCAGCACATTCTTCATTAAGATGTGTTAGCAGTTCATCTGAGTGGGTGGTGCTATGGCCAAATTTGTGACTGTGGCCTTCGAGCCATTTTGAGCTCCTAGAAAAAGAAAATAAGATTAGACAAAAATTGACTTGAGGCATGTTTTTTTCGTTTTTACATATTATGGCACCTTTAATCAGGGGTGTATCCACAGAAAGCAAACTCCTGCAAAGTTTTGATCCAACTTTGCCTCAACAGACAAACATTTAACTTTCAGACTAAATCTGCTGTTTAATTTTGCTTTAAGTTATTCTGCATACTAAGTGTTTCCACATCATAGCAGAGAACAAACAAATATTTGTTTAAGTTAGTGATATGGCTGTTAAATTGGTTGGATGAATCCGTGTGGTTGAGTTGAGGTATGCACACGGTGCCATGCACAAGCAGCATGGCAGCTAAAACCGTGACACCTGTTCTGCAGGATCAGTCTCCTCAGGAGAGCAAAGGGAAAAGGAATTGAGCCAGAACTCAGCAGCACCCTATGGCATCACACACATAAAACACACTCACCATTTGGGATATTCACGCTCCAGTGTGCAATCACAGAGACACGCAAGAAATGGATACACGCACACACACACGCACACGCACGCACACACACACACGCACACGCACAGATACCAGACACTAAATCCAATGCTTTGCTTCAGCTACAGAACACAATCTGGTGCTCTGGTGCAATGCAGGCTTGAAATGATGTTTGAGAGTTTGAACAGTAGAACTATTTAATGTGTTATTGTATGGAAAAGAATACATTACAATGGCTTATTGTGTTTATTGTTACACTGTTAGAATAGTCACTCATATCCACACTTCCTGTCTTTCAGTCATTCCCACACACTCCCTCACTTTTTCATGTTGAAACGTTCCTTTCTGATTCTCAGTTGGAAATGGGGTTTGTTGTTTAGTAACCTTTAGATACCCTCTCCTGTTCTTTTATGAATACCAATTCTGTTTTTAGTACAGTCAGTTTCATTGGCCAGCTGATGATGCTGCTCCAGTTTTTTGGAGGAAGTGAGTTTAAGAGTGTGTCGGAACCATAACATTTTTTTAACCTTTTATGATGCAGAGCTAAATCGATGTTAGCCTAGGTTGGATCTGATTGGATCTAAAAATCTGTAAAGCAAGTTTACGTCAATCAATGGAGTATTTTTTATTTATTTATTTATTTTAATTAATACAATAAAACAATATATAGATTATACTAAATATAACCAGTAGTACTCCTACCATTAATGTCAACCTCAAAATAAATATTTGCCTGTTAGTATCACACAAATAAAGTATTTGCCTCACATTGGAAATAACCGATGCACAAGCAGTGAGTACAGAGTTAATTTAATTCCCTTTTGGTCACTCTTTCTTTAAAACAGTTATTCAAAGCACAGCATGCTTATAATAAATCTTGGTTAATATTTGGTTGGATAATGTTGTCATCAAATACATTTATTTTTATGATCCTTCTTTACGTAGTAGACAGCTTTTGCCATAGAAGAACTTTTTAAACACCTTTAATACAGTATATAGGTACTTCACAAATAAGGATTAAATATGCAAAATGTGAAGCTTTTTAATGTTTTTTTTTATGTGAAAACATTAAAGCAGCTTAAATACAATGCAATCTTAGAAACAAGTTTGACACTGTAAAATACAGATTTTTAAGTCTTAAGGACTGCGATTAAAAAATGTTTACAGATTATTTATCTGTTATACCAAGTTAAAGGTGGCTCCTGAGAACAGCAACCACTTAATAGTATAGTGTCGTTATCTTCTGAACAGAGATTTTCATCTACTCTAATTAGAATTTTCAACTATTTTCAACTAAGTTCTGGAGGACCTCAGCATGCTAGCTAATTACTGAGGATGGCACACCATTATATTTTGTAAGTAAGCATCTTCCCTAATACACTTTTATATTCTTGCTAAAAACCCTTGCAGTTATTCTACCTCTATGCAAGAACAAACTTTTGAATAACCATTTGCATCAACTTGCTTTTGTAGGTAGTCATTTATTCCATTCTGTCAACAAAAATAATAAGCAAATAGTTTGATTTTTTTTAAAAATAATTTTAGCAAGAAACTGCTGTTATGGATGTAGCTTGAGCAACTTGAAACATTGGATTTTTACTTTAGTAAGGTTGTGGTTGTGTGTGGAGTACCGGATCTTTGTGTCTCAGTTGGTAAGAAACAACTTCATCATTCACAGAGATTGAGGAGTTTTTCTTGTTGTCTGGTCTGATGTTTTTGGATGTGAGCCATTGGCTGCAGTCCAATGAAGCTGAGTATGACCTCACTGTCAGTGCTGTCACTAGAACAAAAGTCTCACCACATGACCTCCTCTTTAGTAGACTACTACTGGTTTGATACAGTTCAACATTTTACATTTTAAATTTAATGTAACAGTTTCTTAAACTACTGGTTTAACAAAAAAGGGATTTGATCATTTTTTGCAGTCATCAAAGTTGATTGTTTTTTTTTTTCTCCGTCATTCTCATTTCAAAATTGCTGCTTTCCGTTATATGGAACAGCAGAAAAAGTAGTATAACATAAACTGCATTTTCTTTACACATTTGTGCAAAATTAAATCTAAATGTTGAGAAAACTAAAATTCGCAATTGCACTGGCTCTTTTAAATCATAAATATACGATTAAACACAGAGAAACTCATGCAAGATATCATTCCAAAAAATTGTATATCGGGAATGATATGTTGGCAACGGGCAACTGTTTTTTTTTTGTTTTTTTTTTCAAATTTATGTGTGTTTTTCTCTAAAATTGCTTTTGCAGATTTAATTCGCAAATTGATGAAAATGCGACTATAGACCACTACCTGAGTAAAGTGCTATACTATGCTCATGCAAGCAGAAATGGCGTGTATAAACGCATACCAGGCGTCCATAGGAGGGCTTCAGGTTTAGAAAATAATTGAAGCCCGAATTCCCCCCTAAGTGAGGCGAAGGGGTGGTGGAAGTTTTTTTTTTTTATGTTGTTCGCTCAATGTGACTGGGTGTATTGGTAATGTAAAAAGAGTGGAACTCCAAGCTTAATAGAGAGACCGCCCTGCGCTAATTGGCTGCGCATGATACTCCCTAAACTTTGATTGTAAACATCACTAAAATACATGAAATCACTTTCATACACTGATCTGAGACATTACACTTTCAACTCAATGCACTTTTGTGGTAAGATAGGATTTTGTGATTTGTGCTTACAACATTTTTTGCTAGTAGTAGTCTTGGAGTTAACAGTGTTTAAAATAAACAAACGACTAAAATTTCTGAATACACTTAAAGCAGATATGCAAATCATGATCTGGAGAATGTTACATATGTTAGGTCATCAAAGCAATTTGTCTTCATTAATGGATAGCATGTTTCTTTACTGTAGAAATGCTTGGGTGTTCTCATGTGTAAGCACCGTTTCTTGATGTAATCAGCAATACAATCGACAGTGAAGAGGATGAGCAGATGCTGATGAATGTTGCGTTTGCTTTGTTTAACAGCATTTACAGCTCTTTGAATTGATCATAAGAGCCATCTGCAAAATATGTTATTGACTTCCATCGAAAACAATCTTTTATTTCGTATATTATGAATGAAACAAATTAATTAATTACAGCTTTCTTCTGATACGAACATGTCCACAGTAATTCTGATCACATTGTTACTTTGAACTAAAATAAATTACAATATTTTACCACCCATCTTAAAATAAAAGGAACAGTTTGTGAAAAACTTGTGTGGTCTTTCAGGTTTCTTGATTTGTCAATGCTTCATCGTCTCTGTAAGCTTCCTCTCGTTTTAATTTCTTAAGGAGATAATGAATGTGGAGTAAATGAGCATCTCTGAAGGAGGCTGGAAGAGCATTTTGCACTGGTTCTTGGTCCATACCCTGAACTGATCAAACCGTGAACCATGCTAATTGTTATTTTTGGATTTAAACACATCATTAATCAATGCTTTCATTAATTAGTTGTGCTTATGTAAGAGATGGTAATGATAACAATTATTCTGATGATGGCAAGAACACCATTATAGGGTCTGGTTTGGGAGACACTGAGAGGGTGTGAAAATAAGTAACAAGCAAAACAAATTTCTTATCTTGGAGCATTCTTATCATCGGTACCACTTTTATGGTCTGTATTATTATATAACACTGTATTGTAATATAATACTGTGTGTATTGTTCAGACCGGGATGTCTATCATTCAGTCTCTCTTTGATCTTATTCCGTCATCCCTTCCTCTCACTTTTCTCTGAGGACTCTCGTCTCCTCAAAAGTTCAAATGTCATGTGTTTTTCAGAATCCGGCAAGAAATCAATTTGCAGCTCAATCACAGCCAATTAGTTTATAACCCCTCCCCTCCCACTGGAATCTGGTTTTTCATAGCTTTGAGAGACTGTCTTCAGAGTCTAAACTTTGTCTTAAATACATCTTAAAAGATGCTGCTTTGAGAAGTTGTTTTAGAAAGTTTGTAATTTTGTCAAATGGTTTGAGATTGTATTTCCAAATAATCTGAGTATTCTTATCTTTGTTTCCTATTTTAATTACTCTAAGAATTATTTTTGGACTGACATGGTATTACATGGGCTCACTGTCAAAGGATTTCTATCATTCAGTTCACAGAGGCAATCCAAGTTGTTTGGATGCTTAATTGTTTTAGAGTTATTGTCATTAACTAATTATGTTACTTGTTTAAAGATAATGGGATTTTCTTTCTATGTTGATCTAAAATGTGTTCTGATAACTGGCTAATCATATTATATTATTTTTCATTTTTACACTGTAACTAACAAAAATGGCTATATTTTTTATGTAGAAATATTTCCCCAGAACTGACACAATGTAGATTTTATCACTTGTTTTATTTATAAACACAACATAATAACAATTTTAAAACCAACAGCTGCTTGTTGTTATTGACAATAAATATTCAAAGGATAAGTTCAAATGTTAACTATGTCCATCGTTTGTTTTATTTATTTATTTATCTCAAAACTTACAGAACAGTTGAGAAATTATAAGAAGGTTATCACAGGGGTACAAATCGTCCGTCATTCTGAAGCTATAGAAGTCGTTACTTGCTAAACAGTGTAAAATTGTATTGTATGAAATTCAGCCAGCCTTCTCATCTTTCGAATTTCAGCTATTTCTACTCTTGCAGACACACTTTTCGCTGTCCGTCAATTTTTTTTAACACTCTATTTTTATTATTAATGAGTTTTTCAGTCAGGCTCTATTTCTAGTAACTGGGACAAGCTAGTGGTCACTGAGCTCCAGGCATTCTGCAAATTATGGGAATAAAAAATATCAGTAAAGCTGTAAAATGGATCTTTCTTAATTACTGCTAGACTCCTGCATGAAGACACAGGCCCTGATTTAATTAACTCTTTGACAGCTGAGAAATCTCCCAGTCCTTTTAATTACACTCTCATAATGTAGTATTTCCAAATAAATAATTTCTTTCATTTTAATGTCCTGGTCACTTCACTTTAGTCCTGCTTGATATACATAAGTTTGGATTTCACCACCATCTTGATATTTAGATCTATTTTGTGATTGGAAATTGTGTTGCGAAAAATGGGATCTTTAAACTTTCCAATACAGAAGAGTCACCAGATTTTGCCACTATCGATAAATTCTTAAATTTTTTTATGTATTGTCTTAATTATGAACAGATATTTAAATACAATTTTGCCATCTAATTTTTTCTGCTAACCGAGATATTAGTGCTTTGTGACCATATTTTGTCACCATTACTGGGTTGAAATGGAAACATGTCTCAAGCAGACCAATCACACTCCAACTGTTTATAAAGGTTGGATGAAAGCATAAGTTAGCGTTTCACACCTCTTTCCTGACTATAACGTTCGCTCGAAGTTCCAATGTGTACGATTAATCAATGGGAAAACACAATCCTGAATTGGTCTGGAGAAAGCAGGGATGGATATAGTTGGTTCTGTGGTGTAAGTTCTGTGCTGTAGTGGTTCCAAATAATGCAGAATTTGTGGTTGATGCAGCATAAATTCAAAATTTAGAGTAGTCAAGGGAGGGATTAAAAGAACGAAAGGAAACCAGTTGCATTTACGAAAACTGGTAAACAGGGACTTACATCTGTTCTCGAGCCCATGAACATTTTATCCAGGGTTCTATGAAGGCAGGGTTTGCAATTTCACAACCTTCAATTTACATGCTTTCATTGCCTCTTTATAGGTAGTTGGTGTCTGATTAGTGTATTTAAACTGCTTACTCAATATAAGGTACAATAAAACAAGGTATCTGAAGTCTGTACACTGGCTGCCAGTTACCTAACAGACATGATCAGTAAATACACACCAAACAGGGAACTGAGAGCCCTTAGGTCAAACAAATTAGATCTACCACGGGTAAATTCCGAAGACAGTAAATACTCCTTTCATTACCATGCGGCCCAGAGAGGGAACCAGCTTCCAGAGGAAATCAAGGGTGCTAACAATGAAGTCACATTTAAATTCAGGGTAAGACACACCTGTTTAGTTGTGCTTTTTTTTCCTGAACAAATAATTTATCTCAGCATTTATTCTATGTTACTTAATGTTACTTTTTCAACAATATGAATTTATACTACTAGTTTTTATGCTTGATTTTAATAAATGTGCTTTTTTTATTCTTTGTTTCCAATGTAAACCACTTTGAATTACCCTGTGTACAAAATGTGCTATACAAATAATCTAATAATGTAAATACTGTGGCTACAGCAGTTGATATAGTATTTTCCAAGTCTTTGAGATTAAACAAGCTAGTGAAGATTAAAATTGAGAAATTATGCTATAAGATGCATCCACATTAAGTGCTCGATGTTAAATGTTTGCAGTTTTTTTTTTCAAAGGCAGCACACCTGCAGCAGGACACTACAAATATATTTATTATAATGCTACAAAGTTTTAATGCGCATGTAAATTAACTTTTTATGATCTTCGGATGAGAAATCAGTCCTGCTATTGAATCCTTTTAGATCAGTATGTCTTGCTTTAGAGAGAATGGTCTGTGATCAAAAAAGTGCTTACAAGTCTCAAATTCAAAAATAAACAAGGAATTCATTCCTTATTCGTCATAAGCACGTAGGTCACTTTAGAACAGAAACTTTTCAGTGTTCTGAGGGAAGAATGAAGTCCCCAGAATGAGGAGCTGTTTTCTAATTTAGTACAGGGAGGCTAAAGATAGAAGTAGCTAATTTGGCTATTTCTGTTTCTATCATGATTCACAGGTGACTCACTGCTCAGTACCCAACGATGTCCAATAGTGAAAGGTTGTGTTAAGATCTGGTTGTTGATCTGAACTTTGTTTAATGTTGACTTAATGTAGTTTAAAAAAAATGATCAAGCGCTGTTCTGTTGTAAGGTTTAAAAATGGGGCTTCAGGGGTCATATCAATGATTACTTTTCCCAGTAACAGTTGTATTGATGCCATTCTAACAATCCCTGATTTGGTCATCGCTCTTATTATCCACAGCTGTATTTTACCAGGTGCCTCCGCTACAGTACATCAGTCAAACTCTTTTCCTCATCAGCACATTTATCCACATGTTTTCATGACTTGGCAGCAATCTCCAACTTTCTCTTGTGAAATAAATGTGAAAGTGAGCAAAACTACAATTCATGTCAAAAGGGTATCAGATCCCATAGGCATGTGCCCCTAGACCAGAGGTATCCACACTTTCTGCATGAGGGCCATTTTTTTTGTGAAAGTTGAGATTCCAATGGTTCCTTCTGTTTTTCCAATTTTTCTTTTCCACAGATAAAGTTGCTTGTAAGTACATACTTTTATAAAACTGTTAGCTTTATTTTTCAAATAACAATGTAACCAAATCATGCCACTCGCAGATATTTGTAACATTATTCTGCCTTTCATTATTATCTGAGACTAAAGACTGTAAAGACAGAAAGACTAAATAACAGCATCAAAGGAACTACGAGAATTAACTGAGTTAATTCTACCGCAAAGAAGAGAACACTGAGGAAAGTTTATAAAGGGAAACCAATCAAACATAATGAGGAAAACTCCAGGTGTACTAACGAAAAGGTCTAGACAACGAGAACGACAGGGAAAGGTAGAAAAGACAAGACCATGTGCTTCCAACAGACGAAACAAATTAAAGATGGCCACCGTCAGTCACATGACCTGAGCCATTTTGTTGGAGGTGGCAAAGGAAATCAGAAAACAAAGTTATAACTGAAAACAAGGTAAAAACTAAAATGAGGGAGGACTGTCAATGATCTATCCACCAGCGACAAGGATCTACAAAACAGATACTTGACAGATCATGACAACAAATTCCTTCCAATATTTCCTCAGCACATGTTCATACATAAACATTGATACAGGAATTTTTTCTCATCTCCAATTCTTGTAACATTAAAATAAATTTTCGTTACAAAACACACAGATTCTCCCTTGAGCTGGTGTTATTCTATCTGCCTGTTTCGATGGCTAGTGCATGACTTGAACTCCTAGATACTCCTATTATTATAGAATAAAGAATTATTCTCCTTTTATTTATTACTCCTATTATTATTGTAATGAAACGTCACTTGGGTTGGGATCCATGTGCAGGCTTTATTTAGCAACGTGGTACAATCACAGGCGGTTAGTCAGGGCAGGCAGTAACGGAGATCAGCGAGAGTAGTCCAACGGGCAGGCGGCTAGGATCGTAAACGGAGAACAGGCAGGGTCACAACAGGCAGGCAGACAAACAGGGTAAACGCTCGGAATTGCAGTATGGATACAAACAAGACTTCGCGACGAGCCAAGGGAAACAGTCTGTTTAAATAATGATGTTAATGTCCTTCAGCTGGGTGTGTAATCAAGGCGCCCCTGGGGTGTATGGGGAATGTAGGGTGGTGTAGATGGAGGAGCAGGAGTTAGTGCAACGGAGGTGCCCTCTGTTGGTCAGAGGAGGGAGTGACTAGGTTAGCCTCTGTGACAATTATAGAATAATTATAATATTTCCCAGCAATGGGTTGCGGCTGGAAGGGCATTCACCGCGTAAAACATGTGCCAGAGAGTTGGCGGTTCATTCCGCTGTGGCGACCCCGAAAGGGAAGAAAGCCGACATGAAGATAAATGAATGAATGAATGATAATTATAATAGTTAATTCATTAAACCTATTCCCAGCTTGTTCTTCATACAGTATATCATTCTCTTCAACATGGTATAGTATTCGCTGGTTCTAAATCATTGTAAACATTTTTCCCAACATTAATTAATGACATACATCTATCATTTCTAAAAACATTCTTGTCACCTTTCTTATATAATGGACATATCAAACTCTCACGCCAAGTCTCTGGAAATTCACCTGCGTCTAATATTTTATTATAGAAATAAATGCAATAATGGAAATAACTGATGTACTACTGCTTCCAGCATCTTCCCAATAATACTATCTGGACCTGCTGCCTTTCTATTACTTAATGTCATTATAGCATTAAAAATCTCATCATATGTAATTTCTTTTTAGCTAAAATATCTTCATTAAACAGTGGAATTGTAACAACGCGATCATAACTACCGGTGAAATTTTCTGATGCACCTTTATCTGTAAGTAATATATTTGCTTCATAAGCAGTGTAATACAGCAGGTCAAGCCGTATTGGTCAAGAAACCTCATCAACAAGCTCACTCCAGTCTTAAGATATCAATAGTGCTCATTGATCTCTGATTTGTCTTCCTTCTGACCCAAGCATTTTCCTCAGCCCTGGAAATGAGAGGCGGATTATTTTGGTGGTTGCTGTTGGATGGCTGGGTTGAGCAAATGTTTCCCCCAGGTCTCTTCCCCAGGGTCCTAAATCCCCCATGAGACAATTTAGGCGCTGAGGCTGCTGAGAGTCCAAGCATTTTAGCTCTTCTTTAAGGGCCTTGCCTTGCTGACGTGGGCACCATGTACACACACACACACACACACACGCGCGCACACCCACGCATACACACACACCTCGGTGTGTAGGCAGGTGCACTCGCCCAAGCGATTGACCATAGATCTTTCTGATTGCATTGTGCCATTGACTCTCATCAGTACTTGCTTGACTTGACTGCATGTCCTTGCGTAGAGATGTTTAAGCTTTTTGAGCGTCAGAATACCATTGGTGTTTTGACATGAAATATGTGTTTTTAAGAAATTCAAGATGTTTTATCGCTTTTCTTCCAAGAAACATTGTTTCACAGACACCGCTGTGGTAAAAATATGTTAATGCCGATGTAGTCTCAGAGCGGTTGTTTGTGCAATGTGGCATGTTGTATGTTTGCTGGATTTAGCTCTAGAAAACAGTGATAGACCACAGTAATCCACTGCATGCAGCCCAGTCTGCACAGCAGCCTTTCAGAATGAATGAATATGAGCGAGATAAGAGTGGTTGCTAACTGCATTAGATTGATTGCTGATTGATTAGCCTGGAGAGCACTTGGATACCAATACAAATCAAAACTATTTATCTGATTTTGTGTATTGGGAAGAATTTTTTTTTATCATTGGATTTACTCTAGTGTTCTTACATTAAGGGTTCTTAGAACTGAATTCCTATGATATTAATCAACCTTTTTCTGTCTGTTATAATGTTTGTAAATGCTATTATTGAGGTTATGGTTTTCTCTATATTGAGTTTTTATATTACACAATTATATTTGTTTTCCATTATATTATGCAATATCACTATCTGTAATATAAAAACCTAATAACTTACTTGTTTAGAATTGACTAAATCTATACTCTTCTCATTTACCACCATTTTCCCCTTCTCTGTAAGACTTTCTTTTCATCTCTTCACTCTCTGTCTGTACCTCCAATGCCCCCCCCATCCTCTCTGCAGAAATGCTGAGGTGGCAACAGTGCTCTGACTGAATTAAGATTGTATGATTGATGTACAGCACTCTGAAAACCAGAGAGAGTGAGAATGCTCAGGAAGCTAGAGGAATAGGAGCATGGGTGAAAAGAAGGCAATAAGAGAAAACTATTAGGAGTGGAGGAATATCTGGACTCATGTTGACTAGGTGAACAGAGAATATGGCTTGTCATCATATGTTGAGAGAGGTATGAGGAGGAATTAGAGATGGAACGATGATGACCGAATAAATATATATAATCGTTAATAATACTCTACTTATACTTGCACAAGTGTTCAAATAAAAGCATCACAACACTGCTCCTTATTGAGCAGGCCTCATTTACGTCTCGGTCTAAAAGATCCCAGGGAAAAGGGGAGTGATCAGCACGGAGATAGTAAGATGCCAGTGTGCAGCACTCGCATAAAAAGAGGCGTTACAGCACATTAACACTTCTTCTTATTCATTACATGCATCATTCATGTCTGATGCGAGAAATCAGAGTAAACAAACTAGTTGGGCACATGGCCGCAGGAGACTCCTGTCAGCTGGACAGAAACTACATACTGGCATAGTGTCAATAATACAACTTTCATATTGTCAAATTTACGAAATGCAAATCAGCGAATCCTGTCTAATTATACTGAACTAACTCTGCAGATGAAGAGCAAGATCACCAAGTGACTAAGTATTTTGTGCATTTTTATGCATCAGTGGTGGGCCATTAACGACGTCAAAGGTGTAAATGCGCGTAAACGCTGATAACTGCCTACCACTAATTTTGACTCTTGTCTGTGTTAAAACATCGTGTTCATGCGTAAGTTTATTATCACGCGATTAAAACATCGCCGTAAATCTATTTTTAATGTAAGGCACTGGGTTTCAGTGAAATGCCAGTCACAAACGAAACAGTTCTTTTGAGCCGGCTTTTTGTCTCTCTCTCTGTCTTTCTCCTGATAATTTTTGTGTTTATTAGATTTATAAAGATCCTTTTTATGTGGTAAATTAGAGCTTAAAGACACACAGTTAACGTTAGCTATAAACTGGATTTAAATCCCTGCTTTATTTTGGATATCAAGCAGAGGTGTTTGAAGCATGTTGTTGCTTTTTTATGTTTAGCTTTTGTGTGTATACAATGTTTAGAATTGATTAGTAATTTAAATTTTCTGTATTTTTCAGCTTGAGGTGATCGCAAAACTCAGAAGGCAGGGAAATGAGCAGCAATCAAAAAAGAAGTGAAATTTGGCTTCATTTTAATCAAATGAATGGCATATTAGCTGAGTGCATTCAATGAAAGACCTCGATTTCGTATCGAGCAGGCTCCACAAATAACTTTTTTGATTAAACACGAATAACAAGTGATTGCTTTGTTGAAGGCTTTAACATATTTCATAGTATTTTTATAATTAATTTAAACTGTTATTTTCCATTCGTTATTTATTATAGCATATCATGGGCATTTTTGTAAAAGCCTGATTGGACAAATAAAATAAAATATTTTTGCCTATAAAAAAATTAAAGCACAATTTCTAACGTTACATTGGTAAAACAAATTAGCATATAAAAAGGGTAAATCCCTTTTCATTTGATATGCGATGTTGGCAAAATAGTATTAATAAGTTTTTAGTACTTTTAAATAAAAACTCTTGCTTAACTGTTTAAAATAGCAAATCATTCGTTTGGATACATATTCTGAATGCCTTTGGCAGAATTCAGAATTCAGGTATTTTAAGATAGATTAATTTAAAAATGAATTTAGATTAATCTAGATTAAAACAATTTATCTATGCCCACCTCTAGTAAAAATCTAAATGTCAGACCAATCATAAACTGATTAGAAAGATCACAGTTTTTAGTCTTACATATTTACAGAAACATAGTGAAAGCAGTTCGTTTAGAAATAATGGCAGGTACAGTTTTTTTTTACCAGAAAGGGAAAAACAATCCCCAAAATTTCACCTTTTCTTGTTGAAATTAAAGAAGTATCGTAAAACTTTGTCAATATTTTTTTTAAACTACTTTTATTAGTAGGATTTGCTACTACTAATACTTTACATTTAGACTGTCAAACATTCTGTGAACTAACATAAAAAGGGATTTGTTATTAAATCCAAGATTAAGATTTTAAAACGGCAAGTTTTTGTTTAAAAAAAGTGAATTGACAGAAGTCTGCATTTTCACTGTTGCACGATAATGTCTGATTTTTGTTGTTGTTATACTATGCCTAGTTTATCTTATCTTCAGTTTAGATCAGTTCGTCTGTCACTATACATTTTTAAAAATGAACTTTACAGTAAATTATAACTGTAAAACTAAACCTTGATGATATTGATGTAAAACCACAGAATATGTTCGATTCCTCATAACAATTTGATCTCAAATCAAACATTACTCTAGCCAGAACAGATCAATACAGTCACACATACAGACAGTATATGTTTCAAAGCTATACAGGCAGATTGGGTTTCTTCATGTAAAAGCACCTGATTCAATGTCTGCTTTGATCATGTGTTCCATGATTCCATTAAACGACTGTAAACTCCAAAATGGTTTAGGTTTCAAAAGAAGTCTTTCTTTACTCTTGTCATGTTTGGTTTGATTTACATCTTAGTGTAATTGTTCAGATCCACATGTACCTGATTATTTTGAAAATGTATTTTTTTTAACATGGTTATGCTGTATGCCCACATGTGAGCAGAGCAGCACAACCTCACCCAAAGTTTTTTTTTTTAATTTACCTGGGACATCGTTGTCATGTAGATAGTATAGTTTCAGCCTCAGATCTCATGCCAACGGAATGTTCGCTAAATGTCAGGTGGGTTTGGAGCTTTTTTTTTTAATGGCAAGCACATCAAGAATCCTGAAGTTGTGATCCGATTGCCTGAATTTATCAGGATTTCCGGGGCATGTGTTTCGTTTGTTTTTGTTCCACTCAGTTTCATTTTCTGTGACTTTTTTTTTTTTAATGGCTAACTTGTTGCTTTTCGGTCAGTTGATGTAGTGACATTTTCACACTATGCAAAAAGACAAGGATTGGTTGTTTGTCATGTTAGTTAAAAAAACGGCCAAATCCCCAAGACCTTCCCTGAAGATTTGCAAGACTATAGACAGTTTTTATCATTGATATGGCTGCTTTTGTACACAAAGCCACAAGGCTAATGGTGGATGTAGTGAGAGATTGTTTTGCTGTTCACTGTGCACTGGCTTATGACATGTACAGGACTACATGCACACTTAACATATTTAATAGCATATTTAATCACAGAACAGACGTGCCAAACTGCAACAATATGCAGCTCAGTGTTGCTGACATGCTCATTTTTGCTCACTCAGGACACAAGAATTAATGAAAATGAAGAACGGCTGAAGAATTTTCTTTTATCAGAGACAATGTAACTGTTAAATTTGTGTGCTGCTCTGTTCCTAAATTGAAGACAATTGTTATGGTGACTCATTATTTCATGAATATTTACATTTCTATGATTTTATTTATTTACTTTACCTCAAAGGGTAAATGAATGCATAATTTAACAATCATCAATGAATCATTTGCTGAGGCAGTATTTTACGTGTTAATTCATAAATCATATACAGGTTTAATGTTAACTCTTAATTTATGATATGTTAATGATTAGTTAGGCGGGGAGAAAGGGCGCGTTTGTCCTCGCGGAACATGTTTTTTTATTTTTATTTTTATTTTTTTTTACTGTTAGAATAAAGTGCAATACCACTCCACTACAGTAGGGGGTAGTGCCGTTCTCATTGGCAGAGTATGAAGTGAAGATAGGAAGTGTAGAAGACAGGCGGAGAGAGAAGGAGATAAAGAGGCAAACGAAAGTCTCCCGAAAGCTAAGACGAGGAAATATGACACGTATGTAGCGATTGGCTTCACTGCGACTACGGTTGGAGACGAATAGAGACAAGTGTGCTTACTGAGTCTAAAAATGTTGGCGGCGGACAGCATGAAGCCAAATAAATGAATTTGTCACTTAGACATTACACCCCAATCATGCTGAAAACCCGCTTGAGTTTTTTCAGCGAAAACGTGCTGAATATTGCCAGCAATCATGATCAGTCAAATAATGTTTATAGTTTTATTAAGGATTTAATGTTTTTTTTACATTTCAGGTGCACCTTAAATCTTTTCTGCTACAGTTAATAAAGCTATTCTTTGTTGTTAGTTGGTCCATATTTCTTTCTTTTTTTTCTCTTATTTGTTAATAAGGATACTGTGCTATGCAGAGATGTGCTTATAAAAAATTTAAATAATACTATTTATAATTGCGCAGGGGGGCGCGAGATGTTGTTTTCTTCCTAGGGGGGGACGCAACATAAAATAATTGAGAAACACTGTCTAAGGGTAAGAGGGGTACAATGAAAACTCTGTTTACGCTGTGTTTAATTTTGCTTTTGAGGAAAGGCTCATAATATAAAATGAGTTTTACATTTTGCCTAGCTATCTTTTAGAGCAGACATGACAGTTGGTATTAAATGTAACTTTGGCAGCAGTTTCAGGATCTTTCTCCATATTGCATCAGAGAAACCGTCTTCTCTGTTAGCAGTATTATCCACTCGGTTGCATGCTAGCTCTGGCTCACCACAATCAAAACCATTAAAGCACTCCAACATGGAACAAGAAAGTAATAGATAGAGGAAATGAGTAGAAGCCAATGAACACACATTTGCAAACCAAACATCTCTTAGTCCCAACAATAATTTCACACGAAAAAAAAAAACAACAAGTCTGAGTGAAATAAATGGTTTCCAAGGATGTGAGAAGCAGGCTGTTTAATCTGTCATGGATCTATTTTTAGAGGAGTGTATATAGAACAGGAGGTAGAATTCATAACGGAAGGCTTTTTAGCATGATGTATCATACAAACGCACACTCTTTCTTCAGGTTCATCTGCAGAGAAATCTAGCAATCAAGGAAGAAAGAATTGATGTTTTGTTTGTAGAATGGGAAAGCAAGGGAAGTGAGGCCAGTGTTAGTGAGAGTGCTTCCTTTAGTTCATTAGAAAAGTTCTTTATTGCTCTGAGGTTTCTTGTCAGCTCAATTTCCCCCAGAAGCTCAGGATCAGCTTAAACTCGAGTGAAAAGAAAACAATAGTTTGTACATGGATCTCTCCCAATATGGTAACCGATGTGCTCTGTGGAAAAAGTGCCAGCGTCAGTTGGCCCAAACTGAACAAAAGCTGACTGGCCAATTGTGAAGAGTTGTAAATTGATGTTAAATGGAATCGTCAAAGTTGCAGCACTTTCTATTTGCCTTATTCAAAATAATACATTTTAGAAAGTTGAAAAAAAGACATGAGGCCTGCAGGCAACGTAATAGCATCATACTCATTCAGTTAAATCCAGAGTTTGTATATTTTTAGTTTTGTTTGTTTCTGCTTTTGAACATCTGGAAGCTTTCCTGTTATGAGTTGTTAAAGAAACAGACTGCATTAAAGCCTCTATTATTTTAACTGCTCAATATCTAACAGGGTGGGATGCTGGTTATGATCTTGGTTAATATTGGAAAATATTATGGTTTAAAACAGAATAAATTTGAACCACTTGTAGTTAAACGCAAATATGGGTATTTTAGTTGCTATGTCAACGTGACTCATCTGGAGCTTAGCGCTCGACTCATCTCAGGAGGGAGCTCTAACTTTGATTTTAAGGTTAAAAACGCTTTATTTAATTGGTAATCAACACATAATATTCTACTTGAATTAAAACACAAGTGGAAAAATACACGTGAGGTTCCAGGTTGGCAGTAAACAACAACTTGTGAACAAAACAACTTTCTGGTGAACTTTCTAACAACATTGGTCACAGCACTGAGCCAAAATCAAGCAAGAGTGAGAGTTTATCCTTTAATTTACTTTGAATCATAATGTTCTGCTTGAATTAAAAAGGATCTTAAGTAATTTTTTTACCTTTTTGAACTTCACCTTTCACTTTCAGTGGGTGAGATGAGCACATGTGACATCAGGCTAAACATCCCATTGGATGAACAAAAAAGAATCAACATGTAATTCCTATGATGCTTTAAAAAAATTGTTTAAAAAAAACTGGGGCTTAAAAAAAAGATGAAACAATTTAGTTGATATGAAGGATGTAGTTTTTTTTTAATTAATTTGGGCTTATAAAATGTTAATCACTAATTTTTCTTGTTAGTCTCAGAGCAAGCATTCATTCATTCATTCATCTTCAGCTTTCTTCCCTTTCGTGCCGCAACTCATCGCTGGGAAACATTCACACACACTTATTCACACTTTAACACTATGGACAATCGTTCTTACATTCAGTTATACCGCATGTGGGGAAACCGGAGCACCTGGAGAAAACCCACGTGATCACGGGGAGAACATACAAACTCCACACACAAATGCCACCTAGCCGAGCCTAGAACCAGCAACCTTCTTGCTGTGAGACGACCGTGCTACCCACTGTGCCACCGTGATGCTCAGACTAATACTTTTCAAGGTGTTTTGCTTGAAGTCATTTTTTAAATTTCCATTGCAGAGGTTGGGACCAATGTTTGTATTAATGCATACCTGCACAAAGCAAAAGTGCTGAGAATAAAGGTTTTTTTGACCTACTGAGCATTGAATGATTTCAGTTAATAGTTTTGTAGCCTGGAGTGATAAACGACCATTAGAACGTCTCAACTCTCGATTGCTTCTGTTAATATAATATGGAGTTTTTAGTTGTGAGCAGTCAAGCATTAATGCTTGATAATGCAGAGTTTAGATGGAGAGGAGTGTTTGGGGGTATATTTAAAAAGTGCACATTTGGCCATTGAAAGGTTGTTCGTACAGACAAAAGAGTATGTTATTGCTGCTCGTGTTTATACAATGCAAAAACGTTTTACTTGTAAGCGGTAATCAACAAATTCTACCTTTGACGACTTGTAAGATGTTTTAATTTAAATTTCAAATGAAGTTTTTGGGGGTACTGAATAAATGTTGAGCAATCACTCTAAAATGTGAATTCATCTGTTTTGGAATATTGTGCTTCTATTCAGCCCATTATGTTGCTATATAGTATCTGTCGTGATTAATATGGCATGAAACTAAACAAAATACAGTTGTATTTCTGTAAATAAACAGAAAGTATTAGGTGTGGGATATAAACTAGTTTATTTTTTCCCATTGTTATTTATTAAAATAATAAACAGTTCAATTTACCAGTTTTGGGGTATTAAAAAAAACAGATAACCTTTTTGGAAATGTTCATTACACCGTGTAAAGTATTTTTCTATGATTACTTAAATTATTTGTTTGTTTTTTGTTTTGTTTGTACAGAAGTTAAACATATAATTACTAAATAGTAATCTCCATACTGGAAGACATAAAATCCCTGTGAGAATTTGTAAATTCTGTAAATAAGTATTTAAAACAAAACATAAATGAGTATATGAACCCATATATTGTGATAAAAAAATGCAGAAAAAAGGGGAAATGTACTGGCACACCCTTATTACCAACAATATTACCTTATTACCCTTATAACCCTTATAACCCTTATTTCCAAGGTTCATGTCTTAGCACCTGAGCAGCTCTGGCTAGTTAAACGTTTGTTTTTGCATTTGGAATAAACATGGAGAGAGAGAGAGAGACCCCCACACCATAGCTTTCAATTTCTCAGATTTCCATCGTTCGAGTCTTCAAATTGAGCTGTGAATTATTAAGACCCCATTACTAGCTGTAGACAGAACCGGCTGAACATTATTTTCTGGATTTTACCATCTCGTTTGTGTTTTTGTAAATGGAAGCAAAAGGAGAAGGAAAGGAAAGTCATTCTGCTGGATCTCTGACTTGATCTCTGCGCAAACGCTCTATATTGTGTTTCTCAGAACAAACACGCTGCACATGAACAATTCAGCACTCCAATTGTTGCTATGGATACTTCTCCCAGTATGCACTGGACTTTAGCCATGCTAGCTTTTAGCTAACTGTGTGTTAGAGATGTTGATAGATTCTGATTACTATATAATGAGTATGCATGGGTGTGAGATGTTTTAGACTTTTGTTTCTGTTCAAAGACTTATATAATAACGATTCAAATGTATTTGTCAAAAAGCAAATATGTAAAGAATTTTTTATTTATTTATTTGGAGGGGTCTCATTTTAAAAAGTTAATAATGTTGATCAACTTGGTTATGGAATTACTATAATTACTAAATTATTCATTTTCAGAAGTTTAACGATAAGTGACTTAGTCATTCAAAGTCATTTCTCTTTTAAAATGCCCCACTTCGATTTTAATTGGTTCATACTTTGGTGTTGGAAATCACCAGAAAGAAGTTTGTCATAAATGCAAAGTCAAAAAAGAAAGATCTCATAAAATGGCAAGAAAGAGGCCAATAAAATGAATAGAGCAACACACAGCATGATTCTTTTATATGGTCTCAAAGTTAATGTCTCTCCCTGTAGTTTATTTCGGTAATTGTGAAACTAGAGATTTCTTGGGTGTGCATGCATTTAGTGGTGGACATTAGATGGTGGCATTAGAGAGGGGACATGCCTACCACATCAGAAACCAAAAATGTGGTAAAGTGACAGTAGGCAGAATAGCTTAAACAAACATTTAAAATTGGCTCATGTATTGGATCAGTAAAAAGCTAAAATGGAACTACCTGAATTCTGGCCAATTATAAGACCCGCTCCTCCTGAATTAGTTGATTAACTGATTAACCTCGTAACTAGATACAAGGAGCACTTTCAGAGTTTAATTCTCAGACAGGATGTTCATAAAATTTTGAGCCTAGTTAAACAGTAAATTAAAGTAAATAAAAAATATATGTTATAAGGGATTTTTTTTTTTTTAACAAAAATTTGTCACAGATCCTACCCTCTGGAATGATATACCTGTAAAAGTCAGATATGCTTCATCTCTTTCTGGTTTTAAATCAAATCTAAAAACATTCTAGATTTGTCACTGTTGTCTCTGATTAATTTTATTGTATTTTAATGACCTTATTTTTTATGTAGTAGACATTTTCATATACTGAACATGTTTAAATTTTTTATTTAATGTGAAGAATTTTGGTTGGATCTCCTGTGTTAAAATGATACACAAATAAAGCTGACGTTTCTGTCTGATTTGGCAGATTTTTATAGATGGCCTAGACACTAATTGCATATTGTCTCTTCTCTTCTGTAAGTTTTGGGCAAAAGCGTCTGCAAAATGCATAAATGTCTCCGTAGCTGATCTCCGGACACCATCCGGGAGTTTTTTCCAGAGCTTTGGTGCTCTAATTGAGAATGCTCTTCCCCTCTGCTGGATTTAGTTATCTTATCGTGAGCGAGCCGATTTATCGTGACAGGAGGCTGCTCAGGTAGACCGGAGCCAAGCCATTCAGCCCCGGAAAGGGAATTCAAGGCAAGGCAAGATTATTTGTATAGCGCATTTCGTACACAGGGTAATTCAAAGTGCTTTACATTGGAAACAAAGAATAAAAAGATAGTACATTTACTAATCTGTGGGCTGCATGGTAACTAAAGGAGTATTTACCCTGTGTGGAATTAACCCGGGGTAGGTCTAATTTTTTTGATCTGAGGAATTTCAGTTCTCTGTTTGGTGTGTATTCACTGAACATGTCTGTTAGATATATAGGTGCTAAGTTTTGTTTGGGCTCATATACAAGCAGCAGAACTTTAAAATCTATTCTGAAGAAGCAGTGTCTTATAGTAAATGTGAAATTTTACCGGAAACCAATGAAGAGGGTACAGAATCAGTGTAATGGGATCATAATTCTTTGTTCTTTTGAGAACTCTAGCTGCTGCATTCTGCACTAACTGTAACTTATGTAGCCGGCTAACAGAGCATTACAATAATCAATTCTGGAGGTCATGAAAGCATGAACAAATTTTTCTTTTTAACAGCATGTTCCAAATTTTAGCAATGTTCCTCAGGTGAAAGAAGACGGCCTTAGTAACATAATAGATATGGTTCTTAAACGTCAGTTCACTATCTATAGTAACGGCAAGATTTTTAACTCTAGTGGAAAAATTTACAAATATGGAGCTGTCCCCCCAGCTCCATATTTAAAACTGAGAGATTTTGTAATTGCTTTTTAGAGCCAACGAGTAATATTTCTGCTTTATCAGGATTTAGAATCGGGAAATTTTCATTCATCCAATTATTGATATCAGGGACACATTCTGAGATCTTATTTAACTTTAAAGAGTCGTTGAGTTTTACTGAGGTAAAGAGCTGGGTGTCGTCTGCATAGCAATGGAAACTAACCCCATGTCTTCTAATAATTTTGCCAATGGGAGAATAGAATGGGTCCCAGAACAGATCCTTGAGGAACTCCATACTCTACTGCTATTGTGTCTGAGTCTCAATTACATGAACAAACTGTCTTCGTTCAGTAAGGGTTCGTTCAGGTAAGAGTTAAACCATCTCAGAGCCTGGCCCTGGATGCCAGCGTTCTTCCCTAGTCTCTCTCGAGGAGAATCCTGTGATTTATTGTATCGAGATCAAGTAGAACTAGGAGAGATATTCCCTTGATCCCATTCAAGAAACAGATTGTTTGAAGTTTTACCAGTACAGTCTCTGTACTGTGATGCAGTCTGAATCCAGTTTTAAGATATGTGCGTTAATTATTTTAATGTTAGACTGCAAATGCTTGAAGGCCATATCAAACATCATTAAAAACGGGCATTGTTATTATTCTAAATCAGCCACTTGGACCAAGTTATTAGCTATATTTGAGTCCAAAATCTATTTCAGTAATAACAGCACATTTATTGGTAAGAGGCGTTTAAGAAATAAAGTCGACAGCCCTTACTGCAACCAAATCTGTGTGGTGGGATCGGATTTGCACTCTTAGCCATTATCCTGTGGATGCTTGGTGTATGTATGTCTCACTTGACATACAGAGACATGACAAATGGTGTGTGTGGCATCAGTGTCAGTGGCAGCTGGTATAGAAACACACACAGTAACTGGGTAATGAGAGCTCTATTACAGCCAGGCAGAATCTGTCCACACTCATCTGTTTAATACAGCCCTGCGGCCCGGTGTGTTCATGTCTGTGTGTATACAGTGTGTGAGCTCATGACTGCAGTGCTGCATCACTCACACTTCAGCGCACATAGTTTATCCCGACTCTGAGCATGAAAATCTTTATTCTGCATGACTTATTGCTGCTTTGATACACATTAAGGAGTAGCTTTTGTGTTCACTCTTATTACAGTTGAAACTTAAATGTTTTCTTCAATATATTAGATGCTTTATGTGGACTGAGAGCTTTATGAGTAAACTTTATCAGACAGAAATTGATTTTTAAAGTCAAAAAATTATTTTAATATATGTCTGTTAAAGGTTATGCATCTGTTTTTCAATTTAAAATTGGATGATAATGGAAAGATGAAACATACTGTATAAACCAATTCATTAGCATTGCCTGAGATGGAAGTTCATCCATATTTATGATTGGTCTGTGATGTTAAGGTTTTATGTTTTTTCTTTGATCTTTGAACATGTTTGAAATTATTGATCTGGTTTGTTTCGACCTTAACTTTTCCTTGCACTCCATTTGAGTGGATGATTCTGACCACCATCATTGCCAACTGCATCGTCCTGGCTCTTGAACAGCACTTACCCGATGGAGACAAGACTCCGCTCTCAGAACGACTGGTAAACACTCACTGTACACAGACACTAGCATACCTACAAAGAAGCACGATTTTATATAAAAACGCTCGAAAGCCTTTATTTCCTACTTGTATTGAGAAGTGACTTGCAAATATTGGCATAGGAGCTGAAATTTTAAAACAAAAAATAAAAATATTTGTTGTCTTGAGCATTTAGAACCAAAACTGCTCCTTTAATGTGGAAGATATTTTTGGTCTTATATTAATTTGGTTTTATGTCATATCTGTTTCCTTTTTTGTTAGAAATGTTGAGATTTTTATTTGCAGGTGAGTTCACAGAATGGTCAAAAAAGCCAATTTATTTTTTTTGCTCAAAGTACAGGAACTGAACTTCCTAGGTTATGTCTAAAAATATGTGATAATAATGAGCGAAAACAGCTACAGAGACTTACTGAACTCTGGGAAAATGAAGGAGTCTACTCTGGTCAGGCATAGACAAAATATAGACATAGAGCTCTGGACCCTGTTTTTCCAAAGCATGATCCACAGATAATCCTGCTTCAGATGCACAAAACAGATGTCAGTCGGTTGAGCTAACTCCTACAATCATTCAAGCACTCGGGAGAAGGTATAAAATGTGTTTAAAAGGTGTTCCTCTGCCTTTTAATGCAAGGTTTGACAATCAGATACTCCTCTCTAGTACCCTGGAAAGACCTCTTTTAAGAGCCTGAGAAGTCTCATTGACATTGTAAAAGTATTTTTTTTTTTTACTAACATCACATAATCCACAATTGGCTGAAGATTGACATCTGTTTATTTATATTTTTGCCATATAAATACTATAGAGTGTCCAGGGTTTTGATGTATTATAAGGGGGTTAGGGTGATCTTTTCAGTCTTGTATGCAACATGTGATGGTGAGCCTCAGAAATCAGTCATTACAAGCCGATACTTTGACAACAATGTACAAATAGCAATTACTTTTTACATTTATTTAATGAAATTGCATTTATTTTATTTGTTCAATGACTACATTTCTTATTAAAGACATGAACTTTCAATTTGTAAATTATATAATTTATTTAACAAATTTTCTGTTTCTTCACAGGAAGAGACAGAGCCCTATTTCATTGCTATTTTCTGTTTTGAGGGTGGCATTAAGATTCTGGCACTAGGGTTTGCCTTCCACAAGGGCTCCTACCTGAGAAATGGCTGGAATGTGATGGACTTTGTCGTGGTGCTTACAGGGTGAGTTCAATTTTACAATTTTTAGTGTAACAAATGCTAAATTACTTCTTTCTGATTGGGTGTTTGCAAAGGATTTGTCTTACTAGTTGATTTGTAAATCACTTTAATTATTCCTGCTACTTGATTTTTACTCACTTAAGTAGGACGTCTTGGTATTCCTACTACCTGATTTCTGCTCACTTGAGTTTGACTTCTTGGTGGTGGAGTCATTAATGTATGTATTATTGAAGTGGCTGTTACACCAGTCCTTCCAGTCAGGAGGTAATAACACATTTGAGTCCAAACTTTTGTCAAATTCCAGTAAATTTCTTTTGAGCTTACCTTGGAAGATTCAAATCTGGCTCACAGTTAAAATGATGTCTACTTTGTAGGCCTGCAATGATTATTTATCTTTGTCATAATGCATTTTTTTAAAAGCAAAGTACATTGTCGACTAGTCTTTTTATATGGGTTATTCTCAGAGTTGTTAAAAATCTGACACGTCAGCTTAGCTTCTAGAACAGTTACAGAAACTGAGAAAGCTTCTTCAGGGTTCCGTAAAAGAGCGTCCGTTATCATGTGAATGAATCATACTCGTGACACTACACACTTCTGAGTTATAAGAAGTTGTTTTAACATGCTACTAGTTCTACAGTTCAGATCACCTGGAGACGGATTGGCACAGATGCGCTCCGCTAACAGTAAATAGCTTAAAAAATCAAGTCTTAATAGCTTAAAAAAGTCTTTGTTTGACCCTGAAAAAATCCAATTTGTTCTACTCCAATTTAACACAAAATCTGCCTAGTTGGCATGCTTTTTTTGTAAAAAAAAAAATATGGCTCTCTATTCTGTATAAACCTTGGTATAAACATGGTAACCAGCTCAGCGATGCCTTTTGTAAGCAAATGCTCTATTTACTGTCTGCACGTGCCTTTGTTATATAACACATATTAATTAGGTTATTCGTTTTTGATAGTTATACAATCCGATAATAAAATGATTGTCTACCAATTTAAGTTAATCAATATTTAATTTATTTCTAATCCACACAATCAAATCCTGCATGAGTGGAGAGAACAAGAGAATTGGGAAAAATAAGAAAAAAGTGAAAAATGTCATGTCAAAGCACACAATAATATCAACAAAATAAATTGTGCAAAAATACAATGTAAATATATTGTGTTCACTGTACAAGGAATTCAACCTGTAAGCAATTTATTCAATTAATAGCTTAATCAATAAACAATTATTGAATAATTGCCAGTGAGACGTTGCTAGTTTTTTTTTTTTTTTGCAGATTTATAATTGTTACAAATGTTTAAACAACAACTAAACATAGAACTCACTAGCTACGTGAAACTGTTGTTTTGGTAACTTTTTCACACTCCACAACATGACGCTTTAAAAAAACGACATAGGATTGGTTGTTTGTCATGTCAGACAAATGGCCTCGTGAAATTAAATTGAATTGAAAGTGACTATTTCAGTAGATTTGGAGCAAGTGAACAAAACAGCAGCAGCGAACAAACACATTATGAACACACAGCCGGAGCAGTGGGCAGCCATGGCTGCTGTGCCCTGGGAGCAGTCAGAAAACTGGTGCCTGCCTCAAGGGCACCACAGCGGTGGTTGTTGAAGATGGAAGAGCAAGTGTTTCATCACTCACACCTCCTTCAACTCGGTGGATCTGGGGATCGAACCGGTGACCTTTTGATCATAAGTCGATCTCCTTTTCCATCAAACTACAACTGCCCGGGGAGGTCTTGACCAAGAAAAGCTGCCAAAATCCCAGATACATGGGACTAGGTCTTTGCTAGTTATACTGCTGACACATAAAAGCATTGATCATGATCATCACTGATTGAAATATAGTTATTGTCGGTTTTCAGATCTTAAGAAATCTTCAGTGATTATGAACATTGTCTACGGTGACTCTGAGTATTCAAAAAGCTTGCACATTTAAGATGAAAAGGTAAAGAAGTCCTCTTCAGATCTCTGTGTGAAGTAATGTAACAGACACAGGCGAGGGTTGGTAGGACATTGATCCCACTGGCCTTAATGAGCATTCACACATGTGTGGATTCACAAGCACAGGGCAGATCACAGCAGCCCTGCAGGGATCAGCCATTTGGGCAAGTCTGAAATGTCAGTGCATCGGGAAGAAAAGAGAGAGCCCAGGATGTGTTTGTGTGTACTGTAGTATTGCAGTGATGAAGAAGGCCAAATCATGTGACTCCATTACTCTCACTCCCCTGGGATTTGGAATATTGGAAAATGAGAGAGAGAGTGAGAGAGAGAGGGAGAGAGAGAGGTGTTGTCTGTTGTGTATAGATGTGGAGAGCGCGATATGATGCATAAGATTAATAAAGGAACTCAAACGCTGAACATATTTAATTTGT
Source organism: Danionella dracula (assembly GCA_900490495.1). NCBI lineage: Eukaryota > Metazoa > Chordata > Actinopteri > Cypriniformes > Danionidae > Danionella > Danionella dracula. Next base: position 6,359,780 of record UELW01000012.1, read on the forward strand.
GTTGTTTGATGGTAATTGTAATGTTATTTTTTTCTTATTTGCTCTATCATTTTTTTGTTTGTGCTTTCAACAATGATTACATAAAAGCAGGGGCACAATGTTTGGGGTCAGTATAGATTTGTCTGTCTTTGTTTTCATGCAATGCAAAATCTAGCTAATCTTGCTTCTAATGCACAAGAATAGATATTTATTTAAGCTTCTCACTAGAACACATTATCAAGACTTAGGATGCCCTGTTTTGCCTCTATAAGAAGTTGAGAAAAGAAGTAATCATCTAGCACACAGCAATGACTGTCAACCAGCCGTGGACAGAGTTTCTGCAGGAATTGAGAGAAAGTAGAAATGAAGGGAGTAAAGAGAAAAAACTAGAACAGGGTGGAGGGGGAAGGGAAAAGACTAAGAAGGGAAGGAAACGTATGGGAGCAGGGAGAGTGTGTTCCTGCTGCAGTAACCTGCTTTTCACTACCGCAGATCATCAATCAACTAGCCCTGCTTTTAGACACGGACAGATCCTTACTGTACACACGCACGCACACAAGCAGCTTTGAAACTGAACACAACTAATCATTAACTGCTTCCTCAATACACATGTTTTACTCACCGACTGCTTTGTGTACACATTGAACACATTTGTAAGTATCAACTGCCAATCCCAGCATTTTTTCTCTTTTTGAGAGAGAGAGGGCTTTGATGAACACGCTGCTTTCTACAGCATTGATTTCTATTCACGTTCAAACTATACCCTTCTAAAATACAAGCAGTAAGTTGATTGTGATTATGACTTTTGGGAGTGTTTTTACTTTTAGGTGTCCATGAAAATTTTGTTTAATTATACTTTGTACAAGAAAATTGCTCTGAAGCTTAGACATTCATACTACAAAACTATCAAAGTTTATAACAGCGTTGTTTTCATCAACAATGACTATAACTAAACAATTTTGTTGATGCACTTTGTGTTAACAGATGCACGTTTAACTTGTAAACATCTTGCCATGTCAAAAAGTAGATGAAACGCATGCGAGTTTTAGTTAATGAGATGAGAGTGGATGAAAATGCTATTGGGGGATGGTTACAGGTCATTAAGAATAAAAAGAATCCCCTGCTACATGTTATCCTGGTCTGGTCTGTGCCTGATTGGAGCAGTAGCGAAATATGTCTTTGTATTAAAGGGTCAGTGACATTGTGTTATGGGAGATGTGACTGTTTAACTTATAAAGTCTTTATTTTTAATTAAAATCACATTTAATATCCTCAATTTCTAGCCCTGGCGTATTCTGAAAATGAGCTGAGATTTTCGTTCAGCAAACTTGGTAACCACTCCCCAGTTAATCACTTATTGGTTAGTTATTTACATATTCATGACATGTATGCAAAGTTACTGTCTGACAGTCAACCTAGATTTGAGAGATTAGAGGGATTAATTATGAGCAAATTCCCTAACCCTAACACATGAACACAGAGCTGACAACATTGATAGACACGATAATGTCGCTTTGTGGATAGTGCAACTTGGGATTGTCCATGGTTACATTTTTGATTACATCTACTTATAAATTACTATAAAAGCCACTAAAAGGCTCACCATGGCATGACACCTTTCAGAGTTGTATGTTGTGTTTTAAATATCACCACATCAACTGCATGCCCGTGTCTCTGACTTGAAGACATGATATGGGCACCGGCTGTACTAGGGTCATTACTCACTGCACAGTCTACAGCCAACATAGCCAGCCTGAGGAAGCTTTTTTTGTCTTAACGTTCATTCACACAATCTCTATTTGAAGCTACTTTTTACAAAAATGTTTTTTATGAAATTTTAATGACTTGTTTAATGACCCCTGATTATTTAATTTAAAACAGAACTGCTTTGTGTGTATCATGAGTGAGCAGCACTTACTTTGCAAATATGTGAGTCGTGACTGAGCTGACGATTGGCTGCCAGCTCTCTGCCAATCTGTGACACCACTGCTGAGAGAGAGAGAGAGAGAGAGAGAGAGAGAGAGAGAGAGAGAGAGAAAAAACACCATTCTCCCAAAACATTGGTAGACTGATTATGAACTGGTCCTCAATGTTTAAAGTCACTACCAGCCTCAGAACTCTTATTTTAAAATTTGTCATATTTCAAATGTCATGGACAAAAATACAATAGTTTTTATTATACTTGCAGAATTTTAGCGATTGAAGAATAAACTTTTCCAAAAAGCAAAATTCAGTATGTTTATTCCTTAAATAATCTGACTAATAGGCAACAAAGGTTAATAAAACATTTTAGAGTGCAACTGCTGCCAAAGAATCGGAAGTGAGAAGGGGTTGAGTGTTTTTTGAATGATTGGATGGGGCTGGCACCAATACAAAAATCCACTGTTCTTATTAAATAGTAGATGTTGTAAAAGTTTTTGATTCTTTAAATGCAACTGTGGGAAAAAAATCTTACTTTATTTAATCAAGTTGGATATACTCCATCAGGTAAACAGCCAACGTCATTTGGCTAATCTACATCTGTTTGGTTTCATCACTGCTAGTAATAATTTTCCTTAGATTCAAACTTAGTAGGTCATCCGGTATTTAACGCAGATTCAAATTTAAATGTAGTGCTTGGTTTGCTGCAATTGTACACTTTTTTTAAGTTTAATGGACAAAAATATATATCTAGAAATCAATAGACCCGCAACATTTTACGTGTTTAATCAACACATAGAAAAGGCAGCTGCAGGGTGGAGTCTTAAACATTTCTTTATTTCTCCATTAATGCAGAATAACAGCCATTGGTTCTCACTGGATTGTGGAAGTTTTCAGCGCACAAGCTAGAGTTTATTATTAAAATAGCCAATTCCTGATCTTTTTCTAGACACACCTTAGTACTGCCATGCGCAGCTGTTTCCATAGAGATGTTATGTAATCTGAAGGAACAGTGGAAAGCCAGAGAAGACTTTCCTCTCTACTCTGCTCTGCTCATGGTACATATCTCTCGGAGATATCATCGAATGAGAGCGCAGAGGCAGAGAGAGATATCGAGCCGAGCGCGAGTCGCGCTCTCTAGTCTCTCTCGCGCATCTCTACGTCTCTCTTCTCTCTCTCTATCTCGCGCTCTCTCTCTCTCTCTCTCTCTCTTCTCTCTCTCTATCTCTAAGTATCGTTATCTCTTATATATACGTAAGATAGCTCTCTCTCTCTCTCTCTCTCTCTCTCTCTCTCTCTCTCTCTCTCTCTCTCTCTCTCTCTCTCTCTCGCTCCTTCTGCTTTTCACACTTTATTCGACACCCTTAGCACACTCTGTCTACTCTCTCACATAGAGACATATTTAATCACTCAATGTAAACGAACAGCATTTATTCACCATTCCAGTTTCTAATTTGATTTAGTGCTCATCTACTCGGTTCAAATTCTGTTCAGAAAGAACACCCTCGCCTTCACCTCTAAACCCAGCAGGACACACACAAGTTCAATACTAATGTGTAAACAGGATTCATTCCTAGAAATACTGATAAAAATATATAGATTTTTTAAAAATATGAATGCTGTATAGAAGAAAATATACTAAAAATTACCTTTACCTCAAACTCTTCAAAAGTTTTGATTTTATTTAACATTTATTCATTCTTCACCTGATTCATCTTCTGCCTGTATATGAATCCTAATTTTGGGAAAACAAATTCTCACATAATAGGTAAAAGGTAAAGGTTCTACACTGGAAAGGTGAGCACCAAATTACAGGTAGTCTGTCCCATTACTGTGCTGAGATCCCGAAGCTCAGACATTTTGAAATATTAAACTGAAACTTGATTTAAACAACCAAGTCACGTGACTTCAGCCAAACAAAGCTTCAAATGTTTTATATTTCTTGTCCAATTACACATTTATTAAATTGTGCTATTTATTTTGTGACCGGAAGGGTATGGATATGCTTGTTTTAAGATAATTCTGTTTTCATAATCCTAGGTTGATTTGAACAGAACAGGTGAACAGAGAGTTTTATGTCCAGAAAAATCTTGACACTACTAAACCTGCTGAAACTAAACTTGTCTGTCTTATATACAACAGTTCTAATGTTTAAGACCTCACGTGTCTGACCAGAAACGTTTGTGGTTGTTAACAGAGAAAAACTGGACTTCAATTAACTTTCAGGAGTAGACCCATTTTGTGTGAATCTTGCGGGTCTGGACGTGCGTGTACAGTATTTAGTTATTGAGGTGAAGGGAAGGATATCATTCTCTAAGTGACTGCAGAGCAATCAGGATAATGGAAGAGATGGCAGAGGTACAGTATTCGTACAGGTGGAAAGCCTCTCTCTCTCTGACACACACTAGACATACATCGTGCCACACACATTAACTTGCATCCTTTGCTCGTGTGTGCTGGTGAATTTGCTCTGTTTTCTTGTCCTTGGGAAGGCCACAATCACCCTAGTTGACATACAAGGACTGGAATAAGAGCAATAATAAAAAGAGAGGAGTAGGTGATTGAGACTCACAGTAATGGACCCTGAGAGTGTATGTACTGCATATATATGTGTGTGTGCGTGCACGTGCGTGTGTGCGAGAGATGGAAATACACTGCACCAGTGTGATGTAAATGGTGGAAGAGCTTTTCTGTGTTTCTGTCACTTTCATTGTTGTTTCAAAAAAAAAAAAGAAGAGAGAGAGGGCGAGACAGAGTAACCAATGGAAGCATTTGTAGGAAAGTGTGAGATATGATCTAACATATTTGAGGAGGATCAGGAAATTTGGGTGCTTTGAAAGGACAAATAGGAGAGGGAAGGGAAATCTGAAGGATCACTTATTTTTGTGTTTTGTGAAAGACAGTAGGAGGTGTTTAAATGAGTTGTCCTTAAACCCTGGGATGAAGACTTTCAAGGTTCAGTGATCATTTGGTTTGGGACTGTAAAGAAAGTATAATGACATTTAATTTCACTTTCGGGCAATGAGCTTAGTAAATGCAAGTATTGTCTGATTTTGTTGTTATATATTTATATATTTAGCCATGCTCTTTCTGATTATACTTGAATTTTTATGTTTCCAAAATTAAATCTTTTAGATTTTGTTTCCAATAGTCAATCTTTTTTGACCTTAGTACTAAGATCAATACAGCTAAATAGTCCATAAAAATTACCCATGGTCAGCATTGGTGCCTCTCATTTTGAAGGCCACCAGTTCGATGGTTCCCTGGAGCCTTTCAAAAAAGGCTTTGCACTTTACTTGTCTTCCTTCATTTTGTTCGCTTTCGTTCAAAAGTTTTAGGCCTCGTCCTCATTATTTTGAAAACTGAAGGTTTTTTTTTACTTTGTTTACTTGATCAAGCACACCTATCTACTCTGAAATTTCAGGCGTGAATGCATCTCAATCGAAATCAATGAGCGCCAACGACACATCACACATCTGGCCAAGCTATGGTGGCGGACAAAAAAAATTAGTCCTGCTATTTCGGCTTGTTGTTTGTTTTTCACAAGAAGATTGACCAATTAAAGCTGGTCTTGATGTACACACTCACATTGACCTCATGACAGGAACCATGATAAAGAACAACCATCCATCCATCCATCCATCTTCTCCCGCTTATCCGGGGCCGGGTCGCGGGGGCAGCAGTCTAAGCAGGGATGCCCAGACTTCCCTCTCCACAGATAAAGAACAACCATCGCCAGAAAAAAATCGCCAAAGAGGAGAATATGAACATTCAGAAACTTGTTTTGCTTTTGTATGTCCTTCAAGAGTTGTTTGACAAAGCTCACAAAGATTATAAAACGTCCTCCAGAGAAGCCTTCCAAACATTTGTACGAATCTTAGTTCAGATAGGTGTATAGAGACCTTTACACTGTGCATAGATACAGAGCAGGGTTTCAGTGTAACTGGGTATTTACGAAAACAGAGTTACCACTCTTTTTTTAAGTTAAAGTTGACTAAAGCACGCATCTTATGACATGTACAGGACTATGTGAATGCTTTATGTATTTCATGACATAATTTATCAAAGAAAAGATTAAGGTTTTCACAAACTGTTTTTAGGAATACCTGGGTATGTGTGCAATAGCCTTAGATATGATTGAATATGATCCTGCAGTGGATATGTGGCTCAGTCTGAGCTGGAGACCTCTATGACCCTAATCAGAAAAATATTGATAAAGACAATGAATAGATAAAATGTTCACAAAACAAACCATCCAAATCAAGATCAAGGAAATTGCAATGTTAGCTATACAGCTGAATGTAACTGACAAAATGTTTAAGCCTGAAGCCTAAAACGCTACATTTTAGAATTTTGTTGTATGTTTTTAATTGGTAAATTTAAGCACCTTGATGCACCCAAGACGTTTAACAATATAAGATGGTTAGTTACTTGATTAATTTCTTTTTCTTTATCAATGGTGGTCTATTGCTAATAATGTAAGGAAATCTCACTTATGAAACAATTTGACCAAAAATCAATCAATGAATCTGTTTTGACACGGTGAACCTGAATAGGGCACCCATAAACAGATCTCGGTCTTGCTCCCTAAACAAACCCCCTGATGTACTGCACAAATGCACTGTATTCCCAGATGCTCTGGGTTGAGTGTAAAGTACTGAATAATGTAGAGTTCGGCTTCATATCAGGATGACCTAGATATAGCACGAATAGAAAGCTGGAACACTCACAAGTTCTTGCAGGATGCAACTGATAGTTGGGTATTTAGTGGTTAATGTGACACAGTGGTCAGTTGGAGAATCCTTGTTGCATAAAAGGCGGAGTAAAAAGAGATCAATCCAGTGGAGACCCTTTATCGCTCACTCCTGCCCTGGTTGCCGCGGCAATCTAGAGATTCCATCAATGACAGTGGGCTTGTTGCTGCGGCAACGGTTATGAATGAGAGGAGGCTGGTAACCGTGGAGACTTTGTAAAATAGGAATTGCCGGTTGCTATGGTGATGTGGTGAATGGGGAGAGACCTGGTGGTGTGATGTTAAGAGAGAGACTTCCACGATCGTCAGTTACATCTCGGATTAACAGCAACTCTGAATATATTCAGAGAAACATTTGGAAATGTAACCATTGCTTTGATTGAAAGTCAGTTTCAAATGACCGCATCAAAAGTAATCAAAGCAAGAAAAGAACAAGCAGAACCTGTTAATACATTTAGAATTTAGATCATCGATGTAGTTTTTTTTTTGGTCGATGCTTGTACAGATAATTGTACTTTTGTACAGCTACATATTTTCCTTTTTTTGCCATTTATTATTTTGTTTCATGTTTCATTTCATCACATGACCGAAATTAGTCTTTAGACTTTGTCTTTAACACGTTATATGTTTGATAACTGAGAGACTTTATGCTAAGTACAAGCATTACACTTTCACCATCCACCAATAGAGCTCACTCTAATCATTTAGCAGATCACATAAACAGTCCTCAAACCACCTTAACAACTAAAACAGCTTCCCTCCTCAACCAGTCATGTTTAGTCCTGCATTGGCTAAAGCAGATTAATGTTCCTGAAGATGATTTCAATGAACTTGTTTTTCCCACAGGCAAAATCCATCATTCGGCATGTCTTTTTTTTTTTCTTTTTTTTTACTGTTATTCTTCACATGACCACTCTACACGATTTCACGCCAGAGATTAAGAAAATGTGGATACATGCTCAAAAGCATAAAAGTGATTGTTGGGGTTGCCAAAAATTGAGAAAATTCTTGCCAGAGATTGATGAAATCTTCCTAAAGTTAAAACAAAATACCGTTAGGGTTTAGAAAAAACTTAGTAAATGCTCAAAAACAAAAAAAAAAAACCACCCCAGAGAGATTTTAACAATGTATGTGAAGCTTACTGTTTATTATGTAAAAAGTTTTGTATGTGTTTTTGATGTTAGGATATAGGTCTTAAATTTTATTAGTAAATGTCTTACATTTGACTTTATGAAACTTGCAGGACCCCTGCTCTAGGAGGCCCCTGATTGGCTAATACAGCAGTAACCATATGGCAAAGTTTAAATATATCAACTTCTACAACTACAACAATAAATTCTGCATTACCCGCATAGCTAGAACACATGTTAAGACCTATATCATGACATTGTTTCCGCTACAGTACCTTTTAATACCACAAGGCTCTCTCCACATTCAAGACTTCCCATTGACTTAACTTTTCCACTTCTTGGTGTAAATAAATCAATCCATCTGTATTTATGTTAAGAGCAGGTTATCCTTCAATATCCTTCAGTACAATACAATTCTGGTTTGTATTGCACTTTGTTGTTTGCACTGACGGCTCCTTTGTACCAAAGGACATTCCTTGTGTGTGCACACACACATGGCAATAAAGCTGATTCTGATTCTGAATATGACCATATACATAGACATTAACATGATGCAGCATACAGTATGCTTGTGGTCTCTGAAAAGCATGTTAGGGGTTAAAAATGTCTTGTTTAACACTTTCAGACCATTAGAGAAGAAAAGGGTTGAAGAAAATGAAGATATTGTAAGGCAGTTTTAAAAACAGACACTTTGCCAACCGTGTTTATTTGTAATCATCAGGTTTGCCTCAGTGAATGGAGGCCTCACTGCTCCTGTGAATCCCTCAATCCCATCCTGTATCTCACCCTGTCATCATCTTCTCTTAGGGGAAGAGATGTTTCTCTTTCACTTTACTTCTCTATTTTGCTCTGGTTTTCTCACAACTAATCGTTTGTTTTTCAACATTTTTCTCCACTATTGCAAATCACACTTTTTTTCCTTCACAAGATTTTCCCAGAGGTGCTTAGAGGGAACCCGGGGACTCACTAATAAAATAATCTGACTATTTATTAATTCAAGAATTGTTGAGTTGTCTACAAAGCAAGATACTCTGCAAGGGCAGTTGTGGTCTAGTGGATAAGGAAATTGACTTCTGATCGGAAGGTTGCTGGTTCGATCCCCAGATCTACTAAGTTGAAGGTGGTGTGAGTGATGAAACTCCCATCTTTAAAAACCACAGCTGTCGTTTCACCTGCCACTTCACCCGCATTACCCTGTAGGGACGTGTGTGTGGGGTATGTTTGGTAGTGGGCAGGAGGCTGTAGGTACAAATTTGCAGCCACTTTCTGTCACATTTCACTAAAGCAGCTTAGGACTACCAAGGTTTCTTATCACCACATGAATGAGGAGTTAATAGATAATGCTCTGGATTGAAGCCTTGTAGAAAATGTACTCTGTACTGACCTGTTACGTTTTCTTCCAGAAAATGTGCTCTTAGATTAATGACCTTTGAAACTGAAGTTCTATCTTAGTGGGACCTTAATCTGATCATTTTAGGTCGATTTCTCTGTACGTTTTGACTCTCGTTGTGTTGACAAATGACGAATGTGATGTCTCAATATTTATTCGATATCAACAAATACACAGCTAAAAGAATGAGGAAAGCGCACAATTAACTCCTCACAGAACAGCAAGCTCTCTCTCTCCACCCAGTTGGCAACTTTTCTCACAAGCCTCGAACAGTCTATAATGGCTCTCAAGAACAAAACATGAAATGCAAAAAACATTAATCATAATAATAAATATAAACAGAATGATATAAAATGATCAAACATACATGCATCACTAATGTTTTGGATATGAATTATTGTACATAACTAAACATACAATAAAATGTAAACCATACCTGAAAGAATGAGGAAAGCACACAATTAACTCTTCACAGAACAGTAAGTCTCTCTCTCTCTCTCTCTCTCTCTGTAACAGTAGTAATAGTAATAGTGTTACAACTTCCATATGCATAATTTCACCTACACGATCACTCGTTTCACTTTATTAACTGTTTAATTTGTCTTACGAGATGCACAACTGCAACGACAAAGATTGCAACTTCTCACGAGCCTCGAACATTCTATAATGACGCCGCCCATGCGCAACACGAGGCACTGTGTGTCGCAACAATGTGCTCCCCCTTTCAACTCTACATTAAGGTTTCACCAAACAAAAAACTATGATACATAGTTTCTAAATAAACAAACTAAATAAGTGAAAATAATAAGTTTAAGAAATTACACATTTAAAAGAATTTTATTAACACAGTTACACAAACTAAAATATTTGTCTCACAATTGTTGCCATCTTGTGGTGTATCTTGCTAACTAGTTCAAAAGTTATGAAGTTAGTTACTTGCGTGGATGGGTCAAGATCAACCATGGGGTCAACCATGATCCCGAGTCATTGAGTCATCCAAATCGACTCGCAAAATTAACTATATAAATCAGACTCTATTTGAATAAATAAATTGTCATAAGCGATGAGAGTTAAGATAAGATACATAATTCTCATTTCTCTCTCATTATCATGTCATCTCACTACTGAACTGTATTAATATATAAATGTAGGATTTACTCAATCTCTCTGTTTTCCTATAATGCACACTAGTGCAAGATTACTTCTGTTTTCTGCTGGTTGATAAGTTCTTTTATTAGATATTTGGGTAACTCAATCTTCCCTTATTTGTTGCCCAGAGTTATCATTCAGAAGAGGAAAAATCCAGAAATTGATTCAAACACTAACCAACAAATTACACATATCTTTATGGAGTTAATGTTGGAGCTGTGTCTGAAATCTTTTGGCTCGTTTAAACACAATCTTTCCACTTACCCTATCTTAAAACTTCACAAACTCCTTAGCTCAAAGGGACGCGCACACACCCATCAGTCCACTCTTCCATCAAATTTACCGCAGGCCTTTTAGCGTGTAGTAAGATAGGAGCTCAGTCAGCGTAGTTCTGTTATCCTGACTGCACTTACTGTACATCAAGTGTGCTGCAGCGCTTGACTTGAAGGCAGTCTATTCCTTCCCACATCTTTGTTTCTACTCTTTCGTGAAATGAACTGTAAACTGATCTTATCACAGCAGCTAAAGCACTTCAGTTGTTATCTCAGATAAGTTCTTTTATTGTCTAATCTACATTTACATCCATTTCAGGCTTGCTGATAATGTGAGACGGTCATAAAAAGGTTATGTTTGTTATGTGAGGCTGCTGATGTATATGAATATATTTCTGATTTACATACAAATATCTTTTAAGTTGGCACTATGATGTTCTTGGTTTTTCACACATTGTCCAGAAAATAGTAAAAAAAAAAATCACTCCTAATTGATTGAATTATTCACAGTTAAATGGCTTAACAGCAGAAACTGAAAAGTGGAAGACATTAGAGAATGAGTCAGGAGATGGATGAGTTTGCTGTATTCAGTCCTGTCTCACTTCAGTCTGTCTATTGGCTCTCTGTTGTTTTAGCTTACGTATGTGTTGGCTGCAAATGATGGCAGAGCAGTTAAAGGCCTATTGATGGAGCCAGTGACTGGAGCTCTATATCATAAACACTAATGAATGAGCTTTTAGCAGCACTGACATTGCTGCATTTGCAGGCAGAAGCAGAAGAGTAAAGTAAAGGAAAATAATATAATATCAATAATAATAATAATAAGAAGAAGAAGAAAAAAAAGTCTTATTTTCTCTTTAAGCCGAATGTGACATCGGTAAACATCTGGATCTGGGGCATTTATTCTGTAGCAGTTTGTTAATATGTTTGTTCTAAACACACGTCAACAAACATTCACAATACTGTGCACATACGGAAAAAGGTTTATATATAAAGATCAGATGGTCAAAGCACTGTCTGATGTGAGAACAGAGTACTATTTGATCAATTATTTACCTGCAATTGACCTCTTCTGGTGATGTTTTGTTTTTCTCTGTTATGGATCGATTTGTCAAAGGAAATTGAATAAATCACAACACATTGTTTTTTAATCTAAATGTATGTTGCTTCATTTTCTGTGTTCCAGCATCTTGTCCTCAGTGGGGTCAGAGTTAGACCTGCGGACATTGCGAGCAGTTAGAGTTTTGCGGCCCCTGAAACTGGTGTCTGGAATTCCAAGTAAATTGCAAAAAAGTTATAAGAAAAGGCTCTGTCATAATTCTTTGCATACTATGGATTAATGCCATTGCTCTCCAGGCCTGCAGGTGGTACTGAAGTCCATTATGAAGGCCATGATTCCACTGCTGCAAATTGGCGTGCTTTTATTTGTGGCCATTCTTATGTTTGCTATTATTGGCCTGGAGTTCTACATGGGCAAATTTCACCGCACTTGCTACAACATCATTACACGTAAGCTTTGACGATCAAACATCACTTTGTGATATTATTGATTTTTAACAAGTGTCATTACACGCGTATTTACATTATCTAGGAGAGATGGCAGACGAACGACCATGTGGTGCACGAACTTGTGAAGGAAATGACACAATTTGTGATGAGTACTGGCTTGGGCCAAACTATGGCATCACTCAATTTGACAATGTCCTTTTTGCTGTACTCACTGTATTCCAGTGCATCACCATGGAGGGCTGGACCGACATGCTTTACTATGTGAGAGTTAATGTTTTTTTCCCCAGATTTTTTGGAATCAGTTTGGTAATAACTGGCGAATGTGTTTGAATTACAGAGCAATGATGCCTTAGGGAGTGCCTGGAACTGGATGTATTTTGTTCCACTCATTATAATTGGATCATTTTTTATGCTTAATTTGGTGTTGGGTGTCCTCTCTGGGTAAGATCTCACCCATTTATCCACTCACTGTTTTAGTAATCTGCATATGTCTGATAGACAAAGAGAAAAAACATCTAAAGCAGTCAATCAGTTCAAATGTGCTTTAACCTTTTAATCCAAATATCTGTTGATCTATCCACCCAACCAATCAATAACCAACAACCCCTTTATCCATACAATAATTCATACTTTGTGTTTGTTTGTTTATTTCGGTCTCTGTGCCTGTATGTCTCTTTGTCTATCCAACCAACAAGCCAATCAAAATTCCACCCATCTCTTAATCTGTCTTTATGTCTATCCATCCTCCAACCAATCAACCAACAATCTGTCTAACTAACCAACCCACAATCATTTCATTCATTCATCCATCCAAACAAACAAACCAAAAATCTATCCTTTCATCTCAAAAATTAAGAATCTGGATCTGCGGTCCAACTTACCAATTATCGATCGATCAAAAACCAACATTCAATCTGTACAGCTCACCAACCAACATTCAGTCTGTCCAGCTCACCAACCAACATTCAATCTGTCCAGCTCACCAACCAACATTCAATCTGTCCAGCTCACCAACCAACATTCAATCTGTCCAGCTCACCAACCAATATTCAATCTGTCCAGCTCACCAACCAACATTCAATCTGTCCAGCTCACCAACCAACATTCAATCTGTCCAGCTCACCAACCAACATTCAATCTGTCCAGCTCACCAACCAACATTCAATCTGTCCAGCTCACCAACCAACATCAATCTGTCCAGCTCACCAACCGACAATCAGTCTGTCTAACTCACCAAACAACAATCAGTCTGTCTAACTCACCAACCAACATTCAATCTGTCCAGCTCACCAACCAACATGCAATCTGTCCAGCTCACCAACCAACACCAATCTGTCCAGCTCACCAACCAACAATCAGTCTGTCTAACTCACCAACCAACAATCAGTCTGTCTAACTCACAAACCACCATTCAATCTTTCCAGCTCACCAACCAACATTCAATCTGTCCAGCTCACCAACTAACATTCAATCTGTCCAGCTCACCAACCAGCATTCAATCTGTCCAGCTCACCAACCACCGTTCAATCTTTTCAGCTCACCACCCACCGTTCAATCTTTTCAGCTCACCACCCACCATTCAATCTGTCCAACTGATCAACCAACATTCCATCTGTCCAACCATCTAATCAACCAACAATTGATTAATCTATTCAACCAACAAACGAGTTGACTGGCAAGTCCCAAACATTACAATCCATTCAATTCACTTCACGTCAATCAATCAACCACCTTTTGCTCCTTTTAGCCATTTCTCAATCATGTGTCCATCCATGCATTCATCCACCCACCCACAGATATGCTGTTTATATATATTTTCCCACCTTCCTCTATAGCGAATTTGCCAAAGAAAGAGAACGAGTGGAGAACAGAAGTGAGTTCCTCAAGCTGAAACGTCAACAACAGATTGAGAGAGAGCTCAACGGTTATCTGGAATGGATCTGCAAAGCAGGTCACTATAATTTAAATTAGAATTGAATTTAGAATGTTTTAAAAACAGCATAAATAAAGTACTTATCAGAGCTCTCTGTTTTTCCAGAAGAAGTCATTCTTGCTGAGGACGATAATGGGACAGGTGAGCAAAGTTTTTAGGTTTCAAAAGAAATTCATTGAATTCCAAACTAAAATATTATATTTGCTGTTTAATTACAGGATCCCATCGCAGGCCCCCACTGAAGAAAAACAAGGCTGACCTTTTAAATACAGAACAGGGAGAGGACCACATGGGAGATGCAGTTGGTAAAAACTTTGCAATTAGATAAATCTCAAAATAGTATGAGTTGTATGAGAAACCTGAATATTGTCAAAATCTTGTTTATTTCTCAGGCTCACCTTTTGCTCGAGCAAGTATAAAGAGTGGGAAAGGTGATGAAACCCCATTCAGCAAGAAGGAGCGTCGTCTTCGCTTTCTCATTCGAAAGATTGTGAAGACTCAGGCATTCTACTGGACCGTCATCAGCCTGGTGACGCTTAACACACTGTGTGTGGCTGTTGTACACTACGATCAGCCTGACCTACTGTCAGACTTTCTCTGTAAGTTGTCCTTGTATAATATGTATTATTCTAATACTATGTATATTCTTGTTGTCTAACAACTTACTAAAAATTTAACATGATATGTCTTTGTTATGCATGTTCTCCCCGTGATCGCGTGGGTTTTCTCCGGGTGCTCCAGTTTCCCCACAAGTCCAAAGACATGCAGAATAAGTGAATTGAATAAGAACAATTGCCCATAGTGTTAAAGTGTGAATGTGTGTGTGAATGTTTCCCAGCGATGGGTTGCGGCACGGAAGGGCATCCGTATGCCAGTGAGTTGGCGGTTCATTCCGCTGTGGCGATCCCGAAAGGGAATAAAGCCGACATGAAGATGAATGAATGAATGAATGTCTTTGTTATACCTTTTTGTGTAAAAAGTTAAGTGAGGCAATGTGAGCCAACCAGATGGTTTATAAATATATGCACGTTTTGGAAAAAGTAATTGAATTATAACAAATAATATATTGAGAAACGTTGTAGGTAAGAGATTTTGACATTTTGTAAATTAAAAGTATGCTGTTCTCACTACTCCTGCTTGGCTAAATACTAGCTCTATACAGCTAGCCTTTGATGTTGTTCTGAAAATCATTTGTTATGTATTGTTATTCTTTTAATGTATCGTATTGGGCTGGATTTCTCACTGAATTATCACCCTCTTCTCTATCTTGTTCTCTCTAGATTATGCTGAGTTCATTTTCCTAGGCCTCTTTATGTCAGAGATGCTGATTAAGATGTACGGACTGGGGACACGGCCTTATTTCCACTCTTCATTCAACTGTTTCGACTGTGCTGTGAGTGCCGTCCTTCTTTGGCCCATTTAAAGTCTCACTTTCTCTCCCTTCTGCATTTTCTCTCCTTCTCTGTGTCTCTGTTTTAATCCTCTACAAGCTGCTGGCCTACATTAGATTCAGACTTAGACCCTGTTAGCCAGTCCACAGGGTGTTCCTTATTTGTTTTGGGAGTTGATTTTAATATATGTTCCAGGTCATCGTTGGCAGTATATTTGAGGTGGTGTGGGCCATGGTGAAGCCTGGGACATCTTTTGGAATCAGCGTATTGCGTGCTCTGAGACTGCTCAGGATCTTCAAAGTCACCAAGTGCGTTGTCAAAGTTGTCATTTCCTTGTTTTCACAGATCTGCATCTTATTCTTTGTCTCATTAAGTTTTTTTTTTTTACCTGTTATTCTTACAGGACTTTTCACTTGCAAATGAAGGTCTTCTCTACGTTGTAATCTGTAGACCCATTTTTTTCCCCAAGTTCTTTAAATCATGAACACATGAGTCATGCTATGTTTGAAATATTCTTGTATAGTGTTTTAATAAACCATAGAAGACAATTCACATCTGAAATGGGAGACTTTTTAAAAACTTTTGAGTCCATGGGGTCTGCCGGTGTTAATCTCACATTCAATCTTGTCAGTATTTTAGTCACCATCTAATGTCTCAGTCTTAGTGTCTGTTCAATGAAAATATTTGGTAACAATCCTGGGTTTTTTTTTCCCTGAAGATTTCATTCTTTCTGATAATTTGTTTATTTTATTGGTTTTATGTTGCTTCATATCTGTGATGGTTAAACAGTCCTGCAGAGTATAGCTTCAAGCTTAATGATCAAATTAAGCATTGCCCTCTTAACGGGTTTGAATTTTTTTTTTATTATGACAAAAAATAATTCTCTGTACACTATATAATATTATTTTAACTTTTTCATCAAAGTGAGCCTAAATTGTTTTTAATTGATTGGAACTTTCTGCATTATCCTGCTGTACTGTACAGCACAATGAATGAGTTAACAATAAAAAAAACTGATATGCTATATCTAAAATCATAAACTATTCTAATTTCAAAGTTTAGCATCAACATGCTACAGATCATGGTAGATTGGTTCATGTTACAGTGACAAAGCTAATATAATGAAATTCCTGACTGCTGAGCAACCACATTGTTTACCCTAGCAACTACATTTACCGAAGTTTCAGAAAGTCATAGAAGCACCGGGGTTTGTTCATTTGTACTTGGTGTCTTCAGAAAACATAATATTTATATGTTGAAATTCTATTCTGGCCCATAAAAATTATATATCATTAGAATTTTTAATATTTTGTAATTTGCATTAAACCCCTTGAATTTAAAGCTGCGTTGAAGCAACTGACACCAAACAATACCACAAAAGTAAATAAATTAATGATTGTGTTCGCTATGTTTGTGGTTAATCCTGAATTTCAATGTCTTTTTCAGATACTGGGCATCTTTACGAAATCTAGTAGTATCCCTTCTGAACTCCATGAAGTCCATTATCAGTTTACTGTTCCTTCTCTTCCTCTTCATCGTGGTTTTTGCTCTTCTCGGCATGCAGCTGTTTGGTGGACAGTCAGTATCTCTGCTTCAACACTCCTCATATAGAACCAGATTCTCATTTTACACTGAGAAGTGCATAGATATGCTGTGTTACTGTGTAACTTATAATATGACATGTTACAATCTTGTTATTTTTGTCAGATTTAACTTTGAGCGAGGCACCCCTCCTACAAACTTTGATACTTTTCCCGCTGCCATAATGACAGTGTTTCAGGTAGTAAAATTAATGATAGTATCAGAATATGGTTTATAGGATGTGTGTCATTTTGTGTGATGAATGTCACTTTCTCAGATTTTAACAGGAGAGGATTGGAACGTGGTTATGTACTACGGCATCGAGTCTCAAGGAGGAGTGGAAAAAGGAATGATATTCTCCATATTTTTCATTGTCCTCACCCTTTTTGGCAACTGTATCCTTTTTAATCATGCAAAGTGAAACACATTTTTAGCTGTGAATAGTTTTATTATAGTTTAAACTGACAAAAAAGGGTTGCATGTGTCGCATTCATGCAATTCCTTATTTGGGAAATTCAAGTTGTCATTCGGGAGACATTTGTCCAGTTCTCCATGCAGTTTTGCATGCAGTTTAGCCTGAAGTCAAGCTTCTTATAAACTTGCATGAACTTAAACTTGTACAAACAATCCAACTGAATCTGTATTCTAAAGATGTTCTATAGTATTGGTGTGTTGTATCACATACACACGCTTCATCCATTTATCTGTGAAACTGGTTAATTTAATAGCACCTTGTCTTTTTCAATTTTTTAACAATCCCAAGTCCTGGTTCCAGAGGGAAAAAATTATAGCATACAGGATTTCAGGCGGATTATTTTTGCTGAGACTTTTTCTTAAATCCATCTTCTCAGATACTCTGCTGAATGTATTCTTGGCTATCGCTGTCGACAACCTGGCCAATGCTCAGGAACTAACTAAGGTTATATACAAATGCTATTTATGAAGTTCAGTGTTAATGCAAACTTTTCGTTTTGTTGACTCCCAAATATATTTTAGGAGTTGTAAAAAAGTGTTGTTTCCCCTAGGATGAACAAGAGGAAGAGGAGGCCACAACACAAAAGATGGCTCTTCAGAAAGCAAAAGAAGTGGCCGAAGTGAGCCCGCTGTCTGCTGCCAACCTTTCCATTGCTGCGTGAGTAACTGTGGACTCTAAATCTTCAATTGCACCATTAGTTTAGTGACAAAACTTAATAATTGCTGCATTTTCCACAATAATGGTCAATGACTATGCAGTATTGTTCTAAAACATAATTCAGGAGCAGTTTTTGTAAAAAATTCACTGTAAAACGCATCCACCTTTGAAATACATTGTGTGTTTGTATTAATAATGTTCAAGGCAAAAGGGTGACACTGCCACTAAAACTTAAAGTTTTTTTCTAAACCAAACAGTGAGCCAGCTGTATAGGATTCAGGAGGTTTAACTCCTTGTCCCTGACTGATCTGGAAGATGCCTTTGAATAAATAATCTGGCTTTTATTAATTCCAATGGAGAAAATGTGTCCCTTTTACATGTGGTTTACAATTTAAGCCCTTTACCAAACTGAATCCAAAAATATGTTAGTTTGTATTTTTTTCTGTAAGTCCTAGATTTTAGTCTAATGCCAAAGTGAGTTTAAATTTTTAGATTAGCTGAGTTTAGCCCCTTATGTCAACGTAACCATATTTTATTTGGGAAAGTCCACTCTAATTTATTTCCAACTTAAACTTAAAGGCTGTTTACAATGCATCTTCTTTATCAGTTTTATACTTTTGAGTGAGTTATTGAGCATTATGTTGAGATGATGAATTGAATAACTAACATGGTCATATAGGACTATTTTCTCCATGAAGTTTGGCTAGAATTGGGGTACTCAAACTTGAGTCATGCACTTGTGATATATTCAGCTGAATTTGTAGTCAAATCTTGAAGACTATAGAAATGTACCCTTAGAGTAGCCAAGTCCCTTGTCTTTTTTCTAAAATGGTTTCAAATAAAAAATGTCAGAAAATTAAGATGATACAAAAATAATTGTACGTGCCTGCAAGCTTTTTCAGTGCTGACAGACGGCAGTAGTAAATTGTTAAAGAACACATTAGAAAAATTCAGAATCAAGGAGAAAAGGTTTCCTGAAAGCTCTGATAACAGACCAAGGCACCGCCAGGCACAACATTTCTTACACTTTCTGTGTTTAAGTGGCAGTTTGATTGTGAGTGGGAAGCACAACCTTTCCCTGATTAATAAGCTGGTGTATTTCTTTAAAGTGGATTGAATCAGCAAAAAATTCTTTTAAAAAACATAAAACTATCCAAGGATGTTGAGTTGTGTGCTCTTAGCGTTACTTAGATTTACTGTCTCTAAGTTGGAAAACTCTCACCATAAACTTTACTTCATATCATAAGCATGAAATGAGTAATGAATATTAGACATTTCGGTTTGTTTTAAATACGAGCTTAATAAAACTAGCATCAAAGGGATCCTAGTCCCTTTTATTCTTTGCAAAAAGAATATGGGGGTATTACTGTAGCCGTATTATATTTATTTTTGTATTGAAATGTGTATGCATTTGCTCTGTTGCAGAGCAACTTTACCTATAAAAGCTACATGCAATGACTGAAATTATTTTAATGCCATTTTTAAAAAAGAAAGGAGTTAAAATCTATGTTTTAACATCACACATGTTGATTGTTATTCACTTTTTCTCTAATTAATTACACAATTTTTTGACTCATCTTGGACGAACCTTGATTTAAACTTGTATTGCACTGCTTAGAAGCCCAATCTTTTCTTGACACAACTACACTTGACCCAACACTAAGTTTAGCTGTAAAAAAGCATGTGACGTGTGTGTTTTTGATTCCCCTTTTAATTTTTCGTTGAGTAAAGCTGAGCAGACATAGTGCAAATTTTAGCGAATTGATTTTTCAGCTTTGTGACTATTTTGTGGATCGGATCAAATTTTCTGCAAAATTTAGTGCAGTGGCTCCAGCAGTGTCACAAGAAGCAATCTTCACCTCACAACCAGCTCCTGATTTGAGATCGAATGGTTGCAAAAAAATCAAACAGTTTTGAAATCCTGGTCGCTCCTAAGGGGGGTATCACGATAATGGAGCACTATGAGATTTAACTCTACATCTCACACGCATACGCAATCACCTGTAGTGGATGTAAAAGTACATGTTAAGGTAACGTTATTGGCCCGTAAGTGCAAGTTAGCGAATGTTATTGCTGTTTGCCCAGAGTTCCAGTTGTAGTATTGACAGACCATACTAACCATGCCTTCCCTCCCATTTCCTTAACTATACATGCTTTTCCTTCTATTTTTAATCATTTCTGTACACAAACTTGCTTGAATTGCCAAGACAGCACGTTTGTTTTTGGTGTGCATTCTCAAATGATCGACACATTTTCTTTCCCCATGTCTGGGATTTTTGCATTCTAGTTCTGCAAATATCAGTGAAGTGTCACATTTGGATAATGTACAGTGGGAGTTGCCAGGTATAGTGTGAGATCCTGAATTGTGCAATTCAATCCTTGCGATTTTCTCATGCAGTTTAAGCACCAGCAAAATGAGGCAACTGATAAAAATCACATGTCTGCCCAGCTTTAAAAAAAAACTTAGTTTTTTTATTGTAGACTGTGTGTAATGCATCTCTCACAAAAATAAAAACACATCGCTGTAATTTCTGTGAACATTTTTAGGCTGTTGATCCTGCGTAGCTTGTTTAGCTTTTCTGTGATTTGTCATTATCAGTGTGATCATTGTGGCAGCACTTTTTTACATTCCTTGTTTCTCCTCAGAGTAAAATCTGAACCTATCGATGCAACAGACACTAAAGTGGAATGGTATTTATTCATTTATTTCTTAGCTTTTGAATAATTTTCCCTTTTCTTTGCCTTCCTCTTGTATGATGTGGATGTTTCCAGCTGCTTTAGCTGCAGTTTTTGTGCTGTTCCACTGAGGCGGAGGCTTCCCCGGCTGCTTCTTTTACAGCAGCACAGGGCTTTTCTCGCTGGTTTATGTCTCCATCCATCTCTGCCCTTCCCCTCTCCATCTCTCTAGACTGAACATGTCGCAGTGCTCAGAGCTGTTGTTCGGTATGTCATCTCTCCCTTCAGAGAATCCATGAGTCTCATCCATGGCCTCTTGCTGGGGACTGAGGGACTATCATTTGCTTTCATCCTGGGTCATTGCTCATAGGTGCTTTAGGGGAATAATGCAATTTTTTATTCCTCCCTGTGTTCATATATTTTTCCTTTTCTTTCCTGTAGTAAAGAGCAGCAAAAAAACTCAAAGGTTTCCAAGTCGGTGTGGGAGCAGCGCACAAGTGAGATGCGCAGACAGAACCTGATGACCAGCAGAGAAGCTCTTTATAATGAGATGGATGCAGAAGAACACTGGAAGGTCTGAAACATTTTTTCCTGATGAGACCAGCATTAAACAAATGATTTGATTCAGTCATCCTCTTGCATCATGTGCCTTTTGGGTAACGGCAATAATATAAGCACATCAATACATTTTTCATTCTGCTTTTTTTTCTGTTCAGGACTTTTAGGCTTCAATAACTTTGATTCGGTTACGCTTGAAAATAGACTTACTGTATTCTGTTGGGGCTATAATTAGTTAAAAACAAAAAGAGAGAGGCAATTCTGAATGTAGACATTCATATTTAAAATTTTTAAAGTGAAGCACCATTCTGCGCACACTCTGCTCACACTCTTTGTAATAAAAAGGTGGGAAATTAGTGTTATACAACATGTAATGGGCGTGAACTCATAATGGGATGCCCAAAGTGTTTAGTTTAGTTTGTTAACCACAAGTTTAAAAGCTTTTTTGTAAAAAATAAATAACTGAAATTATTTGTATTTTTTAATATTATAATTAAACACTTTAGGTTGTTGTGACACAATAAACATTTTTAGTTGTTTTTATTTGAATTTTATAACATTTTCAATGCAATATGTAGCTGACCCTGATCTTCATCAACTTTTTGTAGATGAATTACCGCAACCGTACCGAAGTCCCGAAGACCCACTTGGATCGTCCACTGGTTGTAAATCCTCAGGAGAATCGCAACAACAACACCAACAAACCTCGACCGGGGGAACCAGATCCTCAGGAGAAGGAACTGGAGCTCCCACAGCAACAAAACAGATCCCATCACCATCATAGCCATCATCACCACCATCACCACCATCATCACCACCACAGCCACTCCAGCCGTCAGTCCCTTCACCAGGCGGAACTGTCAGAGGTTGGAAGCCAACCTGAAGATCCAGAGGGCACAGGGGACCACAGACGCCCCCGACACCACCAGCATAGATGCAGGGATGAGGACAGGGGAGAACGAGGTAGGAGGCACCATAGTAGAGAAGGGGAGGAGAGCCAGGAGAAGAGGCAGAGGAGACATCGCCATGGAAACCACGGGGATGGAGATGGAAGAATGGATAGGGAACGTAGTCGACAGCATCGAGCGAAAAAGTCAGTGTTCCATATGATGAAATGAGGTTTTTATTTTTTTCAGCATGAGTAATGTTGATCACAGATTTGATTTATATGATGAATCTAAAAATGTGATAAAGGTAAATTAACTGATTAGATGCATCATCTATTTTCTGATCTCCAGAGAGGATCTACCTGTGGCTTGTTCTATTCAGCAAGTACTCCCTCACACAGAGAGTCAGTACAGCGAGGATATGGACAACCTCCGCAACAGCAGCAAAATGGCAGTTCACGACCCCGATCCTGACCCAGACCTTTATGACCCCTACTATGATCCAGAGCAGGCCAATAATCTAATGAACCTGTGCGAAGCCGATCTGCAGGAGAGCAGTCTCATTCATACAGACTCCAGCAAACTTGAACACACCACCATAGACATGCCCCCCATCTACCCATCAATCAATGCTAAGCTACAAGGTGAGCTTTGCACCACACAATTAAAGAGGGATAACACAAAAAGGATTTTTAAGTCATAATTTGTAAAGGGAATTAATTTGTTTTCCTGGTTTTGTGACCACATGTTTTGAAGAGTACTCATTACCTTCCGTAATTAGAAAAATGTAAGACTGTAATTACTGCTAACTGCAATGAATGGTAATACAGTTTTGGATCCACATGATAAAAATTAATTTAATAACCAGACAAGCTGAAACACAAGCCAGAGAGGCTGAGAATGACACAGGCGAGTTTAAAAAAAACTGTAACCGGGGTTTACAGTTTCAAAGTATTTATATTTTTGCTTGAAATAACCTTTGACCTTAATGTTAATGTTCTTAATGTTGTTTTAAATAGGTCAGAATTTAAATTCATTCATTCATTCATCTTCATGTCGGCTTTATTCCCTTTCGGGGTCGCCACAGCGGAATGAACCGCCAACTCACTGGCATATGTTTTACACAGCGGATGCCCTTCCCTGCCGCAACCCATCGCTGGGAAACATTCACACACACATTCACACTTTAACACTATGGGCAATCGTTCTTGTTCAATTCACTTATTCCGCATGTCTTTGGACTTGTGGGGAAACCGGAGCACCCAGAGAAAACCCACGCGATCACGGGGAGAACATGCAAACTCCACACAGAAATGCCACCTGCCCCAGCCGAGCCTAGAACCAGCGACCTTCTTGCTGTGAGACGACCGTGCTACCCACTGCGCCACCGTGACGCTCAGAATTTAAATTATATGTGGGTTAATTTACATGAAAAGGGAGATGTGAAATAATTTGGCGGTATTCTCATTTCTACTTGTGACTTGTGAGTAGTACAAGTATATACTTCATTCATGTTTTAACACATGGTTATGTTTAACGACCATGTGTTACACTCAGATGCAGATTTAACACAAGTTCATTTAGTTCTTGAGAGTGTATATGTAAAGCCTGTAACAATCTAAGTTTATATTTCATAATGGTTCTAAAAAAAAGAAAGTTTTTACCTCGAAAAAAAAGGCTTCCATCGAAAAATGACTCCAGGCATGTTTAGCTGTCTGGTGTTTTTGTAACGAGCATTCAGTGCAAACATGTGAGAGTGATGCTATAATAGTAATATTAAGTAAAATTAAACAATAATATTTTGCACTGTAAAATCTGTGTTAGCATATTCTCACGTAAGATTTTTAATAGTATTGCCACCAAAACGTTCACCAACATCAATAGGATTGTTATTGTGAGATCATTTTGGTAGATTTTTTTTTTATTATTCAAATAATACTCTTACTTGTTCTGGAGTTGGATCATGTAGATTTGCTACAGATCCCAGTTTCAATCTCAACTTCATTACAAGTCCTGGTTTGTACTGACCCTAGTTCAAAAACAGCCTGGAGCAAAATTAATGAAACAAACACGTGTTTTGGTAGATCTGTCGGTGCATTTTCTCCATAAATAAAGTTTAGCCACTCAGTCCTTATAGGTTCCTTTGATAGCAGTAAATGAGCCCAATTGTGTACTTCTTTATATCCCAAATATATCAGACCTTCAAAGTCAGGGCTACTCACGAGCAAAATGGAGGTCTGTTGTGTGATTAATTACCATAAGCTCCGCCTTGGAGTGGAGTTGATGGTAATGAATGCGAGGGCCTCACAGATGTTGACTTAATTTCAAATGCAAATTCAAATTTTATTTGTCATTCACAGTACGATATGCAGTGAAATGCTTAGGCCACTGCCCTGACCTAGAATATATTTAGTAAATTTAATTAAGAAAGAAGAATAACTAAGAAAGAATAACATATATGTATATACAAAATATAAACTATAAGAAAGGTATAAGAAAGACACAAGAAAATTAAGAAAAGCTTAGATGTATATAAATAAAAAAATTGAAAATATAGAATTGTGGCAGTGGGGAATGTAGTGAACCGAAAGATCGGAATGTCCAGGGGTGTGCAAATATAGTGCATTTATAGTGAGTTTCACACTGGCTCATTCTCAGAGAGTATAAAGCATTTGTTGTGTTTAAAATAAAACTGCTAAATAAATTTTTAATGATTTGCTCATACATCAATGAGCCACATTTCTGTTCAAACAGCTGGTATGTTTTGATTTCCAATTTGGGTCTCTTTTAAGCCATCATGGAATGTTGCTGTGATAGTTTGTATTGCTTTGTTAGCATTAGTTCCTTCTTCTAAACTGTTTTGATTATACAGTGAATAAGAATGCCAACACAGAGCCAGCTGAGAAGAAAGAGGAAGAAGAGGATGATGGTGGTGACGAAGATGGACCCAAACCCATTCCACCGTTTAGTTCTTGTTTCATCCTATCCACCACCAACCCGTAAGACTGTTTGTGTGTGCAAATGTGCTCATGTGAGTTAGTTCCAAGCAAATATTATTGATCTTAACCAGTGTGTGCTTTCAGGTTCCGAAGATGTTGTCATTACATCCTGACTCTACGTTATTTTGAGATGTGTATTCTGTCCGTTATTGCTATGAGCAGCATTGCTTTAGCGGCAGAAGATCCAGTCTCCCTGGACTCAACTCAAAACAAAGTGAGTCATGTGTTAAGAGTTTGTTGAGCGTCGTCTTAACTGATCCTGCCAGAAGTCTTTATTGTGGCCCAAGAGTTTTAGCTGTGATCTTAACTTTGTCTCAACTGTGCAAGGAGATTGAAGTGCGGTTTTGAGACAACAGTGAGATTTCAAACAAACTCTTGCCGTACAAACTCTCACTAAAGTGTTCTGTGACCAAATTAATTCGATATTTGATTAAATGAATATATTATGTTTATTTTGCCGGGTTTATTTATTTATTGCTTTGTTATGCTTCACTTAGTTTTTTGTATTGCTTTTCTTTTCAATTTGCCTTCTTGATTTATTTATTTTTTTGTTTTTTTGCATTGCTGATTTGTTTTTTGTTTTGCTTTGCTTTGCTTCCCTGATTTTTTCTGGTTTTGTTTTGCTTTCCTGTTTTGTTTTGTTTTTGTTTTTTTGCTCATGTTTTATTATTTTTTTGTTCGTTTGTGTGTTTAGTTTTGCCATCCCTGCTTTTTGTTTTGCTTTCCTGTTTTTTTCTATCTTTTTTTACTTTTTATGTTTTTTTTCCCATTGTTACCTATTTGTTGAGTTTTTTTATGCTTTTTTTCTATGTTTACTTTGCTTTGTCTTTTGTTTTACCTACTTTTGCTTTTTCTTTACTTTACAATTTTGCTTTGCTTTACTTTCTACGAAGCCACCCGTTTTTACTGTATATTAGTAAGCACAGATAAAGTTATGTTTATGGTAAATGTATTAGTTGGAACAAAGGATATATCATCTTCACTTCATTTTATTTTAAAAGAGATATAAATATATAATACATCAATAACTCCCAGGATGCCATGGAGGAAATCTATTCATTTTTTTTAATAAGTCTGCTTCCTGTTTTCCAGGTTTTGCGTTATTTTGACTATGTCTTTACTGGAGTGTTCACCTTTGAGATGCTTATCAAGGTAAAATCGTGAGGAACAGTTGTCTGGAGGTTCAGTTTCACTGTTCCACTTTGTTTTTTGTTTTTTTAGTTTTGCTTTATTCCTCTGCTCTGTTTTTCAGATGGTGGTGTTAGGCTTGATTTTGCATGAGGGCTCTTATTTTCGTGACCTGTGGAACTTTCTGGACTTTGTAGTGGTTAGTGGTGCCCTGGTAGCCTTTGCCTTCACGTAAGTGCCCTTAAACCCCACAGTTTTCTTTCCTCAAAGCGCTGCCTGCTGCCCCTTTTCTTCTCCTCTGCCACACTGTTTCTCTGCTGCCATCCTGGAGTCTCGTCAATACTCTGAGGCCACTTTCTGTCCTCTGTCTCTACTCTTTTTCTACTCCTCTCTGCACTGTTGTGCTCTTCCTTTTAACTCACTATCTCTGTTTTTTCACTTCACTTTCTGTCAACCACAAACAAAAAGCTTTCTCTATTCTGCTCTCTCACATACACACTGACTTCTTGCCTAACACTATTCTCTCTCTGGCTAATCAGTTCCACAGCTTTCAGCTTGATCAGTCCTCCATATCCTTCTTTGTTCTGTTTGTCTGTTTTCATCATTAACTCACATTGTCTTAATGTACTGTATGTACTTAACACATTTAATTGTTTAAATGTTTCTTCATTCAAAGCATATCTTTCCGACTCAAAATTGTGAACTCAAAACTGAGATTTCTGTCCAGAAATATACCCACAAAATGTACCATTTTTTCTTTCTTTCAGAATGATCTTACTCAATAAACTGAACTCAACTGGGCCGCAATGTTTGGGGCTATTAAAAAATTAATAATAATACAAATAGAACTTTCGTTTTAGATGTTGTTGCATGGGAAGAGAAATGAGATCAAAACGTACTTTTGAGAAAATGTATAGAAATCTACAAAAACCAACAAACGGTAAAATATAATTCTAAGTTAAAGGGGTCATAAACTTTTTGTCTTTTCCTTTTATTAAGTTTCGGTCAAGTATGCGAATTTTTCCTCCCAAAACACATTTTAGATTTGGCGTTGTAATAAAACAGTTTCATAAAACCTCTAAACACTTTTAGTGTTGTTGTATTGTCTATTCAGCTCTTAAGTCAAAATATCCCTCCATCTTTAGTTTCTCTGTTCATAATACATTTAAGTGTTTGTCTATCATTGTAAATAACAGGTTCAGGTGAAGGTAATACATTTTATTATTCTCAACTAACTTGTGCTCTAAAAACTGGTTATATTAACTAGACATCTACTCAAGAAGACACAGACATAATAAATCACTGTTTTATTATGACTTGATTTCCCCCATCTGTCATTTCCCAAACTTGTCCATCCTAACATTATCCCATCACATCCCTTCCCCTCTAAGAAGGGTTTTTTGAGCCCCTTGGGGCCTAGTGAGGGTGAGGGGTCTCCAGGCACCTGTAGCCCTTTAGTGCCCAGGCGGTTCCATGTGTGGACCAGAGAGCCCATCCGGCCACAGGTACTCTGCTTTCTTTCCTTTGCACGGCCTGGGGTTGTAAAGAAAAATAAAACCCATAATAAAATAAAACATTTAAGCACGTCACTGTGTGGAATGATTTTTTCTTTTAGAACTCAGTATGGATTCCTGTTAGAGTAGTTAATGTGTGAGCTTATGCAGTTTGTGTTCTGCCTCCTCAGTCTCATAGGCCTGTTTGTTTTCATGTTCTAATATTAATAAATGGTTTATACTGTTTATTCAAAGTTGGATTGCTTTGTGTCATGACACATTCATCTCTGATTTTAAAGGGATGCCTCACTTGTTTTATAATAAACCAGTTTTTTAACATGTTGACTTTTTTTTTGTCAGCCACTGGTTTACGTTTGATCACAAAAAAATCATCTGTGGATTATTTGGACCATTTTGAAAGGCATGTTTTGTATGTTCAATGTTTCTGGATTTGTGTTTTAACTAACCTTGTAACTTTTTTTTACACTACTAGGAAAGAGATGTATTGCTTGCTACCAAACCAATCATCTCAATTCATTTGAAATTGCCTTTAAGTGGTCATGACCATAATATTTTAGAAATTAAAATCATTTTAAACATCCAAGTTAAATCTGCTTAAAGCTGTTTTCATGTAAACACTTCTTTTTGCATTAGAAATTATTGCATTTATGCATGATGACCTATGAATCATTCTGTGTGCAGTGACCAATTCCTCAAATAAATAAAAAATAATCCTTAATAGAAAGAAGTCACTCATAACAAAAACAGTTAAGCTGTGATGTGTCCATCTGAACCAATATATTTACTTTAAAATTAACAGGGACCCAAACTAAAACAATATTTTTGAAATTCAGTTTTTATTTCAAGTCACTTCTATCAAGTCACTCAATTAACCTGGTTAATGAATCTCAATGAATCTGGTTCATGGCCCCTTTAAAGCAAATTTTCTATACTGTTTGTCTATCTAACTGCAGCTATTATCAGAGAAAATCATAGGCTGAGGAAGGTGGCTAGAACCATTTACATCAGTCAATCAATCAGCAGGAATGCATTGCTGACCTCAGAGTTTGCATTTATATGAACTCAACTTGGGTTAAAGTTGTATTTCTTGATGTTCAACTGGAAGTAAAAAAAAAATCAAAATCATAAATAAATATGCATGACACCAATATCTGTATTAATAAGTTGCAAAGCCCTTTAAATTGTGATCTTTTTTGTTTATATCTACACATATACTGTAAAAAATCCATAAAAAAGCAATAATAAATTAAAACATCTGGCCACAATTTTTCTCTATTTTAAAGTGGATTTTTCTGTAATTTTACTGAACATTTATTATTTTATAGATATGTCTGTATTGTATAATGTTTTAGTTAAACATAGAAGCAAGTAAAGGAAACATCGCCAGGTTCTGATTGAAACTCTGAACCAAAGAGCACCTTCTCAATTACTGCTATACCACTAGCAATTAATTATATGTACCTGTGTATAGCAATTTAACTGTATGTTTATAGTTATTTAATACGTGAATGAACATTAGACTTGAATCAAATTGTGCTACTCAAAATAGACACAATTTAAATATATTATTTACCTTTGTGTTTTAGTAAAGCCCACTTACTATCTTCTCCACTAAACAACTAAAAAATAAGATAAAGATAGCCAGATAGCCAGTGTTCACAAGCATTTGTTCTGTATTTTTATGGATATTTTTACAGTGTACCAGTTACCCAAGAGGGTGTATTAAATATTAACACTCTAAATATTTCATATATACTCTACCAGTCAAGAGTTTAGCATAACTTTGGGATCACAGAATGCATTCATTTATCTATTCTCAATTTATTTATTCTCATTTATTAAAACTCAACTTTAATAATAACTTTAGTTGGCTTTATTGACTTTTCCATTATAATCTCCCTATATTCAAGCAGTTTCTTCAACAGTTAAATCTTGTTCTGAAGCAGAAAATGTCTGCTCTATCGCTGGCTGAATGCTTGCTAACCCCAGTTAAATCCTTGAATTAAATAATTGGTCATTTACCTGACGTAGAATGAAATTTGCAAGAAACTTCAAAAGGTTTCCCAACTGGTAGTGTATAGAAATATTGTTGTGTTTTATATTTAATTACTCATATATTTCCTGAGAGAAAGCAGGCATTATGCTGATAGAAATGACTGCCTGTAACAAAACCCATCAGAATGTATGTTTTCATACAAGTGACCTGATAGGTTTAACTCCACTTTGAGCTAAAAAAAAAAATCACTCCACATCCAACAGCAAAAATATCTCATTCTCCTCCCAATGCCCATTTTCCTGTCCATTCATTCATCATTCAATCCCCTTCCCCTCTCCCTCCATCCCCTCGAGTTGTCTTTGACCAACTCTGGCTCTCGTGCTCTTTAGCATTCAAGCATCCGTTTGTTGGGTCTGCCAAAGTGAGTGAAAAAGAGAGAGTGCAAAAGATTGAGAGAATACAAGAGAGATAGAAGGATGCTCATGCACAAGAGAAGAAGAGTCTCCAGGTTGACTGTTACTTCTCGTTACTGTGTGCTTTTAATCTTCAGTCCTTCATCTGTTGTTCTCATACTCTCTTTCTCACATTCACACATGGAATGAAAGGTTGGAACCTTTCATTACGAACTGTTTGTTTGTTCACCACAGTGTTATTTCTAGAAAAAGTGACGGTATTTGGGTTTGAAATGACCTGAGGGTGAATAAACATTGGCTTGTTTATTATTAAGATCCTTTGAGACGTATACTCTTCACGTGCTGAGGAGTATAGATGTACTCTGGCTAGAGGCCTGATCATATAATAGCAAGCATGTCTGAGAGTGTAAAAAAGGGATAATACTACAGACCCTATTTTATTTGAGTTTTTTAAAGGAGCAAATTGTTTTATCGTTTAACAGGATGTTTATAAACTGAACACCCACCCCCAAAAAAGTTTGTGTTGAGACTTTCATTCTTAACTTTCAGGACATTTACCATCCTTAATAACATTAGTTCTTGGATTGATTATTATGCTTCTGTTGCCTGAAATATAGAAGACATAAAGGTGGACATGGTAATATTATTCAGTGAAATTTTGGCACAAAAATAGTTTCAGAAGGAGTGTCTCATACAGGCTCTAGTTTAGATCTCTCACAGTTTACGATATCAGCAGGTACCCAGGTCTTGCGCAGCGGTCTGGGGGTTGTGGCACCTGGTCAAGACATAATGAGGTCGTTTCACTGACATGACAAACAATCACATGTAGTTTCACATAGCATCATAATGATGAGTGAAAGTGGGAGGATCAGGGAATATACAGCGTTTTTTGCAGAGTCCAACGAGTTATATAGGGTGCAGTGATTGTACAGAAGGGTAATATTATATTTATTGTATATTCTTTTAAATAAGGAGAAAATGGCACCTTTAAATAAGGCAATGTTTTGCCATATGCTGATGTAACGTTTGTTTATAGAATATGACCAGAAAACCACCAACACAGTTAAAAATGAAAAGAGTGTGGACCAGTTTTATTTTATCAAATAAACCTTTTTTGCCACAACTGGAAATTGTAACGATTTTCCTAAAGTGCAGACAAGTTGTATCACCTTTACAGATTGCAGAAAGCAGAAGGGTTCTTCAATTGCATATATTACATCCCATACTGCCACCTTGAGACAACACTAAGGCAGCAGTTATTTTGGCTCCACTGCAGTGAGTTTAGAATTCAACCTCCATTTCGATTAGAGTGTATGATGCAGTGTCCTGATTCAGAAGAACTGTGGCTAGAATCCCCCTAGCTTCTTTCCGAGTTTGGCACGAGAGATTGAGGATTCTCTCCTGTTGAAGGGGGGCGCCCTCATCTCTGTGTGACAAGCTTATTGATTTGGGAGAGGCTGGGATTAGAGAGCTGCCAGGCAGAATACCTGGCAGGAGAAAGTCTATGTGAATGATTCAGTCACAGTCAATATAGCTGCGCGGTTCC
This sequence comes from Danionella dracula, assembly GCA_900490495.1. Lineage (NCBI taxonomy): Eukaryota > Metazoa > Chordata > Actinopteri > Cypriniformes > Danionidae > Danionella > Danionella dracula. Next base: position 6,391,636 of record UELW01000012.1, read on the forward strand.
GACTTGGCTGTGTGTGGCAATGCAAACTAGTGGCAAAATAAATTAACTTTTTGGATTTCCTCTTTACAAAAAATCAAATGGTTAGGAGAAATAGAAGATATTTGTACAATTTTGCTATTCTATACATATGCATTTTCACATCTTCTATATATGTATACTTCTTAATCATTTGCCAGGGATTTCTGTTTGCTCCTATTTCTCTGTCTGTTTGTCTCATATTGATGTTGTTTTTCTGCTAAGACACTCCCAGTATCTTCTTTCTTTTTCTGTCTCTCTTTTACTATTTCTCTCTGTATTTCTCTCCTTTCTGTGTTTCCCTCTTTCTTCCACTGTCTGTCTTTATCTGACTTCTCTTGTGTCAACGCCTTGGTGATCAACAGGAGCCTTTCTGGGTAAAGTCTTCAGTCCTTTTTGTCGCACGGCTTCAGTCCAGCTCACACGATGGCTTCTCTCTCTTTCTTTCTTTTACCTTTCCTCACCATCCCCTCCTTCCTCTACTCATCCACTCTCCATGCCAATACTTGTGTTTCTCTTCCTCGACTCTTACTGTTTCCAACAGGACCTAAACATAGTTTTGCTGGAGATATAACCCTTCTGCGTACTGTTTATGGTACTGCAGACTTCTCTGTAAACAAAGTCAGACGAGAGTAATTGATCACAGACGACCTGGATGTTTTCCAGCTCTCAGACTCAATCAATCTGCCTTGAGGGCCAATCTTCAGCTAGGACTTCTTCTCTGGAAGTTCATAGTTGAAGACTGCTATGTCAGCTCCTTGATCGAAGAGTGAGGGCTTTGGAAAAGCTTTAAAATGAGCCCTGACACATTCATAAGACTGAGCCTGGTTCAATATGGATAACGCTGACTTATCCATATTGGTCCATATATCCATATATGGTCTACACTGACTAGTGCAAGATGATTATAGTTTATTCTTAATTCTGAATTATAGTTCATTTTGCACAACAATAATGTGAAACAATTTTAATCATCCCGTAATCACTAGTGAATATTATTTTAACCCCATAATTTGTTTTTTAAATTAACCTTGATCTGCATTATGTTCAAGAAATGAACACTTATGTTGGAGTTAAGTATTTACAAGACTGTATTTCTCATTGTTTGCTATCTGTTATTTATTAAAAAATATACCTTTTACCTAAGATTGGACCTCATTGGTCTGCATGACTAATAGGATTTTGTGATATGTAGCTTGCACAGTAAACAGGCTTGATTTATTTTGTACCAAAACTTTAGAATTTTTTGTTTAGCGTTTTCGAAGCAGATTTTATATAAATTGCACTTTCTTGAGACAGTGGTTAATTTTAAACATAAACTTTAAGTTTGAAGCTATATGAGTTCTTTAGGACAAAATATATTTGCACTCAAATCCTGTAGCCTCCTGCATCTCAGTGAACCCTCAGTCGTGTCATGTTTACAATTAACACCAACAGCCACCATATCCCAGACCTTCATTCCCCTGTCTGCTCTAACACAGCTAAAAAAGAAAGAAAGAGGTTTGGCTGGGCATTACACTGAAAATGCCTGACAGTTCTGATACTTACTTGAATGTGGTATGCTATACGAACGCCAATAGAAGGTAACTGAAAACATCCAAAATAATAATATGAGGATTTGCCCAAAAGAAAGATGAATGAATAGCATTCCAAAACTAAATTATCATCACTATTAATCACTGCATGTTTAGTGAAAATATTTTATATAATTAAGCCAAAGAGAAGCACAATGATTAGTCTAGAAGTGAGGATACCAGTTCATTTCTGTGTCTGGTTAAAAAAAACAATAAGTAATGATGTTTTGTTATTTCTTCCTATCAACAGGGGGAGCAGTAAAGGGAAAGACATAAGTATTATCAAGTCTTTAAGGGTCCTAAGGGTGCTGCGTCCTCTCAAAACCATCAAACGTCTTCCTAAACTAAAAGTACTATGAATATTACACATATTTAATACTTGTGACTTTTTATAGCAATGAGCTAAACCACTCTAGTGATGCACTTTGTCTTCTTCCAGGCTGTATTTGACTGTGTCGTGAACTCTCTGAAGAATGTGTTGAACATTCTCATCGTCTACATGCTCTTCATGTTCATCTTTGCTGTGGTGGCCGTGCAGCTCTTTAAGGGACGATTCTTTTACTGCACAGATGAGTCCAAAGAGTTCGCCCGAGACTGCAGGTGACAAAAGTTAAAAAATCATAGTATGTGTGTAACAAGTGCTCAATTGCGTCTCACGCTTTAGGGTTGATCATTCACATTTTTTAAAATGACTACTTTATACATGACTTATTTTTACCCCATGTGAAACCTGCTTTAACAAAGCATTATTCTATAAATAACAATGCCCACTTACTCCAATCTGGCCCTTCCCTTCCAGTAGTAGGTTCTGCGTATACTCACTGTAGCATTTCAGTGATTGGCTAATGTTTATTACTATGGTTACTAATGTTGCGCAAGGACACATAGAGAAAACAAACCAACCTGGACTAACTGTGCAGTTATTCAGACTTAATCAACAACTGCAAACCAATCCAAATCGAGTATTAAGACAGACCATGGTGTAAAAGCTAAAGCTTCTTGGACTTTTCTTCACAATAATTAGGTTTAAAAAGGGGCATGTGTTTGCTGACCTGTTTAAAGTGTCAAATAGTGAACTTTTATGCACAATTTCAGAGAACACTATATTAAATAATGTTTGTATTAGCAAACTTTTAATATGAGCAATTCCCAAAAGGCACATTTTGAAGCCCCACAAATATTGGCATAGCACTTTTATTTCACCACCAAAATGACAAAATAGCTTTGCGAATTTGATAAATTGTGGTCCAGTTTATGTCCGTAATTAAAAAGCTATTCTCCTTAATATTCAGACCTTATGCATCACATTGTCCTTATACAATATCAGTTAGGTTCAACATGCAGTGCCATGTTTCTTTTTTTTTGGACTTGGTCCAAAACTTGGTCCAATCAACAAGTGCCTTGTTACCATATTGGGGGGAAATGAGCAGGACACGTTAGGTGCAGTTGCACATCATGTGACCCGAGTGCAAATACCAAACTTGTGGACCTTTCCCAGCCTCTGCTCTGCTCATCCTATTTCGCTCACTACAAATCCTGTCTATATAGACTGTCCTCTATCAATAAAGGGGAAAAGTAAATGTTTCTCCTATGAAATTTAATCCAGGAAGAATTTTTTGAAGGAAAACTGACTCCATTCATTGCAAAAAATTAAATCTAAGCAAAGCTGAAAATGATTAAAATTAGATCGAAAATCTTGATTTTCTTTTTTTAGGAAGGATTTTCTCATTTAAACTTTTGGGTATAGACTATTACGCTTATTTTGAGAAAATATCACTTAAGTTTTCTTGAAGAGAAAAAAAAATGCTTATTCTGGTCATTTATTTTCTTGAATTAAGAAACTTTGTGAAACAAGTTGACGATTTTGCCACTGATCTTAAAACAAGAATTTTTGACTCAACATATTCTTATTTCAAGAATGTTATTGATATCTGATTTTAAGAAATCAATATTAAATTCTGATAAAAACATGCATCTTGAAACCAGAAAAAAAATCTTAAATCTAGTTCTAGTCTAGATCAAGTAAAATATCTGACAATGGGTTAAGAACATTTGAATTCTTGAAATAAGACGCAAATGCTTGTGAAAAGAAAAGAAAAAAAGAATCTACACTCTAAATAAATCATCAATACCCCAAGCTTTAATAATCGTCCAGTTGTTTACTAACAACTTGTTTGATGGAAGAGATCTGTACTTCAAAAAAGTACTCTTGAAAAAAGAAAAAAAAAACTCAAACAAATATAGATAAACTCTTCCTAGATCAAGCTAAAGATTCTGCTAATGGGGTAAGCAAATTTGAGTTGGCAAGAATTCTTAAAATTAGCAAAAATTTCTAGCTAGTAACAAATGCTGTTGGATCTTAAAAATAGACAAAAACTGACAAAACAAGTCTTTCCAAGCTGTAAAAACGCATTGAAACTAGAATATTCCAATTTGTATCTAGTCTCTAGTGGTCTTAAAACTAGACAATTTGTATAGATTAGAATGTTTTCTCTTTTAGTTTTATATAACTTATCAAAAACTATTTAACTTGTCCGCACTGATAGCGTAGTGGTCAAAGCGATGGCATGTGGAGCGAATGCATCTGGTTCAAATTGTAGGAAACTCACAAATATAAGACCAGGAGATTTTTTTCGGTATCATAAGCTTTAATGTTGAGCGCAGTCTTCCAAAAATTACATTGGATTTTAACACTGTTAGGATGCACCCCCAAGGAGGAGCCCAGCCATAGATATTCATGAAGTCAAAAAAAGGTCAGTCTTACATAGCACGAGAAGATACTTATCAAGATGTTCCCAGACCTTAAGGAGCATGAGTCTCAGTGGGGGGTGTAGGTTTGTTCCCCATCAATCGTAGTAAACAATTCTTGAGCAATCTAAATAAGTCACAGACACAAATAATACAATACAATTTTATGCATTTTTACAGCTTGTAAAGACTTGTTTTGAGAGTTTTTGTCTTTTTAAGATCCAACAGCATTTGTTATTAGCTAGAATTTTTTTCTAATTTTAAGAATTCTTGCCAAGCTAAATTTGTTTACCCCATTGGCAGATTTTTTTTGCTTGATATAGGAAGAGTTTAACTTTATTTGAGTTTTTTTTTTTTCTTGTTCCAAGAGTGCCTTGTTTGGAGTGCATTATATGATTGTACAAAACCTCATGTATTAAAGCTCTTAGCATTTGACTAGACTTTGTTATCTATATTATTTATTTTCCTAAATTTAAAACGGTATTCAACAGTGAAGAGTGATTAAAATAGTTTTTAGAAGGGGTTTGAAAGCAATCCTAACTAATTGTTCCTCTAATTCATTAAGTTTGTTACATATGGTTCTTGTAGTGATACACAAGCTGTGCTGGCAAGAACTACATTTAAGTTATAAATTGTGATTAAATTTCAATTGTATTTTGTCAATTGGATCAAAAAGGATGAGAAATGAAGAAGGCCAGAGTGAATAGAGGGTGCATGCCAAGTCCGTTTCTCGCACTTGACCCTACTTTTTCCACCTATCCTCTTCACTTAACCAGAAGTGGTTAGTCGTAGGAAAAAAAAATATAAACAAAAAGGTTGTAATAAGAAGTATTATTTCCACTATGACAAGGCTGCTTCCCCTCTAACACACACACATTAATAAAGTAACACACGGCATTAAAATATACATTCTACAATTTAAAAACATGCTAACAAAACCATACTTAATTAACTTTAAACAAGTTAGAACTAAACTTTAAAAGGAGGGCGTTCTGTTAACAGAGTCGGTCCTCTAAGCTCCCTGGGATGATGAACTCCCAATCATAAGATCCTGGCACTAGCTTCCAGCTTACTCCAGTCAACAGAGAACGGCTGCCTTTAAGACCGAAACAAACACAAGCTAAATCTTAATAAAACAAAAAGTACACTTGTGCATGTAACATAGTTTTAAAATTGAACATGCACAAGGTGTTCGGTAGAATCCATCATACATGTAATTGGAACATTGCACTAAATTATAGTTTAGTTATGTTTACAAACAAAATATTTATGGTTGAGATTGACCGCAGTGCATGACCATTTTTCAGCTTATTTTGCTTCTAAATTTAGATGTTTTTAAAGTTTTTTTGTTATATATCTTAATATTTGTTGAGTGAACTTGAAACTTTTGTTTGTGCTGTCCAGTTGCAGACTGAATTGTAAGTATATTTTGTTGCAGGGGTGAATACTTGGTGTACGAGCGCGATAACGAGGTTAAATCTCAGAAGCGGGAGTGGAAGAAGTACGATTTCCACTACGACAATGTGCTCTGGGCCCTGCTTACCCTCTTCACTGTGTCCACCGGAGAGGGGTGGCCGGAGTGAGTAGACATACTTATGTGTCCAACATGCTCATTTATATCTCAGTTAGGTCATCAACTATGCTTTTTTCCTGTTTTCTAGTGTGCTGAAGCATTCCGTGGACTCCACATACGAGGACCAGGGCCCGAGCCCGGGATACAGGATGGAAATGTCCATCTTTTACGTGGTGTACTTCGTTGTCTTCCCCTTCTTCTTCGTAAACATTTTTGTAGCTTTGATCATAATCACTTTCCAGGAGCAAGGAGATAAGATGATGGAGGACTACAGCCTCGAAAAGAATGAGGTACTTGCATTATATTTCACATGAATCAGCTCACTTACTAGTTTTTTTTGTTGGATTTAAGGCAACAATCTGTGAGCCCATAATGAAGTTATATTTCTAAAAGCGTACTTCAACATGGTTAAAGGTAAAACAATTGATGCCGAATTAATCCAATGTCCCATTTTTTAAAAACGTTTTATGTCTTTGTTTTATTATCTAATGTTTTCTGTCATACTCTAACGAGGCTGACTAACATTATACATTTTGTCAACTTGAGAAAAAATGGTTAATGAGTTTTAAATAATAAAAAATAATTAACACATTTTTCGTAATAAACACCACTGTTAAAGAAATGGTTTTGCACCACACTTATGTGGGGTGATAAAAAAAATCTAAGCTAATATATGCATCAACTCTAACAGCGTTAAGTCAGCACTACTGGTGTCAATGTGGTGTATTTATAAGGCATTGCCCTGGTGTTAAATGTAACACTCTCCAAAGTTTAATTAACACTCCAGTCGCTCAATAGGGTATCGATTTAATTAGGGCAGTCTCAAATAATTAGAGATTATTTACATTGAAATTTTGTAAACATAATGCATTTATGTATCGTCTCTAAATGGACAATGGTGTAAATTGTATACAAACTAATGTCTATATAGACCCACATCATTTTCTACACCTAGTAGTGCTGATTTAGCTCTCTGGATTTTGCTCTCTTTGTAACCACAGCGGTGTAGCATAATTTATTCAAATATATACATTTGAAAAAACACTTTTACAATATTTTTCAATAGAAATGTTTTTCTGGAGGTTTTAACCTTAATAACATTGTGCTAAAACTGAGTTTTTGTCCTGTTTTCTATTGTTCTCTTTTCTCTAGAGAGCCTGTATTGATTTTGCTATAAATGCCAAACCTCTAACGCGCCACATGCCTCAAAATAAGCAAAGCTTTCAGTATCGAATGTGGCAGTTTGTGGTGTCTCCTCCTTTTGAGTATAGTATCATGTCTCTCATCGCGCTCAACACGATTATCCTTATGATGAAGGTACAGTTCAATGTTTTTTTTTGTATCCTAAAGAAGTTTTGATTGCTGTTGTGTTTTTATAACTGCAGTATTAGACATTGATTTCTTCCACTACTTTAATGAAGAAAAATATAAAGGAGACCTCGGGTTGAAGTTGAAATCTTTGAGACCTATGATTAAAAATATGTGTTTTACAAAACCTCCCTAAATTGATAAATAGCTCTCCAATAAATGTTGTTCTCAGATGGGAGTAAAACTCACTCTCCAACTCAAAGTTTGTTCACCATCGTCCTTAAATTCTTAGAAAAGGCTCCCTTTGTGTGTTTTTGCAAATTCTTGGGTATGAAATAGAATAAAACTGTGTTTTTTTAGATGTGCTCCCAACATCTAAATGTTGAAAGTCCAATGGAGGCGGCTGTTATAGAATTCCTTTTATCTGCCTAAATGATCTGGAGATGGGCGGGTTGAGTAGTACATCATTACATTTAAAGGTTAAAAGCCACATAGCTCATTTTAACAGCTGCTTTTGACTATAGCATGCTATAGACGTTTCATAAAATTTTTATTTATTTAAAAAAGTGCCTTTTAACAAAGAGGTTTAAAAACACATTGTTACAAAACTTTTTTTATGATAAACTTTTACATGTTGTATTTTATTTGGTTGTTTATTCCTGGGCAAAATTGTAACATTTTTTTTTGTTTAAATTTGTATATTTGTTCCCAAAGTACACTTTAAAAGCATAAATAATCCTAGCTTGCATGAACGTATAGTAAGTCTCTTGTCTTTGTTTTTCTTGCTGTTTCTTTAGTACAACGGTGCTTCTGAGGCATATGATAAAGTCCTGAAAAATCTGAATATCGTGTTCACCACATTCTTCTTCATGGAAAGCATTCTGAAAATTATTGCATTTGGTGCCAAAGTAAGTGTCGTAAAATAGCTAAAGTGTTGTTCAATGCTTTATAATGATACCTGAGATTTTTATGCAACTCCCTCATCCGATGTGTTTTAGTAAAGAGTTTTCTTATTCAACAATTTCCATAAAGACAGCCATTTATTGTTTACAGGAGTATTTCTGTGTCTAAATTCCGATTTGATTGTAAACACTAATCTTTCTTTTTGCATCCTTGCAGAATTATTTTCGAGATGCTTGGAATATTTTTGATTTTGTGTCCGTCATTGGCAGCATCACCGATATTTTAGTGACAGAGCTAGTGGTAAGTGCACTTTCAGTCAAGTTTAAAATGAGATTGAAAAACGATTGATGATGATTTGAATGAATGGATGTGAATGTGTTCTTATTCTTATCCATTCTTATATAACTGATCACATGACCACCCTGTTTTTGGAAGTATTTGATAAAAAAATAACATATATAGTGTGGCGGATCCATTATTCTAGTATAACTTTGCTCTCATGTTCTTTCATTAGAAACAGTGTAAGAAAAAGTGACACCTTGACTGTTTTGTTTGTTACTTCTTCATATGTTGTGTGCTTGTGCTATTGCCAATGTCTGTATTTTTTGTGTGATGTCTAGTGTGTGTTTGTGCTGCTGTTGTGTACTATCTCTGTCTGTGTGTATAAATCTGGCTTTCCCAGTCGCCATTATATCATTAATTCAACCTAATTTTCAAACAAGCTATCCCTTTTAAGTCATATTTTAGAGATACGTTTTATTTAGTTCGTATTTTTATGATTTTTAGTTTTGTCACAGCATTTGCCCTTTTGTTTGTTTTGAACAAACAATATTGATTTATAACTTTTGTTTGTAGCTCTCCAAACTATGTTTATTGTTTTACTTGGCCACTGGAACAGCCTTAATTGTGAATCAGTGTCCATTCTATATGTGTTTGTTTAATTAATCAGCCTGTTGACTGTATCCATAATGACGTGTTCCTGTTTTATCTTTCTACATGCTTTCTTTTCTCCTCTGATTTGTTGGCGATAAACCCATCCAATCCAAAACAAACCAAAAAATGCACTATGAATCTCTCATACACTCCATCTCATATGTATCCATTCAAAACTCCCCTCACACTCCTGCTGTACATCTATGCATCCATGTACTGCAACAACACATAGAATCTGGTTGGTTTGTAATTTTCTCTAAGCTTCTACTGCATCCATTATTCCTAAATGCCCCGCCCTGCTCCCCTCCCTAAAGGCATGTGCTTCCAGTATGATCAATTTTGCCCGATTGTTCCCACAGATGCACACTTTTTGTTTGGATGAATAAGATTAGCTAGTTGGAGGAAACAATAGGTCAGAATTCAGCATTCTTCTGAAACCTATTTAGGATTGGAATGGTAAGCTAGTACACAAGCCAACTTACTCTGGGGGAGGAAGAGGCAGAACCGGGACATATCACAATGAATGTGGAGAATCTACTTTTACTGCCCCCTGATTTAATTTACAGTGATTATTACTAATTTTTACTATTTCCTCCCAACGTCTGCCTTTAAATAGCTTAGAAAAATTAATCTTGAATGATATTGCCAGTTAGGTTCTAGTGAGAAGGGGTTCAACAAACTGTCTGTTGTATTCGAATGTTATTACAGTACATCTGAAAAATAATATTCACTGTTCCATACTTTGCCAACATTGTCTATATATAACTGCCTCCATTTAAAAGGGATGAAATCATTATATCATTACCATCACATTATTTTGCAATATTTACTATAGAATTAATATAAACAAGACTATTGTAAATACTCTTTAGAGTCTCGGCTGAACAGCTTTAGTTGCGGTGTCTCCCTAAGGTATTTTTAATTATTGCTGTGCAATGCTGCACACCCATTTTTGACAAGTTTACCTCATTCCTCGTCAAAGTACTTCACAAGCTCCATCCGATTGGTTGGGTTGTGATGGTGGGCAGCAACTTTTATATCTCTTCAGACAAAAGTATTCTTTTTCTCAGCAATGCAAAGACATTGACAGAACTATTCCGAAGCCACACCTTATATTAGGTCTGTGCTTATGATCATGTTCTTGCTGAAAGTCAAATAGGGATCTAGACCAGGTTTTTATTCTGTTTTATGCACATTACATCATTGCTCTTTACTTCAATGCCAACTAGACATCCAATAACCCCACAGCATGATCCTAAATGTTTTTTTGAGCACTGCTGTGCCTTTTATTTAGCAGTGTCTTCGCCTCATCTATCATGAGGTATTGTAATCTGATCGGTTTCATCCATTTTAATGTTGGCTGTTATAAAAAAAATGTGGGAACATTTAATGAATTTTTTCCAGATGCATACTTTTTTTTTATAAAATTGAGAGTAAATACAGGCTTATACGTCTTAGGTTACCCAGTCACAAATTACAAAATGTTTTTTTTTTTTATTTGTTCTGCTGAATATAATTGTCTTTACTCATGCCCAATGGTCAAAAACGTTTCCATATCATTGCTGAATGCCATGCACTTTTGTAAAAGCTGCATGATGGCGACAACTTTCATGCCTCTATTTCTTCCCTTTCCTCGACTCACCTGCCTGTTTTGCATTTGTGAAATTCCTCTTTCCTCTGGAAGAGTGTACAAATTCTCTCTCTCGCTTAAACATTTGAATGCTGGAATGAGGAAGTGATAACTCTCAACATTATCCACACAGTGTCATAAATCGACAAATGAGTAATTGTATGAGCTAAGCTCTAATAAATGAGAGAAGATTAAAAGAGACATTGATCTGAACAGCATGTGGTTTAAACTGTTGAGAGTTACAAAACCAACACAGCCAATACCTGTTGGCTAACGTTGTCTAATCTGTTTTATCTGTTTGTGGTTTGGGGATGTGTCGGTACACGTTATTTAGGTGTGTTGCAAAAACACAATTTGAATTTACCTACAGCTTGTTAGAAATAGGCAATAAAACATAGTCTTAAGCCTAAAAGTTCTGTTGGTTACATTGTTTTCCTAATTTCTTTATTGATGAACTGTGAAGAAGTGTATGTAATAAATTTTTTATCAAAAAGAAACATTTGCAAGCTTAATAATAAATCACTTCATAAACTTTGCAAAAGAAATACACTGTATACAATCTGAATTGCCACACTGTAAACAGACCATAATTTGTACCATCACACCCCTGCAATATTTATTAGGGTGCATCAGGCTGCTTCCATACTTGACTGTCTCAACATATCAGTGCATTTGAATAAAAAATATTTATGATTTTATAAATGATTGGATGTTGACTGTTATAAATTATTTGTGATGTTTTTTTCAACCCCCTTTTAAGTTTATTTTGTACATTTATATCAATATTCAATGTATTTTCACATTATTTTAGTACATTATTTTTAAGCACTGTCTCCCTCTATTTTTGTCTATTTTATTACTTTTTCTTAGCAAATATGATTCAATCTGATTTTTGTCTTCACTTTGCCTCTTCTCTCTTTCTTGCACTCAATTTCTCTTCCATTTGCTCTCTCTTTTACTTCTCTTCTGAAACATTCTCAAATCCAGAATAACTTCATAAACCTGAGTTTTCTGAGACTCTTTCGAGCTGCGCGTCTCATTAAACTCTTGAGACAGGGCGAGACCATTCGCATTCTGCTTTGGACCTTCGTTCAGTCCTTTAAGGTAAGTACATGTAGCCAAATTTGTATGAGAAAATATTGAACCAAAAAATGTGTTCCTTGATTTGCTCAAATTCAGTTAAGCCTATGATATTTTCAGGTTGGTTTTAATTTAACATTCTTCACTGTATTAATACTGATGTTAAACTTTGCTTTCTAATTGTAGCAGTTGTCATAATGTAATTTGTCTTTAGCACATTTAAAGACCATAACTGTCATATCACTGAGGTTTTTGATAATAAAAGGTATCCATGTATAAATATCATCTAATTGGTCCCTGTCATACACATACAGGCACACATGTCATTTGACATTCATTCATCTTTGAAGATCATAAACCTGCATTTTTTCTTCTTTTTTCACAGGCTCTGCCGTATGTGTGTCTGCTCATTGCAATTCTGTTTTTCATCTATGCCATCATCGGCATGCAGGTAACAACAGTACAGCTTAAGCACCTTTTGCTTAAAATCATAGGAAAAATTTTCCATTCATTAGGGTTATCATTAGAAAGCAAGTTTTCTTGAAGATCATGTGTGTGAATTCAGTGGGCGAGAATTTTGAATGGTTGTTTTTCTGCTAATTAGTTGTTTGGCAACTTGGCACTGGATGACGAAGGTGCCATCAATGAGCACAACAACTTTAGAACCTTCTTCATGGCCCTGATGCTTCTCTTCAGGTTGAGAACAGTTTTTCCAGTTTCCACAATGTTTTCAAACATCAATACATTTTTTATTTATAAAAAGGATGTTTTATTTAAAGTACTTATGTAGTTGTTTTTAATGTCAAAGCTGAGATTTGTGTTCCTTTCGATGATAGGAGTGCAACTGGAGAGGCCTGGCATGACATCATGCTGTCATGTCTGGGAGGAATGGATTGTGATTCCGGCTCGGGGAACCAAGGACCTGAGTGTGGAAGTAACTTTGCCTATGCATACTTCGTCTCATTCATCTTCCTTTGTTCTTTCCTGGTGAGTTCAGTCTCTGCTCTTTTTACTTCTCTGTTATCTCTGATTCTGATATTTAATCAAAAAACATTTTTGTTGTTGTTTTGGATAGCTTTTTCTCAAACCGCTTAATCAATCAATCAAGTTTTTATATTGCGCTTTTTTAGCAGTTGCTTTCAAAGCAGCTTCACAAAGTCCTAGTGAGGATCAGGTAGAGTAAATAGGAGTTCCCCCTGTGAGGCCCCTGGGAGCCTCGCTGACTGAGGCAGGTGCTAGTTACCTCCCCAACATAAAGAATATACAAACTTAAGATCCAGACTTAAGATAATGTTGATCTGTATTATCAGAAGTGAATCCTGTCAGTATTTTAACCTTCCATTAAAAGATTATTTACAGAATTAAATTTCAGGTTGTTTTCTGTTGTAGATGCTGAATCTCTTTGTTGCCGTCATCATGGATAACTTTGAGTACTTGACCAGGGACTCCTCGATCCTTGGTCCACATCATTTGGATGAGTATGTCAGGATATGGGCTGAGTACGACCCAGCAGCCTGGTGAGGCTTTAATTTCCTGTCACACTTTTACATTAACATCAATATTCTTGCTCAACCTACCTTGATTTTACCTCAACTAGGTGACTTATTATTAATGTCTTTGGGAAAAATATGGCTTGACATAACTAATTATGTATGATTTATTTGAGTAGGGGTATTTTTATGTCCTTTTTACAGTTTTAGAAAAGAAGGTTATATACAGTTATATATAAGGTTAATTTAGAGTGAGTTTGAAGCAGACTGGGATATTATAGTAAATATAATTAATTAAACATCTGAATACACAATTAATGATCAATGTATCAAATATTGTTTATTAGATTATTAGACTATTGTAGAACTGTTTACACAATGCAGTGACAATAGGACCTCTATGTAAATCTTTTATTTACACCTACACGTTGAAAATTTATACACGTTAAGAATAAAACATGTATTTTAATCAATACAATCCCTAATGTTAGGCTGGCCCCATAACAAGACAAAAGAAGGGAAAATGTAACATAGTATTAAAATACCCATTTACTATATTTATGGTTTGTAATGCTGCTTTTAAGATAAAAAAGTGCTATATAAATTTATATTGATTCGGTTTTAACACGAGAACACCCTTATATCTGAACTAGAATGAATTTGGAATTGTCATAAAAAGGAAATCTTCACTCATACTTAATTTGTTTTAGCCAATTTCTTGCCTTCATGTTGATATATTTTTGTGCGCTTTTTAATTATGTTTTAGTCTGCTATTAAATGCATTCACACATCTAATTGGAACACAAAACTATTTAGGTCGGCACACTTATAGCTGCAAACAACCCAACTTCTACATATTTTTCACCTCCTGTACTAAATTTTAAAAATCAATGAATTAGTAATAAATCATTAATTTCTTTTTTGCAAATTGTGTCCTATCTTGGATTATATTTGATGTGAACAGAATTTCATGTTGAATTAATGAATGTAGTTTTTAAGCATGGCGTCAGGCTCTTTGTGTCAGATTGATTTCTGATTACATTTTATAAAAATCTGATATTTTTGTTAAGTGTGTAATCAATCAATAATTAGTAGAAAAGCTTCATTATTGCTTAAAAATAGCATACTGATTTGAATTTTATTTGTGTATGAGCTTGAATGTCCCATCACATGAATGTGATGGAAATTTGGCTAAGCAAACAAGTTTAGACATAGATGGAATGGTGGAAAAGGGTTCTTTATTAATAATATTCTTAAAGAATTGTCAAGGAAATCTACTTTCTAAAATGGCTTTGTTTCCAAAAGGGGTGATTAAAACATGCATAAGTGTGATTTGAATCGACCCTGTGCATGGCAGACTTTGATTTCACAATGACTTAATTCTCCCATCAATCTTGCTCAGGTGTGCATGGCAAACATTTTCAGTGAAGAATTTTTGCCACTGCATACACACGTTAACAAAATACACCTACTGTATTTTGCCCGGTGAAGCCCTTGCAGCTCTCGCTGTATGCAGATCAATTAAGTCATTGGACTCATCTGGATGAGAGAACGTCTCATCTTTGCGGTTGTTCCGGTGGATTCCTTCACTTTGCACCATGATGGGGAGAATTCAGAACAGCATTTATGATCATTCAAGGACAGCCTCATCAGTTTATTCATTTCTCTTCCAAATTCTAAAGTGCAGTCTAACTCTCATTTGTGTTGGGTTCAATGCTGGTCACTATGAACATTCTTTGGTTTGAATTGTTAAGAAGATTTCCCATTTGTTTAAACCATACATTAGTAAAATTATGGGAAATGTGTCGCTATTGATAAATGGTCAATTTAATGAGGTTAATCATCTGAGAAACCACGTTTTTTGACGATTTCTCAATATAACAACGCTCAACAAACGTTGGTGTGGATTTAAGGATTAAATGCTAATGAGATACCCAGGTTTTGAAACACCCCAACTATGTTGTGTTGATTAAGATGACGGGTGGTGGAGGTTTTGCAAAATGTGTTGGGAAATGGAGTTTGTGAGTGTGAAGTTGAGGTAAAGCCAACCTTTTAATGTGCAAGCGTTCAAAGAAAAAGTCTCAGTGGAAGTTGAGATGAATAAGAATTCCAGATTTATTTGGTTTCCAAGACATATAGGAGTTAACACAAATTAGGAAGCAATTAAAAATAAAACATAAATTATTAGAAATAGCATTAAGTGAAATATGAGATTTAAAACATCCTAAACAAGAAAATTAACAAGATCTGCTAAACACATCGGGATGAAGATTGACACCTGTATAAAGACAAAGACAAATAAGGAATAGAAAAGATGAAGACATAACACAACTAAGAATTGGATACACATAACTAAAATACACACAATATAAAATCCGGAACCATTCCACAAGAAAATGTGACTGATGCAACCAAAATGAAACATAATAGATCAAAGTTTAGTGTAAGGAATTTAGTAAATAATAGTAAAAATGATCTTTAAAAAAGTTATAAAAAAAAATGTCAATCACAATAGAAAGTATATTGAGTAATGAAAGCACTTGTAAAATGATTCTTATGTTTCTTAAAAATAACAAAATTAGATTTTAAATATATAAAATATGTTAAATTAAACAAAAAAAAAAACTAATGCATAAAAAATAACCATCATATGCAATATATAGAAGCTTCCTTTGTCCATATCGAGTACCAAACTACAGATCTTGCTGGTGGTGGTAATACACCACAAACAAGGTTGCGAATTGCTATAAAACAAAAAAAGAAGAAGAAAAGGAAGAAGAAGATAAAGACTCAAGACAAATGTCAAGCTAAACCAACAGAAAAGTCCCCAATTATAACCTGATAATTAGTCTCAGTTAAAAATACTCCAAATTTTCACCCAATCAAAAGCACAAACTTGCATTTCTGTTCAGTCATGAGTTACTTGTGAGCTTTAGAAAATAATCGTTATCTGGTGGTAGAGCTTTGAGTGTCTAGAAAAAACACTACATAAATATCCCAAACTATTCATTACTATTATTATTATTATCTTTATGGTTATATGTGGCTTTGCATATTCTATTGCTGTCCATGAAAAATGTAACTTGTGGTTTTTGGTAAAGATCAATAGCAGGTCAAAATTTGCACAGCTTTACTGCATTCCACATGTCATGTGGTTCTTCACTTTGGCTTCTTGCAAAGCTGTGTAAGGCAAAGCCAATTGTTGAATATTCCAAGTTATTCAAACCTTTAACCCCTGGCCTTCATTGTTTATTAAACTAAATCATTCAATTTGTTTCATCCAATAGCTTAAAATGTATTTAAAATAACAATTTCATATTCAGCGAAAATATTGGTTTTGTAGAAAGTTCTGTGACCACCATCAGATCACACACCACACACTGGTTTACTGGTGAACAGGACACATGAATGAGGCCAATAATAGCCAGAATAATGTAGCCAATTAGTTCCCTAATTAGAATTGTCAACTTTTGTCCAGGAATGCTCTTTTCAATGCAACATCCTGGAATTTAGAATGGCCACGGAGACTCAGGTCCTTGACTAAATGTCTCACTGGAAGTATTGGGCTCCTGTACAGTATAGGGTCCCAGTCCCTCATCGCTAGAACAACCTGCAGCTTGGTTTTTTCTTGAGGTCTCGCATTCAGGTCTTATCCCTGGTTCTCTTGAGAGAAGAACCAGCCTTGTAGTGGAGCAACTGCGGTTTTCGTGTAGATGGTTTCATTTCAGTAAGTCACCAGTCTTTCAGATGATCTGTACTTTGCATTTAAAGTGGTCAGGCTGTCCTTTGAATGATCAGAATTTCTATTAATTTGAGATGGTGGGACAGCCTCACCGAGTATGCTCAGTGATTTATCGATGGATGTGTGCTTTTCTCTCTTGTTCTTTGTGCTTCTCTTCTTGTTCCTCTTTTACCCTCTCCAGCCCATCTTTGGCTCTGTTTCTTCTCTCCTACTGTCTGTGCCCCCTCTCTAACCTCCCTGTATTCTTCTTGCAGCGGTCGCATTCATTATAAGGATATGTACAGTTTATTGCGGGTTATCGACCCCCCGCTGGGCTTAGGCAAGAAATGTCCTCATAGGGTGGCCTGCAAGGTTTGGATCCTACTAAACCAAAAACTTAAGCACTTGCTCGCATTGAAGACTGGAATGGATGTTGCTTTTCTTTTATTCTTTTTTTTTCTTTCTGATTTTACTCTTCACAGTATATCTTCTTTCACTTTAAATTCATTTTTGTTCTTTTGTTTGCCATCTCAATATGCATTCTGATATGACAAATGAGAATGTGCGGGACAATGCAGACACCTTTTTAGAAGCATGACGTGCACTGCCACCGACAGCTAAGTCTGTACCAATCTATGTGGAATGATTCGCTCTAACAGTCATTCAAAAAGATAACGGTGAACAATGAATGAACCAGCCATTATGTTGTTTTCTTTCTTTCTGCTTGCTGTTGAACCATGTCTTGGCAAACTGGTGTAACAGTGTGCATTGTTCTTGTTTGGGGACGAAGTGAGGGTTGGGGATCAGAGGACTGCATTGACGTGACTGCCATACTTCTCCACTCAGCAGCGGAGCTTTTCTTTGCCTGTTCGAAGCCCCACTGCAGTTCTATGGGACCATCCAACGATCCCATAGAACCGTGTTTTTACTAGTACTAAAAACCAGCTTCCCCTCCTCCTGTTCAACCTCTAGCCAATCAAGAGCTCAAACGCTCTCAAAGGCCCGACCCTTGCCCAGATCAAAACAGTAACCTATATGTCTTTGTTTTTCCTTCTTGCCATTCTTTTTTACTTCCTTCTCCCTCCTTTTTTGGTTCAAACCCCATATTGCTTGTTTTCTTCCATGATGTTCCTTCCCGTATCCATTTGTTTTGTTGAATTTGTTCAATGTTCAATTTCTTCCTAATCCAAACTTTAATTTAACTCGCCCCTCCCCTCCCACCCCACTCCCCTCTTACAGCGGCAGGATCAGTTACAGTGATATGTATGAGATGCTCAGGCACATGTGTCCTCCACTAGGCCTGGGAAAGAGGTGCCCAGCTCGGGTCGCCTACAAGGTTAGCGGCAGCAGCCTGTCGTGGGTGCGCCACAGCCAATCACAGCTGTCCTTTTTTTCTGTTAGTGTTGGTGTTGGTGAGCTGCTGTATTTTTCTTCTTTTTTTAACATTGTGGCGTCCTAGTGAAAGTGTTAGCCAGCTGAACCCCTTGCATCCACTGGAGAGGGGGAACAGGGGATACCTTGTCAGCCCTTCTGCACCGTACTCACTTACACTTGAATTTATACAAAAACTACATGTATCTGTTTGTAGTCTAATTTTAAAAGATATGTTTAACTAAATATTTTGAATAAAATCAACATGAAATTTGTGAACTCTCTTAATGTAATTGGATGGTTGCTTGTTAGAGATGTGATAGGGCTCCTTACTCTTTACAGATAGAATACTTCCCTTGTCTTTCATTAGAAAAGTATTTTATGATGTTTAGCTGCCATAGTATCATAACCTATGTCTAAAGCTTTAGTAGCGCGTAATGTACATTTTGTAGCTAATTTTTGCATGTTCCCTTAAATGGAAGGGGCAAGCTTCTGCTTTCCCTCTCGATGCGTAATAGGAAGTGAATGAAGTGCAGCAACTTCAGAAGTGACCAGTTTCTCATTCACTCCAATGTTAAAAGTGACCAAATTAGGAGCTGAAAAAAACTTGTTTCCACCTTGACTTAATTATGTTTTTTGATTCCTATTGCTAGTTTTGAGCTTTATGAACACTCGACCGGGTGTTCACTCCGAAAACAGAATTTGCATGGTTAGCGAGTGATTCATGTGTTAATGTCAATGGATAGGTACGGTATGGAAACCTTTCGTCAATGACTGAACATCTATGATGGCACCTGCATATATGCGAAGAAGTTAAACTTTTTTAAATTTTTTATGCACATTTGCGATGAATAATCATCTGAATTTGGGCCAGCCAATCATAAGCTTTTTTTATGAGAACTGGAAAAATGAAACAAAAATGTAACAAAAAAAGCCAACTGGAAACTCCCCCAGCATTCGCGTCACTGATCCAGCGCCATACACGTAATTATTTCCCTTATTTAAATGCACGTTTGAGTTAATATTCTATAGCGTTGATTCAGGTTTGTGTGTTTACCAATTCCCTGTTTCAACACACCATTGGGGGGAGAATTATTTTTGTATTTGTTTAAGATATTAAAATGTAGACACATCTTCAATTTGAGCCTCTTTTAACCAGAAACCTATGGGTGACCTGAACGGAGACTATGTCCATGTGAAATAGAGTCAATACTCTAATGTCAGAAATGCTTTAAAATAGTATTTTCTTGGTGCCATGACCCAGATAGGTGGCAGGGCTCAAGTGAATGCTTGTGTGTAAATCAAACATCCCTATGTAGGCTGTTGATTGCTTCTATAAGTAAAAGCTATGCATCCTTCCATCTATGCAAATCTTTTCAAATTCTGTAATATAGCCCCAGGATAGTTATATTTATGCCATAATTAGGTTTAGCATCCCTATTAGATTACTTAATGAAGGGGTATTTAATTGCATAATCAATATCATCTAAAATAACTTAGAGTCCAATAAATTAGAATGTGCTGTTTTTGTTATCTTGAACAGATAGGTGTTTTTTGTAATTCATGTTGATTTTTAAACAGGTATTTTCAACATGAGAGTTGTTCAACTAAAACTTTTTTTATTTTATTTTTCACTGTGTGCGTGTACAGAAGGACTGGGAAGGACTGTGCGCTTTTTTTTTCTTCTGTTTCTCTCCCTCCAGTGGATGATTGAGATATCCAGATAACCTTCTTTAATTTTTCAAGAGAAGTTTCAATTTCTGCACATACCCAGTGATCAGAATTCTGAACCAGTTATATAGTTCTGATTTAATCTTTTTAACAAAGTCAGAATCACAGCTGAACTTCCCACCTGTCCTTTGTTTGATTCTGTCAATGCAGTTCTGACCGGTTTCCGTTCCCCTCTCTCTTTCTCTCTTTCTGTCTCTTGCTCGTTCTTTTATCACTCTCCTAGAGTTTGTCATCGATTCATCTCTACATCAAAGTTTGACTAGTTTATTAATCTTGCTGTTTCTCTTTCACTTCCTCCCTCCTCCTTGTCCTTTTCTACCTTTCATTATTTCAGTGAGCTTGCTTTATTTTACTATTAATCTAAGTGCACCCTTATGTGACTACTATATGAATATCATGAGGAGTTAGGGTGAGGGTGTTTAGTTTTAAGGAAACAAAAATAACTATGCATTGTCCTTTTTTATGCAAAATATCATTTGTCATAGTCATTATATGAACAAAAAAACCATGTTAAATTTGTATGTTGTCACAACATACAGTAGATATTTATTCACTGCAGACCAGCTGTCACATTATTGCACTGTTTTATTAATATAACATACAAAGCATTATTGTAATAACGCATCCTTTATGAACAATAATCAGTTTAGTCCATTAAGTCCGAAAGGAAGAAAATATTTAAAGATGAATGTTCACAGCTATTGTATGAGTAATTTAGTATAACCAGCAGTAATTAATAATGTAATGAAAATGTTACACTATGCTCAACCGGCTTAACTCATTTTAAAAATTAGTTTGAAAGTCAGATTACAAATGTCTGAAATTGGCAAAAACAATGCAACCATTTGCTTGTCTTTTAATACAACCTCTTGAAGGATTTACTTGCTCCCTAATTACTTCCTCCCAAAATTGTCAAAAATCCGTTCCCCATCTTCGACATTATTCTCTTTCGTCTCTCTGTCTTTCTCTTTCTTCTCATCACCAAACACCTAATTTCCCCCTTTTTCATTATTTTTATGTGTGTTTCACATCTCATAGCTTTCCAGTCTGAAGTGAACTAACCTCTATATACTTGTTGCCCCCTAATCCAGTGGTAGACTTCTTGGCGCACTACATGGCCATTTCTTTTTCTCTTTAATTCCATTGGGAATGCCACCCCCTATCTAACTTTTAAAAACTACATCGGTTTTGCATTGAGATCAGAAAAGAAATTATGACCACCTAACCTTATAACTACCCCACCCTCCCAAAACAAACCTATAAAAGATGCTAAACAAAGTCAGAAACTAACAATGATGCTCTCCGTGCGCGGCTGCGCTGCTCTTGTTCTGTGAGGGGTGGGGAGGGAGGAGGGGGGTGCATGTGGAGCATGCTGCATGCAACAGGGATGGGATCAAGGGGAGGGTGGTGCGTGCCGCCGGTGAACTCTGTTTTGAGATCATTCTGCATCGCATGCGCTTTTGCATGTCCACCACTGGAGCGCAGCTCATGCTGTATCTACAAGGATCGAAAGACTGTTCTGAAAGGAACACACATGTATACCTGGACTTTAACACACTAACGCCATTGTGTGCTTGTGTGTTCCACTGGCAAAAACAATGAATGAACACAAGCTTCTAAACTGGAACCAGCTGTGTTTAGATGCTTGTTTATTCATTGGTTTGTCCAAAAAATGACAACAGGTAAGGGGAGCTCTCTAGCTGTAGCCTTATCATTATATGTAGTTGATAGTTGTGTCCTCAGACTTTGTAAGCTGATTAATCATCAGAAACTTGATCCTCTAACATTTATTATTTAGAAAAATAACAATGTATGATTGTCCCCAAACAGTCATTCGTCACTGCTTTTACTGATAATGAAACAATTACATGCTAATTCAGGGAACCATTGTGCACTGATTATTAACTTGACAAACTAAAACATGGTTTCACAATGCTGGCTAATAATATCTATATTACTAACAAATGGAGTTTTTAAAATTATCATCAGTTTCTTTCACAATCATGACACGTGTATTGTGAACTTGTCAGTATATTTACTTGCTTCAGCAAGTTATCGCAGAATATTCATAAAAAAATGTATTTATCTATTAATTGTATTTCTTATTAATGATTTTAAGAAAAGGCTCATTAATGTTTTGCTTAAGGTTTGAAGTAAGTCCTCTTATGCCGGTTATACACTAGCGTTTGAGTGCTTGGTCAGCCATCGCATGGCAGTGCGGGAAGGCTACAATTCAAAACTAAAGTCCCGAAAGTAAGATCTTACTTAAAGCAAGATTTCAGTAAGCTTTTGTATTTACCTTTCCAATCCAATTCTTTTAGTTGTGTCAAATGGTGTGCCATCGCAGGTCAAAGGTTCAGGGAAGGTCTGGGGTTTTTGGCAGCTTTTTGGTCAATACCAGCCAATGAGACAGCTTGACTGACATGACAAACAACCAATCCTATGGTATTTTGCTTAGCATCATGTTTCAGAGTGAGAAACAAATCATCACATCACAGGTTAGCCATGGAAAACAAGTCACAGAAGAAGAGAGTTAACAGAAAGTTACAAGAATAGGACAATAATCAGCAATCGTTGATCAACAACAATCTGCTATAATCGAACCGAGAGGGCACAGAGCTAGTAAAATAATCTTTTCTCAAACATACGGCTGAACACATGCAACACTAATTTTACCTGGAATTCCGGACAAATTCAACCAATCAGATCATGACCAGGATTCTTGAAGTGCCTGCCTTAAAAAAAATCATCAACCCATGAGTGTCAAAGTTGAAATCACACCATCTGGGCTGGACTTTCCAGTTTCGAACCATCGTATGTGATCCTACTCAATGGAATGTAATTTTTTTTGCATAGCGCAACCTGCACCTTACAATTGAATCTCTTGTGCTGCTATTTGAAACCTTTTTGTTTTATTTAAAATATGATAAAAATGGTTTTAACCAAAGTACTTTTTATAGATCCCTTTGTAAAAGGGCCCTTAGTTCAAAAAAAGGCCAATAACAATCACTATATTTTCTCGTTCTATTCAGAACTCTATGGTTTGAAATGACATTGAATGTTTTATGTATTAGTTCTCTTCTAGAAAAGATAACATAATTTAATCAAAATGACCAAACAACAT
The DNA here is from genome assembly GCA_900490495.1 of Danionella dracula. NCBI lineage: Eukaryota > Metazoa > Chordata > Actinopteri > Cypriniformes > Danionidae > Danionella > Danionella dracula. The sequence goes on from UELW01000012.1 coordinate 6,414,837, forward strand.
TTTTTACCAATTAACACCCCTAATTTTTAAAAGCTGCTTTGAAGCAATTATTATACAAATGACTTGTCATGATAGACAATGCATACGGCCAAGATTTAAATCTGATTTGAGATCAGCTTTCACTGGCAGAGGAACAATGAAGCAATAAATCCTTTATTGTGATACAGTTCCTGTGATCTGTGTAATTTTATATGTGAATGCACTGTGTATTTTCACTGTGTGTGAATATTTCATTTACACGTTGCAAGTTCCCAAGATGTCAGTGTAAGAAAGACGCCAACCTATCATCGCAGATCTCAGCGTTGAATGTATCGTCAAAGTTTATTTGCTTGATGCATGGCTAGTCCAAAACCACTGCATCGTTGTTGTTTAGACGCTAAATCAACTGAAATGTACAGTCTGCGGCTACAGACTTCTGAGCTCCTCAAATCTTTTATCAATCCTCAGAGGATTTGACTGGATGGGTTAACTCTTACAGCCATGCCCTCATCTCCTCTGATTGGTTTTTCACAGAGATTGCTCCGTATGGACCTTCCTGTTGCAGATGACAACACAGTGCATTTCAACTCAACTCTGATGGCCTTGATACGCACAGCTTTAGACATCAAGATCGCCAAGGGTATACAAAGCAATCCCTTTCTTCTTTCTTTTTTCTTTCTTTACTCCCTTACTCTCTTTCTATCTTTCTTTACTTTTGTACTACCTTTTTCTTTTCATGTCTGTGAATTCATTAAATGACTCAATGTAATGTTTAAATCTACAAAGAGCGTATTTTAGTTTTTTGTATTTTATATTCGATTTCAAATACAATCATATCTAATCTTTCTTTGGTTTTCTTCTGATTTCTTTGTTTAAACTTACATTTCACACTTATGATATATATTTCTGTATGTGTATGCGCTTCATTTATGATATTGTCAATTTATTACTTTTTTGCAATGTTGATAGGTTATTTTGTTACAACATTAGTTTTTTTTGTTCGTCTTTTTCCCTAACATCAAACACTTTCAGGAGGTGCAGATAAACACCAGATGGATGCTGAGCTCCGTAAGGAAATGATGGCTATTTGGCCTAATCTCTCACAGAAGAACCTGGATCTTTTGGTAACACCTCACAAGTGTAAGTTGTAAAAGGGTTTGTAGATCTAAAAAACTAACACAAAATCACCAATTCATCAGAGGAAAGCTTCTGTCAGCTCACAATGCTCCGCACCCTCTGATCAGGCAATATTTTTGCAAAAATTGTGTTTGGATTCGATTCTCTTTTGATCAACTCCTATTGTTTCTATTTAGTTATATTTGCCATCTTCATATTTGTTGTAAAATATGGATGGTTGGTTACTTTTAAAGCCTTATGCTTGTTATTTTGAGTTGAATAACTTGTTTTGGAATATTTTGACAACCAACAAAATACTGACAACCCATTCTTCAAAACAACATAGTCAATGTGTTACCTTGTGTGTTGATTTAGTTCTATCAATTGTGTGCTTAGCAGGACAAACCTTTTAGAAATACATCTAGCCATTTTGTCATGTCATTTACATGTTATATTTTTACTTGATAATCTGAAGAATCTTTTATCTGAATCTGAAAAAACAGTTATTAAGGAGTAATTGCTTATTTTCAACAAATTAATTTCCATTCTTTTAATCAAAGCACAAATGAACAAGTGGAAGTAAAATGTACTTTGACAGTGTATGCTTGCATGATGTGTTGGTCTGAACCAGGGTCACTATAGAACTAGCAATCCCCGACAAACAAACAAGTCTTTAGAGCGAGTTGGAGTATACGAAGATCAGATAACGAGCTGCAATTGGTGGAGTATACGCCATATATTCCGAAGAAACTGGTGACAAGTTTGTGGAAAATTGTTGAGTTTGTAATTTGTCAGGGGAGTACAAAAGGGTTATTTGTAGCTAGATTTTTTTTGAGTAGGCTTAAATGTTAATACAGTAAATGCAACCATCTAAAATGTAAAACATCAGTCTGCCCTTCATATTGATTTTTCTATTCATTTTTTCATCTTTAGATTATTTAAACTGTCACCTGTTTTAAATATTACATTCCAATTTATTTACTTTTTACTTCTCTTGTTTTTCTTGCCTGTTATCAGGGGGTGCCTTGACTATAGACGGATCCTCTATAGAAGTCTTTTCACTCCAGCATGTGTAAACACAAAGCTGGGCCTAGCTTTTGATTCGCAAAGATCCAATTACTGTACAAATAATTGTTTTGCTGAAGTTTATTTTAGTTTAAAAAGTTTGCATTGTGGTATATGAATACAAAATGAGCTAGTTTTTATAAGAAAATAGTCTTACAATAACTTGTGTGCTTTTCTTGGAGCATGTTCTCTTTTTCATTTTGAATTTCAGCATGTTTTAGGGTTCTGTTCTTACAGAGGTTCATGCCATTTCAGTATAAAGTTATCTCGACAAGAATGTGAAAATGTTTACATTTCGTCTTTTATAGCAGCTCAAAATTTTTCACATTTATATGTTATTTGTCCCATCAAACTCTGGATGCCTTTTGAGTTTTGATGAAAAATTTTGAGCTACTTAGAAAATATAGTTTCAGTCAACTTCAAGTCATATTACCCAATTTGGCTATCTTTTCCAGATAAAATGGCTGTTGAATCTCTGTAGGAATATGATTTACCCTAGGGAAACGTGAAGATTATATCTGAGAAAAATAAGTTTCTTTAGAACATAAAGAGCATCTGACTGTGAAAAGACTACCAGCTCTGTGACATTTTCTATCCGTCATTGTACAAGGTCTAGTGTCTAATGTATATTATGTGTTTGTACATGTCATTGTATTTGCAGCAGACACATAAAGTCTGTGTTTTTGAGATTATTTTAAGATTTATTTGACAGAAGTTTAGCTTGAAAAGGCATATTTAAATCATTCTTTATTAGAGCTTTATCAGACCACCCTAGCTGATACTAAAACAAACCTGTAACTCATCAGCAGGAAATGAATGTGCCGCTATTGATCCCTGCAGGTCAGCATTGAATCTACAGATCACAGCACCTTTAAGAATTATATTTGTATTGATAACACATTAAAAATAAGAAAAAATGCCAACTGATATAAGCTTCGCGAAGAAAAAAAAAATTCTTCACGTCTAATTCAACTGATGTCATTCAAACAAGACTTTTTGGCCAGCTGCATTTGAGATATTATCTTGTAGTTTGTTGTGTACAGTATGGTATGTGTCTGCTTGCTTCAAAGATCCATATATTAGTGATGTGAACTCCTGAGAACTGCTGTGTGGTTGTGACTGCTGCAGTTCCTTCAGAAGTTCATTCTGGATCTGAGAGGCGAGGGTTTTGTGTTTGTGGCATGTCTTGTCTCCAACTCCCATTCCCCTTCGGCTCAGGGTCCCATTCCATCCCGGTCTAATTGTGCAGGGTAACTTTTTCGTACTCTCAGCAGCGACAGACCTGACAGTTGGGAAAATCTATGCCGCCATGATGATCATGGAGTACTACCGGCAGAGCAAGGCTAAGAAACTCCAGGTGCTCCGGGATGAGCAGGTAATGCTTTCGATCATAAGAATTATGGTTTGGACTACATATTGTATGCATTCAAATTATCGATTATTTAAACAGTTCTTGTAAACAATTGAATTATTGTTATTTTTTGTATTTATTTAAATTTTATTTTCTGCATGCCATTGCTCTTAACATAAATCTGTTACCTTGTCTTAAGTTATTGGCCCTGTCTGACGATATAGGATTTTATATCAAACGTTTTATGTTTCATGTTAAAGCACATGTTCAACTTTTTAAATGTATTTACATGGCTATTTAAATACATTTAAACAGTTCTTGTAAACAATTGAATTATTGTTATTTTTTGTATTTATTTAAATTTTATTTTCTGCATGCCATTGCTCTTAACATAAATCTGTTACCTTGTCTTAAGTTATTGGCCCTGTCTGACGATATAGGATTTTATATCAAACGTTTTATGTTTCATGTTAAAGCACATGTTCAACTTTTTAAATGTATTTACATGGCTATTTAAATACATTTAAACAGTTCTTGTAAACAATTGAATTATTGTTATTTTTTGTATTTATTTAAATTTTATTTTCTGCATGCCATTGCTCTTAACATAAATCTGTTACCTTGTCTTAAGTTATTGGCCCTGTCTGACGATATAGGATTTTATATCAAACGTTTTATGTTTCATGTTAAAGCACATGTTCAACTTTTTAAATGTATTTACATGGCTATTTAAATAACACTCCAAACATTTTTCAACCTGTCTTTTTTCAGCTGGACATAAAACTTGTTAATTTCAGACAAAGCCAATATGATTTTTGAATGAAATAAAAAATGTTACAGCTTTTTTTTCACAATCCTTTTTATTATAAGTTCAGCAAGGCTTTTTTTAATTTTAACACAATTACTTTTTAAAAAACTAAACTTTTGGCGTCTTTACCTAATTTTCCAGTTTACTTCCTATTTGTGCTTTTTACGGTCTGATTTTCCCTTGCTGAACAAAACATTCATTTCTCTTTAACATTTACTGGCACTGAAAATTCAAACATGAACTTAGCAGCTGTGGTCCGGTGGATAAGGAGATCGACTTGTGATCTGAAGGTCCTGGGTTCGATCCTCAGATCCACCGAGTTGAAGTTGGTGTGAGTGATGAAATTGTTGCTCTCCCATCAACAACAACCACAGCTATGGTGCCCTTGAGCAAGGCATCAGTTCCCTGACTGCTCCCGGGTGTGTGTTCATGGTGGGTTTGTTCACTGCTGTGTGTGTACACTGGATGGGTTAAATGCAGAGCACAAATTCCAGGTATGGGTCACTCCATATCTGGCCGACTGGTCACTTTCACTTCACTTCACTTAAATGGTATTCACATTTTAGTTTTAAACTTAAAGTATTTCACGTAGGTTGTATGTGATTATGAATTATACAACATGGCCTATTATCATGATCAATACTGGCCCTTTCTTAGATCTGTTCCTATCATGCACAGGCACAGAGTCCAATTTGTTAGCTCAATAACATCAATATGATTGTTCTAAAAAGAGCAAGGATACTCTGCCAGCATCAGGGAACGGTCTGAACATTGTCTTCCCTCACCTGAATGCTTGTCTGCCTCTTCCTGTTGTACTTCATTACTTACAATCATCTCATCAACCATCTACAACACTTAGTCTTAAAACCAGTCTGTTTTTACTTTATTCTAATTCAGTTCTCGCTGTTTACATCCCATCTAATGTATTGTAAATTGTTGTTTTTGTTGTGTATATTGTACTGACTTGACCTGCCTTCCTTCATTGATTGGTGAGGTTGATTTATCAATGTCACTAACATGGAATCTTTCTCCCTCCGTGCAGAGCTGATTTGTTCATTATTGGATGTTGAGGGGAGGTTCTTGGTGTAACCTTTCGTCTACTATGATCTGGGATGACTTGTGTTCATAGTAAAATAGGGGCTCGTGGTACACGCGTGCATTCAAAAATTGTGTAGCTTTGTGGTCAAAACTGCTAAAGGAAACACTTAAGAAACTATAAGTGATAGGTAAAAAATGTCAATGAGAAATCTCAATTAGATGTAATATTTCCATATGCATATGGATTAACAGTTCAATGAATTCCAACTGCTGGAAATAATGAGAACTGCTGGAAATAATTCAAATTATTTATCAAATAATTTGTTATCTTTCTTCACGGTCATAAATGATAAAGTATATTTTATATAATTTTATATATTTTACACAATATATTTTATTTCTTGAGTAGAGAGCAAGTAATGACAGTCATTTCTTAGTCATAATTTATAGCACCACAAACATAACTAATTATTTTTTCATGGTTCAAACATTTGTCTACACACTAAACATCATTTGTGTACCATTATACCTCTATCATCCCGGTAGTCCTCCAAATATGAACCTCAGATCTTCACTGTTGCATGCCTAAACTGTTACAACCACCCATTTTCCTCGGTGGGTGGGATTGAAATGCCTTGAGCCATCGACACCTTCCCAGACAGCACAGCCCCAATGGAAGACTCCATTCAGGTTGGTGAGGGAACAGAAGAAGTCCATTTCTCACAATGCCCTCTCGGTACCTCTGCTGTCTCGTACCCCATCACTTGTGTTGCACGGTGGCTTGTTTGTGTTACCCCATCCATGAGTGTGTCTGATCCCAGCTGCAGGCCATGTTCGTATCTCACACAGAACCGAACGCCATTAATGTTTCAGCGCATGGAGCCATCCCCGAACCAGGAAGGGGGACCGGGGCTGAATGGTCTGCCTGAACTGCCACAGGAACCCATCAACAGCCTGTGAGTTCTTCATTTATGCAAGGCCTATATGGGGTGTTTCTCATCGCAATATCATTTTGGAGTTGTGGGGTGTCACGTTGGCGCAGTGGGTAGCACTGTTGTCTCACAGCAAGAAGGTCACTGGTTCGAGCCTCGACTGGGTCGGTTGGGTCAGTTCTGTGTGGAGTTTGCATGTTCTCCCCGTGATCGCATGGATTTACTCCGGGTGCTCCGGTTTCCCCCACAAGTCCAAAGTCATGCGAAACAAGTGCATTGAGAAAAAACAATTGTCCATAGAGTATGAATGTTAATGAATGTGTGTGTAAATGTTTCCCAGCAATGGGTTGCAGCTGGAAGGGCATCTCCACATAAAATTTATGCCGGAATAGTGGGCGGTTCATTCTGCTGTGGCGACTCCGAAAGGGAAAAAGCCGACAAGATAATGGATGGATGGATTTTGGAGTTGTGTGACATTTTGGGTCTGTAAATGATTAAGTTGACATGCAAGTATGTTTTAGTCTCGAAAAAATTTACCTTGATGCATAGATGAAGAAGAACATGCAGGGGGCTTAAGCACTTGCCTTTTAATGCCTATGTCATTTCCAAATAATTTGGCACTGTTATGTGCCGGTTTTATAATGAGGTCTCTCGACAAAACCACTTCACAGACATAAAGTTCAGCATTTGTATGAATCAGGGCTAAATTTGGGGAATGTCGAATTCCTACTTGTAATAATTCCGTAAGGGAGTTTTAGTAGCGATCAACAGGGAAATCGCCTGTAATGATTTAGCTTGGTTTAGAAGTAAATTGAGAATGCCTGTTTGTGGCGTACTTTGCCAGTGTAGCCATGCGTTCAGATGGTGGGTCTGATGAAGGGAACCGAAGGTTTCATAGAGTGAGCCAGATGTCCAGCCTTGATCGCATCAGAGCAGGCATTTGTGCTCACATAAGGATCATAGTCTTTGATGAGAATAGAATTCTGAGTCCTAAGATGTAGGTTCATTTCCAAGAGAGATGAGAGAAAGACCATGAGGGCTTCTGAGATGAGAGCAGAACAGTGAAGAGAGAGAGAGAGAGAACTCTGAGAGAGAGCTGCTTTTAAAGACCAGAGGTATCTGTGTGTACAGAAAGCATGTGACTGGAGCACTCCAGATGATTCTGTGCTAAAGAAGAGCTGATTAAACATCATGCCTGAGTTTATTAAAGAGTTCTAAAAGTTAAATACTCTCAGAGCATGAAATACTACTTATACATTTGAATCAGGCTTGACCCAGGGAATAAATAAAGATTAAACCTGACTGACTTAATATAAAACATAGATGAACAACAATCATTCATTTTCTTTCGTCCATTCAAGTATCTTACTAAACTTCTGTAATAATCAGGATACATGGAAGCATTTCAACTGAATTATACTCACAAAGATATAGAAATATTTTATTTCTATAGCTTTTTTATAAAGCTTCCTTGTGTTGATTGATGACAAAGAAGCTCACATGAAGTTCAAATGATCCATCTTTTGATTTACTCAGCACATGTCCGAGGGTTGTCCCATAATTTTGTCAGCAGAATCCTTGCTTGTTTGTGTTTCCATGGCACAATGTTTAATGGTAAATTCAGCACCGAATTGGTGATTAAATATTCTTTTATCCAGGAACACGATAATAACAATATGAGGTCCACAGTCTTCCCTATACATTGATAGGCAATAACCAGGACTTTAAATAGAAAGTTATAATATAAGAACAAACAATAGGAAAGTTTCCTGAATGAAGAGCTTTATCAACAAAATTAGAGGAATCCTATATATGTTTGAACAAGATGTTAAACCGCTATAATTTGCTTTCATTCACTTGATGTGTCTAAAAAAAGTAAATTTTTCAGTAAAATTTTACATTTGGATCAGAATTTTACTAAAAACAGTTGAAGTCTTTGTTTTAATGTTTTTCATTTTCGTATATATGGCGGGCTATAAAACGACAATAAACACTACATAAGCTAACTTGCAACCTTCGGTTAGAATGAATAATGTTAAAGTAAATTTTAATTGTTAAATGTAAACTGCCTAAAAATGTATTCTCATAGTACATTTTATGGATAATTTACAAAACAGGATGTTACATTTTTGCAAATTTCTAATAGCAAAAAGGAGAAAAATATTTATTGCAACTTTTGATAGCTTAAAAATATTGATTTCCCCTGTTTGTACACGTAATCCCCAAAGGGTCTCTCCCCAGTCCTGAAATAAATCATATTTACAAATCGAAACTGAAATATGGGATTGATCTGGATATTATTGCAGCAAGTAAATTTATATTTGGATGCCTCTCCAGACTTATAGAACACGCCGAAAACATTGTTTGTGTTTTCAGTCACATTTTTCCTATTTGGAATAATGCATTGTTGTTTTATAGTTACTACAGTCATTGTTACTATAAAATTAATAATTTTCACATATAAAAAAAGAAATATTACATACAATTATAAATATTAAATTGTAAAATCAGACTTTCTACATGCTCAGAATTTTTTTGTGTAATGTCAACCCATCATCATCATGCCTTTATTTATCCAATACAATGTTAGATGCAGTGAAATCGGACCCCTCCAACCAAACGCAGACATCACATTACAGGATAGGTCACTCGAGAGTTAGAATAGGAAATAAGATACAATTTGAGAAACAGCTCAGAAATACCCCTCACATACTGTTTTTCAAGAAGGACAGTGTAAGATAAGGGGAGAAAAAAGCCCCAGCAACATTGCAGGCATTCTCCTTTCTTTTACGCAATCTGTTTTTAAGTCTTCAAATATTTGACGCTTGAAGATTCAGCAATCCAGCAACTCTCTCCTTTCTAGGCCTCCAGAGGGAGGGATGACTGAAAGCCAGTCATGGATGACGTCACGTGCCCAGGAAATGTCCCAGAAGTCTGTCCAGGAGAATTGGAACCCTGACAGGCCATATCCAGAAGACCATCATGACAACCGCCACAATCCACAGGTAATCCACAGGACTGCTGGAGCCTGGACTTTGAGTTGGAGATGTGTCTGTGCAGCTGTTTTTATTCCCCATGGATTCACTCCACATTCATATGATCACTCTTTCTGTCTCCTTTGTCTCTGTGGGTGTATAGCTCACCTTTTTACTTGTCCGATTTGTCTCTCTGGTGAATTCCACTATAGAATCATTGTGAGGTGTTTCTGCGCTTTCCAATCATTTCCCTGCAGACTGTGAGGGTGTTCACTGCTTTGCTGCTTTTCAAGTGTCAAGCCAGGTGTTGAGATGTCTAGGGACCTCATCTGAGTCTAGAGATCTTTGACTGATAACAAGCTAGTTGGGGCTGTATGGTTAGTCAAGTGTAGTTTGGATGAGTCAGGTGAAAATTTACGACTGTGTTAATCATACTAAATACTGTGTCTGCATCTGTTTAATCATACAGATAATTATAACCCCATCTATGAGTCTAGTCCATAACAGGTCATGAGCATGGGACTAGATTTTGTGCTTTCATGAAAGGGTTTGAACCCTGCCGATTTATTTTTGATTTCTCATACTAACAATTAAAATGTATAGGGCACTCTTTTTATGACGAACTGGTGGAAAAATATGCTGATAAAAAAGGACACTGACAAAAAGAGGTCAAATAAAGGATTGTTTTAATTACTATTTTAGTCAGCAATGTTTAGTTTAGTATTGCTCAAGGAGCTGCACAAAAGAAGGAAGAGAATGCAAAATTGGTTATTAAATGAGAGAGAGAGAGAGAGAGAGAGAGAGAGAGAAAGAAAATAATTCTCTCTAATTCAAAGTCTGAATTATAGTGCTAGCTTTAGCCAAAACAAGATAAGATTGTCCATCATGGTACCTTCTTCAGAATAATTCAGATACACCAATGTCACATATCTGATGTACAAGTTGACTAATTTATGAAAGAAGGTCTATTGCATAATGTTCGGTGAGGAAAATAAATATTCAATAATAAACTTTGATTTGCTTCTTAATATATGAAATACAACTGAATAACTAATACATCACATATTCAAAGATTTCCAACACATACACTGTCTTTAATTAACAACCACTTCATTGCACAAAATGTCTTTTAGCTCTGGGTTCATATGTGGTAGAAATGCTCCACACAAAGTTTCATTCATGATTGCTGTAGAGTTCTTAAAGCAGTGCCGTTAATTTCCAAGGATCTTACTATAACTGTTAACCCCTTCAGTTCTACATTGTCATACTGATGGATTTCTCCCAGATCTTGGGGTGGTTAGTGATGAAGAACCGCCAACATGTTTTTTACATTATAAAGTTCAAGGAGTGGACTCACAAATTTGGAGAAAAAATGTGAATAATATAAGTGTAAAAGCTGTGAAATTACTCGCTACCATTTGATTGGATGACAAAGGTACAACTTAATGGATAATAGGCTTTAATTGGAGCGAAAGTCCTTAAAAGCAAAAAAAAAACATGCACTGACATGTGATATCCATTGAAATGTCTGAAAGGGTTCAGCAGTCAACCTAACTAGCACTGGCACCATATTAGAATTGTGCTTTCAAATGATTACCCAAACTCATTGTGTGTGTCTCATCTGTGTGTATCTTAGATTCATAGACTTCCAGAGCATGATGGAAGCACTTAAACTAGCAGTGGGTGGCCAGACAATGTTCAATGAACAGCCTATAGTTCTACGGGAATGGACTGCTGGAGGCTGGACTTTGACCGTATTAATTTAGCTTTCTGAAAGTTTGGAGGCCAATAAAAAGAGAGGAATCATTAACAAAGGTTACAACTTTTATTTTAAGGGTGTTCCTGGATAACGCCATTTTTTAAGTGCTGCCATACCAGTGAAGGTAATGTAGAATTGAATAGCTTTATACAGTTGGATCAGATTGTCTATTTATAATAGTTCACGTTTTTAGAACAAGATCTGAAAAAAAAACTTGTTAGGCAGGGTACTAAAAGACAATGGACAAATGTGAAGAGTCTTGACCAAAGCAAGGAATAATGTGGTCTAAAAGTCAGAGACAGTTTCAGATCAAACCCTTAACTCTGCTCTCGTCTAGATTGTCTCTTGTCTCACGTTCCAGAGAAATAGAGCAGTAGGTCAGTGAAGCAGGCATCAGCCAGCCCACACGCTGTTGCTCTGTTTTGCAGACTGTAGAAATGAGTGAGATTGGGCCTGTTGGGGATGGTTACTCGGACACTGAACCCTATCATCCAATGGAAGGGCATGGGCGGACCATCTCCATGCCACGACTATCAGCAGACAACCAAGTGAGCACCTTCATCCTCTCATCCACCCAGTTCATTCACTCATCTTTTATCTGTTCTCATTCATCTCCTGACAGTCTGCTATCCAGCTGAAAACCTTTGACTGCTTTAGGTTTAGGAACCAAACTTCTGACAGTTTGGAGTACCATCATGCTAACATGTTAATAATAATGCTAGCATGCGTTTGTTAGGAGTCAAAGAACATATGGATAAGTGGCTCACACCTTGATGTATGTGCATGGTGGATTGTGTGTGGATAGGTGGGAGAATGGGGCTGCATGGTTTTTAGTTTAATCCCACTACGATCCATTTCTCACTTTTAGAAAAGCTGTGGTGGGCTAACAGATTGTGCTGCTTCCGGATCTTGATTTGAGGTTAAAGTAATCGATTTGATAAGTCATGTTGAGAGATAACATGCAGTTTCTTTAAAAATATGTCAGTGAATGTTGTATTTACATATACAACCAGATGAAGAAAAACTTACTTCTTAACTTAAAAGTTGTTTTTGTTTTAATACGTTTTTGTAGCCATTCCCTTGACATACACAAGTTTGATGCAGTTAATTATGTGGAAACTTGTTTTTTTTTTTTTTGTCCAACCATGACTATCCACCTTTGTGTTATGAAACATGCTTGTTAAACAACAAATTAAGCCAATGTTGCTAAAAACAAAGATATATTCAGAGACTGCTGTGGGAAAAGCCTCATCCACACTAACATGCAAGCTCTGTACTGTTTAAAATGCTAATCTTTGGACAAATTTCTAAACATTTTCCAAAATTGCCTAAAATATTAACCCAAATCAACCTCCGGGGCAGCTACACTCACGTAAGATAACGTTTTGCACAGCAAATACACTACCTGGTCTAAAAATTCTGGATTCAACTAAGCAAATAGATACAAGCCTCCAATTGGATAATTACTTCATAGGCAATTATCTTTCAGCTAGAAAAAGGTTATTTGACCACAACTGGTACATTTAACTCATGCAACTCATTTTTTTAAACAACCATGTCAAATAAACACAATGTGTTATCAGCCATGGAGTCTAAGTTAAAGATAAAAAGATATATTTTAGTCAGGCTCCATCTGCATGTGGGCCTGTTAGCAAATGCCTGGGCCACTTAGAAAGTAACTAGAATCTGTTCCATTAGTGTCTTCACTTTCTCTTGTCATCGGATGTCATTTATATACCTTTCTCCTTCATACCGAAGGACCACCAACTTCTTTATTTACAGAATTTTTGGTAGTGACTGATTGAAATGAATGAGTGGCCACATACGGTGCATGCACCCACCTGCGCTAGATACTGAAATTCATGCTCACACTCAGAGAGATTTCTCCATCTATTGTTTCATTCATTCATTTCACACAAGTAAAATATAGTTATCATTCACATAGGTAATTTGACATAAGTCAGGGTTTTCTCACTCCGAGCCTGCATTGTGTGGTCAAAGAAAAGATGTTAGTCCATTTGAGAAGGATCAAGCCAATGGCAGAGATCAAACCAATCAAGCAGAGAAACCATTTAAGAAGATTGAGAAACTAGACCTTAACCACAGAGAGAATCTTTGGGATGTGACGGAGAAGGTTTTGCAGACCATCATCAATGCAAGATCTTGGTGAAAAATTAATGCAACACCAGATAGAAATAAATATCATGACATTTCTGAAGGTCATCAAAAAAAAAATGCCACAGCAAATACATAGCATAATCTAAACCTTACAGTCCAACTAACATTACAGTGTGTAATCTTCTTTTAGCCAGGCAGTGAATAGGTGTCCAACGTCGGTCCTGGAGAGCCGGAGCCCTGCACATTTTAGTTGCAACCCTGCTGTATTATGCATACTACTCTACTTCAGCCAATCAGAGGACCATAATTAGTGCCACAGGTGTGTTTCATTATTGTTGAACCAAAAATGTGCAGGGCTCCGGCTCTCCAGGACCGACGTTGGACACCCCTGGTATACACTAACATTAAAACATCATACAAAAGCAACTACTTCCAATAAACACCTTTAGCATCTCTCATCTTTTCATTACTTCACGATTTCTTGGTTGACTATTCTCTGGAGATGTGTCTGTGTTTGTCCAACTGTGCATCAGATAAGTGTGAGGAAGTCATCTGTCAGATTTAAAGAGTGTTTGTGAGTTGCGCTAATCTTTCATGTGTTCACGTGTTTTTTTTAGTAATGAGGTGTGTAGAGCACACACACTGCAGGAAATGCGTTTTAGAAGTGTTTGTGTAGCCATGTGTGTTGTTTTGTGACTCACTCTGTAATAATGCTCTGTCCTACAGAGTTTGCGTTCAGCTGCGGTAAGTGTGTCTGTGCGCTTCCTTTCCTACTCTATAACCGCTCAACTTTTGTCTGTTTTTCTCTTTCTTTTTCCTCTCTCTCCAACTCCTCTATCCGTGTGTGTGTTACACTCTCTCCTTAAAATAATGTCTCTATCTTCCTGGTCTCTACCCATATGTGGTCTTAATTTTTGGCTTTATATTTCTTCTTTTCTTCCTTAATTTCGTCTTCTTTGGTTTTATCTTTTTTTCTTATTTTCTGTCTTTCTTTCATTTTTCTTTCTTTCCATTTTTTTGTTCTTTCTTTCATTCATTCTTTTTTCTTTTTCTTTATTTATTTCTCCTTTCTTTTTCTCCTTTTTTTCTTTCTTTCTTTTTCTTTTTTTGGCTTTTTTTTTTACCTGAATGCCATTTCTTTGGTTTTGCTTTTCTTCCATCTTTGTTTTTTGCACTCTCCAATGTTTTTACTTTTGGTATATTCATATTTTTATTTTTGCTTAAAATGTGAATGACATTTTACTCTCGTCATTTGCTATTTTGTTTGTCATGTACATTTTAATCTCATCATTCCTTTTTTTCTTTCTCCCTGTTCATTTGATCTGATATTGAATTATGGTGACTCTTTCTCTGCTTTTTTCATTAATTTTGTCCCTCATCTCTTCATTCGTCATAATTATATAATTCTCGTCTTTGTGATCCTTTTATATCCTCTTGAATTTCTCCTTTAAATTTTTCACTTTCACTTCTTTCCTTGATTTTTGGATCTTTCCATCTTTGTTCTGTTTTTCTCCTTTTCTGTTTGCTTTTTTCTCTTTCTCTCCTGTTGCTCTGTGTGTGTTTGCGTCATCCCTGTGCACTCATGTGTGTCCTGTTCTGCGCATCTTCTGTCTGCTGTTCAACAGCGACGAAGACACAAGCCACGAGGAAGTAATCTCAGTGTATGTACCATCTCTGACAACCGGACTCCTCCTTTCCATAATCTCTCTTGTCTGTTTTTAATTTAGTATGTTTTATGAGTCGGTCTTTACCTGTAAATGTCACATTGAACCCTTTATCTCATACTTTCCATCTTGTTATTGCAATTATTTTCCCTCTTTTTAAATTCTACTTATCTGCCTGCCCCTTGTATTCAAAGTCCTGCTGATAGGGGCAGCTTCTGCTGTTGGATGTTTTTGAAGCATGAGTTTCAAAAGTGGAAACTTTCGGCCAGAAATGCTCATGTAGTTAGCATGTTTTTTTTAGTGGTGCATGCCATGTTTGTTATGTGACTGAAACAAAAAGTAACTGAAACAAGCATCATGAGATAGTTTAGCTCTGTTAGTTCTGGTGATTGTGATCTTGGCTGCTCTGCTTCAAGGTCTGTGCATGGACGGATGTGCTTACCCGGGGTACTGGGGTCTGTGTGCTAAACAATTGCTAAGAAAGATTTAGAACTACTGACAGAAATATCTCCTGTCTGTCTGTTGGTCTGTCTGTCTGTCGGTCTGTCTATCTGTTCAGATAGGTCAAGCATCTTACTCTCAGGCTATGCTTTTATCTATATATCTATCTATCTGTCTGTCTGCCAGTCTGTCTGATTGTTTATCTATCTCTCTGTCTCTCTATCTCTTGGTCTGTCTGTCTGTTCAGATAGGTTATGCATTTTCTCTCAGGCCATGTTTTATCTTTCTATCTGTCTGGCTGACTGTTTATCGCTCTCTCTCACTCCCTCACTCACTCTCTGTCTGTCTGTCTACCTGCCTGTCTATCTGTTCAGATAGGTCATGTGTCTTTCTCTCAGGCCATGCTTTTATCTATCTGTCTGTCTGTCTGATCAGATAGGTCATGCGTCTTTCTGTTGGGCCATGTTTTTCTCTGTCTGTTTGGATAGCAGATTCATATGCTATATCTGTCTGTCTGTATTCTGGCTGTTTGTTTGTCTGTCTGTCTGCTCAGATAGGTCATCCATTCAGGCCATGTTTTTTTCTGTCTGAGTGTCTGTCTGTTTGGATAAGGCATCCATCCACTGTATATGTCTGTGAGGCTGGCTATGTTATCAATTAGTCTGGGCTACTGGCTATGCTTATTTCTATATCAATTTGTCTGGTCTGTCTGTCTCTCTTTCTCTCTGCCTGTCTATCCATCTAGCTATGTTATCTGTCTGCCTCGGTTATCAATTAATCTTTCTGTCTGGCCAGCTGTCTATGTTTGTCTGGCTGTCTGTCTGTCTCTCATTACAAGTAGGATATCCATCTGTTTGTTTTGCTTTCTTTCTGTCTTGCATTCTATTGGACTATATTTTCCTTCTTGACATGTTTGTTTGTTTGTCACTCTGTTTTTAGAACCAGGTTTTCGTCCATCACTTTGGCTACGCTGTTCGTCTACACTGTTTATCTGACTATGCTATTAATCTATTTGTCTACATCTGTCTAATTGGCTATGGTTTTTGCCTGTCTATGTTATCAGTCTGTCATTCTATTCAGGTACACAATCTATCAGTCATTCTGAGGGTCAAAATTTTCTCTCTCTCTCTCTCTCACTCTCTCTTCCTCTCTCAGCGAAAATATACTCTGCTGCACTGTCTCTGCTGAGCATGATCGATGAAGCCATGCTTTACTTTTCTCTGTGGGTTTGGAATGGTTTTGTGCTAATCTGATCCAAATGGTTTTAATCCTGATTGTGTATGCCCAGCTGCTCTATGAAGACCTAATGCAATTATTTTAAGTCTTTTCTTTGCCTTTTATTTCTGTCGCTGCAGACCATCACCGATACAAGTCCCATGCGGCGCTCCACCTCCTCCTTGGTTCATGGACGTTCAGGTCGAGGTGTGCGATTAGACGATTACTCACTGGAGCGGGTGGTGTCAGAGGAGGGTCACAGACACGCACCACGGAGGAGAGAAAGGGATCGAGAGAGAGACCGAGATCGCAGTCACCGTACGTCCGAGAGATCCCTCACTCACTATACAGATGCAGACACAGGTCAACCGCTCACATATATTGTAATCTCACTACATGACAACTTAACATGTTTTTGTTATCCTCCAAATGTATATGATAAACTCAAGCAAATTCGTCAAATGTATGGAGATCCCTAATACTTAAGACGGCAAAAACTTTATTTTGTTTTTGGTCTGGTAGGTCTGGGTACCGATCTTAGCACCACTACACAGTCAGGGGACCTTCCTCCTAAAGAGAGAGAGCGAGAACGTGGTCGAGCCAAAGACCGCAGACATCACCACCATCACCACCACCACCACCACAGCTCTTTGGATAAGGACCGTTACAGTCATGAGCACGAGTATCATCGTCATTCTCATGACAGGGGTGACCGCCAATGGTCCCGCTCACCGAGTGAGGGCAGGGGTCATAGACAGGTGGGACATGCACTCATTCATATAATTCTAATCCATAAGGTTCAGTTTGACGTTTTACTCTGAGTACAGGCACTGAACTGTGAACTCTTCGAATCCATAACCGTCGTTCCCAAACATAGTTCTCTATTTTTCATCAGTGGTTCTACATGAAAATGCTTCTGATGCATATAATGGACACCCAGAGTGCTGAGAGTGTGCCTGCAAAGTGTTATTGTAGAAGGATATTAACTGTGTGTAAACTTGAGTGGGTGGTCCTAGTTTTAGAAAGTGTTTTTATAGTAATACAGATAATATCAATAACGATCATTAATATTATTTTTATTTAATAATATAATACAATATTTTTATTATTATTATTAAATTCTGAAATCATAATGATTAAACTGTGTTTTTCATAAAATTATTCAATTTAAACAAAGTGCTGTAAATAAAGTAGGCTTTTAGTTGACAAGAATGAAAAGTATATATTTAAAAAAAAAAGATATTTATGTTAGACAGAAGCATGTGCCTGTACATAAAATAGCCTTTGGCAGGTTTTTTTTCTAAATAATATGGTTAATAATAAATAATAATATTGCCTTCAATTTATGTAGTGCTTTTCTAGACACTCAAAGACACATTACAATTACAGTTAAATTGTTATAATATAAAGTATGACATTGAAATAAAAGTAATATGATGAATGAATGAATAAGATGTTGATTGGTCCTATGGATTATTTTCAATAACACTTAAATATAGTTAATAATTTAATGCCAGTTATTCATATTTTTTAATATATATTTTTATTTATTCCCAACTTTATACAACTATTTAAATGTATACATTTTGTTTATCTTATCTGTAAATCTGTTTTTGTTCATTTAGTAAGTAATTATTGTGAAAGATTTAATTAATCTTGCACATATCAGATTTACAGCAGTGTGTGACAAATTTTGAAAGGTGTAGGGAAGCATTGACCAGACAGCTTCTGCTCATTTGTGACCTTGCCACAACTTCTTACTGAAATTAGCTTCTCTTTCTTGTGTTATTATTTTGTTTATCTTCTTTTCTCACTGTGGTGTCTGTCCATTTTTCTCGATGTGACTTGTGGCTTCTCTGTTTCTGCTGTTTTGCCTCATTGCCGGTTTGTTATGTTCTGATTTTATGGATGTTGTTTCCACACACCTCTCTCTCTCTCTCTCCTGACTTGTCTTCCTCCTCCTCCTCCTCCTCTTCCTCTTGCCGGTGTGTGCTTCTTTCTTTTGTTCGATGTTAATTTTGTGGTGTTTTTTTATTTGCCTTGTTTGAATTTTCATGTAGGGCAGTAGTTCTGTAAGCGGGAGTCCCGTTCCCTCGACGTCGGGGACAAGCACACCCCGGCGGGGCCGTCGACAGCTGCCCCAGACCCCATCTACGCCTCGCCCTCATGTCACCTACTCCCCTGCTGTCCGTAAACCTCCATACGGCTCATCTGGCCCGGGACGACTCCGTTCCCCCTCCCCACGTCACTTCTCTCCACCGGAGCACGAACCACCTTACCATCCTGGCTCACCTCGGCACGCCTCCCCGCGCTCCCCCAGGCACTCGTCCCCTAGGTCCCCTCATCACGGGCGATGGGGTCCTCTACCGGACAGCCTGGAGGAAGATGGTTCCTACTATGAACGGGACTATGAGTATGAGCGACACCATGAGCCTCCTGCCTATGAGCAGAGCCTGTCGCAGGGCAACCCCCATCCTCATTCCAACCCACACACCCGTTCACCAAGGACTGCTCGTCATGGGCCGCCTCCTCATCTACGGCGTGTGCCTAACGGCTACCGCTCCTCCTCGCCCTCCCCGCACCGACGCGGCCCCCACCCGGGCTCACACAGGCCTCCACATGGCCGTGGGCCCCGGAAGGGGTTGCACGAACAATATAGCGAGACGGACGAGGATGACTGGTGTTAATGTATGGGATAGCCAGTAGAGGGCACTACTTGACTCAATCTGAGTTTTTTGCATTATAGGAGTGAGAGAGGAGGGAGGAAAGGGAATGGAAACATAGCTGATAAGCAATTCAGACAATTCCCTGCTCCCTCACTCTTTGTGTTAGTTTGTCTCACTCTCTGGACTACATTTCCCATGCTGCTCAGCAGGCAAGGGAATCTGGGTGTTTAAGAGATAAAGGACAGTTATGTTTTGCAAATTCGCTGCGTTTTAGTGCTCCTCTTCAGTCTGAGCAAGACGGATTGGTTTCTAGCCCAAAGAGGAGAAACAAGGAAATTCTCAGCCTATTGAAAAAGAACTGAAAACTAAGTCCTTTAGACCCTCGCATCTATGCCTCTTTAAAAGACACAAAAAAGGGAAGAAAATAGAGACATTGATGAAGAATAAACAGGTGCTCTTGTGAATGGGAGCTCTACCTACTGCAAAAGCTGCCCAGTGCATTGGCAGATATCGATGAGTTTTATCATCTATGTTTACTGTTACCAACTCAAGATCCTGAGTGACCTCATCATCAATCGATCAAAGAAACGTGAGAAAAGAAAGCATGCGTTTGGACCCAGTGCAGGCAAGAACCGTTGGGTGGGCGTGGCACATCAAAACCCCACCTGCAAATTGCCGCTCGAATGAGGAAAAACGAACAAAATGGCAGACAAGGGAGAGCCAAAACAGACTTCTCTTCCTGATGTCTTCAATTAATTCTTCTTTTTGAACATTTGAAGCTTGGTTCTTCTGTTGCATTTGCTTAGCTTTCTTTAACATTTTTGGACTCAAATCTGATGGAATCCTGCATGAGTGATTTAAATATAAATGTATGCATCAGACAGGAGATTTACTGTGGGAACGGGGGTGACTGCACTCTTTTTCCATTTTAGGCAGTTCTTTCTCTTGTTTGTGCCCTGTTGCTCTTGCCATGTCTACCAATCTTTGTGTGCCGAAGGAGTTTATAGATAACACAGCAGACCTTTCTAGATAACGATACAGATTTGAAGATGATTTCTATGTTAAATCCAACTGGGGATACTAAGGACAATTTTCTGCACTGTTTCCTAATACTTTAGTTTGCACTAAACCAAGCTCGACAGTTTAAACCTCCATCTTTATGGCTTTTTGCCATGACTGCAAACAGAAAGAAATGGGTTAGAGACATATTCCTCTCTAAAGCAGTTTAAACTGACAATGACACTAATCTTATAATGACAAAAACACAATTGATGAAAATAGTAGTGATTACAATGGAGGGGCCTTATGACATGTTTTTAACAGCTTTGTCAGTTGTGGCCACCCGAGTTCATATATTTTTATCGATTAAAGTCTATAAGGATGTAAATCTGACTGCATCCTGACGTTTACCTATACTTGTGACCTCAGCTGAATACGGTATTCTTGTTTAATGAATATTTTGGGTCAGAGTTCAAGACTTATGTCATGCAAAAGACAGGATTTTCTGGATACTCTTGGGCAGTTTATTTTATTCCTTGCTAAATGTTTTTTAGAGGGTCAGTTTTAACCCTTTGAATGATTTCAGAGTTAGTAGTTTTGCTTGTAAAGCAGACAGTGGATGTTACTGTTTACTTGTAGTCCTTAAGGTGGAGCTGTTGCGCAGCTTTAGTCAGGCTAAACTATTGATGAAGTATCACTTAAGGAAGGACACTCATTAGAGGGCGCCATTTTTTTGCTGAACTTCCCTTAATGAGTAATGTAGCATGAATTGATGCCAGGTTTTTTGTTTGTTTGTTTGTTTTGTTTTTTAATGGATTATTTTTTTTACCTGGGTTGTCTTTGAAAAAAAAAAAAAGATTCTTCCACCCTGTTTTACTGTTCCATAGCATGGGCAGCTTGTTTTGTCATGGGCTGCCTACTCTTCCCCGACCCTTTGCTCAGGATACAACAATATAGCCAAACATAGAAAATCACAGGGGTATAGAGAGGAACCTGTCCAGCAAACACTCAACCATTTCAAATAATAAATGAACACCATAAGTTCCTGAAATACTTCTCAATAGCAAGAGTTTATCTCTAAAGCATGATATTTCAGTGATTTTTTTTTTTTTTTTTTTTTTTTTTTTGGGGGGGGAGAGACTTGACTCAGAACCTTTCTCCTGAAAGTTGAAAACTAAGGCCGTTCTTGTCATGCATTGTATAAAAAAAAGAGTAGAATTCAATATATTATTTCTCTGCCTCTTGGAATTGGAGGATTGCTCAAATTAATTCTAATCACTGTTTTTCCTTAATGTTACAGTGAATATTTAATAGCTTGAAATCACTCCTGTTTATGCACACTCATCTTGGCTCACAATATTAGTAGGGTGGCTCTATTTGTGATTTAACCTCCTCGTCAACACATTCTCAGTTCTATTAAGAAGATGGCCGCTGTATTCTGGGTGTTTGTTTTAGTTTGGTCCTCATTTACTCCTAGCTGGCCCCTGGTTGGCCCCTGGTTTGATGCCCATGGGTCCAGATGAACCTGCAGAGCCACAGTGCCTTGTGTTCTAGTGTCGCACACTAACTAACCTTTCCCCTGCCACTCTTCCCCCTCCCTCTTTCTCTTAATGTGATGGACTTATTGTCACAATACGCCTTAACAAAGTCCTCATGTCTGCGCTGTCTACTGGGCTTTTTAAAGACACAGAGGCATGATTTAGAGAATTGGGCAAGAACCCAGTTACTCTGAAAGTAATGAAAGAAATGACATCCGAGTTGTGTCAGGCTGTCCATCTCGGCTCACTGTCACTCTTTGCAACGCTTCCTCAAGCAAAAGGCAGCCATTTTTCCCCACCCTGTTCATTTATAGAGTCTCATTGAACTTGGGAAGGATTGTTCTTATTCTCAGGTCTGTTGAAAAGGAAATGAAAGCTTTTGTCCATGAGCATCAGATAGATATATTGCATGGTTTAAATAATGTCCGTTTACTGTTTAAGTTCTCTTGGTCTTGTCTCCTTTAGGAACTCAAAATTCTGAATTTAGGGTAAATTTACAGATAGAGTGAAGGAATTCAATTTTGTTTTTGCTTAAAAATAGACAGAGTTTTAAAATGTGTTTTTAAAGGAGTCAGTCACTTTAAAAACTCTCATTATTTACTCACCCACATCTTACTCCATTACTTAAAGCTTGTACAGCTTTCTATCTTTTTTTATAAATAAGGTTTTAATTTAGCAGTTGAAGTTTTTAATTATATTTTATCACACTGCGTAAAGATTACAATAGTCAGTTCACATTTAAAATAGAAGAATTTATACACTTATAAACCTACAAAAAATAAATCTATTGTTCTAAACTATTACTTTATAATACAAGTATGGTGACTATATGACATTTCTTAAGGTTAAATACCTTGTTAGGATTATTTTATTTTTTATGTTGCATGTCTTTTATATTTAATGTATTATACCAAAGTAGACAACTGCAACCAAACAAGTCAAGGTTCAAATTGGCAAAATGAAATTCACCATTTTATATCTATCACATATTTCTGTTCACATTCAGAACATCTATAGGTTTTTTTTACCAGTAGAGTTTGTGTGACCCAAAAAAAATCCTAGCTTAGTAAGAGGAAACAGACACTAGGAAATAGACTTAAAACAAGTTGTGACAATCGGTTCTTGCATTTCAACCAGATTTTTTATAAAATTGTTTGTGTTTATCGCTTGATCAGCATAATCAATTCTAAAATAATGATATGCACTGATGAATGCATTTGAAGAACTGATATGTCACATTTTTAGATTTATTCAAAATAGCATGTATTTTTGAAGGTTAACTGTAATCTCACTATTACCACGGTTAAATGAAGGGTGAGTAAATAATAGTGTGTTTGGTGACATCTTCCTGTAAGCTAAGGTCAGTGTATCTTTCTTTGGCTCTGCTTGTTCATCAGTTTAATTCCGACCCTCTTTTGCTCTCAGCGTCAATGCTTTTATCGTTTACGTTTTTGACTCATATCTTCATGTTTCTGTCCAACCAGAAGGCCATTTTCAGTTTGCAACATATTACACGTAGCCCATCACTGAGACACAAAACACTTGCATTTGAGCTTGTGTTGTGTGAAGTTGTATTTTCTTTCTGTTTCATACAAAATAAGGGCTTTCCTCAAACGGTTGAGTGCTGCCAAATCAAGTCACCCGTCTATGTAGCTTCACCACTTTCTGTGGTCTCCCTTTGTACAGAATAGAGCTTTGTGAGTGCATGCTAACAATGGGGGAACCTCAAACCAGAGAGAGGGGTGATGGGTAATGTAGTTCTTTTCCGGTGTGAACGAGGCACAAAACTTGTCAGAAAGGAATACAACTGATAATGTGCACCTTGAGTCAATTAGCGCTGACTTTGCCAATTGATCTCTGCTCAGCATTTATCATGACATTTTTCATTTCCCTCATCATCTTCTGTATCATCTCAATCTGAGTATAGACATGATGCACCGTCTCATGAAAGATGGGGATGGTTCATTCAACAGTGGGATGTTCTTTTGCCAGTGTGTCTCCATGTATGAAGGCAAGTTGTTTAATAGTGCCTTACTAATTTCCATATCCCCGTTACTCAAATCTGTACTTCATTGTTTGTTTGCTCCGTCTGTCTCATTTTCTTCTGTATCTCATTCATAAACTTCATGCAACAGCCTGTGTCTTCATCCTCGTTCTTCTGAAGCGACATGTTCCTTTCCTGTTTCCTTCTTTACGCATAGCATTTTTCTCTCAAACACATTGTGCTTTATGTCATATTTATATTAAGCTCTAACAATACATAAACAATAAGAATAAAACAACTACACAACACCAATCGACATACCATCTCACAAAGGTTTCTGGAGCATGACCAAATGTGAGATGCAGGCTATTACATTTTTTAGGTTCATGTTCAAAATGCCGCGCACTCAAGTGTGGGATTATCACTTGAAATTTCTGCATAGAAATAAATTGAATTACCTTTAGATAATGTTCCAAACTTTAATCCAAACACACTCCCAACCTATCACCTTAGACTCCTGTTAGACCCAGCCTCAAGTGGCCAGTTGATGAATTTCAGTTTGCAACAGTATTGAATTGCTAAATATAAGATCTTTTAATCTCTCTCTCTCAGTTTTTTTTATATAATAAATAAGCAGATATAATAAGAAAAATATTCTTAAAATTAGAAGTACAACTTGAATTTGTAAAAAAAAACTAGATGATTCCTATTAAGTATTACCTCTGTCAACAAAGTATAAATCAATAAAACTAATCACAGAATTAGCTGAGACAATAATTACAGAGTTCACAGGATAAAAAGCTTTTATATTCAAGTGTATTGTGCAACAATCTGGCATTTAGCATAGTCAATACTAAGCTAATTTCAATTTAAGATAACAATATTGTTGATCAATATAATTTACCTATTCTAATACAGATTGGCATAATTATCTTGACGTTTAAATAATTTTTCAGTTCATTTTTGATATTGGTTGATAATGAGTTATGAGAAATATCAGCATCAAAAAAGGGAAAATAAGCTGTATTTTTGCTTTAAATAGAAGCAAAAAGTGTCGTGATTTTCTGAAAGGGAATGTATCACAAGACAGGACGTGTGCTTTAGGCATCTTCAGCAAGAGTGTGTTTCCTCACAGCACACGAGTGTGTGTCAAAAGGGAAGTTTGCAGTTTGTGTGAATGTTTGCTGCCTCTGTTTCCTTACACCCCAACATACCCACTCCCACCTCACCTTCCACCCACCATCCATCGCCATTGACCTGAACCATTTAAAAGCAAAAGAGGAAGTTAAAAAAAGATCACGATAGACAGAGGTGTTTAATTACTGATTTGCATGTGCGATGTGCATGCCACTATGTGGGTTAACAAGTCGACTTCAGGAAATATAAAAGATATATAAAGAAAAAAAAGAGTATATATTCATATATATATATATATATATATATATATATATATATATATATATATATATATATATATATATATATATATATATATATATATATATATATATATATATATATATATAGATATATATATATATATATATATATATATAGATAGATAGTTAGATGTTTCTATGAGCAGTCTGTTAATTTTTTCTTCTATTTTTAAAAAGGAAAAAGACAAAAAAAAAATAAGATATGAGAGATGATTAAAAAAAAACATGGTTGTTTCTGTTCCCTGAGAACCGTGGGTACAGTGAGCACACAACATGTTGAGATGAATGAAAGAATTTTTTAAAGACATGAAAAGAATTTAAAGTTACTCTCAGAATGAGGGACTAACTGCACATCAAGTGATTTTACTTAGAAATCCAAATCCCTTTTGCTGATGTTGAGCTGTGAAAGAGGCTGCCTGAACCTGGTGATGTTATTACGCAGTTAATCTGGCTATGAAAAAGAAAAAAATCCCCTTTTCTCTCTCGTCCTCTGTCTCTCTTTCTCTCTGCTATTTCTACAAGTGCATTTTGTAATTCCGAACAGATCTCTTCCTAAAGAACCTGAATAAAATCCAGAGAGAATGCATTCAGTAGCCATTTCTTCTTTCAGGTATGTGTGTGTGCGCGTGCACATGTGTGTAAATAAAGCAAGGTTTGTAGACAAAAACCTGTCTTTGAGCTAACGCCTACTGTACAGCTCAGGCTGAGTGTTTCAGGTGGGGGGAGGGGGGGACACTCTTGCACATACTAACAGCTGTTCAGGAAGTGTACTTTCAAAGACTACAGATTTTGAGTCTATTTAAACCTATGTTAATGATACGTTCTAATAATTAATTAAGTGTAGTCCAAATGTGTCTGATCATGGTTTACAATGCAGATGGTTTTTAGAAAGAAATAGTGTACACAGACCAGAACCAGAAGTCTAACATTAATTGGGTGGGGGGGTGGGGTAATTTAAATGCAAAATTTATATTGTCAATATCATAGGGTGCCTAAACAGAGTTACAAATTAATGCCAAATTAACATTTCATTTTGAAATCAGGGGAACATTATCCTTGTTTAAAGTACAGTGCTAGGTTAATTACAGGTTTAATTTAGTTTGTTTTGTAAGCCTAGTGTAGCGGGCAATATAGAGAATCAAATTCACCGATTTTCAAGCTTCTGTGTTGTAGGAGGGAAAATGGAGAACCCAGAGTAAAAAAAAACCCATCTACACACGAGGAAAACATTAACTTCCTCAAACAAAACTCCCTTCCCCACTATTAAAATAAAAGGACTTATTATTTACCTTCAAACAACACATTTCATAGTAATCTTATTGTTTTGCATCATTGCAGCCAAAATAATCTACAAATAGCTAGTACTTATGACCTCTAAAAATTGTTTATTCTGACAGCTTTATGAATGCATATGATAACTACTCTTAGATTTTTTTTCTGCACCTGGACATGAACACTCACTTTGGATGTTTGTCCACTGTTTAATTTGAATTTAAGACAGCGAGTCTCCCTAAAAGAAACAAACCCTTCATATCAAATAATACCTCGGAATAGGGTTGGTTCAGGTTCAAGGTTGAGTATAAAGACTCTTTCAGTACCCCAATTTAAAAAAAAATACTTCGTTTTTTTAGATTTAAAAACTTAGATTTTGTGTTACTTAGATCATTTTAAATACATTCTTTGGTTTGTTACATGAAACTAAAGAGAGCTGATATGAAGAAACGTCCTGGGCTTGTCCAAACATGTCCTTTCACTTCCTAATACGAGAAGGTGTGGTTAAAAGAAATTCAGAAACAGAACAGCTTGCAAACAACAATAAAAAGTTACAATCCCAATAATAACTCCAAATAACTCACAAAAATACATTAATGTTCAACATATAGATTTGGTGTTGGGGGAGATGCTTAAAAACATTCCGAACATTGAAATCATTTTTATATTTAGCAAAACCTTGCCAGGAAAATAATCCTTCAGGTAATTAAGTAAAGTTCCGTGAACGCAATTTCGGGAGGAGCGATCAGATAATTAGCGAACAATCTACAGGTGTTTCCAATCCCTCTGCTCGCTCAAGAGATAAAACCGTAACCACTCCACTTCCAATTCGACGATGAAATGCAAAAGTCCCTCCGCCCACCCCTGTCTCCACATCTCATGGGGGGGTTCTCGGGCCCGGATCGCTTCTCGCCTCGAGGCCCTCCCGTGGACAGCTCGCCCAGTATGCTTATCTTAATCTCGCCACATACGCTTGCATTTTCTGGGCTAATTCTATGTAAGCGAACTCGTGAAATGGAATGTCATAGTTAAAGGATGTTGTTTGTGTTTAAATTTGACGATCGACTGTACTGCACATACTCATGGATAACAGTAAGTGAAGAGTTAAATGAGTTATCAAAAAGCTTGATTACAGCTGAGGCGGCTGCTAAAGAATATAATAAAGATCACATGGTTTCCTGCCGACCCAAATCAGAGAAACATAGACGTTTTTCGAAAGTCCTTTGTAAATTTTCTCCTTAATTCCTACATATTAA
Organism: Danionella dracula; assembly: GCA_900490495.1. NCBI lineage: Eukaryota > Metazoa > Chordata > Actinopteri > Cypriniformes > Danionidae > Danionella > Danionella dracula. The sequence goes on from UELW01000012.1 coordinate 6,442,452, forward strand.
ACTTCTGAAAACTTGACTAAGTGCTCGTCTTTCGCTTCAATCATCACCCTGTTTGTCGTAAAGGTTATGAAAACTAAATTGGTCGATGGATTGTTGATGGAGATATTTTATTGTTTAATTTGACTAGGCTGAAATCACCGAGAGGAAAGAGCCACGTCAAGACCAAGCAGAAAGCTGTGCTGCATCAGAACCAGTTTGAGGTGTATGTTCAGTCCACACACACCACAACAAACAGGTCCATTTACTGAGCAGATTGCTTCCAGCGATCACCTTACAATGCTCTTGAATTATTCAGCGTTTGTAAATAACAATACTTCCTGTTGGATGAACGGTCACCTGCAAACCTGAAATACCATAAGCAGAAACATATGCAGCTCCGCCTCCAAGTCCTCGTTTACAGTCAGAGCAATGATTCACAGTGAGTTACGCCACGCTGTAGAATAGCTTTTGTGTCACTAAAACGTTCAGTAACATTTTAGTAGGTCAATCTTATTTACTAGTTAATGATTATCTAATGGTTAACGTATCCCTAAAAGAGTTATTTAAGTACTAACACACTAGTAATTAAGGGTTAAATATGCCTCAACTTACCCAAAAGATCTGTTACTGTGGGCTTTTCGTTGCTGGCTTGGATTAAAGATGTTTTTTTACTAAACATTCTTAAACTTCTACTGTTGTGTCATTGTTGATTTGGCTCTTGTGTGTCAAATTATCCATCCTTCTTTAATAATAAATCAGCTCATTTACGCCTGAATTATTTTCTAAAACGTGTGGGGAAAATATTCTTGTATAATCCAAAAATCATAACAAATTAGAAAATTACTGTTTAGTTGGTCCTGCTTTTCATTCATTACTGTGAATATCAAGTATTTTCCTTTTTTTTGTCAAAACAAAACCCTGAAATTACTTTTTATCTTTCTCCTTTTCTCAGTTTTCATCATGAGATTTTCTAACATTTTACTGCATAAAAAGCATAGAATGTTAGGAAAAACAAGTGGTAAATTGAGTCAAATTTAATATTAAAAAGAGTTGAACGATTATGTCCATTGTAATGAACGCATGGTCTCAACTATAAATAATTGATTTTGCTTTAACCTTTTAATTAGCAGTTCAGGATGAACAATCTTAAACAATGTTGAAATAAAAATGGCTAAAACTATTTAATATTTTGCTAGTGCTAAATAGTTATTTTTCTGGGAAATTCCCATATCTGGCAATAATAAGAAAATTATTAAAGCCTTATAAAATTTGTATACTAACCACATATTTGAAAGTTAATGTTAATTTACACACATTTCGGCTTAATTCCCATTGATACACTGATAAAGGCGAAATTTGAATAGCAACAAAGGAAGCAAAGGTTTTTTAAACTGATTTATGTCATAAGTTAACTGTGCTGAATGAATGCTTAGTTATGAGCAAAATAATCATGCATTACTGTGTTATTTACTCTTAGCTTGTGTAATAAATGACACTTTTTTTCCATACATTTTAGTACTTTAAGGTGAAGTACGTGATATTTGGGGAACACTTTAGGAGAGCTGGGTTGTGCTGACAGACCAGATACCAAAACCATTTTTAGATGTGTTTAGGTGAACTCTGGAATTCAGTGGTAACATTTAAAATCATACACAGTTCCTAACATTTTTCAATATTCATTCATTCATCTTCATGTCGGCTTTCTTCCTTTTCGAGGTCGCCATAGCGAAATGAACCGCCAACTCTCTGGCATATGTTTTACGCGGCGGATGCCCTTCCAGCCGCAACCCATCGCTGGGAAATATTTAGTTTTTTCAATAAGTTAACTTTTAATTAATCACTTAATGTAGGATGAAGAACCTATGAGATAAAATGTTAGCAAACGTTCTCATGAAAGAGGTTGTTTTTGAGTACAATGAAGAGTTTAGCACTGTATTACGTAATGAAGTGATTAAAATTGATGCCTTGATCCTTGTGGACTCAAGTTTCGAGCATCAATTATTTGTCTCTGAGTTGAGTTCCAACGATGTCAGTTTCATATGTTGCTACCACACTGGTTGAGCTGGGACTTCAGGTTTGTTGGATGATTACACAGTCTGACACAGACCAAGCTTGTGTGTGTGTTGAGTGGAAGGGATTTTCATGACTCATGGACTAGTTGAGACAGATCTTGCTGAGTAACGTGAAGGGAAATTACACATCATGGGAGTCTTTCCAGCTGCTGACAATTCCTCACCCACATACAGGTGACGGATAATGAGCTGTTTTAACCGGAAAATTATCTTAAATTTGGGATGAGATAGAAGGCAATTACAAATACCGAATACAAAAAAAAATAGTTTCAATAGGAATGCTTCAATATTGATTATCCATATTCATTTTTATTTACAATAGGAGTAAAACTAGATTTATTTTACACATTTGGACAATGCTTTCATGTAACTCTCACCGTGCTGTTGGCATATTTTAATAAATCTTACCCTCTCTTGGATTTAAACAGCACCTACTGAGACACAGGATCACTACTCTAACCATTTCTTTAAATAGTTATTGTCTCAGAGTGCTGCCGAGGTCTATCTCCATCATAAATGAGTATAAAAACAGGTTTACCCTGGGGCCTCCACTGGGCCAGATGTAATCACTGTTAAAGTTATGTGTGTGGTTTTTAAGAGGCTGAAAAGTATTCATCTCTGTCTGAGTCCTCCAGATAGGAGAACATACATGTAATGATTAGCAGGAGCAACATACAGGCAAAGCACTATTGGTCCATGAGTTTAAGGATTGGAAATGTCAACATTGGCTTCCAGATATTACATACCATATAACTTTGAGTCTTTAACTCATCGATTGGGAGGAAAGCCACACAAGCAGAGCGAGGTGGAGGACAAATTCCACTCTGTAGGTCCTCAGCAGGCTTTGAACTGGTGATATTTTACCTAAGTAGAGCTATCCAATGCAACTATATGTTGCCAAGATTAAACTTATCTCCAAATAGTTTTTTTTTGGTTGACTGCTTATATGACAAATGTCCTTCATATTTCTCAAAATCTAGACTAAGGCTGAACAATTTACCATATTTACAATTTAATTGTAATATGGATAAAGAATGAAAAAGTTTTACTTTTTTTTAAGCTAAAGTCTGTCAGTTGGCATTAATAGTCAGTTCTTAAAAAGCACAATCCACAGGTTTATGCATTTATTACAGCAACTTTGAATGACTAAACTTTGGTCACAGAGCTAGGTACATTTTTTGATGGTACTCTACACACCTATTATTATTACTATTATTTTTTCGGTCATCTATAATTTGGTTTGTTTGATATGTTGCTGACTTGTTTATTGTACTCAGTGAGGCTGGAATTTAAAAAAAAATCATTATAGGACTCCTGTGATTATAAGTGTTTAATGCTAATTGTATTTTTATTGATTGTTGCATCACAGGATCTCATTCTATTTATGTTTAAAAATTGAAATATTGTTCTGATGGCAATGTAGCATGTTTAGCACTTGTGAACATATTGCAGTTTCATGTATTTATTGGAAAAATATAGAAAAAAGCTTTAGGAAATATAATCTAATTTCAAATAAATATAGCATTAATGGTTAAAATAGAGCAAAATCTTTGGTTTCAGAGACTAAGTTAAGTACAGACGTTTACTGTCTCCTGTTGTCAATAGTACTACTCCATTCTTAAGAATAAAACAGTAAGAAAGCCACAAAAGAGTTTCAGTTTTTGTTGTTTATTTCATCCAGCTTTATAAAAGCAGTCACCGTCTCCCTCCAAAGCTTTAAAACAGTGTTTCTGTGCAAATGATCAGTAGTGCAACGCTTAACTCGTGTTGGCATTCTCAAGGTTCAAGTATCAAAACTGAATTCTGTCTCGTCCTCCTCCATCAGAGTATGAGATTGAGGTTGTGAAGTTCATCTGCTTACAGTTCAAGCAGTTCAGGCACCAGTCCAACTCTTCTCAGAACCTCCAGTGGTTCCAGTGCGCTTGGAAGTCACCACCCTGTGGTTTCCTATGGTTCGGGTGTCTCTCTGGGCTCATATGGCGAGCAGAGCAAGCCTCACCTCCAGGTGTTCGGCTGCACTCCCGAACCAGCTCGTTCAGACATTTCCCGTTGCGGGAGGCTGATCCTCGAAGCAAATCCTCGCGAGTCTGGCTCAACACGCCACGAGTGCTCGGTTCGTTTGAAACGCCGTCAGAGATTCCACCTGGCGACAGCTGTTTCCATTATTAGTCCTCAAAACCTCGCCCTGGAGGTGTTGTCTCTCCTCGTCGGTGTCCATTCTCGCCTTCTTTAAAGGAAGAAAGTCTGGCTCGAGCGCCGTCTTCCCGCGGCGCTTCCTGGACTGGCGCTCGGGTGAGCTCTGGTTCTCCTTGTCCTCTTCAAGAACCTTTTGGGTTTCTTTAGGCGTAAGTGTGACCTCCGACGGAGGAGCGTCTTTGGTAAGCTCCATGGGTTCCTCTGGGGCGGAGGGAACGACCTGTTCCTCCTCCTCGGCTTCTCGGAGCTGCTGCGCGCTGTGGTAAATGTCCCGAGCGGCTCTCATGGTCATGGAGAGCAAGAGACTTCGGTGAAGCCTCAGCCCTCCGCGCTGAGTCCTCAAAGTGTACAGTTTGCCGATAGATAGAGCCATGATTCTCTTGGCTTCGACGTCCATTGTGTTCCGTGTTTATAGGACTAGTATACGTTCTGTATTTCACGGTTTAAGTTCTCCGGAGAAGATTGCAACACTAAAAGTTTCTCTCGTCCAGGGCGGTGTTTTATCTGAGCACCGGTGACGTAAAGAGTTTCCATTCCCCTGGGTGGTTAAAAGCGCCCCTCCCGTTTGTGTCAACATACGTCATTCTGGCAGTCTTTAGGTTTCGTGTCAACGAGTCCTCGCTGTAGTATGGGGTTCTTAGAGGAGCAAAGTTGTTTGTGTATGTTGTCAGTATTTCTAAACATTGGAAGGTTTTTTATTTGTTTCCATCTTTGACTGTATATAACGTGGACGTGGCGTCACCCATGTGTTTCTGACAAAGTTAAAAGATACTTGAAGTGGGCATAGTCAGTAATCGAAAATGCATGCATAGATGCAGGACCTAGTGAAGACGTCTGATTGGCTGAAGGATTACATTTTTATGTACCTTACACAAACAAATATTTAAATAATTCACCCTCCTTAGAGTGTTCAAATCGCTAGTTTTGACCTTCATGAATCAACAAAACTGATGAGGCCAAGGGTGTTAACATGTTTTTTCAGCTCCAAAGTTGTTCAGTTTTAACATGGGAGTGAATGGGAACCTGCTCACTTCTGAAGTCAGCCTCAAGCGGTTGGTCTGCAGTTCAGTCACCTCATATCACGCATCGAGAGGGAAAGGAGGAGGTTGCCGATTGCCTTCAATACCTCAGTTTAAAAAATGTGTTGTCGTCTGAAAACAGTTGACATATGACCATTTACGTTACTTTTTTGGCAGATGATCGCTTTTTGCAGTATAGCAAACAATCATGTTTATTGAGCGCTGTTGCTATTTACTTCAGATTATGATTTTCTCTGCGAAATTAACAAGTAAAAAACGTAACAAAAATGCTGGCAGAGCTCTTAAAAGGTAATACAATTATTGCACTCTATTGCTGAAAATAAAATATATAATTTTATTAAAATTTTTGTTTTTAAGAGTCTACTTTATTAGCTGGCAGCTTGAACGAGTTGATGTTTACTTAATGATAAGATATCAGAGGCAGTTTGGTGGGGGTACTTTTCTGGAAGGTCCTTCTCCGAAACATCCCATCAAGAAGCTTTGTGGTTTACAAACAATAATAATAATAAAAATATCAAATGTATCCACATAGGTTTGACTTAAGACTGACTAGCAGGTTTTAAAAAAATGTGTATCGGTTTACATAACTTGTTGAGCAAATATTTTTTCATTTCATTTATTTTTTCATGCATTTAAATTTTAATAAAATAACATTGCATAAACAAAATGCTCATTTTTTTTAATATACTCCCAATACTATGAATGAAATAGCAACCAATAGATTAACCCATGTAGCTCTGGGGCGGATAAAGAGTTAAAATGAGTACTACAAGAAAAATCACTGAACATTTAGCTTAAATGTATATTAAAAGACAGCTTAACATTTTTGTAGTCTTTGATGCCTGTCAACCTGTTGTTGGAGACCAATCACAATAGGAGCACTTTAAAATAAAAAAATATTCCACTTTGAAGATGGAGGATCCGTCACTGTTACAGACAGCTTCCTCTGTAGCTTCACTCATCTCCACATAAAAAAAGCTGCAAATAATTTCGCTGCAAAAACAACCCCATAGTGTTGACGAGTTCACTCTAGCTAATCGTTCGACTCGTTGAATCTTTAAATACTAATATGAAAAGCATCCATGCAGTAATTTTGAATCAGTTTGATTCATTGGTTTTCAGACGTTTGCGTAACATTAACAACATTTTCAATCCACTCATTGCACATGTTAAATATTTGGTGTGGGGTCGATTCTTTTATTTTACATACATTTTGCTGAGAAAGTATTTTATTTTTTTTTTAAGTGTATGTAATTTGAACTAACATACCAGTTAGTTCACATACCATAAGTTCAGTTTCCTTATTTGGTGCTTAGCCCGATTTCTGTTTGTTTTATCCCATTTAATGTAAAATACATTTTGAAATAGATTCATGATTTTTAATTTAGGTGAATGAATGCTAGATTTGAATTTCAATGAAAGCAGTTTCTGTGAAATCTCCTTTTTTAATCGTTTGGATTTATTTAGTTAGTTTAATTACTGCTTTCACTGCTTTCAGCAAAATTTCCATCAAAATGAACCAACAGGTTCGACTTGAAAGAGCAGTTCTGCTGAAAGCTCATCAGTCAGCCTGCCTCCAGTGTCTACAGGCCAGGGACTTGTTTTTTTTTTTATGTTGGGTTTTTTTTTTTTTTTTTTTGCCAACGTCACATTTTAACACCAAATATGGAACATCCGTCTGGTCTCCGGGGTGTGCTCAGCGGAAAGCTATGACGTGTGCCGCCACTGCTGCACTTCCCGCAGCTTCAGCAGAGGCAGTGATGATGTCACTCACGCACCATATTTGGTTTTGTCACCGGTCCAACAGCCCCTCCCTTCTGCTCACAGGAGCACAGCAAAGAAGCTGTATGATTGAGGTCAGACAGCAGCTGTCACTCACAACAAATGCTTCTTCTATTTATAGAGACGGCTACCTGACTGAGATCCAATTCAAAGATTGTCAGTTTATGAAGCATGGCTTTTAGAAAGAGATTTGGGTTTACTGCTGACATTGAAACAGAAACATCTCAACCTTATAATAATGTACCTCTTTCCCCTTGTGAGCATGACATAACAGTTTTTCTGGAGGGATAATCTATTTCGTTTTCAGCACCCTTGAGGACTAACAGAGAATCGTGGTGATGGATTGGTTTTATTCCTCAGCCTATGCTGTCATTATTTATGTAGAGTGTTTTACTCCGAAAAGAAGCTACAGAGACTTTATTATTTGACCTCCCCTGGAATTACAAACAAAGAATAAACAGTATGACTAATACTGAAGTTGGTAAAGACACTGCTGGTAAAAAAATTGCTTATTTTCTGACCAACTGCGTTCCATTAGATTAGATTCAGCATTCCTTCTCAAGGTTATTTTTAACAGTTGTCATCACAATTCACAAACACATGGTGCTTTGTTTTTCAGCATTCCTTTTTGTCAAATGTTAAGCCATGTCATGGAGGTGTCTTAGAATTCATTGTTTTAGAAAAAACAGGTTCAGCACTCAATATTGTTCAAAATACCATTATCTAAACTGATCTATAAATAGTGTGTTTCTTTTAAATAATTATTTTGAACACCCAAAGAGCTAACATATGCACAAAATAAAAGAAGATCCATAAAATTAAATATAGATTGAGCCAGAATAAACTAGATTTTATAGTTTTCCTGAGACTAATCAATTTGTAAAGTTGCAATACATTTTTGTTCGTCTGCAAACAACTCTACAAATAATATGTTCAACAGAACTTCTTAAAGAGATTGAAATTCTGCTTGGGGATTCTTTTTTGTCACACAAAAACTAAATATGCCAAATTTTTAAAGCATTTTCCCAGACATTCTGAAATTAAATAGACAGAGACCATTTGCAATCTCTGAAGATCTGAAACAAGCATTAGTCCACATAGCAAATATTACATAGCCCAAACTATCAGCTTTTTATAGTATATCCTGATATCAGGCCAGATATCATGGTAAATACATGCAATTCTACATTGTTATAGTGCATGATTTACTGTGTGCTTTACAGGGTAGTTAACAGAAAGAGTATTTAATGTATTCAAAATGTTTAAATATGGCTTATATTCTGTATTATTAGCTTTGCCCAGGTGTGCTGAAGGAGGACATGAAGGTAATTGGTGCAAGAGTAGAGGATACTGAGGCCAGAGTTAGGTGGAAACAGATGATTTGCTGTGGCGACCCCTAAACTGGGAACAGCCGAAAGAAGAAGAAGAAGAAGAAGATTAGCTTTGCCATGGTACCAATATTTGATGTCTGGGCTAATCACTATGATCTCTGGCCCAAGTCTTCTGTGCCACACTAAAACTATATATATATATATATATATATATATATATATATATATATATATATATATATATATATATATATATATATATATATATATATATATATATATATAAATACACACCACCTCTGCCAGACTTGGACCAAGCTTGGCCCACATTCCGTAAGGCATTGTCAGAAAGTTGCCGGATGTGCCTGGCAAATGGTGAGCTTGGGCCAATGTTTATTGCTGACTGGGAGTGTAGTGTCTGATACAACCTTATCATGGTCCTAAATGGGACGATCAGCCCTGTGAGAATAAACTTGATGACCTAAGAGTTTACATAATCATCTTTGAGCAGAACAACTGGTTAAGCTTCAGTGTTATAACCCCACAGATGTCAGATTATAAATAGTATTAATATTTGGTTTAGTTTTTGTCCAATTTTCTTAATATTTCCATTGCTATAGCATTTTCTCACTGCAATTGACTAAATTCTGTTACCTAAAAACTGCTTAATCTGTTTCAAGAATTCCATCTCGACTTCAACTCACAGAAATCGTAGGCTACTTAAATTGTGGTGTCACTAATGACAACGTCTCAAGCAGTCATTAGCTTTTAAGTTGAAAATAATATTTAGCGGACCACTAGTAAACTGAAACAGGTTGTTGAATGTGCAGCACATTTAAGACGTTCTCTCAAGACATGTTTATACGTTTGTATGAGGAAAATGATGTGGCCAATGACAATCTTGAGAGTTCTCTAAAGAGACTGAGAGAGAGAAAGGGAGGGGTGTCTGTGTGTGAACAGGAAGCAGAAGGAGTTGTTAGCGGAGAATGCAGGAGACGGGAAGGAAATGGTGACTAGAGGTGGAGGAGGAAGTGGGGGAGAATAGTGTTACTAAAAAGGGGGGAGGAGTGGACTTCAAAAAAGGCAATTGTGATTTAACCATTTTTACACATTCTGTGAGATGGTTAAACAACATATAACTTTGTTGGTTAAACAGTGTTGATTATTTTACGTAATACAAACCTAAAGTAGGCTAGTTACGACTTAACTGAATGAATTATGAATCAGTTCACGATTAAAACAAAGGTGTGTCAACAGCTCTGTTATGGAAGCGGGTGACAAAGGCATCTAAAAACAGACAATTTCTTGTTCATACCTCAGAAATGAGGTCAGGATTCCAATGAGAGAGTGAAAAACATTTAACAATGTTTAACAGTTTCTTTTCTAACTCTAAATGTGCATAGACATGCAGTGGTCTGTTTGTAATGTTAAATGATGAATCATGTTTTGCCTATAATAAAAATGTAAAATAGGACCATTACACCAGAGGAAATTTAGTTCCAGAGTTTACATGAGTAACAATTCATAAAAGATGAATGTTGTGACTTCTTTTTAAAATGTCTCCCTTTAAATTATAGAGTTTGAAATTGTTAATTTTATGTATGTGTAAATATTTATATCAACAAAACAATCTACAACAATTTCTTGGTGTTTCATTCTTGCTGCCTTTAAAGTAATAACTGGCGTACACAGAACATTCACCTGCTATAAGTTTGGCTGCTGAGCGAATAAATAATTAGAATTCTAATACAATTATTACATTTTATAAATGTAACGGATAAGTAGGAGAATGCACTCTCATTCAGAATTGACAATTCTGTATTAGTGTCAACATTTACTAACTAATGTTCGAAAGGTATCTATGCGCTGTGTAGTAAAAATACATAAAGTATTATTTCTGTCAGCATCATAAATATCATTTAGCGTTGTTTTCCCCCAATCAGACTTCCTTCTAAGAAAACAGAAGGCAGAAAAGTAAATTGTTATTTTTCAATTACTACTTTTTGAAAATTTTGGAACATGGACTTACAACATGAAGGTTTGAAGTAGAAAAGTAGTCCATTCTGGATGCGTCAGTAAATGACTGAGTTAATACACACGGTCTTTTACACAAGTAGCAGGGACTGTTAACAATATATATTACACGTGTTATATGTACTAACAATCCCCAAAATACTAATAAGGAACAATATTAGAAAATAAACGAATGTAAAGTATTACGTTTAAAGTATGGCAGTTTGTGGCCAAAACCGATACTGGAATAACATAAAAAAGCTGAGGGAAAAATGTATTTGAGTAAAAGGCTGCAAAAGGGGGGAGGGGGGATAGATAGATAGATAGATAGATAGATAGATAGATAGATAGATAGATAGATAGATAGATAGATAGATAGATAGATAGATAGATAGATAGATAGATAGATAGATAGATAGATAGATAGATAGATAGATAGATAGATAGATAGATAGATAGATAGATAGATAGATAGATAGATAGATAGATAGATAGATAGATAGATAGATAGATAGATAGATAGATAGATAGATAGATAGATAGATAGATATTAACTCAAGACAATCCTCGTAGGCTGGAGACATGATTAACAACGACTTTTATTTTGAAATTACATGCTTGCGCGGTAGTCTTATAACTCGTCTTGCGTCAACTTCACGCAGCTCCTGAGCTAGAGGGGCTAACATGTCGATGGAGGATCCTTTTTTCGTGGTTAAAGGGTAAGAACATTTATATTTGACAGTCCCATACATATTTTTTCATTGTCCTGGTGTTAGCGAGGCGTCCATGACATTGGCACATAATAGTTAGGAATAGAGAAGGTTCCTCTCACACCTCTATCTTGAGCCAAGTTTATGTCACAATATTAACGTTACTGTTTTCAGGTGACTTTAAGCTCTGCACTTTTAATTACCACAGGTGTAGCGTTAGTTCTTGTCAACGTCTTAGGTGTCTTAAAGGGAAAATAAACTTAGATGTTGGAGTTTTTTGACTGGGGTGTAAACAAACACTGATTTAAAGCTAACGTTAAATTCGATAAACACTCATTTATGTGGCTTAAAATGACTAACCAAAATATGTTTTATGTTTAACTTATAAGGTTGACAGTACATTGATTAATTGTTTTGAAATTGACAGCTAAATAAAATTATAATTTAGTTCATGTAAAGTATTGTTATTGTTAAAGTAATAACGTTAAGTTATTTAAGAATCGCAGTAAATTATTCAGTTGTCTAAACAAAATCACAACCCTTATCTTTTAAAAATGTACATCTGTGCTTAACAAGCTGCTGTGTGGAGGCCTTATCAAGTTTCCTCTCATCCAGGACAGTAGCAGTCTTTGTCTCAGACTAAAATAAATCTTACTGAACTTTATCACAAGATACAGATGAATAGGCAGCAACCACCTTTTGAGAAATTTACCATACATAAAATCTTTTGAATGCATTACTTTCTCCCTGTTCATACATTAAGAAGGCACAAACATCACAGTCCTGTCAGAGAGGCACAGTTAAAACCACAATGCAAACAGATTTTTGTTTTGATGGGCTTTTAATGGATTGAAGTGGTCACATAAACAATGAAATAGTAACTACGTGAGACCGTGTGTGAAGCTTGTTTGCTATGAAAACATATTGTTTGAAATCGTAATGGTTTAACAGTTTGCTCTTGTTTCTCTGGCAGGGAGGTGCAGAAAGCTTTATCAAAAGCCCAGGGTCTGTTTGAGCGCTGGGATGAGCTGCTCCAAGAGGAAACCCCCGTCAGCCGGGACGAGCTCGACTGGAGCACCAATGAACTCCGAAACTGCCTAAGGGCCATCGATTGGGACCTGGAGGACCTGCATGAAACCATTAGTATCCAGATTTGATCTGGAAGCTTTGGAGATCATTAAAAGCATGTTATTTAGTCTGAGTAGCTTCACTCTCATGTAGCTAAAAACAAGAGGGCATAGATGTTTGGATATACGGGCTGGATATAACCCTTCACAGTAGTGCTGTAAAAATCCTAAAATTAATTGTTTTAAAATTATTTTACAAAAACATAGTTTTAAATTCTGGTAAACCTTTTTGTGAAAAAAGTTTAGACAAATTCTGCAATTTTAGGTTATGTTCTCATAACCTAAAATTGCAGAATTTATCTAAACTCATTGTTTTGATGGTTTGTTCTTGCTTAAAATGTAAAATTATATATAAAAATAAAACATAACCTAGTGGTTTACCATTTATCCACCAAAAATGTTAAGGAATTTTTCTGTCAAATATTTAAAGTAACAGTAACTTTGCTGCCAGACCTTTACTGTTTTTATATATTTATATATTAGTGCAAGACATTGCCATGAGTAACTAACTAAAAATCTGTAAAAGATGAAAGACAAGGTTTGATATAATTTCATAAAAATACTTTTAAAACTTAAACATTTAGGGTCTCCATAAAAAAAAGTTCTTAAATGTATATCAGAGCAAAAAAATATACTATAAAGAACAATCTATTTCTTCTCTTTAGTATTCGAAATCGCTAAAATAATTTTGGCTGGAATGCTTTAATTTAGTAATTGAATTTATAATGTTTTGTTATGGGTCTGTTTAAAACTGACAGTTGTTTTGATCACAGTTTAAAAAAATGGAACATTTTACTAGAAATTATTAAAATTACCTGTTCTCATGTAACTGTTTTTGCTAATAGCAAAAAAAGATTTTCCCTAACATTTTTTTCTAAGTAATCTAGTGTAGACCCTGTGTAAGCCCTACTAGGTTTATATCAGAACAGATTTACAGTTCAGAGTGTGATTTTTTTATCACTATTGTTTGAAATTGTATTGATAAAAAATATATAAAAGCTCCATTCTTTTTATCACATTTGTCTAGGTAATCTTGAATAATGTCTTTAAAGAAAGAACAATAGAGATATTGAAAGTCTTTAACAGCGGCAGGTATTGTTGAAGCAAATCCCGGAAAGTTCCGTCTAGGTGAACATGAACTCCAAGAGAGACGAGGCTTTGTGGAACGAACACGGAAATCCGTTCAGGTGCCTGTCAATCTTGATTTTAACTTTATATTACATGCTTGTATATCTTAATTGTGTTTTGTAACTTGTGTCTGTCTGCAGCTGATGAAGGAGCAGCTTTCAAGCCCATCGGCGGTGGCACAGGCAGAGAGGAAAAACAAACAGGTGTGTGATTCTTCCCATTTAATCTCAAACTGAAGATGTAGGCTGTAGTCTGTAGCTCTATGTCTCTGCGTGACAGGCTCTGCTCGGGGCCATGGCAAAGGATCGGTTTGCTGGTCTGGAGCCTCATCTGGTGTCTGCAAACTCCAAGTATATTCAAGAGCAGCAGGAGCAGCAGCAGGTAATAGAGCAAGTGTTCTTATTAGTCACGGGGGTTAGACAAGGAGTACACACAGACCCTAGAAAGGCCATATATATACTTTTGCACTAAACTTCAAACAAGGGATCTTTTTGCTATGCGCTGGTGTCTTTTAGTCGCTGGTCTTCTAGAATGCATGTTATGTGCTCCACAGAAAACAGGGAAATTAAATATTTTATGCTTAGCACTTTAATACTTAAATGACACACATGTTTCTCTATGAACAGTTGATCATGCAGGACCAGGATGAGCAGCTGGAATTGGTCACAGGGAGTATCCGTGTCCTGAAGGACATGTCCAACAGGATAGGAGACGAGCTAGATGAACAGTCTGTGTAAGTGAAGCAAGGTCCACAGGATGTTGTTCAAGAATTATTAACCACATCAAAACCATTTTAATCTGACTAGTCACAATGTTTTGCTTGAAGTTTTATAGGAACACTCCCACTTTTTCTGAGCTAGGCTCATTCTCTTACTGCCACTGAGATCTATATTGTTTTTTAAAAGTAGTTTTTTTTTTTACCTTTTTTTAATCTTTTCCACCTACTCGTCAATTCTATCGGTAGCACTTGTACTGTAGCTGAGCATAGTTCATTGAATTGGATTAGACCATTAGCATATTCATAAATAGCTGAATTTTCTCCCTATTTTAACCTTGACACTGATTTTCCATTGTTCTTATTACGCAATGTAACTTAAGATGACCAATATTGTTTGAATCCTTACTCTGATTCAACTACTGTTACTGGCACAACGCTACTGGTCTAACCTGGATCCATTCCTCCATCTTCTTGTTGGCTTTCTTCCCTTTCGGGGGTCGCCACAGCAGAATGAACCACCAACTTTTCTGGCATATGTTTTATACAGCGGATGCCCTTCCAGCCGCATGAACCATTGATCCACGCAATGTTATGCTATGCTAAAAAGGCTGTCACCAGGACAGTGTTAGTGTTCTAACTTTTTAATATCTTGGGAAAGGAATGAGTGTAACTCCAGATACATGCCCCTTTTAAGTTTGTTGCTAAAAATATTTGTAGTTACAAGTTATAATGAATATTCTGAACTTAGTTCAGGGTACGCCCAACTGTGTGGTCATGTGACTGTACCCTTGATTTACCCATGAGTGCTACTTTTAAGAAAATGTCCCAGATCAAAAGGAACTGGGTTAAATGGGGAAACTGCATGTTTTATTGAGACACCAGCAGTTGGTTTTTTGGTTTCTAATGAAGTAACACATTTTAAAAGTTTACAGGCAATCTAATTTGTCTCATTCATGAATGCCTAATGTGAGCTCAAATATAAATTGTTTTAAATAATTAGTGTTTATTTTTTTATTCTCATAAAGGTCTCATAAATAAATTTCTCTTTACTTTGGGATTGAGAAGATTAACCGTGGAACCGAGTGAAGAGTGATCTGATAAATAAAAATTCTGTGAAATACGTAGGTTTTTTCCTACAATTTTAAAATGGAAACAAACTCCAAAATTGCACTTCTCATTATGATCCTGTTTACTGTAGATATTTAGATGATGCAGGAAGTGGAGTAGTTATCAAACAAGTTATTCTACCATTTGTTTTCTTCTCAGGATGTTGGGAGAGTTCACTGAAGAAATGGACCAGACTGGTTCTAGAATGGACTCGGTGTTGAAGAAAATGGAGAAGGTTTCACACATGACTAGCAGTGAGTGCTTTGTTGACATTTTTACATGTGTTTCTCTACATGTGTTTTTTGGTCACAAAAAAAAAGTTGCCATCACATAAAGTTTACACGCTCAAGTATGTAGTTGTAGTTGAACCTCCTTTGGCTTTGATTACTGCATGCATTTGCTGTGACATTGTTTCAGTACACTGCGATGTCACAGTACATTTTTCCATCCAGTATTGCATTCATTTTTATGAATACCAAGATCTTACATTGGTGAAGGAAGGAAACATTTGACTGCAGCAAAACCTTCTCGAGCACATCCCAAAGATGATCTCCAGGGTTAAGGTCTGGAATCTCATCTGCATTCCACTTGTGTTTCTTAATTGTCTCCGTTTGATGCTTCCCAATGATTTGAGTCTCCTCAAACAGACGAACATCTTTTCCACAACCACAAAATCCAAAAATATCAATATGTTTTTTTAAGAAATGAGAAGCTACTCATTGCACCAGTGGGGATAAATAATTGCCCATGCAGTAAATGTCCAGTAGGAGGCTTGTATATATTTTTGCTCCAGGTGGCAACTTTTTTTTTTTTTTTGGCCAGACAGTGTATTTCACTATATTTGTGCTGTATCTTATTGTTATCTCTAATTAAAAGACCTTTGCAGCAGTAAGACTGTCAAAAGAATTTGTGGTAAAACATGTTTAAAAAAGTTATTATTTCATATGTTTGCCCACAAAAAAACAAAAACAAAATGTGTTTTCTGAAACTTTAGATATCATTAGTCAGTCCTAGAGAGAAAATTCCTAGTTATAAAATAATACTCTTCAAAATAAACGGGATTCAAAAATTTTTTTCCTAACCTTTCAATATGGAGCCAGAGCAACCTCAATAAGATTTTACTTGTACATTTCAGTTTATAAATAAATAGCACATTTCAAATGTACATCCATTCAAATCCGATATCGTATATTCAAAACAATGTTCGTATATTTCCAAGTGAAAGCATAAATATTCCCCTCAATTCGTACACGTGTGCCTTTTACCTGAATTGATTTGAAAACAGGTTCACAGATTTGATTTCATTAAGTTTGTCAGCTGCTTCTCATTAAATATTTACGAATCGTCTGCGATATATTTACGCTTTGTTGATTGTGGATTTGCAGCCTCACTTACGTGTACGCTCCGCTCTGATTTGGTGCCCGCTCCTTTTGTGGCTCTTCTTACACGTTTTGGGTTCGTATCCGTAACTTCAGAGCAGCTCGTGTTTTCCAGCAGCTCACCGATGCGCTGTTTATGCACATTGTTTAAATATCGGAGATTATCACCATCAAAATATTAACTTTTAAAGAAGCTTTTTTACAAATCCTAAATTTGCGCATGATATAACAAGCCAATCAATTAACTTGTTTATTCAGACTAAACTTTAACGTTTTTATATTTATCTTAATTGTCAATACATTTTTAACATGTATACAAACGTCTGTGTACAAATTTAGGGGAATGCTTTCACTTGGAAATATACGAATATTGTGTTGAATACAATTGCATTTTGTACATTTGAATTGTGATATTTATTTATGAACTGAAATGGACGCGTACAATCATATTGAGATCGTTCTGGCTCCATATTTCAACCTTTGTATGATCTCTGTGAATCTTAAAATCGATGTCCTATTAACTAACTGAAACAGCAGAAGAATTATTTTTGCAATTTCATTTTACAAGGACAGATTTAGTGGTTTTACTTTTCACTGTGTATTCCATTTCACTGTGTAGAAATTATTTATTTGTTTGACACAAATAAATAGTATGACTTTACTTTAACATTACTTTATTTTTGATATTATACATGTTTTATATACTGAAAATAATGATTTAAAAAACAACATTATTTTGGTTTAAAATCTTCTCCTGACTATCTAGGCTAAAAATGTGAGTCAACAAATTCCGGCGAGACAGTATGAAACAGTCATGAAAAAAGGCTGGCATTTGTGTTGAAAGTCCGCCCTCTACTGGTAAAATCCATCATTCAGAATTAGGTTTTTCCCTAAACAGACTTTCAGTGCCTGCTCATGAACATGATCAGATGATGCGTGTTGTGTTTGTCGCAGGTCGGAGACAGTGGTGCGCTATTGGAGTTCTTATAATCATCCTGATCTTGATCCTCATTCTATTCTTCGCTATTTAATCCAGACTCCTCTTCAGTTTGGCCTTGCATCCTGTTGAAAGACTGAACCTCACCACCATTTATTCACCACAGCTTCCATGGTCCCTTGAGTGAAAGAGATCCTGGTTATTTTTAACACACTTACTTCCTATAACTCTACTTTTGGGTCGACACTCCAAGGTCTATCCGGCTCTTGGGATGGAATGGATCTGTTTTTATCAATCTTTTGATTTATCGCGGTACAGAGCGTAAGTGGGGTGTTTGATTTTTATTTTTGTATGTCTGATTTGTACAACAGTGCAGTAATTGTGGACATAAAGTGCACAAGAGAAAGTGTTTGTCAGCGGTTGCTTCTGAAAATCTGCAGGGTTTTTTTTTTCTTTTTTGTATATTAATTTTTAAAATGGTTGAGTTTTAGCATTCGTGAGCACAATGAGAAACTTTCCATTTTTAGCTTGCTCTACCAAAGTCTGACATTTGATGGGTATTTTAAAGGGAAATCTGGGAGGAAATTCAGATTTAAAAACATTTGAAATGGAGTTTAGTTTAAGTTTTTGAAACCATTTATCAAAATTGAAATGGTTACTTCATTTCAATGAAATTTTGAATATTTAGTTCCCGATAATTTTTGATACTTGGTCTCCATGTGTGCTTCTTGAGCATTTAGATGGGGTTATTATTTTAAAGTGGTCTGTTATTGTTTTATATCAGATGAGTTAGGAATAATTTTGGATTGTTTGAATATTGCAAAAAAATTTCTTAGAAACATGTAAAATATATGAACTTTTTCTTTTAAAGGAAACTGATATTATGAGCTCATTGTATTGCAGCACAAATTTTGTTTCTTTGGAAATATTAGTTATTTTAAAGGAATAATTTTCCCAACAAGTTTTACAATTTGTCTTTTAGTTTTATGCCTTTTTCTTTTACCATATCTTAAACCCTCCACAAAGAAAACGAACTCTTTTGATAATTACACATTTACAGTTTCGAACATACTTGCTTGCATCCTGCAAAAACCAAAATTGTAGATTGTAAAGAGAAATGATTGATATTTCTCCTCCTGACTTCTCATCTATTATAGTGCTAATGAGCATTTTTTTTCTAGTGTGTTGCGGTCGGAGCGTTTTCGTGTGCCCTCTCCTCTGGCTGTGGGGACACCATGTGCCTGTGGATCAGTGTATCCAGTTTGAATCACATGCAGTATTGTATTTTCTGTTTTGTTGTAATATGCCTTGGTTTTAAAATGTGCGAATAAGCCTGGTTGAAGAAAACATTTATTATATTTTTGGAGAAACTAAGCCTTAATGATGCAGAGGTGGTACATCATGTTTTACCTGAATAAATGCATTTCAAATGCTTTAACCTCTTTGTCACATTTTTGTAAGCATTTGTACAAATGAACTCTGCCTTTGCCATCTTTTAAATGGTTTACTTGAATAAAGTATGTGTCTTATATGATTCGTGATTTGTTAGGCTTTAATTTAAAAGTGTGTGGACCAGATTTTTTTTTGTCATTGTAGCTGGCTATCTATTTATGTCTCCCATTATATAATGAATTAATTAAAGCTGTAAATGTGTTCGCTATTGAGGAATAATGTAAAAACAAAAAATAAACACAAAACCACTTTTGTTACAAACTTTTTATTAATTAGTAAAGTTATTCAGATTTTTTTTTTATACAGTAGTTAATGTGCAATTTTCTTTCAGATTGGGTCACAGTAAAGGAGCTCACAAACTTATTGGCACTTGGAACACAGAGGAAACACTTGACTTGAGCTGAAACAGGAAACAGCTTTTTTGACAACAGCATTTGCTAATACTGCATTAGCTTCCGGACAGTGGATTTCTCATGCTGTGAGTGTACAACTAACATTTAATTTGCAGAATGTACAGTATATATAGATCTGTATTTAGATATGTATATTCATAAATCAGGAAGTAAAAGAATATCTGCAGGATCCCCACCCACACCAGAGACTCTGCTCTCCAGAACCAGGTTGATGGACCTCCCCAGCCTCTTGAGAGGTATAAAACCAACACAATCCACTTTCTAAACGACTGCGTTCACAGGTCACATGACCTGAGGCCTGGGGAGAAATGGCTGAAAGTTTAAGGAGGTAGATCCACATGCACTGCTCTCTGGTGGGCAGGGATGTATGAAGCGTAAAATCTGTCCTTTGAGGTCAAGAGTGAAATATAGGTAGAAGAAGCTATAGGTAGAAGAAGCAAAAGGTGAAAGACAAAGTCAGGTTTACATTGAAGAGGTCAAATAGAGGATTCCATGTGCAGTATATGATTTCAGATTTGGAGGTATATTTTCATCCGAGGCTTTTTAATTGAGTCTTTCATTGTTTACGCAACATGCTGTCCCCATAATTGTGAGATGAAGGAAGCTTGTATAATACAGACAGGAAGTCATTCACACAGTCTGTTTTTATTACACTGGATAATCAAAAACTCACAAAGCATGTAATGGAGGCAAAACACTACAGGTGCTCTTAAAAATTCTATAAAAACAAATTAAACTTTGTATAAACTTTGTTTCGTTTTATAAACTTTGGTTGTATAGTTGTGTTTTTGTCACCTCTTGCAAAAGAGAGAATTTTATTTATCTGCAATAAATTGAGAAACATAGGTCTTTATTTCAAGTCTTTTGGTGTACAAACAAAGCTACATCCTCAAACCCTAGTCCCTATTACATAGTTTAAATTAATTTTAAACTATTTATGCATTACATAAATTTTTTTTACAACTTTTGGTTGGATTTAAAGAATGGTAAAATTGTATTTTGCTCCAATCAAAAATGGTTTTCCAATTAACTTGAATTAATGACATGTTTTTTTTTAAATCTCTATTGACCCGTGGTGTCTTGCCTTTTTTAAAGACAAAGTCATGCTAAACTCTCAATGCGCTGAAAAGAGCATACCAACAGGATCAGCAGGTTCATCTGCAAAAACACCATGTGTGAAATCATGATCATAAATTCCAGAGTAAAAGAAATAAATCATAAAAATAAAAACCAGTGAATTAGTCATGTTGTACTGAAAATAGATTTCTGTATGTAAAGGCTTCTTTGCAGCAAAAAGAGGTGAATCCATTGTGCATAATACTGCATTTTATGCCTGACTGACAGTTTGCATGCTCTTGATGAATATACATATGATGAATATTACGTTCCAAAGCCATTTGAATAACAACACATCTTATTGTTTAAATAACTTGATTTGAGGAAAACTAAAAAGTAAACCTTCAGGTCCAGTTTTACATTCGCATAGCCTTTTTTTTTTCAACAAATAAGTATGGAATACTGGACAGGGAACTAAAGGAACATTGCCAATAAAACAGACAAAAGGTATTTCTATAAATACAAAAAATAGTCACTCTGCCAATCCTGATTTTGGCCAATCCTTTTTTAAGTGCTGCTTGTTGATTGTTTTGTCATTATTATGATAACATCAAGAGTCTAGTTCTGATAAGACACAGCGTTTCATATTTTGGCAGCTTGGAAGCGATTGAAATCAAATTGTATAGACTTTCTCAGTCACGTCTTTAAAAAAAAGATTGTTTTCTGCCACTCAGTGGTCTGGAAGAAAAACTACCGGCAAGTTTTTATACTTATATACTTTCCATCTATTACAAACTTTAAATAGTCACATAACCTTCTTATTGCGACAAAAAGGAAAGGTAAACTATACCTTACCGTGCAAAAGACTGAAGCTTTTCTTAAGTAGCATGATCTGCACTTATCATTTTCAAGCTCAAGTTATACAATACATATTATTATGTGTTTGTATCTTCAACCCTACCGCTTATGTGAAAATATCAATTACCTACTTCTGTTTTGAAGGCAAAAGGTAGTCACCAAATATTGATTTGATTTAAATTTGTAGTTTTGTTCATTAACTATGATTAACACTTCCATTGTTGAAAGGATAGTTCATTACTACATTATTTAACACCTAAAGTGTGTAGCAATATAAATTTCTGTATATTGTGCCAATACTGTATATGAGATTTTTTTTTCCTTCATGCATTCTTATTGCATTATTTTCTTATTTTCTGTAAACAGCAGAAAAGGCTCCTTTTTGTCTTTTTATTGTTCTGGATTTCCAAGATTGCTATGCGTGTTGCAAACTTGGTGCCAGCTTGTGGGTTTGAGTTCCAGGTACAGCGAGAACTATAACAACGTGTTCCTTCAGTGGAATGAAAGTCACTTAGTCCTCCTAAAGTGTCATTATATATCCAACACCTCCTTCCCTCTTGTAATTAAAAAGAACATTTTAAACTTCAAGCTTTCTTGTGGTCCTAAAAACTATTCTAGTCAACGATGTCTGAGAAAAAAAAAATCTTGTACCAGACCTAAGCTCACTAGTCTTCTATCGATTGAGTCTTTTTTTAATAGAGTCATAAAAACAAACCACGCTTGGAGCATAGCTTGTAATCTCTTTACATGAGGCGCACCAGATTATTTAAAACTAAAATTTGTGACAATCGAGTGATGGATGTTCACTCAGAATGCGCTTTCACCCTGTGTAGGTGTTAGGGGCTGTACTCCCATGTGCTAATTCCTCTCCAGTTCACTGGGTTCAGAGATCAGTGCACGTCATGTCCCCAATTTCACCAATGCACCACTGAGCAGAACATGTTAAGAAATGATTCATGAGTTCAGAACAGAACAAATCGAACCCTGCTGTACTTCCACAATAGCTGCTTCCCCCCTCTATTGCTTTGTGCTTGACGCAACACAAAATATGTGCAAGCTTTTACGGGTGAACCAGCACCAGTTATGTTCAACGAGGATGAAGAGATATCTTTTATTTCTTAGTTGTTGTATTTCTAAAGGGGTAAAGCCTAGTGTAATGTAATATCTTTTTCTATAGTTAAACAAAATAACATGCAAACACTCTCATCATAATTGTGTATTTTCGCTGATAAGATTTTGGTAAATATGGGTCTCAATCATTTGTTTTTCTAAGAGTATCTGATGATTTGTAAAACCAGACTATCATTTTCTGCTCATCAATATGGCCATGTGACTTGTGATGTAACTTCATAGTATCTATGGTGGCAGTTATGTGCTTACAACAAACAAAGTAAACAATCACCCCTCACATGATTAGGTAAACAATTAGGTATTACATAATGTACCTTATTGTATACGTATCGGTTTTCAGCTAAATATCAAGTTTCGTTTAACTGGTGCTGTCTGACCTTTTGGTAATATTGTCAGCAATGAAGTTGACAGTGACAAAGAAGTGAAGAGGGATTTTACATGCATTTTATGCATTTCTAAGACAAAAGCCTGCACCTACACAGACTCTCTCAGTACTGACGAAGTGCAAACAGTTGAAGCTAACACTCCTAAAATGTCTCAGAAGACAATAAGGGGATGCAGTGCAAACTGTGTACCTACTCAGTTGTACTAGCTTGTACAGACTGAAGATTATGGGATCAGTTGACTTATAATAATTTTCAAACTACACTCCAGAGGAACACAGCTATTTCTTGATTTGCAGTGAATTTCTTCAGAGGAGTGTTTCAGAAGATCATGCCTCAAGTCTTGCCATTCAGAAGCCAAAAGAAAGTCGTTTTTCTTAAAACGTTAAAGTCAAAAGCCCATCTCTACATAATTTGTTTTTCCAATATATGATTTCCACTTTTTTCCCTGAATACTTTTTATCTGAATACTTTCATGACTCATCCTTTTTTGCGTTATGTCTGCTGTTTGGTCATCCGTTTGTTTTGTTGTTGTGTTTTTCTCATGTATCTTTGTAAAGATGGTATGAGCTTCAGAAGGATGATATATGAAGTAAACATTCTTCTTCTTATTATTATTATTATTAAAATGTTAAAGATTTTTGTGAAATTAGACCTCAATGAAAGTTACAAAAAAAGTTCTGCCCCTTTTAATGGTAAAGAAAAACCAAACCCAGTTCAATGCAAACTGAATATTTTTGTAGACAGAATGTACCATTTGCCTCTTCTGGGGGAATGACTTACTGCAGCAGTGTCATCTATTCACACATGCACTCCCCTCTTCACTGTATGTCTCCATCTCTGAGTCAGACAAAAACAAACGCAGTTCTCTGATCTCAACGTGCACACATACCAAACACCACCCACCCGTTAATCCACCCACACTTTCTTTCAGACATGTATTTGGCACACAAAACCCCAGTTCCTCTCACACACATCTTTGCATGTTCACAAAACAACTGCACACACACACACACACACACACACACACTCTTAAACGCATGCCTCTGGCGAACACACTCCCTCTACCCTGTCAGCCTCCTCGCATGAATGCACAAACATTAGTATGCACGTCTCCAAAAATGGAAATGGAAAAGGGACTCAGAAAGAAGCTGAGCACGCTCGCATGCTTACATATGCACTCATCCAGGCATTTCCTTTTTGTCACCGACTGGTGCTGGAAGACCTACCCAGCACCAACTTTCACTTTTCAAAGCAGAGCTCAACAATGCAGATTTCTGTGCAAATATCTCTCATCCTTTGGAACGGGGATTAAGACTTGGTGCAGTCCCGCAGGATCCTACCACGTGGCAGAGAGGTGAAAATCTTCCCAGCCTAGTGCAGTTATTGACAGACTTATCTAAAAGAAATTTGGCTTTCTCCATCCTCCAATAAAACATCCAATTAAGCGATAAGGACACGCTGGAAAAACTGGGATTTAATATAGGCTAAATTAATATTTTTGATGTATAATAACTTTTGCTAAATCTTTAGTATTGGAATTTACCCTGACAGATAAAGCTCAAAAAACATTCAACACCAGGTTGAGATTAATATCACTCTTTGTTCAAATAAAACCTTATGTGACTGTGAAGCTCATGAGAAGCTCATGTGATGCTCATGTGACACTCATGTGGTTTTTCAGTTAGCAAAGCAGCACATGTCTTCTGCAGACACATTCATCCCTTTTTCTATTTCAACTCTGTGTGTTTTAAATATAGGACAGTTTGGTGTCAATAAAACTAAGACTTCCATTCCACATCAAATCAGAAGAGATAATAAAACCATATAAAAGTCTAGCATAAAACAGTTTGATTTTTCTGATTAAATATTTCTGTGAATAATTTAAACATTTCAGGATAAAGTACCATAACATACAATATCAATATTTTGGGGTAGAATGTAGGAGTAAATAATCAAAAGTAAACAAAACCCTAAAAGAATCGGGCTATATATAACAAATACAGATTTAGAGTTGAACTTTACATTCTCATCCATATTTTTGGATTGAGAATCAAATAAAATATAAGTGTGCTTTAACACCTGTAAATGCAGGTCATATAATCTAAATTGCCATTTTATTCAAAGGGCGCAACAACATTATTAAAAGATATGGTCACTTTCTCAGAGTCTGGGGATAAAATGGCTCTTTCTTAAAGTTCTCTTTCAAAACATGAAACCATTAAGAGACATTTAAAAACGCTTCAAACCACATTAAAAACAGTACAAAACAGCCTCCACTCTCAGAGTGGTACTTAGTAGTTTAGAACCACTATATCTGTGGCACTAATGCCAGTTCAGTACCATTTTCCAATATTCATCTAAGCATTTAGTGCATCTTTGTCGAAGAGCTGCAATCTGACATTTGAGAGGCATCCAAACCACCTTCTGCAGACACCAGTAACACAAACAGAATTACATAACTCAACCACACTACTCCCGTGTCATATAAAAACAAAAACTTAAACTTTGGTAATATACCAGAAAATTGACTTTGATAGGTTTTAGAATTTGCAAATGCAAAAAAAACAAAACTAGGATAATTTCTTTCATTTCAACATCTTTCAGAGAGCTTTCACATGCAAATGTCTAATCATCAATGACAATCTTTCTTTTTTTCATTATGTGGCTAAGAATTGTTGGTTAAATAAATATTGCTAATTAAAAGCAATTGAGATTAATAAGTCCTGAAAGCAGATTGCTTTCAAAAGTTTGACAACACTTGCATTGACACTTGGTGTTAAAAAAAAAAAAGATCCCAAACTTTTAAGCAGCAGTGAACATAAAATCTCATGCCCCGCTTCCTGGACTTTTCTGACGTATACATTCAAAATCACAACAGTGTTTTCCAAACCCCATTTCCCCTTGAGCAAATCCAAACTAAAATTAGAGGGCCTTACTCATCAGGGATGCAAGTCTGATTTGAAATAAGAAAAGTAGAAATAAAACCTACAAATAAAAAGCTTTGGATGGGAATCAGAAACAGTCTTCATTGACTACACTTTTTGACTCCCAGATGACATCAATATCCAAAGTGAGATTAGGATTGGGTGGAGGAATGGAAGAGAGAAAAAGCTCTTGCCACAATAGCGTTACTCACTAAAACAAGCCGCTGCCATCCCCACTCACAGTTTGCAGGGCATCTGTAGAAGACTGACCCGACTCTGAGGCCGATCCACCTTCCAAGGATCCAGTTTCAAAAGCACTCTCCATCTGCAAGCCGTCAGACTCCAGTTTGGCCGTGTCCGAAAGGAAGGTTGTGTAAGCATCGTTCTCTGCCATCAATAGCTTCAGTTTAGGAATCCAGCTCTTGCGTACCACACGACGAGCATTTGTGCACATGTCAGCAGCGATCGCGTTCATTTCACTCTCTTTGAAACTGGGAGCGAAATTCTGGCAGTAAACTAGAAATTGAAAAAAAAAAAGATCCATTTTAGAGACTTATACAAATAACCAAAATGTCTTTTAACAAAACAAAACTCACACTTAACAGCATGGAGAACCCGACTGTCGAGTGGCTTTCGGTTAGGGTCATTTGTTGAGGATCGAATGCCTGTGCCACAGCTGTTTGCCAGAGTGCTTCTACAGCAGTAAAGAAAGAGTACAAACTTAAAAAATCAAGGAGAGCAAGGTGAGCTCAACCACTGCAGTTCTATTTCACTTTTAACCCTCTCTACATCCTTACAAAGCACTCACCCTTGATAGTGTGTTGAACTAACTTTTAATAAGTTATTACTACTTTGTTGCTCAATTTCAAACCTTTATAACAATAAACGTTTCTGCATTTTTAATCATAATACTCTTGTGGTATGTGCAATTATAATAACATGAATGACATGGATTTATTAAACTAGTGACTTTTTTTAGCGCTTTTTTTCTGTTCAAGAACCACCCATGAATCCGTTTGACTGACATGACATACAACCAATCCCATGACATTTCACATAGCGTCATGTTTCAGTGTGAGGAAATGTTACCACCACAATAGTCTCACGTAGCTATCGAATTCAATGTTTAGTTGTTTTTTACATTCACATAATTTCAATAAACACGATGGCTATTCGATGTTCTCGATTGTACACCTCAACGTTGTTCCCAGGCTAAAATATTACCAGAAATCTGGATAAGTTTAACTAATCAAACAACTTCAGGATTCTTGAAGTGTTTCCAACTTTCAGTAGAAAACTCATTAGACGTTTAGCTAACATTGTGCTGAAGTGACATCTGAGGCTGAGACTAAGCCAAGTCTTCTTTCAGCTTTTCTATGTAAAAAGGTCAAGCACTCATTGGTTTCTAAGTTCATGAACCCTTTAAAGCAGATCATTTGACAATACAGAGTTTTGTTTCGATGACTCACCGGTCAAAAAAGGCAGCCAGGAGGCGCCTGAGCAACACCTTGTGCCGTGTGCCTGCACTAACATGGCAGTTCATCAGCTGAGCACGTGAAATAAAAACACTGGTGCCTGTTACCAGCTCTAGTTTCTCAGCAGGGTCACCTTCTTCATAGAGTTTAGGATGACAGCGGTTTCCAATCTGTGCAATGAGCTCGTTCGGAAGAGCTGCCAGATCTTGTCTAACTCTAACTCCTCTTCCTCTTGATTCAGCAGTGAGGTGATCTGGTAGTGATTCCACGCGTTCATTTGCTAAACAAGAAAAACAATTGAGGCATATTACAAAAAAATTATTAATTTGTTTACTAAATTAATTAACATCTTTTTGTTTGATGTCTTTTAGAAAACTTCTCAAAGTCATGCTGATTAGGCTCCTCAGGGCTCTGTTCCAGGCCCAACCAGCTTGAAACGGTTTACTTCATATTAAAGTCTGTTCACAATCTAACATTAGGGAATCACATTTACATTTAGCCCATCATTACCAGACAAATTAAATCAATCAATCATTATCATTTTTTTTATGTTTCCTAAACATAAAAGATGAGCACCATTCAACTTTTCTTACCTGGTGCCCCTACATTCAGCATGCTGTACATTGTATACATGTTACAAATCTGTCTGTACTGTTCTTCTGTAGATTCCTCTGGGATTTCCTCTTCCTCTTCATCATCGTGGTATGAGATTGGCGAGTCACTAGTGTACATGCTGGGGGTACCAGTGCTTGTGCCATCAGGTGTGCTGCTGTTGTTGTTATTACTGTTGCTATTAGCTATTCCACTTCCACACAATAACACTGCATTTTGAGTCGGAGCGCCACTTACGCCACGTGATATTTCCTGTGAATAGCGGGCTGCTTTCCTTACGCCTCCACCCCCTCCAGATCCTCCACCTCCTTCCCGGCTACCTCCATCCCAAAGACGCTTGGCAACTGGAGAGCAAACTACCGAATAAGATGACGCTTCTTGTTGAGGCTGCTGGGACTGAGGTTGCTGCTCTGTCTTTACCCTTGAAACTAATGAAAGGGGTGTGAGGCAAGAAGCAGGTCGAGCTACGCCAGTGGAGCAAGTGCTGGTTTGAGTAACAGGGCTTTGGGGTTCTGAAGATGGGGCTTCTTCAGTGTGAAGACCCTGTGAGTCACAACTTGGCGAGCTGACTTTTAGGAAGAACTCTGTGCCTTTTTCCATGATCTGCTGGATCTGCAGGAAACCTGCTGTATACATTAGGAGAAACTGATCGCCGAGGTTCATGCTAAGTCTGCCAGTGTAGCAAAAGGAAAGAATCTGCTGGAAGCTCTGAGGCTGGACTGCTGATGGCAACTCCACGACTGGGCCCTTATTTCCAGAGTTGAACAGATCTCGAAAATATGAGCTGCTGGCAGCCAGCACAGCCCGATGGGCTTTAAATGTGTGTCCCTTCACCACCACCGACACATCACAGTACAGTCCCTGAAGTCTCTGCTCATTGAGACACTCTAAGATGTTGTTGCCAAAGTTGGGAATCGCCATCTGCAGCATCTGAGCCATATCGCAAAGCCCAGCACTACAGAGTCTGTAGAAACAGAAAGCATAGATTATTTCACCTTAATTTTGCAGAATGGTACAAATAATCCATTTTTATTCTAAATCTGAATATAAGAAACATTCACCTTCTGTATATAACCAAAAGCCCCATCAACAATTCTAACAAAACCAACTTTTTTTTTTTTACAAATGCCTTTCTTACAACATTTTTTTGATGCCTTGTTTGCTCAGAAAGTCATACATGTTCCCTAACAGTGAGATCCACAAACCTTAAAGCATTTCACCCCATGTAGACAAAATTGTATAAGATGGTCCGCAAGGTATTGTTTATGACAAAAAATATAAATATAAAGATCAAAATCTATCCACTCCATCATGTCATTTCATCAGGTGGATCCCAATCACCTCTTTTTGTTTTACTTTTTGTTTTACATCAATGACAACATGTCTTCCATTCCTCACTTCCTCTTTATCAGTTTGCTGCTGGTTGTTATTTGCAATGATTTTGAAATTTGCCTCCTCCTTGAAATTTCATGGGCCAGTTACCCATAAACCATGGACACCTTTAGCTTACTAATTCTACCCATCTTTCCCTTTTGTGCTGAAGAAATGCTATTCTATTTGTCTCAAGTTGTCCTTTTGGATTGTTTTTTTTATATATATATAATGAAAATTTCATCATATAATTTCCTGCTTCTCGACTAAACACTAGCTCCCAGTAAAACACTGAAGTCCAAAAATTATGTAGCTTTGGTTGGATTTACATTCATCAATATGTTTATTCCATGACCATCAGAGTGTCTGCAGATTTTCAAGTTAAAGTTTGAAAATTATGTTTAAACAGGATCCTAATTTTTAGCTTTATTGACAGACTGTTATTGACAGATGAATTCTGGATTCACCAGCAGAATATTTCTATAGTAACTTTACTAAAAAAATAACCAATGTACTAAATTATTCAACTACCAAACCTTAAAAACTATTAATGATTACTGAATTTACCACCACACACACTTGCAGTCACAATGCATCATCGTCTATTCTTTTAAAATCACACAGTGCAACTCTCTGTTCTACATACAAGGTCAGTGCGTTCAACCTTACAAACAACATCCCATGACTGTCAAGTCTATAAAATAGATGGAACTTGCATACATTTTGGACTGAGACGACAAGAGCAAAAGATATCAATTGTGGTCTCCACGTGTGAATTCCAAATAATTATAATAAAGCACATATACAGTCATTGTGATTAAATGTAAGTGATAAATCATAGTTATCTAACCATAAATTCTCTCTGCTCCAAACAAAGGCCAACTAACTCATCAATAAACATTTTTTAGGATCAGAATAGATGTCGTTAAACAATTTCAAATCCTGATTCTGAAAGTCACAAAAATATTAATTAAAACTAATTTCACTCCAACCACTCCTGTTAAAAAATTTATTCAGAAGAAACGTGTGTAATTATATAAAAAAGTAATATAAATAGGGAATTACGCATTGTTTTCTAACTGCTTATTAGTAAATGAATAAATGCTGTAGCCAAAAAAATGTTATGTTTTAGAAAGTACCAGATATGTACCTTTCTTAACATAAAACAGGTTGAACTAAATGAGTTTCTTCGATGAGAATTTTCGCTATGGCGCGAAAGTGCGGCTACAAAGTTAACGTTGTCTATACCTCTCGCACACATAACGTACAGTAACTACCATTTCCATTTCTATAAACATATTAAAACAAACCAAAAATAGACGTAGGAGTAGTAAGCAATCTCACCGCGAGAGAGTCAGGCGCCGGCGTCCAATGCGGTGGGCGGCCACGACGTGGCTGCGGTAACCGGGATAGAGAGCCCGCGACGCTACCCAGCAGGACACGAGCTCCGGGTTGACACGGGCCCCGGGGGCAAAAAGGAGATAGAAAACCCCAAAATATCCTCCTTACCTCTCCCCAAGCGCGACAAAAGAACTAAAAGCTTTCAGCTCACAAAAATCTCGTCACCAAAATAGTCTGATAGATGAATTATTGAGAAGCCCACATCCGTATCCTTCGCCCCCTCGGTGCCAGTGCAGTGCTTTGTAATGACGGACTGAGTTACAGTCCTGCACATGCCAGCAGATAACCCGCGCGGTTTGATTCACCCGGCAACACCCTTTTGCATCCATTAATATTATTTCTTCAGTGAATTCGTTGAATGTCCCACACAAAGGAGCTCCTTCTTTGAACTTCACGTTAAATATTCTCTGATTAAACTGTACTCCATTTTAGAGGAAGGGGAATCTGCTCCTTCTTTTCCTGGCATCAACAAGTCATCCCGGGACAAATGGAAGAGAGGCAGGGCTATCAGACGAAACTGTTAACCGCTAGACGACTGAATGCTCTCCTCCAGTTCCACAGATGTCACGTGCTCGCATGCTATTGCCAAGTAAAGTATGGAATGATGGCTGAAAGTGGGTCTAGATGACAAAAATAACTAAAGTAAAAAGGAAAACTTGAGGAAACAACGCTAAAAAGAATGCGGTTCGTTCATTTGCTATTTGATTCTAAATTGAAAATAAACAATTGACAAATCAAGCCTCAACTCAGGATTTAGTGCAAAAAAGTGTTTATTGGACGTTTTTTTGGCCAAATAAATAAAATTTATATATATATATATATATATATATATATATATATATATATATATATATATATATATATATATATAATTTCAAGTTGTGATGTTGATGAAAGTCCCAAACAGAAACCAATCTGTGGAGGCTATACAGTCAAGGGAGCCATATGTCATTCAATAACTTAACAGCATAAAAGCATAAAAGAGTTCGAAGGCAAAATACAAAAAAATGTAGTTTCATAGACGAGCATGATTCTGACTGTTCTTTCGCATCAATGAACGACAAGCTTTTGTTAGTGATTACGGTAACTAATAGAGAAGCACTTTACACCCAATCGCTACTATAGGCTACTAATAATCTAAATAAGATTTTATTTGTTCAAAAAAATTCTACCAAAAAATTTTTTTAAACTCATTCTGGAGATTCACTGTTTCTGGAGGGCAAACTGGTGCTCAATCAACTGGAGAAGTGTTCTGCTTAATTTACAGTTTGAGAGCTTTCTTTGCTGTTTCATGAATATTTATCAACCGAAAGAACACTGCTTTACTTGTTGTGGAACGTTGCAATTTTATTTGTCTGTTCGAGATATGTAACATAATCACCTTAAATGGTCACCTTTAATATCAGCTCACATTGCTGCCGTCTGCATTCATTTAATTTTTTTATTCTGAGCAAAATCTATATTTGGCCTAATATTCTTGTTTTACAAAACATGAAAATAGCCTGTATTATTGCTCTAATTGCACTCCAAAAAGAGAAAAATGTTTTCCTCTATTTATTTAATCATTATAAGTGTAGCAATTAAAATCTAATCATGCCTAAAACTAAAATGTGGGGAAGTTCGCTTTTTTCCATTTGCCCTTGTGAGCCAAATCTGAAAGTATGATTGTCTATTATTGTGTAAAACCTTCACGTTTTAACCTTTCGTGCACAGTATTTATAACTTAATTAATATAAACAGCAGCAGCAACCTTAATATGCATCAAATTAACACATCAGGCGATTTTACATCTTCAATGAGTTTGAAGGAGCCATAACAGACTTAAAAAATAATAATAATTGTGATTAATTGTTTATTCAAAGCCTACTAAGCTATTCATTTTAAGAAACCCTGTGCTTTCTGAATCCTCAATGGACCGTGAGTGTTGGGGTTTGGGGCCCTAAACAATTTTCTTCCAGGGCCCAAATTTGCTACATACGCTCCTGAATGCATTTTAATGTATGTATTTGCTTATTCTTGTTTAGTACTTAAGTCATATTTTTTCCTCCATATGGTCAGCGATAATTGAAGTGGTTAAAGTTTTCAAGCCCATCCCCCATCTCATCAAAAGACATTGCACGCGCATCTACACGAATGCAAATTCCTCCAAATTCTCACGTACATCCCATTATATATACAGTCAATGGCACATCTCAGCATCATCTCTCAATCATAACATTCGGGTCATAAAGGTGAGGAATTCCTGTCAACCCGCTTCTTGGACTGATATGAACTCAAAGTGAGAACACTTACCCGTTCGTTCAGTCTTGCTGCAAATGTTTCTGCTGGAATTAGACTATTTCTCTCCACGAGAAGCCATTCATTGAGTGCACAGGCGTGCCGCCCGAGCGCAGAATAATCGAGGCGCATCGCTCTGCCATCCTCGGCTGGAGCACAGAGTCACTGATCACAAAAGACGCACTCGTTCTGTCTCCCCCTCTCTCTTTCTCTCTCTCTCCTCGGTGTAATGTGTCTAGACTCAGGTGAAGCCCCAGAGGGTTCCGTTGAGGGTGCTACGAGCTCAGAATGCCAACCGCTCCCGGATTGGTGCACTGAAGGAGCGCTGGCACAAGCGTCTCTCAAATTCTGCCTGTCACGTCCCTCTAATGAGGTCAAATGATGTGGCGGATAGGCAATTAGCCTTTATTCTGAGGTCCCATATGCACACAATAGCTAACTGCAGTGGCACAGTGACATCTGATTTTAAAATATGACACCAAAATAGAAAAAGTATGCTGAAATGGCAGCTGCAGAGTTTAAGAGAATTGAATGAAAAGAATGGGAAGAGGTTAATGAAGTTGTGAGTTATTTATTATGTAAGGTTAGGGGTTAAAGTATCCCTTATATATTATATATTTTCAGAAAATGCAACTGGCAAGTAAATACAAAAGCAGTGACTAGTTTTTGATTATTTTCTTCTTCTTATTATTATTATTATTATTTTACCTTGATTTAAATGAACTGAAGACGTATACAAACGAATTTTACACTCACGGTAAAAATAAGCTACTACGCCGTAGTTCCATTAAATCTCTGAATGTAAAAATGTTGTTTTTAAAACTTGTGTTTTATTGAACAAGATAATGTAGAAGTAAAGACGCACGTGTTCATGTATAGGACGTGTTCTGAAGTGACCCTCCTGTTGTACTCGATGCCCTCGTATATTTCAGAGCTGCCGCTTTTTTATTGGTATGTGCGCATGCGCTGTCTTTCTTTGGCGTTTAGTACTACACGGCTTCCGTAGATCATTAGTGTGCAGCGCGATCAGCCACACGTGAGTTTTTACTGAGCAAACACAAGCTACTGCTAACAATTGACACATTTCTGTCCCAGTATATATTTAGCAGAATGGTTTCTTTTTCTCTAAAATGTCCCTCTATTATTTTATTTCTAAAATGTGTTCTTGAAAGGATTAACGCTGAGCTGTAATCCTAGCAACATTTTGTGGCTATACATTACTGGCTAGTTTCTTACAATTACCTGGATGGCCATACATATCCATCAAAATAAAAGTCAGTAAAGTTTAAAACCTTTTAGTGCCTATACAAGCCATTTGTTTGTTTGTTTTTTCCCATAAATTGAAAATTTGTACCTACGTTAACTTCAACGTTTAAAAAGTAAATTAAGTGTTGTCATATTTAAGAAAACGTTAAATATTTAGTTTTAGTGCTAAGGTCTGGATATTGAGAATATTTTTAATGTTTTATAAACGATTAAAACCGTTAGAAACGATTTGTTTTTTATTAAAAAAATGTTTCGTTTGGATCTGTGCTTAAGCAAATGAAAATACTAATGAAATAATGTTTTTTTTATAGGTCACAAGAACCTCTGGGTAAAGTTAATGAGGACTTTAATAAAGGCATCCTTTAGGTGTTTAGCTTTGTCATCAGTATTTCAAAGGAAGAAGTGTGTTCTACAGCTCCTCCCTCCAGTTCACAGTGTCATTCTGGTCAAATTCAGGACTATGGAGAGCAGTAATGACACTGAAGGATCACAGGATGTCACAACAGACACTGTGCAAGAGGAAAGAACCTTGATTTTTACAGAAAAGTGTCCAACCTCACCAACAGAGCCTGCACTCTTACCAGGGGAGACTGTTGTAAATGAAGGAAAAGCAGCGATCTTGTTCCCAAGTGCCAACGAGGTGTTCTACAACCCTGTGCAGGAGTTCAACAGAGATTTAACGTGAGTAACCGTGTTGGCGTGACATCCAATCATGTTCCATTTTTTTTAGGTGTGCACATTTGTTTGTAAATGCATAGCAAAAGTCTTAAACGTTATATATAGACATACCTTGATGCAAACTTGATGCAAATCTATTCATGAGCAAAGGTTTCACATGGTTTATATATAAAAATAAAATATCAAAAATAACAATTCTTCCTTATTCCTTCTGGAATCAGATGTGCAGTTCTGACAGAGTTTTCCAGAGAGCAGCTGGCTCAGAAGGGCATCCGAATTCTTGTCCCTGGTGAGAAGGACAGAGTGGTGGTCCAGCTCTCAGAGGAGAAGAATGGGAAAGAGGATAAGGAAGCTGGAGAACAGTCTGAGGATAAACATCAGGAGCAAGAAGAGGCAGATGAAAAAGAATACATCACAGTATCTGTTGGGGAAAAATGTGAGGTATGTAACATGGGTGTCTTGTTCATTTGTGTGTGAATTTATTATTGTTATTATTTATCAGTATTAAAACTGTCTTTATTAGAGTTTATAGGCTTGTCAAATAAATACATAGTTTTATTTTTTAATTTTCTGTGTAAGGGAGATATTTAGTTCTAATCTCTATATGGTTGAGTGTACATGAATGTGTTTTATTTGATAGTCATGTTTTCATCATGTGATAGTGTTTTTAAGTGTATATATCTGAAAGAATGCTAATCAATTAAATTTTGTGTGTATAAATGGTGACTCTTGGCCTCCTTGGTAATTATTAGGGGTTTTTATGATGCAGTAACTGAGTCTTTTCTCTGGTTCTAGCAAGGATTGAGTGTGCTGGAGGGTCTAGCAGCATCAGGACTGCGCTCGGTTCGTTTCGCTCTGGAAGTTCCAGGGCTTAAGAGCATCACAGCTAATGATTTCTCTGTAAAAGCTGCTGCTCTTATTGCTCGAAATGCAACACACAACAGGGTCGGGCACATCCTGCAGGCCAGCCAGAGAGATGCCAGGTCCGACGCAGAGCATTACATTTTAACTGCCATTTATTGCACTGGTTTTCCTGCAACTTTAAGTCAAGGAATGTCATTCACAATAATACATATTTTCCATTAAGTGTTGAGGTTATTTGTTTGTAAAACAACATCTTTAATATTTTAGTATATTTAGCTTTTTTTAAACCAATTTGGGGCCAAAAAGTCTGTCAATGAATTCAAATTAAAGTAGTTCTGAAGTAGTTCTTTCTTCCAGAGTTTAACAAAAAAGTAGCTTAACTGTAAAAGTTATAATACAGTTATGCTCTTGCTTTTAAACCTTTTGGCGTTCGTATATTTCAAAGTTATTTAGTTATTTAACTGAATTTTGTAGTGTATTTGAGTACTTTAGGAGAGTTTCCTCCTTTTCATTTTTTTTTTTTATTTTATTGAGAAGTTTTGAGTTTTCTCAAGTGAATTTGATTTCAGTTTGAATAATGAACAGTAATAAAATTCTTGTTATATAATCATGTTTCCAGTATGGTGATGTATGAGGCAAAAGGGAGGAAGGAGCGCTATGACATCATCGACCTGGACCCTTATGGGAGCCCGTCCACTTTTCTGGATGCTG
The DNA here is from genome assembly GCA_900490495.1 of Danionella dracula. Lineage (NCBI taxonomy): Eukaryota > Metazoa > Chordata > Actinopteri > Cypriniformes > Danionidae > Danionella > Danionella dracula. The sequence goes on from UELW01000012.1 coordinate 6,478,846, forward strand.
CTGTGCAAGCAGTCAGTGAGGGCGGTCAGTCTCTCTTTGAATATTTGTGTTAATTGATCCACTTGAATGCTTAAAAAGCTAAATAAATCCATTTCTCATCTTTACTAGGGCTGTTGTGCATCACCTGTACAGACATGGCTGTAATGGCTGGGAACAACGGTGAGACCTGCTACAGTAAATACGGCTCCGTGTCCGTCAAGGCTAAATACTGTCATGAGATGGTACGATTCTCTCTGCTAGTGTGTTTTGATGGAAACAATGTTTTCTCCATCAATCTAACTCTTGTTTTATGTTCTTCTAGGCTCTGCGTATAATCCTTCACAGTATAGATCAGAGAGCAGCGGTGTATCAGCGGTATATTGAGCCTCTCCTGAGTGTCAGTGTGGATTTCTACATCCGTGTCTTTGTCAGAGTCAAGACGGGGCAGGCTACTGTCAAAAATTCTGCAAGGTAAGCTGAGACGCAGGATTTAAGAATAAGATAAAAAAAATAGGAAAAGAAAACAAGCAAGTGAGTTTATTTACAGTGATCAAATACCCATGAAATATTACAGAGTGAACACAAATTGAAATTCAGTTGTCAATGGAACAAGGAGAGAGAGTGCGTGTGCGCTGACCAAGCTCATTTAAATTTATCCTGCAAATAATTTCTTCTCATTACAGACCTAGTTGTTTGCATTTTCAATCTTAAAATAGTAGTAACACATAATGAAAGAAAAATTACACTGACAGGTGTGGGAAATTCACACAAAACACACTTAAATTTGACTCTCTCTTATGACTCTTGTTTTGGATGGTTTCAGTAAGCAGGGCCTGCTATACAACTGTGTTGGCTGTGGTGCTTTTCATCTGCAGAGGATGGGAAAGAGGATGAGCCATGGGAAACAGTGAGCATTTCAAATTCATCTAGCATGTGTTTAAGCCTGTGTTTAAGCAAGAGTGTGTCGTTACTTGTTCCAGTATGAAGTATTCGGCAGCTTCTGGACCCCCTGTTGGACCAAACTGTGAACACTGCGGACAGAAACACCAGGCATGGACCAAAATTCTCCTATTTTTCCCTTTTTAAAAATAATATTTCCTTAATTGTTGTGAAATTAGAATTAGAAATTATTTGTCCATAAATTATGTAATTATTTCCCCATTACAATATTTTTTACCAATTGAACATAAGTGCATTTGTGAATAGCTGTTTGCTCTTTGTTTGAAGCTGGGTGGTCCCGTCTGGGCAGAGCCTATTCACGACAACACATTTGTTCAGAAAGTTTTGGGTGCTGTTTCGGGAAACCCTGAACGTTTCAGAACTTCGAAGCGGATCCAAGGGATGCTCAGTATGGTAACAGAGGTCAGTTGTGTGTTAATTGTTAATCTGGCTTACTTTAGTTGATGTGTTTGCTTGGTTTAAGAGAATAATTGGTTTGTTTGGTGTGTTTTCAGGAGCTGCATGATATTCCTCTCTACTACAGTTTAGATCATTTGAGCAGCACGCTTCACAGCAACACACCACCCATGATGCAGTTCAGGTAATATCATCTATTGATGAATTAGTTTTATCGTTATTATATTCTTACTAAAGTGGGGTGTCTGGAGTATATTTGATTGCATGGTTATGTTGTGCAAAAAATGTATCCATTTTTTCACAGTTTTTCAGTATTCACTAGTCATTTTAACCCTTGCAAATAATCACGATTAATTGCATTTTAACCAGGAAGCATATCACATTTATCTCCTTACCCTCTGTTCCTGAAAGACTTTGTTACTTTTGAATCTTAAATTGTTGTTCTATGATTGGTTCTGGTCTACAATGTTATTTTAGAGGTGAACTAAGAAAGAGAGAGTAAGGATAAACCATACTTGTAGAGAGCAGCTTATTTAACTGTTTATTTATCGATTCAAGCCAGTGTCTAATCCAACTCTCCATGTGCATTCACCAGGTCCTTGTGTGGTGGTTTTTCACCGAAATTTAGAATAAACTCAGAAATAGCTTGTCTCTTTACTGGTTAATTGCAAGAGTTTACGTGCATGATCAGATAGTTTGTTGTACACAGACCAGACTCGCAAACGGTGACTCATAAAACTCTCTTTTTGAGCCTTATTATATAGGGGGGTTCTTATACAGGTGTGTTAAAAGCCAGAGTGGGGTTTTATGGATTAAGACTAATTAATGAATAACTCAAATGTTAAGTTAAAACACTTAATTGCCATAATAACCACACTTGAAAGATACGGTATGCTCTCATTTTAGCTTTTCTAAAGCCAAGGGTTTAAATGCCACAGACAATAACTAAATAATACAATTTTCTAAATAATAAGATGTAGCAAAACACCCCCCCCAAATAAAAACAACAACTTTGGCTGTTTAAATAACATTGAGTAGAATTAGTTTAATAAATTAAAACCTCTTGTTGTTAATTAAACCAGAGATTATGTGCACCATCTATATTTGTATTTATTGCTTAAGTCATATCTATTTATCTTGTGTACGTATTACTTGCCACATATCCTTTTTTTTATTTAAATGCAGTTTCATTGTTGGTGTCTAGCGATTCATCAACAATCCATTATTGATTAAATCATCACCATAATAAGCAATCCAATAAAAACAATCCCCAGCCCTAGAATGCACAGAATGAGTTGTCAATGGATAAATGCAAATTAATATGTACCTAAAAGCAACTTAGTGCTGATAACAAGACACGGCAGGAGAAAGTGCTAGGAAGAGTCGTCTTTAACAGTCAAAAGACTAAAGTGTCAGAAAATCTATGCAGGCTTGTTTTGGGTGTTTAGCTCTGATTTAAACCTGATACTATGAATTAGTCAGGCAGTGTGGTGTTGTTCACATGAGCTGGCTGTCTGTCCTCGTCGGTGCAGATAAAGCAGCTCATCAGGTTGTAGTTGAAAATAATTAATAATTAATGGTTATGTCTGTAATGTGTTTTAAAAATACTTTGACTTCAGTTAAAATTTTAAGTGTGTTTGGATGAGAACTCACCATCCTCACAACCATCTGGTAATGATAACTCATCTTTAAGCCCCCTCATGGGTAGAGTTGTAGATCGCTATCTAGAAAATGCTGCCATAGCACCCGGGTCTGATGAAAGGGAAGGAGAACAGACAAACAGCCGGGATAGGTTCTCTGGCTGATGGATTTTCAATAAAAACCTGATTTGTTTTGACTTCTTAAAGCTTTACAGGATTTTACTATCAGAATTTTTTACTAACCATATAATTGTTATTGCATAAAAAGAGAAATAAATTGATTATTCCCTTGCACTTCCTGATGTTTATATTTATTAATAATAAAGACCTTCATGCTAACATTTGTTGGTTTTGTATCACTCTTTGTCTGAGCCTCGTTACAGATACTTTCTACTTCTACTCTACTTCGACATCCCCGATGTATATAAATCTCATCATCTCGTTTCTGTCCACTAAGATTCAAGCATGTGTGTTTTGTAGGTCCGCTCTCCTGCATGCTGGCTACAGAGTGTCTTTCTCTCATGCCTGTAAGAATGCAGTGAAGACTGATGCTCCAGCCGGGGTAATATGGGACATCATGCGCTGCTGGGTAAGTCAATGTCATCATCCAGCTTTAAGTTTTCTCAAATCTCATGTGCTAACCTGTGATCTGTTTTACTGCTCAGGAAAAAACAAACCCTGTGAAGAGAGAGCGTCTGTCAGAAACGAGTCCTGCTCACCACATTCTTTCTACAGATCCTACGTAAGGATCGAATTGCTCTCATTTTCATCTGTTACTGTGACGCAATCCTGAATCTTTACTTTTATTGCTTTGTTAGGGTATGTCACATCAACGTTTAGCTTTAAATTCTTCTGTTTTAAACACTAGCTACGTAAAGGTGAAGTAGTGATTTGAGCCTTCTTTGTCGTTTAGCCTTCAAGCCTGCTTTGAGATCCATGAGGACGCTAACCCTCAGTCTCGCAAACGTCACCTCACACGTTTCCAGGAGAATCCACAGGCCAACTGGGGGCCGAAAGCACGGGCCAAAGCTGGGTGGGTTTACTGTTGTTTATATATATATATATATATATATATATATATATATATATATATATATTCATATAATATATGTATATTCATATAATATATGTATATTCATATGAAATTGTTTTGTTCTTTTTTCGTCAATCTTTATTGTTTCCAGGGGAGGAATTTCAGCAGAGCTGGAGGACAAAAGGAAACAGTTCCAGGGTAAAAGAAAGAAAGGCATCACACACTCTTCTGAACTCAAGGACTTTCCCTGTAAAAGATTCCGAAAGGTACACTTTCTTTCAAGTAAATGCACGGCTATGTTAAGTTTATTAAAGGTTTAGAACAAGAAGGTATTTTAAACCATGTTAAATTATAGTACTATTCTGTAGGGAAAATGTCTAACTGCAGTTTTGATATTTGTAGCCATCAGTGTTGTGCTAGTTACCGACAAATAGTAACTTGTTACAGTTATTAGTTACTTAATTCAAAAAGTAACTCATATACTTTACTTATTACTTAGACTAAAAAGTAACTCATTAGTTACTTTTAAAGAACAAGCTTTGATGCCCTATTAATGCCCTCATTATTTAATTGATCAGCTTAACAATCTTTATTTAGTTGTTTATTTAAAAGTTACTTTTAAAGAACAAGCTTTGATGCCCTATTAATGCCCTCATTATTTAATTGATCAGCTTAACAATCTTTATTTAGTTGTTTATTTAATTATTTTACACATTATCCTAAGCATTATGGTCAATATAAACTCACAAACACATTATATAATTATGAATGTTGATGCATTTAATTTAGACCAGCAGAAACTGAAAATATAAAAAAAAACACAAAACAGCTTGAATAAAGTTATTTGCCCTGTAGTGCCTAATGTCATCTTTAGCTTATTTTCTATTTTAAAATATTCGTTATCCAAGTATTTTGAGATTTTATGTCCCATTTGCCGTGTTCCACCAGGACATTTTATCACGCTGACAAGCTGCTTAAATACGGGCGACTCGACGTTAGATCTGGTAGTTATCAACAACATCCCGTTCGCTGGCTCTGTTGAGCTCTCCCTGGCTGGCATTGCTGCTAAAACTATTGACGTTGCTTGTGGCCACCCCCTATGGCAAGTTTGCATCTACCTTCGTTGACGGATTTGTTTTCTGAAGATGTGAGTTTGTCACGGTTGATAAGACTTTGGACTTTGAGGCAGAACGATGACATGGGTTGCATTTCACTGAATTATTTTTTTTTAAATCTTGATACCTAACGTGACATAACATATTTCCACTCAGAAAAACTGGTTTTGCTCTCAATCCATGAGAGTGAGATGATAGAGATACGCTCACAATGATGAAATTGGCGTTCATCAATCTGAAAATTATTTTTCTTCTTCTGTACTTTGAGTGCCATTCACCAATTCCATGAAGCGTTTTCGTCTTCTTTACGTACACTTTACGTCCAGCATTTAATGCACACAGTAGTAAAGGTAACAATTTTTACATTTTAAATGTTTTGCGTTTGAGTATTAGTTGAAATGTGTTATTATTAAAGCATTACTGCCAAATACTGACAGCCATAACATTGATGGGAGCAGTAATGGATCACATCGTATGTTTGCATTATGAGGAAATGAAATGTAATAAGACTGTGGAGACTGAAGTTAATTGCACATTGAAGTTAAACAATAACTTCAAAAGTTTAAACTTTTCCTGCTGAACATTTTTAAAATATTTTAAACAAATCACAGAAAGGAGAAAGGAACTCCTTGTCGAGCTGTGAAATGAACCTGAGAGATTTAAGGGTTACATCGTCATCAGTGCCCCAGTTTTTAGAGGCAGGTTTTGTAAACTGATCCTGAACAGGAAGAACAAATGTGCACTGAAAGTTGAAACGAGTAACACTCATCCTACTAGAAAATACCAACAGTGAGTTGGATATAACTACATTACAACATATTTAAAAAGTAATGTGCACACACTTCCTGTGTACAGCGGCAATGAAGTTTCAAAATCCGGTGTCAAAGTTTCAATCCTGTTTCAAAACGCTTTCAGGAATTGAGAAAAAAAAATGTAATCCTTTTTAATAGTTTTTGTGACAGATGAACATTTCAGAACAAACATTTTGTGTAGTGTCTGTGTAGTAGACACAAGGTGAGCTTCGTTTTGTTTTAAATCATACAAACATTTCAGTGTGCCAAGTGTGCAATGACCTTTACATCATCTACACTAGATCTATATTGAAAACCTATAGTTATAATCTTATTATAAAAATATGGATTTTATGAGAAAATGGTAAATGAATATTATATAAGCATGATGAAAAGGTTGTTTAAAATTTAGAAGGTTGTCCACTTGCGTGTAAAATAATGTGTAATTCACATTATTTGACAATTTTATAAACACCACAAACTTAGCTTGAGTTTTTATGACTATCAGTTTTTCTAACATGAGTGTGTTCACATCATTTATGTACACATTTATGGCCAAACATCTTCCAAAGTTTGAATTTTCCCTGTAAGGCATTTTGTAAGTGTTATTTGAGTTTTTTTAAATATGTTTTTCTTAAATAACTTGTGTATAAATTACGTTATAGTTGCTGGAATTTGACAGAGTAAAGTGCAATTCTTACAATTTTGGGGCTGATTTTTTTGCTGCTTACGTTGTCTAATAAAAGGTTGCAATATAGATGTTTTCCACTTTAAAAATAAATATCTCAAAAGATGAATGGGCAGAAATAACTCCAGTTATGTTATTCAATCTGTTTACTCTTTTTTTTTTTTTTAAAGGGAACATGTTCATATGGAGAGAAATGCTGCTATTCGCACCAGCTTGATGAAGAAGGCAGCAAGGAGAAGATGGAGTGATTACTCACCTTTCATGTAAATAATACAGCTGTTATTGTGAACACTTAACGTGTGAAACTACTGTTCACAAGATTTGAACAGGTTTGTACAGACTTGGTTTGAATTACGCAGTGTGTTTTGACAGTGCAGGGATAAACAAAAATGAGACGTGAGTTTATGAATAGGTTTTAATTTCACATTTAGATTTTTTTTCCCCAGACAATTAAATATTGTTTGTGTTGTGCTGACATTAAATAATTATATCCAAGCAAGATTTATTTTGCTAAATAAACCATTTATTTCATTCATAGAGTTCATGTATTTAATTTAATATTTTTATATGGAAGGCACAGCAGAAAAAAGTAATTGTGCAAGTGAGGTTTATCTAGAAAGAATATTTGAATAGATGATTTACATTTATAACATCTCATGGCACATTGTGAAGAATGTTTCAATTTGGGAATAAATCTGACATCACATCACATTAACTGTTGAAGATTTGTATCTTAGAATGCTTTGCTCTGATTGGCTATACCAGCTGTCGAACTCGTAGCAAGAAGGTGCGGATTTCCATTGGATTTAAAGTCACTTCCCAGGATGAGGACTTGCTGGATTTTGGATGACAAGGTTTACCATCCGTCTCTGAATGACAGACAACAAGCATGTCAATTTCATTATATATACTTATTTTATATTCAATAATAAGAACATATTACCAATTTGCCACTTTAGTCGGTTCAAGTTTTCTTTCCACTGGTTTGCTCCTAAACTCATCTCAGAAGCATCAAGCACTTCAAGTGTAGAAAACAACTTCTGCAAAGCACACCAGAAAGATGTAATAATCAGAAAGTCATTATTGAAAGAAATTGCTCAGATTTAGAGTTCTGTTCAACTCGACTGGTGTAGTGAATAGAGCATGTTATGCACAGCTGCACAAGAAGACTAAAGCTTGCAGTTGTTTACTAGTCTTCCTCATTACTGCTGTATTTGTTTTTGTCCAATAAAGTTTTTTATTTAGCAATTTTTTAAATGCGATATTTGAAACAGGTTAATCAGTGGTTCTCAAAATGTGGTACTTGAAGACTCCCTAGTGGTATGCGAATGTCCGTTAGAGGTATGTCAAGGTCAATTCTTTTTGTGTGTATTCCAGTCTATACTACTCAGTATGTTTACCCATTAAGATAGAAATATTAAGATGCGTGTGTGTGTGGAAAAATATATTATTGGAGTAAAAAAAGTTAATCTTGTGCCGCTGGTGTGTGTGTGTGTGTATAACAGGTGCGTCACATTTGAAACTAGCTGAGAAGCTCTCGCGTGCAACACACAGAGCAATTGTATCTCTGGAACAATTGCAAGAGCTAAAGGTAGAAGAAATTAAATGAAACAAGAAGCTTCCTATTCGCTTAAGCCTCCACAATTGCCAAAGTGGGTAAACCCCACACTCTTCTGAAAAGCTATGATGTGCATTATGTGTGACGAAAAAGCAGCAAGAGTGAAACTGTGCGACATAAAAGAATGAAGCAACAAGCCGCTGTTTCTTTTTATAGCTGAAGAAGAGGGCCTATTTGCTGTGGCTATACTGTACTCGTTTTGATGTTGCTTATTATGATGGTACTTGGAGCTGCAATTTTTTTCTGAGGTGGTACTTGGTGGAAAAAGTTTGAGAACCACTGGGTTACATGATAGAAAAACTTGTTAAACTACTTATACATTTCTTAAGTAGCATGCATAAAAAAAGCTGTAAAACTAGTGCAAATTATATGAAATTTTGCTTTAATAGATTATATAATTCTTATTTTTTTAAACTTCCATATTGAAAGTAGATGCTAAAAGTATTAATTTCATAATTTTTATATAAAATGTATAATCTCACAAAATGTTTTACAAAACAAAAGATTATTTGTTGAATGATCATAAAAATCATGAAGTGAAACATCATAATTTTTGTTACTGTACCTCAAAGCAAGTAGAAAGCAGTAGTTACCTGTAGGTTTACAGTAACAGGCTGGGAGTGTGTTTTGCTCTCTTTGGCCTGGTACTGGTGTTCCAGTCGAATGAGAACCGATTCCTTATCCCATTGTGAGAGTGTGAGTAGGTGAACAGCAGACGGAAGCGCCGCCAGAAGCCCAGAGAACTGCAGGAAAGAGAATTAACCCACTTTTTTGTACATTATTTTAAGGAAAGTGTTTAGTTGATATTTCGGCATGGTGATACAAACTTAGTAAATAGTTTTTTTATATATTCATGCAAATACATATTTAAAATGTATCCTGATTTACGGAACAAATTTTCAAGAGATAAGGTTTCCCAAACCTCCAGTTTCATGCCAGCATCAGGTGAGCCATCTTGGAAAGAGAGCAGAGGCTGAAGAACCATGCCCTGGGCCAAAGGTCTATGGACATCTGCTGCCTCGTCTGGAGCAGTGAGGGACAGGAACAAACGACCTCGCACCACTAAACCATGGTCAAATTCTCCTGGCTCAGAGAGAGGCTCTCCAACCCCCCGAAAATCATCATAAAGCAGCCTCCTGTGCAGCTAAGGTATGAAGGATTAGTACGCTCAGTGCAAGAAATAACGTTCTGAAACTAAACTACATTTTCACATTTATTTTACAAGATCAATGTAAAAAAAATTGTCAACTATTGAGTAGTACAACATAACATTACTTTTATATGTAAAGAAATGCAAGTAAAAAAAAAAATTTACATCCAGAAATATAAATACAAAACTATAAATCATATACACTCAATGAGCAACTCAATGAAAAATATAATATTAGTGATTTTCAAGCGTAAACTGAAATAATTATATAATAATAACATTTTAGATGTAAATCTTAATCATAATAATAATGTATTTCATGTGTTTGACACCTATCAAAACACTCAAGGCCACCTCACAGTAAAACATGAAAAGAAATCGCTTGAGTATAATAAAATATATACTGCATGGTAGAAGAACATAACTGGTTAGCAGAAGAAAGCTCCTTTCAACAGATAAAAAAAGATAAGATTAAAAAAATGTTAAAATCAAGGTGGAATTATTTTTTTTTATTGAAAATAAAATAATAGTTTCATATTAGTAATAGATTTCTTTTTTTTACCATGATTTCTAGTGAGCCGTTGTAAATGCTGCTGGCCCCTTGAGAGCGATCTGTCACCACTGTCAGCTGACGCTTCTCATCCTGAGAACAAACATCATAATTTACAAATTTGAAACTACATTTGCTCTTTAGAGAAATAATAGCATTTTTTTAAGTACAACTGTTTGCACAAACTAGCCTTGATGTAAGCTCGGGAGTTGATTGGATAATAGTTTCCTGCAATCGGCTCCGTCTGCTTCAGATTCCATGTGGGCCGGTAATCTTTCCTACAAAGACAAGATAACTCTGGTCTTCATCTCTTAAATAAATCATCTGTTCTGAAGCTTTTATTTCAGTTGAACTTGACAAAACCAACAAAGCACACCTTTAAAATAGTACATTACTAATATGTTTAGCATCATTAACCTCACAATATTAATTAAATTTAGCAATGCCTAAGTCATATTTGGTTAAATTTAGTAATCGTCACCCTTTTGTTTTGTGTTTTACAGTGAAACACAATCCTAACCTTCTGCCTAACTTAAATCACCTTAAACTTGTTTATAAATATAGTAAACACAAAAAATAATTCTTAACACTCCAAAGCATTACTATATGACCTCACCGTCGTTCTAAAACTTCTCTTCCGTTGGAATCAGTGTAGAAATATCCAGACGACTCGATGTCAGTATCGAAGCGAGTGATCACTTCTTTTCCTAACCCGTCTCTGCAGCAACAACAAAATCACTCTTAAAATCAGTTCCCCTCGCTTACTTTCATCTTGAAATGTTGACTCACGCGACAGGGACAGGGCCCACCATCCACTCCAGCTCTAGATCTCTGCGATCCTCATACAAGCGAACCACCTGAGAGATCCACGGGCTGTAGCGCTGCGTTATTTCTCGAACAGTGCTTGACCCAGATATTCTCTCAATGACTGCAGTCTTGGAAATAATGAACGGATCTGAGGAATTGGGTCTGAAGATGTAAGCGCCTGATGGCTGCCTGCTCTCCTTGTTATTCCCAGCGCTAGCGTTATACCTGACATTCACAGCAAGCACAAGAAGTGAGGAAACCAAAATTAAACCAACAAATTGTGAAATGTTTTGCATCAAACTAAGAATAGAATGCACTATACACATATAGACATGTACAATGAGATGTAATCACCTTACTCTTTAGATGCAAAAAGCTAAGCATTACTAAACAACATATATTCAAGGTTTTGGACATAATTAGTGCTGATTGATAAATAATCAGTAGACATTCATGGACTCAGTTCATGACTAAATTAAGAGCGGTAATGTCATGTAAATTACTATAAATGTTTACATTACCATATTTAGTATGGTGGGAAGTGAGCAGGCCACATAAGAGCATTTTCATTTCAAGGTTTGGGTCTGGTCCTTTTCCTGAATCTCTGAAAACCACTTACAATCCCAATACAGGCAAGGTTGCTAAATAATAATCTTGAAAAAATTCTTAATTTTTTTTCTGTCTTCTCAAAAGAAGAGATAAACTGTTCTCAGCATTTAAAATGTATTTTAAGGAACAATGGGGGGAAAAAAACTCACTTGACACTCTTTGAATAACACACAAATTGAATAACACAATGTCTGAATGAGCCTGAACTGACCAGAAGAAGTTCTGAGTGAGTTGAATGGTTTGCTGTGTTTCTAGGTTTGTTAGGCTGCTCAGCAGACCGGTGTTTGGGTCAATTCGCACCTTCAAATACTGCAACACACGATGAAAGAGTGCATCATAACTAATACAGCCAAGTTTAAATCGCTTTGCAAAACGAAAATCGTAAAAAAAAATTTAAGGATATTATTCGAATGGATATTGACAGATATTAGAAACCTAGTGCTGCATCAAATCAGTATTATAATACAGGGTGATTCAAAGAGAATACCACAACTTTAAAATCTGCATTTAATTAACGAAACATGATGGGACCTTGGGTAATGTAAAGAGTACTTAACATACTTTAAAGCTTCCTTAAATTGACAACAGGGAGAATTTGGCTCTCCTTTTCTTCTTTGCAGAGTTCAAAGATTTTCAAAGTTTTGCTATTCCTTTTGAATTACACAGTATATATAGTTCTGGTCTCAAATCCAAATGAAAAACAATATCTGGTTCAAAAATGTGATGCAAATCCTTTAACTAAATACAATATACAACTTTTTATTTTTTTTTAATTGCAATAATTACCTTGTTCCAAATAGCGTATGGTTGCTTAGTTTTGAAGCTGGATGCAGAAGGCTTATCCTGAAGCTTGGTGATGATGTATGTGCTATAGCCAAGGGGAGGAGCTTCAGCCTGGAACACTAGCTCGTTTTTAGCATAACCCCTGTCCCGCCTAACTTCCTGTGTGGGCTTAGACACTGGTATGACCTGAGATACAGCAGAATGGAAAAGGAGTGGCATTTTTTAATTGAAAATTCAGGAAAAAAAAATCTTTCCTCAATGTGGGGATATCAAAGTAAAATTTTTTTACCAACCTGACAGTCCACTGCTTTTCCGTTTGCGTCAGTAACATTATACGCGGAACCATTTACTGGCAACCGAACAGGCCACGTCACAGTTCTGCCCAAAGGATTGTAGACATTCATTGAGAACTGAGAGGGAGACAGAAAAGAGCAAACAGCGTTGCTTGGTAAACAGGTTTTTAATTGTGTGAGTCAACTGTCTTTGAGCTGTACCTTATTGCTGCTTTCAGTGAGAGGACACACACTGATGTTAAGATTTTCACAGAACACACGTGGAGCTGCAGAGCCAGTGAGATGAGCCAGAGAATTACTAACCAGCACCTGTGATTGTACATTAAAGATGGAATCAGACCATTTTGGATTACTATTTTACAATGAAAAAAACATTTTCAAAAGGTCACTAACAAACGTTGAGTTACAGTTTTAATCCTATGGTTTGTGACATTACAAATCTAAGAACTCAGTTTGAAAACACAAACATTTGTGATGACCTAAACCAGGATTTGCACATCATAGGAGGATTAAGTAAACAAAAGTAAGAATTTCTGTATGAATTGTTCATTTTGTTACCTCACAATGTGCCCAGCCTGTAGCTAGCCCCCTGGCGTAGTCATTTGCCACATGTTGCTTCTCAGTCCCCGCCACCGCATCGTGATGCTGAGCTACACCCATCGCCCGTCCTGTATCAAAGTTGAGTCATTAATCAGATCAAAGAAATAAAAGCCTTCATTTACACCAGATGGAAAACTTACTCATCGTATCACTGTCCCCTTCACCAAAAGGTCCAGATGTGGATTTGGAGCCCCCGAGCACCTCCAACTGGTTACAGGCCTATATAATCAAAAGCCTTTTACACTATCACCCAATATCACTCGGAAGAGCCATTTCTCAGCTTTCAGAATCTGTTGACATTTTTGCTAAATAACTGGAGCTACAGTAGTGTAAAATGCGCATGTCACTTTTCTGTTGCCACTTTTCTGACAGCTCCGGTTTAAGAGAGTTAATCTACAAAGTATATGACGCGAGTACAATTTGATTTTTTGAAGTTGACAAGATTTTCTTAATTAAATTTTTTGTGCTCAGTCAGAAGTTGAAGACTACTTGAACACATCCTTCCAGAAAAAAAAAAAAACTACAGAAAGCTGTAGAATAGACAAACTTGGGCAAAATCTACATATATATATATATACATATATATATATATATATATATATATATATATATATATATATATATATATATATATATATATATATATATATATATAAATCTGAGGCCCTTTGAATCAGGAAGTGAAGGTAAACAATCAGCATTTATTGGACTTAAACACTATATTTATTTACAGTACCTATGAACTGAGTATTTAGCAAAAACTGCTTAAATTAACACTTTCATGTTTTATGATGAAAAAGGATCGTAAAGGGTGATAATCCAACCATCTCTGATTTTGCTTTACTCCAGTCTGTAAGTTCTACATTTACTAAGAAATTTGAGGTGATTCACTGTACTGCCGTTTTTTTTAAACGAACTCTTCTGTTAAAACAGAACAAATAGGACCCCCCAAAAATTTTACATTTTAAAAAGTTATAATCAATGTTCTGCTGTGTATTTTGAACTAAAAAGGAGACCTATATTGTGCATAATAGTTGTCCTTTGACCCAAGGATGCTATGGACAGTGGGCCTGCAAAACTTAGCATCAATGTTCCAATATTTTACTTCGCGCTCTCCAACCGTTGAAAAAGCTGCTAAGAGATTCAGTGGTACAGATTAATGTTTGGCCTCTCTTTTATCTTTATAACCTATACTCCCCTTTATATCGCATATACATAAACACAACAACAATATAAACATGAAACAAAACGAAGTAACAAAGCTTAGTTAAATGGGGAGGGGTGTACAATAAAAATAATTATTAGTAATAATAATTTTTACCTGGAGTCGGCTGTTGCTAAGCCTTTCGTAATACTTCAAAGCTGGCCGGCTTGTAAAATATCCAGTCCAGAAATCATGAGCATCGTCAGCATATGGAAAAAAGTCATCGGTCTTTACAGGCCTGCATAGATAAGCCAAATTTTAGAATTCTAGGGCAAGTTATATCTCATCCTACATCAACCAATTAGCCGACAAACCAGGTGAGGTTGGCTTGGTTGAGCTCTCGAAGGTAGCAGGAAGGAGTAGAATAAAGGACATGCACCTTGCTTCCCTTAGCTTGCAGTGCATTTACATACTTTATCAGCTTATCCATGTTCTTATACCAGAGATTGGCATTCTCGTACTGGAAGTCTGAGCCCATGGTCATGATAATGTGGTTGGTTTTATAAAAGGTAGCCTGGGAAAAGAGATTTAATACATTACAGATTCTTAAGCATGCTTCACATTTCGTATTATAGAACAATCATTGCTCACCTGCTTATAGGAAGCATTCAGAAACTTGTGAACGATTTCATTCACATTGTAGTCTTCTAGGTCTGGGTCGTCTCGAATTGGGGCATCATCACATGATTGGTCCCAGCAGAAGCCTTCAGGGGGGTTGTACCCATTGGGAAGGACACCTTCAGAACAAAATTTCCAGGTTCATTTTGTTTGCTCTACAATACTGTAATCAATCATCTTTTGCTTTGATAGAACTCAGATTGAAAGATGTGATGAACAAATCTGATGTAGATTATAGAAAAGTTTACAAACCTGTGAAGAGATCTGCTTGAGGGGGTGTCAGGCTTTCACTGGCCCTCCAAAGCATTTCCATCTCTTTGGTCTTCATCCTACGAGACTTGTCCTGGTAATCCAGACGGCCAAAGAAGAACCCATCATAGCCCATCTGAAATTAAAATGGAATTAGCACAAGGAATTCGATGATCAAGTCACATGGCCTGCTAAGGCTACCTGAGCAAAGATTGAAGCATGCTCTCTGGCGTGTCCGAAAGGGTCGATGTGCCAGGCCACCCGGGGTCGCCCACACTCCCCGAACGTGTCATTCAGGAAGCGCAGACCCAGGGTCATCTGATCAATGACCGCACTGTAGTGCGTGGTTGCCTCATCGCTCATGCACCAGCCTCCATTAATGAACTCCAGACGACCTGTAGTGACGGGAAGAAAACTTTTCAGCTACATTATCTTTTAGGTTGAGTTAATTATAAGTGCGTATATGGTACTCCTTGATCTGTGTATCATTTGTTCATTTGACTTTCAATAAATAAAAATACTTAGCTCTCCTACATAACTTATTTTGAGAGGATGTCTTGCTGTCTCCCATCAGCTGTTTGCTCATAAACACAAATACATTTTGTTGAATGCAGAAGAAGGAACATTTAGACTAAACCAGCTTTAGCTAGTTGCCAATATTACACAAATTACAAAGAACTCTCGAATGTTTAATATTAGCCCTTATAATATTATTGAGTGGGCAAAGGGAAATCTTTCTGTGGATAACTTTACTTTCTGCAGTTCATATTTTCTAACGCTTATTTTAGGACCTCTTTTTTTTTTTTTTTGCGAAATGGGTATTTGCTCAACAGCTGAGACATGACTTTGACCAGCATGATTTAGATGCTCAATCTTACTCCCAACTTCTTCAAGCGTAACAATTGCTTGCTCCAAACTAAAATACACAGTTGTTGATGCCATTAAACTTCTGGGTCCCGCTACAAATTCCCAAAACAAAGAAAATAAAAAAGCAAATCGAAAAGAAGCTTGTAATTAATTCTTGCATTTTGAGCACACAATAAAAAATAAAAAAACAGTTTTTCCTTTTTTTGGTTTTCGTATTTAAATTGAAACAACGAATGTTACATAGATTATCCTTAAATGTCATACATTACATCAATTATCTAAAAATATTATAGTATTAAACACATCAATTTTATTTTTGAGGGAGTAATATGCTTAAATCCAAGTAAGTATAGTGCATTGTTGGTAAATATACCACTTCCTATTGCTGACAATTAATGTTACATCAGAGAGCAAGATCAAAATCAATGGACCTCTGCTACACAAGTCAGCACTCCACTTAGGCAGGACGGGTTTGTGCTGATGTAAGCCAGAAAAAAAAGATTTTGTTTTTGAGGAGGAACTAACAGACAAAGTCAGGCATGATGGGATCCATGGACTCCATTCCTAATGGAGGTTGATTTAGGCAAAAATCAAAGGTACATTGTAAACCAAGTGAACTACTGCTATGGTTCTAGGGTTTGAATCTTTTGTTATTCTTAAAAGTTTCCAGTTTTCACAATATTTATAAAGTGCTTTACTTGACATTAAAGTGGCTTTACATCTCAAAGAACCAGTGTGGAACATGATTTATGACATGACCACTGCTAACACTCAGTCTTGAAACCAATCAAATTCCAAAGATCACATTTAGTTTAGAACACATTTTTTTCCTGTTTTGTTGGTAGTCTGTTTGAATGGCCATTGCTTTTTTAAAAGTGTGTCTTTCTAAAAAGTAAATTTTTACTTTACCAATGGTTGTTTTTACTAAATGTATTGATTATATATAATTATTTTACTTTAGTTTTATTTGTTTACAGAGAACACCTTTGTATTATAAAATGTGTTCACTTTAGTCCAATCCTCACCTTCATCGACCAGTTGAGTCACAATCCGGCGAGTGCTCTGACTCTGTTGTTTCCACCAGCGGTAAAAGAAAGCAGTCTCAACATAGATGAAGCGCCTGGCTGGGTCCTTCTCAAGCTGATCGATCACCGAGTCCAGAATATACTGAACACCAGCATGCTGAATGTCATTTCTGTCTAAAAACACATACATATGCTACTTCCTGACAGTTTCTGGGTAAAATACTGATTAAGTGGTTAAAAGGGACTACCTATTGGATTGTACACACTAAAAAAATACTTGCTTAACTTTTCCACTGGTTAGTAACATATTAAGTTTTACTACTTTGTCAGTCTCATGACAAGCCACGATTCAACCATGTGAAAAATGTGATGCATTTTTTCCCTTTAATAAATGGAAAAAAAAATTTTTTTTTAATATGAACATATCTTTACCTCCATAGAAGTACTGGTCCACAGTCTTGAGCCACCCAACATCATCATGAGTGTGAGGAATCAGGTGGACATTTAGCATTGATGCTTTAGTGGCTGGACATGCCTGACAAGATCCAACAATATCATTGAGAGAAGCACAACATACATACATTCAACACAATACTGCCTCATTTGTTTCTATTTTATTTTTGGAAGCACATGAAATGACCTCTCCAACAAGTGTTTTACAAAAGCTGAATATATTTATTTTACTGTGAAAACAGTAATATTTTTATAAAATATAATAGTTAGAGTTCATATTTAAATAACATTGCAAAGGGTAATGTGGTGAACGGATTTGGTACAATAGTAACATGAATATTTTAGCAATTTGCCATTTTAGTTGACAATTTATTTTTAACTACTTAACAATTTCAGTATAAAATTCTCAAGTTGTCTTCGAAGACAGAAATCCTTCACGAAAAACATTCATTTACCCAAAAAACCGTCGCTCACCTTGTATCCGCAGATGGAATTTCGGGTCGTGGGTAAACAACACACAAAAGATAAATAAAACAAGAGGAGTAAAGTGACGTGCACCGAAGCCATGTTGAAAATGAAACTGGAATCACATGATAAACGTATTTGTACACACATCACGTGACTTTGACCTAGCTTTTTTTTAACAGACAAAATAAAAGTCTTTGAATACGCCGTGTGAAGCAAACCAGAGAGGCGAGACAATAATTGTTATGTAACGCTTTGTTGTAATTATTATTATATTAGCTTATAATACGTTTAAAAATATGAATTATATTTCATTTAACTTTATAACTAGATTATTTTTCCCAACTGTCATTGGCTTTATTGGCCCTTCTGTTTAAAGTGAGAGATAAGATAAGTTATATTCAACATCTCAATAACTTTAAACTTGTTTGTATATGGTCTCTGTATGTTGAAGGGCAGTTGGAAGTTGTAACTAAAGTTATGGCCCTCTTTAAATTCAATTCAGTTTGACACTTCGGCAATAAATTATGTCTCATCATACAAGCATTTACTGAAGGTGGAGTTTATTTTCAATAATATAAGCATGTAAATGAGCAAATACTGAGCTGATCTTGGAGGAAAGGAGAGGTCTTTGCAGACAGCTAACTCTGAGTGACAGACAGAAGCTGCATCTCTCAGGACTCATTACTGCATACTAAGTTTTTTTTCCACCAAAATAATATAAAACCAAGCATTTAGTTTCTTGTGTGAATTCCATTTACAAGGTAAGTGTTTACCTTCACCAGCTATTGTAAGTGCTCACTGCCAAATTGCAGCTAAAACAACATCAACGGTGCATTTCTAAACTCATCGTCATATGCAGGATAGAGATAAATTGAGGATAACTTTAAACTTGACAAGGGATAATGATGCCATAATTATCATTTGCCATAATGAGTACTTGCTATTCAGGACATTCATAAAAAGCTGTGTATTCTGTGAAAGGAAAGGCTTTTCCACCAATAGTGTTTCATAAAGGAGGTTACATTACACAAATGTTGGAACAACCTTTGAGATTTATGTACATGGCAAAAAAAAAAAAAAAAGTCGACTGCCATGTTTAATACCCCCCAAACAATCTAGCCCTTACACCTAATATAGGTTGAAAAATCCTTAATAATCAAGCCTGTTAAAAGTCTTAATGAAACTGTACTAAACATTAACTTTTTTCTTTATCGCTTGAAAACAAGTTTTGGTAAAGACACTATTGTACTCTAATAACACCACTTGTTAAACTTTACTGTAGGTCTGACCATATGTTCTAAACCTTTGTAAAAATCTTGTTAATCAGACGTCCCAGGGCTGATTTTGATGTATGTCAAAACATCATTTTTACTTTTTTTCTCATTATAGGGGGAAGTTTTTACAGCTGTGCTTAACAGCCTGTCTGTCCGCAGCCGAAACCATGATGACCTCACCTTTTATCTACTTAGTGCTCCCTTTCTCCTTCCCCCTCCTGCTCAAGGGTTCAAAAGAGTCACGTAGCTCCATCTATCAACTGCTTTGGCAAAAATACCTGGCATTCCCCAGAGACAAAGAAGCAGAAAAAT
This sequence comes from Danionella dracula, assembly GCA_900490495.1. NCBI lineage: Eukaryota > Metazoa > Chordata > Actinopteri > Cypriniformes > Danionidae > Danionella > Danionella dracula. The sequence goes on from UELW01000012.1 coordinate 6,498,328, forward strand.
CTATTTGAAATCAGAACACCTATTGCAGGATTAAGAAGGTTTTTTTTTTTCACAGGCGTTTGAAGCAATTACATCATATGAGCCTCTTGTTAGACCATGAAAAGTCATTCATCATCATCTCAAATGTCAGACTAATGCTCAAGCTAAAGATTAGGCAATCAAAATTCAAAATTACATGTTCCCTACAGAATGACTTCAGAGCTTTGTGGTTGTACCTGCATAAATGTTCTTGAAACATTCACTGTAAGCTTTGACGAAACCCTGGAAAGACTGACGATGCAGACTAACTCAAAGGAGATCTGCAGGAGGGTCTGAGACTGAAGTCATTGTTCACACTTCAGTCATTTCATGAAAAGACAAGCTGAAGGATGAGCCACATCCAAAGGAATCTAAGATCATGTTGCTGTGTAGAGTCTCACTCAAAGGCTTGGTCTTCAGGCTTTTCTATCTTTGACTGCAATCTCTGTTCTTTCTACAAAGTGGAAGATTAGTGTAATTCCACTCAACGCCTTTTGTGCACAAAACGCTGCACAAAATTTTTCTGCGATCTTTTTGAAACATTGTATTTTACCTCAAATATTGACACAGTGTATTTACATAATAATACAATTTAATGACAATAATGACAAAAAATAACTATTATCCCCTTTACTAATTAGTGTCTAACACAATTTTAAGAGGAGCGCATGTAAATGCAATCACTGTTAACATAAGATATCTAACAAAACATTCTGAACAGGCACGTGATTTTACCTGTGCGCATGTTTCTGCATAGATTGAGCAATAAATTTCAAAACAATGCAATTGGCAGCAAAACACATAACACATTCTTCTCATGTCCAATGAAATGTAAGCTACACAAGCATTCTAAGAGAGGCATAAGGAAAAGATTTCAGACCTAGTGCCAATTTACAAGCGTATAAGTAGCACTTAGTTAACTATATTAGCCAATTAATTAAAACGTAACCTATTGTATGAAAAAAACATATCATAAACATTTATACACAAAAGTCATTGTAAATGGATGTTGTAACTGAATATTTATATCTGCAGATAAGCTGTAAATGAATATTCTTTCACTGAAATACTACTCATTAAATTATTATGGATTGTTGTGATCAGATTTCTAGCAGATATTCCTGTGCTCTGGTAAAAAAAAAAGGTCATTGTTTATGCTACCACCAACCTGACCCAACCTGTATGTTATGTTATTCCACAGTAAGCAATGTTAAGCAGAGTAATATTTAAATGTTACATACACCAATTTTTAAATAAGGCTTTATGTTTCTATTTAAAGACAAATGACAGAAAGAATGAGTGGATGAAATATTGTTTAAAATTTACAGATGCATTGACTTTTGTAATTTTTTAAGAGCCTAAACAAACTCAATATATATCTCAAGCTAATCAAAGCAGTGGGTCCTATCACTATCTGAGATTACTCTGATCCTCCTAATCAAGTGCTGTACGGTAGCAAGTTCCAACAAACCACTCTAAGCAGCTGGTTCAAATCAGAGACCAGAATGTGCAATGTTTTCCCTTGTTACTGCTCTGTAAACATTTAGATAATAGTATGGGACTGCCGGTGTCCAAACCACTTACATGCTCTTGCATCTTCTCACCTAGTTCAGTGTTTATACGCTTTTAATGTATCCCCTGTATATTTATGTGGGAAACATGTGCCTCAAAAAGACATAAAGACCATACATGAAAATGTACAGCTGAGGAAAAGTTCATGAGCTCATTGTAGAGAATCAACGCCTCAGGGAGGGCTTCGCTTTGTGTTCCTGACTCTTATCAGCCCACAACTTCTTATTTTGGGAAGAAGCATTTACAGCCTGGGTTTACAGCCCTCTCTTGCTCCAAATGGGGCCGTGACTGAGAGTGATGACCTCACCCTGTTTCTGCTAAGCTCTCCTCTCTTCCCTCATCCCCCACCCTTCTCAGTTTGTGCTGCTTTGCAAGAGACACATTCTCCTCAGTTCTTGAAGTTTGAGTTACAAAAGCCACTCTCTGGGAGTCTAGCCACGCAAAGTCCGGACTCAAATCATGTGGTAGGAGTTGGATTCACCAAAAGAAGGAATCTTTTAAAAAAGAATGTTGTTTCAATCTTTTAATTTTGATTTAACGTGATTTAAGCAATGAAGAGAATCCAGCCTTTCACCATCGGGACAAAGTTATCTGTTCCCTCTGAGACCAAATGTCTGGATTATGTGGACATCATCCATCCCGTAGAGGACCTAGACTGCTCTGAATTGAGGATTGGATTGAACGATGACATAAAAAGCTCTTCTGTTCATCGGGGGCAAGGGTCCACATCTTCACCTGTGGAGGGACTCTCAACCGAGGTTAAAGAGGATGATGAGAGGAACTCTGCCTCCCCATCGGGCTCCTCCAGGTTTATCAGGAAGATTGCGATGTGTACAAATGCAGAGAGACACGAAGACTGCTATGGGATAGACTCGAATGAGACTGACTGTGAGGGGATCAAGCCAGGTTTATCTTGTGAAGAGTTCTTTCTGGTTGAGGAGAGAAGGAGAGCAAAGTCTGGTGCTGAGGCGGAGGTGAGTAAGAATGCGTTTTATTCATGGGCTTGACATAACTGCATCTTGCTCTCTTCAGAGCAGGTTTCTTAATGGTCCGAACTTTCACAAACATTGACCTCATAAACATTTTTATTAATATTCAGTCTTCCACTTTACCATATTAATAATCCAAATTAAGCTCTGGTGGATCCAGTTTGCCTTGAGGTTAATTTATTTAAGCATTGTGAGAACATGCCATCTCCACTCCTTCTAGTGGTCATCAAGCCTATGACCTTTTGCCTTGGAGGGAACAGAGGAAACAGTTCTATCATCCTTGTACCTATAAAAGTTATGCGTACATGCTTTCAATGTGGCACTTTGTCAAAATGACAAATATTTTTCCAACAATAATTTGGATAATAATGTGTTTTAATACTTTTTGTTTGTATATACTTTATTTTGATTTTATTGCAAAGCTAACACAGAAGCTTTTATTAGTTTTTATTTCAATACCATGTGATTATTAATCGTAAAGAAACTCTATACTGTTAGTTCTGAGTTTATTCTTCTATTTTATTTGGTAGTGTTTTAGTCTGTTCCACCAGTAGCTTTTGCATACCAGTAAAATACTGTTATAAATTTATTGTTTCTTTATTGTTTCAAGATTTATCAGAATTCTTAAGAACCATTGCTTTATTATTCAATATTAGCCTATATTATTTAAAAAAATCTCAAAACTTATTGTACGATAATGCATCTGGTCTAATCACCTGATTCAATAATCTTTTAAATTATGTAATTAATTGTATTACCATATATTTTAGTTGGATTCTAGTCTAAAAGTTATGGGCCAAATTACATTTGTGAATAATTGCATGAACATTTCTCCTGATATGCTTTTTGGCCAGGTTTCATAAACCTGGTTATGGGAGAAGGTGAAATTAATACAATTCATTTTCATAAATATTTGAGATATTAACTATATGTTTTAAGTTGTTCTATAAACAAATTGCCTGTATTTGGGTCCAATTCAAATGTGCGATTATCATGTTAAAATTTTGGATTCTGCCTAAATATTCCCAGTGCAGTTAGAGAACTTATGCCGTCCTTGTTTTTCTTCCTTGAAGGCTGTACCATGTACTCCAAGAAATAGTTAGACTTAATTTTCTTGTGACGAAAAAAGCCCATGTAATATTATAATTATCCTTATTACAGTAATTCTGATCAAAATGATCAAAATGGAAAGGTTCCTCTTGGTAAAATTCATTAAATGCAACCATCAGTGACATGCCTGGATTTTATTAGCTCTGTGTGCTTTTCCTAATGTTTTTACCAATATTTGGATTTTTTTGGTTATCAGTCCATCTTGAATATAACATTAAGTTGTGCCTGCTCCATTTAATAGCAGTTCAAGTACTGTGTAAGTATGCAGTAAGTTCAGTTTATACTAGCTTATCTCCTCAACAGAAATAACATATTCCAAATTTGTGGTTAGAATTATTTTAGTGAAATTTTCTTGTCAACTTTGTCCCTTTCGGGTTCACCACAGCTCAATGAACCGCCAACTGATCTGGCATATGTTTTATACAGCAGATACCCTTCCAGCCACAACCCAACACAACACTGGGAAACATCCACACACTCACATACATTCATACAATATGGCCTTTTTTTCCCCAAATAACCTTTTCCCCAAAAACCGTTGTGTTCTTGTGGGGGAAACCGTTGCACTCAGAGTAAATCCATGCGGTCACGGGGAGAACATGCAAACTCCAGGCGAGGCTCGAGCCAGCGGCCTTCTTGCTGTGAGGTGACTGTGCTACCCACTGCGCCACCATGACGCCCTTTAGTGAAATCTGAAATCTTTAAAGCAAGTACTGCAATACTAAAAATCTATCTTTCAGTCAAGTTAATTAAATAGCAGTGTTGTAACGTAAGTTAGGTTAGAATTGAATGACATTTGAATAACAAGTTTCATTCAAAATTGTCAATTTAAGCCTCCAGTAGGTAGAGTAGGCAACCACTGAATCATAGTAAAGGTGTTGATAATGACCAAAAGTTGTCATAGAATGTCATGATAAGATCTAAAAGTCATTGTGTTTCTACTAAATCCCTTTGTTTGGAATTTTGGATGCTGCATTCTCCACACATTGAACCTAGTCAGCGCATGTTTATGAATACCTATGAGCAAAAAAAACCTCTTACATTCACGTTTCCATTCTTTTTACAGTCGTTACAAACCAACAGAGCTCCATATTTGTTATCGTCTCAGTCTGGGCATTTTATTAGCTGTTTGTTGAATTGTTGCAGTTCTCCTTTTCCATTCCCACAGCGCGGGAGGTCTACAGTAAAAGTAGAAATCCAGCTTCATGTATGAAAAAATTCAACAAGAGCACATTGTCTTGTTGCAAGAGGTAGAAACTGCAGAAAAAAATACAGTTTTGCACTCTGTGGTCTTTGAGATGAGGTCATACCAAGGCCTCTCATTACACAAGCCCACAGCAACTGATGAACTGGTAATTTCCAGCAAAAATGGGAAATTGGTCCAAACCGGATCACAAAGGAAAGGATCTGACACTAAAATGATGGCAGCGCTACACTAATGATGCTAAATAATGCTGAAAACCATTGACTGTGGGTGCGTTATTACTTTAAATTTCAGATCTCTTTTGGTTTGAGTTGTAAAAGCACCCAATAAATGTTAAAGGGCAAAAGGTGTGGTTTGCCAGCTGTTAAAGAATTTTACCACCATGTGCAGATGATGCAGTCATCACTGAAGACAAGTGAAGCGATGCTATATAAAGCAGAGCTAATGGATGATATCATGATTTGGAGGCACACCTCATAGTGTTGGTGGGCCAGCAGAGTTAGATTAGTGTTTTAGACTGAAATAGATTGTAAAAGTCCCCCTGGGGGGTTAAAACACAGGTGTGTAATCATGAGATTTTTGAATCAGCAGATGGAAATGGTTCGGTGTGTCAACTTGAGCGGGAATGTTTGTAACCCACAGCTGCAAAGTGCAAAAGGATTAGATATTGACAAGAAAAATTAGGGCTGAACAGTTAATCTCATTTGCATTTTATATGAATACAAAACATTTTCAACCCGCAGGAGCTGCAATTACACTGCCATGTGATTAAACACATTAATGTCAGATTTTAGCTGACAGAAAATATAAACTTTTTATTTAGCTGTAGTCTGATAATAACATTAACAGTAAGTTCTTATAAAGAACAGGTTTCAGGTTGATGTGTTTGTTAAACGGTGAGCACTGATAGCAACACGTGGTGCAGGGATCGAATCTAGCCTCCTCTTCTTCCTGTTTACTTTCTAAAAACCCCAAAAATATCTTACAAAAAACAACAACATAATAGTATTTTTATTTATTATTTCTTTAATCCACACTTTAGTTTGTTTGATTTAGGACTGATTTTATACTGTTTTTACACCAGAGTAGGGTGGAACTGCTGTGATTAGAGGCAATAAACTTATAAGCTAAATTGAATTCATTTTTAGATCACAGTATTTGATTGTATTTAAGTGTAGTTCATTTGAATAATGTTTTATGACGACTTTATTGATAACTACTATGTCACTGAGTTGCGTACACTTGCTTAATGTTGGTTTTTCATCCAACAAATGTTCACTTTTATCCCTAATTTGTAATTTCATCTGATTGTAAGGCTTTTTGGAGAAAATAGTTCACTTGCATTTGAGGGATTTAAGTTCCAAAAAGTGAAATATTCTCTTGCTTTCGTTCAGACTTATCAAAGGACGACTGGAATGAAAACAAGAAACCTACGCAATGATTACAGCTCCTCACATGATCAAGCAGAGGACACGGCTCACAGCCAGAGAAGAGAGCTCAAAGACATCGAGAACTCTCTCATTCAGCTAACGACGAGTCTCGACTTGATGGAATGCAGTGTAAACTGATTTCTCTCATGCTCGTTTATTAACATGTCTTGTCAAAGCATTACCTCATCTTCTTTAAATGTGCCTGCTGTGTTAGGAGGAACCAGAACGGCCTCACCAGAAGAGTTCAGGTGCACCAGGGATAGAAACGTTTCCAAGGGACCCCTCTGACAAATCGTAAAAAGCCTAAAACTCTAATGTAGTATAGTGCATTGATACATATTTCATGACATGTTTTGTATTTTGGGCAGGTGGCGGAAGTTGAAATCACTCCTGAGAGACCATCATCAGGATCTCATGTTGGCTTTAGATGTGTCTTCATTTTATCAGCAAGCCGACAGCATAATTGGCAATGTTAACATTATGGTATTGTTACATCATTTTTATTGGCATTCATTCATTTCTTCACTCGCCTAAAAAATTGATACAATTATTTGTTTTGTGTAAAGAACAGAAACAATTGTATTTAAATCGTAGAATACTGGATTTCATGCACATTACATTATTACATGATCAATTTTGCACATTAAAACATACAAAATATTGCTAGCACTTCATGATTACTACACTCTATTAATCATCAATCATTAATTAAGCATTAGCAAATAGTTAATACATCATTTATAAAGCATTTTCCTGTTTTAATGGACATTTATAAACAGTCTATAAATATAACTTATAACGCTTTATTCTTTGTGTATATGCATAACACGCTTAATAATATAAATTTCATGCTTTATTGATGATCAGTTCATCAATTTACATTAAACTTTTCACTATTTAAAAACTATTTAGTTTTTAGTGGTATGTGATTCATGAGTTCATTTAGAAAATTCTGAAAGCACATTCATGCATATTATTATTCATACATATAGGAACAGTTACCTAGCGTGATAATATATGCTTAACACATAGTTCTACTGTTACTTGTGATTAATTCAGCTAGTTATAAAACATTTTCTAGCTGCAAGTTAACTTTTTGGTGAGCTTGGCTAAAGTAAGGACTATTTACATGTTCTAATTGTAATTTATTCTTATGAACAACTAATAACTAACTATTTTTAAAATAGGTAAATGTTTCATTTATAAATCAGTAATCCATTCTCAATAAAGCATGACCTTAATGTTATTAAGCATATTTCACGTAAACATAACAACATAAAGTCTTCACATTTATGTCGATAAACTGCTTACAATTGTGTATTAACTTAGAAAAAATGCTTTGTAAATTATGCATTAACTAGTTGCTACTGCTTATTTAATGATTAACAGTGTGTAGTAATTATAAAGTGGTAACAAAGTATTTTTTTACTCACTTACATCATGATATACTGTATTTCTTTTTTAGAGGAGCTGTGTTTTGGCAGACGAGCTCCCCAAAAGTGACAAGGAGACCCAAGAAATTGCCTGTCAGATCAATGTAAGTCCAACAACGATCCCATTAGAGGAAATATTGTCTCCATGTGTAACCCTAAAATTGAGAACATAACATCCTGACACAGCTTCTTGGGTTTTTAAATGCATGATTTCTCACTTAAACAAATAGTAGCTCATTGTTACAGTCCAATTTTTCCTTAAAACTGTAGCAATTGAACACCAAATGAATGATGTCATTTCCTTTCATGACCCCACCCCTCCTCGGACAACTCTCTTTCCAGATGCTGAATGAGTGTGCTTCTCGTCTGTCAACTCTCCACCCAACTCTGGCCAGAAGAGTTACATGCAAACAGGCCGAGGTGAAGGAGAACTGGGCGCTTCTCCAGGACTTTCTCCGGTAAACCGGCTCCCATATCGTCCTCATGTGCACTAAAAACAATAGCAAACAAAGAACTTCTGTGATTTCTTGTTTCAGGGTGGTGTTGTTAAAACATACCATTATAAAATAGAATCCATCTCAGTTATTCATGAGTTTAGTTTACTTAGTGATGTAATGCAACGGTCTTATATTTTGATATACATTTTGCTGGCTTTTTCAGTATAACTGGTGCATTTTGTTACTTTTTAGTTTTAAACTCAACATTTTTTGCTTGTTTTTCCATGAGAAAGTGATGATTGAACCTAAATTTTAAAAGTCCTCTTTTTAAAAATATTTTCATTTAAGCTTGGTTTGTTAAGTATCAAAGTTGGTTATTTAATTTTTTATTAATTTATTTATTTATTTGCATTTGTCCTTAAAATTTGGTCATTGTAATCCATCCTTGATTTCACTAATCAAGCAACTGACCTAGGCATTCGGGGCTTCAGTCTCTAATGTTTTTTCTTTAGCCCTGGATCATTTATGAAGAAATGCATTGCAACTGGCAAGAGATGCAGATTCAAAGTTTAGTATTTCCTGCCTCAAAAACAGCAAAACTCGCAATGGACAGTTTTAGTTTAACAGCACATGAGCACCGAAGAAATGCTATAAACTTACCAAATTCATATAAGTGTGATTTCTGGACAGCTGTGAGTGTGTTTCTGCGGCAAATTGAGCAAAGTGTACAAAACGAGTGTGTTTGGCAGCAAAACATGTGACACATGATGGCCAATAAAAGTCAAGCTGCTCAAACATGTTCCGAAACCCTTGGGAATGGAAAATAACTGCTATGTGGTGTTAATGTATAAAATATTAAGAAGTACTTAGTTAACCAAGATAGCCAAGTAATAAAAAAAATGTATGTAAAAAAAAGTATAAAGATGTTTTGGTCATCATCTATGTGTAGATTTCCTTATTTTGGTTGCTACTTAAAAATTGTTAACCTAGAGCTGGTTCTGATGTGTTTACTTTCAGTCTGCAGACATACGTCTTTGTAGTACTTATCTTATTATATCAAAATCAATATAAAAAATAAAATCATATTTTTGAGCTGTTAGCGATGGTTGTCATTTGATACACATCATATATTGCTTTGATTATATAGCTATGATTAAAAGATATCACAAGGCTCATGAAAGTATAGAATTCAAACTTTTCTTGCTGGGATACCCCATAAAGACTATTATAGGAACATCCCTAAGGGTCTGAGCTCAGACCCCCATGTTCTCAGTCCCAAGAACGTCCATGATGCTTCCCATTATGTTTAAGCATGACTATTTCTGAGAAACCCTCAACTTTTGACAAAATTAAACTATTGGTGAAATTGGTTCTGTGGTTCACCTTTATACAAAGTGACAACCATACAAGTTCCAGAATAGGCCAGCCTTAAACCAAACATCAAGGAAACATTGGCTGTGGGTAGCTAGATCTAGATTTTTATATTTGACAAATTCACATATACACAAACTTCTGGCTTTGGCTATGTCATATACATAAATATATATAAATAATTACCACAATCCTCAAGATGGAAAAAAAACAGATAAAGAGACAAACATGACATTAATTTGATAGAAAGGATTTCATAATTGTGTTTTTTAAAAGCACTCTTACTTTACATGGGCACAGACATAACTGAGATGCCTTTTCATAACGATTCCACACGTTTATATAAGCTTTCCATTTTTTACCTACATGTTAGTAAAGAACTTAACAAGTTCAAGTTGTTCTTCATTTGCTCCATGAACCAAAGCAAAAAATGACGGCATGACTGAATGGTGACCATTTATTTTGTTTTATTTATAAAGCATTTTCACACACATTAACAATTCAAAGTGCTTTAAAGAAGAATGAAAATAGATCAGAGATAAGAACAGATAATAAAACAGGTCTGAGACAAAAAGCAGAGGTTAAAACATTGAAATCATTAGACATTGATTAAAAGCAATAGAATAAAAGTAAACAGAAGTTCATTAGCGGAGCACTTTTCAGACTTGGTAAACACATTTTTAAATACATGTGTTTTTAGCCTGGATTTAAATGTGACAAACGTTGTAATCCCCCTTGTCTCTTTTGGAAGCTGGTTCCAGCTGCGGGCAGCATAGTACCTGAAAGCAGACTCTCACTGTTGGAAGGAAAACCATGATAGTTTTAACTGATAAACTGAAGGATCTATGACCTCTGTTTTTTTTTATACAATCAGCAGTCTGATTTCTATTTTGCGAATTATAGATGAGCAGCAACACTTTAAAATGTATGTAGAGCTAGTTTAGAGACCTCAGGGTTGGCATTATGTGCACTGACTCTCTAGTTCAGGATCCGTGCAGCGGCATTCAGAAGAATCTGCAGCTAGTTAACAGTATAATATTCCACTCTGCTGGTGATAAAAGCATAGAACAGTTTCTCTAGATCCTGACTGGAAACAAAGCATCTAAGTAAAACAAATAGAAATATTTTAGGTTGTGTATTTAACACAATATAACATTATCTTTAGTAATTTTGTTGATATTTGAGGAGGTTTTTAGACTAATTCTGAATATGATTACATTCATATCATGTTTTTAAAACTTGCTTTAAGTATCCAGAAGTATAAACATCACTTACTGCTTAAAGAAACACTTTTCTGCCAGAATACTTACCGAGCGATGTTTGGATATTTTTTCTATCAAACCATGCATGTCTGGTTTGCGGGACCATGCCAGTACCTATAAAGGAAGCTGCAATTAGTGGCAGCACATGCGCTATCCCTCTGAGTCACCAAATTTCACAGGGAAGCGTGGTTATCTGAGATCAGTCAACAGAATTTCACAAATACTCAACCCAACATGGAAATTCTTGATTGGAAACTCAATGACTTGCGCAAAAACAGAACGACCTGTAGAAGTGATAGGAAGGAGAGACAAAAACAAAGGATTATAGTCCACAAAAGGAAGAGATTAGTTTAAATATAACAGAGAAACAGACTTATCGACACTGAGTGAAACATGTGTAACATAGCTCAGGTCAAAGAAATAATAAGAACATTGTACACAAAAAAATAAAAAATAAAATAGCAATAAAAAAAAATGGAAATGGAAAAATCGCACACCATAACATTTCTTCCAATAAACTTTTTTTCTGTCGTTTCTGCTTTGTAGAGAGAGCTGATTACATTCCTTTTCGGTTCACTCAACAAGTCCTCTATCACTAGCTGCAAACACACCTTTCCTGAGACTATGAGCTAACCAGACAAGAGGGAGGTGACATCATCGCTCACACATCCTGCCAACAATAATATCTCCCTAACTGAAAACAATGACAGCAAAGTTTGATCCGGGGTTACATAAGCAACGGAGACATGATCTTAGTGTTTTGCAGATATTTTTATATTTTCAGGCTGAGACTTGTTTGAGATTTACTGGCTGAAATTACAATGAAATATTAGGATGTATTTGAAGCGTAATCATACCATGTGGTGGCATAAGTGGTAAATCTTTCTTCTGCTTCACAGGAACCAGAAGACAGATGTGTCCTTCAAACGCCTATCCACTTTACCCACCGATCCACTAACCACAATTCCTGACTCACAGAGCTTTGCTGGAAATGAGGGTCAAGGCGTAATGGGAAAAGATGTTAAAGAGGAGCAAAACCGTCTCCGAGGATTTGAGGTTGGACTCCAAAAACATCTCTCAGCATGTGATTATAAACAAGTGGACGTGACCACAAGGGAATAACTCGTTTCAAGTTTAAATTTGAACAAACTTTCACTTATCTCACTTGACAGATTACCTTCTTGAAGCAATAATCTGACTTTTGTTGTTAGTTACAATTGAAGAAAGTTGTTTGAGAAGGATTGGAATCTCTTAATAACCCTGTTATTGATTTGCAAGGTCGAACCCTCTTGTGTCTGTGGTAATTTGGAGTAATCAAATCTAATATGTAATACGGATTATGCAGTGCTTCAGAGGCCTGTGGACTCGTAGGACGTGGAGTCCAGTTCAGGAATGTTTTGTTGGGAGTCGAGTCCTGTTCTCTGAAAACAGCTGTTCCAAGCTGGAGAACATCTCTGAAAAACAGGACAGAACAAGGTGCAAAAAGTTTTTATTTCATCGAGTAATCAGTAGAGGACTATCGAAGTTAATCATCCTTAAATGTGTGATCTCATTCCATACCAAGTATTTGAAGAGTCAGTTTTTGTATAAAATTTGATTAACAGCTATTGTTTTTGCAGCTGTATCAGCCAGATGGCTCAAACAAGCCTTGTTTCCTCTCAAGACCTTCTCACACCCGAGTCGATAAAGGCTCCTGGAATGGTAATGCAATCTCGCAGATTTCTATAACAACTCTGATCTCATGTAAAAGTAATCTATCGTCATCTTCTTGGAATTGAATGAAGAATGAAGAGCATGACTGGTCAGAAGCAGGACAAGACTGCAAGCTAGAGGAGCTCCTCAGCCAGGTGGAAGTCCTTTGGGAGGCTCTGCAGAAGAAATATGAAGAGAACAGTGAGAGTGATGTGAAGAACAAAGAACAGACTGGAGTTAAAGCCTCACAGATGGTGTCTGAACTCACACTTCCAAACCGACCACCGGAAAGTGAGGAGAAAGGCAGTTCAGGAATGCTTGAAAAGTTTCTTGCACTTTTGGATCCTAGCGGTTATCAGAGATTAAGTCAGGTTAAACACAACTTTATAGTGAATCTACTTTTGGTCTGGGTGTATTTTAGAGAATACAAAATTAGGAATGTGCTTTTTGTTTTAGGATGATTCTGAACCTCTGGCTGCAGAAATGTCATTAAAACAACTCGGTTGTCAAACTGACAATGAGAGATCGCAGGAACAGGACCAAACAAACGGCGAGCTGCAAAGACTGGTAATACAATTTTATTGTTAGATAGATCAATTTAAGTTCTTTGTGTTTAATTTGTAAAAAAAATACATCTACAATAACCTAATTTAAAGATTTGTATTCTGTCTGTCATAATGTAATAATAATATTATTAATTTGTTTAAAAACGCATAGATGTTAATTAAATAACTAATGGTAAAAAAACTGCTTATTGTAATAGTTATATGTTTGCGTGACTATGAAGGTGCCATATTACGTAAACTAATTTTTTCTGACAGCATTCATTTGTGTTGTTCACTCATAAAAAAATCAGATTATTTCATTCATGTTTTTGTGATCTTATTTGCATTTTCTGGGAGCTCAAAATGGCTGGATGATCATGGGACTTCACCCATTGTTGTAGTGTCTTACCACTGACCAGTCAGATGAACAGCTAATGCAGCTCATCTCAATGTAGACATAATGTCTTACCTGGAAATTTAATATATTCTCCATTAATGGTTAGATTTTGTGTGTTCCAACAAGCAAAACCTTGGAAAGATGAATTGTATTTGTGAGCAGCACTGTTAAACAAGGCTGGTTCTAAAAAGGGCCACTTTTCTGGCTATTCTGATGACGAGTGGCAGTGGGAGGAGCAGGGGTAAATGGCACATCATTCAGAGCCAAACAATCTGAGATGTTTCAAAGGTATTGTTTGGTTACTAAGGGTTCAGTGATATTATAGATGAGTCATATATTTATTCTAAATGGTTAAAAAAGGCATAATATGGCACCTTTAATGAATCGGTTGGCAGCACTAGGGTTAGATTTAGAACTGCTAGTGGCCCCACGGACTAGATTGAAGACTAAGGGGGATAAGGCATTTGCAGTAGCTGGCTCAAGACTGTGAAATGAATTGCCACATAAAATACTCAGTTCTCTGAACATTAAGGTTTTTCGTGAAACTGAAGACTAACTGTTATTTTCAGGTATTTTTAATGTGTGGTGTTGAGTATTTGTAAATGTATGAGAAACTTTGTTTTTACTTAGCTTTTGTAAGGGCTGTTTCCTATCAATTGAACTTTTTTATTTTAAACACTTGTTTGGCTCAGTTATGATGTTTGTGCATCTTCTCTATAAATAAACTTTACTTACTTACTTCTTTATTTTGTATTATGTGCAATAAAGCCCACCAACTTGGACACCCTCAAAAACTTAGATCTTCAATTCTTGATACAAGAAAAATAGCATCAAACCAACAACAAATGAAGACCAGTAATATCTTTCAAATAGTCTATAACAACGAGCAGCATGGTGACATACCTGCTTGTCCTCCAGGATCTCTGGTTTTGTTCTAAAGCTAAAAATCATGCTTTATTTGAATTGGAGTCATAGGAAAAATGTACCCCTTCTTTCACCCAGCTAAGCTTGAAAACGTGGGTGAAAAATTGTTGAACGTTTCATTCACATTTCTATGTATTTTCAATGTTGCCTTTTACATATTACTTATTCTTAAAGCTATAACAAGCTGCCATATAAACTTAAAATAAAAAATAAACATATTTTAGCATAAAAGGTTGTTGTCGTAACTGCATAAGAATAGACAAGAAATTAAAAGAGGTTAAATATCGCACATTTAAATGTTTTAGGTTTCTTTGAATTGAATATGAAAATGTAGCATCTGGAAGCTGTTTATTCTAAAATGATGTCCATTTGGAGTCATTTTAATTTATGGATATGGTCTTACCTGCTGCTGGAACAGATGGAGAGCTCTATTTAAGTCTGGAAATTATCTCACATATTTATGACAAGAACAAAAATGAATCTACTGTTCCATGAATAAACTTATTCACCATCACATTATCCCACCTCAGATATCTACCCTAACCCTGCGGATAAACCAGCACCTCTGCCGCTCTGCAGAGCTCAGTATGGACCTTCTGGATGTAGAAACCAGCAGGGCTGTGCTTTGCGACTCTGATCTCAGTATCCTCGAGGGGCTATGGGAGCAACAGAACGACCTAGAGGTCAGCTAAGATAAAAAAAACTTACACGCAAATGAAATGCAAATATATGCGCAGAGTACCAGTAGTTCTCTCACAAATTATATTCAAGAATGAGCAATGCACTTTTTTTTCTTATTGCCCGGTAAGGTAGATTTGATCATTATAAATTTAACTCTGCACTCTGAAAATGATTAACCTTCTAATGGCAAAAATTTGGCTTTAAGTCGCTTTTCTTACTGTGGGTTTTTTCTTAATTAGGCTCATTATAATATCATCAAGGGGGAGGTGCAAGAGATGGAGAGATTTGCCTCTCAGATGCAGACTCCTCCCCAAGAGCAGGAAAGAGACCCTCTCAGAGAAGAGGTTCAAGCAATCCTGCAGGCTTGGGAGGAAATGGGCCACAGCATGGCTGAAAACAAGGGGCGTCTAAAGAAATTCCAAGAGATTCAGCAGTATTTTCAAAACTACCTTGCTATGATGTAAGAAAATGTTTGCTCTTATATATAGTTGATGTTGATATATCAAAGAGATTTTTTATTTAAATATAAAACATCTTTTACTCTTGTTTAGTCCTTTTTACTTGTTTCTTAACATAATCCTAGACCAATCTGTACGGCGATTCAGATTCAGACAGCCAGTTTGAACTGATTTCAG
Organism: Danionella dracula; assembly: GCA_900490495.1. Taxonomy (NCBI): domain Eukaryota; kingdom Metazoa; phylum Chordata; class Actinopteri; order Cypriniformes; family Danionidae; genus Danionella; species Danionella dracula. The sequence goes on from UELW01000012.1 coordinate 6,514,028, forward strand.
AAGAAATAATAATGTTAACCAGTTTGAAACAAGTGGAAGTCAATTACTGTTTTGCAGGAGGTGTCAAATTCTTTAGCTCAAGGCAAGGCAAGTTTATTTGTATAGCACATTTCGTACACAGGGTAATTGAAAGTGCTTTACATTGGAAATAAAGAGCAAAAAGAAAGTACATTTATTAAAATGTAATATGTAAAAATGTAATGCTCAGAGGCAGCATGTTGATCTTTTGAGGGTCTGACCAGTAAAGTAATAGAAGTGCTTTTAATAATGTCATTCGTTCATTTATCTTCATGTCGGCTTTCTTCCCTTTCGGGGTCACCACAGCGGAATGAACCGCCAACTCTCTGGCATACGTTTTACGCAGCGCATGCCCTTCCAGCCGCAACCCATCGCCGGGAAACTTTTAATAACTTATATAATATAACATAACATAACATAACATAACATAACATAACATAACATAACATAACATAACATAACATAACATAACATAACATAACATAACATAATATAATATAATATAGGCGTCACGGTGGCGCAGTGGGTAGCACGGTCGTCTCACAGCAAGAAGGTCGCTGGTTCTAGGCTCGGCTGGGGCCGGTGGCATTTCTGTGTGGAGTTTGCATGTTCTCCCCGTGATCGCGTGGGTTGTTTCCGGGTGCTCCGGTTTCCCCACATGTCCAAAGACATGCGGTATAAGTGAATTGAATAAGAACAATTGCCCATAGTGTTAAAGTGTGAATGTGTGTGTTAATGTTTCCCAGCGATGGGTTGCGGCTGGAAGGGTATCCGCTGCGTAAAACATATGCCAGAGAGTTGGCGGTTCATTCCGCTGTGGCGACCCCGAAAGGGAAAAAGCCGACATGAAGATGAATGAATAATATAATATAATATAATATCTTTCCTGGCAGTTCAGTTGAATGAATTATAATGAATATATACTTATACATTATAATTTAAATAATATTATGTTTTTTTTTTTACTTTGTATGCATTATAATACAGGTCACAGAACAGGTATTTACAGGAAAAACATGCATTCAATATCTCTAGAACTGATCAATTTAGCTTTTCAAACATAGACACAGGAACAGTTGCTAAAATCTGTCTTTTGTTGACCACTTACCTTTTCTATCAGTCAACTTTCTTTAAAAAAAATTAAGCACAAAAACAATTTCAACATCTTATTCAAGCACATTTATTTCAAAATGAGTTCAAATGAATGGAGCATTCTTCACAAAGAACAAACACAGAACTTTTTAAAAGATAGTGAATGAAGTTCTTGTGCGCAGATCTGTTTCAGCTCGTTTAGTTTTGCTCAAATTTGCAAATTTGTGTCGTAAGGAAATAAAAAATTATGTATGTTTTCATCTTTGGATCCACAGTTATCTTTGCAATTCACTTTATTTATTGCTATGCTAAGTGTTATTTGAGGTAAAACAGCTGTTAACATATCATGTACACAGATTCCAAGCTAACCTCTGAAAGATTAATAAAGTGTCGATTTTCTTAAAACACACTATGCATCCACCTGTATTTGAATTTTTTTTGCAGACATTGAGTACTGAGGTCATCATTGGTGACTGTCAGCTGTAAGAAATGTATTATATTTCAGTACCATATTATATAAAATATTGTATATAAATATACTATTTATACTATTTATATTAATGTATACTGAATATAAGTAAATTTTATACTAAAGATAATTTATACTATTTATATAAAAATAATCCCATTATAAATGGTCATTTATTTAGGAAGCTCTCGTGTATGTGGCGTTATTGTTTAATAATACTTTATTCAGATTTCCAGAATTCTATATTTTTGTTATATATTGTTCCTGTTTCCTGCAGTACATGGACAGAGAACACCAGGTCGTGTATGCTCATTGGCAGTGCTGCTTGGCGAGAAAGTAAAGCAGCAGAGATAGATTGCAGCATTAAAACGAAGCTGGATGAGTTTAGCAAACTGACTGCAGCTGCTCAAGGACTTATGCAAGAGGAGGGTCCATTTAAAGACATTGTGAGTGTGTGATTGATTTACTTATTGTTGCCACATGGTCATTTTAAATCAATATCAGTTGTCTAAATATGAGTCGTCCATCTGTGGAGCGTTTATAAGGGTTTCTGGATAGTAATCTTTGTGATTATAGATCAAGGAGAGAACAGATGAGCTGCAAAGCATGCTGGGATGGATCCAGGTGAACTGGCGAGCTCAAAAAGAGCAGCTTGAAAGAGGGGAGAATGTGGGAGCGGAGCGAGTGGATGATCCTTGTCAACAGCAGGTTTTTAGATTTATCTTTACTTTTTTATATTCTAACGTTAAAGTTGTGATGTGTAATGTGAGGCTGGAAAATATTTTTTGTTGAAGGAATGTGATTGGGATGGTTATAAATGGTCTAAAGGATTACATTTCTAAAATGTGTTTTTCACTAAATGTACTGAGATATTCTTTCCTAGATGATCCAATGATCAAGAGTTATATAGTTAATATAAACAAAAGCACAACTTAAAACATATTCTGGTACACACACGAACTGTGCATCACTGGAATACAAAAGAGTTTGAACAAGGCGAACATTTGAAGAATACATAGAAGAATGCATTTAAGCTAGATACAAAGGGAAACCAAACAACAACAAAAAAATAGGGGTACTTAGTAGTGTAGGAAGTGATTCTAGAGGAAGACCAAATAAGGTGTGTTAACTAAATAGGTGACAATGAGGCTAATGAATAGACACATAAAAGTCACTTTGAGTATAAAAATAATCATGGCTAAATTGTTCTCACAATAAGCAGCTTTACATGATTAAAATGCAGGGAAAAGATGAGGATGCTTCAAACTGAATATGTCAACAGCAGAACAACAGAAAACACATGTTAAAAACAAATAAAACAGAGTAACTAGACATCGGTTAACTACATTTTTTCATTTTCAGTTTAATAAGATCATTTCATGTAATTTACAGAAAATAATATGGATTCAAAGTTAGGTTAAATAAATAGATCACACACTATATATATGTGGGTGTTTGTGCGTGGTTGCACACTCGCGCGTGTGTGTGTGTGTGTGTGAGTGTGTGTCTTCTATATATTTATTTTGTTTTTAATTACATTGTTGACATTTTTAACTTTCTAAATAATATTGGAATTATTTATTAAGTTAAGATATTTGAGTACATGAAGGTGAAGGAGGTATTTTCAGAAGCAACGCCCTAATTACTTACTTCAGTTTGGAAACTAAATTAATGTACTAAATTAAATTCTAAATTGAACTCCAAACATCTGCAAGCTTAGTTTTTTATTTAAAAATGTGTGATTTAAGGCATTTCTGACTTATATTATACTCTTTATATTTGGTCAAAAATGTCCAGACAAAGTCAAGAACATACATTTTGTGAAATAGATTAAACAAAAGAGCTTGTTTTGAATTTATATTTCATGAAACATCACTTTGTTCTAAACAGTTTTACTGCATAGATGTTAAATTCTGCCAGATAGTAAGCTGGAAAAGTGGTATTGTAAATAGGAATTGACCACCAGGTGATACGCATTACCAATACATTTCAATAATGTATTTGTTTATGCTTTTCTGCTCTTGTTTAGAGTCATCATGTCAAAAATCCTTCTCGCAGCCTATGCATTTTCAATGAAGAGCTCAACGGAAGTGCTTCTGAAACACAAGAATGCAGTTTTGAGCAAGAGAATGCAAGCCAAGATGCATCCAGCATTAAGCAGGAGTCTCGAATCACAAAAACAAGACTCGGCTCCAGTATCTGCCTCATTTTGAGCTTTGATGAAGAATCTTCAGGCATCAACCAAGTAACAAAGCAATGGTCAACCAACAATGGAGAAAAACATGAGGCACCAACAAGCAATGTTCAAGGAGGGAAAGAACAATCTCAGAAGAACCTGGAAATACATCAGGTGACATGTCCTGACTCACTCTTGACTAATGAAACAAAACAAACGACGTCTTATGAGGACCTTCATCTGCAAAACAGTTACCAAGAAAAAGAAACCCAGTCGCCAGGCAAAAAGAATGACTCAAACCTTATGTTCTCAAGCATTGCTGAATCATCCAACTCAACAGACAAACTAGAGGCTAACTTGCAGTTGTCAACAGTCACAGATCACACGTCAGCCATGAGTCAAACAGACATTCCTCGTCAGCGGATGCAAAAATCTGTACACAACACAAAAACAAACAAATGTCAAAGTGAGGACCTTGAGGCAGCAGCAGAAGTAACTCACAGAGTAAGTAAGACTTCAAAAAAGTGTATAAACTTCACACACATTCCAAACCATGCTCAAAGGCTGCACTCAAACCCGACATGCATGTGCTTATTATTCTCCCCGCTCTGCACATCCCGTCCCATGTGGTAAAACAATGACCTCATGATTCGTTTTCCATGGCGTGGTTTTGAAATGCCTCCTGGTGGTGTGTATTGTAATAATGCTCTGTGAAGCCTGCACATGCCATGTAGGATTTATGAACTTGGCATGATATCTCATTCGTCATGCATTGGCTATTTACATCGTAACTGAGCATGTGTGAATGCTACAACCATGCACTACTTTCCTAAAAGTGCATGTGGGCCATTAATAACTGTGCGTCAGTTTTGTTTTATGATCAGAGGCAGTCTAATGGTTTGTGTTCATCTCTTTTTGGCAGGTATGTACATATTTGCACGTTTCGGATAGTCGCAAATCTCCTGGACAAGCGATCGAAGACACATCGCCATCACATGAGGACATTGATGCATTACGTTATGCCAAAGCTCAAGGAGAAAAGGGTTCCTGTCGAAATCGATTCAAAGCAAGTTCTTTATTAAAGCTGAAAGGGCCAATTAAAAATAAAGAGAGAGTGCTGCACAGGACCTCACCGCTTGGCACCATAGGATTGGAAAGCTCTGGCAACCCCTCAAGCTTTTTCAGGCAAAGGTGCAACACTTGGCCTGAGAGAGAACGCATAGTGAAAGGAAGAAGCCGCTCAAACTCCAAACTTCAGATTTTTATTAGAAGTAGCATCTTACCAGTGAATTCTGTCAGCGGTGACAAATCCAAGCCTCTTCCAGAAGACACTTTGCCTAATGTTGTCAAGACGTCAAGTGGGGAAGCTAAAAACATCTGCTCTTATTTGTCTCTGGGATCCACGCTTAGCTTTAGCCTGCCAAGGCACTTTGACAATATTGCCTTAGGTTTGGAAAATAACACTGAGAATAAAAAGAGCCAGGAATTTAATGTCTCAAACAACCAAAAAGCTCAAGTCCAAGAAGATTCATCGACTCAGGTATCTGAAATAGACCACTCTGTTCACGATTTGGAATGCACACTTCAAGATGAGACCCAACTTCACGTAAATGCAAAACCTTTCAAATCTGTCAATCAAAGCAAAGTGTTTCCTTCTGAAGGTAAAAGCTTCAACCAGATTACCCTTTGTGGGACGCCTTGTTCATGTAATCACCCTTGCTTAAGTGTGTACACCAAAATAAAAGACCTAAATGGACACTTATTCTACACACCCCTTAGAAACCCATCAGTAAATGTTTGTCCTGACAGACTGAGCCCTGGAAAAAAAAGCCGTATTATAAACTGTGGTGTACAAGACTGCACTGTGTGTTTCAGCGAGATGGTGATGGACAAGCCTGACATCATCATGCAGGAGCTCCTTCAGCCTGGACACTGGCTTTTCCAGCAGGAGGAAGAGGAGCTTGAGGATATATGGAGAGGCAGGCTGGGTAATCTTTCTGACAAGTTGAATTTTGATGATAAAGCATTTGGGAAGAAGAAACCTTTAAAGGTCACTGACTGATACCTCCCTTAAAGTAAACTCCCTTAAAGTGTTCATTTTATTGCATTCTTTTGAAAGTGTTGCTCCTTTAAATGGCACATAGGGGTTATCTGAAAGTGAACAAAATGGAAATTTCAAGGTAAATCAACAGTTTTATTGCAATCTAACAACTTTATTTAAATGAATGCTCCATGTTTTTTGAGTTGAGCTCTTTATCCAACTCTCCCAGAGGACTTTTTAAGTCATTTTAAAGTTTCAGTTAGACAAGTTGAAATTGTCATGCCATAAAAGTAGTAGCATGTGATTTTTTTTCTATTTAAAACATGCTCGCTAGACAAATAAAGACTGATTTTCTGGCATGATGTTCCTCTACCTGCTGCTGTTTTCCTAACTATTAAAATATCCAAATACCCGAAATATCAATATTTCATTTTCTAATGGTCATAGTACCAGTTTAACTATATATGCACCCCCTGTTTACACTGCATATATCGGTGCTCATTTCTGATTTAATGCCAGTTTTGCCTTGTATTTTGATGGTCTTCATTCATTGCCACTGAAATGTGCTTAAACACAGACTTGCTTCTGTTTGAGCTGTTCTTTGCACTGCCTGTTGTCAAAGTTGCATGATGTCGAGATCACGATTTGCCTGTTTAACAAGTTAGTCTTTTTTTTCCATATGCAAATCCGATCTGTGTCGAAAATGAGTACAAAAACATTTATCTTGCTGTGCAAATTGGGTAAAATAGTAAACGAAACTTTTAGACTTAGTTATTCTGTTAATGGTATGCAAATGCTACTGGTGTAATCCAATTTAATTATCTATGAAAAACTATGCTTAAAGCCCAGCCAACTTTATTCATATAACACAAAAACTGTACAGTGACAGACCAATGTGCTTCACATTTCAGGTCAGAAAATACATTAAAACGTCAACTGTAAAAAGTTAAAAGTAATTAACACAGTAATGGCAATAAAAACCCTAGAAAATACATAAATTTGCCTAATACATTTTGTAATAAAACGTTAAAACGAAAAACACTAATCAAGTGTGGAATTTAAGATCTGATTTTAAAAAGGACAGTGAAGTTGACTATCAAATTTGCAGAGGTAGCACATTCCATAGTTTGCCAGAACCAGAGAACATATGAACACATTTGAAAACAGTAAAACACTGTTTATTTATAAACAGTATAAATTACTAATTATAATAAAATATTATAAAGTATAAAATACTAATTATTTAGAGGTAGTAGGAATGTAAACCTAGCTCAGAGCTTTCTTAGTCTGGAAAATTAGGATAAATTAAGCCATATATCAGTTGGTCAAATATAACCAAACTCTTAATAGTTGATCAATTCTTATCACTTAGAGCCATTTTAATGATTTTTTACGATACACAGTCTTTTGCTGTCTGAGTAAGTGTTTATGTATGTTAACTAAAGTCTGTGTTATAACGCCATGCTAGAATAGACTCTGTCATTGTTCATTCGTTGAACTATTTCTAACAAAACAAAAGTAAATCAGTGCAATCTTACCCTGTAGCAGATGAGCAGATTAGGTACTGGTTATCTCGTGTGTCACCGTGATATAAGGCTTTTCTGTTTGAACTGTCACCAGTGACCTCGAATTTAAGTTTGTAATTTGCTAACGACACACCAAAACTATTTCCATTGACTAATAAAGCTCTGCTGCTATGGTCCACAAAGAACTTTTGTCCTTTTGTTTCCTAAACACTATTTTCTTTAATTGGGAATAGATTTCTCCAGTTTTCCTCCATTTCAGGGAATGTAAGGTAACGATAGATCAATTATTTATTAAGTGCAGAACGTTGAGCTCTTTAATGTGTTCCAACCTCCTGCTGTATTAATTCTCTAACACATATGAATTAAGTCTTCTTAACTAATGCCCTGGTTAATGCTGATACTGATTATATATAAAACGGATTCTGCAGATATCCAGTTCAATGGGGACTAGTTCGGAACAGATTCATTAGTTTTATTGCAACTTTTTAGATTGCTTATAGTTAAAAACGTCCAGACACAAAATATTACCTCCCATTATGAACAGTTGTTAACCACAAAATGTGGACTGATGTTTTTGCAAATATTTGATCTTTTTGTAGTTAAGTGAATTAATGCTATATGATGCCACAAAAGTTGATTCAGTTGAAGTGAGTTTTCCATCCATCTGTTTTTCTACCTGCTTTGTCCTAGTAATAAACAGGTTATTGTTCTCTCTCCAAAAGTCAGGATGACATTCCCTTAATTTATTTCTCTGTAAATCTTATCTTATTGTTGAACATCCCATGCTGACATACATTTTCTAAACTATCAACGTTCTCTTCAAACCACTTTATTTGATTTTAATCCTTTTGCTTTGAAATTATCGTGTCTTTACCTACTTTGAGACATGCTTACTTTAACATGCTTCAGTTATTCAATAATGCATGGCCTTTCATCTTAAAATGAATGCTTTATTTTCACGCGATGGCATCAGATTATCCACCAAGCTGGATGTTCATGAGTGTTTGGCAACACTAACCATCATATGGTAACTAGATCCGTGTTCAACTCATTAGAGGCCATGCAGACAGTGTGACCTGCCAAAGGATGATGAGATTAGCAAATAGCTCCATCTGTTGGGCATGAGCAAATGAACGAAGAACATTCAACACAGTTGTTACCTCATTATATATTAGCGTGTGAAATAATGTTTCATGTAATATGTAAGGTAGATGAGATGAAGTTTGCAGAAATAAAAGCTGCTGGGTTTCAGTCTATATTTAATTCTAAGGGAAGTGTTATGTTTCTAGATACAGATAAATGAAAAAAAATTCTGTAATTGCACTTGATATTTCAAGCTCCAGTTATTAATCATTCATCGCGATGATTATAAAAATAGGTCAGGGTGTCCCAATGGAGTTAAAATGTGCTTAAACCGAGCATATAAATTACTAGTATGAGAGTTGATGTGGCTTTATTCTAAAAACAATGGAACAATACTGTCTGCTTTTAGAATACCAAGATAATTGCTTCTGTTTGATTCCAGAGCTGTCAAGGAAAGTTAATAGACAAAATGAAGCCACATATCGCATCCTGTTCTGCTGTACAGTTATATTCTGATTCTGTTCATCTGTTATGAAACAGGCTAGCTGTACATTTTGATATTTAAAAAGCACAATTTATTATGGACATAGAAATAATTTTAACATCATTGTTCATCACCAGATGGCGCAATAGTCCATGTTAGTCAGCACAGGCGAAGGTTCAACCCATATCTGTGCACACCCGTTGAGCTAACAACACAATCAGCAGGCTTAGACCTCATCCTGCTGGTTCACAGTGGAAAACATAACAGAGTTTCTTAAGAAAAGGCTTGCAGATTAATTACACTCCTTTATAGATACTCTTTTATCTGTAAATTCAAGAAGATTCTCATTTCAATAGATTGCGACATGCACTATATAAGAAATTGTAGTTTATTAGTTATATTTTAGCAGAACAAAACAGAAAGTGCTTTAGCGGGTGAGATGTTTGTGCTCACTGCTTCAAGGAAAAGAAAACATTGTGAATGTAGGTCACTGAAGACACTTTACAGCTTTAGAAAGTCAACTTTTGTCATGCTATATAACACATAGCTTGACATTTATCTACTGCCTTTTACATTGTTCATGTTAATAACAAATGACTTCATGATGTTATTTTGATCAACCAACCCTCGCTTTTTTTATATATTAGTGAATATTTATTATTTTGACATACCTTTTGAATTATCCAAATTCTGATCATATTTTTATAAAATTGAAATGTTTGTATTACAATGACATATTTATAATTTTAATAAAATCTGTAATTAATAAGATTTAATTTAATGAGAGTGCATATAAACTATTGGGGAAGAAACAAGAATATTCCTGTCTATTGTTAATAGCATCACAGTGCAATTAATTCCAGTCAACTGTTACATAATGTTACCTTGAGGCAATAACCTCATTTAAAACCCTATTTAATCTTATTTATAGCTCCATGTGTTTAGTCACTAGAAATTTGATTTATAAAGGCCTACATATTTTTTTCATTGGTGAAAGTGCTGTAAATGTTAGTTTGAGGGAAAACGGTTACATTTAAGAGCCGTAAGAAGTATATTTTGTAATTAGCCTTCCATTTTTATTTTATTAGGACCCATTTATTTATAAATCTATTTATCCATCCAGCCAGTCATTCATTTGTCTGCTCCAGGTTTGGGTTCTTTTCACCTGAAGCATGTTTTTCAACTGACACCACAAACATATTTTGGAAATCGAATTTGATAAATATCCTAGAATATCCATAATAATTCTTAATAAAGTACTTAATTACGTAATTAAATACACACAAAAAGCCCACGTCCATGAAGAAACATACAAAAACACATATGCAGAACAGAATACATTAAATAATAATGACTTTAATTACAATAATCAACATATTTCGCACTTTAAAATAATATTTTGATAATATTTTTTCCATGTCATGTTATTTTAAACCTTCCTCAAGTCACAAAAAAACCTCTTAAAATCAAACCCTTCAAACTCCTTTTTGAGATGGACAGGTTAAAAGCCAATTGAAACACTATATTACAGGAGGACGGGCTACATCTACAACTGAGCCAATCACCGTATAGCAGGGCGGGGCTTGAGCCTAAAGGTTGTCAGTCAGGCGCTCGCTCAGTGTTCTGAGATCTGTCGAGTTGTTGCGCCTCTATTGTGGAAGGCGTCTCTCTTTGGGAAATAACGCGTGTGTTGACTCAAGGGATAGCGACGTTGAATTATTTTCACAAACAATGGGACTTCGTCTGCTCAGCGAGGTGAGTCCACTCGAAAATGAAATTTGTCTTGTATTTGAAGTAGTTGAGAGAGAAACTTTTCTTAAAGGCGAAGACCACAATGCATTGTGTTGATATGGAAGGAACTGTGTGACTCCACAGCACGTGTTGTTTGTGTTTCTAACGGTAGCTTATTGGAAAATATTGGAGTTTTTTTGTGTGTGTGGTGATTGTTTATTTTGGTGTTCAGCACTTGTTTCGTGAAGGACCATTGAAAACAGAAGCGTGTAGCGTATGTCGTCTGCTGCTTTCCAATCCAGTGTTTGGGAAGCAGAGAGCACACAAGACAAGAATGATTTTCTTTAGATGACGTGTTTGTTTGCTTTTTGGTGTAATTTACAGGTCAATTGTGTTGATTATTCTCGTTTTTAAATTTCACTTGATTTCACCTGTAGACCATGTTAAAGTGTTGCGTTTAAGTTAATTTAAAAGGAGTAACGTTAACTTGTGGTTAACACATAGCATTAGCATTGTTTTTTCCAGTTTACTCAACTGCTGTTAGATACGTCAAAACTTTAGGTAAAGCATTTGTGATTTCCACACATTGGTATCCCATACCTTCGAAGTATCATCATCAGGACAGGAATATCCAAAATTGGTCCTGGAGGATCGCAGTCTAGCCTTTTTTAACTTCAGCCGTTATCAAACACACCTGGTATCTCTAACTAGCAGGTAGTATGCATACTTGCAAGAACATAGCAAATGTTTGGATACCTCATGCAATGGGATGATTGAACACTACTTTTATCAAGAAGTGTGCCAAGTTAAATTCAGCACTTGCTAAAAAAAACTATCTGACTGCTACAAAAGTGAGATGCTAGTATTGAGTCAGAGTAACGAAGACAAATGGACTAAACTCGGTCTGAATCAGCCTACATGCACTTTTATAGTCCTGGTTTCAAATTCTTTAAAGTAGGGGAAAGTAAAACTGCAAATGTGAGTGATGTATGTTTTGTGGAAGAGGGCTGTTGTTGAATTACCATGTCAGTGTTATTTGATATTGGCATCATGAGTACTCAATATGTGTTTTTGTGAATAGGAATGCTGCATTCCTTACTCATAGTTTCAGAAAACTTACTTGCAGAAAAATCTAACGTAAAAAAAATATTGACGTCAATTTTAAAGTGCTCATAGAAATCCGGAATTGTGTCTAAAGGTGCTCAGTTCATCAGTATTGGTGGGCTAGCCTTTATTGATCCAGGCAATTCTTACAAAGGACAAAACCTTGAAAATAAAATTTTTGCCTCTCAATCATTTTGTGGTAGTTTTTTTTCAATAATCACTGCACATTTTTCTCTTTATTATTCACGCTTTTCTTTTTTCTTTTCTTTTTTTCGTTTCATATAAAAAGTATTTCCTTTTTATCCGTGGGATTTCCACAAGTTGCTTCTCTATGGCTACTTCTACAAACACACCAGGGAGGGCTGAGGCAGATGTCCCAATATTCCTGTGAATAATGATTAGCCTATTTTCTCCCTCACACAAAGGATTCATAGTGCTTCAGAAGGCTTAGAAAATAGCACACATTCATGTGGACTATTTTTATGTTAATTAGATGGTGATGTCATGGCCTTTAGGAAACGTTGTCTTTGATTGTTTTTAAATGGAAAAGCCATTTTTCAAAATAATTCCTTTGTGTCTCATAGAAGAAAGGCTGTCATACGGCTTGGAACAACTTTTTTTTTAGTGAGAACATTGCCTTATTTAAAGAAAGAAATTGTATTTTCAACACGTCTTTTAATAATACAAATAATAAATACTTCATGGGAAATCAGTCTGTTTTGTTATTTAGAGAAATGATTAATTCAACGTATCCACATTAATGCTGATTCTGTCATTAGTCTCCATCCTAAGAGAGCTCCTCTGAAAATACTCATTACTCAATGGTGTTGAAAGCCCTGCAACGGTCCGAAATGGATTAGTCTCGCTTAATTTGTAACGCTTTAAAAGAGAAATATTTTTTTTTCTCTTGCTAGTAGTAACCTTGGCAGCCAGTTGTTGCTTCCAGCCTCTTGGCAGTCTAGCCAGTAAATCTGGTGTTTTGATTTCTCTTGGGTTTGGATTTTTTGATGCCCACATTGACGGTGCATCATTGTTTGCTGGCCCATTACCTTTGTAGTTGATTTTTAAAGGACCCTCTCTTATGCAAATTACAGCATATACTTTTTTAGGTGATATAGACATAGAGTAACAATTTACAATCAAACTGTTTGATTGAATGAGGAAGCTTTAAGGGTATTTGTCTGTTAGCATCCTAGCACTACACATGCTTTGTTAGGTTTGCTATTTTTCTTTTGAGGTTTCAAACTTCCTTTAACATTTTTCAACTTACTTTTCTAAGATATAGCAGCCCTCAATGATAAATTAATATGTTGTGTAATATTTTCTTTGTTTTTGTTCAAATATACAATATTTTGTGTCATTTAGTTCTCACTTGCTAAGTATAGTTAGATGTACCAAAGGCAATACTAGTTTTAAAAAAAAACTGTCGCAATTGTTTCAGCCAGGAAAGTTGTTGTTTATTGGTCGAAATGTCCTATTGAATGGTAACATACTGACCAAATAGCAATGCAACTATTGTGGTCATTTGAACCCCCCTCTGGGTAGATTAGAAGTCGGACCCCTCAAATGGCTGCCAGCAGGGAACCCGTCAAAACCATTTTCAGTGTGTTCCGAGAGTTGAAATCAATGGCCTTTGTGTTGCTACCCTTGACAGAAAACTGCCTGAGGGTGATTTGTTTGTGTTAGCAGATTAATTTCCTCTCCCTGTGTCATGGCGGGCACCTGTTGCTAGTGAGGGGACTCATCGTGTCAACCCTGTGGGACTTTTCAGCTGTCCCAACACAGTGTGGTCTTGCTAATTAAGTCTCCAATCTTGTCCTTTTGAGTCTCTGGTCTCCTCCCTTGGGTCCTAGATCAACTCGGGATCTCAGGGAAAGATCAACAGATGTTTTTCAAGTGGTCCAGTGTAATGTGATTCAGGGGAATTGTATTCGATTCTCTATTGAGTGTGAGTTTGGCCTTAAATAACTATGGATTGATGGATCGAGGTCTTGCGAGACCTCACTGACCCCAACAAGCGTATCAAAAAAAGAACTCTCCTTTTCTATTGTTTGAGAGTGCAGTGTAAGTGCTTGCGTATGTTTGTGTGTCTGGCTCCAGAGGAAGATTTCTCTCCATTATGTGTTTCCTCAGTGCATATATGGTTCCCCAGAGAGGTTGAGCCAACAGACCATATTTGAGCATGGTGAAACAGATGATGGGCATAGTTTGCATAATTCACCGATCATGAAAAGGAAATATGTTCAAAAGTGTTTTAAGTTCAGCCAATCAAGGTCATAAGTTGAGATCTCTTCAGGGAAGCAAGATTCAAATGACTCAATTTAAAGACTAAACATTCTCTGCCCTGAGTGTGACCTCTTTCTGAAAAAAAGTTTGTCTTTTGCCTCTTGCAGAAAGGAAGTATTTAATTATTTTGAGACTCAGATCGGATGCACAAGCTCTTAATCTGGTCCCCTGTCTGGACACTCCTGAAATAATCACACATATTCATGCAAGCCCTGTTGGTTCATTGATTTCTGGGAATCTTTTGAAAAGATTTAATTTAAAAAGAAAATGTCCCAATTCCTCTTTGTGTTGGCTGAGGACATCATATCAAAGATTACACTGTTCATTTGCTGGTACTGATGAACAGAGTGGATTTTTTAACCAATAGGGAGCGTTGAGAGAATGCATGGACACAGACAGGGATTAGCTTTGGCCATCTGTTGCCAGAGGAATCAATAGCCAGACCTTTCTCGGCTTCCCTGCAAGTGTACAGGAAAGCAGCACTGTGCCACTCCGCTAACAGCTCTTCTATTTCACTTAGATATTAACGTTTAATGCGTCTTCCCTTTTACACTTTTTGGATAAACAGAGAGATGGCTTCAATAAGTTCACCAGCAACCCACCTTCTGCATCTCTTGTACTCCCAAAATATGAGTTGAGAAATGCAATGTAAAACGTTTATGGGAGTATGCTTTAAATTCAATAGGGATTGACAGCTGTAAGGTTTTAAACCTTGCTTTGCTAGCTGAAAAACAGGGTGTGTGATTTTTAAAATAGTTTTAAGAAAGAAAGTTAGACCAACTATCAAAACAAACTTGTGGCCTATGAGCAGAAATGGGTGTCTGTATGATGTGGATAGGGAGTATTCATTAGTCCATAGCACAACCATTAACAAAGAGTGCTGAAAACCAACTTGGACATTGTCCAGTCAATACAAATAACATTTATGGTTTCCTGTCTATTTTAAACTTTTTCAATGCAATGTTTTTTAATGAATTGGTATTGTGTTTTTTTATTCATGGTTAGTAATAGATTAAACCTTGACTGGAATACAGAGTGACGGAAATAGGCAGGACAAGATTGCTTTGATATACTCACATACATCATCATTGGCTCCCAGAATACACATTCATTCCCTCTATTTAAGGTTATCAGTTTACCTCCAAGCATTTTAAAATTAGCTTTGACTTTGGTTGTTTTTATTTA
This sequence comes from Danionella dracula, assembly GCA_900490495.1. Taxonomy (NCBI): domain Eukaryota; kingdom Metazoa; phylum Chordata; class Actinopteri; order Cypriniformes; family Danionidae; genus Danionella; species Danionella dracula. Next base: position 6,529,223 of record UELW01000012.1, read on the forward strand.
TTTGTTTCAGTCGAAGCTTACTTTGCAAAACCTCCCCTTTGTTTGCTTCATGTTCCCAGATGTTTTTTTTTTTCTTCTTGTGTTCCGTATCATTGCTTTTTTTATGAGAGTGTTTACACAATAGTGTCGTCTTATGACTCTTTTACAGCCTGGAGGTTTGGGGAGTCAGCTTTCAGGTCAATATACAGTTGACCATTTCATCCTTATTACGCTAGACAAGACTAAAGTGCCCATGCCAACTCGAACTTCTCTTCTCACTTCTGCTTGAGTGATTTTCCTGACATCACCTGGTCTTAGCACCTAGGATTTCAACAGATTTTGCAGCAAGGGGCAGGAAGACAACATTAAACCTTGAGGGATTTTTATTCCTTGTAAGGCATTCATGTGTTCTATCTGAACTTGAAGCATGTAGGTTTTGCATTGCTGTCATGTGACACACTGGCATGGAGATGGATGGTGCTGGGAGTTGGAAGGAAAATAAAATATTTTGCTGGAAACCTTAATGTACATTAATGGCTCTGAAATTACATTGCCTTACCTGAAATTACATTACCTACATTACTTCTGTTTTGTTGTTGCATCCATATGTTACAGTTTAGTGTAGCAAGATCATCAATAGCTTGTTTTTAAATGAAATTTATGGCTTTCCTTTCTTCCCCATTGAATTCTATATGCAAGACATGTTGCATTTTATATTATTCTCCAAGCTTTAAGATAAACTATTTTATATTGTACTCCAAGCTTTAAGATAAACTCGTCTTATTGGACTGCTTACCAAATTTAATGGCCCTTGGGGAAACTGTTAAACTTCTGGCAATGCCTTTCAAATTTGCAGTGCCATCTGCCTCTACACCTGACATAGTAACACTGCCTTAAATCCAATTGGGTCTCAACCCTTCCAAATCCAGTTTCCTGATTAACTGTTGTTTTATTTCCAACCCTTTCTCTCAGGTTTGCTTGTTTCCATCATCCTTTGGGAACTTTGCTGTTTCTCTCCACCTGCTCAGTGAGCGTAACCTCGCATGACAAGCTGCTCAATATTTAAAATGGCATTGCTATGAAAAACTAGAGCACTGGAGCACAACGTCTACAACCAGTTCTGCTCTGCTTGTGTTGGTGCAAGATTTGTTTCAAGGTGAGGACGAGGATTGTTATATTGCCAGATATAGATTTCCTCAGTTCCACTTTGGCTGAACAGAATCTTATTCAAGTATCCTCGCTCATTGTTAGGGCGAGGGAGATTTTAACTGGTGGCTGACACTCCTTCTGGCCTCTCTCTCTGTCTTTGAACCAGATCTTTGTTCACAGCAGGACTAATACGACTCTCTTATGCTGGCTAAGTGGGCTCTTAGAGGTTTCCTCCACAAAGAGGGACTGTAAATCGGGACAGAGAGATCTACCTGACGTGTTTTGAGATATCCACATGCCCATATCTGTAGCCTCTGGGTGGGTTGAAAGATCAAATCTAGAGAATTTTATTAACATAAAATGATGAAGCAGTGCTCTTTCACTATGTTTCTTTCACTTTTTATAAAACGGGAAACCGCAAACCCCTACAGGGTGTAAAATTGAGGAATGTCAGATCTTAACAAGTCTATAATTGGTTCTCAGCTTTCTTTATGTTCACCTGGAGAAACATGGTATGAATAATCAGGTGATTGGCAGGGAGCTGAACAAAAATAAAGTGCACTAGACAGCCTTGCATAAGGTTAACCCACCAAGTGTTGAGAGAACAGCGGTGGCGTTGTACCTGTGGTGGTTGTCATGGAGGCGTATCCCACAGCGAAAACGCAATAAAAACAGCTCAGTATCTGTGAAGTCTTTGTTTTGCAATATTTACCCTTCAACGTCCATGAATCACCACATCACTGGCATGTCTTGACTGCTCCATGCAGATCTGTTCTGTTGGATTGTGCTCAATATTGTTGTCATCTTTTTGATGGATGGTAAAGATGCACAGGATGATATTTGCAAGGAAAAGAATTGTGCAACTCCTTTACTTTTTATCTTCGTCTAGCTCCATTAGTCATTAGCTTCCTCCACTGTATTTGTGTGATGATTAAGTGCATTTTATGCTAGACAGCGCCACCTCCATAACTCAAGTGGAGTGGAAAGCTTATTATTTGTGCCCTATATTTTCTTCTTACCAGAAGTGGATGTGTAATTCCCATGACAGCAGAGTTGTTTGCTAGTCATGCATGTACAATAAGTATTAAATGCATGTAATCTTCCGGATTCTTCACAATACAATCCAGCTTGGTTGAAGTGAACTTAAACAAACATATTTTAGGTCGCTGAGCTTGGTTGCATTGTTGCGGATAATCTTTAGCTTGCTGCTATTGTTTTAGAGAGTCATACACTGCAGCTTCTGTTTTATGTCATCTGACTTCTGAGTGTATACCGTAGAGATTTACTATGACACTGCTAGCCGCAATTTACATATGTTGGCCATAATCAGCAAGGCTATTTGTAGCAGAAACAGCTGCTGTTTGTTGCAGCAAAGATGGTGCTGCTGCAATTTTGCGGGCACAGCAAATGCTTCAAGGCTTTCATAAATCATAAACATTTTGTTCTTTTAGGTACTAAGATGTATAGGGATTCTTTTATATACTTTGAAAGTAATTGTCTGTCCAAGGTTAAGATGGAGAGGTGATTTTTTTTTTTCATTGGTGTCAGTGGAATATTCTTCCTAAAGGATAATCGAAACAGTCTTGTTTCTGTTGTTTTGGAGACAAGCTTGGTCTAATATGTTCTTTGAGCTCCTACTGGTTGGTTTAGCAGGGACAGATGGGCAGGTTTTTCGTTGCGTTCAAGGTGCCCCTGCCTCAGGGTTTCCTATTGTTCTGTGGTATTGATCTCATACCATCAACGGACATGTCCACATTGGTTTGGAATGTGAACTGTTGCATATCCTTATACCAGTAACCTGAATGTCAGCAAGGTCATATTTAAGCCCTCGCTGTTTGTTTGGGTGGCAAAAAAGGTTTAACCCTCTTAAGGTCTTGGTTGCAACTCGTTGTAATGGGTATGATTTATTTTCGCATTGACATAAAATGACTTTGTGCTCTGTAAGTGATCTCATTTGATATGACATTAATTCTTTTTTAAGCTGATCCTTACTTTGTTTAGCTTTTGTACCATGTAATGGGTCTTAATATTAAAAAAATTTAAGACTCTTCATGGAGGCATGGATTGAATAATTGATCCTCTGTCTGTATTGTAACAAACCTACCATAACATTTATGGATTGATCCTAAATCAGCAAATGTTTTTTTTTATCTCTTTGAATATTGGAGTACTGAGTTATTTATTAATAAAATATAATATGACGTTGGTATGTGTTTCAGGCACTTTTTTGTAGGTTATTTTGTAATCACTTAAGCAAGGGCTTTACTCTGTGGTATAAAAGCTATGGGTGTTTTGGAATCCTGTTATTCCGTTATTGGAGTATTAAGACAATTAAGCTCACTGCTCGCAGTGGCACATTTTCAGCTGATTGCATGAGTTAATCTTTTGCAGCATTTAAAGATGTCCAAACAAATTGATTAACTAAAGAAGACAGCAGAGTTTGAAATCTGATGACCTGTTTGCAAAGACCATCAAAGCCATAGGCCTAACCACAGACAAGCTGATGTTTCCCTGACTTTTTTTTTTTGTAATGGCAGGGTGAGATGGTTGACCTGTTACCCTCCTAAGCAGATAAGAGTGGCAGATTAGTGTCTGTCCAAGCATTCCTTCTTCTCAATGTAGCGAAAGTGATGTTTCAATAGGAAGCCCAGGGGAGTTTTGACTGGTGTTATTGTGTGCCATCGCTCTTCGTCTCTGTAAATCTCATCCTAGTGTTTACAGCCTTTACAACTGAATTAACTTGTTAACGTTCATCATTTTCTGGAAGTCCCTATGACCTGGAAAATTAGAGAGGTTTTTGTCAGAAATTATGGGTGTAATTATGATGGCAGGAAATGGCTGTTGGCAATTAAATAAAGATGAGGAGAAAATGTGTTGTTTTTTTAGATGCAGGTGCAGATTTTCTGCATTTCCATTGAAGCTTTGTTAGTTGCAAATGACGGCTCATCTGATTTTGCTTGTCTCTCTTTTTTTAGTCTTTTTTTAGTTTTGAAAAATAATTTTTTTGTTTTAAATTGTGCAAATAATTTATTGGATTCAGCTTTTTTTTTTAAAGGAATTGTGAAATTTGAAACCTCTCGAGAAATATATTTTTTTTCTATCCATTTACCACCATACCGATTCCAAATTGAGTGCATGAAAGGGCAGTTGTATTCCTTGACCTTTCTCATGTTCAACATTCTTCATGGTCTTATTGACTCCAATCAGTTCAACTGACTAAGTTTCAATAACAGATTTATGGTTATAAAACCTTTCGTCACGGTTTTGATGGGATTTTTTTTTACGAGCCAGACGTGGCACATGCCTAGTGAGGAGTGTGCGTTCTGATGTATTTGCCCCACTACTGGATTGATTAGCTGGTAAATGACCTGCTTGGTTCAAGGTTAATTGGTTTATTGTCACAGATCATGTTGTGAGATGGAGATTGAGTGAAGAGGAGTTCGACACAGTTCTAATGTTCCTGATTGTGTGGCTTTCAGGGTCTAATGAGATGCTGAGCTTGCAGCCAATCAGGCGTAGCGGTTTAGCCAGTTCAGCCTGTTTTATGGAGTTAATGAGCTTTTTAAGGTTGTTTGGGTGAAGTGTGTGTTTCTCACACACGAAAGGAGGAAGTGGTTATTTTTGGATTAATAACATGGATGTACGTTTTGCTTCAGGCTGATGTGTGTTAAACTACATTTTACTGAATCAGCAAGTGGAGTGCTGCTTCAGCTCACTAGGGCCTATAGATGTGTACACACATGCACATAGACAGTTGCAACTATCTGGCTGTCTTTTACCAGGAATTGGAAACCATGATCATTTCGGTGTTGATTTACAAAAATGTTAAAAACAGATCTTTATTGATTATACAGCTTTATCTTTAAACATGAACTCTGCCATGCCCGATCCTCTACACCTTTGGCTGTAAACACTTAACCCTGAGAACTCGCATTATACATAAAGTGTTGATAAATTTACAAAGCAATTAACAATGAAATCATTACAGAAGGTAAACTGATGACAATAGTTCTTTGTTGACTAAGTCTAATCATGAATAGTGGGTTTGTCTTTTAAATGCTTTCTTTACCTTTTAATTAAAATAGCATATTTTGGAAACCTCCTTAAAGAGAATAGTAAAGAAGGCTTAAAAAGTGAAACTAAAACACACATCAAGGGACTCACTACTATAGAAAAATTTCTTTAAGTGCAACAACACATCAAAAAGCTGTTTTGAGTTTCTGTTAATAATATTTAAGGTGAACAATCCAATCAGTGAATGGTTTCATGACTGTGCTAACAATGCATGTTTTAAGAGTGTATGTGTCTTTTATTAAATGTGCTGTATGCAAGTTTTTGGCCAAAACCGGTATGGCAACAACATGAACAATTTATTTGGAGCTTGAATTTACAGACTCAAGGTTTTAACATCTTATACCACCAACATACCTAAAACAGAAATTAAACCATCAAGTAGTGAAACATTGGCAGCAAGAATGGAACCAACAAACCGAAAGCAATTGGCATGAAATATTTCCAGAGCTAGAAGTAAATTAAAACAAATTTAGGAACCAGAAGAGATCAAATATTATTAACCAGATGTCGATTTGGGCACTCAAGATTAACTCATAGTTTTCTTCTTAAAAGTGAGGCATAGCTTTTTTTTATAGACACTACGAATGTATTTTATCTATTAAACAGATCTTGATAGAATGTCCAATTTATATTTCTATAATGAGAAGGTTCCTGACTAACCAAAAAGATTTTACGAAGGACAGACTTGTACTGGGAATTGTAACTTGGTTTTAAAACAAGTTTTTAATGAGCTTTTAAATTGAAATATTCACAAAATTTTAAAACGGGGATAGCCATGAAATGGCCATGTTGCCGTCAGGGCTTTAAAAAGAAAAGAAAGAAGAAAACTCAAGGTTTTCAGCTATATGCTTTCTAAACTATGTCTAAAGACTTAAATAAGGCTCGTTTTACTTAAGCGTTAGTGGGAGCTCATTGAACCAAAGCAAGTAAACGTATAAATTATTTTTAGGCTAGCACGTCATTTAAAATGTGAATGTTCTGTTACTGACAGTGATATTAGTGCTTGAAATGAGCATGGTTCCTTTGTCTCTTTTATCAGAGTTATTTTATCTTTACTTGTGTTAAATGTCTTGCATGCTGCACCTTTTAGTATCTTAAAAACAAAAATACATTCAGTTAATGTCTTACTATTTAATCGTTTTAACTCTGCAATTCAGGATATCGACATTTTCTCTTTGAGTGATAATTGCTTATCTTGTGACTCACAACACTGTTTCCATCTGCCTCAATTCACTGGGTAATTTGACAACCAAACGTCAAAGGCTTTAAAAATGGACGTCCTTCTTCTTTTTCCTTCAAATTCAAATGCTTTAATTTCTCGCTTTAAATTGAAGCCGATATTTTCAGATTAACTTAAAATTAGGATGAGGATAGTAAAATACATGGATAGCACAGCTAGTTTTTTGTAGGCGCCTGATTAAATTTAATAAATTATTTTGATTTATGAAACTCACTAGCAGTGTAGGATGAATCACAAGGAAGAATTTTTAAAAGAAAACTATTTTTTTTTTCAAACTAATTCTGTGGTAAAATCATAATACTTGTCATATAATTATTTAGACTATCTAAAACCAGTTAATAAGGAAACACTGAAATATGGCCTGTTCTGCTTTGTTTTTTTTATTGGTATGCAACCTCTTGGAATGAGTTAATCCATAATGTGTCTTATGGTAATTATTTCTTAGTCATGATTGCACTACCAATCCTTCTGTTTGAAGGCAAAGGAGTTTTGTCTTTTCTTCAGTCTATATCTTGGAGAGAACTCTTGAAACTTAAGCAATATCAAGTACAAGTCTGCTCAATCAACCCAGGATATTACCTCCTACTAAGTGTTTTTGTTTTGCTCTATGTAAACAGACTTGTAAGATCAGATATATGCATTGAGATGAGATAAATTGAGATCTTTGAGTACATGTAAAATTGTTCAAAATTGGATTCAGAACAAACAGACATTGTTTATACTGTTTGCTTACATGTAGCAACATCCAATCTGATATTACCAGAACAAATTGGCTGGCAAAACAAATGCATCCACTCAATAAGATTCAATTCTGTTCTTTGTTCCACCCTGTTGTGCCTTTCATCTGCACTGGAGCTCATGAGATTGTTAGTGGAGCTCAGCCTCACTGGGTTTCTGCAGTCAGAGGTCAGCTGTCTTCAGAGCCAGCGCTCACTCGGCGCAGAGCTTTTGTTCACAAGTGGAAGGAAAGACCTTATTCAGACTGCCTTTAATCCCTGAATTCAGAGCCCCATGAGTGGGGAAATGGATGGAGAGAGAGGGAGAGAATAGGACATGCAAGCAGTGCTGGACAGTGAAGTCTGGACCATATTTTTAGCCAGTCCTCATTTTAAATGACGAATAGCCTGGGGAGTTGTTCACAACACCTAACAGATGCTTTCTCTCTCTGTCTATCCTTCATTTTATCTGCTCTGTTTTTATCTTCCTCTCAATTTTTTCACCTTTGGATAGAACACACTTTGCTTATGCAAAAAAAAATTGTTGTCTAAATGGTTGTCATCCATAATTTTTATGAAATGTATTTTTAATTTTTTTAATTCTCTGTCTTATCCTTAATTTTGCCTTAAAAGTTTATCGTTATTTTATGTAGAATTTTGATTAAGTTTACATGTAATATTTTTAAGCACTTCTTTTCCCGACACACATTTTTTGCCTGCGATTCTCATCAAATTTCATGACTAAACTTTTAGCGACTATGCGATTGAACTATGTCTTTGTAGTGTGGGATTTATTACTAATGCTTTAAACACCTGCCAATAAACACGCCCCATCTGATTTCATTTATGTTTGATACGTTGTGATAGAAACTAATGAATAATTTGATTGATGCATGTCATAACACAATGAACTGATGATTAATATAGTTTTAACAAGCGTAAAACACTTTCTCCTCCTCTTTTTCTTTGTTAATAGTGACTGCCTGATGTGTCACCTTTCCTGTACCAACATGTAGTGTTTAGGGCTGGATAACTTCCATGATTTGAATACCTTTTAAATCTGTTTAAAATAATGTTTTGCCATTTAGATTTAATCATGTAGTGTACTTTTCCAGAGAGAACTCTTTTTTTTGTGATTTCTCTAAAAATGTGAAACTTTTCCTGCAATTTTAAACTGCAGCACACAAATAAGACTTCACAGATTGAATTTCTTTGCTCTTTCTATTATTCTGGAACACATCAAACTGTAGCCGACAGTGTAGAAGAATAATAAAAAGGGAACATACTGTAGATGCGTCTGAGTGACATGTGATTTCGAATAAGAACCAGCTGTTTCCATCCCCCTCTGTGTCTCTGGCAGTGCTCGTCTCGCAAGGAGCACAAGCCAAGTAGAAACCAGCACCCAACAGCTGCACACACACACTGCAAGGAGCCAAAGTAGTCTGTTTTTATGTCTTCTTTTAGGTGAAACAACAGGAAGGGAGCTAAATATCCGTGGCCTAGCTAGGCAGGGTAAACGGGCCTGAGGATGGAGTCGTAAACGACGGATGGACCAAACTACACCAGTGTTTTAGATCTGTTGACATGACCCAAAGAGTGGGGGCAAAAGGGCAAAAGTCTGTCGTTAACAATTCGCACCTCTATCTCAAGAGCAGCTGTTGCCCATCTTTCTCTCTCCTCCTCAGTGAGGAATGCTGATTGATCTTCCAGGTTTATTTCGACCTGACGTCTGCTTGGTGCTTTTGTACACTGCCAATGATTGCCTCAGACAATAACTGCATGCTTACTGTAAACGCATGGCTTGTGTGTTTATAAACACGGATAGACGTGTTGATATTATTGGAGGAGAATGTTGACAGCTTCCTTTGGTTATAGAAAATGTGAACTATTATGATAAAGGTGACCTTTTTGTGACCTATTTAAAAAGCTTGTAGGTTGACATTTGGCCCTTGCTATGCAGTACTACTCAACATTATGTTCTTATTAGTGTACTTGCACTTTGTCATATTATTATTGAAGAAGGTGAAAATGCTGTGAAATTTTTTGTAAGGGTTTGTGGGTTTCTCAGATTTGATTAGCCATGTTAAGCGGCACGAAAAAAAGTTTTATTTTATTTCTAGCGTGGCTCCTTGTGTATTCTCAATCAGATATCTTTCTTCCTTAGAAGATCTAAACTTGTTAGCTGATACAGAGTGGTGCAATTCCAAACTAGATTTAAGCATTGCTTTCTTAGAATTTGAAAACGTAGATAAAGACACTAAAGCCCATTACAGCGAAAGGGGGAAAGAATGAGGATAATTCACAGCCTCTCCCTCCTGTGCTCCATCATCAGGTCTTTATGAGGCCAAGGGTAGCTATAAACTTTTCCTTTTTAATAAAAGCTGCAACTCGCACATTTCTTTTTCTCATTATCTGTTTGCAAGAGAGGCTTCCATTCCCACACGCTTTCCTCAAACACATAGGCGGATGTATACAGCGTGACTACATAAACAGACATAAACACACAAGCACCTCAGCTGTGTTTCTACTCCGACTTGATGAGCTTTATCCTGTCTGTCCATAGTCCAGAAGGCCTTTGCGTTCTCCACACGGTTGATTTCTCAAAAAATTAATTTTTTTAAGCAAAGGGCCATAAGAGAACTGTGGGGATTCCTACCATGGGTGATCAAGTAAAAGTACATCCGTTGTATTCCGAGTTCATTCATGGCTGTGACCTCACTGAAAACAATTACATATTTAGATTTTGTTGGATCCGTTTCTTTCTTCAATTATGTATTTGGCTGACACTTTTTTTCCCCAAAGTGATTTACATTACAAGGAAAAAAAACGGGAAGATAAACAATTAAAACTGTGTTACGTTTTTCAAACACTGATTTTTCTTTAGATGGGTTAACTCATTTCTAATGATTCCTCCACACATTGCTGTCATATCACATCATAAGGCGTTCTGTTATTTTACTGGAAGCTTTACCTCTATAATATGTATATGCAAATGTACAATTTCCATTTACCAAACAGTCAAATAGTAGGGTCAAAGGAATTCAGTCTGGCTTTTCATCGAGTTTAGTCCGGGTCCTTTATCAACTTAGTGATAGTAGCTAAGAATTTGTTGTTTGAGTTCAGTCGACCAGGGAGAAGGATCACAGCTTTTTTTTAACAGTAATGTATTTTTATTTTGGAATTACATGTTTAGACTTAAAAAATACAACAAAACCCTCATTATATGAAGAAAAAAATAACCAAACAAACAATAATTTACAGAGCGTCTTTGAAATGTTAGTTTAGCTAACTAGTAACTTGACTGATGAATCAAATGTTCACTAGGTAAATTGAATTGCTCTTTTCTATCTCCAGAATACAAAAAATATATCATGTTAAAACTATGTATTGTACAGGCTTTTCTGTAATATTGCATGGCAACCTCTGCATCTTGTATTACAGAGCAATAAATCTAAATGAGCAGCATTTTAAAAAAAATTACCTCTTTAATTATTACATAAAACATACTGCAAATTTTTCTTTTTTACAATGGATGTTAGTGTTTTTACATGGAAAGTAATTGTTCTGAGTTGCCGTTCCCATGATTTTGGTTTGGAATACTGCGAGCTGGGAAGGCAAATGAGTTTTGAATAGATATGTAGTGGTGTTTAACTTCCACACACATACTGTGGCCATATGTTTAGTGGGCGCCCCACATTTTCCCATGCACCGTTAGAAATTGATAGTCCAGAAAAACCGAGCAAGTGATAAAAGGAAGTAGTCCATCAACATGTCCTCCTGTCTTTGCATGCTCTCTTCCATCTTTTGCCATCTTTTTTTTTATCTCTTTTCTTTGGTTTGACACATGGCAAACCCGCTCCCTTCACCGTAGTTGCCCAGCTGAGGAGAAAAGTGCTGTCAGTCAAAGAGGAATGAGATCAGAGGTTGCTAAGTAACAGGGTAAAACAGACCCCAAACCCTTAACTAACAACAACAAACATTTGAGAAACGGCTAATAACATGTCAGGAAAGCCGTTGCATTTGGCATCTGGCTGGCTTGTGGCCACAGTGTCTCACTGCAGCTGCAAGCAGAGTGTTCATACTCGACAAGCTGGCACTTCCAATGCTTGACGTGTACCCGCTGACCTTTGCCCTTCAGTGGAATGGGTTGGGGCAGAGGGGGTTTATTATTATAATCTCTTCTTCTCCCACCCTTTTTCACCACAGTAATAGAGTAGAAATGACATTGTTTAGAATACTGAATCTAAAAAAAATCTGTATTTTTATTTTTACACATTAATTACAGTTAATTTATAGCATTTAAAATCAAACTGTATCTATGTGCATGTGTTTTTTTTATTTGTGTGATTATTATTGCTACCTTTAGTGGCAAAAGCTCTAGTCCTATGTTTTTATTGTTATAAAAAAGTCTGATATTCAATCATCTACAGCTTAACATTAACTAAAAATACTGATCAATGTTTAATTCTTCATTATATGCCTCATTATAACTTTTCAGCATTTATTAACGAATAATACACCCTCATGGTGAATATATCTAATATTTAATACAATAAAAACTCTATAATTCTTAGCATAAAAGGCCAATCGGTTTGAAGAACAATATGGTTTTTATTTTTTTAGACAGAAATAAACTTTGAATTAAAAAAAAAATTCTGTGCCTTTCTCCTAAATGGACAACAATCATTAAACACTGCACATAAACCGGTTAGCAACACATCCCTGACATTTTGTACCATAACCATGTTAAAGCCAAATGTTTATATTTAATCTTTATTTAATAATTTTTATTATTAACATTTAAATGAAATGTGTTACATTGGCCTACTTTCAAACTGAAAAATATAAAAATCATACGTATTCTTCTGTTCTATATGAACTGAAGATAATTGGGCAAATCTGTCGATTCAAGGTTCTTGTAACAAATCCAATCCAATCATATTAAGATGCATTTAATAGTATTACTTTTGACGTGCACTCACACATCCACTAGCTTCAGTTCTGTCTAACTTGCTCTGGGCTTGTCTTTTGGAAATGTTTCAATGGAGCATGTGCCCAGGCGGTTGCAGTGATCCATGAGCACATTAGCCAGGCTGCAGGGAAAATGATGATGGTTGAGCTAGGAAGCAAGAGAAAACCTTGCTGTGGTTGTGCAGAGATAGAGAGAGAGAGAGAGAGAGAGAGAGAGAGAGAGAGACATGGACTTTAACAAGCGGTTAGGCCCTGGAGACCGAGAGTCCACCAGAGCGCACAGGGAAGGTTTCAGCTATATCATTGACAGGGTAGAGAAACTGAGGGGGAATGAAGTCCTGACTCTGTCTTTTCTTTCCATACTGACTTACATAAACAGCTCGGGTTAGTCTGACGGAGCAGAGTGTAAATATTCCCCTGGACACTTGGCACAGCTGTAGGCCGAGTGCGATAAGGCATCGTGCTTATTTGTCACAGTGGTTCGATCATACTGCATCATCATCCACAGCAATGCTTTCTGGCTTTCAGTCCAGCTGCCCTTGAGCTGTGTTCCATCACTGATGTCTGTTTAGATGCAATTTTAATGATGCACAGCTCACTCTGACAGCGAGTTTGAGCTGCTCAGTTTTTCGTTCTGTTTGTGAGTGTATATAGAGAGTAGAGAGATGACAGCAGAAGATGTGTCTATGGCTTCATCGATCAAACTTTGTGGAGCATGGTTACTTTAAACAGAGAGAAACAGATGCAGCATTGTAAATATTAGTACGTTAAGATATTCAAAGCTGTGGTGGATCCTCCTTGTTGATCAAAGATCTCATAAACGGGAAACCATGAATCAAAAAGGAATTTGAATTCTTAACTAAAGTGACAGCAGTTTAAAGGTGCGTCACCACTCCTAGCTTTTAATGTTTGTTTGGTGTTGTTGTACTGGGTGAGAAAAGAATGTTAACAGATTGCCCACAAGTATCCAGTCATTCTAGTTGTTTTGAGCTTTATTGAATTTAAATCGGAATATGTCCATCTTTTTGTGCATATTCCGCTGTTGTCCTCTAATCACCTTCATGGCCACAGGACGTCTGAGTTTACTGCACCGTCGCATATGGCTTGTACATGGGATTAAGCTACCTCTGTCCTGTCCTTCACTCTCAAAACTTCTCTTTTTCACCCTTCTTTAAACCCAAAACTGATTGAACGGATAAAAAAAGCACAGAGAGGCCTCTCAGAAGTGGTCTCTGTGCCTCTTTGAGGGTTTTGCATCAATGCAGGTAGACTGAATAGATTTTGTGGGGGGCATTTAGTTCAGAAGAAGCAGGGGAAAGGGCTTTATGTTTGTCCGATAAACTAGATTCATGGGACCGCCTCTTTTTATAGAAATGCTAATCTGAGCCAGTGGCACAAGTCGTTAGGGGCTTTTGTTCAGAGGGCAAAGGGTTCTGGAGAGATTTTGGGGGTTGAGAAAATGAGGTTTGTCTGTAATTTAATTGCTCTTGGTTTCTATTTACTAAGACTTTTATCATTATCGATTTTCTTTTTATCAGTTCTCCATTTTTCAATTGAACTGTTTTCAATGCGCCCTTAATCAGTAACCAACCTCAGTTGTTCATATCAGGGGCTTGTGGGCCACTCTGGGAATGTATTGATCGGCCGAGGTAAACATTGTTTGGAGAGAAATGAGACATCACAGGTACATCTTGAGGTGTGATTTAAAAGTGTAAAGGTGCTGAATGTCAATGGATTTGCTGCTGTTTTTGTGTGGTGCAGGGAAACCTCACTGTTTGGGGTGATGATTAAAATTTAAACTCTGATTGGTTTTTTCCTGTTGGTTTTATTTTATGTTTGGCATAATTGGCTGAGATGCTAAAAGTGGAAGAAGATCTCTCAAATACTGTGAATAGCCACAGTATAATTACATTTAAGGGCCTGGGGGAGGGATGGATGTCCTTCACCAGCACAAGGGTTGTTTATGCTCATCCTTTCTCTGTATTTTTTATTGTGCATGTATTTGTAATGATGGAATAATGGAGTCTTGAAATTAATTAGCTGCTAATCAGGAATAGTATGCAATTATAGACATGTTCTTGAGAAGACTGCCAGTTTATTATCTAGTTCAAGTTTGTTTGCCCCCATTAAAATGGTCCAAGTGATACTGTTATGCTGTTGTACAACAAAGGTTGTATACAAATAATTTTCTTTAAATACAGCCTTTTTTATTTGACTTTGGCATTCTAGCTGTCTATTTTTCAAAATAGTCTTGCGAAATTGAACTCAAAGTGCCTGAAGACTCAAAAGATTGACTTCGTTAGAGCTGTCCTCTTTACCCTATGCTGAAGTCGTGCCAAATGCAAAGGGTCAAATGCAGAAACTGGCCACTCCGTTACTCTCAGAAGCCCTGGTTCAATAGTTTTTAGGTGTGCTTTAGGTTGAGATAAGATATGCCATAATGATTGCAAAGATTTGACTGGAAGTGAAAATGTATTGGGAAATAGTCTATTCTATAAAAAGAATGTTACAGACTTTTGTATATTTTTTATCCATAAAAAAAAAGATTTGTTTAAACTCAGTTCATACAAAAAGGTACAGTATGTATGCTCATATTTCTGCTATTTTATCTTGTCCAAGCATTAAATTAGGACATACCAAATAATTACAATATAGGTTTTTTTACCAACACATTTATCAGTACATTTTTAACCAAAAATGTAGTTTTAATACCTGAAATTTATTCACTTTAAATAAAATTATGTTATATAGCAACATTTACATTTTCCTGGATTTTTATAAATGTCCTATTCAAAAATGCCAATCTTGTGTAAACTACACATTAAAGTTTGTTTTACTGATGTCTGCTATTTTGCTGATTTAGTTGACTAATGTAAAATAAGTGTCCAGAAAACCACTAGACAAACAGAGCTCTGGTGCTGACTGGTTAAAGGTCATGTTTTTACTAAGTTTGAGGAACTCATGTCTTTTGTTCCAGTGTGCGTGCGTGTGTTTGTGTGTGTGTTTGTGTGTGTGTGTGTGTGTGTCATTTAAGGAATTCAGCGGGGATGGTGCGGCAGGGTGTCAGGGTGCGTGTGTTGCACTCTGCTGGTGTGAGGAGCTCAGAATGCCAGATGGTGCTTGTTAAACTGAAAAAGCTCTCCCATTCTGGATTGGACCACATGCTGTCTGCAATGACCAGGCTCAATTCAGACAGGCAGAATTCTCCAACACCCGAAGCTACCTGCTGCTTAGGTTTTCTCACAGGCCCTTTCAGACTCCTTTCAAGTGCAGCATGTCATCAGAAACTCCTGGTGAACGGAGGCTGCTGCTCGGGCGCGAGAAGAAATTAGTTCAGCTCTGGGGGACAATGCGGCTCTGCTTCTTTAAAGATGCCCGCTGCTGTCCGAACCCATAGAAGAAGGAGCTGAATGAGAGAAACAAGGAGGCACTATGTTAAAGGCAGCTTTGTCAAAGACTCTCGGTTTGTTTGTTCCCAATGACCTTAAAGAAACCAGGAAAGATTTGAGATTGTGGCATCGATTCTGTCAAAACTTGCCGTTGAGATCCCTGCATGTGTGAATCAGCCGGTCCTGACATGTTTATTTGTGCCTGGTCTTGTTCAGGGAAGCTGTTTTTGTGTTTTTACCCTTTAGTATTGTCAG
This sequence comes from Danionella dracula, assembly GCA_900490495.1. Taxonomy (NCBI): domain Eukaryota; kingdom Metazoa; phylum Chordata; class Actinopteri; order Cypriniformes; family Danionidae; genus Danionella; species Danionella dracula. Next base: position 6,544,996 of record UELW01000012.1, read on the forward strand.
CAGGTGAACCGCAGAGATCGAAACTGCTGTCAAACATTGAGAGTGTTTGTCATTCTCCCTGCAGCAGTATTCTGTAGCAAACATGCATTTACTTTATTCAGATTTTAATTAAACGAGGCACTAGGCCGATTCATCCTTTATACCATTCCTAAACCCTCTTTGTTGTGTGTGAAAAAGAGGATTTGTGTCTGTACAATAGGCTCACATAAACTCTCAACACAACTTTTTGTTTGTCTTTTAGATGATGAGCGTTGTTCTGTAATCTTCTTTGGTGCTACGCTGAGACTTCTGTGGTTTTAAAGAGCGGAGGTTAATTTGCCCCTGTTTAAGATCTTCACTTACTAGGCTCTATTACGAATAAGATTGGTGCGGTTTGTGGTTGATGGATCATATGGAGGACATTAACGTGGTTAATCTTGGGATGGGTTACCCTTAAAAGTGCTCATTAGTCACAATTGTTTGGTTTCTTGTAAAATGGTAAATTTGGGTGCCAGAAGCTTTCTTACAAGTGTATAAACTCCTGGTCATCTCATAACTGAGAAAGTAAATGTATGAGCTGGTTTTATAGGAATATTTTACATATAGTAATCTTGTAGAATACTAAAAGGGGATCAAATAATAAAATCCATAGTTAATAGCAGAGGAAAATGTGGATCCTTTGGAACAAATTTGGTGATTTTGAAAAAATCTTGCCTTGTATCTGTTTTTTTAATGTTGCAGCATATTAGGCCCCATTCTCATGAGTTAACTTGACAGTGTTGCTGCCGAATTGGACTAACTGTGTTACTGCTTAACATTTTTCTATGGGAGGTAAGCGCTCATATCTTTCAAAAGCAACCGATTAGCTTTTTTTTGTTTAGGGAACTAAATAAAGTAATGGACACTGCCAAGCTTCTCTGCATGGTTCCCGGCATGGCTTAAGAGCTTTGAATATGGGAATAAGGCCTTAAACAGCATTTAAGTCTCAAATTTTACTAACTCTGTCTTAACTTTGCTAGTTAAAACATTTTCAGTACTGCATTTCTGGTCTATTTTTTTTGATAAATTTGATGTTTATAAAGTTTTATTGTGATCGAATAATGTAAGTAAAGTGCGATATGCACCATTGACAACCACTAATAAAAAAATGAAGCAAAAGAATGCGATAAAGGGAAAGCATGTTATCAGTGTTGGTTAAAACGAATGCTGGTAAAAATTTGTGAACTTTATTGCATGGTGTGCAAAAAGAAATTACAACTCCAAAGTATGGATTTGAAGGCATCAGACTCCCACTTTCTTTAAAGTTTACTTACCCAGGTCTTTGGTGCTGTAATTTAGCTGGTTTTTAGTTATTCGGCCACTTTGTGTAAGTTGCTCTCGGTTTATGTTGACCAAGACATCACCAAAGCCCCAAATATATTTGGCTGAAATTTTTACTTCCTGGCGTTTTAAACTAAAAACGTTTTGAATGCTTGAAGCACTGTGTTTTTTTTTACTTCATAGTGTATGTTTCTAGCCTAGCAATTTAGAGCACAAGTGAATAAAATTAGATTTTGAGGCGGAGGTCTGGGTCACCCATGTTAATATCCAGATGGCCGCAATGCAAAAATATTTCAATGCATATGCGGCTCCTACATTTTACCTCCTGCTGTGGATGAGTAATTTTGAGCTAAACATGAGCATGTCCAGCTGTTATTGATAATATTACCAGAGAGAGTAAATGCAGCTTGTGTAATTAACGGGACTACATCTCTCATTGGGCTTAATGCCATAAAAGTCCATCACAGACAGACAGTTATGTCTAGTGTAGCAGATGCTGCCTGGCAGACCTGTTTTAACAGCTGATGCACTTTATCCAGGTCAGTAAAAGCCAAACTGTTTAAGTTATGAAAGAAAAGAGACACGACATCATTCTGTTTGAGATGATGTCTGTTCTTATATCAGGATGAGCTTAAGCAGTCAAGCAGTGAGCTTTTAGTGTGAAATTATGAGTTTTCCTTGTTGTTAAGTGAAACTGACAAGTTCTTGACATGTTCTGGCAGACAAGTGTACATTCCATTGTAAAAACACGCAACTCAGGGTCGCTTAGCTTTAGGAAGTAGTCATATCGGGGCTGTCTCATATTGTTGATGAAGGAAATGTAGGTTATTGTGTTGCATCCAGAACACTGACCCACTTCTAAAGCAGTTCTTTCTCACGGGTTGTTTCCACTCTGTTTGTTCCCAGTGTTTGTTTGGTAAACACCTGGAAATTATATTGACCCATGTGGTAAAGGGCAGTAGAAGTATTGGCTTCAGAAATCCCCTCCTGTGCACCTCCCCAGCTTTCAAACCATTTCACTTTCTGTCAGTCTGAGAGACCTGCCTTTTGCTTTTTTATTGTTCTTTGCCAGTCTCTCACTGGGTCTGTTCCTTTTCCGTTGGTTCCCAGCATTCACATCCTCATCTGCCCTTTCTGTCTTAAGTTCGCTTCGTTTTCACAGTTAGTGAATTTTTGCATGTGACAATGTGTTTGTGGCTGTTTCTCTTAATCACTGTTTATTCTATTTATTTAATGTCTGTTCATTAATGTACAATTTCTGATTTTTGAAAAGATTTTTATGGTGTGACATTAATTAGTTGGTTCTAATTTATTGCCACTTTTGTCTCTTTTTGTGAAGCATAAAAAATAGCTGGAAAGTCTTTTGTTTCTTAGAGTTTAAGCCCTAATTATTTTAAAGGGCCGTTCTTCTTGCTATATGTCTCTTTAACTGTCCATTAAACAGAGAAATTACACCATTAATCCAGTTTACCTTATTTTATTGCACATGTGCACAGAATTAAAAATGTATATATTTACTTTTTTTTTTGTTGAATATGAGCACAATTTAGGACCTTTTTACACTAGGACCTGTCTCTGAACTCGTTTTGGCTCCAGATATGGTGTGATGGTAAGCTTTCTGTTCCTTTGACCTGATCTTTGACCCCGAGAACACTTGGGTTTTGGGGATTGGTTCATGTTATCTTGGGGAGGAATGTGCCTGTGCCTTTGTTATGTGAATACGGAAGTGTTCCTGAGAACCGATCAGCTGCTATAGTGTGAACACACAACTGTGGGAGATTGGGGAGGTGGAGGAAACTGGACTCAAGAATAGAATGATCAAATAATTTCCAGTGTGAAGACTAAAATTATTTTTTGCCTTGTTTGTCTTTTTATGATTATACATGAAATATGTAAAACAAATTCTGTTACTTTGTATTTCAGAGTCTATTTAGTGAATAGTGCTGTGGTGTAGCAGGGAGGTTTCTTTCAGGAAAGTAAAAGTTTAAAGGACTTTTTTTCTTAACATATCTAACACAAGAAGACTTTCCAAAATGCTGTTGCTAAAGTCAAGCTCATGATTGCCAATGCAGCTTGTATTGTGCACACAGTCCAACAAAAGTGTTGGCTTGTCTGGAGCCAAAAGCAACTTCTTTTGAATATTGTCATTGGCCAGCATGAAATAAGCCAGGATTAAATTAACCTTAAGGCTATTTTGTTTGTGTGGACATGATAAAATACTTGTGTACATGTAGAGATATACTCCACCTCCATTTCTTTCTCTCTGGTTTATTATTGCCTACCATTTGAATTGATCTTGTTTTTTAACTTTCATTCTTTTTTGTCTGATTTATTTCTATTTAATTCTCTATTGTGTTTTTCATAATATCTGTTAAATTCTCTGTTTGTTCTAGTTTTCTTTCATTGCTTGAATTACCTGATGGAAAGTATTTATATATAAAGATTTAACAAATCAGAAATAGCGAACAGCTTGGGACCAGTTGTACCCATCTGTCTGTGTTTGTCTCCGGGTTTAACTTCTGCTAATGAACTCTAAGCTAAAATGTCTGTGTGAAACAGTCTTGTAGTCCTGCATTCCGTCGCTTGGAATAAATCCTAAAGTGTTCATGGCATCTGAGGCATTAGGACACAACGGCTCCTGGCTCTTGTTGTATTGCCTCTGGCGCTGGAATGCTTAAGCGCCAAGGAGGCTCCATCTTCACTCCTAACATGGAAAGGAAAATGAAAGCACAAGTCCAAGCAGTAACATCTCAGGGTTTTGAAAGAAATGATGGTGTGATCAAGACTAAAGAAAAAAATGGAAGCTCTCTAAGCAGCCGAAAGGGTGTGCCCATCTAGAGTTAAAATCCAAACATTCTGGTTCTGCTGTAGGTTTCTGCTCACCTTCCTGAAACAGCATGGCTCAGTTTACCAGCCCTTCTGTCAGTCATCCTGTTGTTTTCCAGAGAAACCCAGGACCAAAGAGAATGGCAGGGGCCAGGAAGCTAAAAATCAATCAACCTTTAAGCATTGATTTGGATGTTGCAAAGTCAAACAATTGGGTGCCAATGAGTTTATGTCTTAATAATTGACTTCAAACTAGCTGTGTTGAATTACAGTGGTAATAAAAATTGTTTTAGATAGTGAGACATCTTTACTATTATTTTATTACTAAATTTAAACACCCAACCAAATAAGCATGAGTTGACATTGGATGTTGTACACATACATATGATTTATAAAAACATATCCTAAAATGTAAAGCTACTTAAGTTTGACATGATATACACACATGTGTACAGAGACATACGAGCAATTTCCTTGATTTACCAATTAGTGGTTGACTTTGGGTCAAAGTATTGAGACATTTAAGAATCTGGACTGTTTGACTTTTTTTTTTTCTATTCTGCCTAGATGTGACTGAACCAGTTAAAATGAAGATTAACATTAAAATCCAGAAATGAGAATTAAATTCTCTCTGTTTCTTGTAAGGTTGAATGAGTGAGTGGTGTGGACAGGAGGAGATAATTGTGTTGTGAACATTTGACAAATTATAATCCACAAAAATTCACATCAGACAACCAATAACAATTAACCCCAGCTGTAGAAAACATTAGAAAGAGACCAGGCCAATTAATCTATCTACCGCCAGTTCAAATGAACATTTTGAATATTTTCTTTGAAAATTGGAAGTGGATATTTTAAAAAAAAAAGTTAGCTAAGCTTAGTTGTGAATCAACTAAGTGCTATTTTTCCAGTATTAATGAAAAATGTAATAAAATCTGAATAAGTAATGTGGTATATGCACTGTGATGTAATGCTTTATGTTATAAAATATAATTTAATGTAAATTATTTTATTAAATGAATACTTATTTGAATAAAATAAGAACATTTCTGAAATCTATAGATGAAACAAAAGAGTTCATTTTAGAGATTAGAAAAGCATTTCATATTTCACTGTGAACTTAAAATGGAGTATGGGTGGATACTGTCTGAGTGCACTGACCTCCATTCTTGCATTGTTCTCATCTGTTTTTGCGCTACATATCAAAGCCCCTGTCTCTGAAAAAATTGTTGTTCCCGTCCATAATCTGGCACGAGTGACGCAGCTTAAGTAACATTCAAAGCTGTTTTCTGAGAAAACAATCAAATGGTTGCAGATTTATTACACCATAAAACAACCCTGTTGACAAAATCTGTGTGTTCAGTCTGAGAAAAAAAAAATAATCCTTCTCAATCAGGAAGTAAATTCAAATATTCCCACAGATCCTCTGCCTTTCAAAGTCAGAGCAGACCGAGACTTCTTTTAACCAGTGTGGCTGCTGGAAATGATAGACAGGACAATGTGGTCACAGTCATCTTTATAGATCCAGCTGTCTAAATAGATTGGGTCAGTGTGTCTTTGCAGTGGGCGATTATGGCGGTGATGAGCTCTGTTGTTTGGGTAGCACGGGCCATGTGAGGAAGCTAGGGACCGGCTCATAATGGTAATCAATGACCTGTACAGGCACTGCAGCTGGATGGAGGTTGTCAGAGAGACTGTGATTGGCCATTTGCCTGGATTTGAAGCCCAGCAGGAGAAATTGGGAGGGAGGCAAGTCCTATCTGTCTTTTTTTTTTTTTTTTTTTTGTTCCTTTCTTGTTTGTATGTATGTTTGATGTCCAATATATTCAAATGAATGTAGGATGTATGTTTTGATTCTCTAAATTTAACTTCTGGCCAGAGCTGATATTTATTGCACTGTATAATTTAGTTTGTAGTGATTTTTTTTCTATGGGAGAGTACAAACAGATTGTCTTCTGATGTCACGTTATCAAGTGCTGTGATAAATTGCCCCTGAATTTCTTCCATTAAGCAGAACCAAAATAATGTTTTTTTTTTTTTGCCGACTTCTGTGCAGACTTTTTGCTGAATTCTATGGAATTCTCTCAAAGGGTTTTAAATGCATGTGAGATGTTGAAAATGAAGTTGATATTAATTCAAGGTCTTACGGTAGAAGCAAGAAAATTTTTCCCAACACAATTTTTTTTTCAGTTTTTCTTATTATAGCATTTGAGCCACACCAATATGGTGTATATATTTTTGTATGCAAACAAAATCTATATCTGTAAATTCCGTCTGGCCCTGATGATGGATGTTACGGCCCAGCTTCGGTGTTAAATAATTGGCTCGTGGGCCGCAACAGTGAGTAATAGTAGAAAGGATTTAATTTGTTTTCAGAGAAGCTATAACCGACAACCTTTTCAAAACCAAAACGTGATTTATTTACAATGTAACGAAACATAAACATTAAACATACAAACAAAATACTGTAACGGTTATCACCATTAAACAACAAACTGAATCGCTATACAATAACCTGCTCACAAACCCAAATAAAAAAAAATTCGTATTAGGAGGGCAAACGGGAAGACACCAGCTCACAAGCGTTCACTCACGCACACTCTTCTGATCATAAAACTTTTCGCGACAGGCGCACTGAAAACAAGGCAACACACACTCACTCTGCCACAGGTGGAGCATGTCGTTTGGGGCCGAGAGAGATCACACAGACCAGTACTTTAGGGGGGGAGAGAGTCTCAAGTCTAAAAAGGATGGGGAAACCGGGTACTGGTGCTAGTGGTGTCAAAACACTGGAATGGAACCGCCGCAACGAGCCTCTGAAACACTGAGATAGAGAGCGTGTCCCACGAATGCAGAGCAGGCTGTTTTTATAGGCCCACGCACTCCCCTGATTGGCTGGATCCGCACTCAATCAACTCTCCACCACCAATAGACAAAATCAGAGAATGAACGTGATAAGCAATAATACACGAAAATTAACACATCTCTATATAATGATTACATGCTGATTCTCTGGGAATCATAACAATGGACAATAACGTTGTTGTTTTGATACAAATTTCAACTAATATAATGATGATGGGATTTTAACTGTATGGAAAAATGTCTGCACAATGTATTTTTAAAATAGAGCACATAATGCAGCACATATTCAGGAAACAAAAATTTTCACTTCTGTTTCTTGTTCAATGGCTATATTACAGGTGCTCCCAGCCTTTTCCTCTTATCTAGCAACTAGGATTACTCCGATCAATCGTGCTCCTGACCGCATCATTTTTTGAAGGATCGAAATGGGGAAAACCACTGCACTTTTATCTTTGATTTCCCCCAAAAAACACTATCGATCATCTTTGCAATTTTGTGGAAGACAAGCTCCATGAGGAACTCTTCTGATTAATTTAGCTCATTGATTGGCTTCTTTTTTTAACCTTTGGAGATACTCTCTCAAGGTGTTACTGCAGAGCGAGATGTTCAAACAATGACGAGAGATATTCAAATGATCGAGATAGAATCAGGAGCAAAAAACTTGATTGGGGCACCCCTACCAGCAACCTACTGATGTATTGGATGTGTAGTGAAATCCTTATAAACTGTTCATTCTTAGAATCTGTTTTTTGTGATTTTAGTTTTTATTGGTTATCAGCAGCAAACTTAATTTAAACAAATTAATATTACTATAAGCAATAGCAGATATCCTTAACCAATGCTTAACCCAAAAAACCCACCTATTTAATTAAGAGCCACTTTGCCTGCCTTCCATGGTCCGGTGCGTGAGCACAACAGCTAGTGAGGTACATTTGATGCTCTTTCAGTGATTAAGATATATATTTAGATTTATGTTGAAATTAATGAGGTGTGGGGTTTAGATAATGCACTTTTGACCTGTTGAACTTTTAAAATGTCACAGCTCATACATCAAAACGTCTTTAGGCATGTTTAAAACATGAATCATTAGATGACTTTAAATGTTAGAAGTAACATTTAAGGTCCTCAGTTGACTAATTTATGAAATACTGCTTTTTAATGGTCACACTAACTTGTTTAGGGACATTTATAAGGTCAGTTAGTCATTTAAGTTAATCTTTTAAGTCATACTTTTTTTTATGTCTACAAAATTTCCTCTTGATAATATAATTATTTATTTGAGGCCAGTGACATCTCATCTTTAAACCACTTGTGATTTCAGGACAAATAATGTTTTGTTAAAGAGGTAGGTATTATTATTATTAGCATAATTTAGCATATTTTTATTCTAAAAGATAACTCTGTTGTCTTCCTCTGTTTTCAGATAAGATTAGTAAAACTGTCATGTCATGAAAAAGACCTGCTTTGTTTCCATTGATGGGATAAAAATTTCCGCTAGTGTAAGATATGGTATAATTAATATCAGTTTTTAGTTTGATCATAAAAGAGGTTTAGTTTAAATTTAACTTGCTGATGTGAAAATTAGGCTTTGAGGATATTGATTTCTCCCCTTTTTGATGGGTAATAACCACCTTTTTATAATAAAAGGCTTGACATTTGTGCACATTTATATGCTAAATATAGCCTCAGAGACCAGCTTTGTTTTTGTCATGTTTAGAGTTCTGCTCTGCTAAATGTTTTTCACTCATAAATTGAGTGCAATTTAAAATGTTGATTTTATATGCATGCTTTTATAGCAACAATACCCTTAATCTCCTCCGGTATTCAGTATGTGTTGCTTTCTCCAAATGTCAATACTGAGTTTTTTTGATGAATATTTCACAACCCTCTCCTCAGTCTCCCTCCAGAGACGTTCTCCTCTGCTGAGAAAGAAAGCTATCTTGTTGGAACATTATTCTATGACTAAATATTATCACTACAGTTGGTTTATTTGGGAAGTATTATTTGTCTGTAGTGTACATGTACATAGTAGCTTTTTTACACCAGATCTTTAAATCCAGGCGGATATATTCAGGATGGAAAAAAAAACAATTGTTTGAATGTGGCAAACAGCTGGTGTTTATGCAGACACCGAGATGTGTATTTCAGTGTGAGGGTTAAAGATATTAGGGTCACTGTATGTTACAGACAGGCATGTCTTTGCATCCACAACACATTTTTAATAAAAACATAAAGGATTATTTTCATCAGCTTCTCTGCAGAGTGATCGTCTACTGTAATTGTCTACTCTGATTTCCACTCTCACTGGGACTTTTATTTTCGGATGAAAATTATATTTGAATTCTTTCACTGATAAGCTGGTGCACACACTCAGCTTCTAGCAAAATCCAGTAAATCCAAATTGTTTTTGGCACTGCAGGAACCAGATTATATATTAGAGATCAGATTGTGACCTAGAGCAGTACAAACCTAAACTGAAGTGTTATTAAAGTAGATAATAAGAGTTATTTAACCTAGTTCAGTCATGGTTTAAAACTTACTTGTAAACTTGTTCATATCTGTTTATATATTTATATTAGAGTACATAGATAGCTAATTTTTTTTATTCGTTTTGAACTACTTCCTATGTGGGACTCGTGTGGGAAGATCCGTAAATGACTATTGTTTGTTCAACAAAAACAACAAAAAAAAAAAGATATGCTTTCGGAATGGACATTCAAACACATATTAAACTAATTGGCCTTTTTGGTGGTGCTCTATAGAGGGTTTTGAGTGCTTTGCTGTCTTTCAAGGTCACACTGGTATCTTTGTTTCCCAAATGGATTCTCTAATGATCTCTTTCTCTTCCCTTTCAGAGCACCAGAGAGTTCCCACCTGGCTTTGTTAAGCTTGTGTGCCTGTGAAATGACCGCATCTCCTCCCTGCCCTCCCATGGAGTGAGCAGTTGTCCTTGACAGTGAAACGGAGATAGAGATAAATTCTCTTCCTATGGATTACAGACCCTTAGGTGTTAATGCCCTGACGTGACAATCAAGCACCTTTACTGTGAAAATGCTGGAGCTGGAACGTTTTGTTAAGATTGTCTTTACTTAAGGACTAGAGCTACAGGTAACGAGGCAGTAGAAGCTTAAAGAAGTGCCTCATCACCAAAATGCAGAACGATGACCTTTTTGCCAAAAAGCTTCAAGCTTTGAATGGGAATATGGGTCCTCCTGGCGCAAACACACAAGGAACACCGGCAGTTCCCAAGATGGGTGTACGTGCTAGAGTATCAGATTGGCCACTGAAAAAAGAAGGCATCTGCCCACCTCCTAGGTATGAAAGTCTTACTACCTTCCAGAATGGATCACCCATTTCCTCTCCAGAAGATGTGATAAAACAAGGCCCAAACTCACCTCCAAATCCCAGCTTTCTTGAGGCAAAATATGGGATAGGTGAGCTTTTGAACCAGACACCGGGGAAAGTGCACCATATTCTACAAAAAAGGAGTAACAGCGATGTCACCATTAGTGATATTGGGGCTGAGGACATGGATCAGACAGCGATCAACCCCAATACAGGTGCCAATCTGCACAGAGAGTATGGCAGCACATCCTCAATTAATCACCAGGGATTACCTGATGAAGGGCTTTTTGTGCATCTCAAGAGTTTCCAACAAGACGTCTCTGAACAACCTAGTGCACCACCATCCCATGGCTTTACAGAGATTCGGCGATACGAGACTGCGATTTCACCTAGTCTTCAAACCGCAGCACAGATTGCACGAGGAGATATTCTCTGCATTCCAAACTATTCAGACTACGTAGACAGTTCACTCTTCTACAGCAGGGAAAGGGAGAGATCCTTCCTACAGCGACAGAAGTCTGAAAAGGGGGAGACGTCTATTTTTCGCAGGCTCAAAACTATGAAGAGTGAGCAGCGTCAACTTGGTGAACATGATGATTGTAGTAGACATGGCCGTCCATTGAGTTTCCAGAGATGTTTTGCCCACTATGACGTCCAAAGTGTGCTTTTTAACATAAGTGAGGCTGTCACAAATCGGGCCAACTTGGCACGTAGGAAGAACATTACCACAGGTGCTTCTGCAGCATCCCAACATCAAATGGGTGGGGGACTAGACAGTCCTGACCCCTTGCCAATTTGTGACTCTCCTTTGGACAATTGTGAGGAATTTGGGCAAAGATTGGGCATTGATCCTGATGAAGGTGATGGGAAGAGCAGTGGTTTGGTTCTCAGCTGCCCATATTTTCGTAATGAGGTTGGTGGCGAAAATGAAAAGAAACTGAATCCCACCAAACCAAACACTGGATCCCAAAACACTTTAGGTGAGGTTTGTACTATAGAGTCTACTTTAAGTTCAAATTGCACCAATGCGGGTGTTTCTGTCTTGGAAATGTCTCGAGAGAACTACGGATCTCGAGAAAACTATGCTATTCCACGGGATTGCATCAAACGATACATCATTGAGCATATTGACATGGGTGCTTACTACTATCAGAAATTCTTCTTCAACAAAGGTACATTTCGCATTTTTAATCCATGTTTTTTTTCTAGTAGAAAAGCTGGGTAAAATTGGCTTATTTTTTCTCTTCAAAGAGCACCAGAACTACTTTGGTGTTGATGAGAACTTGGGCCCAGTTGCTGTTAGCATTCGAAGAGAGAAACTGGAGGAGGGCAAAGAGGGTCCACAGTATAACTATAGAGTCATCTTCAGGACCAGTGAGGTAGAATGATGTCTTTTAAAGCAAACAATTGAATGTTTCTCCTTAGATTTTTGCTCCATTAATTTGAGGGGTGTTTGTTAAGCCAAAGGGAATACGTTCCGATTATTATGATCCAGTGCAATAAAAAAGGTGTTTAGCTGCATGTTCTCTTGCACACAATTTAACTTCTCATTAGCTTAGAATTGAATTCCACCTCTCCATTAAGAGCAATTCATGAGGCTTTATTCTCCACTGACTACAAATCAGTGTCATCTCAGTAATAGGATTGATTATTTTGAAAAACTGCTCAAGATGGATGATGCCTGTGGAGTTCTATTGATTTTTTTTTCCAAGTATTGTGATATAAATTGCCTTACTGTACTACATGGCTCTTCCTGCTGATGCTATAACAGTCCAAAGCAGTCCAGCTCTGAAATAGGAAGAAGCCGTCTCATATGCAGCCTGCTAGGGGTTTTCCTAGGGGTGACCGTATTGTTTGCTGAATTGGCGCTTGAGCGTACAGTGGGCCTCTTGCTAAAAGCCAAAGCATTTCTACAGCATTTGCCATAGTTAGTTGAACTCAATTATTCATTGAAAAAGTTGGCAGGACGTGCTGCTGGGATCCGCTCTTAGAGAGTGCTTTCCTTTTTGAGGGATAACCTAAATATTTACTCCATCTGTTAAGGAATGTGTCAAGGATTTTTTTGCTATGGAGAAATTTACCTAGTTCAGCCAACATTGTGACCTCCTATGGTTTTGTTTGAACATTAACACCTTTGTTTCCTCTCAATCCAAGCTCACCACTTTAAGAGGTTCAATTTTGGAGGATGCGGTCCCCTCCACTGCTAAGCATGGGACGTCCCGGGGACTTCCATTAAAAGAGGTGCTGGAGTATGTAGTTCCAGAGGTCAACATTCAATGTCTTAGACTGGCTGCTAGCTCACCTAAAATCCCAGAGCAGCTTTTGAAGTTGGATCAGCAAGGGGTGAGTCATTTGTTACCTGGTCTGTATTTGCCCTTTGTATTTGTGATCAATTCAAAATGTTTTTTTGTAGTAATATAAAAAACAAAAGTTGTTTTATAAAGATTTCCAAAATCTCAATATTTGTTTGGTGAACAATGTGGAAAATGAAAAAACATGGGTGTTCAAGCTAGTAGAATGTCTTAAATTACTGAAGTTAGAGCACACTTTCAACTCAAAGCTTTTTTTTAATGAAACAAGAAATCTGAAATGTTTTATGGCCTTTAGTCATGGGAAGCAAATCATTTTTTAGTTTTAACAGAACCATGTATAGATGTATGTCATAAAATAAGTTTAGTAATTCACAAATTTCAGAAAGCAGGACCAAATGATTACACAGGAGGAAATATTAGCCTTTAATTTATTGATCACCCTCAAATCTGAATAATTACTTTTGAAATAATGGGAACATTTGTTTTATGTTGTATTCTATCACATAGAAATCGATATATTGCCATGATTACATTTTTCAATGCTTTTTTTGTTACTAGAATTAAGTCCCTGTTAACACGGGAACAAATATAATTGATTCTTCTCAGCGAGGGTGGTATCTTAACAGCTGTAAACATTCATTGTACGATTAGCTGGAAATGACAAACTTGCTTCATTGGGATATCCCATTTTTTACATTTATTTTTTTACCCTTGCAATTTAGGACTCTGTTTCAAAAGAACAGTGGTTCTCTCTTGTGGTCCTGTGTAATAAAGTTATTGTATTTTAAATATGCAAAAATTATTTATGTTTTTAATATGCTGTCTTCCAAGTTGGAATTAATGGATTTTGCAGTAAAACCATTAATTATCGCAGGCAATAATGTATCACATGCTCTTTTTTTAAAGGCTCCAAATAAGAACCCTTACAAGCCATCCTGGCTATAAAATGCTCACAACACCATTTGGACAGTAAGAGACAGTTTGACTAACTCAAAGTGACAGGGGGAAGAAACTTCATTCTCCAGGATGATTCATAGCATACTGCATACAATGTTATGAAGCATACATGTCCGCAAGGTTTGTAATTACCAAGACATAATCAAGTGGGGGTTTAAAAAGCATCAATTATATCTCTCGCACATCCCTTTCACTTAGTTGGAACACATCGAGATAAAACCTGAAACAGATGTTTTAGTCTTCTACTGATGATGTTATGTTCACAAAGCTGTTGTTTGTTTGATGAGCTATGTAAGTTTGAGCATGTGAAGGTTTTCTCTAGGTTAGGTGCCTCTGCTGACTTTTAGACATTTCCGTTTGAGGGCTCGAATTGCAGGTGTGTCAGGATGAGAAGTACTAAAGGAAGCCTACAGAAAAACAAAGATCAAATTGCTTATTGACAACACATACTGGAGCTTCTCAGAGTGAGTTTGTTGATGGGCCGAATGGAATCTGAGAAGCAGTTAGTCTTGGTCGATATTGCAGCCATATGTTGACCAGAGGGTAAAGTCTGACGTATCCAATTAAAATTCTGAAAGCATAAAGAGATGAATTAAGTATCTCAATTCGGCACTGTTTCTCAGTTTTCAAACAAAAACAGATTTTTTTTTATTACATGGCATATTTTAATAACCAAACCATGGCAACCATCGAGACGCATAGTGACAGCTTGACCCGTATGAGAAGCAGCCAACTGCGACAGAAACACTTGGGGTGAAAATGAACAAAAATCATCACTTGTCGTATGCTTTCCTTTGTTCGTTTTCACACCTCCATCCTCTCCAAAGTCTACTGCCTCTCTGATATAGGAGTTTCTACTTCGAGACTGTTGGTGGCATTTATGGCACAAAAGCCAAAGCAATTGTGAGAATAGCACCAGAATGGCTTTTACCATTTTTAAAAAGTGGATGAGGTGAGCAGTTTCTGTAAAAAAAAAAAATAAACAAGTTACCTTTGCATTAATTGGTTTAAATCTGAGGTGTAGTCTAATTATCAATGTCAAATATCAAAGTTTTAAATTGCTTTTTTTTATAAATATATGTTTACTCCTTTTTAATCCCATTTTCTGGGTCTGTTGCTTCATTCTTCATGGAACTGTTTCATACATTATGCAAAAGAGACCACTGAGGCCATTCTGCATGCCATTTTGTGTTGGGCTTTAGCAGAGATTGATGGCACTTAACATAAATCAGCAGTTCTAGAGGGCAATGTGTATGACTGCGTAACGTGGTTGGAGAGTGCTTTCCTGTACATAACGTGTTAAAGATTGGGAAAAATTCTCCTCTTTTAGATGGCCTTCTCTAGTGTGCTTTCAGCTGTTTCAGGATTGATCCTGTTACATAATAAATTCTAATACATAAGGGGTAGGGTTATCTAACACCATTTAAACCACAAATATGACTATGTCTTTTTAATAAATTGGAGTATAATTAAATGGAGAATGTACTCTGAAAGTTTATTGTTGGATTTAACAATTTTTTTTAACGAGTTAGCTCATATCATCTTGTAACGTTGGAATAGAGTCAACAATAGTAGATTAGTAGAGATTTTGTAAATCAACCTCATGGAAATGTTTTTTGGGAATCAGTTTTTTTTCATTGAGTGCTTGCTTAACTATTTCATAGTAATAAATTGCAAATCTGTATAGTCAGCAATATAGTCAATCATTTAAGCCAAAACATACATGGAAGTGTATATTAGGGTAGGGCAGTTGTCTCTTTTAAAGTGGTTCTTGGTTTGAGTCTGAGATATATCAGGCCTTCCTGTGGGGGGAGTATGCAAAATCAATTACCGTACAGAACATTGAGAAAAATATGATTCCCATATAAACTGCTTTGACCAAAAAGAAACTTTCTCATAATTTTAAAACACACAAATATGGTTAAAAACAGTGTTCATTTATAAATCTTGTTCATCAAATCAGTGTACTATTTTATGTAATTTTATACAAATTAAATTATCTTAGTCAATTATTATTCATAGATCATCTTACAACAATGGAAACAAAGACATTTTGTCCTTGATGGATCATGGATGCTTTGCATAATAACTAAAACAAACTAACAAAGTAAAGAGTTTTTTTTTTTTAACAAAAATGCAATCCGTTAAAAAAGCAGAGTCTATAAATAAAAATTAAAACACATACTGTCTTTGTATATCAAATCAGGACATGTATATGTATGATGATTAAAAATAAAATAAAAGCCAATAGACTATTAATATATGTGTATAGGAAGCTAACATATACACTAAAGAGTAAAGAATTGAAAATGTAGAGGTCAACCGGTACATTCAATGAAGTATTTGAGTTGAAATGTTTTTTTTTTTTTAAGAAATAGACCACCAAATGAGAGATTGCTTGAACGAAACTCAGCAAAGCTCTGTTAAACATACTCTACAGCATAATGGTCATTATAAACGTAAACTAAGAACAGAAAGCAGCCACTTTAGATACTTTACAAGACTTTATCGAGCCATGTAAGTGATGTGATTAGAGCTCTGAAATACATGATGAGGAATGTCAAATCTGATTATGGTGATTGTGTTTTTCCTCAGCTGAGTTACCAGCACAAAGTAGGCATCCTGTACTGCCAGGCTGGGCAGAGCACTGAGGAGGAAATGTACAATAATGAGAGCGCGAGTCCAGCCCTGGACGAGTTTCTGGAACTGTTGGGTCAGAGAGTTCGACTCAAGGGCTTCACCAAATACAGGGCACAGCTGGACAACAAAAGTGAGTCTTTCTGCCACTGCGCCCCTCAAAATATTTTAATATTTGCCACAATTTTACAATGTTGAATCTGGTCTGTTTGTTTCAGGTTGTATTCTCTGACATGGCATTTAATGTTTCTGATTCATAGGCAGTTTTACAAGAAACTAAACTAGTGTTCAATCAATGTTTTTTTTTCTTCCTTTTCATTTAATCTTTTTTGCTCATGCAATACGCTCATGTCTTTTCTGCAGCGGATTCCACTGGTACTCACTCTCTCTACACCACTTATAAAGACTTTGAGCTGATGTTTCACGTCTCTACTATGTTGCCCTACACACCCAACAACAGACAACAAGTGAGTCAGTTTTAATCGAATTTTCTGGTTTTCAGACTGTCATCAGTATCCGCCATCAAGGTGTTTCTTTTTTTTACTTTAAATACAATACCTATTTTTTATTACATTTAATGTATGAATCTATTCAGATTTTTTAAGAAATATATTGGCCAGTTAACTTTTTTTCTGACAATGGACTAGACTTAAAATTTAGTCTTTGACTCTAATCTCTTTGCAATATTTTGAAATAAAGGTCCTCTCTAGTTAAAAATATTTAAGTTGTCTTTAAAAAAGTATAATAGTTTGAACTCCACTATTATGGAAGATTTAAGGGATTAATTACTCAGAAAAAGAAAAAGCCTCTATCATGGGAGGCAACTTTAGTAAATTTCTATGAAAACTCCTGCTTTAAATTTTTTTTTTTAATAATGGTGTCAGATATAGAAACGCTTTACGATCCCTACTATACCCTGACAATGTGGCTGACCTTTCAGCTGACTCGTCTGTATGAGAAAGTCCTGTATGAGAAGGCCTGATGTTGAAAGAAATTTCTAAAATAGCAAACAAATACATAACTACAATTTGTAACAATTTTGTAGGTTGTTTTGGTTGACAAAATATATGTAGAGTCCAATTTAAACATCAGTATTTCCGTTGTGTCTTTGTCTTAAAAAGTTTTAAATATCAAATTGTATGCCTTTTAAAAGTCTTACATTCACTGTTTGAATGGGTCTAAAATAGTTTTTTCCTCAGATGTCCATGTAAAGATAATCTGATATGTGTTTTTGTTGCTGCTTAGGGTTGCCAGAGATGGAGAAATTGCTCCTAAATGATAATAAAAAAATAAAAATAAAAAAAAGCTATGGTTGCCAGAGTAAGAAAAAGCTCATAAACAGTCAACTTTAAGGGCATGATTAGGGTTGCAATAACAGTAGTGGTTAGTATTTCAAACAATGCTTTTGAAGCAATCTGTTTATTTTCAAAAATTAACGTAAAAATCAAAATAAATGTTTTACTATTTTGATGTTATGATATAGGCCTTACAATTGATACTTGGCAATCTTAAAAAGTCTTACTTTTGAGCTTATGAACCCATGTTTAGAACTCTGTTAAGAGAGTTCTTTTAAAGTATTCCCTAACATTAAATTTTACCCACACATTCATTATTAGCGATATTTCATCAATACTACATTTGGTAGAATAACACAATGAATGCTCTCTACTGCTATTACAGTGTTAGCATTTTATTAATATGTATCTGCTATGTTTGATGGAGGATAGAGAAAGAGAATTCCACATTTTCTTGTGTGTGTGCCTTCTATTCTAATTTCATTATTGCTAACAAAAAAGAAAACTCTTCAGTGCTGCTCAGGCTTCCTGCTGATTAATGCACTGGCTTGAATGAGGATGAGAGAGATGTGATCACTCACTGAAGCCTGGCTACATCAAACTCTTTCAGCTCTCCGCTCAAGAGCCTGGTCTTGATCTGGGTATCCTAACAGACCCCATAGAGCCCCAAGCAATTGTCCTGCATCCTGCTAATTGTAAACACTTCAGTGAGCAGGCTGTTGTCATGGGAACCATCTGAATGCTCCATCTCTAACAAACGCTCAGTTCCAGTTGCCCAGACAAGACAAGGATTTTCTTTCTTAAGTGAAGAGTGGGCATGCATCGAAGATAATTAATTTAAAATGTCATTTCGAGGTGGATTTAAGGCACGAAAGACTGTTCTTATTTATTGGCTTAATCATTTTTTTTAGAAGATTTGTTCCTTTCATTCGCTTTACTTGTCAATGCATGAAACACACCTAATAGTGTCTGCCACAGATTAATTTACCGTGGAACAGCTTTCCATCAATGACTTCCTGAAATCCCCATGGGTAAAGTGAGCTGAGTCGGATAATGAAAATTGAGTTTCGAGTTTGAAAAATAAAGCTGGTTTCAACAGAATACGTTGAAGGAGCCTTTCCTTGGGTCTTTATTTGGCTTATTTGATGGATTTGTCGTTTTCTGCCTATAAGATCTGGCACAGTCGGATAATCTTGAAAAATTAGCTCTGAAGATCTCCATAGCCTGGCGATTTAAGATTAGGTTATCGCTGATCCTTTTTTTTTCGTTTCAGTTAGAGAGATTTATGTAGACGACTATAGCTGAGCTTTCTAAGAAATGATCTAATAACCTACATATGAAGAAGTGGAGGCTACTAGAAATTGATCTGGGAGCCTGTTGAACTAAACAACTTTAGATTTTACACCAGATATAGTTAAACTCTTCTATTAACAAAACATTATGTATATTTTATTAGAGTTGTTGATTTCATGACACTTTCTTAAATGAATTCTTATTGGTGGAAATGATGCTAAAGAGAAAGTGAATGAGACCAATTTTGGACTGAGAACATCGTGTCTGTTCTGTTTCTGTGCCGCATCCTCCCAAATCCTCTGCAGGGGTATGTTCATATAGTAACTTCTAATCTGTTTCAGAGATGTTTACGTAGTTAGGTCACCAGTGTTGCAAGATGGATGTCTCGTGTACGTCACACTCATTAACCCCCTCATTAACTTATTTGTTTTAAAATGTAAAATACTTTTTTATTTTTGGTCAGGCACTATAAATTGTCTCTTCTTAACAAACTCATTACATTGTATCTGTTTTTCCCTTTGCAAACTGCTAATTTGATTAAATGGTGCCATATTTTTGAATAAACATTAACCAATAGTTAACCCAGTTTGTTTGAAAGTCTGGATGTACAGTGTAGATTTGTTTTCTTTTCATGCCCCTCTGTTTATTTAGTATACAGGGTTATAATAATAATGATAGTCAGGGTTCCCAGAGTTTGAGAAAATGCTCCTAAATGTTTAAAAATGCAATATTGACAGCTAGGATTGCTAGAGTTTGAGAAAATGTGCAAAATGTTCGTAATCATAAACATGATTGATTGGGTTTCTAGAGTTTGAGAAAATACTCATAAATGTTCAAGTTTGTAAAGGCATTGTTAGGGTTACCAGAGTTGTAGAAAGCATTTGTAAATGCTCTAAACATAAACATGATGATTAGAACAATGTATTTAAAAGAATACTCTGTATGCATGTGTTTTTGATGCTATTATATAGGTCTTAAATTTAATTATTAATTGTGTTAAAAAGGTCTTAAAAGTCTTGCGAAAGTCCTGTGTATGTCCTAATTTATTGTTCATTGCAATAACTTGTTACCTTCTTTGGTTTCAGCTCTTGAGGAAAAGACACATCGGAAATGACATAGTTACCATAATTTTCCAGGAACCAGGATCATTACCATTCACACCACAAAATATACGCTCTCATTTTCAACACATTTTCATCATCGTCAAAGTCCACAATCCTTGCACTGAACATGTCTGTTACAGGTAAGATGTGCAAATTTTTGATAACTATTTTAATTTTTTTTTTCTAACAAGGCTGCATTTTGGCTTATGCTTGTGTGAGCAAGTAGAGCTTTTTTTTTTTTTTTTTTTTTTTTTTTTAAACAAGGTCATGCCAGTCCACTTTAAATTAATCCAATTTTGCAAATGAAAGATTTCATTTTGGTCGGATGGGGTGGAGGCTGGAGATGAAGAGTCCGGAACAGCATGGTGACTGTGAGATTTGACCTCGCAGAACGATGGGGAGGATTAAAGGATAAGATCGAAGAGAATTCAATTTCCAGTCTTATTTACTCAGTGTGTACCTCTTAAGCTTTTTCCGCACAACATTGGTGAGAGGTGGAGGGAGTCTGGAACCTGTCTCAGCTCAAAAAAAAAACTCATCTCTGAAGATGCTGCTAGGGAAAGATTGCTATATTGATGTCAAATGCATTGCATTCTGTTTTTTTTTTTCAGGACCCACCGATACTTTTGTGGATATGGTTTTATGTGTATTTGCATTGAAGATATTGGCGTGACTATGGTTAACTCAAAAGTTAAAGAAAGCTTGTACTGTTTTTTTTTTTTTGTTTTTTTTTACCGTTCTAGTATTTCTTGTTGCGGAGTTCTATTATTTGTCTTTGGTGTCACCTTGTCCCTTGAAAAGACAATATTTCTGAATATGCTAGAAAAGATATTTGAAAGTGGTTGCCTATTTTATAATTTTTGTTAGTGTGTTCATAGTTGAAAACTGCTTGAACTATAAGTTGAATCTTTTAAAACAGCTGAACTTGTAATTGCTCAAATAGTTCATAGTTCTAGACTGATGAGTCATGGATTGAAATTGTGGACAAATTGGTCTCTGTAATGTGAAAACACTGCACAGATTTGTCACTAATGTCTTATGGATCAGTAACATGCCATAAATTAATAAAAGAAAACTTTAGTCATTTAATTAGCTTCTAAAGTGGTTTTATTTGAGTGAATTTGTTTGAATCATCTCATTTAACATAATTATCCATTGTAGCCAAATTCTGTACCACAAACTGGAATATCTAGACAGAATCTAGCTAAATTGTACAATTATACCCAGACATTTTTTTAAACAAATATACCCAGAATTAATATTTCTATAATATGTGAAAATACGAAACGTAAAAGAAAAATATGTAAATATGAAATAAAGTTAAAGTGAATAAATAATGTGTCCAAATGTGATGTATTATTTTTACTTGTAATTACTTGAAAATCTATTTTAACTATTGTCATTCAACCATCCTTCTTCTTCCTCGGCAGCATCTTGGTCATGTGACATCAGAGTTTATAGCACCAGACATTAGCACATAACAAATGTACACCCTTACATACCCCCGTCCCACTCGTCCCTGGAATCAGTGTACAGTTAGATAACCAACACTCGTGGTTGTTTTTCGAACCGTTGATGTTTCGCACGCATAATCAAATAAAAAGGAGGAAAATATACTTGGAAGACCCCATAAAAATATTTGCTTAGTATTTTCTCACAAATGTCCAACCTACTCGACTGTTTAATAGAAATATGTAATAATGCATTATCACAATTCACTAAAACGCTTTTGTTTCCTGTTCTTTTTTTTGTTAGTGTTGCAGTCACCAGGTCCAAAGATGTGCCTGCCTTTGGTCCTCTCATCCCCAAGGGAGTGATGTTTCCAAAATCTGCAGTTTTTCGGGACTTCCTGCTGGCCAAAGTTATCAACGGCGAAAACTCTGCCCACAAGTCAGAGAAGTTCAGAGCCATGGCAACACGTACTCGGCAGGAATACCTCAAAGACCTAGTGGAGAACTTCACAAGCACTACACCTGTTGATGCCACCGGTCCAAAATTCAGCTTCATCACCCTTGGTGCCAAAAGGAAAGAACGCAGCCGACCAAGGAACAGCGCTCATCTCTACAGTACGGGAGCTGTCACGTGGTCAGTGGTTGCCCGGGACAGCTGCCAAGCCAATGATATCGGCTGCTTGCTGGCCATTTCCAGAGAGTTTGTTGTACTCATTGAGGAGGCATCCAAGGAAGTTGTTTTCAACTGTTTCTGCAAGGATGTGATTGGCTGGAGCTCTTCTTCCATGGTGGGCAGGATGAAGCTGTTTTATGAGCGTGGTGATTGCGTGGTGTTTTCAGTGCAGGACGGATGCCCAGAGGAAGTTCGAGAGGTGGCTCAGCGATTAGAGGTAAGAGAAGAAAATCCAATTGCAGTGAATAAACTAGTTGGATTGATATACTGGATTAGGTTGTTTTATAATCTATTATAGGTTTGTAAGATATGGGTTTACAGCTTAAATTCTGAAAATCATTTTTAAAGATGGTATCTATTTAAACTATGATTGAACAATGGCCTTTATTCATTTTGTACTTAATAAATGTGTCATCATGCACTTTAATAAAAAACGTTTAGTTCCACTGCCTGCTTTTACTGCAGCTCATTCATGCTCAGTTAGGCCAGAGCTGCAGACTGGCACTTTTTACAGTCCAGCGGAAGGTTAAATGGGTGTTCATGCTGTTTATGGTAATGAACCCAGTCAGCATGTGTGGTCCATTTTCTTTGTGAGATTTGACAGCTTGTAAAAGACTGTTCTTGATCCCGATCTTCACTGTGTTTATTGCATTGCCTGGTTTGCTGTCATCTTCATAGCATATTTGCCATCAGCACAGTTTTCAGAAAAGAATAAAAATCAGATTCACACTCTCAAAACGCTATGATTTGTTTGTAACAAAAATAGGGATAAGCACTAGCACTTACAAAAGCACTAGTGCTTACAAAGAGTTTTTTGTCCACGGCGGCCAGATTAAATAGATATAAAGCATAAAGTTTTACATTTTTTTATTTTATCGCTTAGAATTACTGTTCAGTGAGTTTGTAAATTGTCCTAAAACACGTGCCTGCTGCTTTCTGATTAATCAACAGTATTTAGAGTATTGAGAAATGCTTTTTTATTATATGTGGAGCCATATTGCTCAACTAATACTTTACCCAGGGGTCTCCAAATCCGGTCCTGGAGGACCGGAGCCCTACACATTGTTGGTTCAGCCATCATGAAACACACCTGTTGCAATTATTTGGGTCCTCACTGATTATCTGAAGCTAGAGGAGTATGCATACTAGAGCATGGCTGCAACTAAAATGTGCAGGGCTGTGGCCCTCCACGACTGGAATTGGGGAACTCTGCTTTAGCAGTTGACTTTGCAAAGGCCTCTGAGATAATGGTGAATTCACTCAGGGTGTAGAAGGTGGAGGTGGTGGTTGTGAAACGTCAACTGGACACTTTTTGTAACCACAATAAATGAAATAAAGGAATTATTTCTGAAACTTTGAGATTTGAATTTTTATAAACCTCATTACTTTTTGGGTTCCTATTTCATGACCTCTTTTAGCAAAATCATTTCACACATTTCTTGTTGAGTTGTAGAAGATTTAGTACAACAGCATGAGATTTTCTAATAATTATTTTTCAACTTCTGCACATTATTTCTGTCTTCAGGCAGATTGGTTCTATATGCCCGAAACCAGTTTTTCTTGTCTGTACAGTAGATCCATAATGTAAATTATATAAACTATTCATTGATTGCAAACTAAAAGCATCCAAACTAAATTTGTAAACACTACCCTGCATCATTTTTATCAGCATATAGTTGATGTATCTTATTGATCAGAAAGCATTTGGTTAAATAAAATTCAAATTTGAATGACTGAAAACATACAAGCCCCCCAAAAAAAGATATTGGTAAATAAAAAATTATTATTAAATATAAAATACAAAAATGTATTATTAAAAAAAATGAATTTTCAAGATAAACCGATCTAATTTATGTTTGTGGGGGTGACATCACAATACATGTTTCTAGGTTGTCTTAAGTAGATCAGCATACCTAGAGATCCTTCAAATCGGTTTGTTTCTAGATAACGTAGATAAACGCTGGAGGTAAACTCAGGTTAACTTTAGTGTCAGGTTCTTGGTAGCAGAAATGTGCTTTCATGTGTCAGCTGTCTTTTGTTCCTCCATCTTACTTTGACATTAGATAATTTCATCCTCCACAGAGCTTCCTTTAGTCATCATCTTTATCTCGGTGTACCTGCCAAACCATCTGCATGCTTATCTGTGCAGAACCCTCTGGCCATTGACAAAGACTCGTTTTAGCATTTTCATTTTAGTAGCTAAAGTTTTTGCATGGGTGAAATAATTTGTTTTATTTTTTTTTTTTTTCATCCTTTTCAGATAGTCACTAGGGGATGTGAAACACTGGAGATGACCCTACGCAGAAATGCCCTGGGTCAGCTTGGCTTCCATGTGAACTTTGAAGGAGTGGTAGCTGATGTGGAGCCTTTCGGATTCGCTTGGCAAGCTGGTCTTCGCCCTGGCTGCAGATTAGTGGAGATATGCAAGGTTGCCGTTGGGAGTCTTTCTCACGAGCAGATGATTGATTATCTGCGGACCTCCACTCCTGTAACGGTGGTAGTCATACAGCCTCATGAGGACGGCACCCCTAGAAGGTAAAGCTGTTTGTTCATGTTCTTGAGGGTTTCTTAATTCAGTGAACAGACTTCATTCCTCATGTATATGGTATTTGAAACTGCCAGAAAACACAAAATTATTGCGGTCTATTGTTTTAGGGTGGTTTAAATAGTTTTACTCTGTTAATTTTGGTTTAAAATGACTTTCCTAATTACTGCCTCACTTTTTATTTCCCCTCAAGTGAATAGGTATAGAGTCCCTTACAATATCAACTGAGAAAGGTTTGATTTTTTTTTGTTTTCATCTTGTTTTACTACACGATACGACTAGAGAAGAATTTGTTCCTTTTTCTGGGACTACAATGCTACTGCTGTCATCTGGACTTAGCGCCAGAGCCAGTGTTGAAAAGTGTTCTGCAGTTATTAGTTTTTTTTTTTTGTTTTTTTTTTTAACAAATAATCAAAGGAGAAAATATTCTCTCCAGTATATTCTATTAATGTACTGTTCTAAATACATTATCCTTAAAAAAAATAAAGACCCATTTTTCATTAAGAATGTAGACCAGTGTCTTCTGAGCAGCTTTCAAGTCAGCAGATTTTCTCCATTATTAAGTATGCTGCTGACTCCAGCCCAATTAAAGACCCTTTTTCCTTTCACTTTTGAGTAAACTTCTTGATTCTGAGACTTCTAATTTGCATTTTCAGTATCTGCACGCCATAACCAACATGTGGCTTATTTTTTTCAGAGTGAAATTTAGTTTTTGAGACAATTGGCAATATTTTACATTTTTAAAAAGTAAAACCCTGTCCACACATACCCGGTGTAGCAAAGACAAAGTGGTTAACTAAGAAATATAATATAGTTTTTTTTTTTTCTGTGACTGCAGTATTTTCCTACAATTTTCTTGGCAAAATTCATACTTGGATTTCTTATGTATTTAATCTCACCTTAAAGTCTTTTGTTTGGGGTTCTTAGAATGTAACAAATAAACACAAACCTGTTTGATTTAGTTGTTTAAATGATTAGGAAAGCAAAACCTGAATTCAAGGATCTAGAATGGGTTTAAGTAGTTCTTTTTTAAAACAAGGCTTAAAACTCATTGTATCTATGCATTTTCACTAATGTGTCCCTGAGTCTTTTGTAAATCCTGACATTTTTAATGCCAATACTCACAAACGCAACCTTTGAAAAGTAACCTTAGTTTGATGTAACTCATGGACAGATGTGGCAGATGAGTTTCTGATGGCTAAACAGCAGTCATCTCCTGAAGAGAAGATTAATCCTCTTGAGATAATCTGTGCATGATATGATCACAGTCTGCCCATGTTTTTCCCGCTCTCATGAGACATGAAAGAAAAAAGCTCACAGCAAACTGTCCTGATCTAGAAAGTGACCCAAAACCCATTGAACTCTTTGAACACGTGGCTTGGGTTCTGTTTGCTCATTTTAGGAGAGCAGAGAGGGCTTACCAGGGACATCTGTAAGGCAGAGATTAAAGTTTGACCCTCTGTCAATAACTGGATTGACTTTTATTGCCCTCTGTAACCCAGAAAATAAAGATGTCAGCTGCTCTGTGACTTTTTATTTATTCCCACTCTATTTTTTGTTGTTGGCTTCAACTGCTCTGTAAATCTGTTTTTGCAGTAAATCCTTTTTAGAGGACTCTATTTAGCAGATCATGTCTGGGCTTGATCTGGTGTGGTTAAAGATCAGAGCACGGAGTTAATGGGAGTATGCATATGTTAATTTGACGAAACAATTTATTCTGTGCATGAAAGCCGGTTGTACTGCTAGTGCACAAACTCTACTTGGTGTGCCAATGCAGTGGCTGAACACCAGTCTCAGTGGGATGTATTTTGAGATGTCTTGGACTTTATAGTTAACAACAGGGTGTATTCATTTGCAAGTCTTTTTTGTAAATGTGCTTCCCACATGTAAAATTTTGTATGGGAGAGCCTTGGATTGTGGTTTTATCTCATTGTTAAAGCTGTGAGAGTCCGTCTTGAGAGCCCTCATCAGTTCCAGCTCTTTAAGGCGACCACCAGAGATGGTTAGTTCGGAAGCCATTCAGTGCCTGTGCTGGTGGAAATGAATGGATTAGATTGGAAGTGCATCATTAAGCATTAATGAATCCTGCTGGTGTGGGCCGGGTTTGTTAATTTTCTGTTTGTTCTTTTGCTTTCTCTCTGTTTAATAATGTGCACCACAGATAATCACTGCAAATTCAGGACATCATTTATCTGATACCAGTTGTCATCTCATTTGGAGAAGCGCTGTTTTTTTCTTGCCAAGCAGCTCTTTAGTGATTATCATGTAATGTGTTCTGCCAATTTCACTCGTACTGTTTCCCTTGATGGAACATTTTTTTTTGTCTTTCTTGAAAAGAAACATGTCAGGGGAAAAGCATGTAAGAACAAAAAGTTATGAACACTTTGAAACAACTGAATGTAGCTTCCAGTAGCATTTGTTCTTGATTGAGAGTCTCTTAATTATTAGTTCTAACATTAGATTATTACCCCTGGAGGTTAATTGTCTGGTTTATGACTGTAGTCTGTTTGACTACAAAGATCAAAAACGTCTCCACGTATCTATATTTTCTAGCTAAAATATGCTAATTCTAGCATCTACGATAAAAGGTCATGACACTTGATGTGTCATGTACACAATGGTGCCTTATTACTGGAATCTAACTGGAAATTTATTTGAATCGCCAAATAGATTTTGACTGCATAATGCTTGACTAATTTCCCCCAGTGATTTTATCTCAAGGTTTTAAAGAATTGTTTGATAAATGTTATAAAATCTGAGGTTGTAGACGTCTACTCAATGAGATGTCTGAGATCATCTGTTGGATGTTAATATTCATTAGAATGTTCTGGATAGATCAATTATTATAAACTTCATTAGTAAGCAAGATTGTCTAGAGACCGTGATCTAGAGACGTTTTACTGGTCACTAATAGAGACCGTGTGTATACCATCTGTGATGAAGACAAGACTCATAATAGGTTTATGTGCTACTTAAATGCAGAGAAGGAAGTGAAGCTACTACATGCAATTCATTGTGACAAAATTAGGGCTCTGCTGTGAGTCACAATTGGTTTGGATCCCATGCAGTTTGTCAAAACTTTAATCAGGATTATGTAATCGACATTTTGTGAAAGGAAAAAAAAAGAAAATATGCATTATAATAGGAAATTGAAGGCATTTTCTGTAGAGAAGCTGATGTCTGTAATGAGCAACAAAGAGAGGTGTTTACTTCAATCACAAAGTGTTTGAATGAAGTTTGTTTGTAAGAAAACAGGAGTGTAAATGCCCTCTTCCACCCTTTCATTGATTCACATCAGGCCCTGTCCTTTTTTTCTTCCTTTTGAAACACTGAGGTGTGAAGAACGCTCCCAGGTCAGGAGAATGCCATGGCCCTTTAGCACTCCAGGCTAAGCAGCACTCAACAATTCTGGCAATTTATGAAGTTCATTTGTTACACTACTTAGATTGCAGTCTATTATATCTGTCTCTCTCTCTCTCTCTTTCTTGTTATTTGCTGCTCTTTTTGTCAATAGTATCAGTGAATTTGCTCACAAAATTACAAGCCTCACATGGCAACTGAATCTTACCAAGTTGCCAAGAGATTAGCTGTTGGACATTCGATGCAGCAAAAAGGTTTCTGATTCAAATCATTGTCAGGAGTTTTCCTTCTTTGTTCTTGGTTTGGCAGCAACATAACATTCTAATATTCTAAGTAAATGCCTTTCCCATTGAGTGCTATTTGACGCTTGAGTGTTTTGAAACCTATCATTAACTGACGACCATTCTAATGTTATCCTTTATTCCAGTAATTTCTGAAATTAAAACGTATACATGTGACCCTAATTAGGAAGAATAGAAAAAAAGGATTATTGTTGATTTTTATACAAAGTTTTCCTGAAAATGAACTTACCACAATATTCCAAAAAATACCAAAACTGTTATTCAGAGTTTCATTCCAGAAAAAATGGTGTCATGCCAGGTGATTTTTATTTTCTGTTTTTAGAGGTGCCTCCGAGCTGCATCGTGTCCCGGTCTTGGAGTACAAGACACTTGGTACCGGGCCGGGATGGCATAGGATGACTCATGTACCCCAGGGGCTCCCACTGTCTCGGGTTTCTCCCACTCAGGCCCCAGATCGACCCTCGCCAAGCCAACAGATGTTCCAGTATGCACAGGCTGCCATTTCACGCAGCACTTCTTTTGATAAAAAGTATCAGGATGGATCTAGGTGAGCAATGTGAATGCCACAATGCAAGCATTCTGTTTTGCATCCAACTAAGTAAGTTTGTAATTCTATTAGCCTAATGTATGTAAATTGAGCCACATCAGAATGTCTAGGAAGAGGTTCTCATGGCTTGGTTTGTGTAACAGATCTAGTCATATCTATTACAGCAAGCGGGTCTGTCTTTGTCTGGGTGGATATATGTTTGCATGCATGTTCAGTTCATTGATTTTTTTTCTCCAAAGAAAAATTCATCAGTCCTGTCCTTAGGCCTTTTCAGTTCTAGACTAGGTCTGCTTGATGAAACTTGAATGGCTATAATATTATTTTCCATAGCCCTGATTGAGCTGAAAATTTATTCTACTTGAACAACTTTACTAAAAATGTGTCTGATGTCAAGTGCAAGGGCAAATGTTTGGAGGGCCTACAACATCAGAGGATTTAATGGTTTTATATTTTCTCTCAATAGACCACAATAAAAAAAGAAACTAACAGATGTTTGTCTGTGGAAATAACACATCAGCATGAGTTCAAATGCTTTGGCATTCACTATGGCCTAAACATTATTTTTAACTGATTGAGATCTGCCATGCAATTCAGATTAAAACTAATCAATTTCTGTCAAATGTGTAAAAAAATAATTTTGTTGCAAATATCAAGCTGTGTATACATGCACTTTTTAAAGGTGCAGTATTTGATTCTCTGTCATTGTTGAAATTTGAAATTATCAAAAGAAAGATGCCCTATGATCAATTTAGTTTTTATTAAACAATTAGTTTAATCAATGCTGATGTTGATCTCTTTCACTATGTATAAAAGTTTGTCTTAATTCACACCGTCCCAATCACTGTATTTCTGTATTTTAAATTGCATACTGCACACTTAAGTGCCACTGTCTTCTCCATTATAAGACGTTGCATCTGTAGCACTAGTGATATCAAGTAGAGATAGCTGCGACCTGCGTTAAATGTCTGACTCCAGATTCTGATACCAGATTCAGACATCCAATGCTGGTCGCAGCGCAACCCCCCCAGTCATATTCTTTCTCCGACCTGCTAGTAAGTTAAACAATAGTTCCTGTTTATTTGTAAATGTAACAACTAGCTCGTTTTTTTCTCAATGTTGTTGTTGTAATTATCATAGCTTTTCAGTGTTTAATATGTTTTTTTTAATTAAGGTTTATAACGTTTTTATATTAAATTGTATTATTCTAGATAAATATTAAACATATTGTATAGTTAAATTGTAAAAATACCTTCAAAGTAAACAAAATGTTGGGTTGGTTTTTGGAGAAAATGAAAAGAGAAGGCTTTCAGAGACAAGAAACTTTCAGAATCAATGATTCACAGCAGTTATTTTTCAATATCCAGACACATCTCTGCTGACAAATCCTCTGGGAAACCCAAAAAAAGAGCACATAGAGGCCATTAAAGATGATAGATGCCACCCTGTGTGTTAGGGAAAAGGAAGAAATACTCTGAGAAGATTATATTTGATATGGCATTGATTTACTTTTCTCAGGAGACTCCTTTCAGATTGAGCTAATTGGGAACGTGATGCTTCTGTGCTGTTGAGTTGGGATCCCCGCACAATTTGTGCGTTTGAGTGACTGTATGTTGCATGTGTGTGTCTTCATTCTGTCTGAAATGCACAAACCCCTGCGGCCTCTTCACCTAGCCTGTCATCCCATCCTCTGCGAGATCCATGCAGCACATGGCTTGTGATTCCTTGTGGGTGCAGGCTTCTCTTATATCCTCTCTGGAATGCACATATATTCCCAACCCTTGAAACATGGGGATACTCTAAGAATAGATTCTGACCCAACACGTTTTTTTTTTTCTTCCCTACTGTCCAGTATATGAATTGGTCTTCTTGTTATACTCTTGTGCCACTAGACCTTTGATTAATGAGTGACCGCCCTTTATTTTCTCCTCGCAGGGTGTTACAGGACTTTGAGACAGCCCAGAGTCCGCCTGGAAATCCCGGCCAGCACTACTGCAGTTCTCCAAGCAATCAATCCACCTCCAGTGACCCTGGTCCCTGTGGAACCTGGGCTCAGAAAGCCAGTTATGATGGGTAATGAGATTCTGTTCACAGTACTATTGTAACTCAAAGCCCAGCAGGTTATCAAAATAGTCTAATCATGTGAGCTATGGTTCTCCCTTTGGTGCAGACAGAACTAGAGCTGAATGTGAAGAGAAATCACATTATACCATAGTTTGAGGTTCATTTCTCTGTCGGGTAGAAATTGAGCTAATTTGTCAAGGCCATCTTGGACAGCATCAGCTGTTTGTTTATATGTTGAGAGAGACGAGCTTTGATAAATTCTTCAACAAATGCTACGAGCGGTAGAAGTGACCCCTACATCCACTCATAAATGCACTCTAGCTTTAACTTGGAATGATAAGTCATAACATATATTTTTTCTCCTTTGGGGTGTGTTTGGATGTGACGTTATCCTCAATTTATTGCAAAATTGGAAAAGTGTGAAAAGTCTTTGTTTTTCATACTGTTATAATGCAACACTTGATGTCTTCCTGCCCCATAGATCACAATCCCCTGCCCTTCATGACCAGCCAGATGACAAGGAGGCTGAAAGAGACCACAAGCTGGAGAGAACACGATCTGCTGGTGGGAAAGCACTGTTTTTGCTAAGCGGCAACACGTTAGCAAATTCAATTTTATGAGTTTTGCCCTAGACGTTCATTTTTGATGAAAGAAAGTCATCATGTTTTTAGGATCGCCTTGTGTTCCTGAAGCTAAGTGGCACATCCCGTCTACTAAGATCCTGAATAGAGGCTTACAGAGACCTGGGGCGAAGGACTCACCTGGGAAATTCCCTCGAGTAAGTCTCCCTGAATTCTCTCTTTGACATAATACGCCCACCATGTTGGCAGAAGATCTTCTAGTATCAGTTGCATGTGCTACATTTTCATTCATAAATTCTATCCAGTTGCCTCAAGTGTAAAGTGCATGTAAAATATTCATGCTAGAATCCTGACGGAGCTAGTGTGTCACTAAGGTGTTTTTCATCTGCTCGAGTTCTGAATGATGAAAAGTCTGGAGGATGGTGGTCACCCTAATCTTTTAGCATGCAAAACAATACCACACAAAAGAGCTCCAGTATTAACGGAAAATTCTGATCACAATAATTTTCCTAATAATTGAAATAATTATTTTATATTGTTTTTTGTCTTTGGAAATTAACAAAAACAAAATGATTCTCAGTAAAGTGTTTGCACACGTTTTAATAGCATTTGTGACATACTTTAACTCAACTATAGTTTTAAGTCTCTGACACTTGCTTATTTTCATGTAAGAAGTGTGTGTTTATGCACCTGTTAAAAGGATAGCAAGATATTGAGTCAAATTCATCATTCAACTTGGTGTACTCAGGCAAATACAAATTGAAGAAGTGTTCTTGAGTGCCACTAATGTTTTCCAATTTCAGCAGCTCTATTGATATTAACATTTTAAAAGAGTCAATCTGGTTGGTCTGACAGTTTTTAAGATGGCAAATTACAAAAAAAAGTAATTTGTTTTTAAAATTGCCATTTTGTGGATGTATTAGATTTAGTTTTAATCATAAGGTGTTAAATATTGATAGAGCTAAAACCTACAAGTGAGAAGCTTAAATCAAAACTCTGATACTTTGCTGAAGTTTAAACATGTTTGACTCTATTACTTTATAGAGAAGTTTACACTATGTTCTGCTTTTATAATTTACTCATTTGCAAAGTTAAGTTTGGTCTTTAACACAATGCTTGTTTTTTATTCAATTTTCAATTGTACAATTTTGCAAGCATTTCATTTTATAGTCAGTGGAAGACAAAAGCCTAGTGTTACCATATCTCATGGGTGAAGTAATGTTGATGATGACCAATATTTTAAGACTTTAGGTCACTGTTTCCATCTTTCCAGACAGACATTTCCAACATTAAAACTCAAATGAGATTATCTGCTCGCATTTCTGATGGCACAGCAACAGGATCATATGTTAAGTGGATTTCTCTGCAACTGTTTGTGTGTTTACATGTAGCATTGGGTGCAGTGACCTCATTAGTCAGGAATGTGTAGTTGGCAGTATTGTGAATGCAGCACATTTTGCAGTGCCTTTGAGACGTTGTGGGATGAGGGAACGATGATATCTGTAGCAGATGGCTTATAGTGTCACATCCAGCCATCCAATCCCTGTGGGAATTGACGCAAGGAGCTGGACGCAGTTGCAGTTACTGGACACCTCACTGAAATTCTCCCTTTCATCATCCAACTGTAAGAGCCTGTCAAGTGCAAATCCACCTGATTTGTCAAGCGAGAAAAGGTCATCCTATCCTTGTATCTTGCAGCTAGTGTTGATGCTGACAGAGAGAAAGAGCATCACGGGTCAGTCATGACTATTTTATATATTACTTACACAATGGCCTACATTCCTCCCTCATTTGATTTGAGAACCGACAGCATTTTACAGAGTGTATTGACCATATTGGTTTTAGCCAGAGGGGACATTTGGAAAAGTGCAGCACTGTAGATCTTCCCTAACCAAGGCTGGCATTAAATTTTAAAAATCATCCACTTTTCGTTCATTTGAAAGAGCTTAAGTTTAGACGAAGGAAGTTAACGGAGTAATCCATTATTTATTTTTATGAGATGGATTACAGTGGATGGTAACGGTGCTGAACAGTGTTTTTAACGTTGGCTTTTATTTCTTGGCTAAATTGGCCTCTTTGCTCGTCTTTAATCATGCAATGTTGTTGGGCTGTATTGTATGTAAATCAACATTAATTAAATTCCAGTTAAATGGCTTAAGTTTCCTTGTCTGGTGTCTTTACTTTGGTCAAGTACACACTTTCATTAATGGTTGGTCACAAATGTGTGCTGGGTTCAAGGGTGTTGCATTATTGCTGACCCGGTGCTTTTACCCTAGGTCAGTGTTCCTCAATTATTTTCTGTCGCGCCCCCCTAGGAAGTAAAAAACATCTTGCTCTCCTCCGCGCAACTATAAATAGTATTATTTGTCTTTAAATTTGTTTAGAAGTACACCTCTGCATAACACAGTATCCTTATTAACGTATAAGACAAAAAAGAAAGAAATATGGACCAACTTACAGAAAAGAAAAGCTTTATTAACTGTAGCAGAAAAGATTTAAGGTGCATCTGAAATGTAAAAAAACATTAAGTCCTTAAAAAAACTATAAACATTGTTTGACTGATCAACTGCTGGCAATATTCAGTATGTTTTCGCTGAAAAAAACTCAAGCGGCTTTTCAGCATGATTGAGGTGTAATGTCTTTAAGTGATGCCTTAGTTTATTTGACTTCATGTTGTTCGCTGCCAAGCGAACAGTGAAGCCAAGCCCTACATACGCGTCGTCATATTTCCTTGTCTTAGCTTTCGGGAGACTTTCGTTCATCTCTTTATCTCCTTCTCTCTCTGCCTGTCTTCTACACTTCATACTCTGCTAATGAGAGGGCTACTGCCCCCTACGGTAGTGGATGGGTATTGCACTTTATTTTAGAACAGTAAAAAAATAGAAAAAGAAAAAAGCATTTTTCCCTGAGGATAAACACGCCCCCCTTGACGGAGCCTCGCACCCCCCAGGGCCCCACTATTTGAGAACCACTGCCCTAGGTGAAAGACTGTAACTATCTAAGATGGGGAATGTGAAGAATGAAATTTCACTACAGTCTAAAACAAAACAAAAAATAACACATAATTTTCATTAAATATTTGGCATATTCTAGAAAATCAGTATTAGAATTATGCATCCTGCTTTGATCCATGTTTTTAATGTTTAATTTAATAAAATTAGACTTTTAATTGGAAGAATATCTACAACTTTTGAAAAGCATTGATTTAATTTTAGTTTGAGGAATTAAAGTAGAATGATTAAAAATAACTGCATTTATTTGACGTATTTATTGAAAAATGTATAAAATATTCAAAATAGTGCACATTTTTATGTTGTTGTTATTTTAAGCAGTGAAGGTCGCAAATGCAAACCAATCTCAGAGACTAAACAAGTGATCTAAGTGATGAGCAACTTCCAGGATAGGCTCACAAAAAAAATGGAAAAATAACAAACTTTCAAGCATCGTAGCATATTATGATTAAACAAATTGAAAAAAATATATAAATAACCCTTATTATTGGACAGCATTCAGAAAAAAATAAAATCATTGTTCATGTTTCTTTACAACACACCAAAAAAATTTACAAATGTATTTACAATTCAGAATCACAAAGCGAATGAATTGTAAAATGGAGCTTCGTTACATGTCTTTTTATTAATAAAACCAATTTATTCCGCAGACACGTGAGAAGGGTTGCCACAGCCACTGCTCCAGCCACTCTAGTAACAACACCCTTTCCAGCAATGCCTCCAGTGGAAGCGACGAAAAACATTTTGGTTCTGGAGACCCCATGGACCCAGAGTCGCTTGGACTTACCTACATTAAGGGAGCCTCCACTGACAGCGGGATTGATACAGCTCCCTGTATGCCTCCTCCACCACCTGCCTTGCCCATGGGAGGAGTTGGACCCTCTAGTATGGGTTTGAGGAATGGGAGGATTGAGACAGGGCTCCCATGGCCTTTGGAATTTCAGGAAGATGCTGAGATGGATGAAGGAAGGACAAAGATGTTCCTCTCTCAGGGATACACCCCGGTTACACCCACTGGCCACACTACAGACGGAAGCACTGGAGATCTGAGCGAGATCTCTTCTCTTTCAAGGTGAGAGGAAAACAGAGTTTAGTAATTGATTCTGTTTCGGGGAGTAGATTTTAAACGTGCATTATCATTTAGTTATTAGTTAAGATATTAGTAGCATTAGTTACATCTAAATTTAAATCTCAGTGCAGCTTTTTTTTTTAACTGGTTCCGAATTATTTTTGACAACGAGGTAGTACTTTCAAATCTGTGTGTTCTAGTCAGGGGTCAAAAAATCCTTAAATGACATTGCGACGGTTTTGACTAAATTATTAAATTAATAAAATTATTAAACAAAAACAATCTCAATCAAGTAAAAGAAAAAATTCAGAGGAGTCAAGATGATTTGATTTTTGTGGTCTTTAGAAGAGGGTGAAAGATTCTGAACTGAAAAAAAAAAATTAGGATTAAATAAGGCATTCCTGCGATTTAGGCTTTGTTCAGGCTGTTGATCTTAATGCTCTAATGTTAATTGATTTGTGGATTATTTGAGATAACATACTCCTGCCTTGTATTTCTGTGAAATATTGCTCTGATGAAAATTTTTGATACAGGTTACACATTTGCAAAAAATGGGATTGTTAATTTGGGCTGCAAAATGTAGACATATATTATTAACCATTCTAGTGAGTGTTAAATTCGTTTCTTTCGAAAATGTTTTGAATTAACAAAAGAACTTGAATTCCACATTTTGAAGATATGGTCAAACCATTATCTGGTTAAAATTTCGTTGAACAACCTAAAATCTTAAGCCATGTTCAGAATGCAGCCCAAAGTTACGCAGGTCAGATTTTTTTGCCCAGTGTTGCTACTCTACAGTTCCAACCTCCTTTCTTTCAGATTGCGATAAATCTTTTCGACTGATGTGTTATAATTCAGATAATTTATTATGGCTTCTTCAAAATGTTTTGACAAGTTAAAGATGGTATGTCATGTAAACTTCAAGAGTTCTGTTAAAGGACTGAAAGAAAATGGGGGTTGGGGTCTATTAATTCTACCTTTTTACACGCGATTGTTTTCATAGTTGCAACAGCATAATATTTGTGCTCTGACAATAAGTGGCTATTTTTGGGTAGCCCTTACTGTTTAGCTACATTAATTTTACATTAATTTTGAATTATATTGTATAAAACAGAAATAAAAAGGTATTTCTGTATTTAGATTGCAATTTCTCATATCATAATATAATTAGCATTTGCCGTTTACAATTGTAGTATGTAAATTGCATACACTTTTAATGCTATGTGAAACTAGGTTTAATCTGCATTTTCCTCCCAGTGGTTCTCGTCATTCTGGAAGCCCATCTGAACGCTGTTTGAAGAACTCCAACTCCATTGACCCCTCTAAAATCTACATAATCACGCCGACGGACACAGCTCCAATGGGAGGGCGGGAAAAGCTCTCAATAAGCTGCCAATCACAAGGGGAGAAGTATTTGATGGGCTGGAAGAAAGGAGAGAGTGAGCAACTTCAGGAAGACCAAGGGCAAGCTAAAGAGTTTAGGTAAGTATGATGTCTTGTAAAATGTAATCTCAGTTGTGTAACGTTAAAGAACTGTATACAGCCAATGTCTGACCAGCACCTCGGTGACATTCAGAGACCCTTTTAGGTTAGTAACACATCTCTTGCTGGCAGCAGCTCTAAGATGATCGATGTCAGCAGACATAATATGTAACCTCCATCAAACAGAATCCAGACAGAATCTACTTGACACCTGCCACTTTATATTATCAGAGGGAAGCTCTAGTAAATGTCTCTCTGATGATTAAAACAGACCTGATTTGATTGACAACGAGAAGATGCTAATGTTTCCCTGACGCAGACAATATTTGATGGAAATTGATATTATGATTCAAAGCTGTGTTTAACCTTTCTCCCTTCTTTGTTGCCACCTCAGTCGGTCAGAGGTGTTGTTGACTATTCTTCTAAAGACGCTGATGAGGAAATCCAGGTAGTTGGATTGCTAGCTGACCCAGAATTAATCACAATCTTGTTCCTTCCCTAATGTCTCTTCTAAATGGCATCTTCAATGGGGCAGTTCATGCAGAATTAATGGATCATTGTTTACGCAGCTTCAATGTTCCAAACCCAATTCTGACTAAACACAAAACAGTTTAAGTGCTTGTTACTCTTTTTATTCAAGTACTGTGAGTCATTTAGTAGATATGTTATAGATAAATTGCAGTTATATGATGAACAGACCAATCAATGATTCGAGCGGTAACGAGTTATACCAAAATCATTTACTCAGCCCTAAATGAATAATTGAGAGTTTGAGTTTAAGTGATGAAAATGACTTAAATTAATCAAGTAAAGCACTGTTTGAGTCAAAAAATGTATCCAGTCATTGCTGCTCTAAAGAAATGGTTCAAGAATAGTGTGAATGTTGATTTTATGGCAAGAACCTCTGCTATCGTACACAGTATAAAAAAAACTGTATTTTTAACTCAAATAGGAAAACTATAATCATCAATTGGTAAAGTAGTCATTGATTTAATAATGCGTGTCAAACTGCAGATGTATGGTCATTTGAATATTCACAGCGATCTGAATGAATGACTGAAGTTTAAGCTTGATGCATGAGAATGCAAATTGTATTTATATAACACTTTTGCAGTACTTAAAAAAGCCTGATATTAAATAACAGTAAAATAAGACTTTTATTAAATAATAATGCGTTTTCAAATCGAAATTTCGTTTTTCCAAATTCCATTTCTATCACTTACACATACCCCTTTTACCTACTCCTCGAAACTCTGAGCATCTAAATGTAAACATATTTAACCCTAATCCAGAACTCGCTATCTACTGCGTTACACAAACCTCAAATTGTAAAACCCTTAAATGCATTGATCTGCAGGGATAGTTGCACATGTTTAACAGTTTAGTAGTTGAGTGTTAATCCTAGCAAAGTTTGATTTGTGTGTGTTGCACATGGTGATTACAACCATTTAAATACATATGGGGTTTAATCTACAATTACTTACTTTGAAAAGGATATAAATGACTAAATCCTACAGATGTCTAGTTGCCCACTCCCATTGCAAGTTACGTTTAAGTAAGTAATGAAGATTGATTGTTTTGAAAGGGAAATTCACCATACCCTGTGGTTGCTTGGCAAGGTAAATCCCATATTCTGTTTTCAAGGCCTTAGCTCACTATATCTTCATTAAAAAGACAATGGGGATATCTAATCATCTCTGAGGGTAAGGACCAAGGTAGGACCAATGGGTAGAAATGGATTATAGCCTTGGTTTAAAAAAATGAAATAACATTTAGGGATTTAATTGTTGTTTTGTGTAAATTTTAAGCATCTAAAGCAGTATAATATCCTTTGATTTATGAATAAATCAGTGTAAAGTCTTTGTAAAATGTCCGTTGGGTTTGGAACAACGGGAGTGTAAGAAAATGGTGTAATTTAATCACTGGTTGAACTGGTCTCATCAGATCACAGAGCAAAATCATGTTAAATTTGTTCCCTAATGAGCCACATCATTAGTGAGTGAAAGCTGATCCCTTCTTCATGGCCCTCCATCCTATTTTCATCACTACCTTGTAGTCCTTGGAGAATTTGATCCCCAGAAACCCAAATCTATTGCACTCCTTAAAAACTTTTAATTTGATAGTATATGTGATTTTATGGAAAAGTATCTATATTTA
Organism: Danionella dracula; assembly: GCA_900490495.1. NCBI lineage: Eukaryota > Metazoa > Chordata > Actinopteri > Cypriniformes > Danionidae > Danionella > Danionella dracula. Next base: position 6,584,167 of record UELW01000012.1, read on the forward strand.
GATTCTAACCTTAGCAATTAGGCTATTTAGAAATAAATAAGTTCCTATGGAAAACTTGCTAACACGTTGTTGGCTTTTGTTTTTTTTAATTCCAAGACTGTACCACTAACATCTCTTTTTTTTCCAATTGCCTCTCTCTCAGGGGCCTCTATTTGCGAGACCCATCCCAGGTGGTTAATAGTGCTGGTGAGAAGCTCCAGTCTTTCTCAAAGGAGGCTTTCCTCAGGATGCTTCTCCCTGACAGCCCCCCGGGGCAGGCAGGTCGTGGCAAGGTGAGTGTGGAGCTGAGCCCTGGAGGATGAGTAATGCAGTGAGCAAGAGCTGCTGGTGTTATAAGCATGTTAACTCTGCACGTGAAAACAAAGAAACTGTTTTAAACATGTGTTTTACTAAACATTATTCACTGGTATGTGACACGACAAGCGAATCAAACTGTCTGCAGCCATAGCAACAACTATTTGGTTGACTAATAGAGGAGTCTGCAGGAAATGAGGTCATGATAATCAGTCATTCCTCTCACCTGGGCGCTCTCAGCAGTGTGGGTTATCAAGAGATTTTTGTGTGTTGCTTTCACTTTCCACAGGGCGCGTTGTTATGAAGTCGCATTAGAACAAAAACATACAAACATCTATGAGTAGGTATAATGCAATGAAATGGTCAGAAAATGAACATAAAACAAATCAGCTCTTGGAGACGTTCTATTTAGATATTTGTCATACAGTAACTTTAACTATATATTTGTTTCAAAGAGTTGAGACTTATGCAATTATGCAGCAGTCTTACCCAGCCATTGCTGACTAATAATCTGACATTGCTGTCAGGCAGCCTTGCTGAAATTGTAACAACTGTTTGTTTATTGTTAAAAAAGGATATCTTGAAGCAAACTACAAGTGTCCCTTTCAGGATCTCTAACAGTAAATTCTATTTATCCTTACAAAAAGCTGCAGAGATATTTTTAATAGTCAGTCTTACTAGCTTGTGTGCTAGCTTCTGTTAGCTATTGTAACGTTAATGTAAACAATTACCAATTTATGACAGTTATATCAGATTATAATTGTGTGAGTCAGGTTTAAACAAATAAATGTAGAACATAAATTAAATAAATTAATAAATATACATATATCAGCATAAGCCATTCGCCTGTAGCTTCAGCTTCAACACATCAGGGAAAAGGACTTGGGGCAATGGGTTCAAAATGTTAAATTGAGATATTAGGTTTGCATATAATAATTATAAAAATAAATACAGCTCTGATGATTTTAATTACATTTCTTGTATATAACTAATCAATTCATTTGTTTTAATCAGGGCTCTGAACCAGTTTAGGGAACGAAAACAAAAAATAGTAAACCAACCACATTTTCACAGAAACTATTATGTCTATATATAATTTTGAAATAATGTTATTAACTCCTTTTTTTTTAACCTGTTTTTTTAATGTTTAATGAGTGAATGCAGGATCAATGTTATACTAATCATTCTGCTCTGAGGAAATGAATAGATTTTTTTTCTTTTATATTCAAACTTAGTTTTCTATTGCATTTAGCAGAGGCTTTTGTCCAAAGTGACTTGCAGTAACGGAAAGACAATAAGCAGTTTGTTACACAGTCAAAGTCTATCTCAGTTTGCTCATAGTAGAAGTTGTATTTACTGATCAATCAATTCCTTTACTTGTTTATTCTATTAAACTGTAACATGTTACTTTAAAACTAATAGTTAACTAATTTTATCCTAGCAAAATACTATAATAGCATTGTTCAGTGAGTCGCCAAACCAGCTTTTGTTGGTTATTGTTACTAGCTTTTGCTGAGTATTGTAACTAGCTTTTTTAGCTATTTTAACTAGTTCATATTAGCTACTGTAATTAGCTAGCAGTTAGCTATTGTGACTTTATTGTAATATGTTTTCGTTTATACAAGTTGTATTATTTTATAATAAATGTACAATCAACTAGTTATATTCAAATATATATAGAGAATTATATTCCCAATGACACTGACTTGCTTTTACAATAGATCTGCATTTATCTGAACTTGTTTCTCTCAACAAACGCATTAGCGCAGCAATATCACATCATTTATTTCAGCTTCCTCTCGTCTATTATTAGCATCCGCTCTGAGGCCTGCTGGTCCTCTGTCACGTTCATGTCTCTAATTGTCTTTTTTCGAGCCCCTCCCCCTATCCCCCCTGCGATGAGCGTGTCCATCTCGCCTGCATTATTGATGAGAGTGCTATGACTCTAATAGTTCTGACTCACAGACCCACTGTCGCACATTCTGCCAGCTTATTGGTCCCCAGCTGAGTCTCGTGTTCTTGCAAAGCACCCCCCGCCATCCCCACATCTCTCTCTCAATTCAATTAAGTGATATGTTTTTTATTGCCATGGCTGTTTTATTAACAATATTGCAGAGCCTTTCAGATAATCATATTTTAATGAATAATACCTCCCCCCTCTATCTCTCTCTTTGTGTTCCTGTTTCTCATTTTCTCTCACTTCCCTCTTTGTTTGTGTTTTATCAGATAACGCTTGCAGCTCAGTCTCCACGTCGTTCACTTTACCGAACTTTATCAGACGAGAGTCTGTGCAGCAGCCATCGGAGGGCGCTGTCTTTAGCTAGCTCACGGAGCTCTATGCTGGACCAGGCTGTGCCCAATGACACTTTGTTCAGCAGCACTCTAACCTACCACAGCACACTCCCACCTCGTATGGGTCTACGTCTCATGGCCAGCCGGCACAAGAGTGAGTTCATTACATTTACTTACTTTATAATGTTTCAATGCACTACATGCATATGTTCATCCTCTACATTTAAACATATACTTGCACATTAGTAATCAATACTTTCTGAAAATATAGTACTATATTCAAACTTTAATGCTACTCAAGGACTGTAATCATATCTTAACATATACATATTTATGCAAAGCAGTGTGTCTCTTAGCTCACCCATTCGATTAGCTGAGAAGTTTGTAATTCTTTCCTTTGCTTGCGTGGTTTGCTTCTCAAGATAATTTAGCTAAAGCTAGCCAAAGAGAGGAGTGCCGTTGTTAGAACAAAAGCATCTGGAGGGATTGTAAGAGCTGGTGGATGTAGACAGGTATAGATCTAGTGATGAGCAACAATGATTTGAACTTACCATTCGCTGTGATGGGATGCTAGTGAATAGAGATGAAGAGGGGAGTAACATTTTTTAAAAGTTTTTAAAGACCAGACCTGCTGCAAAGTTCCTGATCATCTACAGAGGTCTGAGTGCATGCATTTGGTGGATTTTCTACTAGAAGAACATTATTGAGGTCACCCAGTCTAGGTAGGACAAGAATTTGAAACAGGAGTTGAGTGCTAGCACAGTTGAGAAGGGCCTGATTTTCTGATGTTGTACAGTACAAATCTGCTTGATTGAGTCATCTTTGTGATGTGGTCTTTGAAGGTCAGCAATGCCTCCAGAAGCACTCCAACAATCCTGACCGAAGCAGAAGGGTTGGCTAGTCTTGTATCTGTTACGTAATTATCTTGGGGTGATGAATAGATCAAAGTTGAATGTCCTTTTGTTTGACAATTTACAATTCAGTTTGACCTTCTCTGTCTCACATTTCTTCAAACATTTTAGACTTTATTTAGAAAATTCTTGAATGTATTCAAGTATGAAAGGTTATGTCATGGTCTTTAGACTTATCTACAATTAGTTCGGAAAAAAGTCAATGAATAAAATAATATAAAAGGGACTCAGTGGCAGTTTCATGAAGCAATTGAAGCTATTGTATGTTTGCTGATACAAAAGAAGTGTCTTAGTCAAATAATTTAGTTTCCCTCTTGTGAATGTATATCAGAGACTACATTTTGGGAGTGTATTAAACAAAACAGGGAAACATTTAAACAGGCTTTTTAAAAACTCAGGATAGAAACCACATTATTCTTCCATTTGTATTTAACTTAAACTTAAATTTGTATTTAGGTCAGCAAATATTCATAAAGACATGTGTAATGCTAAGAATCCCATTGTTAGCTTTACACACATGACCTATATATGTGATGTAGTCCATCGGAGAATAGTTTCAGCTGTACATCCAATTCAAACGCTTGCATTGCCAGCAGCAACACATGGTTGATGATGATGGAATAAATGACCTTTTTTTTAGCACATATGTTTTTCCATCTCTTTTGTAGCTCACAACATTCCTTACTTTTTCAGTTACTTAATTCTCAGCAGACTGTAATGCTTTGTAATTTGTAGAAATTTGTAGAAAAGTAATTTGAAGAAACTTTGTCCTAATCTTAGTTTTACTCGCCTACTGAAAGGTTCCTCTGGGATGGAGCTTGTGCTTTAATTCGGAAATTGTTGGTTGCACTGGTTTGCCATAAGCAAGTTGGATTGATTAACACACAGCTATAGAACATATTTGTTAAACAAAGGAACAGTTTTGATGCATCTGTTCATTTTACGTATGCTTAGTAAAATAAAAAAAGTTTTAATTATATACAAAAGTAAAATAAAAAAGGCTGATAAAATATTATCCTGTATTGGAAGGATCACCTACTATTGTAGAAAAAAGACGTATATTTCTTGCACGTAAAAACAGTTTTAATGTATGTAGTGTATATATACTTTTATTGTCTTTCATTCCTAAAAAGATGAAGCTTTCTAACTTGACAATTGTAGAACACGCTAATTGGTGTAGATGTTGAGAACTATACCGACAGCCATGTAATGATTGTATAAGCAGACCTACATAAAAAGAAGTCCCATATGGAACATAGAATCACGTGCTGCGTGAAGAACTCGAATGCCTCTTGGCGTGTTTGGCTTAGAGACACTCGAGCTGTTCTGCAGCTGTCTGAAAGCTAAAGTTCCTCTCATTAAAGCAGAACTGGAAGCCAGCAAACTTCATTCATTATTCAAATCACTCTCACCTCTCAGCTCCCATGCAAAGCCTGTCTGTCTGCCTATATGAGTCGACTCACTCTACATTCGCCTGTTTTGTTCTCTAGGTCATCTCAAGCTCATTTTACTCTGATCCTAGGTCTCTTCCCATTTGATTCGCTCACCAAAAGTGCATTGAATTGTGGGTAAAGCTGCCCTTTGGCTCTTGACAGTTGAGCAGCTGCATTTGCTTTCCTGTAGGGGTGAAATCTCTGCTGGTGAATAAATGTTTAATGGAGGTTTACTGTGGTCAGGGCCCCTTCAGTTGCATCCTTAGTGACGGGCTCAGTTTCCTCTTGATCAAACTGATCATTAGATCCACGATGAGTGGATTTGGGGTAATTGTAGCCTCACAACTTCAATTATTTATTAAAGCAGCTTTTAGTTTGGATCATGTACTACCCAAATAGAGCTTTGAAGTGGACAAGGAATTAAAGTGGATCTTTTTCTTTTTTCCGAAAGCTTGTTCCTGATCTTATTTTGAATGAATTAGTGATGCTCGTTTGTTCAATCTAAATTATTTCTTAGACTTGAGTCCAAAATTAAGCATGGGCTATTACGCTGTAAAGATGCAGTTTTATCCATATTTTGAAACTTGTTGCATTCTGGCTGATTCTGGCTTGTTGCATAGTCTGCTGATTGCACAGGGGCCAGTATATCCTGGACACTTGTCGGCTATTGTTATATCTTTTCAATATATAAATAAAACATATTATTATTCAGTTGTTCAGCTGAGAAGGTAAAGCTTGCGCTTCTTTACTAAAATACCAGGTTATTTATTTTAATCTGAATGTCTGTGTGAAGTTAATTTGTTTGCTCGAGCAAGCTTGATGCATTATAAAATATTTAAAAACTTAGCCAAAGTGGTACCAGACACTTCCTAAACCTAGAAAATGCTATTCTCAGAGTTCATCTCTCACTTGTGATGACATTTCCTTTATTGATTCAGGTTTGTATTGCAAAATTAAACAATATAGAAATAACTGGTTAACTAATAAATGCTCTGCTATATTATATCTAGTTCTTCTAATTTCTGTTTTCAAGTTTATGGAAATGTCTCGTTCTAAAATGGTGGAGAAAAACGGAAAAACGGATTAAAGTATAGATAATTAGCTGCCAGTGCTTTTTTTACAGTACACAACTAATGTTTGCTTCAATCTATTGTTAAAAATGAATTATTATTAAGTAGTTTAAGTAATAATTAGTGCTGTTAAAATCAAAGTGTTAGTGAATGGAGTAAATATTTTACGCAATTAATACAAATCTATTGTTTGTACTTTCTGTGGCTGTACTAAGATTCACGGTCTGAAGCTCAAATTTTCAAGCATCATGAAAATAAAACCCAATATGGACCAACATATATCTGGAACGATTTTCAACATTAATCAGCTCCAACTTCAACACGGTCCACTCATTTTCTCATAATTTCTACCGCTCAGTAAAAGCCCAGACATTCATTGAATGGAGTGATGATGGGGTCAAAAACCGTAGAAAGAACTTTGATAGTTTTTCAGACAGCATTAAACTCCAAACTGTAGAATCCAAAAAACTAGTGACCAAACAAGACCGAGGATAAAGTTGTGTATCTTGTATAAATGGCTCGGATGACTTCAGACTATATGTGGAGTTCCTTATGTTTTCACTTTTCTGTCACATGATCAAAAAAAGCAACAATACCGCCAGATGTTAAAAAAAAAAAACAGTTTTGTCCCAGCAACCATCTGAATTGAAGTACTAAACATAGATTTTTTCCTCCATCAATTTGTCTAAATATCCAATTGAACAAATAGATGTACAACATTGAAATATTTAGTGATTCATATATGGACGACAAGGTGAAGTCCTTTTTTCTTTTATCAATTGATAGCACTAGTAATACTACTAATAATAGTAGACATTGTTGTTAATGTTAATCATACAATGAGTACTACGATGGATGAATTTCTATTTTCATTTTTGAATTGTGTTGATTGTTTCCATTCTTTTATTCCAAATCCAGATGTTAAAACAAAAAAAGAAAGAGTCATGAAAGAGTCAACTTTGTTTTGTTTTCAACTGTGTTTTCTCTCTGTACAGACGAGCTCTGGTTCTCTGATGGCTCACTGGCAGAAAAGGCCAAACTGGCGGACGCTGGCATGATGCCTCTACCAGATCCCTCTTCTGGCCTAGACTGGTCACATCTTGTGGATGCTGCACGAGCTTTTGAAGGTACTAACATCACTAAACATCCTACAACGTCACCGTTTCGCAGCCATGTAAGGTCTCGACCTATTTAACGCTTGATGATCATCAACTTACCGCTGACGGTTATGGAGCGGCTTTATATCACGCTGGAATAGCCGTGATCAGCAGGGTTAATTGGTATTTTTGTACCAGAAAAATGCTGTCAAATGTTATGGAAAACTTGTGAGGCAGGTTCATTCAATGTTGTATTATTTTTCATCACATAAAATCTCTCTTGACTAATTAATGTTTAAATAACGATGTGCAGGAATATTTTAATGGAAGTCATTGGCATTCTTTTGATGCCTTTTTGATGCAAATTAGGCTCATTATGAAAAGCACCTTACTCAGAAAGGTCAACATTGTTATCTTGACGCAATTAATGTCTCAGTACATAATAATTATATTACAAGTATTTCACAGGTTGTTAAAGGATTTTGGTGCAAAAGCTGATTTTTAATATCTTGAAACCTGAGTGTGCACTCTCTCTTTTTTTTAAGAGTTTAAAATATACTGTATTTGCGTCAGTGAATGACTTTATCTTTTACCTTGCTGAGTGATTCCTTGTTAAATTTGCTATCAAAAAGTCAATGTTAATGAAGGCATTTGAAATCAGTTTCTTCAGTTGCGTGTTGATGGAATTAATCAATTTTGCTGGGAGTTGAACTGATTGCTTACAAGTGCTGTAGGAGCAGAATCAGTACTGTTGTTTTTGAAAAGCTTTTATTCCAGGACGAATAGCCACATGTAAAACCTGGTCCTGTGTTCAGAGAGCAAGGATGTACATAGTCTGTCAAATGCTTTATGACGATTCATTTCTGTTTGCACACATTTGATAGCTATTACATTTTTGAATGTGCATTTACAATTTAACATGTACAGAACATGTAAGAACAGTTATGCAATTTAAATACTAAAACTCCAGTTATGCATGGCGAACGTAAATTATATACTTACATTTTTGCTTTGAACACATGCCATGAGAAAAAAGTTATTTATTTTAATTTTATATATTAGATTGTCTTTTTGCATATTACATTTCAAAATAAATGTAGTTACTTATGTGCTTCCAATTTGTTCAGTTGATTTCTGTTGATACGCTAATTAAATAATCCATTAATGAGGGTTGAAGGGGGCATAGATGCTTTCATGCATTAGGTACTCGCTGAATGGTTTTTAAAATAATGGTAAATTGTTTTTGGAGGAAAAAATAAAGTGCAAGTATTTCATTTATGAAATTATTTTAAAATGTAAATTTAAAAATGCAGTTGCAAGCTTGTGTGCCAAATTTGTGATTAGTTGTATTTCCTATTGGAGACACATGGAATTAGTTAATTCATATTTTTAAAAGATTGACAAAACGGATTTTTAAGAAACTTTCATATGGAACTTTCTATAGAGTTTTTACATTGAAGGGTTTTGTCGTTTGGGACAAAACACTCATATTTCCTTCAATCTACCAACGTTTTGGCATAAATATTGTGATATGCAAGTTTTCTAAACAAAAAGCTGTTTTTATCTCTTTAGGCCAATCAGGAGAATCTATCAAAATTGGAACGAGGCACTTGTCAAGTGGTCTTGTTTTTTAATTCCAATTCTGTCTACAAAACAATTGCACATTGCTTAATTGAATGTACTATGTCATATTTTACCATTAATAGTCACAATTCTAAAGTAAAAAAGAATCCAGTTTACTTTACCTGAGAATGAAGAATAAAAATATGACTGTTTGCCATCAGCCAAGTGGCACTAAAGATGTTATATAATTAAATTCGATGGGGTAAAAAAAACTAGCCCAATTTGGGATTTACTGTTGGAAAAATCTATTCGTAAAAGCCCTACTTATCGTACCTTAAATTGATGTAATTTCCTTTTGAAAGAGTGTGTCTCATCTAGAATATTACTTGGGGGGTTCAATGAATTGGCTCTCCTACTGCCTCATCGTTTTTAACGATGGTAACTAAGGGGTGCACATAGACCAAACCATCTTGAACACTATTCTTGATCTTAGCAAAATCTCTACTTTACTCCCATTCATTTCCTGTGACTGCCCGAAGGCGCATTGTTCCGCAAGGTGCTAATTAGGAGCAGTGGAACGTATTTTGAGCATGGCGAAATTAAGCCATTATCACTTTGTGAGCCCAGCAAGACACCACTTAGGGAAATGACTCAAGCCATCTCTCTCTGTAATTACACATTTTGGATTTTGGACGCTTTTACTCGCTCACAATTACAGCTGTTCCCTCACCTTCAACCAATCGCTGTTGAGACCTGGGCAAAGGTTTGCAAGCACACGGCTTTGTGCTTCTTAAAACGAGAATGTACTTGGGGTCTACATGTGGAAAGTACAGGCTCAATCGCTGTAATTGGCTGTAAGGGCATCTGGCGAGCAGGTTTCCCCTTATAGCCTTGTTTTTTCCTCCTCATAAGTCTCTCAGGACCTAACAGATATGAAAAATGGAATGAGTGCACGGCTCCAGACTGAAATAGAAGCACAATTTAGGTTTCATGGTGGGAGAAATGATTAAGTTAGCCTTTGCCTCTGGGTTGGGGTGCTAACCAGACAGGGCTGAGCTCACATTGTTGATTTCTATGCGCTGCTTTGTGCGTGTTTTTGCTCAGAGAGCTGATAATTATCCATCCATTCAGCTGGAGCTCGACGACACCCCTTACTGTGAGTTTGTTAATGAAATGAAAGAGGAGGGGTTGAGGAAGCACTGAAAGGTGTTAGAAGAGGTGAGAGGTTCTTAAAGGAACCTCACAAGAACAGTTTTAGCTTAACAGTTGATGAGACAATGGCAGGTCAACATCGTGTGAGGTTTCTCATGGTGTGAATATATGAAAGGTTGTGTCTTAATTTTTTTGTTAACAAGGAGCTTTCGAGAACACAGAACAAAGAGGCTTTTCTTGGTAGAAATCCCCCCCTCATTAAGTTGAGTATTTTTAGTTTCTTTTATTTTGGAGTAGGTATTAAAAATATGTTTTTATCTAGAATTTATTTTTAGAATTTAAGATGGCTTAGAAAAAATTACCTATTTATTTTTGTAATTATTTGGAAATTGTATATGTTTGACTACTTTATTAAATAACGTTACAAATTGAATCACTGTTACTATACCAAGAGCCAAAGATTAAGCATATTTTAGTATTTTAATTACATATCTTCACAACAAATGTTTTGTTTCTTTTATATTGATAAAGCTGTTAGTGATCAGGGTCAAACTGTTTAAAAATGCTTAGTTCTGGCTGCGTCTGCAGCTTCGACACAGGAACTATATCCCTGCTCTTAGTCTTGAATGCTTAATGATGTGTGCAAGTGCCTGTGTGATGCTAAATGCACCTGAAGAAGTGTGAATCCCCTCCCCATTAACTCTTCTGCTGTGTTAGCTCAGTTCCCCTCTTAATTAACACCTTGCTATGCTGAATCTGGTTAACAGCTAGTTGTAACACCTTGAAAAGAGCTGAAGAGGAAGCTCAGATTTAATAAGCTTTTCTCTGGGTGCTACGGGAAGACTCAAACATAAGTTAGGAAGGAAAAGAAGCAACAAACTCCCTAAAGATGCTGGGTAACAGATGAGGCCATCCGGTTTGCTGTGGCATAGCTGGGAAGTGTTAGAGGTTTGTAAATGTACTACATGCAGCTGCTCAAGAGTATTGAAATGATTGTAAGAACTGTGCTAAGTATTGAGAGATTTGATGAATTATGGTTCCGGCTACAGTACCAAAAAAATAATGTATGATTTCAGATCAGACCGCAACATCTCTAAGCTCTCTGACTGAGGAAGAGCAGAACAAACAGGTTCTGGAGCTCTCGGAGGAGCTGAACAGAAGAGTTGCTTGTGTGGATGCAGCTACTCTACCAGCAGGGTAAGACTCTGTCAGTCGAACACCTGACTGCTTTCTTATGTCTTAATATGCCATCTTTCTTTCTTCAATTAGTTTACGTCGCGATAACACACCACAAAAATTACAATTTACTTGTTAATCATGTCATTCCAGACATCAATCCACTTGTGAACATATTTTGAGATATGTTGGATAATGTCCATGAGGATTGCCCCTTTTACACTCATTTCACATTTTGAAAACTTAGCAGCTAAAACATGATAAATATCTCCATCTGATATTGGTTGGCTTAGATACTACTCTAATACTGTGCCAAGAACAAGGAAACAAAATGTACACTGTATTTTAGTTACTTCATGACTAGTGTCACATAGCCAGACATTCAGGTCTGGGGGTTTTGGCTACTTTATTTGGTCAAGACCCACCCATGAAGCTGTTTGACTGACATAACAAAGTTAACCAGTCCAATGTCTTTCACATAGTGTCATGTTTCAGGGTGCAGAAATGTTACCAAATGAATAGTCCAGCATAACTAGCGAATCCAATGTTTAGTTGTTCTCGATCGTACGTCTATAGTTTGTTTACAAGCGGAATGAAAATACATAACACTCACCACTCCCGGCAAACCATAGTTTAACCAATTAAACCACAACTTCAGGATTCTTGAAGCGTTTCAAATTTTCCATACCAAACCCAGATGTTTACTACTATCACTAGTCTGACTGAATCATTCTGTTTTTCTCATGTAATCAGGGAGGGATCTCCAGCTCGTCTGACTGGGAAGGTGAACCAGCTGGAGCTTATTCTCCGCCAGCTGCAGTACGACCTGAGGAAGGTGAGCGGCTCCTGTGTAATAACAGCCCTGTAATAACTGAAACACAGCTCTCAAACAAATCCCTAACATAGCTGAAGATTCACTCACACAAGCCTGTTATTCATACTCATGCTTCCTCTCTTATTTTCCTTCAAAGGAGCAAGAAGATAAGGTGATGCTCCAGGAACAAGTGCAACACCTCAGACAAGACAACCTACGACTGCATGAAGAGAGCCAGACTGCCTCTGCACAGCTGAGGAGGTTCACTGAATTCTTCCTCAACAACATGGACAAGAAACCTTGAGCAACACAGTTTGTGATTTCCCCTTTTTGTGCTTCTACTTAACCCTTGATAATTAGTTCAATATACAATAAAAGATATTAGAGGAGAAATTTCAGCATTTGAATGTGAACGTGTGCAAAGCTAACACGCTAAAAACAAAGTCATACTTAGTGGAAAGACTAGAGAATGTGGATGAGAAAAGGGAGAGGATGAAATGTATTGTGATTGGGTCTGGAAGGGAAAAAGTGGAGTTGGTGTTTGATCTATCAAAGGGGACAAACGTGTTTTGAAAGTGAATGTACTACAATGAGCGTGATCTTCGTTTATTGAGCATAACATCTTCTAGATAGAGTGGAAACTTGGTTTGTGGCTGTCAATTCTTAAGTTTTGAGGAAACGTCATCCAACTAGAGCCGATGTTCCTCAGTTTTAAGCTCCTGAACACTCTAGGTGTGCTATATTCCTGTTTTTAAACACATTTTTTGTAAGTAACCCATTAAAATGTTGTAGCAAAACGTTTGCAGTTTGCTGTAATCACAATTGTTTGATACGGTTAGCACTGGGTGTGATTTTTCAGTTTTGTTAAAAAATGTTCATATAGGAAAACAAACAAACATGAAAAGTCTTGTGTGCCTGATGTATTTGGTGGTTCAACGACTGTCTTTTGGTTGTTTTCATTAATACGTGTTACTGTTCAAGTGCTGAACGAATCCATTCCTACTGCTTTTACCCGTTAGACTTTAAAGAACAGACATTAAACTGCTGAAGTATATGCTTCAGCTAGTACAGTGCAGATTAGGACTTGTTAACCACTAAAGAAAAAAGCCAAATTTTGCTTGTTGGTGTAAAGTACCTCAGAAAAGTGTCTTGTCCCTTTGCCCTCTTATTTAAGCTTATTTAACCTCAGATTATTTTAATGAGAGTATTTTCCTTTTCTGCACTAAAAAATGTGTCAGTACTTTGTATACTTGTGAACCATGTCAGCAGTACTGTGTATAGCTGGACTGAGAGAAAATGTTAACATAAAATGGTTTATTGGGGGAAGTTGAGATATTTTGGATGCTGCTAGAGGACAGGATGGTGTTTTTAATGGCCTTTTAAAGATGTTTTTATTTCTTTGTAAATCTGTTGATGTTGGGATGAAACGCTTACCTTTGTAAAATAAAGTTTAGGATGTCAATAATCTGAAACTTGTGTGTTTTTTGTGAGGTTAGAGGTTCATTGTTTAACCTGCAGTCAAAAATGAATGTATTATCTTATATCTTCCAAAGGCAAAAAGGCTCAGGGCACAGGGTCAAAGTCAGTGGTTGTAGTGCAGCATTCCTGCTTAAAAAAAATAAATAAAATCCTGACTAGGATTGCTTAATTAAGGTTAAGGTTCAAACTGTGCAACTTTTAAACCTATTGTATGGTTTTGGTGTTATTTATTTCCAAAAGGAGACGAACAAGAAAATGTAAAAAAAAAAAAAAAAAAAAAGTTTACTGAAATGGATTTTCAATTTTTACTTTCCAATTATAGGTGCTGTATGCAGATCCAAAATTATCCTTAAACACCAAAACATCCCCCCAGACCAAAGGTTATTTTGATCGCTTTTTCTGATTGGCTGCAAGTTTGTATTGGTATCTACCATGTTGATCAAACGAAACTATGATTACGCTTTGCAGAAAATAAAAAAACTTGCAGATTTTTGACACTACCCATGATACTTAACATCTTTGAAAGATATCTGGTTAATTAAATGATCTAACATGGTTTATTTAATTCATTTGAATTATGTATTGATTTGGAAATATTTCAACATGAACAAAGACATCTCAATGGTTATAGAAGATCTGTACACATCAGCATGAATTACGCAGAAAATGTGATGTACATGAGCACATACATGGCATTAACAGCAAAAATATGGATCTCAAATGTTAAATTTGCACCTAATACATTCTATAACACTGATAACAGCAGTGTATGTATTTATATATAAATATCGTCCAAGTTTTTCTTTAACCAAGGGTTTGAACAGATTTGGTCCAGAGCTGTATCACAATGCAATGTTTCTTTTCAAATGCTCATCAAATAATAAGATGTAAAAATCTTTTGAAGTATATTCATCATCTTGTCTTTTTGAATATGATCGCTAAGTCTTAATTTAGGATCTTCCTCTTGATTAACCAACATAGTATGTACCCCCAACACAATTCTAATCACTCACAACATGATACAAACTCCAGAAGACTTTCTTTATTAAAGTAGAGGAACCGCTATTATTAATTTGGCAATGCACTAGTGGAATTATTCATTTCTCATCAGAGCACATGATACCTTAAAGACTGTAAGCATTGAAGAATTTTGCAAATTTAAATCAAATATAAATATAAAAGTATTTATATTGTCTGCAGGTCAAACATTCAGAATGCATTTTTATTATGTATAACTCAAAACTGAAATTTCTTGCTTTATAATCTTATCTAGGAGGGCCAATGCTGGGAGAAAACTTTGCAGTGATTTTAAATGTAAAGATTGTGAGAAGTGGTTAAAAGTGTTCCTTCAATTCAAGTTGTGCTGAATAAAAGTAAAGAGTTTTTGAGAAGCAGTTGACCTGTTTGCACCTTCAGATCTGTTTTTAAAAGTCTGCAATTGACAATAATGCCTTTTACAACGGATCACACCTGAATGACAAAACTTTCCTGTATCTGGAGGTTTTAATGGTAAGGAACATGACCAAACACTACACGTCTCAACATCTCTCTGCAGATTTTGTATCAGTGGCTTTAACATTGTTCTTGATGGAGTAAGAGAGAGGAAAGCAGAGACGAGGGATAAACAAATGCACTGTGAGCTGGAATGCTCAGCAGTCAATGACCCATTTCAGGAGCGTGTGTTATTCAGAAAAACTATGAGAAAAATCAATACACTTCTCCTCTGCCTGTGGTGATTGAAGGGAATAGAAATGGCAGCAGTGTCTTACATTCGTGAGTGAACAGAAGAAAAATGTCAACCTTCCTGGGGTGACCTGTGATGGATGGCATGGAGCAAGGTGCCTTAAAGTCCTGTGGGATCTGATGAGGTGAATGCATGCAGCGAAGAACTGAAGATCGTTCCTAGATCCTAGTCACAGTCTAACAGCTGGGATTTATAGGCATATAATCTAAACATAATTTTGATGTTTTCCCAAGATACAACTTTCACTTGATCTCTGAAATCCCTTGTTTATGTTTATATTCAGTAAATAAATAACACCCGCAACGTAAACCCTGCTGATGCAAAATAACTAAAAGATAACTAAAATAACTAAAAAGACGAAAAGATGCAAAAATAAAAGATGTGCAGGGGCTTCAAAACATCTCTCAAAGCTTGCTTCATTTAGGGGGAGGAGCCAAAATTATGACTTCGTAAGCCTCACTGGCCAGCTTTATCATGTGAGTGCTTTGGGAAGAAGTTTGCATTTTGCCACTACATTTTAGGAGTAGAGAGCAGTCCTACAGGGACTTAATTTAATCAAGTGAGATGTTAAATGTAGATGCGGTATGATTTGTCTTGCGATCGATGGTTTGCAGGAGATATACAGGGTCAATCCTAATTTTATGGGTAGGATTAATTTACTGGTGAAATGTAAATTATTTGTGACGTCCTGGGTCAGTGGCTTACGGTGACGGCGCATCCTGGGTGTCACATTGGTCATCGTATAGGTGCCAGCTGGAGGGGAGTGGCTTGTGCACCTGACGGTCATTTGGGGACAACATAAGAAGGTGCCAGCTGATCTGATCGGAAGGGTCATTCTCCAGGCGGTGCGTCGATGTCTGGCCAGGATTCTTTCCGCAGTGTACCTGACATCCCAGATGGTAGCGTGGAACGATGAGGCAGGAAATGCGGCTTCATCAGCTGGCCTTCGACATGCCTATCCTCCTTCCCTCCTTTAATTAGGTTTATCTTCTTTATTTTATTTATACAAATAAAAAATCTTTAGTTCGAAGTGCATCTGTCCTCCTCTTTTGTTACAGTTTGTGAGCCGGCTGTAACATACTCTATAAATACAAAACAAATTCAAGCAATGGATATTGGGACTTGTGGATCGCACATGGGCAAAAGTTGCCAAAATTTACAATTACCAAATTGTAGTTATTTTGTAAGCAGATTTTATGTTCTATTAATTCTGAATAATTGTATTATTGCCAGTTTCTCTCGTTATACTCTTTCTCTCATTTTCTGAGGGAAGTTAAAGCATGCATGTTTGAGCATGCATGCTAACATCATTAAAAAATAATGCTTCATGTGTTGCTGCAGGGTTCAATTGAAGGTCAGTGATTGTCAACTGATGCATAGTATTCATCTCTGACGAGTGTTTATTAGCCACGAACGAAAGCCTGAATTACTTGGAACTGTTAAGATAAGTCTAGAAAAATAATTAAGTGTGGAATATAAAAGTGAATATTATTAGATCTGTTATGGATATTAAGGAGTACCTAGTCAAAAAATGACCAAACCACTGATTAGAGACTGGAAACCCACATCAAGCAGATAAACCTAGCCATTGAGTCCTTTATATGTTTGGTTCTGTGACCATAACTTGAAGGTCGTAAATGGGTTGATAAAAGATTTCGCTTTTAGATCCAATAAAACTGTCAAAACAATCTAATACAACACATTAAGGTTCTAACCAATCCAGGAATACTTCTAGGCTCTGTTTGAGGCCCACACTGAATCTGAAGGTCTGACGCATCATGAGCCTCACAGCATTAAAAGATATTTTTGATTCCTTGAGTGTTCTTTTGATGCGTTTTTATTTGCTTCTGAATCACTGTTACGGCGACTGTGGATGACGAGAGTCAGGAAAGCTAAAATTGAAATGCTCAATAATAATGCACAATGAATCCCAGTTTGCCGAGCTGGTGAGAATAGTCATATTAGCATTCTTTGTTATTGTAAGATCCAGCAACTGCATGCCTAAAATGCAACATAAGATGAGGTATATTTCATGTTAACTAATTAAGCAAATATAATGACATTTCACCAAGGTTGTCCACAATCTATTTGATTTAAACATTAACGTAAGTGTCAAAAATAAAATTAGACTTCAGCGCTAGTGCCAAATTACCATCTAAATTGCTAATAGGGGGTAACAGGTCTTCTCCCGAGGGTGACCTAGTTACTTTCCCCAACAAAAAAACATGCCATTGGAAATGAGTTGGTTGCACTGCAACGCCTTGCTTCTCAACAGCCTTCCACTGACATCTCTCTCACACACGCACACACACATTGGAGCTCTGGCACAAAAAATGCTGTTTGTGCCAATTTGTTTGGTTGGACTTCCATCCCAACTTTATGAATATTTAAGATCTTTCCAAAAGCACTTTATTTTCTATGTAGTTTAAGTGCATATATGTTGGAGTGAAGAATAAAGTATGTCTGACAGGAAGTATACACAGATTTCAGTATTCAGCATTCAAGTGTGGGAAGGGATACTTTGTCAAAATGCTGATTCTGTCACTTTTGAAGCTTTGCAAGAGAAGCAAATGGTGTACTTCACACACATTGTGCGTAAACTCAAATAACCAACCACCAAAAATGGATGTGCTGGATCTCTTTATACTAACCAAATAATATAGTTACATTTTATGCAATTTAAAAATAATATAGAGTTCTGTTTTTTTATGTGGGAGAAGAGCTAAATCTGGCAGATTTCGGTACCAGCAAGTATTTTTTGTGTATTTTTACAACATATTTTTTTTATTTAGTTCCTACCAAACTAACGGATGAGGTTTATTAAAATGATAGATTTTGTTAAAATAACTCATGAACATGGCGTCACGGTGGCGCAGTGGGTAGCACGGTCGTCTCACAGCAAGAAGGTCGCTGGTTCTAGGCTCGGCTGGGGCAGGTGGCATTTCTGTGTGGAGTTTGCATGTTCTCCCCGTGATCGCGTGGGTTTTCTCCGGGTGCTCCGGTTTCCCCACAAGTCCAAAGACATGCGGAATAAGTGAATTGAATAAGAACAATTGCCCATAGTGTTAAAGTGTGAATGTGTGTGTGAATGTTTCCCAGCGATGGGTTGCGGCAGGGAAGGGCATCCGCTGCGTAAAACATATGCCAGTGAGTTGGCGGTTCGTTCCGCTGTGGCGACCCCGAAAGGGAATAAAGCCGACATGAAGATGAATGAATGAATGAATGAACTCATGAACATGCCAAACTTGAGTTGCTTACTGAAGTAGTAACTGTAGTAATGTTTATTTTTACAGTTGAAAAGTTCATACATTGCCTTTTTGATTTGACGAATTAAGCTTGATTGACTTTGAACAACAAAACATATAATTCAATGTACTCTTTTTAAATGTACTGATTTAAACAAAGTTGTTTAGAATAGTATGAAAGATTATAGGGTCAAGTTGGGTTCTGCCTTTTCTAGGAATGTTACATTTATTTAGTCTTGGTGGACTGCATATTAACTTAAAATTATGAAAATATACAATTTTGTCAAATTCATTTTATTTAGGTCTCATATTTGATCTGATTTGATTTTAAATCAGGTCAGAATTTTACGTCACTTTATTACTTTTCTTAACTTGTGCGTCTACAACAAGTCGCACATTTTGTACAGAAGTGGCGAACCTTCATTGTTTTTTATGCAAAAATCTTTCTGAACATGTTTTACAAACTCAAACCTTGCTCGCTGCAATTTTTGCAACGCATTGCAACAAACAAAAAAAAATCTTAAAAGGTAGACCAAATTCTGAGCGGATTACTTTTTTTTTAACTAATGGCAGCAGTAGCCACAGCAGACTGCATAGAAAGAAAAGAGAATTCAGTTCATCATCTTAGAGCCGCGAGACGATCCTGAGATTTAAGGTTTATTTCAGGTTGTCAGTGTTTTGGTTTGATGCATTTTAGTAGTTTTAGAGGGAGATTTTTTAAACTGATCCTGAACAGATACAAAGATGGAAGAGCGCCAGCATGAACAAATGTGCTCCATCAAATCATAAAACATTGCTACATTGTGGGCTATAACTTCATAAAAAAAAATTCAACACTCGGGAGCATTTAATGATAAATGTTATTTATTACACGGGCACATGCACACATGCACGGACACAAATATACCTGTATAGATTACCTGTTTGAAGGTTTATTGAAGAAACATAAAAAAACATTTTTTTTTATAGTTGTATACTTAATAGTGAGTAAATACTGCAGCATCATTATAACGTACCCACTTTAATTCAAGACATTGTTCTTTAATATTGTTGACCCTGAAATTTATATGTCAGTTCAGATATCTTCAAACAATCAGAGGACAGACACGAAGGTCATAGATGAACCCTCCTGGCATCAGTCTAAAATGTTTCGCTGTTTAAAAAGAAATCCAGTTAAAATTTCAACCAACACTCAGAGTCTGAGTGAAGAAAACCACTGGTTAAATTTTCAAAGCATGCCAAAACATTTTGTTTTATTTTATTCCAGGCATTGCCTTTTACCCCCCTCCGGGTTCTGAATGAGTGAGTCATTGTCTGAGGCAAGGTGATGTGATTTTTATTCAAATCTTTTTTATACAGAACATGAGCTATATTTATTTCCAAGGTTGCTCAAGGAAAAATTTATCCTAGCTAGGAATATTGGATTCAGTGTCTTTATTTATTTATTCTCTCTTGTCTCTGAGGGACTTCTAAGAGAAAATAAACTATTTTTGTAATGAATGTGTAATTTTTAAGGCAATCATTAAAATGTAGACTTCCTTCAAAATACATGGTGAGATATAAAAAGGATTGCAATTTATTATTCTATTCTGCTGTTCTCAAAATATATTTCATTGTAGTGAATTATTAATAGTCAGCTTATCTTGCTTAAGGATGATATTACCTCAAGGTCAGTATCATTCTCACTCCAGTACACATCAATGAATCAGCTTAGCTGCTGTAACTAAGCTGCATGGTTTAATGAGAGACTCCCTGAATAGGAATAGGTTGAAATCGTCAGTCTGTCATCTTCTCATCTTGTTTTCTCCAGTGAGAAGTGACAGTCCTGCACTTGAATTTTTTATGCTCAAGTTATTGCGATTGGTTTCTAGTTTCTCTCTTTTATTTTTTTCTTTGTTCCTTTCTGTCTATCCTCACAGAGCACATGACTGTTTTTTTCTGTTTCGGCCATGTGACCACTACCAGGCCACAAGGCTGGTGGTTGTTTTAGAATTGTGTTTTTGTTTTATCGGAGCACATGGCTGGTTACACCATATATTCCTGTTTCACCTCAGCCCTCTTGTTATGTTTTCTGTTGGAAACCCCCTTCACCTGTGTTTAATTAGCTCATGTGCATTTCTTTCCTTAATTAGGTCACCTTTTTAATTAGTACCTTGCATTAAAAATGTTTAAGCATTTAAAATTCTTTTAGGAATGAGCAAAATCATCCTATTCTGTTTCAGTCAAGTTAGTTAGTTTTAGCTGTTTTTCTGTTTATGTTATATTTTTCTCATTTATGTATATTTTTAGTCTGTGACCTTTTTTTATTAATTTAAAGGCAGACTCTTCTGTCTATAACCTGCAGTCCTGCATTTGGTTCATGATAAATGTAAAATCCAATGCTGTACTTGCTATCAAAATGGTGAAAGCGTTTAATTTTCTTCCATTTCAAATGTTGGCTGCAGTAAGCCAACAATTGTGGGTTCCAAATGAATACTTAAGACAAATTATGTAACTTCATTTCATTATGATTTCACATTACAGGACGTGTCCCGGACACAAACCTCTAGACTGAAACCGGCCATTCACATGATCTAATTCCTGGCACACCTGTTGTCACTAACTTGGAACTTTTACCAGAAACCCTTTTGCTGTTTGTGATTGCTAATAATCAAAGGGCTAGATTTTTTTTGACATAACTTACTGTGGGGTAACATTTCACAATAACTATAATGTGAATTCATAAATTAGCAAAAATGGCAAACCGCGTTTCTAGTAGCATGGTGCCAAATCTCAACTTAAACTTCTTATGTTTATACTTGTAGAAACAAAACCTCTTGCTACAGATTACAGATTCAATGTAGAATAGATTCCACGCTTACGTAATCATAATTGTTGAATCAAGACGAATAACATTTTAGAAGTTGGCCATCAAGCTGCTCAGCAAATGTAAATCAGGGAGCTTCACATACTAAATAGAATAGTTTATTATGTTTTAAGATGAATACATTAATCAAATGAAACGTAATAGTTTGCTTTTCATGGTGACTACATGGCTTGGATGGCAATTTATTTAAAAATATTACTACAAGATTAATTTTCTTCATTGATCATGATTAAATAAGGACTATAAATAGGGCTGCAGCTATCGATTATTTTGATAATTGGTTAATCTATCTCTATCTCTCATATTTTACTTTACAGACAAGAAAAAGTATATCGAATTCAATATCAGATGTGATACATATTCCTGTTCTATATGCTGACCTTCAAGACGAGCACTGTTCAGCTTGAAATGTTCCAAAACTATAGAAAAATTCTGCCACTTTTTCTGGGAGCCTTCACAGGCTTGCTTTTTATCTTCTCTCTGACTCTGCAGAGTTTTAATCACTCGCTCATCTCGTTGACACTCCTGAACAGTGATCCGGCGGTAGAATATACAAACCAGAAGTTGGTATTTTTATCAAATGAAGCTTTGCAAAAAAAAAATTATTGATAATCACAAATAACCTTTATGAAACATTAACAGCATTAACAACCATCTTTTTGCTACTCACATATTACCTTTATAGCACGGTCATCCTAAATTTGAGATATATGTCATAAAAGAAAGATGTGGGTTTACAAAGTTTTCTGAAATTAGGGGCGTCAATGTTGGGAGTCAAGACAACGCAAGCCTGCACTGCTGCTGAACAAATTCCCAGAGTTCCACTCCGGCGTAATACAGAGCCAAGTTTGAAAAAAGCTTTCCAAAACCTGTTCGAAATGGAAGAATGACTGTCATAAGTGCAAAAGAAAATTTTTTTATACTTGTGCTTTGCTTAATCATGATGATTGCCACTTTTGACAGTTAATAAACTGAAATACTTAAAATAGCAGTGCACTACCTCTTTAAATGCTTTCCTTAAATGTCATCTCTAGGTAATAAAAGCGAAGTTGCTAAAGGTTCCTTGTATAACATTAGGGGGCATCCCTGTTTAACTGTTTCTTTGGTTGCATAAAGCAATATGCCATGGGTTGCTCTGCTGGCCATTAATCAACATTATATTGTTCTTGAATCCCCAAATTTTTCATGAACACCCTGAAGTTTTTATGAAGATTAAAACACTTCCATCTCCAAACTTCAACATCAAGTGGAGACATTTTGGCACGTTAATTCAGTTGGCC
The DNA here is from genome assembly GCA_900490495.1 of Danionella dracula. Lineage (NCBI taxonomy): Eukaryota > Metazoa > Chordata > Actinopteri > Cypriniformes > Danionidae > Danionella > Danionella dracula. Next base: position 6,606,583 of record UELW01000012.1, read on the forward strand.
ATACAAAAAAAATCAAACCCGAGTTAAAAATTGACTGAGAACTGGCAAACTACTTAGGCAGTACCTTTGCTTTTCACGCCCGAGCTGCAATAGGGAGCAAAAGGCACCCATGACCCTAATTGGGATTCTTAAATAAGGTTAGAAGATTGAATTGTCAGATTGGTCTGCCAGTCTCGGACAGCCATGGATCCATTTGTAGAAAGATTGCACCAAGGCTATTCAAGGTTGCCATGGCATTTACATTTAATGGTATCTTCCCTCTTCATTCCATGTCTTTTCATTGTAAAGGGCGACTTCCCATCCGCCCAGCATGACACAGGATTTAATTGCTTCCTTCTTGGATGCTCCCGTCCTGTATTCTGTTTTGTGTGCTTGTCACAGGCCGGTTTAGCCAATGGTGAGAACATTTATCAAGAGCGTTTATTTATATTGTTTACACAGGGCGGCCCGCTGGGCACATTCAGAGCCACATTCGGACTCTCCAGCTGAGAGCCATGAAACATTAGCATTTGTGTTTAGTTAAGGAGTTTGGTGAAAAGCTTCAAGCAGTTCCTCCCCATTCCAATAGGCAGCTCTCTCTTAGCCATCTTTGTGATAAGGCAAATGGCAGACATTTGCATAAAGGGGAATTTACATACGCAAACTCACTGTGCTTTCTGAGTGTTAGAACTTTAACCAACAGCCGCACAATATTACTCTTCCTCATCTGAATAGAGCCATGACAGTGTCACACAATACTCTGCTCCTCAACAACAACAAAATGAACCAAAAAGGGCTTAAAAGGAACCACAGGAGCTGTTGGGCATCCAAGCATGAATGCAGCTGATAAGAGGCAAATCTAACCATTTGAAGGTGGACAGAGACATAAGGAAGCACTCAGCAGATGTGACTGATATCTTGTTGGCACACTTTGGCTCCACTGACATACGGGTTCGGGCATAAACTGAGCACTGTTTTTAGATGAGAGCCATGAGACTGACGAATGCTAACACAGACACAGCATGCAGTTGCCGAAGGGGAAAATAACAGTCGGGAGAGGAGTGCTACCGATAAAGATGTTGACAGGCTTGAAAACAAAACCATCAGAAGTAGCCTGTGAGGAACATTAATCTGCCTCCCGCGGGTACTTAGAAAATCTACAGCATTTGCTGAGTGGTGCTTTCCACTGGGCTGAGCACTTGAATATAGATTGAATTAAATGGTACACTTCTTTTAAAAAGTTTAATTGATTAAGAGGCATCACGGTGGCGCAGTGGGTAGCACGTCTCACAGCAAGAAGGTCGCTGGTTCTAGGCGCGGCTGGGGCAGGTGACATTTCTGTGTGGAGTTTGCATGTTCTCCCCATGATCGCGTGGGCAAGTCCAAAGACATGCGGAATAAGTGAATTGAATAAGAACGATTGCCCATAGTGTTAAAGTGTGAATGAATGTGTGTGTGAATGTTTCCCAGCGATGGGTTGCTGCTGGAAGGGCATCCGCTGCGTAAAACATATGCCAGAGAGTTGGTGGTTCATTCCGCTGTGGCGACCCCGAAAGGAAAAAAAAAGCCGACATGAAGATGAATGAATTGATTACGAGGTAGTTGAAATTCATGATGTGGGTTTTAGTTTGTAAATGCAAATTTAGCTTTTGGGATATCGGCTAATCAGAAGCTTCAATTTGTCTCGTCACAGTTTCTTCCTGGGCCTGGACAAAGCAGTTCACACAAATAGAACAGTGATGTCCTTAGAAAACAGAAAAATCCCACCTTTTGTCACTTGTATGAGAATGAGAAACTTTTGTTTTGTTGAAAATAGGGACCCAAACCTGTGTTTTTGCTCCATGTCCAGATAATTTACGAAAACTCCAGTCTTTGCCTCAGACCTCAAGGCTATAGAACATTGGCTAAAGACCTGACAGGTTTGGTGCTTTATTATGGCAGGCACTTCAATAATCTGATTGGTTGAATTTGTCCAGATTTCCGGGAGAAGCGAGTGTCGCATTTGATTTCGTTCAGCTCGGAAACTAATTCAGCCATATTATCGAGAAAGGATGATTTTACTAGCTCCTATTCAATTATTGAATTATTATTCTTCTACTCTTGTAACTTTGCATTCTCTCTAGTATTCTGTGATATTTGTTTCCATGGGTAACTTGTAGCACTTCACTCAGTTGATGTGGAGACATTTCCTCACTCCGAAACATGATAATATGCGAAACGACATGGGATTGGTCGTTTGTCATGTCAGTCAAACAGCCTAATATGTGGGTCTTGACCAGAAAATGCCGCCAAAACCACCAGACTTCCCCTGAGAGCTTGGCTACGTAAGACTATGCAAACTCTGACCATTAAAAGAGAGAGAAAAAAAATCAACTTAACACTCACGTAAAGGGAACTATATTTTACAATACATTTTCTTTAACTCAGAGACTGGCCAGAACTGTATTTAAAGCATAAAACATCACACTGGTTAGGCATTTTATGACTCTCCCTTTTAAATGTAATGCTAAAAAAAAATTCACCAATAACAGCAGCTTCATAATACTATTATTCATTTCTGCTGAGGCACTGAAACAGATGAAATGGCTCTCGAATGTCTTCAACAGAAATATTGGCAACAATTACAACACAGTATGTGCTAATAATCACACAGTCTAGAATAAGCGCCCATGAGTCACAGACTCGTGATTGCTGCCAAATAATCTTGTTTGTGCTTTCCTATCAAAAGATTAGATGAGTGCAGTCTGTAACAATCCCTAGCATCTCATAAAGCTTTTACCATATTATATACGCTGCACTGATTTTCCCTGCCTTGGGTAACATTTTCAAGTTCAGAAATCTGCTTAAGGATTAATTTGCATTGGAACGGAAACAATAAAAGCTGGTTTTACAAATAGAAACTTGAAATGGGCTGAATCGACACATTTTGCAATTTATTTAAATAATAACCAAGCCAAGTTATGAATACTCCACTTTACTGCAGCCTTATAGGGTATCTACAATGAACCTGTCTCAGGCTCATGAGGATTGTTTTGAGATTCTAAAACTGAAGAGAAGGGGAAAAACGTATGCAGATTAGTCACCCTCTAAAAACATGAAAGCCATCATATTTTATAATATCAAATAATATGCAAAAACATAAAATCACAGTAAATATATGTAAGTAAAATGAAGTTGAAGTTTGAAAAATAAATATTAAAAGAAGCTCAATACCTAAATAGGACAAAATCCAATAAATAACCAACTTCAAAACTGTAAATATACAATCAATCAACTTTAAGTAGCGTTGGCCCTTTTTCTTTTTCGAAGACTATTTTACTTAGTCTAAAACAAAGGAACCACTTAAAAAAATACACACATTAGATGCATTGTCAAGTCACCAAAATTGAAGTTCTGTCGTAAGACAGTCTCCTTTTTTAACCAGAGCTCACATTGTATTCTTAACCAATGGACTTCTTTACTCACTGTTTGTTTTGACTTGTTTTTTTGACAAGTGAAAAATCGTTGAAACTTTGTTGACAACAAGCCTTTCTTTAAATGTTTAGTAATGCAGTTGTTTTATATTATTACATAGACGTGATAGTAACATTGGTTTCACGTTTATTTTCTACCATAGAATTTAATAAAAGCATATTAACCTTTATTTTTTGTTAAAGATGTTCAAAGAATCAGTTAGACTACAAATTATTTATTTGATGGACAACCAATATACTTTTTAACAAAAGGGGTGTGACCATGGTTTTGTTTTTATTTTAAAATATGACTAATTTGTTTTTGTAAATTATTCAAAACATTTTTCTAGAAAAATTAGCATAGACAACAACAAAACATCTTACACAACAATTTATAGCTAAAATATACTTTTTTCTAACTGTTGTTTGGAGACCAGTGTTTTGAAATGAACACTGACCATCTGACACTGTAATTAACATAGAGCACCATCATAGAACAAGCTCCACTGATACGGTGTGGTCAACCCTCTATTAATAATCATTTAGGATGATTATATTAAGATTTAGTACATACTTAGACAGGGCTATCTACATATTTCCCGATACTGTGGTTGAACAAATTCTTATAATTTTACCTTGCAATTTTTTCCACAGAAGTTTACGGAACTCTTCAGAAGTTTACTTTAAATATCAAGTTTTGAGATTAACATACACAAGCAAGTTAAATGTAAAAATACAAGTAATATTAATGATCCAATAACTATACAGCAGTCATTTTTCTCAAATTATCAATTGTTTTATATATAATTTGTATATTGTGGTGCAAGAGTGAATATGCCGTGAATTTGAATGTGTAATTGGATGAAAAAATGTTCACAAGATATGACTGTGTGTGTCTGTACTAAAGATGAGGTTGAATTCTACTTAAAAATCCGATGCCCTCTGCATTGCAATGTTGTGCTTCAGACCATAATGTTGCAAGCGAATCAGAATCAGGTCATAAAGCACATTGAGATCCCACAATGCTTTGACTATCCTAATTTAGGAGTTTCCATAAATATGGAAATGTTAAGTCCAATACAATGCAACTCTCCCTAATGAAGGTAGTCAGGAGGGGCAGGTGGCGAATCTACATACTAACATTAATGTTTCATGAACATGGCCCGGGGAAAGGGCAACCGTATATTACCATAAGCTCCCCAGAACCATCATCTCAGCATGCGGTTCCTCTGAGACCAGTTCCTTTTTTTAGAACTTGCTCATCTGCTGAGATAAACTCCTTTGAAATTCAGTTTTCATTTAGGCTTCAAGAGCGTAAAATTCCATCTGTAAGATTGCAAGGATGCTGCATTACAGAAGACGGACACACATATCTCTGGGAGATAGATACGGTGAACATTTGGTCTCCTGAAGCGGGGAATCAAGTGTTCAAAATGCAAATTGCTGTCCAGCAGTTCCAAAGGCACTTCGTACAGCAGATTCGGTTTAAGAGGAGAAGATGGAATAGCAATAGGGATAGTGAGGACATCTTCAAATAGGTTATTGATAGTGTCAGAGTGACCCCTTCTGGCATGGAGGCAGTTAGTTAGAAGTCCTCAAGTCTCCAGAGAAAACTTTCCACCTGGAGTGCTGAGCTCAGCAAGCACATGAACACACGCAAACATGCATCATATGAGCTTTTACTGCTCTTATACTGTTGACGGTGTGTTACAGTATGGCAGGACTAGAAGCAGAGGATGCTGATCATTAGCAGATGGTACTAATTCAGCTCTCTTGGGCCTGAAGGCTCATACACACCAAGTGCAAGGCAGGCAGTTTCTCCGGAGGGTATATTCGTTATCCTAGACATCGTTTATTCCAGTCGTTTTAACAAACAATTTCAGAATATTATCAGCAACGAAGCGTCCAAATATTTTTAGTTGTTACATAATTTTCTTTCGCATACTACTTAATCCTAATTAGGCCAGGTGGGCAAAATTGTCTTTCTATGTGCTTTCTACAAAAGCTGACATTACTCTCCATTCACCCACTTAAACATACCTGCAGCAACCTAATTAAAGTCAAGCAAACAAGGGAGCTAACAGGAGACACGCTTTCCTGAGTTTAGCATGATTTCTATACTGTCATGGACCTCACAGCTGACAGGGAATGCTTACAGTTGTTAATTTAAATTTGTTTACAAAATTCACACTAGTTGAAAGTGAAAACTATATCATGGAGGATTTAAAATTGGGATTCGAGCAGGCACAGTTCACATGGGAAAAGAGAAAGCAGTCTTTACAATTAGGTATTGTGTTTTTTAGCTATATGTGTCTTAGAAAGGCAGAAAATGTCTCACCAGAACCTTCTCTATCCCTGTTTTTTTCCAGCAACACTAAAAACTCTACTCTTTGGGGCACTTACAACTTAAATGTAATTAAATATATATTTTAATGTGAATAAATACATTACATATATGCAGATAGACATTCTGTATTATTTCCTTCTATCACTCAAATTGTATCCCCCCTAGTGTAAGCTGGATAACTGAGTCTGCTAATTTGCATAAACATAAATGAAGGTACACCCAATGCATAGTGATTGAGTATAAGCCCATTAACTTAAAAAATCTAGAGCATTCCCAATGTAATTAATATCATACGAGGAGGCCTCCACAGAATGTGATTAGTTGATCAGACTGCTTAACCCCCTACCCCCCCCCCCCCCCTTTATTTGTCATGTGAACAAATAAATTAGTTTTTTTAAATCATAATTCTATACTATCAGATGCAACGAGAAGTCACAAAATATAATTTGTGAATATAAATATTAAAAGTGTTCATAAGACATCCCTCAGACAGGTATACAAGCCCATCCCTTTTCATAATCCTCATCTCGAGCCCTAGAGACGTTGAGCGCAGAATGTCATGTAACAGCAGAATGGAAAGAGCAGTCTTTCTCTCCTCCATCCCTCGATGTAAGTAGGTCATAAGCAATATACAGTTCTCAGACAGCCTCTGACACACTTTTCTTGGACATTTAGTTCATATCTTTGCTTAAGTGCTTTTGTGTGGTGATGGTCCCCGGAGAGGGAGAGCTGTTCTCTCTGTTTCCTGTCCAGCCACAGACTGCTATAGGTTTGCCCTCAGTTGACTTGTTTAATGTCCATTAAGGCTTGTTCTTTGCCACAGTGACACTATATCTATTGACACTTTTAGACAGAGAGCCAATAGGTATTGACATTTTAACTTATAGATAATGAGGATCTCTGGCATTTTATATTAAATGAAGCTATACAATATAAAAACAATTGCTCTGTACTTGTACACATCTGAATCATTTCAATATTTCGTTAAAAAATATACATTAAAACTAAATTCTTGCAGCTCAGTTGCCAAAAGGGTACTGTGTATTTATAGTAAAATTGTCTCTTTAAAAGGGAATCCATTACAGGTTAATTTGTCTGGTATATTTTTGTGATAGAAAACCATTGCAGTGTCTTCACGTAACCTATAAAATTAGCATTTGAAACTTCTTAAAAACTCTCAATGTAAAATTAAAGATGTTAAACAGTAGTTTTTATTGTAATTCAGATCTACTGCACGTTACGGGTTTGTGTTTGAGTTAAAACCTTTTTATGGCATGCAGTAAACTTAAATATAAGTGTAAAATGTTTAAGCATTATAGTAAATGCATCGCTGTGTTATGGAATCATCTGATTTGGTTAAAAGAATATTTGATCAATTTAAAAAAAATTTGTGCAGTCTCATCAATGTACAAAATATCAGTGCGCCTTTTGTAAATTAATCTATTTGACTTTTTAATTCTGGGTTAATTCAATTGACATGGATTTCACAATACCCATATTACATTTTATTTGATATTTTTTGTTCCTACTGAGCTTAAGGGATCTAAAGTAGGTGGTTCTGAACTGACATAAGAGGGACATCCTCCGAATGTTGGCTAGGTTGAATATAATAAAATATTAATGACGGAGGAAAACAATTCAAGGAACATCACTTCCATGGTTGCCCAGTTGTAGGAAGTTGTCTCCCGAATGGTATTTCAGAGGGGAGCCATGCTGTTTTTTTGCAGGTCCCAGGGTTTATTTTACACTAGTAATCTATAAGAAAAATAATACACAGGAATCAATGTTTAGTTCTTGTCTCTGAAATGCAGTCAAGTCAGAAGGAGAAGGTTTAATTTTCCAATAGTAAGATCAGTAAATTTCCAGACTAGAAAATATGGAAATGTTATACTCATACGATAAATTAATTGTAAAGAGTTACAACAAACCATCTAATCAACTCGTCTTGAATCTTCTGTTGGAACAGAAGCTGATTTGTGGCCATAATGACTTGCAGCCACAGTTGCCTTGTTGAAATTCAGAGACTCCCATGCAGTGACTCATTCTATTTTTGAAAGTGTTTTTGAAGTGTTGGAAAAGTACTCTCCTTAAATTCCTCATCTCTGCGGGCCTCGTAACCATCTGTGATTTCTGCCTCTTTCTTCTTGCCGCCCCTTCTCTCATCTACTCTGTCCATTTCTCCAACCCTCTGAGAGCAACTGACATCTGGAGTTCTGCTTCAGTCTCGTTGTGCTCTAATAGAACAGGCTGTTTAGGACTCTGTTTCCCTTTCCTGAATATCATTCTCATGAATGCGATTAATAGATTGTGCTGAAGAGCCATGTCTCTAGGTAACCTCTCTAGATCTGCCTATGATTACTCAAACAGCTTTTACTCTGGGTTTCAGGTGTCCCTCTGTATCTGGACATTCATTCATTCAAACATCTGTGAAATTCATAATTGTTTGCAAATTTTTCAAATGCATGGTGGAGGGCTTCCAAGAGATAAACTGACAAGAATGACTTTTAGGATGAGTTATCTAAAAGTGGTATGAAAAATGTAAAGTTAAAGTATTTAAAAGATTTTATTCATGACTACTTCCCATGTTCCATGTCAGTGGTTCGTCAACTACTGGTAAAGTTGTTTTTTCTATTCACATCAATGGATGCGATTGAGATTAAATTTTTTATGTGTATCCTTATTTTGAGGGAAAGTATGGAAACTAACCTCAAAATTAAACCTCAAGGAATTATCATACAATAGGACACAGCAGAATTGCCAAGTCACACCTTCAGAAGAAAAGTATTCAAAACTTTTAGAAGTCACTTAAATGTTTTTTTATATATCTCAAATGCATTTTTATCTGGCAAAAAATTTGAAATACTACAAACCTGACAAATTTAACACCTACCTGTGATCATTTCCCACACGATTAACACCACACTCCGACCAGAAAGCTCAAACCGGAAGCGCATTTACAACTGAGATTTTAGTGGAAGTTTAATGAGATGTATATATTACCATTTAAAAATATTTTTATATTAATTTTTTACTAAACAGCTTTATCAAAGTAGAACTTAACGTTTAATGTTGAATCCACTCATTTTATGAAGAAAATGAAAATGAAGTGAAGCTAAAGTGATTTATTTTTGGTGTGTTTACACTATATCTTAATTTTATATGGCACATCTTTCACTCTCTGTGGGTCTCGTCTATGAAAAAATTAACGCTCTATTTAATAAAAGCTAAAATAAGACTATAAATTGTCTTTCAAGGAGAACGGGGCTGTTGAATCTTAGAATCTGCAGTTTGCTAGCACATTTCAATTATCGACACTTAAAAATCAATTCAGAATCATCCAGGGCCACATCATGATGCATCTATTTTTTCTAATCTTGCATAATGTTGGTCAGTCATTTTGTTCTGACTGTCCATTCATCCTGATGTACTTTATCATATATGTTGTACTTTATCACACTATATAATTACTCTCGTCTAGGTCATAAAATCCTCAAATTCCATGAATAAATGTATAAGTGGAGCTGTTTAATCTTTGCATATACGATGGCAGATGGTGATTTTTTTTTTTTTTTTGCGTTTTCCTTCCAAACTAAAAATTCACGAGCATCTCTAAGTACAACACATCATGCAATTTCTTTCTAAATTGAAGACTCAGTGTTTGTAAATGTCCAAACATTCAGAAATAATAATGAACCTTGTTTGTCTTTGGGTTCACAGAGTTTGTTTAGCATAGAGCCTTGGTGTTTGTCAATACCTTTGTGTGTTAGTGTACTTGAGCTTTTGTGTACACTTGAGCCAAGACTGTTCCTGAAATTCATTTATCCTCTTCTCCTTGCGAGTGCGGATAAGGTGATGGTGGCGAGTTTGAAGAAGATTCCCTTGAAAATCTTTAAGCCCCTTTTCAAAGGATTACTCATGGTGGCATCCAGTACTTGACAATGCGTGCATGGGTACTGAGGGACTAGCGGTACGTTTAATTAGAAACATGGAAGGAGGTCGCTAGGCTATCTGCTGAAAAAAAGAACACATTTCAGTTTCGCTCCCCATATAGGATCCTCTGCATTTGGGATGCACGAATTCAAAAACGAGAGCTGTGCAGAAACATACTCAGCTCTGTTTGGCTCGCCTGTAGAGCCGATTACAGGCAGAATATGCTGGAAGCTCCAGCTGACCTTTCAGTGCATCTGGATTGAAACTGTGCATTGAATATGAATCAACAATTGAGGAAACATAATTAGCCAAAAGCACACTGTACTGTTTTGGAATGAATACCTTATAAAAAGGTGAATTGCTAAATAATACCAGTATGTTGCAATTGCGAAAATAGACAGTAAAATGCAAATAGAATCCTAAACTTCAGTCTTCCTAAGTATGTAGTCTTTTTTGTAAGTAGAAACTATTTTGATACTGTTCCATCAGTTAGAGGTCTAAGTAATGTATCAAAGGCAAGTTATTAAGTGCAAATAAAGACTGGTGCAATTTGCCATGTCATCTGCCTCCCATGCTGGAGTATTTCCAGGAAAGTGGCAAGTAGATTAAGAGGGGTTAAATTAGCACCATGACCCAGGTCGAACTGAAGTTTTAAGGGGAGAATGTAACAAAAGCCAACTAGTAGGAGAGACATAAAGCACACTCTTCGAGTCTTTTTGACATAAAATAGTGTCTAGTGCTGAAGGCAACAGCTTTAACGTCCTTGTTAGTTCATCTGACACTGATGCCAGAATCAGATGGATTGCAGATGGGAATCATTTTTAGAGGAGTACATGTATAGAGAGCAGAGTAGAGAGGATATAATATAGTCCCCTGACTACAGTAAATTACTTTAGTAATTCCAATTTGAAGGGATCGTATTTAACATGCATATTATAGTATTCCATCCCGATATGAACATATCTGAGGAATCTATTAAACCAGAGGTGATTTTAGATGGCCTTTATAAACTCTAAATATTAGTTTCCTTAATTTATAATAAATTTTTGTGTCAATTTACTGTAAAAAATGTACAGTAAAAGCAAATTAGTGCTATAACCCGGATAAACCACAAGAGATCATAAACTCAAAGTAAAGTTGAATCTTTTTACGTGATGAGTGGCGCAAGGTTGAGAACATGTGTAATTATCTAATAAATGATGTTAAAGAAAATATATACTTTTTATTGCAATGATTTGCAACATTTACAAAAAAATTTACAGACTCAAAGTCATTGCTTTCCTTTTTTCCCAAAGAAGCAAGTTCTAAAAGGATGTCTATAAGAATAAGGAGAGAAGCACAAACTTAGAAGATGACAAGCTGGAAGAACGGAGTTTGAGCTACTTCTGCTGCCCTTGGTTTCTAGGCCAGATGCAGGAATAGTGCAAAATATATTGCACTAAACACTTTCTTTTCTTTCTTCTAGCAAGCAATAGAGGGCCTAGAGCTCTGTACTGTTACCATGATATCGGATACTTTCCGTTGTTCCCTGGCACCAATAAACCTCAAGGATTGTCAATGTTTCACTCAAACTGGCCGAACAGTAATTTGCCCATTTGTGACTTTACCTTAAGCTTGTTTTATTCAAATTTTTTTTAATTTGTAGATTTTTACTTAGCTTCTTAGGGTTTGGATGTACTTTATGAGATTGAATAGCTAAAATGTTGTAGAAAATGACCAGATTAAATGAGAAACCAATTGAGAAGTAGACCCTTCTCAGTAGTCAATCAATCATATTAACACACTCTCACAAAAACCTAAAAATATATTTTAACATATTTGGTTCATAAGGAACACCAAACTGAAGTCATTTAATGTTTGACATCAATTGAGCAACCCTATCTGGAATTTGATAAATTTTCACAAATTTCACCTTCAGGGATTTATTCAAATGTTCTCTCCTCGTAATCTAACTTCTTTTATAACACGAGAAGCTAGGCTTAGGAAATTTTATCAACTGAAGTGGCTTGATCTCCTGAGGTAGCAAGCAGAATGTTTAATAATTACCAATCAAATCTCATCCCTGGTGCTCACAGAGATATGGTGATTTGTTTTTTGAAGACAGGGGAAAAAACCTGGGGCATCAACATTAACGAGAAATTGGTTATTAGATTCTACGTTTTTGTAATTTGTAACTAAAGCAGTCTTGTGTAAACACACCAAGACCAGCAGTACTTTAGCAGCAACTTCTTATAAACTTGTCACTGCTGATTCCTCTCCCATAAAACCCTGATATCAGAGAGAAAATAGACCTCGCACACCCACCGCTATTCATCTCTGTGATTACCGATGTGAATACTAGCTTATACAGTATTTGAATTGGTTGGAAATTGACATTTATGATTCTTTATGATAAAATGACGCTGGACTCCATCATTGTCATCTTCTTTCCTGCTGAGAGTAGCGGGCAATGCAGGCTCTGAGGAATCTCGTTTACACTCATAAGGGTTTGTTATTGAGCGCATATCTGGGGATTGCAGTCCACCGTTTCTCAGGATTGATGCTCTGAAGAAAAACGCTGGAGTAATTTGTGGAGGTGCTGAATTCAAGGTCGTGTTTTGGATTCCAGATATGCTGAACAAACACAGTTTTTGCACCACTGGTGAAATGGGAGCTTGGTGCCTCTTTGGCTGTACTATATCATAAAGATAATCTGATGAAATACAAAGTAAATCCCCTGATAATTAATATAACAATTAATTATATGATCTTACTGTTCTGAGCTAAACTTACTAGTCTTTGTTTAAATTTAAATTCTATATTTAATGGATTTGTATGTTAGCTTGACCACCAGATTTTACCTTCTTGGCATGCTGGAATACAATATTTTATAAATAAATAAAATCTCAGAAAGCCTTAATTTTACAATTCTATACTATAAAAACTATAAGAGAATGTCCTGATTTTTCCATGAAAGTAGAAGAGCAGTCCATATCTTAATATATTATTACATACAAGTTGCATCCTAATCACCAGTTATGCTCGAAAGGCGAACCTTTAAAATGCACATCTGTAAAATTAAATATTTGCGTTCCCTGGCACAATACAATGATGTACACCAGTTAAGCTTTTGATAGATTTGTCTGTGTGCTTTTTAATTCTGTTTTGTCAATAGGGATGTTTTGAGAACACAATGCCTTAAATGTGACATATTATGTAAACTCGACTTTCTGTCATTTATAACATGTCTTAGTGCTGTTTCTTATCAAAAAGATACTCCAAGTTATATTCAGATTCCTTTCATAAGGTTTGTGTATTTTCATTTTCTGGGAGTTCAACACCTCGCATTAATACACCTCATCTCAATGTAGATTGGATGTGCTCAGAAATGTAAGAGTAGCAGTGGGAAAATTTATATTTTCTGTATATATACCAAAAATATGTCGATTTTGTGTGTAGTAAAAAGAAAAAACCTCAGAAAGACGACTTGTATTTGTGAGATACACTTTTAACTGAAAGAAGCTGGCTGTAAAAAAACAGATGCTTTTCCAACTGTTCTGATGACAGTGGTTGTGGGAGGAGCAGGAGTAAATGGTTTATTTTGTGGAGCCCAATGATCTGAGATGATTCAAAAACATTGGTTAAAATAAATAATGATTTTTCAAGGTTCTTAAGGCTGTGATGGTATAGAGGAGTCATATATTTATCTAAATGCTTTAATAAGGGCACAAAATGGCACCTTTAATGGTCAAAACTATTGAGTAGAGATATTGCTAACATCTTACTTTGCTTCCAACTACATTTGTTCATTATATTTGTCCATAACATGTATATCATTTAACATGTATAAATCCCGATTTTCTGACTTGAAATTTTAAATTGTAAATGAGCTATTTAGATTCATTTGATCATTTAAAAGATCTCCATTGTGTCAAAATGGACCAGATGATTTGTATTATCACTGTTTTCCAAGCTTATACACTGTGTGATTTTTTTTTTTTCTTTTTCGCCAAATACTTTCAGTTACATTCACAAGATCTCTTAGAGGTCAATGTAGATTACAGACTCTTCAATATTATATGTTGCTAAACCTCAAAAAGGACAAAACCAAGTACAAAAGAACAGAAGCAGCCATAGCATGAAAATAGGGAAGAAAAAGTGCTCTCATTCTTCATTGCACGACAACTTTAAGTTCTATCCCATCTCTTTTTAAAAATTGAAAGCTCAGCCTGCTAAAAATACCCATTTATCAGAAATGCCGAAGTGTGCCTTGTAAATGGTTCTCCATTGGACATCATAAATGATGCAGGAAGTAGATTTATGGGTTGTAATCGGTAGCTCTTAGTTCATGGGAAGCATTGGCCACAGAAATCTAAAGAGAGTCATTTAAGTTTCAAGTATGGACTTTTTTATCAGCTTGTTTGCTTTACCATGACCAAAATTTATTTAAAACCTGCCATGAAAGCATTTATATACAGTACACCTCCAGCCACCATATATTAACTATACTGTTTTAGTAAGCAGTTTTTCAACTGAATAGTCTTTTTATTTTTTTTCCTTAATAAATAGAATTCCTCATAATACAACTTTGGCCATATTCTGCTAAACAATACAGACCTTCAGGTCCATATGGATTTATTCTCACGTGATAAGGCAGATTTAATTGGATGAATCAACGCAGCTGCAGGACATTTTGGAATTTAAAACAGATTCAGTGCAAGTGCACATCAACATTTTAGCCTGAATCTTCATTCAATGTCACAAATTTGGACTTGTGGGTTCAACAATGTTTAAACGGACACTGTAATGTCAAATGTGCCTCGTTGGAACATGAACTTGACATGAAGCATCTTTCAAAAGCAATCAGTCCTCCCATTTAACTCCTAGCTGACCCTGGAACAGTCATACAACATCGGCATCAAGCTCAGCTAAACCGAGTAAACAAAATCCATGAGCAAATATGATTCATGTAGTCCAACTGTCAGACAGAGAAGGAATGAGATTCCCACAGGGAACTTAACTAACTAGAACTTTCTGCTAGGTCATTCCTGCAGGGTTCGAGAGGCCATAGAAAAGTCAACCAAAAATATTTTGTTCCACAGCCTGTTCTCATGCAGCATTCTGGATGTGACAGAATTAGGTATTTTATTTTAAACGCGTTGCGGGTGCGGAAAAGAGACTTTTAAAATGATTCCTAATGTAAGGTGTACAGTAGGGTAGATGTCAGGGATAGAATTCGACAAACTGCTATGGGCACATATATCTGTGTGTATGAAACAGTTCATAAATCAAAATATCCAGAACTCCCCCTGTGGAGGCATTGTCCGGGCAGGAAACCAAGAGGAGCATGACACAAGAGCTTGAGCTGACCACGCAAGCACAAAAGTGTGGAGTACCAAAATGAGAAGAAGCAAAAATGTTACACAAACAAAAGAACACTGTAGTAGCCTGCTGCTGAAATATTCTCATCTCAAGATTAAGAAAAGCTTGATGACTTCAGGGAAGGTTAGAATTGTCTTTGGGAAACAGACTGAAACTATGATGATTATCAAATTACAGCACACTTTATTACTTTGAAAAAGGATGCTCATAAACAAGGCATGAAATAATTAAGAGCTTTTGTTTTGTTGATTGCCAGAGAACCATCTGGCTGTCGATTGATTCAGTGGGGATCTAAGAAATCATACATTTCACAAAATGTTCCTATTTTCTACCCAATTAAATTAAATACAATTGTGATTTAATTAACAATAAAAAGAAGCAATTGTTCCTTGTCTGCTGGAGGTGAAGAATAGCACTGCATTTATGGAAGGACATTTCCTTCCATAAATCCAGTATTATGCCTCACCTTAAGATCAATGCCATAAAACTCAGTTGTAGGCTTCTAGTGGTTGGTTAACATTTGGTACTTTGGTACTGTTTGCAAAAGGTAAGGATTTCAATAGGTGTGCATTGTGTAAATGCAGTTTCTGGACCAAACATTTGCAGATATGTTAAGAGTATTTTAAGTCCTGTTTTGCTTTAAACGTCCAGATGGAATCAAACATTTTACATAGATGTTAGGGTGTTGTTTTTAAAGATGTCACACTAAAACCCCAAAAATCTGTAAAATAGGCTGCCCTCTTCCTCTATGGTTTGCTTCTTGCAGAGCAAAAAATACACAAATTTGGCAGATTTGAAGCGCGACGCAAGTGGGGTTTTGTTCTTTATTTACGCTACTTTGGAAAGCGGAAAACAGTGTTGGCATAGTTGGTCTCGTTCTACCAGAGATGCATACAAGCTACTTAAGTTAAAAAGGATCACTGGACAATTTAAATTACTAGGTTCTGTGACTTTCTCACTCACCACCTTCCAAACTAGGACCTTCTTTTAAAAATAGTTCATAAACCACTGGATTCTTATCTTTTTCATAATAAGAAAAAACACATATACACGATGATACCTGATTGGTAGATGTGAATGCTCATCAAAGATCACTTGGACAAGTACTTAAAATTTGCAATGTGTCCCTTGTAACTCATGCCAATTTGCATGAGCTCCTGTCTTCACATACTTGACTTAACATGTAAAATGACTCATGTCTCCCACGCTCAGTGTAACGGCAGAGAGAAAAATTGCTTATCTATTAAAATGTATTCAAGATTATTTTTGCATTCTTGAAGATATGAAAAATAGTTAATAGAATAGCGTACTTTGAAAAGGTTGCTTAGAATCTGTTAGGTGCAGGTGTAAGCACAGTCGGACCCAATTGCAAGTTACTGAGAGTCTTTAATAGGCAGCACTCAAGCTACAAAACAACCGCGGCACGAGAAGCCACATAAACAGTTCAACCAAGGATTGGAGATGGACTCCTTGTCCACAGGACCAAAGAAAACCCACGGAAGGCAGGAAAACTGGCACGCTCACGTTTGGTCCGTACGGTTAGCCATGGAGCGCCTCCGGATCCGAGCAACCACCAAAACAAACAAAAAAAATCAAAAGAATGTAGAAGACCGGTCGGCAGACCCGATCCGATCCGACTTGACTCGGTTTGGGCAGACTGGAAGGCAAGGCAGACAGGTAAGAGAGTTTGAGCGGTATAATCATCTGACACAGAGAAGTCTGAAGAGGAGAAATAAGTAGGAAGGCTAATCAGTGCGCAAAGGAAACCGGTGCGCCCTAACGAGCCAAGCAGGTGTTCTGAATGAGGGAAGAAAGGGAAAGAATCGTAATAGAATCAGCATTCACAGACAGCGCCTAACAGAATCAAATATGAGATGCATTCTTCTTCTTCTTCTTTCCTCTGTTTCCACCTAACTCTGGCCTCAGTATCCTGTACTCTTGCACCAATTACCTTCATGTCTTCCTTCAGCACACCCATATAACTTGTCTTTGGCCTTCCTCTCGCCCTCTTGCCTGGCAGCTCCATCTCCAACATCCTTCTACCAATATAACTACTATCCCTTCTCTGCACATGTCCAAACCATCTCAATCTGGCTTCTCTGACTTTGTCTCCAAAACAACCAACCTGAGCTGTTTCTCTGATGTGCTCGTTCCTAATCTTGTCCATCCTTGTCACTCCTAAACTGAACATCCTCATCTCTGCTACTTCCATCTCTGCCTCGTGTCTCTTCCTCACTGCTACAGTCTCTAACCCATACATCATAGCTGGTCTCACTACTGTTCTGTACACCTTTCCTTTGATTCTTGCTGACACTCTTCTGTCACACAACACCCCTGACACTTTTCTCCACCCACTCCAACCTGCCTGCACTCGCCTCTTCACCTCTTTTCCACACTCCCCGTCGCACTGGACTGTTGACCCCAAATACCTAAACTCCTCCACCTTCTTGACCTCAGCCCCCTGTAACCTCACTGTTCTACTTCCCTCCCTCTCGTTCAAACACATGTATTCTGTCTTACTACGACTGACTTTCATTCCTCTTCTTTCTAGAGCAGACCCCCAACTTTCCAGGTGTCCCTCCACCTCCTCTCTACTCTCACTACAGATTACAATGTCATCTGCAAACATCATTGTCCATGGAGATTCCTGTCTGACCTCATCTGTCAACCTGTCCATCACCATAGCAAACAAGAAGGAACTCAAAGCCGATCCTTGATGTAGCCCCACCTCCACCTTGAACTCCTCCGTCTGACCTACAGCACATCTCACTGTTGTCATACTCCTCTCATACATATCCTGAACTACTCTGACGTACTTCTCTGCCACTCCTGACATCCTCATACAGGACCATAGCTCCTCTCTCGGCACCCTGTCATACGCTTTCTCTAAGTCCTCTAAGCTTTCTCTGTACTTCTCCATTAGCATTCTCAGAGCAAAAAATGCATCAGTAGTGCTCTTCCTAGCTAGCTTCTAGCTTCCACTACTCCTTCCCAAAGTTTCATTGTGTGGCTCATCAACTTTATACCTCTGTAGTTGTTACAACTCTGCACATCACCCTTGTTCTTAAAGATTGGCACTAGGACACTTCTCACTCTCTAGAATCCTGTTGAATAACCTAGATAGGAACTCCACTGCTGTCTCTCCTAGACACTTCCACACCTCCACAGGGATGTCATCTGGACCAACAGCCTTTCCACTCTTCATTCTCCTCAGAGCCTTCCTCACCTCATCCTTTCTAATCTTTTCAAGTTCCTGCTCTACAATGTTAACTTCTTCCCCCCTTCTTTCCCTCTCATTCTCCTCATTCATCAACTCCTCAAAATACTCCTTCCATCTTCTCTGCACACTCTCCTCACTCGTTAGAACCCTTCCATCTCTATCTTTAATCACCCTTATCTGTTGCACAACCTTCCCATCTCTGTCTCTCTGTCTCGCTAATCTGTACAATTCCTTCTCACCTTCCCTCGTGTCTAACCTGGCATACAACTCATCATATGCCTTCTGTTTGGCCTTTGCCACCTCCCTCTTCACCCTGCGCTGTGATTCCTTGTAGTCCTGTCTACTTTCTTCAGTCCTTTCGATGTCCCACTTCTTTTTAGCTAGCCTCTTCCTCTGGATGATGTCCTGTACTTCCTCATTCCACCACCATGTTTCCTTATCTTCTTTCCTTCTTTCTGCTGACACACCTAGCACCTTCCTACCTGTCTCCCTGATCACTTCTGCTGTAGTTTCCCAGTCCTCTGGTCACCCAAAACCTGTCTCAGCTTCTGTCTGAATTCCTCACAACCGTCTTTCTTTTTCAACTTCCACCACTTGGTCTTCTTTTCCATCTTTCCTCCCCTCTTCTTCCTGACCACCAGAAACATCCTACACATCACCATCCGATGCTGTCTGGCTACACTCTCTCCTACCACTACTTTGCAGTCAGTGATCTCTCTCAGATTGGATGTAGTCCACCTGCGTACTCCTACCACCACTCTTGCAGGTAACTTTATGTTCCTCCCTCTTCTGGAAATAAGTGTTAACTACAGCCATTTCCATCCTCTTGGCAAAGTCCACCACCATCTGTCCTTCTGGGTTCCTTTCCTTAACACCAAACCTGCCCATCACTTCCTCATCACCTCTGTTGCCCTCGCCCACATGCCCGTTGAAGTCTGCTCCCACCACTACTCTCTCCCCTCTGGGAATACTCTCCATCACCTCATCTAACTCACTCCAGAATCTCTCCTTTTCTTCCAGCTTACAGCCTACTTGTGGAGCATAACCACTCACTACATTCAACATCACCCCTTCAATCTCTAACTTCAAACTGATCCCCCTGTCAGACACTCTTTTCACCTCTAAAACATTCCTCACAAACTCCTCCTTCAGGATCACTCCTACCCCATTTCTCGTCCTATCCTCACCATAGTAAAACAGTTTGAATCCCCCTCCAATACTACGCGCTTTGCTACCCTTCCACCTGGTCTCCTGCACACACAGAATATCTACCTTCCTTCTCTCCATCATGTCCGCCAGCTCTCTACCTTTCCCGGTCATTGTACCAACGTTGAGAGTCCCTATTCTCAGACCTATACTCTTGCCTTTCCTCTTCTCTCTCTGCCTATGAATCCTTCTCCCTCCTCTCCTTCTTTGACCAACAGTAGTCCAATTTCCACCGGCACCCTGTAGGTCAACAGCACCGGTGGCGGTCGTTGTTAACCCGGGCCACGACCGATCCGGTATGGTAATCGAATTGATGACTTGCATATTTGGTTTTGGCATGTTTTACGCCGGATGCCCTTCCTGACGCAACCCTCTCTATTTATCCGGGCTTGGGACCGGCACAGAAGTCACTGGCTTGAAACCCATGTGGCTAGATTAGATATGAGACGCATTACATTATCATATTCTTAAGGGTAATTACCAGTATGATACCGTAGCATGTTTGCTATTAAACTATGTTTTTAAAACATTATTCGGCCCAGTGCAACAATAGATGTTCCTTTTTTGATGTTTTTTTTTCCTGAACACGGAATATTCAGCTCATTCTTGTAACACAACCCAATGGGAGGGCTCTTAAAATAAAACAAAAACTGAGACGGAAAGTTAAGGAAAAGTTGATTTCACAACTTTGTTTTTAAAATTCAATGCATAAAACACACCCATTAACCTAATACGATGTGAATCGTGTTTAAAAATGGTAAAACCCTTATTAAACTTGCAGTGGTTTATAGTGCACCAGATCTAATGGGACTGCACTTAAATGTCTCCGACTGGCCAAATTAAAAATTTATCTTTTGGATGCAAATCCACAAATTGACTCCAATCCCATAGCAAAGATTGAATGAAAGTGACTTGCTAAGTGAGGTTAAGATTCTCAGTGTAAAATGAGCAAAAGCGGCAGGCAATTTTACTGTTTTAATATAGCGGACAGATTTAACTACAATATATTAAACAGTCATGGAGAGCTGTGGAAAAATAATTGTGGCTAACATCTTTTAATGGAATGCAAAACACTCTCTGGCGTCTTTTTATATGCGGGCTGTGTTAATGAAGTGACAATTTGCACAAAGCTTGCAGTATCCCACCCATGAAGTCATATATCACCTCAGACAGACTTCAGAGTTATTTCATGTTTGAATGAGTACGTACTCAAGAATATATTAATACATTCGTCTAATACCATGTGAAAAGCAATCTTTCTCCCAAAAGTGGATGAAAAGATAATTAGTACTTCTCTCGCTCCCTACTGCTGTCTTCTCATCCATAGACAATTCTCCATGTTTGTCTCTCATTCTTTGTCTTACCCGTCACTACACTTATTGAGAAGAGAAATCTTATATCCGAATTGGTTTCCATGGCAGCTCCTGGTGGGATGTCAATACAGCAAGAGAAGGATATGAAAGAACAAATATTGTATTTGTGTGTTTGAGTGGGAGAGAGACAGACAGACAGACAGACAGACAGAGTGTGCTTGTGGGGATAGACGGCTAGGTGTGAGGATGATCAAATTAGCACTCTAGCACTTCAATCCTCTGTAGAAAGACGAGAACAGGTGCAACTTTCTTGAACAAAGAAGTATAAGGATTTCATTTAAGTATGGGAAATGTTTGTTATTGTGAGTTATTTCAGATCAAAATGGAAAATATAAAAGAAAAAAAAAAACAGACTTTTAAATGTCTAGACACCAGAGATCCAAATGACTGGTGCAAACATGGGTGTTTCACATTGGTGCGAACAGTAGGTTGGTGGTTCGAGCCTTGGCTGGGTCAGATGGCATTTCTGTGTGGAGTTTTCATGTTCTCCCTGGTATTGCATGGGTTTACGCCGGGTCCTCTGGAGCTTAATGTCCATTTTACTCCCCCACAATTCCAAAGACATGCAGTAAAGGTGAAGTAGGGTAAACACAATTGTCCATAGTGTATGAGTGTGAATGAGTGTGTGTGGATGTTTCCTAGTGATGGGTTGCGGCTGGAAGGGCATCCACTGCATAAAACATATGCCAGATGAGTTGACGGTTCATTCTGCAGTGGCGAACCTCGAAAGGGACAAACCCGACAAGAAGGATGTGGATGGTTTTGATGGTTGAACGAATACATGAATTACAGCCAGGCTTATAATAATAACTCTACTAGTCTGTTATTTAGTAGGAAGGTATTTCTAACAAAAACTATTGTGTTAAATGTTCCCAAATTTCACAATAGCTCCCCTATTTGATGCTCACATGTGTAATTTTGCAGGAAAAGCTGCTGTACGCCAACCCAATTTTTTATATTATATTTTGTATATAGTATATGTTATATTTGAGTGCTGAACTTTTCTCCCATGTGGTAGCTGGTGTGCAGTGAACAACAGAGAGAAACTGGGATTTATAGCTTGTCATTTATTTTTGAAAATTCATAAACTTAACTCCTTTCTTCAAGTAATAAAGTATGAACAGAGCCAGTGCAACACAATAAATAAAAATGAAACATAGGCTTGACCCACCTACAGTACGCTTTTTTTCTAGATTTAGGTTCACTTATTGAAAAATATGTTCCTTTTCTATTGTAGAACAACAACATGAGAGAGAAGAGAAAAGTACTAATGTTCAATGTGACATTGGACTGAGTAGTTTGCTGGATGTGGACTCAATTGGTGCATGTTGGAAAGGATTTGTTCAGAGTCCATTGGCCTGGTTGAGTGTCACTTCACATCTATTCAGAGGGCAATGCAGTTATTCAGATGAGGGAAGAATCTGCACCAGTCAACTCAGAAGAAGGTAGGGGAATAGACATAGTATGAGAAGATGAGTGCTCTTGCATGTGTTGTGGATGGACAATTGGGTCAGAGCAGCATCTCATGGAGTTTCACCAAATTCACATGAAATGCACATTTTATGATTCAGAGGATGCCAGGGGCGATTCTTTTAATGATGTTTGTCTTGTACCACCATCCTGTGGTTCACACTTTACTGTAAGACTTTTACATAGGTCTGAACTGATATATAATTGTGTGTAGTAATGGTATTAACAGAAACATCAAGAACAAACCAATGAATGCCATCTCTAAAACAGAGAAGCAATATAACTGAAATATGTTCAGCAAAATTTTGAGGACAAAACACATGATAATCTAAAAATAATTATTATTCTCAAACCTCTTGACAACTTATAGGATATTTTTATACAACTCGCAAACACATTTTCAAAATAAGCTCTACTCTGATAGATTGCAGTAACAGCTCAATTCCATTCTCTTAGGACCTGTATCACACCAAAATTACACTTGCGTTTTACACTTACACCCTGTTTAGCTGCATCTTTCTCTCAGAAAAGATGTGATGCAATGGTTTTTACCAAGAAAAAAAAAAATATTCATGAATTTATTTAGCAAGTAGGGAAATATATATTTTTAAGTTTAAACAGTTTGATACTTATAATGCAGTTTGTTTGAGTGTCAAGGTATTTTAGTTTTATTAAGTTTGTAGAGACTTTGAGAGGGTCTGAGTCTGAATAGTTAGGTTTTTGTAGTCTAGTGGACGGGGCTTAATACATATATGCTAATTTTATACAATACGATCCATGTTCCACCTGAGTTCAAATATAACAACTGCCACATCTGTATGCCGGTCATTTTGTGAAAAGTGGACATTGCCTAACTAATTTCTGGTATCATGGTAATTTTGAATCTCGATGGGGGTAAAACAACTACTGCATCTGTAGGTTGCTTGATTTTCGAGATATTTGTCTTGTTAGTTAACAGTGGACATGGCTTCATTTATTTATGCAAATTTGGAATCATATTAAATTCCACTTTCCACTAGGTTTCAAATAAAACAACCACTACACCAGTACGTCGCTTCTTTTCTGAGATATTTGATTGCAAAGTTTTAGTGAAAAAATGAAAATTTGGTATGAAATCACATTCCACTCAACTGGGGTTAAGATAAAATAACCATCACACCTGTATGTCACTTGGTTCACACCTGTATGTTGCTTGGATATTTGATTAAGATGGTTCAGTAAAAGTGGGCGTGGCCAAATAAAATTATGCAGTTGGTATCATGTAAAAATTCCACTATGAGTAACATAGCCTAATCCTTGTGTCTAGTTTGTTTCATGTTTGAAATAGTGTGGGACCATTTCCAATTCATTCTTAATGGCAATCCTAAGTGAATGGTGACCTTTGACCCTGTCTAGGGCCTTCTGCAACTTGCTCAGCATGGTATTACTCAGACTGATAAGTCCATTAAGTGTTGTGAGTTTAAACTTTCTATGGGATTCTGAGTTTGAGCTACAGCTTGACAAAGTTTGACCCCATGTTAAGTCAAAGGGAAAAAATTTCCAGCATTCTGAGCGATTACCCAGAATCCATTAGTGGTAGTAGTAGGAGAACATACAGCAGCTCAAGTTAGACGAGTTCGAAACAGTATGCCAACATAATTATACACTATACACTCATGTAAAATGTAAGCTCAACACAGTGGTTAACCTATATAAATAGCCTTTTGAGAACAGACAATTTACTGTTGTTTCTCACACAACAGTTAAACGCTAAAGTTTTCAAGACAAAGAAAAAATCTAATCTCATTTGGTAATTGCTAAGCTGTGAAAGCAAAGTGAAGGTGCCTTGATACAACAAATCATGGGCCAATAAGAGCTAAACAGAGCATAGACGAAGAAATCCAACCTGAAATGCATCTGGGGCTCAATCAATCTGGGGCTCCTAACCAAGCACCAGGTTATGTAATTTTATTCAAATCCACATTGAATTTGGATGTAAAAATTGCATAATTTATACAATTGCATTCAGTTCATGACCCATTTAAGCTCTTTAAAGCTAAATATGTGTTAATGTCACTTAACATCCAGCATGGTCACGTTGGTGATATAGCTGCATGACTTAAAGACTCTTGGCCTGTCAGCATCTTTTAAGAAAACCTCATATGACATGCCATGAACAGTGAAACACTCTCATGCCATCCTGAAGGCGATTCCCGACCTCTGATGACAATACGCCATCACCATTTTAAATGAACAGCTGTAATACTTGTATTGAGATTTTTAAATTATTTATTGTATATTAGGAGAATACATTTGTATATCAGGGTTGGTCTCCTCTTGTTTTGTTTTTTTTAACACAAGACTCTTGATACAGAGCAATGCCATGTCTTGTCTCGTTCTATATAGGACATGGAGGTTGGATACCAGAAACAGAGAAAGCTAGCTATTAGTGTACTGGGGTTCACATCCGTGGTTTGTCTTTTGTTGTACCCCTGTGTAATCTTGTGTTTAGTTTTGGCCTGGCATGCGTCCTAGATTGAATTTGCACTATTCTTGTTTTGTGTTAACATGTTGCTTTTGAGTTAAGTAGCCAAGCCATGTTTCTTTTAAAAGAGCACTTGGAGTTTTTCAGTTTTCATGTGTCGTGTACTCATTTTAAGCCCTATCTTTTCTTTCTGAATGTTGGCTTCTTTTTCTTACATTCTCTCTACTGTGCTAGTCTATTTTTGCTTGCTTTATGTTAGGATTAACCCCTGTTTGTATTATTGAAGATATCTTAATCCCAGGCTTTGAAGTATTATTTTGATTACTTTAGAGATCTACTTGTTGCAAGTTCAATGGCAAATATTTTATTTTTTATTTTAATCATCATCCGATGACGTTCTGCCTTTTTAAGCCAACATAGCTGCAGTTCTATTTGGAGGAAGAAAAATATTATATCCAGTGGTCTCAAACTCATTTGCAGCGTTTTACTCAAACCTTAATCAAACACACCTGATTCCACTGAATAAGCTCCTCTTAGTTTGTTCGAAGCTACTGGTGTTTCTATTAAAACAGGGTTGGGACAAAAACCGGCAGGGGCTGCGGCCCTCTAGGAATTGAGTTTGAGACCCCTGGTTTAATCACAATACATTGCAGGTCAGTTAATGATGACGGTAAGCACATGGTGCCGGGAAGCAGGTGCAATCGTAAAGTAATATTATTGTCATTAATGTAAAACATAAAGGGATTCCTGGCGTCACGGTGGCGCAGTGGGTAGCACGGTCGTCTCACAGCAAGAAGGTCGCTGGTTCTAGGCTCGGCTGGGGCAGGTGGCATTTCTGTGTGGAGTTTGCATGTTCTCCCCGTGATCGCGTGGGTTTTCTCCGGGTGCTCCGGTTTCCCCACAAGTCCAAAGACATGCGGTATAAGTGAATTGAATAAGAACAATTGCCCATAGTGTTAAAGTGTGAATGTGTGTGTGAATGTTTCCCAGCGATGGGTTGCGGCAGGGAAGGGCATCCGCTGCGTAAAACATATGCCAGTGAGTTGGCGGTTCATTCCGCTGTGGCGACCCCGAAAGGGAATAAAGCCGACATGAAGATGGATGGATGGATAAAGGGATTCCTGATTCAATTTAAAACCCATTATCACAGTAGAAATTGATTCTAAATGCATTTTGACCACTTGCAGATGGTTTCTGTTTATTAGGAGCCCAGATGTTTTTTTTAATAAACAATAGCAAAGCAGTCATTTTCATGCATAACAAATATTTATTTATTTAATAGTTAATTAGCACCGTGATACTTTTGAAAAGGGACAAAAAATTGTTTTTTGCATAGGATTGTCCTCAAATTATCTCTCAAACCAAATGATTGGGATTTCAACCTGAACAAAAAAGATCTAAAAGCATTCTTGCAACAGGCTGCTGTTTAGCTAAATAAAAATGCTAAACCATTTTTCCATTCTGTATTCTCAGTAGGTAAAATAAAATTTCTTGATGTCTCTCACAAATACATTCTTTGTATAAAAAGAGTATTAAATCCTCTTTCCCCATCTCTCCTGCTTTCTAATTTCGTAAGTCAAACTGGAGCTCCAGGAAAGAGAGCTAATGACTAGCCTGAATGTGGAAGCACATTGTGGGGGAGCTATCGGTCAAAACCTATCATTGGTTGTATGTGGCAACAATTAACGCCTACTCTGCAATTTAAAGACACACATCTTTGAGTTCCCCTTCTAGCTAATTTTGTAGACAACTGTAGTGTTATTCCATCTGGATGCACAAACTGAAGAAGAAGAAGGGAATGTAGAAAATGTGTCAGTTCTCAGTTTCTGAATAAAACACAGCTTCAAACTCTTATCCATACCCCTCTCTCAAAACAGTTTTAAGTTTGCCTGAACATTTGACTTTACTACAAGAACTAGTGATTACATTTTGAGAAACTCCCAATCGGTTTCTGAACCTGATTGATAAAAAGAACACAGGACAAGTGAATAATGTTTCAGTAACCTCCAAAACACAGTACGTCTGAAATAAGTTATTGATGTAACAATAAAAAAAAAAACTTACTCACAGCCTACTATTACATAATGTTCTTTCTAAATATGAAAATGACTTCTTGGCAAAAATCTTATTCATCACATTTCTTTAGCGCCTGTGTTGTTACTTCAAGCCTACCTTTTAATTTGCCAGTGAAATACCAGTTTCCTTCACCTATACAGAGAAGTTGAATCAAGACATGAATAATAGACTCTAGAGGTAGACCGATTGATAATTTGTTGATGTGAATATTTGGCCAGTTATAACAGATACACATTGGTGACCATGGAAAATTCAAACTGAATCAAACTGAAGCCCTTCCATGCAGTATTTCACATGAGACAAGCAGTTCACTGCTCATCTATGCTATGCAACCGAAACATATCAACTCACATGCTATTGTTTATGCATATTTAGAAGAGAGACATCATTAAAGTGGCATAAAAAGTCAAATTAATACAACACCGTGCCATGGGTGATGCCACAATGATAATACCCAATAAACACCTTTTATTTTATAAGAAGATTTTATTTATCTACGTATTTGTCTTAAATGCACTCATTCAGATGTTTGTTTTAAAGCTACTAGTTTAAATATACAATATATAACTCTTATCTAAACATGAGCATTAAAACAAATGTTTATTTCAGCTGAAGTGTGTTTATATACACCCTAAATAAAATAACATTGTGTCAACAGCCAGTAAATACCTCTAGACCTCTATGAAACTATATTTTGGTGTTTTCTTTTTTACATGATTCTTTTCGCTAAAGATTTGCATCATTGTGCGAATCGCACTTGGAGAGCCTGGTTTAGCACTAGGTCTATTTTTGTTTCAGCTCTTAAGGGTGGCCATAGGTGGTGAGTTGCCCCATGGGTTAACTTAATATGTGTGATACAGAATCAGCAAAGTGGAAAATGGTAGATTCAGACACAAATGTTATTCAAAGTTGTCACGCTCATAATTTGCGATTCTAGGTCATTCTGGTCGACTTCATCTCTACGTAAGGACAGTGTTTACTTTTTGGAAAAAATTATAAAAACACGTCAACCATGCAAAATATGGATGGTTGGCAAAACTAAAGGACAGCAAACAGAATTCTCAGTGTAGCATCAATCTTAAAGATGTTTCGTTACTCTTATCTAACATTCCATATGCTGAATGACCCTAAAGCTGAAGTGCCATCAATATCTGCTTCCTCAATATTATCTTTTTTTAACATATAATATTATGTTATTCCACTGTCTATGACAATTCACAGCTCTTCCATTCAACTGTTTACACACGGCACGCTGACACACATTCAGCTGCAGAGTGAGAGAAACACATGTCACATACTGACCTCGTATTTGATAAATTAATTCCTCAACAAAACTATTAGCGATGCATCATTTTGCAAGTCTGACAAACACTTGCACAAAGGAACATATGGCGCTTAAGACATTAGTTGGCGATCCGGGAATTGCACAGAATCAGAAATAGTCAACAAACTCTATTCTGACAAGCCATTAACACATACAAGTTTGCTAAGCCAAGTCCTGACAGGTGTTAAAATGCAGACGTGCATGATGGTGGTGACAACTATCCATGCCCCTGGCAGGTGAGGAAAAAATGGATCACATGCTCATGTTTGTGTTACACTTCCGGAGGATTCACAAACAACATAGCCTTCTGCCTAATAAAGTCCTGTCACTTCTCCACACTCATCATGCTCTGTGCTTTTCTTTAAAGGAATGCACGCAACATCAAAAATGTCAAGTGGAAAAAGAGCAATCTTTTGACAGGTTGTGCAAACCACTTCATCTCGAATCTGTAATCATGGATGGAAAGAGACTACATGAAAGTGAAAATAAGTAAGCATCTGTTTACTCGGTGTGCAGGGCATGGAAAAGTCATGACCGAGTCAAAGGTTATGTTGATGTCAGACGAAATGAGAAAAAAAATGTTTAGCCTGAAGCAGAGCTTACCAATTAGAGGAAAAAAAGATGAGCAATTATTGTGTTTTTATTTTGCTATGTTTGAAATCTTAAGAAGATATTTAGCCATACAAACAACTTTACCTTACATTGTTATATGGGTATGACTAAATTGTTGTTGTAAAATCTGTGTAATGATGTTCACACACTAAAATGTTCTTTATTTTACATAAGAAATTGTATTTGGATCAGTGTTTGAGTATCTTCATTTTAAACAATTATGCTTTGTGACTCCCAAATGTGTTTTGCTCACATTAAAATCCATGAGTAGTTTCTTTTTTGTTAATTTTTTTTGTCTTGTTTTTCACATGCCATATGCTCTCAAGTATAGTTTCTTTAACATTTTATACCATTATTCTTGTGAGGAATTAAATTTAGCTGAAAACATGTACACTATAGTGAATGGTTCTAGATTTTCTGAGGATAAATTATTTGAAAAACATACCTTTTTCGTTGCTTCTCTCCTCAAAGGCCATCCTACTGTATGTCATAACAAAATGATTTGACTAAGCATGATTTTGAGTAAAAAGCATTAAGATAAATAAAATCTGCAGTTCTTTTCCATTTAAATTATCCAATAAAAGAACAAACTTGTCCAGCTAGCAGATCAAATTAACCCTTAAACATTTGTGCCCTATAGGCAGTGAAAGATAATAACAATAATAATAATGCCTTCAATTTATATAGCCCTTTTCTAGACAGTCAAAGACACTTTACAATTATCAGAGAACTATTCATTGATTTCACATTGACACTCTGGTGGTGATAAGCTACCTTGATAGCCCTCAGCTGCCCTGGGGCAGTCTGACAGGATGTAACTGCCTGTCTGTGCCTACGGCCTCTTGACCACCACCAAACACACCCCACCTGTCACACACATCCATACAGGACAATGCTTCACCTGGCAGAAGTGGTTGAACCTCCAACCTATCGGTTACAAGACGACCAACTCTGACCGCTCTACCATCTTTCCGCCCCTGGAAGATCTGGAAATGTGTGAAGCAGCTAGGCCTGATGTATACCGAGCTTCTCAAAAGACATGAATATTTACTGTTTCCACAATACAGTAACAAAGAGCACTCACACAGAAGCAAATTGTATTTATACACAATATTATTTACATTTTCTCTGAGGGAAATCATGTGCAGATGATTAACATTGAACCCTTTTCCTGTTTGTGTTCATAAGAGCGTCTTTATTAATAGGAGAGAAAACAAAGAGATATTGCAATGTATGTGTTCTGTTTAAGACTAGGGGTAATCTCTGGCGATTAGTAGCAACTGAACTGCAGTTTGTCTTCTGACTTCTTTAGGCTGACTGCTGAAGTGAGCACACTCTCATTGACAGCAATGTTAAAAATGGCCCACTTCACAGCTTAAAAAAAATAATAAATAAATAAAATTATATATATATATATATATATATATATATATATATATATATATATATATATATATATATATATATATATATTTCCCAGCGATGGGTTGCGGCAGGGAAGGGCATCCGCTGCGTAAAACATATGCCAGTGAGTTGGCGGTTCATTCCGCTGTGGCGACCCCGAAAGGGAATAAAGCCGACATGAAGATGGATGGATGGGATATATATATATATATATATATATATATATATATATATACACACACACACACACACACGCACGCACGCGCACACACCCCTGGCCAGCTCTAGTGAATTTAATGTTGCAGATTGCTTGAATTGACCCTTACGACAATTCTAACAGAAAGTTTCTTTTTTTATTACTTATTTATTTCAACTATATTGAGAATGAAAGTTTTGCATAATTAAGGGCAGCGCTACTCAAGTGAGAGTCAGTAAGTGCTGAGGTTTCTTTCTATCCACCAAATCGTGACTTTAATGACATTCTTTGTTAAGGATGAAATGGAAAATTTATTCAAACTCGAAGTCTGCAAGTGATTCTACTAGCTACATCCAGGTTATTTATATACAGTGATTTAAGAGGTTGTTTATTGAACAGGAGTGGGAAGAAAAAAAAATAATTTGTTACAAAAGCATGAATAGTTATTTTACTAAGTTATTTTACTAGTATTTTTTATTTCCTTGAAGGTTAATTTAGTTCATTTTCACAGCTTATGTATGCGGCAAATCGTCATTTGATGAACCGATTTGGTATTATAACAGGATTTCATTCAGATATTTTACATTTACATATTCATATAATACCTGCTAAAAGTTGCAACAGCTATATTCTACATTTCAGCAAAAATACTTTATTAAAAAACTCGACCGCAGTTACCTGCCTACTTAGTTGTCTATAAAATATGGATAATCAACAAAAGTCAGACAAACTGATTGATTTGGTAAGAAGCTATATTTATACAATAAAACAACCTTTAATTTGTAGTTGTACAACATAAACTACTTAAATAAATTATTTAGGGTAATAATTTTCTTTAACTTCAATTATATAAATTAAAATTACTGGACATATATAAAAATATATAGAATATTTCAGGGTTGTACCTTAAAAAAAAGATGTGCTCATTAGCATAACACAGCCAATCTGCAAAGCCTGACACATCCTGTATTAAGTGCATTATTTTCTCAATAAAACTGGACAAATTTTACTATGTACACTGCCTATTACCTAAAGAGCTTTTACCAGAAAATTCTGCATCTCACCAGTTGACAGTTGAGGTCAATGTGAGATAAAGCACAATAATTGCAGTGTTGTCCAACAAGGACAGTTCAATGTTGCACAACAAGGACAGTTAAAATCCCTGAAGATATGAAAATATCATCAGATATCCAAACAAATAGCTAAGGTCAAATGTACAAGTGCAACCAGGCAAAAGTGACACATGATGAATCAGGTGATGGGTGCTAATCTGCAGGAACATTAGAGCAGTAAACATCCAGAGCTATTAAGAGAGGGGGTCCTTACAGGGTTCTCGTGGCCTGGGGAGGTACAATATGTTTGGGATGGAGGGGGCTTGCTGCTTCTAATGCCATGCTGTTTTATGTGAGAAGGAGTGACAGATGTGGCTGTGCTGCTGTGCCTCAGGAAGAGTTTTGGCACAGGCTCAGAATAAGAGGTCAAAAAAGAGAAGTATGAGCACAACTGGCTGGACAGCAGGTGGCGCTGTGAGGATATTATAGCGTACAGCTTTTGTGGGGTATCATGATGCACGTTACACAGATACATTTTAAAAAGAACAAATAAGGACAAGTATCTTTTTATGAAGGTAAATAATATTAAAAAGGCATATCAAAACATATTTTATTGTGTTCCAATAAAAAACAAACTGGACTGAACACAATAACTGTTTAAAAGCAAAAACCAACAACTTCCATTTCTAGTGTTTTGTCTCTTTTCACATTCTGTTGTACATGATGAAGAAAAAAAAAACTATTACATAAACTAACAAAATAACACATTGGTGTTATAGCTTGCAAAGAGTCATTTAAAAAAATATTACGAAAGCATTGGCGAGGACAGATTTGCAAGTCTCTAGTTTAAAAATAAATCAGCTTTTACTTTGTTTACCTGACTTTGGTGAAAGCCAGTTTGTCACAGCTTGGTGTGCAGGGACCTCTAGTGGAGAAAACACAAAAATGAGAACACATAATTACAGCTTATTTCAGATAACAGTCTAATGTGTTAATTTCAGTAATTTCAATAATTTTTTTAATCATGACATCTTTAATTCATCATCAACGCACTGGCTTTTGTATGCAATATATAACAACTATTATTATTTTATATAATTGCACAATTCAGCAAGAATCTTCTTGTTTTTAAGTTAGCTTTTAGGAACCATCTTAAGATCCTTAACACACTAACAAACATGAATGTCATAGTTTGACTAAAAACACAAGCAACAGGATGTGTTGCGTTCATTTAAAGATTGCATCTTGGTTTTTTCCTCAGGAATTGAAATAAACCTTTTCTAAAGAAGAAATACTTTGGTGCTGTTTATTACACCCTGTTTTTTAATGACAGAACAAAAAAGATGATTTAAACATATAAAATGAGTCACTCACACACACAATATGTAAACAAAAGAAGTCAAGGAGAGCATGAAAATACTGTATATGGGCAGGAATTTCTAAGGAATGGGTGTTTAAGACATCAAGGTTAAATGCTCATAACTTTAGTTCTGGTGAGTTTATATAATTTTATGAAAGCCTGTGATCTATTCCAGTGGTGAGAGCTTATGCATGGATGTTTTGAATCAGGACTGGGTGCATATGTATTTAATTGAGGATTTTTTTAAAGCAAAAGAAAAAGCCTTTGTAACAACTTCCTTTCTTGCACATTTACCGTGCAGCTCTGAATAAACAATAAACCTGCACTCTTTGGATAAGACCATTTTTGAAGATACTTGTTAGGGGTAAGAATGTGTTTACACCTCTACTCGACTCGTGAAGATCTATTTCAGGTGAGTCACGCAGTGTTGTTTGTGCCAAGTTAAATAGCAACAACACATTCGTGACAGGGACTGCTTCAACCATGCCACAGAGCACCAAGCACTTGGAAACCGATCACAGGTCTCAGTATGATAAACATCACATTCTACGCTCAAGTGTGTAGATCAATCACTCAATCAATCAATCAATCAATCAATCAATCAATCAATCAATCAATCAATCAATCAATCAATCAATCAATCAATCAATCAATCAATCAATCAATCAATCAATCAATCAATCAATCAATCAATCAATCAATCAATCAATTAATCAATCAGTCAATCAATCAATCAACCAATCAGCCAACCAACCAATCAATCAAAATGTATTTGTATGGCAGCAAAAAAACAACCCATAGAAGTTGGCCACATTTGTATTAATAAACATATAAAACCAGTTACGATAAAAGGCAAGCAAAAGTCATGCACTTAATAAAAATATTAGCATATAATTTAATAGACTAGAACATGTTCCTACTAGAAGACAGAAGCATAAATCATAATTTATCATTTACAAAATTATTTTAAAAACACTATGCTCAAATTATGCTTAAAAATATGAAGCATGGTTTAGATTGCCTAGATTGGCCTAAAGCATTTGTAAATACGACTTCATCACTGACGCACGGGTTTATCGGTATCACCATCCCAAATATTGCTCTTAAGGATAGACTTTTAAATTCTAGTAAAAATTCAAGCAACCCTGGTCAAGCTGTTTTGGAACATGCTTGGACACAGGTGGAAAATAGATTAGAGTATAAAGTCCATTCATTCACACTATAATTACAACATTTTTGTGTAATTCATCTTTACACATATTTGTTAAAGGGCGTACTTTTATTTGAGTTGATTTTTTTAAAAGTGAAGTATACTTTTAAAATCAGATTCTTGAAGTTGAAACAAAAGATGTAGAAATTAATAATAATCAAGCATATTAATAATCAAAGCACACCTTTAATCAAACTGGTATATCTTAAGTATACATCCTCTTCTGTTCCAAACTCTATTCTACACTAGCTAGAGTGTTTATAACTCCTTGAACTGAAGGTTTTGTGAATCAACTAGAGGAATTGTAGAGAATATAGAAACTAGCAGCCGTTATTTTAAATGTGCTTAAGTTCAGATATGTGGTTTCAACAGGAGAAACATAAACATAGCTATTACCATTAAGTTTTATTTTCTGTACTGTCAAGTGACAAAAATACAAATGTTAAAATTCATACATAGTAAAGTCGCACCCCAAGACACGTTTAACAATGAAATAATTTCTCTATTTATTTCCTGTATCACACTTTCAAGAGCCAGACTGCCGCTCGTCGTTCATTGCATACAACTCTGATTTATCATTGAAAACTAAAACAGAAATGTGTCACATGGAGGTGAGAATTAATAACGTAGAATTGTTTGAATAAGAGAACGATGAACGTACATACGCAGAATAAGAGCCTTTTCGCAGATGACTTCGTGGAATTGTAACTCAACAAACTATATGTTTGTGTCGGGGGCGAGACTAGAGAACTGTCAGTCGCTCTAATAACCAATTAAAAATTATTATGTATTACCAATACACAGTAAAGCTATAACTTTATATTTAAGAATATGTTTAGTATTTGGAGACAAAGAACAACACAACAGACATGATAAAAGTACATATATTTCAATAAATACAGATATTGTCATAGCTTTGTATTTCTTAAAATCCCAATGTGTCTCAAATACTCTCACGACCATGTAAAATTTAGCTTTACTGTATTAACTTTTAATACAAACATTAGTTCCAGTTACAATTTTAGTTTATTTTCAGAGATGAGGGAGAGTGCTAGATCCGGTTTGTGTTTACAAATAACTTTTAATTATTCATTTGTTTACATAATTTAATTTAGATCCCTTGGAATTAAAATATGGTGAATTATTTTCAACATTAATCGAATGCTTATTTAATGTTATTGACACGTATGTTAAATGTATCATATTCTGCATGTCACACCATTTTCTTGAATCAGCTCTCAAATAGTTTTGCTTGGTTCAAGAATCACAATGAATTAACTTAAATGACTCTACCTTGTTTGCGTGGCAAGAGTCACAGATAGTCACATTTGAGTCATGACTGGCTCAAACCTTAACCAACTTTACATTACATTGAATGGCTCATATCTTTGGTGCTACATTAAAAACTATATCACTTTTCCCACCGACATTGCCAGACCATGTTTGGCTTGTTGTAGGTTCATTGCCATTGGGTGAATCTAGCAAAAGGTGGGCTTTCTTCCCATCTTTAAAGCTCTTTGAAACTTTTCTTTTGAGACCCCTTTCTCTCTTTTTGGGACTCTCTCGTCTCCTCTTTACGGGCACGGTCTGTGTTTTATTGTTTGCAAATAAATCCAAAGTATAGTTTTTGTCATGTTGCAGCCAAACGACCTGCTCAAGGTGAACATTGAAACAAAGGACTGTTAATATCCAGCTTTCGGAAGGATCTTTAACTAAAAGAGAGCTTGATCCTGCCCTGTTTGAATGAAATCTGTAATAATTGAGGTGTACCGCCTATTAATGTGATAGATTTTTAACGTTTCTTGTTGCTGAAGACAATATTTTTTATTATCTGTATTTTGATTATTGGTCTGTATTTTCCTTCTCTATACTATGTGCTATTCTTGTGTTTTCTTTGTCTTGTATATAGGCCCTAAATGCTATAAAATGTGCCAATAGCCTACTGAGTCTCTGATTAAATGCTCAAATAAGTCACTTGATTAATTCTAGTTAACTGCTAATTTTGGGTTCAGAATATTACTATGTATGTAATGTATTAAAATTACTTAAAATTGATTCACAATATTTTCCCTATTGATCTTTCCTTACACAGATAACCTAAAAGGGGGATTTTTGATCATATGATTGTAAACAAACAATTGCATATGCTCTAGTGGAAAACTTTATATAAATTGTGTTACATCTGAAATGTGCTGCATGGCCCAATTTTCTCTGACATTTTGATTGAGTTCAATTTAATCAACGTCTTTAATTTTGTAGAACCCTGTTGGCTGAGCCAGGATTTTGCTGATGTTTTTCCAACATTGATATTTGTAGACTAAAGTGGTGCAAAATGCCTTTTGTTTTCAATATTTGTAACCATACATAAAACAATGAACAGGCAAAGGCAGTGAGGAAAAGTAACACTTTAAACAGCATCATGCATAATATACGCTAAAATATAAACCATATATAAAAGATTAAAAACGAAAATAATACTTTCTGACAAAAAGCAAACTGAACTAAACATGAAGTTTGCAATTGATTATGGTGAAGAAAATGTATTAATAGGAGGCCAACTAAAAAGAAATATTGTTGTTGTTTGTTTAACTCAGTGACCAAACGAGGTACGTTTAAATAAATGATCTGCATTTGAGCCATTTACACGATTCTGGAAGAAACTTGAAGTTACCTTAAATTACAACACAGCTGTGTTTTATCGTAATTATGCAATTATAACTATTTCTACTTCCAGACCATGTTTATCCTATACTGTCAAAAATAGACCCCTTCTCTACGCTCTCTTGAAGAAGAGATGTGCTGTGAGGGGGAAGGGGGTGAAGGCCCGAGGCTTGGGATAGCCCTCCACAGGGACGAAGAGGAGGGTTAGTTCCACCCTAGGCCTTGTGTTTGAGAAGTAACAAGGCTCTGGAATGACGTCTGTGAAACTGCCCAGGCATACAGTACTGAGAGATAAACACAAACACACACACACATACACACTCACACACTCAGACTGTAAATAAACATGTCCGGTCTGTCTTTCGGAGCTTCAAGAAGCCGTTAGGCAAAAAAAAGCACTCTATTGTAACTCTACTGTAAACATATCCAGCCAAACGAACCAGTCATTGCCCAAACATAATGTCCTGAACCTTAAGCACAGCAAACAGTGATTTTTGCAATCATATAGTTAAGACCAGAGCACAAGTTCTCATTAATATACTTTGGAATTTGTTTTCGAAGTTTCTAGGTCTTTGCACACAGTAGCTTGAAACACAATATTTGAGTGACTGCATTACATCATCTTTGCTGTTTGCGTTACTGGTTTGTCAGCAAACTTTTTTATACTAATAATCTTAAAAAAATACAATGCAAAACTAAAAAAATATTATTATAGTATAGTTTACTTAAGGCAGAAGAGAATGAGCAATTCAGATAGTTATTTATCTTTCTATACGGTTAAATTTTGAAATGAGAAAAAAGTTTTTCTGATGACTCAGTGGTTATTGCTTGTGCCACTCAGGAATGTGGCTCCCAGTGTGAACCAGGTGTCCAGGAGCCTTTCTGAGGGGATTTTGTATGCACTCTACATGCTCGTAAGGGATTTTCTCCCACAGTTCAAAAATATGCTATGTTGACGTTGATCTGCTGCTAATACTATAGGGGTAAGTTGTGACTCTACGATGGACTTTTGACCTCTACAGGGTTTACCCCTCCCTTTCACAAAATGTGAGCTGCAATAACCTCCAGCAGACACATGTAATCCTAAATAGGATTTGTGCATGAATGTATAATAATACAAATGTTTGTTAAATTCTGTCTGTCATAATTCTGGAATCAAAATCTCTTGTCTTTCATCCTCAGGATAATGATCTTGGACTTGAGAGCTGTAAATCACTCTAATTGCAAATTATTATATATTACCAATATAAAACAAAGCTCTAACTTTTATATTTAAGAATATGTTTTGTATTTAGAGACAAAATGCAAAACAACAGACGTGATAAACTAAATATATTTAAAAAAAATTTAGATTTTGTCATAGCTTGATATTCCTTAAAATCTCAATGTGTCTCAAATATTCTCACGATCATGTCAATTTTAGCTTTACTATATAAACAAAAGAAGCAATAGGTGGACTTTCCTTCAATCTTTAAAACTTAAAATCTCTTGTCTTTCATTCTCTGGCTAATGATCAAGTACACCTCTAAAAATCATTTGAATTATTCTGCAGGAGATCAAAAGGAAGTATCCTTAAAACCAATCCATCTTGGAGGAGAGGACTCTGACATGAAGTCGAAATGTTATCATATTTT
The DNA here is from genome assembly GCA_900490495.1 of Danionella dracula. NCBI lineage: Eukaryota > Metazoa > Chordata > Actinopteri > Cypriniformes > Danionidae > Danionella > Danionella dracula. The sequence goes on from UELW01000012.1 coordinate 6,644,914, forward strand.
ATTGACAAATACTCTGCTTAGGTCTGAAGATTTGAGTTTTTGACAGTGGAAGCTGGTGTTTTTTGTAAATAATGTTTGGTGGTTATTGCTAAATGTGGTATAGAAATAATAAATAGTAAAATTGGTGTGATACCAAAAAGATTGAGTAGTGAATAATTGACGCTTTTACAGGTCATATGATCAAATAGTTGAACACGCTTTTTTGCATTGGGAGCAGAGTTGTTCACCATTCATTTGGCCATGGCAGATAAAGTGGTTACCCTGCATGTATCCCAGCAACAAAAAAATGTCTGGCTGAGGGAGTTTACGGTTGCAGTAATGGATTTTATTACAAACATTCTAAAATATGTCCTCGTTGTTTACAAACAATAAAAAGGTCTATATAATTACACTCATAAAATATGAGTAATTATGTAGAGCAGAGGTCTCAAACTCCTGGAGGGCTGCAGCCTTGCATGGTTTTGCTTCAAACATAACAAGGTGAACACACCTGACTCCACTATTTAAGCTCCTCTGAGTTTGGTTGAAGCTACTGGTTCGTCCCCTGAAACAGGGTTGGAACAAAAACCAGCAGGGTCTGTAACCCTCCAGGAATTGAATTTGAGACCCCTGATGTAGAGTAATTCTAATATAAATGTGTTGTGAAAAAGATTATTTTTGGAGAATATGTCCTTTTAAACTTTTGAAACATAAGATTCAATTAGTGATCTTCTGACCAGAATTTAAGCAAGGATTTTCTTTTTTAAACTACAGTGTTTCCTTGCATGTATCAGGAGAGGGATACAAAGATAAGACAGTTTTGATTTCAGTCTCTCAGCCAGCTCCACTCTGTTTCGATAAGCACATGCGAACCACGCCTACAATGTTTGACTGTAGTGCGCTTGCGCAGATGGTTGACGTGCGCCGAGCGCTGAAGAAAAGGGTCGGTCGGCGCCATGCGTGTTCATCGGACAGTCGGGTCGTGGATAGGTTTTTGTTTAAATCAGTTAAAAAACATAGATGACCCAGGGATATGCAAGCGTAAAGTTGACCTCCGCCATCTGTAATGAATACGAAAGCGGAGGCCCAGAGACTATGTGTCTTACACTTTCTTTCTTGGAGACTTATAGAGAAGTTACCAAGCTGATGGTGTGACACCGTGCCGAAACATGGAGGGAGACTCAAGCGAAAGCGAGCGTCTAGAGCGCGAGCGACAGTTCTGCGAGCTGTGCGGGAAAATGGAGAATCTAATGAAGTGTGGACGGTGTCGCAGCTCGTTTTACTGCAGCAAAGAGCACCAGAGACAGGACTGGAAGAAGCACAAGCGGGTGTGTAAAGAGGCCGACAAACAACAACAGCCGCAGCCCACGTCGGACGACCAAGATCAGTCGAGCAACTCCACTGTTAAACCACCTGCGGAAGGAATTCCAGACTTTATCAAGTCTGCAACCTCCCCCGAGACCAAACCTACACCTGATAGCTCGAAGCCGAATGGACAGACGCGGTCACCCCCTCAGAAACTGGCCGTGGAATACATTGTACCCTGCATGAACAAGCACGGGATCTGTGTGGTCGACAACTTTTTAGGAAACGAAGTCGGTCGTAGTATCTTAGATGACGTGCAAACGCTTTATCTGACCGGAGGGTTCACTGACGGACAGCTGGTGAGTCAGAGGAGCGACTCCTCGAAAGACATTCGTGGGGATAAGATCACCTGGGTCGAGGGGAAGGAGCCGGGCTGTGAGAGAATAGCATTTCTCATGAGTCGCATGGACGATCTGATCCGACACTGTAACGGGAAACTGGGCAACTACAAGATCAACGGAAGAACGAAAGTAAGTGATATTCGGTCAGAAATGCTAGTTCAGGCACTCGTCTTCTTTTCAGAATCATTATCTTTCTGTGTTTGGAAGTCTGCAAGTGACTCATGGGCACCGCCATGTTTGTCACATGACCAGTCAAGCGGATGCTGCAGGTAGTAACGTGGGGAAACACACGTTCTACTTTAGCATCAGCAGTTATGCACTTAAAAATGTTGAGGGAAGCAGATAAGCTATAAAAAAAATCATGTAATTAAATGAACTTCTAAAGCTTGTGTCTGAAATATATTTATATTTCTTATGTTTGTATAAATATTTAAAAGTTTAACTTGATACAATAATGACTTAAAAAGTTAAAAACAGTATAAAAAACGTTTTAATAAAAAAGTTATTCTTTTTAGTTTTTTTATTAAACTGCATTGATTGCTAACGTGAAGTGAAAATAACCAGTTGACCAGATATGGAGTGACCCATTGCCAGAATTTGTGCTCTGCATTTACCCAAAACCTGTGTTCACACATAGAAGTGAACAAACACAGCAGTGAACACACACCCGGAGCAGTGGACAGCCATGACTGCTGTGCCCAGGGGCAACCTAGAAACTGGTGCCTTGCTCAAGGGCACCACAGCTGTGATTGTTGAAGATGAGACAGCAATTGTTTCGTCACTCGCCACCTTCAAATCGGTGGATCTGAGGATCAAAACGGCGACCTTTCGATCACAAGTCGATATCTTTATCCACTAGACCACAACTGCCGTGCACATATGTAGTTCTCAGAATGCAAAGTAAATGTAACGTAAAACAAATCTCCCAATTTCCAGCACAATGAAAAACCTTGGCATTCATAGAATAAAAATGTCCTTTTGTCACACTTTTAGGTCAGGACGACATGGAAACAATTATTTTTCTTTTCTGGTTTACAAATTAATGTAATCCAGGCCAGCGCAGGGTAAGAAAAAATTATTTAGAAACTATATGAAAAAAAGAAAAGTAATAAATAAGTACATGCTGAACCACCAGCAACCCTGATACAGATTAGCTTCAATATTATTTTGCACACCTGCTTCATGATCCATGTGGACAAAATTTATGGGAAAAATCGGGGCCAATAAGTATGCCTGATACATGTCTGTACTGCACTATTGTCTCATGAATGAAGAGCTGGACGAAAAGGGGAAATGTAATTGTAAAATGTAAAAAGAAGCATTTTATTCCTAACATATCTTTTTGGTGTTTGAATAAAAGAAGTAAGAGATTTGAAATTTTGGTGTATTTCACCGTTTTATCTTCATACTCTTAAAAAATGTAAATATGAATAATAAAGTTTTGAATTTTATTTTTCTTGTCCTTAATTCAAGTGGAAATTTTGAGGTGGGAATTCCCCAAATCAGACAACTTTAGCCATTCCCGAACACACTCTGGATCAAAATGAACTATGAGCAGAGTTTGAGCAAGTGTTCATTGTTTTTTTCCTCAATCATTAAAAGTAAGCAAATGCATTCGTTACTTACCAAACATGTAACTTGAGCAACTATTCCTATCTTACATGATTTCATATAATACCACAAGTCAGAACAACTCAATTATTGATAAACTCTAATTAATTTCAAGCCGAGACATTAAACATTTTTTAGTAATTTTGTAACAATATTTGTATCTACTTTTCTGAGAGGAAAAAGTCCATAAATGTCACCAGATTCTGTTACACAAATGCTGATTAATGACTCTTGGCATTTCAGAAACTTAATTTAGGTCTCCAGGGGGGCTTTCTTAAACATTTTTAAATAGGAATGGAGAGGGGCTTTCCCTCTCAATGCATATAAGATATCACAAATACTGTAGTTCACAGACTCCGGAAATGAACAGGCTACCTTTTATGGTCATTCCAAAATAGTTTTTTTTACAACTAATACATGCCATAGACTGTATATAGCATTCACAATGTTTAGTATGATTAGTAAAACAAGCTAAAAAAAAGGGTGTAGCCAACTTTTGCTTTTGTGGAAGTGCATCACTTCCCGGTAACCAAATATGAGTCCAGAGAGGTGGGACACAGATGTGTAATTGGCTGAATGTTTACATTTTATATATCCTAAACAAACAAATGTATAAATATTTCACCCTCATAAGAGTGTTCATGTAGGTCAAAACCATCGATCCAGAATATAAAAAAATGACAGCACCAGGCGATGTAAGCATGTTTTTTTTTTTCAGATTTGGGGGGGGGGTATTTTTAACAATGGAGTTAATGAGAACCTGCTCACTTCTGACCCTTCCCCCTTCTGGCCAGTGGAGGTATTACAGTTCAGTCACTTCCTATTGCGCTGAAGCAGGGAAAGCGGGGGTTGCCCCTTGGTTTATACTTCTTGCACCATTAGGTTTTTCGATGCATACTACTTAATATGAACCATAGCAAGTCTGAAGGGAGTACAAAGTTTTCATAGCTATATTAAGATGTATTATTAAGTTTTGCAGTATTAGGGGCAGGGCAGCTCGAGGGTCAGAGGTTTTCATTCCAATCCCCCAAATCATGTCTTTTCTAACAAGAAAATGCCTGACTGCACTAACTCTGAGCATTGTTTTCTTTATGCTAAAACCTATGTGTGCTGCTGGGCTTACCACGTCCATGTTTTATAGTCAATGATTTTACACAAATCCTAATACCTAAATGAATGTAAATGGATTATCAAGGTTTCTCCCACAAATTCTATTGTTCTCAAGCTTTCCGCACACAAATAAGATCAGACTGACCACTTTTTTGTCAAACGTGAGTTTCCTCTGGAGATGATGGTGATGATACTGATAGTGAGGTTGTGAGTTATCCACAACCAACATGGCTCTCCTATTTCCCCAGGTCAGGGGAACGCCTATGACCACCAGTTGCTATCAGTCCTTCCTAACGGCTGTACAATGTTTGAACAAACATCAAGGCCTCCAGAGTTTAGGGAAACAATCACCTTTTCCCCTTTGTTATGAACACACGCACACTTGTTGACTTACAAGATATTTGCACCACAGCTTATCGTTATGTAAATGTTGGCACAATTATGCAAGATTTTTTAGGTTGAGATAAGAAGGCAGTAGAATCATTAGATTTCAAAGCCTTCTGCATCATTGAAGCTTTAAAGTTTTCTAATTCGGAGTCGTAGACCCTTATGTTTTCCTAGCTGCCTGTGCCTGAGGGAGGTTGTGTTTCTTTCTGTCATTCCTTTTTTTACATTCACTCCTTTTGCACTGCAGCAAGCCATCACAGGCATGCTACCCGATCAGTCACGTACACACTGACCAGCCTGTTAATAAAAACTTGGGTTAAGGATATGCAAAATTACACTTTTTCTGTTTGAGGTTTTCCCAGCTGAAGAGCAATACCAGAAATAAAAAGTTAAAATGTGAATATAAATGGCACGGGAGGTCATTGTGATTTTTGCAGATGTACAGGACAAATCAGGATGCTCAGTAGGCGATTGAGATGGTCTGAGAAGGTGAAGTGTTATTTACATAAAACACAATGAACGGATAATGTGTTTGCTTTGTGTTGATATTAAGCCGTGAGCAGCTTTGAGAATGTCTGATAATGGATCTGAGGCAACGTATTGAGAAGTCTATATATTAACTAAACTTGAATCTGGACTGGAGTAGGAATGAAAGATTTTGGAAAGTAATTTAATTACTATTATTAACTAATATTGCGATGACGATTTACAATGCGATTACTTTTTCCAATGCTTTACCTGTTCTATATTTTCCCCACAATAACAAGGACAATAATTTCATCCTTAACAGAACATTTTTAAAATGAACTAAACATGAATACTGTGAAATACTATAATGCCACAATCAACATAAATACAACAAGTTCTTCTTTCTAACCTTGCACGCATTTAAAAATCCATAAACACTGGATTTAAACATCAAATATAGTCGATAACAAATCAAACGAAGTGTAGATTAAAGAAATATATTTTTTAAATCTAAAGTGCAACTTTCCTATACTTTCGTAAATAAAAGGTGCTGTAAAAACATGTAAATCTTTATATTGTTCTTTTTAATAACTGTTTAATGTTGCCAGACAGACTACAGCTAAATACAATGTAGAACTTTTCTGTCTTTTAAATTGTTACATGACTAATTGCAGTTTCTCTGATTTGAAAATGGTGGTGATTCATTTTGAGATTTAATGGCAAATGCAATTAATTGTTTAGCCCTAATCTGGAGCTTCCTTTGATTGAAAGAAGATGAGTTGAAAATGAGTCAAACGTGTTAAAAATGATGTGCTTATTATGACGCAACTCTATGGAAATTCAAACTCTGGATTACAGGATTTTTGTGTTTATAAGATTTAGTAAGTATGATCACAGCTCATCAAAAAAGTTTTTTAAAGATGACCATTTCATTCACGGATTTAGTTTAACTTAAAGAGAAACTTTTTTTTTTACTTGTTACACAGAAGCAGTGAACCATAGAAAACTGAGACATATTGGTTATCAGATTTGTGGAATAAGTTTTTAATCATTTAAATTCAAGTTAAAGTTCCCCTAAACAACTCAACAAACATCTGGATTTATTTAAATTTTAAACAATACTGTGCAAAAAATGTAGTGTAACTTTTTTCAAAAAGTGACAATATCAAAAATATTTGATATTACGGGTGAAATAATTTTTATTTTGTTGAAATAAGGAGTTTCTAGTTATCTGGCAGGTGGCAAAGTGGTAAAATATATAATTATTCAGAGTTAAGCTATTATGTACATATATACTCATATACTCTTATTATTTTAACGTATTATGTTCTTAGTATTTTAAAATGCTTACTTATTTTCTCAATATCGTGACACACTGTCAAAGTATTGACTTGTATTTTCATTAGTTTGACATGCCTAGTTAAAATATTGATTTTCACTTTGAAATGCTAAGTGAATAAAAACAAGCCTTTTTTTTGGACTTGATAACTTCTGATTATTTTGAATGCGAAATGTTAGTGTCCTTAGAAATCGTAATCGTGTCCTTAGAAAAAGTAACTTTATCATTTAGTAAAACTTAAGTTTGGTGTTACTATTCTTTTTAATAGAAATGTTTTCCTTTAAAATAATACAGGCTAATTGTCCTTGTTTAAAACCATCAACAATCAACTTCAGTCAGGATGAATCAAGCAGAAAAAAATAACTTTTAGTTCTATTTGCCAAAATCTAAACAAGTATAACAGGTTTTCAATTGTATTTACCAGTCTTTTCTGGTCTAATTCTTTATTCTCAGTATTTTATTGTATTACAAACTTTGCTTATGATTCTGACATTTCTAAGAATAGCTGCATACAATTGACTGAACAGTATTGTCTTAAGAATCCACAGACTCTGAGTAAAATATAAAAGTTTTATTTCTCAGCTGGAATTGATCTTTTTGACCCCTCAAGAGTCAGAGATTATTGTGCTTGTCCATCATTGGTCCATGGAGTTTACCACCTCCCGTTCAGCCCCTTTATGTGTGTCAGGGTGAAGAATGTGTGCTCCAGTTCAAAACAATGACTTGCTGAATGGTCATGTTTACATTACGTGACCAACGATACTCTGGCACTGGGTCAGAAAGCACTGTTTCTCATCTGTTTCGTTTAAGAAGTTCATTCCCCTTGGAAAGTCCCACCTCTCTGGGAAGGATGTATAATACTTCGTTGCGTCTGCGTCGACATTTAGCTACTTGCTTTTGTTTTTGTTCCCTCATTTCAGGAAATCTTGCGTGCCACCAACAAGGTTCTCATGAAGTGTTTTTTCTAAAGGCGGAAATCTGATGTCTCAAACACCTGTAGACTTAATAATAAGCATAATGGATCTTGTTTTTTTTTTTTGTTAAACTCAAGTGTTGTACAATGTTTGGCTTATACAAATTTGGTTTATATGGAAAATGGTTGCATCTGCTGTTGTTTGAGTTTTGTGTTTTATGACCACAGCAAAAGCTTGCGTGCACAAGATATCTCATAAACCTGATTAAAAATGGTGCAGTGTGGTGTGTGTCTGCTTGAGTCTCAGTGTTTCACCAGCAGTGCAGCTGCACGCTCTGCACGTAGCTAGACTATTAGAACTGACTGTCTGGCTAAAGTCCAGCAGTTTTATATCAGCTCTACATTGCTCATTGGAATAGACAACAACAGGTCAAGAGCTTGAATTAAAATACAGTAATTTGCAGTCGAACCAACAACACTGATTCCGAGTGATTAGACAGTAACCTAAAACAAATATGCGATCACAATATGTGTTACTTTGTTAATATAGTAGGGCTGTGCACAAATATCGATGCATATAACTGTTGCTATAATTTCTTTTACCATAGTGTAACGATAGTCCAACCTAAAGTATTTATCCAAGTGGTGCAACCTCCTCCTCCACACCAGTAGGTGTTGCTAACGCGCCATCAACAACATGCTAAGCAGCATGGTACCGGAAGGAAACAAGAGTGAGCATGACGGAAAATATAAAAGTGCCTCCAGGTTTTAGAGCTGACGTGTCGATACAGTTTAGATTTAAAAATATAACAGGAAGTATTGAACTAGACAGTAATTTGCAAGCTATGCAATTCTATGTTAAAATATTCAGGAAACACTACAATCTGTGTTATCACCTAACTAAACACCACGCAGAAGATTCAGCAGCCCTGCGATCTCAGCTGAAACATCTTGATTCGAGGCAAACTACGCTGGATGACATGATCAACAAGCTTCCATCTACCTCAACTAGGGCAGAGAAGATAACGCAATCAGTTGTTAATTTAATTTGTAAGAATTTGCGGTTGTAGCTGTGCTACGTGTTTCCTACTCGCAGACATGTAACACGGCTTGCCTCAGCCGAAAGAATGGCCCTGACGTGCAATGCATGGACCTCCAGAGCAACAGAGTCATACATTAGGATTACGTTACATTTCATTGAGTGGGAACTCAATTCACATGTTTTGCTGACATAAGCAAGGCATGAGAGCCATCCTGGCAGTAACATTGCAGTTGCTGAAAACCGCATTGGAGGATTTTAACTATCCAATGTGTAAAACAAAATAATTTGATAATATTTTGACACTTAAGTTTCTAATAGTTTACGGGCTGTTTGAGCATTGTGTTCCAGTTTTATGTTCCCTCGATGGACTTACATTTTTTTTGCCAAGTACTGTTTTAGTTTTATAAATTGTTTTTCATTTATGTTACTTCAATGGCTAATAAATTTTAGTTAAGTGTTCCACAATATGAACTTAATACAATTCAGTGAGTTCTCTGTTCAATAACCCTGTGCTATTCTAATTAATTGGAATGAATGCAAAATAAATTGCAATTTGAATTTGTCTGTCGATTTTATAATTTTGTCAATATAGTTTGACACACAAGTACAAACCAATGCAATACATCACAATATTTATTGTATCGCAATATATCGTGATATATATATATATGTATATATATATATATATATATATATATATATATATATATATATATATATATGTGTGTGTATATATATATATATAATTCCACATGTGTTCATTCATAGGTTTGATGCCTTCAGTGTGAATCTGCAATTTTCATAGTCATGAAAATAAAGAAAACTCATTGAATAAGACTTTTGGTTTGTACGGTAATTCTTGCATTCATTTCAATAATCTTGGGTCGTGTTCTGGCTCAAAAATAAAACCAAGTCGGGTTGTTGTTGGGCAAAATTTTGTTGTGTCAAACTTTTTAGGCCCGAATAGTTTTCTAGCAGCATGACAACTTAGCACATAACCTGTAGTAAGATGCTGATTTTTGCCAAGCACACCCCCACCTTTTACCCGGTTGTTTTCTTAACACAGCATGCCCTGCATGCCACTCTGATGCAGCTGCTGCTCACGATCACCCCACCTGACTGATTGAAGTGCCGTTGAGCGATGTCTCTTATCAGCTCTAGCCCATTCAGGTGGGAGGCTTGGCAATTGCGTCAATGCTCTGAGCCCTCTCTTTTTGTCCCGGCTTGTCTCTTTCTTTCTCCCTGTATATCTCTTTTCCCCTTGACTAAAACTCACGCTCTCTTCCTTTGGCTTTGTGTGCATTGTCGTTGCTTTTACACCTGCTGCCAGGGAAACCGGCTAAGGTGAGATGTCGTATACATTGTGGTCTGCTTTGGTTTACCCGCCTTGTAAACTTGTATGTGTAAATAAACACTATACACCTAATCGATAAACAAAAACCTTAAGGCAATAATTCATAAACCTGGTATGAAAATATGGTATGGTTGCAACGCTGGTGATGATTCAGTATAAACCTTAATCTAAGAACTCTATTAGAACTCATTTTTATCTATTTTCTCTGTGCAGTGAGTGAAAAAAATAGTCTGTTTTGCATGATGATGACAATTTTAGTGCGTTTCCCTGCGGCACTGCCAGAGAACTGCATTTTGCTCACATGGTGCATACTACTGAATGGAAACGCATATCCTTTTGCTGACTGGCTCTAGTTTTGACCTTTTCTTTAACTCTTGCATTACTTCTTTTCCACTTTAGATGAGTTATTTACAACTGTTGTTAGCAGCATAGTGGTTGTCATAGAAAGGTGGAATGTTGCAGTCTTAAGCTTCTAGCATTCCTATGCATCAACACACTCTGTTTTCATTGAGTTTTTGGTACCATTACCAAAAACTCAGTGGAAAAAGTGGTTTTAGATGGAGCTACTTCAGTGTTGGAAATATAATTTTGATGTAAATGATGAGTTCATCATAAACTGATAATGCAACCAAAGAGTCACCCATCCACCTTGGTAGTTAGAGTTTGTGTTAACATCTTTTTCAGAATGTTTTTAAAGATGCTTCATTTACAACAAAAGCACCTTATTTCACTTCCAATAGAAAACTAAAGTCTCTAGGGAATACTCTTGGTCCCCGGTGACATGCTTCTCGTAGAGTGATGGTTAGAGTGTTAACTTAAGGCCTAAAAATTCCCTTCTGGGTTAGTCTTGCTTATAAATAGACTGTCGGGTCATGAACTGTCAGTGAAGTGATCAGATTCTGAAGCCTACGTGCAGAAGTGGTTGAAAAGGAAGGCAAAGAGTAAGTTCCCTAAGGGAATTGATATCAGATAGCCGCCCTGACCAACTGCAGGCTTTCAAATGGAAAACCACTATATGAATAAACATTTAGCCATTTCATATCAGTCCCAATGTTCTTTAAAATTTAAATAAACATATTTTTTCAATGTATGTTTAAATGGATGTGGGGTATTTTTGTGGGAACAGAAGTCAATTTAAACTTAGGCAAACTTTGGTCACTAGAACTATATTTTTACAAGCGTTTGACTCGCTCTTTTGTAAAACATCCTTATGGATGTCAATGAGGACAAAATGAGGTACATACCCTTTCTAATAGTTTTTTTTAACATTTAATACATTCTTTAAAGCAAATTTGTCCCAAAATAAATTGGGCAGAGGAAGAGCAGGATGGAGCGTCAATGGTTTCATTGTTTTCTTGGCCTCAACCCTGATTCAACAAGATTCAAAGATATGATCACCACAAGGCTGAGAATATCACCTTTTTTCACCTTGAATTGTCTCGTTTTCTTTTACTGTATCATACAGTATCTCGATTGGAATTCAGCTCTTTCTATGGATAAAAAATTTACTGTTAAAAAATTTAGCTAACACAGACAGTTTGTGTGATTAATTCTATTTTGACATAATGATTCATTTTATTTCTCTGAAAATTTAAACAATAAAGCAAATACAACATGCTATGTTAACCCAACATTTTGATTACAGTGTACAAAATCCATTGACCCTTTTTGATCCTAAAAAAATGACACTGCTATTTTGTTTATTAGGCAATGGTGGCATGTTACCCTGGCAATGGGACGGGATATGTCCGACACGTGGACAACCCGAACGGAGATGGAAGATGTGTCACATGTATATATTACCTGAATAAAGACTGGGATGCAAAGGTAGGATTCTTTCCTTTTTTTTTTTTTTTTGCTTCCCTTGAACGTATACATGTTCGGTAGCGTGTAAAGCTGCATGAGATTTTTTTAAGCTCTTCTCTGTTTGTTTAGCTTTCTTATCAGATGCAGACGGCTCAAACTTGCATGTGTGAGCTTACATTCAATACAATAGAAGTTCAAAACCAACCTTGTGCAGGGAGTCTGCTGTTGACCACAGGAGAGACTGTTTATGTTCCGCTATCAAAGCTCTCCTGAGAGATATTTTTTTGTCTGTTTGATATATATTGATGCATATATCTTTTGTGATACAAACAGGATACAGATTTATGATTTGTTGATTTAATTTAAATGGGAGTTTTCTGAAATATAAGTGATGCAAACACTTGACTGAGCACTTCTGACGGTTGTCCAGAGTCAGAGAGCAATGTAAACCATCTGTAACATTAATCAACCTCTTGTATGATGGCAATGGAAAAGATGGACTGCCAGTAAAGCCGGAAAAACCTTGCCCATCAAAGAAAAAAACAGCTCACCAATGTTTTAGCTTTGTTAATAGCATAGACTGCTCATGACTTGGTAAAGTTTGCCGGTTGCTCTAAACCCCAAGATGCGAGTGAAAGATGATTACAGATTACATTTTGTTTGTTTACACTGGTAGTTCAAAATAATTATATCAGAGATAATGGGGAAGCTCGAAGGTCTCTGGACTTCAAAAAATGTGAGAATTTTATTATTTGGCTTCAATCTTTAAAGCTTCAAAATGCTGTTCACTTCATGCTTGTAGGAGAAGTTAGATTGAGAGAGATTTAGAGTTGTGATGTCAAGACTCTGCAACGTTATCCGTGGTATTTTCCATCGTCAACCCATACAGGATGCCAGCTGTATATATTTATATATATATATAACACTCAAAGCTTGCTCTGCACTTGACTGAGTGGAGAGGGAAAGATTTTTTGTCACGCAAACCTGCTCCCCGTTGTCTTGGATTATGTAAAAGTCAGAGTGTGTCAGCTTTTTTTGCGAGCTAAGTTTAGAATTGGCTTGTCCTGGGGCAGGAAGAAAGTCATTCACTGCCAGAGGTTTCCATCCACCGAGCACACCATTCCCAATGATGATTGTTGTTTTCTTAATTGTTTGCATTTTGTTTGATTACCAAGGCCATTGAACATGCTTGCTTTTTGAATATTTTAAGGTCACAATTAATTAAACTATTCCTGTTGAGTTTTTGTGTGTGATTTGTATGATTTTTTGTTTTTGTCACAGGTTCATGTTTAAATGTGCATTTGGGTTTTGCCTATTTTTTTATGAGAGATGTAATAGCAGTGGTCATTCAGAACCCTGTACACTGGTGTAAGTTCACTTAATGGGGCCAGGTTCGTCAAAATGAGCTCAGATGCAGTGCGGATCCTTGCTTTAGTCAAAATAAACACTCAATAGGGGTCAAGTGCAGATGGGCGTGGTTCTGCCTCCTAGAGTGTGTAAATGCTTAATCCCAGTCTTTAAAAGCAATTATTTTATTCATCAAAATATTCACCCACTGTGGTCTGTTTGTGTAGGAGCACGGTGGGCTTTTGCGTATCTTTCCAGAAGGAACAGCTCAGTTTGCAGATATTGAGCCGAGGTTTGACAGACTGCTGCTGTTCTGGTCAGACAGAAGGAACCCACACGAGGTCCAGGCAGCGTACTCCACCAGGTCAGAAATGTGGAGATTACTCTTCTGAGCCCCTTTCGGAGCTGTCTTTGCTTAAACCTGTGTGTGGTGGTTCCTATTTCTGCAGGTATGCAATCACAGTGTGGTATTTTGACGCAGACGAGCGAGCTCGAGCTAAAGAGAAATATCTAACAGGTGAGTGCTGAGCTTACAATGCACAAAATATTGTTGAAGGATGCATAGACAACAAAAATGGGTCAAATTGTGTGTCCCTTTCTGCAGAACATTGTTTGCAAAATTAGCTTACAGCCCTTTGGCAAACTTACAAACAAATAGCCATGGCAAGTTTACATATGTTTGTCAAGTACCAAACAATATTTTTACTGCAGTAAGACGATCATTCTGTGAGCTTTGTAACTGAGCGACCTGTTTTAACAGTGAGATGAGTGAGCTTTCTGTACTCGTGAACTTGCACAGTTTTTTTTCTTACATTTAGGAGTAAATTAAACTCTTAATGTTAAGAGTAAAAACTGAGTTTGTGTTTTCATTCATTTCTCCATCCTCTCGGCTCCGTCTAGTGTCGAGGAGAGAAGATTGCTCTTCTCTCTTAAGTTCTCATAAACCTAAAAAAAACTTGCAATGCAGAAAACAGAAAAGAAGTAGAAATGGAGCTGGGACGGACTAGAGCTGCTACTATACATGGTTTGTTTGTTAGATATTTATATGGTCATTTAAATGGTCATTATCTTCTTTGAAATAAAGTAGCCTCATGCAAGTATGTTGCTGTTCCACCACTGTGTGGCCTGGGTTGACTTACATTTCACAGAAGCACCATCTAGATTTCAAGAGAGGGTCTAAGAAACTTCAAGCAGGCTTTTAATGATGCTGATACTGCTTAGGTGTGTAAGGGCCTTTACTTGTTGTGTACCTGGGATTTGGGAGGATAAAGCTGGGAACTGTTTCGAAGGTCGGTGTTCTAACATTGCTGTGGAATTGATGAAAAATAAAAGCTTGTGCACTGACTCCTCACAGCCTCCTCTCTTAAAGAAGGAGATAAAGCAGCAAAACTTAGAAAAGGAACATATTTCTCACCATGATAAGACCATAATTCACAATTTCTAGCTGCTACTGGGGAATGAGCTTAGTTTCATGTGGGGGAGTGGGTGGTCAGTGTCCAGGATAAAGATGTACTTTTATTGGAATCGCTTAGATTCTTCTTAATCGACTCTTTCTTATAAATGCAATCGCTTTATACACTAAGCACTTTCACATTTAAAACTTTAACTTGGTGTTTCACACAGCTATCCAAATGGCATGAAAGGTAATACAAAGAAAATCCGTAGTATCTGCTCTTTAACAGATTAAGGTGTCATGTACCAACTTAATCCTTCTTCTGCAGCCTGATAGTCACACATGTGTTGTGACTGAGTTTAACGATTTGTCAAAGTGGAAATGTAGTCCAAAAGGGAGTCTATATATTTTTTATTCTATTGTACATGGTGTTTTCCAGCGACTACATTTTTTAATCTAATTAAATACAATGGTCATGACATTCTTATCAATTATCAATGAACACAAACCTTTGAATTAGGTTACAATGTATGATAATCATAACTTACTGAACACAAACGTTAGCTAGTCATGTCAAAAACATTTTAGTCTAGTTTTAGTTAATCCAGATTAATATTTATTTGATTTAAAAGTATCTTTTAATAAGTTAATTTAAATCTTAAATATTTGCAATCCATATTTTAATGTATTTCATGAATGAATGCACCATTTAACATTGTGATATTGTTTATAGGCTTTTCATGAATAAATACAAGGATACAGATGAACGATCTAAGGATTATGCTATTAAAACGTTAACATATAAACACAAGCAGTGAGTGTGAGCTTCTCTCTCCACGTCAGTCCAGCCATGAGCAAAGTACTTAATAGTCCTTGCTCCTGAACTGCGTGGGGGGTATTTCTATCATTGACTATAATATATAACAGGTTTCTATGAACCTCTAGCTGTCTGCTCTGATTGGTGTACAAGCTGAATGTGGTGCGCCTCTGTGAAGTTGATTGACAGCGAGTCAGGGAAAAGCTTTAGTGACCTGTGAAAGCGGGAGCACGCATAGGATGCTCGTTCAGAACAGGTGACAATAACAGGAAGAGAAGCACATAGCTGCAGAAACGTCTCGGACCGTAACAGTCATGAATCGAGAAAAGCATAAATGTCAGTATTTTGAATGTGTAACAGCCTCCCCAATAACATTTTTACCCACTCTCGCGAACAATTGCGTGCATCATGTCAGTGCGTGGACAGTTTTTTTTCTATTATTAATTAATTCATTAAATTCCCAATCTGAATTGTACAGTCTTGCGTCATAGTGCACCAGTCTTAAGAAAATGATGAGAAAAACAAAGATTGAGTAAAACTATTTATACATGGGATTTTTCTTATTTTCTTATTTCTTATTTTAGACATTTAATGCAGATAGATGGAAGAAAAACATAAAATCAATGTTTATTTCTCCTACAAATGTTTCATTGTAAAACTGAGTAACTTCTTTCAGAGGATTCTTCTAAATAATTGTGAGGAAACTAGTTTCAGACAAAAATATATGTCGAGTGAGAATTGTCCTCAAACTTCAGAACAAAGAATCAGAACAGCTCATTCTTTCTCCTGATTTAGGCAGTTGATAAATCCTCATAAGAACATGACCTAATACTTCATCAGAATGTTGCTTAAGGGAAAGAGTTCAACATAAGTTGCATTTTTAAACATACTAAACTTTCTATTTCTCGGGTAGATAAACAAAATAGGGAAATGTTGAGCAATGAGCTAAATAAATAAAAACTGGAAACAATAAGCTGAATTGACCTAAAAATGTAGAATTATTTAATGTGCTCAAAAGGAAAAACATGTGGTGGCGCTTTGTGTCTTTACTTCATTTTTATTTGTCATTGCTTCTGCTTTGGTGCAATAGGTAAATAGCAGTGCATTTGTTTGTAACAGTCTTACAAATAATTTTACTCTGCTATATTTCAAGAGTTAAAAACCCACCCATCAGATGCTGCACAAAGTGTTTTGGGTACTCCCATGGCAGCGCAGGTCTCCATCTCAGGCTTTGGAAAAATTAAACGAATCCCCAGAGTTTCACCTGCTCTGTTTTTCCGCATCTCTCTTGCCAAGCACATCACATAACCAGCAGATCTTTTAATTGGAGCCTGATTTAAACTTGAGTAAAGCTTCCGCTGAGTCTTAAAAAGTCTAAAATTCACTGTTCTAGTTCTTAATAGGTCTTATTTTTTCATGTCCATGTATAGCTCATCAGAAGCTCTTTTTTTGTTTGGGGGTGCTAGACATTGATAAAATACTCCTCATAAATAATGCCAAAAAAATTATTGTTGGGGTTGCCATATTTTGAGAAAATGAGTATAACTGCTCAAAACATGTCATGATTAGGGTTGCCAGAGCTTGTGAAAATGCTTGTGAACACTCATAAATGCTCAAAGTTCTAAAAGTAATTGTTAGGGTTGCCAAATATTGACATTAGACAGATGTTGCAAGAGTTTTCGAGAAAAAAAACCTTCGTAAATGCTCAAAAACACAAATGATGGTTATGGTTATTATTACGAGAAAATTTTTTTTAAAAGTGTTACTTTTATAAGAATTCTGCACACATTTTTCAATACAAGCTCCCAGCTAATTTGTGATATTCTGAATCCTCTACTACTCAGGGTCTGGGGAAAGGAGTGTAAAAGTGGAGCTAAACAAGCCATCAGAGCCCAGTGACTGATGAAGGGATGAAGGAAGAGGAGTGTTCAGGGACTGAGCCACTGATGGAGGAAGAATGACACGAAGCTGCTTCCTCTCTCACTCATCTCTACATCCAGCCATCCATTAATCATCACAAAGGACTTCTAGATAGAGTCATGAAGACAGATGTGCATTCACATGCTTTGCATTTCCTGGTTGAAGAATGCTGGCCCAGGAGAGCAGTAAATGGACATATAGCTTAACCCTAATGACATGTATGTGTGTGTTCAGTTCAGGTTTGTTTTCCACTATGCCTCCTACAGTTTCCTCTCTTATCATCTTTGCACAGTTGATGATAAAGGTACAGTTTTGTTTGGTAAGTGCATACACAGAAAAACAGTTTAACACGCTCTGCATCGTCTATTAGGTGTTGTTCTACTCATAAGCCTTTTTAATGGTCAGATCCGTTTGTTTTGTACGAGTAGTAAAGCCGTTTTCCAGGCTCTCCTAATTGGAACCTCTCAGAACATGCTTCTGTATAATGGCGTGCACCTGTTGCCTAGTGACCGGGTGCTTTGCCAGTGATCAGCGATTTGTCTGTTGTTGCAGACGTTGTCTCTCCTGTCTCAAACCAAAACTGACTCCTTGTGTCTGTTTGACAGCTGAGTTTTAAATAAATAAGCAGTTTTACTAAATGTTGTTTTGTGTGTTGATGTATGTGTTGGTGTCTTTCATGGTACTGTGCATTTAGATCCTGCAGCTCCCTCTAGTGGTGGTTAGATGCTAACAATTGACTAAATATTTATTGGAAAAGCATTTAGTATGCTCCTTGAACATCCATGGATTCTGAAAGCAGTCCCCCTTCACACACACACAAGGGTAATTTGACTTTGGGCCTTTTAAAATTGAAAGCTGAGATTTTTACTCTTGAACTTGTCTATTTAATCTAAGTTCCAAATCAAGTTTTACTATGCCTACAGATTTTCTATAAAACGTCAATACCTTGGTGGTAGATACAATGAGAAACAAACAAATTGTGTTGGACACACAGTTATGCATTGGCATTATCTCAATAGATAATGGCCTACCGAGAGATTTCAGATTTATTGCTTTGGTGCAAAATAAGGTATGAAAAAACTTTTGAAATGGAAAGAAATGAGGACCTTTGAAATTAAGATCTTATTTTTTGCGCCATGTAAGGTTCAAAAGACACAGAGACTTGTGTTTAAAAAGTTGTATAGTTTAAGTAATTAAAGGTTAGCAGGTAATAATTTAATTTCTGTAACATTTGCGTGTCCTTTTTTTCTGTAAACTTTCCGCTTAAATGCTCAAAAATGGGTTGAAGGTGTTCGGGGGCATGGAGAAAAGTTCTGTATTTTCAGAATTAAAGTTTTTTTTTGTTGCATTATTAGAGTAGCATTTTTAGGGCAGCATGTCATCTTTATTTTTTGTAAAAATGTATTTAATTATTGCAAATATTTATCATTATTTATTTTCCTACGTTTGCTTAATGAAAATGTACTTTGTTCAGTAAATTTGTACGTGTTTGATAACCAAAAATTACGGCTTTCGTGGTTTCTTAACTAATTTAAGTGACAATGCAGCTGAAATTGTTACATCTCTGAACGAGCGCGTATTCATAAGATGCGACACAATTTGTTACTCAGGTGAACGAATTATGTTTTCGGATCTGAGGTGCGGGCTCTGTGTTCGCTCTTTTATTGGGCGACTACGCTGTCATTCTTCAGCAGTCCTCGTCTGAATCTTCGCTAGAATGGAATAAATTTAACTGTTTCGGTTCCTCTCCAAACGTTAACAAGAAAACTAAATGTATAATTGTATCATGAGTTAAGTGTTACAGGTGCTAATAGTGAATTTTAAGGTGCTATAGCACCCCTAAAATGGCCTAAACTCGCCCATGGTGGCTGTGATTTGCTAACAGCTGTTAAAAAAAACTAGGAAAGATGGGATTCAAAACCTGAGAAGCGAACGTTAAAAAATGCTCAAGGTTGATTAAGCGTAATGAAAATTCGGATTCAGCGTAAGGGAAATTGAAACAAAGTTGATTAATCTTTTGATATTTAATACCGTTATGTTTGGTCTGTTTGAGCAACCGTTAATCGAAAGAATGACCCAAACAAGCCCCCCTAAAGCACTGTGGAAACTTTTCATTTGAAACGTTCTGTTTTCACCAAGTGTTGATTCTTGCTTCACAGACTGGACCAGAGCCTCGATGCGAAGTGAATCATCTGCTACCTTACTTAAGTTTGCAAAAGTTTTTTTCTCTAGCCAAGGTTTTTCTAGCCAAGGTAACGTACAGCTCCAAATCTACCGTTTAGACTAAGCCCACGATTTCAAAATGAACATGAATTAATTTGTCTCGTCTTCAAAACAGCAATATGCAGTTTTATCTGCAGATTCTTATTATCTCGTTGGGCAACATCCTAAAATATGTCAATGTAACGTTTGATTTAATTTCTTCTAGTTTTTTCTTCTCAACGATGGCATGTGTTGAGTTCACCCGAGACCTTTGTACCCCAGCGATGGTCGTTGACCTGGATCAAGTGAAGAGGAATGCTGATGCAATGCGCATGCGCTTCAGTGAACTCGGAGTTCAGCTGCGACCTCACATGAAAACTCACAAAACTCTGTAAGAGCATTTTGCAGTACAGTAAACAACTCTACTCTTATGACAATTCAAGTTCGAATACACACATAATCCTATCTTTAGACGATGTAATTAATTGTCTTTGTCTTGTTTATTAATGTGCCTAATGTTATATGCCATCAAAAGTCGTGCTAAAAATGGAACAATTCAATTTTAATATATGACTCAAATAAGTTGCAACTTGCAAATGAAATGTAAAAATGGTTTCAGACATATAATTTTTTTCTCTTTCTACATGGCTTCATTTAATTTTTTTGTGAATTTGGTGCAGTGTATATGCTTTTTTAAAGAATTGTACAGTTCCTCTACAATTAATTTTTCACAACTTGAAACAAACATTTAGAAAGGAATTCAGATATTGACTTAATTCCAATTGTGTAGACATTAATCATAGGTTCACTCTAATTAATGAGAGCTAATTAGCATATAATGCTATTTTGGGCACTACTACAATCAAGTTCTGTCATTGATTGTGAAGTTCCAAGTCTAGCTGCACCTTTTTAACAGATAAATTTGGTATGTCCTTTAGACTTGATTGGAAACTTAGAAAGAAGCCATGCAGAATGTGGTCCTCTTCACACCACTAAGCTATTACATTCACATTGATGTGTATTGTGTATTGCATTCACAGTTGCCTTCTTGAAAAGTGGTCTTCGCATCCAGGAGGGATGCAGATTGTTAAAGTATCCATTTGACCTGAGGTTTCTTGCAGTCATCTTTCCTTCCATTTGTTTTTAGTGAATGTGCGGAGATCATGACTGGAGGCTCTCGACGCTGTATCGTGGTGTCGACTTTAGCCGAGGCCTTGTTTTTTGCAGATAATGGCTACGATGATATTCTATATGCACATCCGCTAGGCTTTGATAAGCTGGACCGATGTGCAGAGCTTTCTGAGAGATTGAATCAGTTTCATCTGCTGCTGGACAACCATCTGGCTCTAGAGGAGCTGAAGAAAAGGCCTTTGAAGAATAACAAGAGCTGGAGTATCTGGGTCAAAATCGACTGTGACAATGGCAGAGGTAACAATAATAACAAGATAGCTTCTTCAAAATGTTATGCTCTTTACAGACAAAGCAGATATAAAGTTGTAGTGACACAAAACAGGAAATAGAACATAAGATTGATCTGTTATTGAACTATGAATTCCTTTCAAAACACCTAATGTTAAAGTTGAGTTAAGTTTCCACATTCCAAATCAATTTATTTTGGGTACTTACACACGTGTTGAATAGACTGCCATAGAGGTTCTATTTCAGGAAAAAACAACATGACAGATCCCAGTCACAGATATTGGCATCCCAGATCAAAATGAAAAGAAAGTAAAGTGGTACAAATGTGTAAATAAAACATTCCAGTCAACAGACCTAAAGTTAGTTAAAAATGTGTCACTCAACAATCACTGAGATCACTTCAAAAAAAAGGGCCAGACATCCCTTACTCATTCTTATTATCTGGAGATGACTCAATTAAATGTGTGTGTGTGTGCGTGTGTGTGCGTGTGTGTGTGTGTGTGTGTATGTATGTATGTATGTATGTATGTATGTGTGTATATATATATGTATATATATATATATATATATATATATATATATATATATATATATATATATATATATATATATATATAATTTATAATTTTATAAAATTATAAAAAAAATTTTACCCTGCTAGAGGTCTTATCCTTATACTTATTAAACTTTGATCTCTCTATTTCACAAACATTATGAAAAGTAATTCCAAATACATCGGTTAATGTGACTACTGAAAATATTTCTTAGAACTCCACTTGCTGCCATGTTTCCGTTAAGAGTAGGGAAATTTCTTCAGATTGCGTATTAGAATGTCTTGCAGCCATTTGATTGGATAACAAATGTCCAACTTAATGAACAATAGACTTTAAGCAGAGTGAAAGTCCTTAGAATCCAAAAAATCCTGACATGTGGCGTCCACTGAAATGGATGCAGTGTCTGAAAGGGTTAAAACCTTTTTAGAGGCAGTTTGTTTTAAACATCTACTTTTTAATAGCAACTTAAAATGAGCTATTTCCACCACAGAAGCTGGAATGGTGTTAAAAATTGAGAAAGAAGGAAATGCAAACTGTTTTAAGAGTTAAGGATTGTGACCTGTAACCTGCAGGTTGAGAGGGGTATTTCAGATACTTAGCAGGTTATGTGACATATCCGGGTAAGTTTAAGGGTAAGTAAATGGATAACCACGGCTTTGAGCTCCAAAAACAGAACCAATAATCAGCGTGTGTGTGAAGAACTATCTTGGGGCCTTATACTGAACCTCGAATGTGAAATTGAACTATTATAGATAATGTTTGATACAAATAATTCCTGAAAAGTATCAATTTCTTTTAGTTTGATAAATCTAAAAGAACTACACACAATAGACAATTATAACATTTTAGATAAAAAAAATTCTAAATTTTTAACTCAATCGCTTTCACTTGTATCAAAATTAATGCTGTCATTCAATTATTCTTTCATTTAATAGTTTTTACAATGTTAGTAATGTTTTATGTGTAGCAGGACAAACCGTTAACTATAGTGACTTATACAGTCTGCGGGTTACCTCTTTTTTTGGAACCAAAATCCGATGTGATCCACTTACTTACCCTTAAACTTATCCGGGTCTGTCTTAGGACCTGCTCTGTGCAATAACCCTCTGCCTGGACAGAGTTGCATGACCCCAACTGCTTGTTCTTTTAGCAAAAACTCCATTTCCCATAAAGCTTGGTCCGCTCACAAATAAGTTAATTGTACTTCTTTGGGAAAACACTGCAAAAAAAATCAAGAACAATTGTTTTTGTTTCAAATTTTTGTTAAATAGTATGTGCAATAATCATAGAAACATGCCAAAAGGAGCTCTGTAAAGTATTTTACTCTACAAATATATCTCCACTTTTCACATTTACATTTTTGTTTTCCTTTTTTTATATTTTGTATCAAATCCTACAAGGCTGAATCGAAAAAAGATGTCTGACTGAGTAATTGCTATGCATTTCTACTTTATCCGCAGTATTAGTAAATGTTAGATCATTATATTTTGTCTTAGTAACAGAGTTTATTATTGTTTTCTCTTTTATAATAAATAGTGTTTGAGAGAGAGAGAGAGAGAGAGAGAGAGAGAGAGAGGGAGGGAGGGAGGGAGGGAGGGAGGGAGGGAGGGAGGGAGGGAGGGAGGGAGGGAGGGAGGGGGACGACCAAGGAAATGACGTAGTTGTGGGTGGCCATGTGAGTGCATGGAAATGAGTGAGGAAGAAAAAGCTCTCTTGTCTGTCCTTTACCTTCTGTGCTTGCTTCTGTGTTCATACGTTAAATGAGTGTTTTTTTCATTGTTTGAATGTTTGTTGCTGTGTCCTATACCTTGACTCTGGAGTCGTTATTATCTGAAAGAAATACTTTCCTCCACACCGCTAATAATTTTTTCAGGCTACACCCACAGTAATGCTGCCAACTAAGTATATTGACCCCAGCTGGTAATCATCTATAGTCAACCATATGCAGCCTCAAAAATTTCCTTTACATTTTTTCTCATTCTCACAAGTATGGTTTCACTGCTACAACACTGTTTCAACAACTGGCCAGCTCAAAAGGTGTGATGTCATCCTAGCTACTAAGTACAAAACAAAATGAAAAGACCATTAAACCTTTATACAACAGCAAAACATTGTTGTATCACACAATTCTGGATGAGTTCAGAAACATGTAATTAACAGGTCAAAAACATAAAATATAAAAATTGTTGGTAGCACTTATAATAACCACACACTACTAATTATTTATAAAGCATAACAAATAGTTATTGATAAAGCATTGTTCCTATGTTATTACACTTAAATATAAGTTTAAAGGCTTTATTCCTGGTTTATAAATGTCTATATAATATAATTAATAACACTAAATTCATTCTTTATTGAGGATCAGTTTACAAATTAAACTTTGCACTATTTAAAAAACAGTTAGTTATTAGTTGTAAGTGATTCATAAGATCATTTAGAACATGTTAATAAATGATTCTTAAACTATTTAAAAGCACATTTATTCATCTTATTGTTCAGATATATAGTAACAGTTAATAAGTGTGATATTAAATACTTTTTTAACACATAATCCTTCTGTAGTTCAGGTACTTATAAAACATTTATTAGCTGTCGGTTAACTGTTTTTGTGAACTCATCTAAAGTGAAGACTATTTATGCTTTATGAAGCACTTTTGTTGGTTTAGAATAAAACTGAGCCTTTATATCTCATTTGTTAATACTTTATAAATCATAAATAGTCTTCACTTTAGATGAGCTCACACAAACAGTTAACTAGCAGCTAGTAAATGTTTTTTAACGAACTGAACTAATCATGAGTTACAATAGTATTATGTGTTAATAAAGCATTTATTATCACACTAAGTAACAGTTACTTTACGTAATGAATAATGAGATGTATGAATGTGCTTTTAAACAGTTTGTTAATCATTTATTATTCATTTATTAATATGTTATAAATGATTTAATGAATCACAAATAATGGTGAACTGGTTTTTAAATAGCGAAAAGTGTAATTTATAAACGATTAACTTATCCTCAATAAAGCATGAATCTAATGTTATTATGCAAATTATACAGGTGCTGATAAACCAGGAACAACAAAGAAACAATGGTTTGTAAACTACTTGCTAACTATTTATTAATGCTTAATAAAGGATTAGTAGTGTGTAGTTATTATACCATCCAGTGCTACCAAAATGTTAATTACAAAGTTTCTCATTTGCATTTTTCACTAGGTGATTCTGAACCGAAAGTCTTAACTCAAACCTCTTTTGCTCAGTTGTCAAAAAAACTGCACGACCCTGAATGTTTTAAAAGTATTACCATTAAAGTAAGTTATGCGTAAGTATAACTCCATGCCTTGGTGTCATGATGCTGCATTCTTAACAGCTAAGTGACCTCAAAACACATTTCTCTGACTTAATTAGCCATTGTAAGAAGAAAAAGTCTGATTCATTGAACACGCAAATGTGGATCATAATAGCTGGGAATTACACTAATCTAATGCAACCAATCAGAGATCAGGAGCTGAATCCCAGAGAGACTTGTATAGAATCTGATTGGTGAAAACCAAGACCATTCTGAATAGTGTTTACGTTAACCAGGCCAGCATTGTAGATTGGATTCGCTAGACAGAATGTAGGATATATTACAATGGAGTATTCTGAATATAGGACTCGTTGTATCATTATACATGTGATGCAGTGAGTTTGCTTCTGTGTTGTGGCAGCTGGCATCCCTCACAGCGACCCAGCGGCACTACAGCTGGCTCTGGAGATCTGTCAGACTGCAGGCCTGACGCTGACAGGCATCTATGCTCACTGTGGAAACACCTACAGCTGCCAGGGTGAGCAGCAGATCCACAGCGTGGCTCAGCAGACCACCAGCAGCACACTGAGCTTCATGGAGAAGTACACAGCTTATTTTGTTTATCATTTCGAGTAAAAGGTTATGGTATATGGATTTGAAACGCTAGTGGGAAAAGTTGAAAGATAATCTATTTAGAAGTAATGTTGCAATTACATAAATCTAAATTAGATGGCATTTTGCTCCATTTTAAATAACAAATAATAATACAAATTTATTATTTATTTCAATTAATACAATTAATGTTTCCGCTATTAAATAAACAATGCAGGAAAACAAATAAAAAATTGGGATACTATATAAATGCATCTAGATTACAGAAAAATGAACAAAACTTTATTTTATTGATGTTTTTTAGCTTATTTTTTTTATAATAATTGTACATTATATAGGCGCTTTATAACTTGTTTTAATATAAGGTTAATACATATTTTATGGCTTATATTTAGAAACTAGTTATATATATTGAGTTTTATATCATTTTTGTTAATAGTTGCTGTATTTACCCCCCCCCCCAACCCCCAGTTTTATTAACAATTAACTAACAAAGCTAAAATACTTAAAATTAATATAAATTTAATGTTTTTTCAATTTTAATTAAATAATTTCAGTTTAAAACATAAACTGCCCATTGTCAGCATCTCAAGCTGAATTATATAGAATATATAGTTATTGTCAAACTTGTTTTTCAAATGTAAAAAAAAAACATGTTAATGGCCATTTCATTGCTAATAATAGGCTGAAGGCTGCTGGCATTCACGGAATCAAATCCAGTATTGGCTCCACCCCCTCTTGTAGCCACCCAGTGCCAGACATGGCCCAGCTAAGCGAGGTGCACCCTGGGAACTACGTATTCTATGGTTTGCTACCATGTTTACAAATTTGCATCAGTAAACAACTTTAGTTTGTTTTGAATAGCAGCATCATCTGTTCCTGTGCAGATGTGCAGCAGTTTCTGATTGGCTCCTGTAGACTGGAGGATATTGCAGTAAGGGTTTTTACGAGGGTCATAGGGCACTATCCACACAGGAACCAGCTTCTGGTGGACTGTGGCTGGGCAGCACTGAGCCATGATGGAGGCGGGCGCTTGCCTACAGGTTACGCCATCATTGAAGGGCATCCAGAACTCAAGTGAGAGATCAGATTGTGGAATTTATTTTGTGTTTTCATACCTCTAATTGCAGGTTAACACCATTTGAGCATTATTTATGTTTATATAATGGCACAGTTGAATATTGCCTTTTTAAATTAAACTACATGAGGATAAGAAACTTAAACTTTTTTTTTTTTAACTTGTTAGAAATCAATTTAAAACATTCAGCTCAAAACACAGCTGTTTGGCTGGAGTCTCTTTGAATAGCAGAAACAATATCGGGGTGGGGTCAGAGAAGTGGGCCCCTCACTTTGGAAATAAGCTACCACTCTCTGTGCAAAAGAACTTAAGACTTTTAAAACCAAGCTAAAACATAGTGTTTCAGTTTGTGTTTTGTTTTGCATAATAAGGTTATATAGAGTACATAAGAGACAAATTTTAAAACACGCACGCACACACGCACATATATTTTTTTTTCTGCATTTTTTCTTGTTTTATCTCTGTTTACTTGTTTTTATTTTGGTATGTGACTTTGACAGTCCAATAAGGTAGTATTATTAATTTACATTTTTAAATTTTTTTGTTTGCAATCAAAAGTATACAAAGTGTAACGCTAGCAAAATTTCATATACATTTTTACACACTTAAAAAAATTATACACTTCAATGTTTGAACAAAAATATTTTTGCACCTTTTTATTTTTGTAAATGCTTATATTCTAATTGAGGTTTGAGACCATCTACATGAGTTTCTTTTTAGCTGAAGCAAAACATTTAAACATAAATAAAGCAATCAGTTATTATCTAGTAATAATTATTTTCAGGCTTTTTTTCTTCCCTATTTTGAATTTAAGATTTTTTTTGCACTATGTTATTGAATTACTTGTTTTTATTTTTTTTTGTGACAGTCATATAAGGCCCATTAAATAGGAAATATTATTAATAATTACAAATGTATTTTTTTTTAGAACTTTCTTAAAGTGTTTGCAGTCAGTAGTACATAAACAAGTGTAAAGTCTAGCAATATTCTATACATGTTATTTTTATAAATTTTCAATTTAGTCTTTTTCATTAAGGTTCACTAAATATTTAGTAGATTATTGTAAATAAGAATATGTTTGCTCGTCCTTTGATGCTTTGTTTCGTGTGGGAGCTTATTTGAGTCTGCTGATATAAATAGAATGTTGTGCGTTTGGCAGACTGCTGTCTATGACTCAGGAACACGGCAGGGTGGAGCCGCTCGCTGGAAAACTGGACTTCAAAACAGTTCCCGCTGGGCTCCCTCCTCTCCCTCATACCTTATCATGTGAGTTACACTCCACACTGTTGAAGGACACTCTACATTAACTTCCTGCTTCTTTGTTGATCGCTGGTACACGTTTGACGTGGGTGTACATTCAGCTAATATGTTACATATTTCTAATGTCTATTTCAAAATAACATTAAATTTGTGTGCAATCTACATGTTTTGTTTGTTTGTTTGTTTGTTGTCGACAGGCTTGTGCTACAGCTCTGATGCACCCAGTTTATTTTGTCCATTCTAAAGGGGAGATTGTAGCCACATGGAAACCCACTCGAGGCTGGTAACAAGCTTCTGCTAGTTAGACAGAAACAAATTTTTTTTCTTGTGTTAAAGCACAACGTTGAACGCAAAGTGCATTTTGAGATGGAGTTGTTGATGGAAATTGTTGGTTTATGTAAATTAAATGATAACTAATGTCTGTAAATGCTAATTGTACTAACATGTGGAAAAAAGGCATTTCAATGCTTGATCAAAATATTTTTGCACTTTCACACTTAAATAAAAAGAAGTAATTTTATCTTTGTAAAGACTTGAAATGTTAAATTTTTACTGTTTTTACTGAGGTTTGAGGCTATCTACATGAATTGTTTTGAGCTGAAGTATATCCTTTAAACAAGAGAATAAAGCAATTGTTATTGCCTAATAATGATTACCTACAGTCTTTTTTTTCTTTCCTGTTTCCTTTTTTCCATGTTTGCAAATTTTGTCTTTTTTCAAAAAAACTTCAAATAAAAAGTTTATTTTTTATTAAAATATCATGTTGGGACAGCCATTGTCTCTCTTTCGATTTACCTGGTTTTAATGGGTAGCAAAAGAAGAAAACAGTACAAAAAACAACAACTGTAAATTGTTCTTGTGCACTGATAAAAGGATGAATTAAATAAGAGTACCTCATGATTATAGCAGAAAATGTTGGGCTCAAGAGAGGTTGTATATCTTATATAATCAGAACACTATATGTCAATTAACTCTTTTTGATCGGTCAAACAAAGCTTTTTCTTTTTGGAGAATATGTTTGCCCACCTCATCCCAGTCCTGTATTTTTGGTGGAATTTGTTTTAGTGGTTGTTAGGGTTTTGTTGTTGCTATGTTGCCATTTTAATGAAATATTCCAGATTTCAACAACAATGAGTAAACTGAAAGATAAAAACAAAATCATAGAAAATGCAACGTATGTATTAATTGTAAATGATACGTTTTTAAATCTTTTGGCACATTTCCAATTCCAAATGATCTTAGCATTACTTTTTAATAATATATAGCTTATAAAAGTAATAAAACATATTTTTACAGAACACATTTAAATAGTTTATGCAATCAAAAGCAGAGTGTAATTTCCAATTCATTTTTAGTTTCTAATTATATTCACTACCTTTATAACATGTATAAATTAAGACATGATGAACCTTATGACGAAAAAAGTAAGTTTCATTTTCTTGAGTGCTAACTGAAAACGCCAAAAATGCTGTATCCCTGTTGTGTTTAAAGCAAACGTATTATATAGTAAATGTTGGAATGTGTCCATCCATCCCTCTTTGAAGGAAGTTATCTGTAGATAGTTTGACTAAAATTGGCTAATCAAAATGTAAAATCTTCCTTTGATGGAAGCCTGTGCAATAATGCTGCCTTGCTGTGGAGATACCGCTTGCCTTCAGTCTACAAGTTGCCAAGTAGGTTAACTGAGCCAACAGTGTCAAGTGACCCAATACAATTAATGAGAATATATAAGGTAAATATTACCTGTGGGCTGCAGTTTAACTTTCAAATTGCAATTTTGTTGCTGGACTAGTCATTGTGGTCAGATTCCTAATACCTCTTATCATATGATAGTTTTCAGATATTCATGTTTCTATTCTTTCATAGGGCTCATTTTAATTCAATAATAAAAAAACTATTTTAAATCTGCAGAAAAAAATCTAAAAGCTGTTGGTAAACTGACAATGGATGCATCAAAATGGTTATATTGTGCTATTTTAGTTGGAGGGTTCACCCTTGTTCCATCCTATTCCACACTCTTGAACATTTGTCTGGTTTTAGACTTTCAGCATGTTGTACTAGGGATCACTTATAAGAATTTTTAACCTGAACTCGAAGTCAAGGTATCTTTGGGTGCTTTTTTGTTTGTGTAGCGAAATCGATGACGCTTATCGTCTGCTTTTACTTCCCCACCTATTCACCTGACCAATGGAGGCGGTCTAAAGAAGTCCACGACACAACGGTCCAATAGCAACACAGCGTGGTTGTCATCGCGGCGCTCACCACTCATCGCAAGTCACTGCGATTGGTTAGCGATGGCAAGGGCTCGATCAGAGCAACTCAATTGGTCAGGTGAATAGCTGCAAGTTGGCAGGAAGAGCTAGAGGGAGATTCATGATGATGTCAACACGGCAGTGAACCGCTTGTTCTGGCAAACTCGAGGCCTTTTTAACTCATCGATTCAGCGGTAATAAGGGTGATGGTCCACTGGGATTATACAAGTAATGTCGAGCTCGGTTACCGAGGTGGTCGTTGTGTCGGCTGTGTCCTTTAAGGCGCATTGCAGCTTTGCTCAAGGACTCCGGTGATCGTTGCAGCATCCGGAGGAGTCCAGATCCTGCTGGTATGTCATTCAAAACCCCTCCGTGGGAACAACCTGTACACGCCAGCGAAATTAGCCGGAAGCGAACTAGAATCATATACAATTAAATATAACGTTACTTTCTCCATTTGACAGATTCTGGCAGTGCTCTTTTTTAATACGCGTAATTTATTTAGTAAGTTTATTTAGGTTGTCAAAAAGTTAGCTAAACCATGACAGACATGTTTGCTGTTGATGTTTTGGATTTCCGGGTTTGAATTGAATACCAAAGGAAAACGTTTCAAAATTAACCGTTATTTAATGTGAATAATAGTCTAAACTGTTTGAGGTCAATTTAACTATATATATTTATGGCTCTGTCATTAAAAGAAACACCCTGTTACTGTGTATTATCGTTTATATTTACCAATACCTTGTTTATATCCACCAAATCTACAATCTGGGGCTTTTATAATTTAATAATTTACCATGCAAGTAAGAATGGGAATGATCTCAAAAACTCTGTTAACTAGAGATGGCCATCTGTGTCACCTTGTAGAAGGGGCAGAATATTTCAAAAATATTTTATTTGCCATCAGACCTATGAAAACAATGATTGGTAAATTATATATGTAACGTTATACACTAACTCTCCACTCCACTCAATATGATTTGCTCTGCATCGCCTTAAATTGTGGATATCAATAATGATAAACATGGCTCTAAAAAGGGCTCCTTCTAAAAATTCCCCAAGGAAAGAATCAAAAAAAAGAAAATCTAGTTTTAGAACTTGTGCAAATACAGCATATGACTTCCCTCGTCAGTCACATGTGATGTAGCCTCTGTTCAGTTCAGTTTCTTGTTTGCTTGTTTGTTCAGTCCATTTGGCTGAAATGGAAAATAACACACAATGTCCCCAAGGGCCAGACTTTGTTGACCAAGTGATTATAATAAAAGCAATAACTAGATCGCACTTCGATGCAGTCATAAACACTATATATTCATTTGGTTGGGAAATAAGCATTAGGTGTTATATCATTAAATGCTGCATGTTTTATTTGCTTTGATATTTATCTTTTATTGAAGCCTTTTAGTCCTTTACGAGAGTTAATTTCTGCGTTCTGCAACATTAACACATTGGTCATTGACTGCAATTTGTCTTTAATCTTAAATTTTATAATGCAAATAATTGTTTAAAAGCTAGTTTGTCTAAAGTGAATAATTTACTTCTAATAATTGACAATTACTGCGATGGGATGGTTGCCAACTTTTTAAAAAATGTCTGTGTCCCTTGAAATTCACATTTATCGCAGTTTTGTTAATATCCAGCCAGAATGATCTGATTTTCTGCCTTGTGTCCCAGCCAGCCTTACTTTTCATTTTAGAGGATTATGATTATATTTTTAGCTTTAGTTGCTTTCCTAAAAACGATGTTTGACGTATTCAGCCTAATGACATTTGGCTTTTCACTGACAGAAATACGCAGTCTAAATACAATAAAATGACAATGCAGTGATTTGAGAAGTAAACCCAACATTTTATCATCCGTAATAGAGCCATTGGCTTATTTTGAAAGTCATTTGTTCTATACGTCACACACCCTGGCATGACTCCAGCTTCTGGCTGATCACCAGTTTCAGCTTGCATGCACAAAGTGATGAGATGCCAGTACGGCACATGTATCAACCAGACCAGTGGTGTGTGAACGGTGCACTCACTCCACCCTCCCTCACTCCCTCCCTAAACACAGATGCACCAGTATTGAAAACAGGAAGCTGGAGTACCTCAATCAAAGAGCACAGGAAGGATAGCTTGATTTGCCACTGTTGTAACAGGAATAAATCTTAAATCAGTGCCACTTGGTTTGTTTTTGTCTCAGAGGACCTGAGTGCATGGTGACCCTCACCAAGGACTTGTATTCAGAGATTTGCCCGGGCAAGATTAGACACCATCTGGCTAATTTGACAGGATTTTATGTGACAGGATGCATCAGATCAAAACAATGCTTATTGTTTTTGAAACACATGCATGCGGAGTGTGTTTGTTTGCGTGCCTGCATGCACTCACTATGGTTACGCTGTTCAAATGAGAGCCAGGTAAATGCTGTGTCATTGACCGTTATGAGAGCTTTTCAAGTGTACCATATCATTGAATCAGTCTGCAGTCGACAGGTTGATGGTAGTAAACTGAACGCTTTACTACTGATCAGTGAAACCGTAGCTCGTTTTCTCTCTTCCCATCTCCCTGAGGTAAGCTCTTTTCACAATGGCTATTTTAGGCCTGGCTGTGCTTCCCTCTTCGGGGACTGTACACACTTAATGATCTGGAAGTGAATCTTCTAAGCTTCTTAGCCATTAACAAAAGGTTGGGGGAGCAGGTATGCTAACATTGTTGGTCTACAAAGAAGACAACTGTTTTGGTTAGGGAGACTGTTTGTAAAGAGAGGAATTTTAGGTAATGATTCTGCTATTCTTTTATATCTCTATTGTTGCATTTTTCTGATATTACAGTCAGGATTCAGAAGGTTTTAGGCCTCAGGATAAACTCTTCTCTTTGAGGTTTGGCAAAGGAAGAACTGAATAAAGGTTTGAAATAACAAAAATTTTGATCATACTATTTGTGCTTGATTCTGATTATTCAACTTACGATATATACTGCTCAAATGTTGTGGAAGGCTACAGATTACTGCGGATGAGGTGCTGACAAAAACTTGCGTTGATGTCCATGGGCTGTTTAGAGTCCAAAGAAGTCCTATTAAACACACATTTGAACCGTGGCAGGAAGCTGAAGGACAAGTAGGAAATCCTAGCTTTGGGAAAATATCTTAGCATGTTTGCAGTCAGAATCGATCGAAGACGAATGGTAGAGATGCAGCAGAGCCAAACACTGGCATAATTCTTACCATGCTTTACCTTTTAAATCCAGGCACTAAGATCTTAGAAAGATATATTAAAGAAAATGCTTTTAGATTTTTAGATTCTTCTTTCTCTTCTTCATCCTCTTTATCTTGTTTTTCTTCCTCTTCCCTTTTTTCTTCTTCCACTTTCTCCTCCTCTTTCTCTTCTTTTTGCTCTTCTTTCTCCTTTTCTTAGTCTTCTTCATCTTCATCTTCCTTTTTTCCTCTTCTTTCTCTTCTTCTTCTTCTTCTTTCTTTTTTCTCTTTTTCCTCTTTATCTTCTTTTCATTCTCCTCCTCCACTACAATTTAGGAGTAATAAATCCAACAACGCCTTCAATATTTGTGATAACATTAAGAATATCTGCAATTGTTTTGATGAGATTAATATTTTAGACAACACCAGTTCTAATAATAATAAAAGTAATAACATTAATATTAATAAAAATGATCCTGAAATGTAGCTGTATTTTTCACGAGCATGAAGCCTTTTAGTTTTTTTATTTATTGTGTCTCAGACAAAAACACTGCACACTTTAGAGAGAATTAGGACAAATTATAATTTTTTTAATTCAACTTCAGTACAAAAATGAAGAACAAAACTCTTATTATTGAAAGGTTCATGAAGTGTTTTATTGTAGATATTCAAACAAAACCTTTACCATAAAAACAATGATTTCATGTAATTGTGTTGCTTAATCTATTCACTTTGACATATTGACATAAAAGATTCACCCTAACAATTAATATTATTCAATATTTATCATAAAAAAGTCCTTGGTCCACATATGGCATACTGTATCAGTGTCTCCATCTATGCAAGAAAGCACCTGTTTGGTAAATTGTATTATTAATATTAAACAACATATCAAAAGGCTAATGGTTGTTAGGGAGTAAACAGCATGACTAGGAGGGAATCAAAGGATCATAAATATGTTTTATAATGTATAAGCAGCCCCATTGAGCCTGATCTTTAATATTGAACAGTCAGTCAGCCTTGGCAGTTACATAAGGTACATCTACATTTTTAGCCAGTCAAAAATACATTTCAGATTAAGAAATGTTTGAACGTGTATGATTATTGTGATTCATCATGGATACCTTGTAGTAATATTAAAACATTAATTTCCTTAATTATTTTGCTCTAGTACAATATTACAACACATTCTTGCTTTCTTTGTTCTGTAACTGAGATTATAGATCTGTATGTGCTAAATAAAGAAATAATGAAGTGTAAAGAAATGGGTGATAAACACACCCTTTTAGATTTAGTGAAAGCAGTATACAGTACCAGAATATTTAATACACTCTGCATCCTCTGGCATTCCCAGACCACCTCTCGACAACACTGGCAGTAGTTGAGAAGTTGCCAGGTTTAGAGTGGAAAGCATCTGTTGTGTTCACCTCAGATTCACTCTCAAACCTTCAGCACAGCATCAGTGGACCAGAGCGCTCCATATGCACAGCCTGCCGTTTTAAGAGGACAGCACAAACACACACATGCAGTTTTCATTAGGAGGACAGAATAGGGCAAAACCGGTGTATGTTTCCACTATCGAATGGTCTTTCTGGAACATGAGCTCTCAGTCGCTGTAGGAACGGGGATGCTTTGAGTGTTTAAAGCCTCTGGTGCATGAGCTTTAAAAGCCTTTTTATGTTGGTAATGGGTTACGTTTTTATTTGCAGGCTTTTGACCAGAGATCAAAAAACATGGAGAATCAGAGCCATATCTCTTTGTGTCTACACCTGTGAGCTGGGTTAGAGTCAGGTGAGTCTGGAAGGATGCTGAAACGTCTGTTATTCTGTTATTACAATAGTTCCTCCAATGCAAGATGTTTGAGACAAATAGTACACTAACTATATTTATTTAATTCTTAAAGAGATGGCTACCGTTCCTATCGAGGTGGCTACTTCCATAAATACTAGTTTTATAATTTTCTATGGTAAAGGAAAATGCTGACAATTTTTGAGCAAGCTCAGAAATGTAGAAGTTGTCACTGTCTGCTACGGTAACTTGATAATGTAGTTTCCTTATCTGCTTTGAAGCATGCATGGCACTATTGGTAGTGTCGGGGTGTGGTGTGCCAGGCCAGATATAATATTTATTAATGGATAAAATTAAGACTCCAAAAATGTATTTCTTAAACATATGCTGTGTTGTTTTGGTGCAAAATAAACAATAGGTGCCATGGCATTAATAATGAATGAGTATGCTTGCCTTAAAAGATGCCGTGTGGGATGTCATGATTCATATGAAGTCATTTTTTGACTGTGACCGTGTGAGGTTTTTGATCATTTAAATAATTTTGAATGACTATCTTTTAGGCTGTCAGCAAAGCAGTGATATAAAGTTGACTCCAAGGTTACATCTTTAACGTCACTATTTTAAAATTCTTTTAATAAGATTTTTACTTAAACTTTTGTCTTTTTTTAATTAATTTGAAATTAAACTGTAAAATATTTTTTTAAATGATTAGGTCCATTAAGAAAGACATCACAAACTGATTTTCTTTTAGGCAAGGCAAGGCAAGACAAAGCAAGTTTATTTGTATAGCACATTTCGTACACAGGGTAATTCAAAGTGCTTTACATTGGAAATAAAGAGTAAAAAGAAAGTACATTTAATAAAATCAAGCATAAAAAAGTCAAATTGATTAAAAACTGAAAATTAAAAACATTACAAGGATTCACCAGCGAATTTCCCTTTAAATGCGCCGTTGTCTTTGTCACCATATAATAACTCCCTTTTTAATATGCGTGATCTTCTGCAGAGCGCGTTACTCAAATTTAATCAAGTACGGAATGTCACTTTTAGTCTTCTTTGCAGTTCAGTTTAAAAAAAATTACCATTTTTTTTATTCAAGACTATTGTGTGCTGTATAAAACTAGTGTGCATTCACTTTTAAGTCAAAGCAATTTGGTAAAGGCAATACATGTGTTAATTAGTTCACGGCATCATCGTCTGCAATTGGTCCAAAATGCAGCTGCTTGGTTGTTAATAAATACTCAACACTGTAGGCAAATCACTCTCGTTCAACTTCTCTGCTTCTTGCTAGTTTTGGTGTAGAGTTTAAGATTTTAGTTTTAGTTTTTAAAGCCATCCATGGACTAACTCCGAGCTATCTGTGTGAACTCTTACAATTTTATCAACCTAAGAGGTCTTTGCATGTCTTTCAGTGTGGCTGGTTCGATTAAAAAAACGAGAACTATTACTAGTTTATCACTTTTTAAAAGCAAGCTAAAACCCATCTTTTCAGGGAGGAATTTGGCTCATGACCATGTGCTGACAGACTTGTGTATTTGTGTACCGTTTTACCATTTTGTTACTGGTTTCCTGTATGTTAGTGTGTCTAAAATTTGTTTGTGTGTACCGTTAAATGGAAAGCACTTTGGACTAACTGTTAGTTTATGTATAGGTGCTACACAAATAACATTTTGATGGATTGATTTTGTTCTGATGGAAACTATATTTACTGAGATTAGCTGTGTCAGATCTGTGTATGCTGTGTGGGATCTCTGTTATCAGTAACACAATGTTTTTGTTTGTAAAGAATTCTGGGGCGTATGAAGCTGACAATTTTTTTTTGTCTTCTCTGACTTTTCCATTCATAAAATTAGGCACTTTTTAATTTTAGATAGTAAGCACACAAACTTGCTCCGATTACCCTCAGGCTATCTTAAGAAGCAGGTTTCTCTGTTTATAATCAAGCTTGCGGTGAAGAGTGTGAAGGTGTTCACTTCGCTCTGTAATACTTTTAAAACTTAGACATGTTCGGAATAGTAGTTTTTCAATGTGAATATGTCAGTATCAATGGCTATATCAATTATTTTTGCAATGAAAGATGACCATAGTAGCAGGAAAGTGTTTTGTGTCCCATTTCCAGTAGAGACTGATTTTAATTAAATTTGAGTGGGAGGAAAATATGTCTGCAACAATGTGCACTAATCTAATGTCTTGAGGAATTTGCTTTTCACTTCATAATTGGTTTGCTTTAAACACACAGGGGTATGTCTGGCTGTCTTTGAGTAAGTTAAAAGACATATTTTGGTGGAGTTTATTTTGTTTTGACTTAGCAAGTCATTTGTTGCATCAGTTTCACATCCCAGTTGAAGTGTTATTTATGTTGACAGAGCACAACACACAAAACAGTTTCAGTTCTGCTTTGGAAACCAGAGTGAGGTGAACTGAAACATATCAGAGAAGCAGTGATGCATCTCAAAGTGATGTTTTACCTCAGAGGAACAGCCAGCTGATGTACTTGCAAGCAAGTTGCTGCTTGTTAAGCTATTTCTGTTTTCATTAACAAGTTTGAGCTGATATGCTAAATATTCAACACTCTTCACTGTTTCGTGATGTGTACAATTTCTGAAACGCAAACAAGAGCAGACTCTTAGAGATGTGCATCAAGAAATTTTATTTCAGGAATTTCTAAAACCTGATGCAAAATACATACGCTGTCAAAAAGATTGGAGATCTTTTACAGATAAACAAAAGTGTAATATCACTGCAATCACATGTTTAAATGAGTTGATTTTCTACACAAGTAAAGACTAAATGGACTAAATGTTGCTATTTCATGTTTTTGTTTGTATGAATTCATTTCAATCAAATGTCAGAAGTAAACCAAAAAGCATTTTCATACAACTATGTGGAAAGAACATCATTATATTCCTGTTTTCTTGTCTGTGACTGACACTTAACATTTAATACAGGGAACTATTTAGATTGTACACATAAGCTAGAGTTCTTTTTTCTGAGTGTTGTTGGTTTTGAGATCCAGAGAAAGCCTCAGCTCTATCGATTTATATGTGGTGCTTTCTTCCAGTGCATGCTGATTGTAGTTGGTCGTCTGCTGTCCTATCTCCTTAGTTCGACGAGTGCATTCATGGTTTTCAATGTAGACCCCCAGTCGTTCCACAACAGTTATCTGGAGTTTCTTGTGCAATCTTAAAATCACAGGCAGATTTTTTGTTGCTGCTGTCTGAACTGTGACCATAAGTTCAGAACAAGAAATGGAAGTTTTATTTTGGGAGAGACTTCCATGCAAAGTCAAAGGGAAGATGCAATCTTGAATGGCTGTAGAGAAAGTTGAATGTATATTGCAGGTTCTTTGGTGCATTGAAGCATGTTGTTAATGCGTTTTTGTGTCCAATGGCCAAGGAAGTTTTCAACCAAAATAGTAAGTGTGTTGAGATTTTCTAGTATCCCAGAGACATCGTCGTGGAGTCTGCTAGTTTTAGTCTGGTTGTTTCATTTAGTGTCAGTGGTGGCGCTCTGACAGACTTATTTCGGTCTGTGTCGTGTTTTGGAAGGCACACAGCTGAAGTGTGTTTTCCATGCATTTCTCCATGTCTCGCTGTCCTGTTTTGTTGCTTATTGGGTCTGTTTTACATCAGGTGACAGGCAGTTATAATCAGATCAGGTTCAATGTTTCCTTTCATTTATTAGTTCATTATCATGCTGCCAACTGTAGTTTGTAGTTTAGACTACCTTTTTGTGTGTTTTGTTTTGCTCTGTTTGCTCTCACATAAAGCCCTTTTTGGTTGTACTGCACTTGAATGAATTTGTTAATTATGCTTCTTGATAGAAATTGTTTTACCTCCTTTGGTTTGAACACTCGGTTAGATGTTGGCGGTATTGTTTTGCTCACATGATGATGTTCTCAACTTGCCATTTACAGCAAAATGATACCAATGGTATTATCTTATCAATATTTTGGGCCGTCCCTGGGTCTAATTTATTGTTCCTTTTAAAATCAGATTTATTTAGTCACTCTGTCAAATGTGGATTTAGGTTTTTTGAGGGAAAAATAAAATTAATCGATTTTTTTTATGTAAAACTATATTATTGAAGTACAGTAATTGTGTTTGAAAGTGTAATTTGATAATGTCATTAAACAACGACTTGAATGATAACTTACATTTTATTACAGATGAGTTATTACATTTGAAGACTTAAAACAGTAGGAAGGTACAGTATTTGCATCTAAAAAAAAAAGTTTATTGTCCAAAATGAGTCCAAGATTTGTGAGTTTCATTATTATTTTCAATTTTGTCAAACAATTAAAATACACTTTCTCCCATCTGTGAAAAAACTCATAAATTCCGAGTGTCTAGTGTATTATGTACATAAGACATAAAGGCACTTATACACATAAAGGGTGATTTTAATTCACTTATATGAAGTAGTAACTCAAATAATTGTGAAGATGTTTTCAAGTATGTGAAGGGGATTTCATGTGATTTCATTTATCTGTTATGTTTTTACTAGCTGTGTTAACTGCTTGAAATGCTAAGCAATCTAATAAAATCAAGGCATTTTTTATTGCAATAATCTTGTTTTTATTATTTAAATGCAATTACTCTTAATTTCTGAATGCTTACCATAATTTGGTTTACTTTGTTCATCAGGAGGACCATGCTCGGTGCAGAGCGGGGTGTGGTGCAGGAATGGCTCTCTGAGTTTAAGGTGCTCTGCTTGAATTCCATACAGAAATTATTAAATTGTTTGCTTATTATGAAGCTCACTCTGATTAAGTTTACCTTCCCATGTGATCTACCATTCATAGTGATATTTTCAGCTTCAAGTTAATTAAATTACAGCTTGATTCACATCAAATTGAATTCTCTTGCTAACCATTGTTTTTCTTTGTTTCTGCATAGACGTTACCTGACGAGCGAATCCGCAGCTACTCTGGCAGCTTGCGCACAAAGAAAGCTCTGGTGCCTGCTCTCTATAGCGTCATTCAGGAGCAGCCCAGCAGTGAGGTGCGGAATAGTGCTTGAAATCATTCAGAATGTGCACACAAAACAGTGGGGTTTGCTGCTAGATCTGCTGTTCATATCACAACAGATTTATGATTTATTATTTGATTTATATTATAAAAAGATATTAGTTATATTAGTAAAACTTTTGGTCATAAGGTACCCTGATTGAATTTGTTAAACATCTTTATATGAAAACAGATATAAATTAGAATTGCTTGGTACTTTGTGTTTTAGTTGCCTCATGGCTTCCTCTGTATCTGAATGCAGAAAAAGTTTGAATTTGTCAGTTAATTTCTATAACTTTCAGGATAGCAACTTTAAGCATCTCCTATTGAACTAAATAAATATTATTGTCATTTTATTTAGATTAATTCCTTTTAATTTATTATTATTATTATTATTATTATTTTATTGATGTAAAGTAATCAGTTTTTACATTGTTTAAGCTATTAAAAGTTGCTTATTTTCTGTAACATTTTTTTTGTATTTTGCAATGATATTTCAATATTAGTGTCTTCTTAAATAACCATCTATTCTTTTGCATTTAATTGTTATTATTTCAGGTAATTTAGTTCAAAATCATTTTTATTGGTTTTATTTTACTTAATCTTATGTTTTTGTGCATTTTAAAGAATTGAGTCTAATTTTAATAGCATTTGTTTAACTTTACTTTAAATTAATTTTACATCATGAAACACCTGTCTGGGAAGCTCGCTTATGTAAACAGTGATCATGTGATCAGGGCTTATTTGCATTTAAAGGAACACAGCTTGCATGATTTGATTATGCAAGTGGAAGCTCACTTCCACAGAGAATCATAACATTTTATATGTTTTCTGAAATGATAACTTTTTTAACAGTTCTATTTTATAGCAGAGTCACACACTGTTTCTTTTTATACAACAGTTTTTGTTTGCCTCTTTTGCCCTGTAGCTGCTGGCTCCGGTGTGTCATCAGCTGTTTGAGCTTTACCGGAGCTCAGAGGAGGGGTTGCGACGCTTCACACTGCAGTTTCTGCCCGAGCTCATCTGGGTGTACTTGAGTCATTCGGCCAGTAGAGAGCGATACCGCAACGGCTGTGTGGAAGCCTTGCTGCTGGGCATCTATAACCTGGTGAGAACTGATCACCTGTCACTTCCTAAAACACGGGGCATCAAATTAAAAATGTTATTTGTGTCTTGCAGGAGATAGTGGACAGTAAAGGTTATGGCAAGCTGCTGTCATTTACAATCCCTTCCCTTTCCAAGCCTTCCATCTACCATGAGGTAAGAGGAAAGCAAAGTTAAAAAAAAGTTTTATGTAATTTCTGAGGCGCTTCAATCCAAAGGGATGTACTTGGAGGCTGTCTGCAGATATTTCAAAAGTCCTCCACTAAAAGTTTTTTTTGTCAAATTGGTTTCTAGCTCAGTTGTCAATCAGAGTAAATTTAAAAATTATACAATTTTAAGAAATGGACCCATCAGGGAAGTGGAAGTTGGGATATTTTAAGGCACTGAAGCTCCCAAAGTTCTAAATCTCACTATAGCAACTGACCCGGGGTCATTCATTACTCGTTAGCCAAGTGCTAGTATTTTATAACCTTGCTTTTTTAGCGTTATTATTGGGTGCATCCACACGTAACCTGAGCAGCGTTTTCACTCTAAACACGTTCATTTGAAAACGCTGGTTAAAGTGATTTTTTTGGAAATGCTACTGATTTGTTTCCTTGTGGATACGATAACCGAGCAAATTCTGGTTCAGACTGGTTCAGTTTGAAGGAGTTATATGAGCTCTTTAACTGATGCAGCAGCATTTACTCAGAGGTCCTTATTGGAGACAGAGCGAGGGTTTGCACTCCAGCTCTTGGTTCTAAGCATATCTTCTGAAATGTATAGGACTACACAAGCACACAACATATTTAATAATGGGTTTCATCACAGAACAGACGCGTCAAACCACAGCAATATGTGTTATTGCTAGAAATGTGCTCACCTCGTACAAACATCAAAAAGCACCAGTTTTGGAAAAGAACCTTTTGAACCTTAGATGAATTAAGAAGTTTTGAGAGTAGTTGTAGTTTTGTAGACAGTTGTTGGTAAAGTTGTTGGAGAGAAAATTTTCATTTTTAAAAGACTTTCTTCTTATCATTGTGTGAGCGGTATTTCCCAGAAATTATTAGAAATGCATTAGCTTTCTGAAGAGTCTTAGCATCGGAGCTGAGAGAAGCTTATTATTGGTTGGTTTAGCCTTGACGGATGGAAAGTCTGCTGCCCTCAACTGGGTAGACACACACTACAACATTTCAGAACGTTTCACCCGGTTTCGTGTGGACGCAGTTTTTTTCTAACCGTGCAGGTGCAATTTATTAAAAAAAATAACCGGGTATGTGAGGACGGGACCTCAGATCTCGATTCCAACACGTCATCCAGCAGCGTTGATGGGCAAGGTGTCAGGGTAAAACTTTGTTGTGCTGATGTGCTATTTTAGACACGCAACATACGGGATTGTTAGCGTTGGTCATGTATTAAATAAACAACAGAAATCCTAGAAAAATAGTAATATTAGTCTCTGTCTGAACTATTAAAGAGATTTTTTATCATAGTTTCTAAAAAAATCCTTTCCTTTTTCACGCTTTGATTGCTAATTTCAATTAATGCATTTACATGCGCTTCTATAGTTACTCGATAAAATATTTTTTTTAGTTTTCATGCGTTTACAAGAGACTCAACCTTTTGCCGATTTGTCATAAAAAGTCACGTCATGAGATAAACAAAACAAAAAATGGCAGCCAAGAAGCAGTATTGTTTTACCTAATCCTTTGCCTACAATAACTGCGAATGCAACAGGTATTTCCATCTTTTAATTATTGTGCAGTAACTCCTTGAATTGAGGATTTTTTTAACTCAACAAAGCATCTGCAGCCTCTGTTTGTAACATGTTCTTCCTGCCCACTATGGACATGTGCAAACCAGACCACAGACAGACTTGTGCAGATTAATAAAAAGAGAGATAAAAC
The DNA here is from genome assembly GCA_900490495.1 of Danionella dracula. NCBI lineage: Eukaryota > Metazoa > Chordata > Actinopteri > Cypriniformes > Danionidae > Danionella > Danionella dracula. The sequence continues at coordinate 6,687,743 of UELW01000012.1, forward strand.
TTAGGTTATTACGTTTTTAAGTATTAGAGTTATTGAGTAAAAAAACATTTCCAATCTGATTTCTCAACAGTCGTTTACACCAGTACCCTGATTACGGAAACCCGTTTTCAATGTTTACATGACACCAGGGAAATCAGCTTGTTGGGCATAACCTGTTTATGCACCGAGTGACCACGTAAAATCTTTTGTTGTAGTGGCCAACTGAAGGAAATTCACGCTAACTCTGAAATTCTGATATAATTTTTATTAAAGACAAAGTTGTGCAGGACCTTATATTTGAATACATTTTTAAATAATAATTAAGTCATGAGATTTTAATCATAATGTTAATGAAAATCAAAAAGCTGTAGCCATGAAATACCCATGTGGATTTAAAAAGAAAATATAGAAAGTTGTAGTGGTCTTCCGAAGATGCAACATCATGAATTTTGGTTGGTATGCAAGGACTTTTTTTGTAATGCAAAGCATTTTTGTGACTGAAGAAAACATTCTAGTTTGTTTACAGAGACTAGTATAATGGTCAGTAGCTTTCAATGCTAGGGTCAAGATGGTGATTTTTAAAAAATACATTTAGTTTGTGAGCCATGTTTTAATGTTTGACTTTTAAGTTTATGCAGCATTTAGAAGTGACATTGATTTTATGCATGCTCCTCTCTCTTTGTCAATCATGTTTGGCCATACTCGCTTTTCTGAAAGGGAACGTGAGTCCCATGTTGAGCCAAAGGGGTTTGGTGACCTTTAAAATCTATTAAAGTCCCCCCAAAAAATCTTAAAATGGTTTGTCAGATCGTACTCTTATATTCAAGTCATTAATTCCTTCTTCTTAGTTTGTATTTAAATTCTTTCCTATTATTATTTCCTATTAAACACAGCCATCAAGCCTTGGATCTATGGCATTAACCGAAGGAGCCCTGAACCAGCACGACTTGATCCGGGTGGTTTACAGCGGCCTGCTGTCTCAGAGAGAGACCTTCACCTCACAAAACAGGTACTCTTTGTTTGTATTCTGCTGTTGAAGGGATGGTGTGATTGAAGGTTGGAGCTTTTCAAGAAATTTGATTAATGGCTCGGCTGGTTTATCGCCATGACTGAGCAGCTTCTTTACGGAGTTAAAAATGGCAGATAATGACATGTCAGCATTGTTTATTCCTTTAATCTGCAGCTATATCATTAAAGTTGTCTTGCGGTTCCATAGTTTCAAGAAGGTCTGATTTGATTAATGGCAGGGCTGTTTTATTACCATGACTCAGCTTCTTCCAGGAGGTGAAAATGGGTGGTGATGACAGCTAAGCATTATTTTATTCTATTAATAGAGCCCAGTCTAGGCGGAAGGTAAGCCAAAAACAAAGTTGCCAAAGCACTAAAGTAGTTTCAGGAGGAGATTTATTTAAGCATCTTTGGATCTTATCTCCTATCCTATTAAAAAAAAACAAACAAACATGATTTTAGCTGCAGATTTACACCAAGGTCTCCAAGCACCAGCCAATCAGCTGGGGTTATCAATATAAGAGCCAGTCGCTGATGGTGTAAATGGAAATGTGCTCGTTTTGCGGATTTTAAATGTCAACTCTGACAAGAAACCCTCACCCCCAAATCTTTCATTGTAACCCTCTTAATTTCTTTTAAAAATACTAATTAATACTAGTGAGTCAATGAATCACATTTACACATGGTTTTACAGTTTTTCTGAATAAATAAATAAATATAGAATGATGGTAAAATATTAGTAAAAAAGTTTTGGTGCTCAAAGTCTCTATTATTTTTTTAAGTATAAAATTGACCTGAAAATATACGTTTTCAGTAATGAATATTTACATTTTACATATGATATTCCGGTTTATATAAACAGTAATCAAAAATTCAATGATTGAGCCTCATATTGGACTTATAGATGCACACAAGAGTTGATATTCATTCATTTTCTTCAATATTATATTATTCTTCAATTTCGGGATCGCCACAGCGGAATGAACCACCAACTCTCTGGCATATGTTTTATGCGGCGGATGCCCTTCCAGCCGCAACCCATCGCTGAGAAATATTCACACACACACACACACACACGCACACACGCACGCACGCACACACACACACACACACACACACTCATTCACACTTTAACACTATGGACAATCGTTCTTACTCAATTCACTTATACCGCATGTCTTTGGACTTGTGGGGAAACCGGAGCACCCGGATAAACCCACACGATCACGGGGAGAACATGTAAACTCCACACAGAAATGCCAACCGACCCAGCCGAGGCTCGAACCAGCGACTTTCTTGCTGTGAGACGACCGTGCTACCCATTGCGCCACTGTGACGCTTAGAGTTGATATTATTTTAAGTCATTTTGTTCAAAACACATTGAGCTTAGTTTGAAATAAATGGCATATATATACAGCATTCGGTAGTGAAAAAATTTTAACGTTTATCCATGATTTTACAGTTTTCATAAATTATTATAAAAAATGCTTAGACCCACATAGAGAAGTGACGTTATTGATGAATGCACAACAGTTCAATTTGTTACTTACATTTTTTCAAAGGCCTTCAAGATTTCTTGCACTTGCTGGAAATGTATTTATAAGGGAGATGTGCTAACAAAGATGTGCTGACAAAGGGTTTTATAAATCAAATGTATTTTTTGCCAACTCTATTGTGGCCTTTCAGACATGCTTTTAAACAGGATTCTACACAGTCTATTTTTTTTGTGAAGGCCCTAATGACCACATGCCTTAAAGGGTCATGCAACCCTGTTTGTTTGGTGCATAAGTGAGTTATATCCATTTTTTTTATTGTGTGTCAGTTTCAGGTAATTTGTTTTAAACCTTTGTGCTCTTATCCAACGAAATCTTGCGTTATCTTACTTGGTACTGAGCAACTGAACGGTCATTGGGAGTGGCTGTTGGAAAATCTGAGACCAGATGTTTGGGAGGGAAGAGTGACCATTTGTCTGTAGCCTTTGGTTAGAATTTTTGTTTAATGTTATTTATTGAGGGAATCAACACAAACCCTCCACGACGTTTTCTACACCTCAAAATGCAGATATGTATGTACACTTTTAGGGAAAGTTGTTATAAACACAGATGAGTAAAACTCACTGATCGCCATCCTCTTTGGCTCGCACATTCTCCATTCTCCCTGCTCCAATTTTAGTTGCACAATTTTAAAGAATCTTAATAGTTTGAAGGAGGAGTGGTTGTAACCCTTTAACGCACAGCAGCATTAGCAAAACCTTAATTGACAGGCTGATCAGAAAGTAACCCAAACACTAAAGGTAGGTTCTCTTGTCCAATTTATGATTACAAGCTTCAGATTTTAGATACATTCCTACAATCGAGGGCCCGTAGTTCAACGCTGTCTGATTTGCTGAGTGTGAAACGGAGTGTGATTCTGTGACCGCAATTTGTGTGTCTGTTTGTGTCCTGCAGGTTTGAGGTGCTGACTTTCCTAATGCTGCTACAACTCAGCCGTGGTTTTTATGCCTGCGTCCTCCACCAATCAGCTTGTAGAATGAGTACACGGTAACGAGGCGTGGCCAGTTGTCTAGTTTGATAATCATCTGAAAATGTTTCAGATTCTCTCTCTCTCTCTCTCTTTATCTATCTAATATTGTCTTTCTGTCCTCTCTCTCTTTCCTTCCTTCTTCTTTCTTTTTTGTTTTTCTTTCTAGTTTGTTCTCTCTTCTATTTCATTCTTTATTTTTCTTTCATTCTTCATTTATTCTTTCTCTCTCTAGTTCTTTCTTTATTTTCTCTTTCTAGTTTGTTCTTCCCCCCCCCCCCCC